>JARLTE010000007.1:6097834-7297834 GCA_030578095.1 Auricularia cornea
CATCGTGGTGGTATGGAAGCAACCTGCGGAGAATCGCCGACGAACGTATCATCACTGCACAGTGAACCTTTAGGCATGCTTACTGTCTTTGCTGTGCTCTAGGGACAATATAGGGTTAGTATGCCCCGGTTTCCGCGATTCTATTGGGCAATACCAGTCAGGGAGGCCTGAGTAGCATCTAGGGTGGGGGGTGGAATTAATCAGTGATTAGAAGGTAAATCACCCTATTCGACGACTTGAACAGTCTCTGATACATACATTAAACATATATACTGAATAAGGGACTGCCCCTGGCCGCCTTGGCTGAGATATAACCCACTTTCCTTGTGGTGAGCCTGCCAGTAGTGTACCGCGTGAGCGAAAGGAAATCTGGCCTAAATTAACATTGATCTGCGCTTTCCTACGCTCTAAATGTTGTCTCCACCAAGAGTATTTGATTTAAGAACTGGTCGACTTGGTGATGTTGGAGAGAATTGGGATTTTACTTGGAGGATGCACTAAAGACGTTGCAAATAGCCCGGATATTACATTGGAAGTACAGGATACACTTATTCAGACGTTTTATTAGGGGTATACACACCAAATAGTCGAGTTCTCAGAGGATCGCTGCAGGAACAACACGCTTTCAAGCTCCGCTCTTCAGCAGGTGTTTCTCGCTCTATCGCACAGAGACGACACCAACTCGGGCTCATATAGCTTTATGCAGTCTTTGAATGAATAACATTGTCTTGCCGCTCTCAACGAGGACAGTCCTGACAAAAGTCGAGCCTGCAAAGCGACGCAAGTCGCGTCTCAGCCGTATGCGCAAATAGCGTATCGGTCTAGTGTATTCACCTGCAAAGCGACGCAAGTCGCGTCTACAAAGATATAATAAGTACAGGTGAAGATAATAAAAGAAAACAGTCTGTCCACGTACCTCAGCCGTATGCGCAAATAGCGTATCGGTCTGAGGTACAAACTCCGCGCGCCCGGTGCCAAATAGGGCCGGCGGCTGCGGTTGCAATAGAGCGGTGGCTGTGCAAACCATGCCAGAAAGCCGTCTTTCTGGCACGGTTTGCACAGCCACCGGGGCCAAATCTGACACCCCCACTCAAGCCAGACGCAGGCCCAACGCCTTGACGAAGCGCCAATGCTTGTCACGGGTGAGCGGCTTGGTGAAGATATCAGCGACCATGTCCGCGGTGGGGCAGAACTCGACACGAGCACGGCGACGTCGCACAATGTCGTCACGGAAGTGGTGGTACTTGCGGCGAATGTGCTTCGTTCGAGCCCTGAACTGCGGCTCCTGGGACAGGGTGATCGCGCCCACATTGTCGCTCTTGACAATGGTCGGGCCACGCTGCTTCTGGCCAAGCTCGGCGAAGAACCGGCGAAGCCAGACAAGCTCCTGCCCGACGTTGCTCAGAGCAATGTACTCGGCCTCGGTGGACGACATGGCAACGAGCTTCTGCCGTTTGCTGCTCCAGCTGACGGCGCCCCGGTTGCACATGAACACATAGCCTGAGGTCGAGCGCGAAGTGTCCTCGTCGCCAGACCAGTCCGAGTCCGAGTAGCACATGAAACGCATCGGGCCAGTGGTCCGCTTGTAGCGGAGCTCCAGCGTGCGCGTGCGCTGAAGATAGCGCAGTGTGCGCTTGGCCACCTCCCAGTGGCAGGCCCGTGGTGCTGACGTGTAGCGCCCAAGGATGCCCACGACGTAGGCCAGGTCAGGGCGCGAGCCCAACATGGCGTACATGAGCGAGCCAACGACCGAGGCGTACGAGATTTCGGTACCGTCTATAATGACAGTAGGCATGATGTCGTCCTGCGATGGACCACCCTCGGACAACTTGTAGTTGTGTGCCATGGGCGTCCAGGAAGGCTTGCAGTTGGCCATTCCGCAGCGTCTGAGGACAGTGTCGACGTACTGGGTCTGCGACAGGGATATCGTGCCCTTGCCTCGGTCGCGGGTGATCTTCAGCCCCAGCATGTACGAGGCCTCGCCCAGGTCACGCATCTTGTAGGCAGTGGAGAGCATGCTCTTGACCTTGTTCATGAACGAGCGTGACGTGGCGGCCAGCAGGAGGTCGTCGACGTAGACCACGAGGAAGCAGTACTCGCCGCTGTTGTCGCGGAACACGTACAAGCACGTCTCGGCGTCGAGCCTGGTGAAGCCGAGTTTACCCAGCTTCTTGTCGAAGGTGACGTTCCAGGTTCGGCCGGCCTGCTTCAGACCGTAGATAGAACGCTTCAGCTTCCAGCAGTACCCGTCTGGGATCTCGACACCTTCAGGCGGGAGCATGTAAATCTCCTCCTCGAGGACCCCATTCAGGTACGCTGTGGATACGTCCATCTGGTCGAGCTCGAGGTTGTGCTGTGCAGCGAGCAGGACGAGGAGTCGAACAGACGCGAGGCTGGCGACCGGCGCGAAGGTATCCTCGTAGTCGACCCCCTTCTTCTGCGTGAAGCCGCGGGCAACTATGCGCGTCTTGTGGCGCTCGACGCGACCGTTGGCATCGAACTTGACACGGTTGACCACCTTGGAGGTGATAGGGCGGACCCCTTCAGGGATCGGCACGACCTCGTAGACGTCGTTGGCGCGAAGGTTCTCGAGCTCCTCGTTAAGTGCTGGAACCCAGAGGTGGGCGTCAGGCCCCTCGCGCATCTCGTGGACTGTCTGCGGCACGGCGCGGTCACTAGGACCAGTGGCAGCTGCACCTGCAAAGAAGATGGCATCATCATCACCATCGTCAGCCCATGCAAACCCGCCACGAGCTGCACGCTTGACGCGCTGCTGCTCAAGGCGAGCGTTATGCTCGGCAACAGCACGCAGGTATTCGCCATTTCGATCGTACTGTCGACGTTCGCGTATAGGGCGGTCAGGTTGTGGTGCTGCAGGCGGCGGTGCCCGTTGCGGTCGTCTGGGTGCTGCAGGCTGCCGCACTGGTGCTGGCGGTGTGTGTGGTTCTGGAGGCAAGGAAGGCGGTGGCTGCGGCCCTGGTATTCGCGAGGGCCCTTGACGTGGGGCCGGCGGTCGAGCTGGAGTAGATGGGCCCGCTGGCACCTTCAGCGGTGTCTTCCCAGGTACCGGCAGACGTGATGCGCGTAGCAGCGGCTTCTGGTCTGGTGTATCCGGTGCCCCCACTGGCTGTGCAGGCATGGGCATGTTGCCCACGGGATCAACGTCCTGGCCGTCGTCTGGTGGAGGGCCATCATGAGGAGGCTCGTCGAGCAGGTCATCGAATCCATCGCTATCGGCGTCGGCGATACTTGGAGCAGTGGCCGGCGGTGCAGCGTCAGGTGCAGCGTGGTCATCGTGGCGTGGGCGGAGGATGTCGTCGTTGACGTCGTTTGCCAGCTGATCGTGAGCGGCAAGGTCCAGTCGTGTCTTGCCCGCCTCGTTGAAGCGAACATGCCACGAGGTTATGACCTTCTTGTGATCTACGTCCCATAAGCGCCAGCCCTTGACTCCAGGCTGGTACCCAATCATGACGCAGCGCGACGCCTTCCAGCCAAACTTGCCAGAGCGATGCTTCTTGTCCAGCATGGGGTAAGCTGGGCAGCCGAACGGGCGGAAGTGTTTCGGGTTGACGCGACGTCCAGTGACAACGGTATGCGGAATACGTCCGCCGATGCTGGATGAAGGCGTGCGTGCTGTAACGTAGGCAGCAGTCTCCATCGCGTCCGCCCAGAACATGCCAGGCAGGCCAGACTCGATGAGCATACTGGTCGCCAAGTTGACGATTGTCTGGTTCATGCGTTCGGCGACACCGTTCTGCTCCGGTGTGTAAGGTGCCGATGTCTCGTGAGCGATGCCGAGTGAGCGTAGCCAGTCGCTAAGGGTGCCGTTGATGAACTCGCCGCCGTTGTCGGATCGGAAGAACTCGAGCCAGTTGTCGGACAGAGACATGACGCCGAGACGTTGGCGTAAGTATGCCTCTGTGTCCGCCTTCCAGCGCTTCAAGATGCCAGCCGTTTCCGACTTCTGCTTCATGAAGTAGACCCAGGGCTGTTCGGAGTGGTCGTCCACCAGCATAAGCCAGTAGCGATAGCCCTCCCGCGAGGCAGGCGTTACAGGGCCTCCGATGTCAGCGTGGACGAGCTGCAGCGAGCGTGAGGCACGTTCTCGACCGTCGTTGTCGAAAGGCTGCTTCTTCATCTTCCCAAGGACGCACGGCTCGCAGAACTCGGGCTTGCCGGTGAGGCTGTCGACGCCGCGCAGTTGACCGTTGCGCACCATGGTCTTGATGCGGTCGTAGCTGATGTGGCCGAAGCGCCGGTGGAGGACGTTAATGTCCATGGCCTTGCCTGCGAAGGGCCCGTGACGTAGGCGCTCGAGGTTCAGGTCGTAGAGGCTGCGGCGTAGCTGCCCATCGCAGAGCTCCTGCTTGGTCTTCGCATAGCGTACAACAAGCTTCCCATTGCTGAACGTCGAGCTGTAGCCAGACTTGTCGAGTCGGCCAATGGACACGAGGTTGATGGTGAAGCTCGGGACGAGTAGCGCGTTGCAGAAGCGGATGGTGTTCTTCCGGCGAGGGCAGTAGAGTAGGACGTCGCCCGTGCCGACGGCCTCGACAGTAGAGTCGTCACCGAAGCGAACCTTGTGCGGAGGGTCGAGAGCCTTGTACGTCTTAGGGTCGAAGACAGCACGCGTGTAGAACATGTGGCCAGAGCAGCCCGAGTCCGCGATGATGGGGAAGTTGGCAAGGTCGTGCTCATGCTCAGTGTGGGCCAAGGCATACCGGTCAACGAGATCCTTCAGAGCTACGGATACGGTGTGTACACGTTCGTCCTCCGATTCACTCGAGCTGCTGCCGTCCGACGATTCCGTAGCCGCATTCGCCTTCTCCTTCACCTTCTTCTTCTTCTTCTTCTTCGGCTTCGTACGCAGCTCCGGGTGCAAGGCGAAGCACTTGTCCGAATTGTGCGTGTTGTTTCGGCCGTGGAAGTCGCAGTTGTGCGGCGGGAGTTTGGCGGGCGTAGCGGCGGGCGTGGACTTGGCGGCCTTGAGCGCAGTCTGGTCGGCGGCGGGCTCGGTGAGCGCCATGCGGGAGGCTTCGGCGGTGACACGCGCTTCGACAGTGGCGAACGTGAGCGTGGTCAGAGTAGCGCCGGTCGGACCCTTCATCGGCTGTCCAGTGCTGTCCAGTAAAGGAGCGGCACTGTTGAGCACGGCGGTCAGGAAGCCTTGCCAGCCCTGCGTGGCCGGTAGTGACGAGAGCAGAGTGTACGCGAGGTCGTCGTCGTCCACCGGCTTGCCCATGGAAGAAAGGCGTTTCGACAGGTTCCGAATGCGAGCGATGTGGTCGGCGATGTGCGAAGAGCCATCCCATTTAAGGGAGTAAAGCTCGTGGCGTGCCTCGAAGATGCTGGCGATCGTGTTCATCGACGTGTGGAGCTGGGTCAGCTTGTCCCACATGGCCTTAGACGTCTGGCAGTCGTCGATGATGTAGAGCAGGCGGTCCGAGATGCGGCCCATGATGATGCCCTTAGCTCTGCCATCGCGAGCAGTCCACGTGTCCCGGACAGACGGCGCAATAGCTGGCGCGTACGGGCCGGATGTGGTGTGCGAAGGTGCTGGACCCTGTGGCTCTGTCCCGTCCACAATGGTCCAAACAGAAGCCTCGAGCAGCTTGCCACGCATGCGCATGGACCAGATGGTCCAGTTGTCAGCACCGGTGAGGACCGGGCATGACGCGGTGTCGTCCGACGACATGGCAGGGACCTGGAGTAAAAACTGTGCAGAAGCAGTTTCGCGCAGAGGACCGTGAGTTGGCTGATACAGGCAGGCGAGGGGTTCTTAGAGCGCCCTCGGGGCTCATAACCTGACAAAAGTCGAGCCTGCAAAGCGACGCAAGTCGCGTCTCAGCCGTATGCGCAAATAGCGTATCGGTCTAGTGTATTCACCTGCAAAGCGACGCAAGTCGCGTCTACAAAGATATAATAAGTACAGGTGAAGATAATAAAAGAAAACAGTCTGTCCACGTACCTCAGCCGTATGCGCAAATAGCGTATCGGTCTGAGGTACAAACTCCGCGCACCCGGTGCCAAATAGGGCCGGCGGCTGCGGTTGCAATAGAGCGGTGGCTGTGCAAACCATGCCAGAAAGCCGTCTTTCTGGCACGGTTTGCACAGCCACCGGGGCCAAATCTGACACGTGGCGTCGCCGGGAACTTGAAGCCGGACCTTGACCGTCATCGGCTTGGCACCTGTACATCACCTGATTCCTTAACATTGATAAGGAAAGGCGAGCCTCGGATTTCCTTACGAGCATAATGAAATAAAATTATTCTCACTTCCAGCAGGAATTTCGACTAATTCCTGCTGGAGAATGTCTAAGAGCTGAGCCTGGGCCCGGCAGCGGACGGCGCGGATTGCTCGGCCGCACTCTCCGGCATCATCAACGCCCGCGATCCGTCGGCGCCATCGCGCGCCAACTGTCACACGCGCTCGGCACCGTCGGCGACGGCGCCGACGATGTCCTCGACTGTGTCCCGTCCGTTACAAATGAACCCATGATACCATATATCGTTCGGTTCGTATTCGCGAGCACTATCCATTGATTTGTATCTCATGCAGCTGCAAGCTCCCGTTGCGCGACAGCTGTCTCCGACGTATGAAACCATGGTCCTGTATGGTCAGATGATGGTCCTAGGGCCTTTTCAGCACGGGGAACGGTGTATGGCAATACATAGAGTCCATTATGTATGCTTGGTGCGCGCTGTACGCGCTATGGGGCTCGCGATCGTCCGCTCGGCGAGACGGGGTGCGGACCACCCCCCCTTCCTGGACTTGTCAGATTTGGCCCCGGTGGCTGTGCAAACCGTGCCAGAAAGACGGCTTTCTGGCATGGTTTGCACAGCCACCGCTCTATTGCAACCGCAGCCGCCGGCCCTATTTGGCACCGGGTGCGCGGAGTTTGTACCTCAGACCGATACGCTATTTGCGCATACGGCTGAGGTACGTGGACAGACTGTTTTCTTTTATTATCTTCACCTGTACTTATTATATCTTTGTAGACGCGACTTGCGTCGCTTTGCAGGTGAATACACTAGACCGATACGCTATTTGCGCATACGGCTGAGACGCGACTTGCGTCGCTTTGCAGGCTCGACTTTTGTCAGGTTATGAGCCCCGAGGGCGCTCTAAGAACCCCTCGCCTGCCTGTATCAGCCAACTCACGGTCCTCTGCGCGAAACTGCTTCTGCACAGTTTTTACTCCAGGTCCCTGCCATGTCGTCGGACGACACCGCGTCATGCCCGGTCCTCACCGGTGCTGACAACTGGACCATCTGGTCCATGCGCATGCGTGGCAAGCTGCTCGAGGCTTCTGTTTGGACCATTGTGGACGGGACAGAGCCACAGGGTCCAGCACCTTCGCACACCACATCCGGCCCGTACGCGCCAGCTATTGCGCCGTCTGTCCGGGACACGTGGACTGCTCGCGATGGCAGAGCTAAGGGCATCATCATGGGCCGCATCTCGGACCGCCTGCTCTACATCATCGACGACTGCCAGACGTCTAAGGCCATGTGGGACAAGCTGACCCAGCTCCACACGTCGATGAACACGATCGCCAGCATCTTCGAGGCACGCCACGAGCTTTACTCCCTTAAATGGGATGGCTCTTCGCACATCGCCGACCACATCGCTCGCATTCGGAACCTGTCGAAACGCCTTTCTTCCATGGGCAAGCCGGTGGACGACGACGACCTCGCGTACACTCTGCTCTCGTCACTACCGGCCACGCAGGGCTGGCAAGGCTTCCTGACCGCCGTGCTCAACAGTGCCGCTCCTTTACTGGACAGCACTGGACAGCCGATGAAGGGTCCGACCGGCGCTACTCTGACCACGCTCACGTTCGCCACTGTCGAAGCGCGTGTCACCGCCGAAGCCTCCCGCATGGCGCTCACCGAGCCCGCCGCCGACCAGACTGCGCTCAAGGCCGCCAAGTCCACGCCCGCCGCTACGCCCGCCAAACTCCCGCCGCACAACTGCGACTTCCACGGCCGAAACAACACGCACAATTCGGACAAGTGCTTCGCCTTGCACCCGGAGCTGCGTACGAAGCCGAAGAAGAAGAAGAAGAAGAAGGTGAAGGAGAAGGCGAATGCGGCTACGGAATCGTCGGACGGCAGCAGCTCGAGTGAATCGGAGGACGAACGTGTACACACCGTATCCGTAGCTCTGAAGGATCTCGTTGACCGGTATGCCTTGGCCCACACTGAGCATGAGCACGACCTTGCCAACTTCCCCATCATCGCGGACTCGGGCTGCTCTGGCCACATGTTCTACACGCGTGCTGTCTTCGACCCTAAGACGTACAAGGCTCTCGACCCTCCGCACAAGGTTCGCTTCGGTGACGACTCTACTGTCGAGGCCGTCGGCACGGGCGACGTCCTACTCTACTGCCCTCGCCGGAAGAACACCATCCGCTTCTGCAACGCGCTACTCGTCCCGAGCTTCACCATCAACCTCGTGTCCATTGGCCGACTCGACAAGTCTGGCTACAGCTCGACGTTCAGCAATGGGAAGCTTGTTGTACGCTATGCGAAGACCAAGCAGGAGCTCTGCGATGGGCAGCTACGCCGCAGCCTCTACGACCTGAACCTCGAGCGCCTACGTCACGGGCCCTTCGCAGGCAAGGCCATGGACATTAACGTCCTCCACCGGCGCTTCGGCCACATCAGCTACGACCGCATCAAGACCATGGTGCGCAACGGTCAACTGCGCGGCGTCGACAGCCTCACCGGCAAGCCCGAGTTCTGCGAGCCGTGCGTCCTTGGGAAGATGAAGAAGCAGCCTTTCGACAACGACGGTCGAGAACGTGCCTCACGCTCGCTGCAGCTCGTCCACGCTGACATCGGAGGCCCTGTAACGCCTGCCTCGCGGGAGGGCTATCGCTACTGGCTTATGCTGGTGGACGACCACTCCGAACAGCCCTGGGTCTACTTCATGAAGCAGAAGTCGGAAACGGCTGGCATCTTGAAGCGCTGGAAGGCGGACACAGAGGCATACTTACGCCAACGTCTCGGCGTCATGTCTCTGTCCGACAACTGGCTCGAGTTCTTCCGATCCGACAACGGCGGCGAGTTCATCAACGGCACCCTTAGCGACTGGCTACGCTCACTCGGCATCGCTCACGAGACATCGGCACCTTACACACCGGAGCAGAACGGTGTCGCCGAACGCATGAACCAGACAATCGTCAACTTGGCGACCAGTATGCTCATCGAGTCTGGCCTGCCTGGCATGTTCTGGGCGGACGCGATGGAGACTGCTGCCTACGTTACAGCACGCACGCCTTCATCCAGCATCGGCGGACGTATTCCGCATACCGTTGTCACTGGACGTCGCGTCAACCCGAAACACTTCCGCCCGTTCGGCTGCCCAGCTTACCCCATGCTGGACAAGAAGCATCGCTCTGGCAAGTTTGGCTGGAAGGCGTCGCGCTGCGTCATGATTGGGTACCAGCCTGGAGTCAAGGGCTGGCGCTTATGGGACGTAGATCACAAGAAGGTCATAACCTCGTGGCATGTTCGCTTCAACGAGGCGGGCAAGACACGACTGGACCTTGCCGCTCACGATCAGCTGGCAAACGACGTCAACGACGACATCCTCCGCCCACGCCACGATGACCACGCTGCACCTGACGCTGCACCGCCGGCCACTGCTCCAAGTATCGCCGACGCCGATAGCGATGGATTCGATGACCTGCTCGACGAGCCTCCTCATGATGGCCCTCCACCAGACGACGGCCAGGACGTTGATCCCGTGGGCAACATGCCCATGCCTGCACAGCCAGTGGGGGCACCGGATACACCAGACCAGAAGCCGCTGCTACGCGCATCACGTCTGCCGGTACCTGGGAAGACACCGCTGAAGGTGCCAGCGGGCCCATCTACTCCAGCTCGACCGCCGGCCCCACGTCAAGGGCCCTCGCGAATACCAGGGCCGCAGCCACCGCCTTCCTTGCCTCCAGAACCACACACACCGCCAGCACCAGTGCGGCAGCCTGCAGCACCCAGACGACCGCAACGGGCACCGCCGCCTGCAGCACCACAACCTGACCGCCCTATACGCGAACGTCGACAGTACGATCGAAATGGCGAATACCTGCGTGCTGTTGCCGAGCATAACGCTCGCCTTGAGCAGCAGCGCGTCAAGCGTGCAGCTCGTGGCGGGTTTGCATGGGCTGACGATGGTGATGATGATGCCATCTTCTTTGCAGGTGCAGCTGCCACTGGTCCTAGTGACCGCGCCGTGCCGCAGACAGTCCACGAGATGCGCGAGGGGCCTGACGCCCACCTCTGGGTTCCAGCACTTAACGAGGAGCTCGAGAACCTTCGCGCCAACGACGTCTACGAGGTCGTGCCGATCCCTGAAGGGGTCCGCCCTATCACCTCCAAGGTGGTCAACCGTGTCAAGTTCGATGCCAACGGTCGCGTCGAGCGCCACAAGACGCGCATAGTTGCCCGCGGCTTCACGCAGAAGAAGGGGGTCGACTACGAGGATACCTTCGCGCCGGTCGCCAGCCTCGCGTCTGTTCGACTCCTCGTCCTGCTCGCTGCACAGCACAACCTCGAGCTCGACCAGATGGACGTATCCACAGCGTACCTGAATGGGGTCCTCGAGGAGGAGATTTACATGCTCCCGCCTGAAGGTGTCGAGATCCCAGACGGGTACTGCTGGAAGCTGAAGCGTTCTATCTACGGTCTGAAGCAGGCCGGCCGAACCTGGAACGTCACCTTCGACAAGAAGCTGGGTAAACTCGGCTTCACCAGGCTCGACGCCGAGACGTGCTTGTACGTGTTCCGCGACAACAGCGGCGAGTACTGCTTCCTCGTGGTCTACGTCGACGACCTCCTGCTGGCCGCCACGTCACGCTCGTTCATGAACAAGGTCAAGAGCATGCTCTCCACTGCCTACAAGATGCGTGACCTGGGCGAGGCCTCGTACATGCTGGGGCTGAAGATCACCCGCGACCGAGGCAAGGGCACGATATCCCTGTCGCAGACCCAGTACGTCGACACTGTCCTCAGACGCTGCGGAATGGCCAACTGCAAGCCTTCCTGGACGCCCATGGCACACAACTACAAGTTGTCCGAGGGTGGTCCATCGCAGGACGACATCATGCCTACTGTCATTATAGACGGTACCGAAATCTCGTACGCCTCGGTCGTTGGCTCGCTCATGTACGCCATGTTGGGCTCGCGCCCTGACCTGGCCTACGTCGTGGGCATCCTTGGGCGCTACACGTCAGCACCACGGGCCTGCCACTGGGAGGTGGCCAAGCGCACACTGCGCTATCTTCAGCGCACGCGCACGCTGGAGCTCCGCTACAAGCGGACCACTGGCCCGATGCGTTTCATGTGCTACTCGGACTCGGACTGGTCTGGCGACGAGGACACTTCGCGCTCGACCTCAGGCTATGTGTTCATGTGCAACCGGGGCGCCGTCAGCTGGAGCAGCAAACGGCAGAAGCTCGTTGCCATGTCGTCCACCGAGGCCGAGTACATTGCTCTGAGCAACGTCGGGCAGGAGCTTGTCTGGCTTCGCCGGTTCTTCGCCGAGCTTGGCCAGAAGCAGCGTGGCCCGACCATTGTCAAGAGCGACAATGTGGGCGCGATCACCCTGTCCCAGGAGCCGCAGTTCAGGGCTCGAACGAAGCACATTCGCCGCAAGTACCACCACTTCCGTGACGACATTGTGCGACGTCGCCGTGCTCGTGTCGAGTTCTGCCCCACCGCGGACATGGTCGCTGATATCTTCACCAAGCCGCTCACCCGTGACAAGCATTGGCGCTTCGTCAAGGCGTTGGGCCTGCGTCTGGCTTGAGTGGGGGTGTCAGATTTGGCCCCGGTGGCTGTGCAAACCGTGCCAGAAAGACGGCTTTCTGGCATGGTTTGCACAGCCACCGCTCTATTGCAACCGCAGCCGCCGGCCCTATTTGGCACCGGGCGCGCGGAGTTTGTACCTCAGACCGATACGCTATTTGCGCATACGGCTGAGGTACGTGGACAGACTGTTTTCTTTTATTATCTTCACCTGTACTTATTATATCTTTGTAGACGCGACTTGCGTCGCTTTGCAGGTGAATACACTAGACCGATACGCTATTTGCGCATACGGCTGAGACGCGACTTGCGTCGCTTTGCAGGCTCGACTTTTGTCAGGACTGTCCTCGTTGAGAGCGGCAAGACAATGTTATTCATTCAAAGACTGCATAAAGCTATATGAGCCCGAGTTGGTGTCGTCTCTGTGCGATAGAGCGAGAAACACCTGCTGAAGAGCGGAGCTTGAAAGCGTGTTGTTCCTGCAGCGATCCTCTGAGAACTCGACTATTTGGTGTGTATACCCCTAATAAAACGTCTGAATAAGTGTATCCTGTACTTCCAATGTAATATCCGGGCTATTTGCAACGTCTTTAGTGCATCCTCCAAGTAAAATCCCAATTCTCTCCAACATCACCAAGTCGACCAGTTCTTAAATCAAATACTCTTGGTGGAGACAACATTTAGAGCGTAGGAAAGCGCAGATCAATGTTAATTTAGGCCAGATTTCCTTTCGCTCACGCGGTACACTACTGGCAGGCTCACCACAAGGAAAGTGGGTTATATCTCAGCCAAGGCGGCCAGGGGCAGTCCCTTATTCAGTATATATGTTTAATGTATGTATCAGAGACTGTTCAAGTCGTCGAATAGGGTGATTTACCTTCTAATCACTGATTAATTCCACCCCCCACCCTAGATGCTACTCAGGCCTCCCTGACTGGTATTGCCCAATAGAATCGCGGAAACCGGGGCATACTAACCCTATATTGTCCCTAGAGCACAGCAAAGACAGTAAGCATGCCTAAAGGTTCACTGTGCAGTGATGATACGTTCGTCGGCGATTCTCCGCAGGTTGCTTCCATACCACCACGATGCTCTCCGTCGGCATCCAGTTTTCCGCGCAGTCACATGGAACTTTCCACACGTCATCTAAACCGGCTAATAGGCCCTGCTATGCTCTCATACTCGGAGGAATCCTCTTGGATGTTTCTCTGGGCTCGACTCATTGTTCTCCGGCTCATCGTGCTCATCCAGCCCGCCGTGACTGTACGATGGCCTCATCTCCAGGGCGCTCTAGTCTGAACTGTATAGAGGCACCTTAAGAAGCATATCACGCCATGCGCTGCCTCTGGTTCTACCATAGATCGGCTTGGAGGCTGTTGATGGTGTGGGGGTGCTCATCGGCCCACCCGCACCTTGTTTCTCCGGGTCCACAAGTCGGAATTCGCCTCCAATTCAGCTTCATTGGACGATATACAATGCCTTCCGCCTGTGTATCTGGTATTGAGGCTGTTCTATCTCTACTGGGTCGACAATTGGTAGATCAAGTCCCGCGCTCGGTCACGTCTTCGTATTCCTGATGAGAAAAGGGGATATTCACCGCTGGGTGATATCTATGATGTTCTGTCATCACATCACAGTGTGTAGGACGCGCACCATGGGTATAGAGAGAGGCATTTAGCTGCTAGATCGTGTGGGAGCAGTGAGCAATGAAGAATTCCATGTTCACGGCTCTGCGGGCACTACCTCGGGACTACCAGGGCTTTGTGTTATAGGCTTACTGATTCAAGACCAATTATACACTCAAGGCGGCCATTGCGGGTGGTACAGTCCAGGAAGGGGGGGTGGTCCGCACCCCGTCTCGCCGAGCGGACGATCGCGAGCCCCATAGCGCGTACAGCGCGCACCAAGCATACATAATGGACTCTATGTATTGCCATACACCGTTCCCCGTGCTGAAAAGGCCCTAGGACCATCATCTGACCATACAGGACCATGGTTTCATACGTCGGAGACAGCTGTCGCGCAACGGGAGCTTGCAGCTGCATGAGATACAAATCAATGGATAGTGCTCGCGAATACGAACCGAACGATATATGGTATCATGGGTTCATTTGTAACGGACGGGACACAGTCGAGGACATCGTCGGCGCCGTCGCCGACGGTGCCGAGCGCGTGTGACAGTTGGCGCGCGATGGCGCCGACGGATCGCGGGCGTTGATGATGCCGGAGAGTGCGGCCGAGCAATCCGCGCCGTCCGCTGCCGGGCCCAGGCTCAGCTCTTAGACATTCTCCAGCAGGAATTAGTCGAAATTCCTGCTGGAAGTGAGAATAATTTTATTTCATTATGCTCGTAAGGAAATCCGAGGCTCGCCTTTCCTTATCAATGTTAAGGAATCAGGTGATGTACAGGTGCCAAGCCGATGACGGTCAAGGTCCGGCTTCAAGTTCCCGGCGACGCCACGTGTCAGATTTGGCCCCGGTGGCTGTGCAAACCGTGCCAGAAAGACGGCTTTCTGGCATGGTTTGCACAGCCACCGCTCTATTGCAACCGCAGCCGCCGGCCCTATTTGGCACCGGGCGCGCGGAGTTTGTACCTCAGACCGATACGCTATTTGCGCATACGGCTGAGGTACGTGGACAGACTGTTTTCTTTTATTATCTTCACCTGTACTTATTATATCTTTGTAGACGCGACTTGCGTCGCTTTGCAGGTGAATACACTAGACCGATACGCTATTTGCGCATACGGCTGAGACGCGACTTGCGTCGCTTTGCAGGCTCGACTTTTGTCAGGTTATGAGCCCCGAGGGCGCTCTAAGAACCCCTCGCCTGCCTGTATCAGCCAACTCACGGTCCTCTGCGCGAAACTGCTTCTGCACAGTTTTTACTCCAGGTCCCTGCCATGTCGTCGGACGACACCGCGTCATGCCCGGTCCTCACCGGTGCTGACAACTGGACCATCTGGTCCATGCGCATGCGTGGCAAGCTGCTCGAGGCTTCTGTTTGGACCATTGTGGACGGGACAGAGCCACAGGGTCCAGCACCTTCGCACACCACATCCGGCCCGTACGCGCCAGCTATTGCGCCGTCTGTCCGGGACACGTGGACTGCTCGCGATGGCAGAGCTAAGGGCATCATCATGGGCCGCATCTCGGACCGCCTGCTCTACATCATCGACGACTGCCAGACGTCTAAGGCCATGTGGGACAAGCTGACCCAGCTCCACACGTCGATGAACACGATCGCCAGCATCTTCGAGGCACGCCACGAGCTTTACTCCCTTAAATGGGATGGCTCTTCGCACATCGCCGACCACATCGCTCGCATTCGGAACCTGTCGAAACGCCTTTCTTCCATGGGCAAGCCGGTGGACGACGACGACCTCGCGTACACTCTGCTCTCGTCACTACCGGCCACGCAGGGCTGGCAAGGCTTCCTGACCGCCGTGCTCAACAGTGCCGCTCCTTTACTGGACAGCACTGGACAGCCGATGAAGGGTCCGACCGGCGCTACTCTGACCACGCTCACGTTCGCCACTGTCGAAGCGCGTGTCACCGCCGAAGCCTCCCGCATGGCGCTCACCGAGCCCGCCGCCGACCAGACTGCGCTCAAGGCCGCCAAGTCCACGCCCGCCGCTACGCCCGCCAAACTCCCGCCGCACAACTGCGACTTCCACGGCCGAAACAACACGCACAATTCGGACAAGTGCTTCGCCTTGCACCCGGAGCTGCGTACGAAGCCGAAGAAGAAGAAGAAGAAGAAGGTGAAGGAGAAGGCGAATGCGGCTACGGAATCGTCGGACGGCAGCAGCTCGAGTGAATCGGAGGACGAACGTGTACACACCGTATCCGTAGCTCTGAAGGATCTCGTTGACCGGTATGCCTTGGCCCACACTGAGCATGAGCACGACCTTGCCAACTTCCCCATCATCGCGGACTCGGGCTGCTCTGGCCACATGTTCTACACGCGTGCTGTCTTCGACCCTAAGACGTACAAGGCTCTCGACCCTCCGCACAAGGTTCGCTTCGGTGACGACTCTACTGTCGAGGCCGTCGGCACGGGCGACGTCCTACTCTACTGCCCTCGCCGGAAGAACACCATCCGCTTCTGCAACGCGCTACTCGTCCCGAGCTTCACCATCAACCTCGTGTCCATTGGCCGACTCGACAAGTCTGGCTACAGCTCGACGTTCAGCAATGGGAAGCTTGTTGTACGCTATGCGAAGACCAAGCAGGAGCTCTGCGATGGGCAGCTACGCCGCAGCCTCTACGACCTGAACCTCGAGCGCCTACGTCACGGGCCCTTCGCAGGCAAGGCCATGGACATTAACGTCCTCCACCGGCGCTTCGGCCACATCAGCTACGACCGCATCAAGACCATGGTGCGCAACGGTCAACTGCGCGGCGTCGACAGCCTCACCGGCAAGCCCGAGTTCTGCGAGCCGTGCGTCCTTGGGAAGATGAAGAAGCAGCCTTTCGACAACGACGGTCGAGAACGTGCCTCACGCTCGCTGCAGCTCGTCCACGCTGACATCGGAGGCCCTGTAACGCCTGCCTCGCGGGAGGGCTATCGCTACTGGCTTATGCTGGTGGACGACCACTCCGAACAGCCCTGGGTCTACTTCATGAAGCAGAAGTCGGAAACGGCTGGCATCTTGAAGCGCTGGAAGGCGGACACAGAGGCATACTTACGCCAACGTCTCGGCGTCATGTCTCTGTCCGACAACTGGCTCGAGTTCTTCCGATCCGACAACGGCGGCGAGTTCATCAACGGCACCCTTAGCGACTGGCTACGCTCACTCGGCATCGCTCACGAGACATCGGCACCTTACACACCGGAGCAGAACGGTGTCGCCGAACGCATGAACCAGACAATCGTCAACTTGGCGACCAGTATGCTCATCGAGTCTGGCCTGCCTGGCATGTTCTGGGCGGACGCGATGGAGACTGCTGCCTACGTTACAGCACGCACGCCTTCATCCAGCATCGGCGGACGTATTCCGCATACCGTTGTCACTGGACGTCGCGTCAACCCGAAACACTTCCGCCCGTTCGGCTGCCCAGCTTACCCCATGCTGGACAAGAAGCATCGCTCTGGCAAGTTTGGCTGGAAGGCGTCGCGCTGCGTCATGATTGGGTACCAGCCTGGAGTCAAGGGCTGGCGCTTATGGGACGTAGATCACAAGAAGGTCATAACCTCGTGGCATGTTCGCTTCAACGAGGCGGGCAAGACACGACTGGACCTTGCCGCTCACGATCAGCTGGCAAACGACGTCAACGACGACATCCTCCGCCCACGCCACGATGACCACGCTGCACCTGACGCTGCACCGCCGGCCACTGCTCCAAGTATCGCCGACGCCGATAGCGATGGATTCGATGACCTGCTCGACGAGCCTCCTCATGATGGCCCTCCACCAGACGACGGCCAGGACGTTGATCCCGTGGGCAACATGCCCATGCCTGCACAGCCAGTGGGGGCACCGGATACACCAGACCAGAAGCCGCTGCTACGCGCATCACGTCTGCCGGTACCTGGGAAGACACCGCTGAAGGTGCCAGCGGGCCCATCTACTCCAGCTCGACCGCCGGCCCCACGTCAAGGGCCCTCGCGAATACCAGGGCCGCAGCCACCGCCTTCCTTGCCTCCAGAACCACACACACCGCCAGCACCAGTGCGGCAGCCTGCAGCACCCAGACGACCGCAACGGGCACCGCCGCCTGCAGCACCACAACCTGACCGCCCTATACGCGAACGTCGACAGTACGATCGAAATGGCGAATACCTGCGTGCTGTTGCCGAGCATAACGCTCGCCTTGAGCAGCAGCGCGTCAAGCGTGCAGCTCGTGGCGGGTTTGCATGGGCTGACGATGGTGATGATGATGCCATCTTCTTTGCAGGTGCAGCTGCCACTGGTCCTAGTGACCGCGCCGTGCCGCAGACAGTCCACGAGATGCGCGAGGGGCCTGACGCCCACCTCTGGGTTCCAGCACTTAACGAGGAGCTCGAGAACCTTCGCGCCAACGACGTCTACGAGGTCGTGCCGATCCCTGAAGGGGTCCGCCCTATCACCTCCAAGGTGGTCAACCGTGTCAAGTTCGATGCCAACGGTCGCGTCGAGCGCCACAAGACGCGCATAGTTGCCCGCGGCTTCACGCAGAAGAAGGGGGTCGACTACGAGGATACCTTCGCGCCGGTCGCCAGCCTCGCGTCTGTTCGACTCCTCGTCCTGCTCGCTGCACAGCACAACCTCGAGCTCGACCAGATGGACGTATCCACAGCGTACCTGAATGGGGTCCTCGAGGAGGAGATTTACATGCTCCCGCCTGAAGGTGTCGAGATCCCAGACGGGTACTGCTGGAAGCTGAAGCGTTCTATCTACGGTCTGAAGCAGGCCGGCCGAACCTGGAACGTCACCTTCGACAAGAAGCTGGGTAAACTCGGCTTCACCAGGCTCGACGCCGAGACGTGCTTGTACGTGTTCCGCGACAACAGCGGCGAGTACTGCTTCCTCGTGGTCTACGTCGACGACCTCCTGCTGGCCGCCACGTCACGCTCGTTCATGAACAAGGTCAAGAGCATGCTCTCCACTGCCTACAAGATGCGTGACCTGGGCGAGGCCTCGTACATGCTGGGGCTGAAGATCACCCGCGACCGAGGCAAGGGCACGATATCCCTGTCGCAGACCCAGTACGTCGACACTGTCCTCAGACGCTGCGGAATGGCCAACTGCAAGCCTTCCTGGACGCCCATGGCACACAACTACAAGTTGTCCGAGGGTGGTCCATCGCAGGACGACATCATGCCTACTGCCATTATAGACGGTACCGAAATCTCGTACGCCTCGGTCGTTGGCTCGCTCATGTACGCCATGTTGGGCTCGCGCCCTGACCTGGCCTACGTCGTGGGCATCCTTGGGCGCTACACGTCAGCACCACGGGCCTGCCACTGGGAGGTGGCCAAGCGCACACTGCGCTATCTTCAGCGCACGCGCACGCTGGAGCTCCGCTACAAGCGGACCACTGGCCCGATGCGTTTCATGTGCTACTCGGACTCGGACTGGTCTGGCGACGAGGACACTTCGCGCTCGACCTCAGGCTATGTGTTCATGTGCAACCGGGGCGCCGTCAGCTGGAGCAGCAAACGGCAGAAGCTCGTTGCCATGTCGTCCACCGAGGCCGAGTACATTGCTCTGAGCAACGTCGGGCAGGAGCTTGTCTGGCTTCGCCGGTTCTTCGCCGAGCTTGGCCAGAAGCAGCGTGGCCCGACCATTGTCAAGAGCGACAATGTGGGCGCGATCACCCTGTCCCAGGAGCCGCAGTTCAGGGCTCGAACGAAGCACATTCGCCGCAAGTACCACCACTTCCGTGACGACATTGTGCGACGTCGCCGTGCTCGTGTCGAGTTCTGCCCCACCGCGGACATGGTCGCTGATATCTTCACCAAGCCGCTCACCCGTGACAAGCATTGGCGCTTCGTCAAGGCGTTGGGCCTGCGTCTGGCTTGAGTGGGGGTGTCAGATTTGGCCCCGGTGGCTGTGCAAACCGTGCCAGAAAGACGGCTTTCTGGCATGGTTTGCACAGCCACCGCTCTATTGCAACCGCAGCCGCCGGCCCTATTTGGCACCGGGCGCGCGGAGTTTGTACCTCAGACCGATACGCTATTTGCGCATACGGCTGAGGTACGTGGACAGACTGTTTTCTTTTATTATCTTCACCTGTACTTATTATATCTTTGTAGACGCGACTTGCGTCGCTTTGCAGGTGAATACACTAGACCGATACGCTATTTGCGCATACGGCTGAGACGCGACTTGCGTCGCTTTGCAGGCTCGACTTTTGTCACCACGGCCAGCGTAAATGGCTGGTTGCTTGTCCACGACAAGAAGGGCGATATCTCCGCCTTTGTCCGGCCGGAGGACGACGCGGCCGCCGTGCGAAAGCTCAGGGCCGTTGTGGTCAGCCGCGGCGTGGAGGGCCTTGTCGCATATTTCCCCGCCGAACTCAAGAGTCCGGACGAGCTTGTCATCAAGGCAGAGCCTATTGCACCGCAGAACTTTTGACCTTTTTCTTTCGGGGCAGTAGATAGTACATATTCTTGTTTCAGATATAACGTTTCAGAGATTAGAGAGGTTGCGTTGCCCGAAATTTCGGGTTCGACAGCTTGCGCGCCACTTTTCGGACGCAATTTTTCGGGTCATCTGCTTTGCTGAGGTCTGTGAGAGGATGCCACTGTGCAGTCTGAAATGGGCTCAAAGATATGTTTAAACGTGTTTCCATGCCTGTGAGAAGCCCTATGAGCATGATATACGGTGTACCCAAACTGCGGTGGAGCCGGTCACGTGACGCGGCTGTGCCAGAGCAAAGTCTGGAGCCCCACCGCTTTATACATGCACTCTCACCGCTGGGATGTCATTATGGGCGCGTTCTCTGCATTTATAACATCAATGGGCTCTGATTTGAAAAGATTTGTGTACCCGAAAAATTGCGTCCGAAAAGTGGCGCGCAAGCTGTCGAACCCGAAATTTCTGTCAGCATTTGCATAGTATATAGGTCAGTCCGATGTACAGTAGGATATTGTCCTGGTTCGGACTCCGCAGATATACATCCGTCCCTTCACCCCGACCGTACCGGTGGGCGCGGTAGGCCCCGCAGTGGGCTACACGCGCCCGCCTAGCGCCTGAGCTGTGGTCCAAGACCCTCTCATGCTAAGAGGTTATGAGCCCCGCCCGGGCACAGGGCTTGTACGGGCACCGGCGGAAGGCGGCAACGACAGCCAGCAGCGCACGACGCGCGCCGGCACGATACTCGTTTGTACGCAGCTTCAGGACGCCGGAATGCTCTGTCTTGACATCTGGCTCGGCGCACACTGGCTCTGGCAGCTAACGGCTTTGACGATCCGAGTCGGCAGCTCGTATAAAAATGTCCTGTCTGATACGAACATGCTCACGACGGTCTGGCGCGCACGGACACAGTTCTGGCGGCACAACGACTGCATTGGAGTATAGCCCAGGCGACAGACACCTCCAAAAGACCTGCCTACGCGACAGGGGGAGCCGAACGACGTCCGGATGGTCAGTACGGCGGCAACGACGTTCTGCACGCGACAGTACGCACCGGCGGCGCGCGGGCACGATGGAGATTGGCCCGAGGACGTATACCACCTGGCGACGAGGAGGAGGAAGAGCAGTAGGACGGTCAGCATCGAGGCGGCGATGAATGGGCGTCGGAGTCACGCACCTGCGGACTCGACGACCCACCGACGACCCCGTCTCCGCGCGCACGACGCGCGCGTGGGAGTCCGACTACACGCAAGCGGAGGGAGGAAAGACGGCAGCGGCGCACGCGGAGAGCGCGGCGCTCGACGCGCGGAACGGGATCGGACCCGGCCGCGAGAAGTCTTGGACATCGACCGGCGCGCGACCTGCGGCGGCAACAGCACGCGGGGGACGGCAAGGCGCACCGTGGCTTCGTCAGCCAACGGTTACCGGCGATAGGGGGAGCACGCGCGACGCGTAGCGAACCCGAACGGCGCGCGCGCGACGGCGCAGCGCACAGGAGCGTGCACGACGCCTCGTACGACACCAGGCGACGCACGGCCGCAGAGGACCGGCGACGACGACCCGGGGAGTGACCCCCGGCCTGGCGCAACGAGGACGCGGCGCACACACGGCGGCAGAGGCTGCCGGAGCGTCAGCGCGGCCAGCATAGCGCGACGCGCACAGCACGCAAGACCGGGCGTCGAGGACCCACGCACCGGAGCGCGAGCATCCCGACGGCTGCAGCAGCGACAGCGTCGGCTTTACCGTGCAGGACATCAGCGCGGCGAGCGGCTGCATGGGCGGATGGCCGCCATGTGAGCACGCGACCAGCGGGCGTAAGACAGCACGCACCGCAGACACACGTGTCCGAGAATGCGGGCCAGGACTCGGCCCAGCAGCGACGGAAGACCACGACGAGCGCGCGAGCAAACAGCGCGGCTCAGCAACGCGACGGTACGGCGCACCGCGAGCGAGCGGAGCAGCCGACTGTCAGCGCGGGACGACCGGGCGACCGATGTACGCACCAGCACCCGCAGCACCAATCCTGGCATCGACGCGCGCAATGCGCGGTGTCCGGACGACCAACACGCGCTCACAGCGCGGATGCGCGACCTCAGGACGGCCGAGGTCAGCGCCAGGCGGAGAGTGCAGCGGACAGCGCGTACCTCCGACCTCTCGACTTCGCAGAGCACGGCCGGCGCGCGCGCAGTAGCGCAGCGCACAGCATACGGCCCGACTCGCGAGCACCAGGCGTCGCGCAAGCACGAGCGCGCGACGCAGCTGCAGACGGCGCACCGCGGAGGCGCGGAGCCGCTGCATCCTCACGGCTTCGGGCGATTGGCAGCGCGCGCGCGGGGCGCATTGAAAAGGGCCATGTGCCTATGCGCAGCCAGCATGTGCCGCTCACGCACGAGCACGTGACGGAGCGACGACCGGTGCACCGCAGAAGCGCGGAGCCACCAGTCAGTCAGCACGACGTCGGCGGGCGGTTGGACACGCACCGCAACGTCAACATTCTGCACCAACGGCGCACGGAGGACGACCCCGGCGACCGTACGGCATGCGCACGCGCGCAGCGCGGCGCACACATTCGACGTCAGCAAGTACCAGCGGCGTCAGCGGATGGCGGCACCGGGCGCAAGACGATTCGCGCACCGGATTCGCACACCGACTTTCTTCGAGCGCGACGGCCTCCAGCACTACCGTATGCAGCTCAAGCATGCGCGGACGCACGCGATGCATTGTTTATTGTCACTCGCCGGCCGCGGCGGGGGCAACGTTCATTTTTTTTCTGTGCGACATTCTGACACTGGCCAGGCCGGGTCAGCGCGCGCAGGAAGACCCGCACGAGTGCTTCGACGAGCGCAGGACCCGCAGACCCAGCCCGGCAGTGCCATCTGTCGAGGGGGAGGGAGCGGGAGCAGCGGGGGAGCAGTGGGAGCGGGAGCGGGAGCGCTCACCCGCAGCCCCAGCTCAGCGAGCGGCACGGCAGCCATGGCCGACCGCGAGCAACAGGAGCAAGCGCGCAGCGCGCAGCTCCAGGTCGCGCTCGACCAGCAGCAGCCGGCAAGGACTGCACGGCACTGCGGCGGCGGCGACACGGCACCCGCGGCACGCGCGGGGTGCATGCCCTTCCACGGGCAGCGGGCATCGAGCCCGATACCGGCCAGAACGGCGGGGCGGACACAGTGCCAGCACGGTGACCAGGTCCAGCACTCGCGGCCTCTCTTTCTTTCTTGTCTTCAAGCTCGACGGCGCCGCGTTTCGACGCAGCGCAACCTCTGCGACTCCGCGAGGAGTGCGACTCTTCTTCCATCTGGACCCGTGGCGCATGCAGGCGGATTCAACGGCATCCTGGAACGCACCTGGGCGCCTCCCGCAGATCGCGAGCAGCAATGCTGCACCCCGCGGACGAGTTCCCGCGCATCCCGCGCAAGATACTTTGTGGCTTCAGGGGGAGTATCCCTTTCACGCTTCTCTGCGGACTGTGTGTGTTCTCTTTTTTCCATTCCCTTTTCTCGCATTCCCACATCCCTTTGGTCTCATGCGCTTTGACCACGGCTCTTTTTTGTCTTACCCGACATCGGCCTGAGGGGGAGTGTCAGCATTTGCATAGTATATAGGTCAGTCCGATGTACAGTAGGATATTGTCCTGGTTCGGACTCCGCAGATATACATCCGTCCCTTCACCCCGACCGTACCGGTGGGCGCGGTAGGCCCCGCAGTGGGCTACACGCGCCCGCCTAGCGCCTGAGCTGTGGTCCAAGACCCTCTCATGCTAAGAATTTCGGGCAACGCAACCTCTCTATTCCGTGTATCCTGTTCTCTGTTTTCTGCCGGTGATCGTGGTCTCTTCTACGCCTCGGCGGCCGCGTTGCTTCCCATCATGAGACGGTGCGGACAAGTGCAGTAGTACTTATTGCGCGGGCGATGTTCAATCGCCCTGAAAGGACACCTTCAAGACCGCTCTACTGTGTATGTACGATCTCCCCGCGATTCGGAAGGATGAGTCACGTGAGCTCCGCGGGATCACCGTCCCCCGGGGTGCGGGTGGGGGTCTGGTTCGGTAATTCAGCGCGCAGAAAGAACGAGTCGAATCAAGGTGGCATCCGCTCTCCCGGCAGGCGCGCGCAGTGTATCCCGTCGGCACGCGTGTCTCTCGCTCCCCACTTCGGAAGGAGTTGGCCGTCCATACATAGATACATAATAGGCTTACGTCGACGACTACTACATGTCCCAGGTGATCAACTG
The DNA here is from genome assembly GCA_030578095.1 of Auricularia cornea. NCBI lineage: Eukaryota > Fungi > Basidiomycota > Agaricomycetes > Auriculariales > Auriculariaceae > Auricularia > Auricularia cornea. Next base: position 6,121,943 of record JARLTE010000007.1, read on the forward strand.
GGCCGTGCAGAAGACCGGCGGGGCGATGAGCGACGACGATAAGCAGAACACTGCCGCTGTGAGTGCAGGTCTTGCGTGGAGGAGGATGGTGTTGCGGGTGCTGACGACGATGCTCTTAAGTTGTAGGCACTGATTGACGAGCTGAGGAAGATGTACCGCGTGGATATAGTTATGCGGCCTGCCAAGTGCCAGTCGGCCTCGCACGCCGTCACACATGAGTGGACACTGGACGCGAACGCGTCCCGCGGCAGCCTCCAGCGTCGTAGGACCGGGACGTGCCCGAGGCAGTACAGTAGTGTGGCCATGGGAAACCCAGCGGCCACATCACGTCGTTGGCGAATATTCAGCATGTCTGAGCAGCTCGTCTAACTTCTTGTCGTCCAGGACGAGTTAGGGGGGAGGAGTACATAGTTACCTCAGCGTCAGCTCTGACGAGTCCTCTTTCAATCCAGCGTCATTCGATTCGGGAGCTTGGCACAGCAAGGGTCGCACGCGCTTGCATCAGTGCCGGCGCGCTTCTGGCAACCGGTACCGGGGAGGCGCGTGCCGTGCGGTGGTCGACTCGGCTCACTGGAAACGCTGCACCTCCGGAATGACGGACGGATTACGACGGTGGTCAGCCCGATCTGGCCAGTTGCGTGGACGCGTACCTGAGTGTAGTAGACCTAATATTACCGGTGCAGTTCTCACAACGAAGCGGGCGCTGTGCGAGGTCCATGGAAGACAACTAGTCCGCGCGAATGCCAGGAGTACCAGTACAAGTACAGAATGCTACGCGGCGCGCGAGACCTAGCGTAGCAGGAAGGATACGAGCAACGGAGGATGGGAGATCAGGGGACCATCCGCAGGTCCGCGTCGACCTGCGCCATGGCGGGCCGCCCCGCGGGGTCCGGCGCCCAGCACCGCGCGACGATCGCCCAGACGGCGTCCCCGCGGGGCCCCGCCGGGATCTCGGCGCGCGGCGGGCGCCGGCCCTCGTAGAGGAGCGCCGCGGCGTACAGCGGCGGGAACGACGCGAACGGGCGGCGGCGCGCGAACAGCTCGAAGAGCAGGATCCCGAACGCGTACACGTCGCTGGTCGTCGTGACACGCCCTCCGTCGTGGAGCTCGGGGGCCATTGCCGTGAGCACGCCCTCGCGCTCGCCGGACGGCGCGGGGTCCGCGAGCGGGCCCGCGGCTGGCGCGGGGTCGAGCCTGCAGAGCGCGAAGTCCCAGAGACGCGGCGTGTGCGCGCGCATGAAGATGCCGGACTGCGAAAGCAGCGTCAGCGTCGGGACGGTTGACGCGGGACGGGAGACGGCGCACGAGGTCGAGGTTGCCGTGGATGACGCAAGGCGTGCCTGTGTGCAAATAACGCATGGCCCGTGCAATCGCGCGTGCCTAGGGTCGTCGCGTCGTCGTCAGGTGGCGCGCGCAGAGCTTAAAAAAACGATTGTGGCACGCACGATGGCGAACGCGTCCGCGGCCGGGTTCGCCGCCAGGTACGCGCGGAGATCCCCGCCGTCGGGCAGGCGCAGGACAAGCTGCCCGGGAGACTCAGCACCCGTGTGCAGCAGCGTCTCGACGTTCGGGTGCGCGATATGCTGCAGCGCGGCGGCAACGCGCCGAGGGAGCTGCAACCGGGCATTAGACGCGGACATCCGAGTCGGGGAAAACCGATTCAATCCGCTCACATCATGATGCTGCCGGGTGTTCTCCGTGTCGTCGCGGATGGCCATGACGACCACATCGTGGCGCTCGCCGTGCGCGTCCTCGAACACGGCCGGGCGGACATCGTAGGAGCCGAGGCTGCCCCCGCCGAGCATAACGCGCACAGTTGATATCGTCAGCATGTAGTAAGAGAAGTCGGGGAGGAGATGGGGGGAAGACGGTTCAATCCTATGAAGGATGAAGGGGTATTTATTCTCTAGGCTTACCTGCAAGCAACCACTAAAGCACATGCCAGCACGCCGCAGGAAAACTCGAGGGTCACCGACGTAGAAAGAACTGCACCTCACGCCGACGGCGAGACCCCGCAGCTCTCCGCAAGTCCCGGCCGACGGCCAGTGCCCGAAAGCACAGCCACAGCCCCTTTCTGGACTGTTGACGCAGATCATACATCGATGCGTAATTCACACCCGAATCCGTGGGCGAGAGTTCTGTACTGTCAATGTGCACCGGCGCCGGTCGTCTGCAGGCCACAGACTTCAGCAGTGCTAGACATGTTGTAACTTGTAAGGCGGACATGGAGCGCCGGCAAGACGCACAGGCGCCGGGCATTGTCCTGACTCGAAACAGGTACTTATGTACCGACTCCGAACACGTGGGTCGAGCTCCTTGCCTTGGCGAATGCGTGTGCGTGTCTGCAGCGTGTTCTACAGTAGGAGCGATGACGGTTCCTTCGTGGCCCGAAAGTGGGATGTTCGATGATCGATGATGCCGGATCTGGGGCTGTGTACAGCTGTGCGCGAGTTTCGACGCGCGAGTTTCGACCGGCCGGTCTCCAGCCGGTCTCGTCTAGGTACCGTGCCCCCCCGTCTAGTGCACACTTTTCGTGGTTTTGTTCCCGTGGCTCTCCCCGTGCATCCCCTCGCCTCGGGGACTTCACCATTGCATTCCTAGACCCTAATTAGCCCCATTGGAGTACAAATATTGCCCGCCCTCGCCGCAAGGGCGTCGGCGACGCCGTACCCCACGTAATGCACACTCGGGCAATCCCTCGAAAACTCATACTTGCAGGCTTCCCTTTATCTCCAATTTGTGTCTCAATACACTTTGATAAGTAGTACAACAGCCCCATGCTGTTTTGGAGTGAAGGAGCAGCCCCAGAAAAAGTGTGCATTACGCGGGGGAGCGTGCATTACCGGGGGGTACACGGTACTCTGACTCCGATGAGCTCAGATTCGGAACAAATCCCGCCGCTCGGCTGCAGCCGAGCGGGCTTAGTCATGAGTCTAGGTCCCGTCCATTGCCGCTCTCCCTCTAGGTCTCTGCGATCCCATTGTTCTGTTCGATCCCCGGAGCCCTGCGTGCACTCCGCCTGGCCCACATCCTCCAGGCACGCGCCTGCGCCGTTCCCCCTGGCAAGACCGGCGACGCGTTTCAGATCTACATAATTCCACCTGTTTGTTTCGGTGTCGGCACCCCGGGAAGACTGCGCTGCCCATCCTCGCCCCACTGCGCGCCTGAATCTGCGGCTGTCTGAACACGTCTCACCGCATGGACGCGTCCAGGCATCCCATCACCCAGCCGCCGCTCCGGGAGGCGGACGCCAGGCAGAAGGCTCGCGCGCGCTGAAGGAGCAGGGCGCGCTCGTGCATCGCACGCGTCCGGCGCGTACTTACCCCGCGCTGCGCTCCCACATCCTTGCACGCGCCCCGTCTGCACGCGTTGGCTCCCGCTCATGGGCGACACCAACGCGTTCGCGCGTCCCGTGCCTACTTGGAGGCAACCCGACCGCAGCCTCGCCAGGAGGTGCCACAGTGCTCGCCCGCGTCATCTGTGCGCTCGGCAATACAATCGCAGCGCAGTTTCGAGGCCCTGGCACCCGTCGCGCGCCGAGAGCTTGCTGCTGTGGGCCCCCTCTCGCTTTCAACCACCATGTTTCTCTGTCATTTCCAGCGTCCGCACCACGCGCGCGCGGCCTTGCTCGCCCGCTTCTTCTTGACGTCTGGTATCCCGGCTCGTAGCGCGCGCGTCGAGCAGATGCTGCAGGATGAGCAGGCCGTGCGCTCGGGCCCCGGGCGCGTCATGGGCTGCCTCGAGCGCGAACGACGCGGCCGCTATCCAGCACGGTCGCCCCGAGCCCTGCGCCGCCCACGCAATGTGCACCCATCCGCCTTCGCGGTCCCACGCACCGTGTTCTGCCGGCGCCGGCGCCGGGATCACTGAGCTGCCTCGCCCCCGCACGATGCCGCCCGGCGCACGCAGGGCGCGCGGTGCACGCGACTGCGGATGGCGGACGGTCACGATCGCGGACCTTAGTGTTTCGAAGCCCCGGCTTGGGCTCGGCTTTGCAGGGCTCGGGCTCTCTGAAACTGAAGCCCGAGCCTGAGCCGTCAAAAGCCCGAGCCCGGGGCTTCTCTGTCAACCTATGGCAGCGGCGAGCAGATATCAAACAGCGTCAAGATAGCTTTGAATATGTATCCTTGACGTTCATCTAGCCTCGTTCGCGGGGTCGGACCGCGTGCGCAACGAGTCGGACGCGACGCCGGGCCCGAGCGCGCGCTCCCGCCAGTCCCGACGTGCGGCACGGACACGCTGGCGCAGGCGCCGACGAGCCCGCCGCGCGGATGTACGCCGACGACGACTGCATTGTGCAGACGGGGGCGAGCGGCCGCCGCGGTGCGTTTTGCGTTTGCCCCGGGGAGGCGCGTGTTGGTGCGCGCCCAGGCCCCGACGAGCCGAGTATGTAGCGTTCGGCGCCGGCTGTCGCGCGCCCGCACCGTCCGCTCTTTTCGCTTGCTCGCCATGCCGCGCTGTACAATGATCGCACTCTACCTCCCGCGAGCTTCGCTCGGTGAGTGTCGCGTAGAAACTGGAGGCGCGAACAGGTTTCCGCGCGCCTCCCTGAACTGCAATTATATCTCACAACTAGTAGTGTCCGGGTGGAGAAGCATCAGCAAAGTTGGTTTCTGCTCACGAGCCTCGACAAGCTCCGTGAGCGTGTAAAGCTGTCCAAGCTCTCAAGTTCCCCAAGCAACAGGTCCGCTGAACTTTTGCTTGACTAGCTCGCTGCGGGTGTCGAGCTCGGAAGCTTGAGCAGCTTAAACAGCTCGGCCCATCTCCCAGCCTGCCCCGTGCACGGTGCAATGCCTTTGCTTGGTTCTCGCTTCTCGTTGAACCAGATCACACACACGAATGACAGAATGGTGCGGTGCGGTTATATGATAGCACACATGCTGCCAGTGCCGTTTCGAGAAGAACACAGAGCCCCGTATTCAATTGAGATTCGCGGCACCGTGCACTGTACTACGCGCCGTTGCGTTCTACATACCTGAGAACGTATTTCACCGTTGCGAACGTCAGCTGCGAGTTGATCCTCAGTGGCGGAAGTACTTACGGCGCTCAGACACAGACGAGGAGGCAGCGCTCGTCCCACCAGCAGCCGCCCCACTCGGGCCCGAGGGGGCTGCACGGGTCGGGAAGCTGGGGCTTGGGCGCGGCGGCGGCGAAGACGGCGAGGAGGGCGGCGGCAGCGAGTTGCAGACGCATGTTGGCCGATACTGTGCACTCGGGTGTGGGATTGCGATGGGCCCCCGCATGCTTGCCCCCCGTGCCCTTATATATATATTCGTGAGGACGTGGCGTTCCGCCACGTGCGGATCTGCCTCGGTGCGGGTACCTGGCCAGCTGGACGTACAAGTTCACGATAGCCCACAGCATCACCAAATCGGGAAAACTCTGGTGACCGACGATCGGCGCCGACCAGATCTCACCTCGCCGACCAGATCTCGGATCGCCGGTCAGCGATGCCTCGGCTGGTCGGCGACTTATTTGCTGACTGATAGGCCGCAGCCTGGCCGCCTGCTGGTCAGCGGCCGTAAGCCCGCCGTCAGAACTACAGCTGGCTCGTCAGCGTGCCTCGGATTTCGGTAGGCCTGCCCTCGAGCTCGCCAGCAAGTAGCCAGCCTGGCTGACTGCTGGCCTGTCAGTCAGCCTTCACCTTTCTGCAGCAGCTTCCATTGCAGTTTATTAAACGGCAATTCACACGTAGTAAGAAATGCGATAAAAAAACAGTTAAATTCGAACCAGCATAATAACAGTACACCGGAGAGCTAACGCGAAGCGTGCAACTACATGTACTACCTGGGGCACGAACCTGACTAATTGGTCACCGCCGTCGGCGGCGCGAGGTGCGCTTTCGCGTCATGCTTGAAGGTCAGGACCTGCACCAAACGTCAGTGTAGTGCACGCGCGAGCCGGCAGCGCTAGCCCCAGAGCCTATAGCACCCAGAACACAAGCAGCAGAACCCAGTGACCGCCAAGCCAAAGACAACCAGAACCACAGTGCGGGAACGACGAGCGCAGACAAGGACCAGCAGCAGAAGGCGAACACAGATGAGACGGGCGGGAGGAGCAACTGCTTGACGGCTTGAGGGAGGCCGCGGCTCAAGATTTGCGAGCGTCTTGGGCAGCGCGGCGAACGGGGGAAGGAAGAGCACGGATGACGGAGACCGAAAATTTTCGCAACGATGCGCAGTCGTGATCCCGCTACAATCCCGGGATGATCATCGTTATGATCAGATTTAGATCACCCTGCGCAGTGCGCAGCCCACTTGAAAGTACTTCTGTCAAAGTCAAAACACACGGCCCACGAGCTGCACACAATGCGGACTAGTACATAGATACCTGGGTACGAAAGAGTGGCTGTTTCGCGGCGCGTCGTAACTCCTGCGCATGCTGGGGGTGTCGTCTGCGCGTTGGAGTATCCTCCGCAGATATTTATGACTATGCGTTTCGCTGGGACAGAGCCTGGCAAGGCCTGAGAGGAACGGTATGCCTCGGCCCTGCCTGAGAGGCCTCTCGGCGGCACCTGTAGGTGCTCGTCAGCGTCGGTAAGCAGCACGTCGGGCTGATCTCGGTCTTGCCAGCTTATCTCAGATCTAATCTGCCTGGAGGCGATCTGGAATGCAGTGATCTGCGACTGATCGGAGGGCGTTTCACTGGTCAGACGTTGTCGGTTCCTATCGGTTATTTCCCGATTTCGTGATGAGTGTATATGTACGACTCCGCGCTCTCTCAGGCTGAGCAGTAGGGCCATCTCATCTGCCTGTGGAGTGAGTTTGTTTTTCTTTGGGCGACTCTCACATGCGCTTTGGGTCGAGTGAGTGCTCAGAAGTCTCTCCGCCCAACGGCCGCCGTAACGTCGCTTTGATCACTTGGCGGCTTCTCCGGAAGCGAGACGTATCCGATGACTGCGCGCGGGCGAGATGCGTGGATTTAGAGAGGAGGAAGAGGATGATAAGTACGTGCATTTCACCTTCGCCTCTGAGTCTCAGCGACTCAGTACTAGGCCTCCTTTGATCAGCAGCAAGCGATCACTGGATGAGCACGATGAGTAGGAATTCACTCCAAATGGTAAAAAAATACATCGCGCACATGCCGTGACACGAATAGGAGACGTCCAGTCTCAGGGCCACACAGTTCAAATCCGCGATCAGGTCCCGGGATCAGCTGCCCCGCGGAGCTGTCGGTTTGTCATGAGGATCACGAACTCCGACCCCCGCCTTCTGTTCCTGATCCGTCATGTCGGTCGTCGACGATTGTGGTTTCGTCGTCTCTGGCGAGATGCGCAGGCTCTGCGAGGGCCCTGGATATCTGAGGTCTGACCAAGGCGGCGACCGGTTGCGCAAGATGGTAGTCGATGGTCGGTATTGCTGCGATCCACATCCCTCTCGGCGGTCACTAACACCATTGCCAACAGTGTCTTCGCGCTTGGACGCCAACCGGATGCCTTCATTTGCCAACCTCTGCTTCATCGGCCAGAAGGCGCTTGTTGCAGCGGTGCGTGCTATGAGGCAAGCGGACAAACTCGTCGGTCCCTGAGTGCGACCAGGCCATCGAGTCCGGCACCACGCCGGACTTGCAGACTACGGTCTCTCCTCTCCGGATGTCCTACGCCGTCTTGGTGGTTCTCGGCGCTCAACGGGTTAGACCGGTCAACCCAGGCGCGCGAGGCATGGATTACCCCGGAACGCTCGAGATTCTTCTGCAGCACGGTGTCGATCCGGGGGTAGCCACGATTGTCGGGTCCACGCCCCTGCACCTCGCAACGGCCCTCTCCCCGCTCGCAGATCTCATTCCCATCTTGCTGGGGCACGGCGCGTGCGTCGACGCCCGCAACCGGTTCGGGGAGACGCCGCTATTCTGCGCCGTGAAAACGAACGAGCCGGGCGCGGCCGATCTGCTCCTCGACGCCGGGGCGGACCTGCACATCGAGAACGCGGACGGAATGTCCCCCGCGACGGCGCATGCTCTCGAGGACGTGGCCGCGGTCGTTCAGAAATGGGCCCGCAAACGTGCGGGTCTGCCGGCTCTGCCTTTCGAGAACAAAACCTGCGACCACTGTGGTCAAGCAGTGGGCGGGAAGGATCGAATTTTCTGGTGCTCGAGGTGCCGCACAGCTCGGTATTGCTCGAGGGCCTGCCAGCGTACGCCAATCCGGTACTCCGCGCCAAGAGCAATTTACGTGTCTGATATACAGTATCTCTCCGTCTATAGGTACAGCATGGGCTGCCGCACACAAGCGCGCCTGTGTCTCATTCGACGGGGACAGCTCCTTGACGTTTCAGCCGTTCTACCCGCCTGAGGAGGCGTACGGCTCGCCTGCAGCATACACGCGCGGTATCCCCGGCATTTCGTTGTATGCGGGAGATCTGGCCCCGCGACGGCTCGAGTTCAGAGTCACGGCCAAGCGCTTTCCCAAGCCCATGACAGTCAAGGTCAGGCTTCCCGGCGTCGCCGCAGCCGGCGGAAAGGGCTGGCTGCTTGTCCACGACAAGAAGGGATATTTCTCCGCCTTTATTCGGCCGGAGGACGACGCAGAGGCCGTGCAGAAACTCAGAACCGTTGTGGTCAGCCGCGGAGTGCAGGGCCTGGTCGCCTATTTTGCCGCCGAACTCACAGGTCCGGACGCGCTTGTCATCAAGACAGAGCCCATTGCGCCGCAGAATTTTTGATCACTTTGTCTTACAGTAGTTTTGTATCGGATATAACGGTCTGGATTCCGTGTAGCCCCCTCGGAGATAAACACGGGGCAACGTGCGAGGCGGTAATTTCCGTTCTTTGTCTTCTGCCCGTGATCATGGTCTCTTCTACGCCTCAGTACGGTATGCGCGCCCCTCGAGAGATGCTGGACCTGGCAAGTAGGCCCGGATATCTTAAGGAGAACCAAGGCGGCAACCGGCTGCGCGAGTTGTGGAACGACGAAAGTACGCCGTTTCATAGTGGTTGGATCCAGGCTTACACTGCGCCTGTGCGCGACAGTGCAGGAGCAATTCAATCCAGAGAACTTTCCAGCTTTCGCATTTGGATGCTACGTAGGGTGGCCTGCTACGCTGCTTCAAGTACGTACATACGTTGGCTCTGGCGACAGGACAGCCTGACAGATCCGCCGCCAGGAAATCCAGGCGGGCAAGATGCCGGACCTGAACGAGACTCTCACGGAATTCCGACTGTCATACATAGTCCTGCTGGTGCTAGGTGCCCAGCGCTCCAGGCCTGCAAATGCGGCGACTGCCCGGAAGACCGATCACGCCGCCGCGCTCGAGTTGCTCCTTGCCCGCGGTGCCAATCCCAACATACCTGCTATAAACGGTGCCACCCCTCTCCACTTCGCCAGCTCGATATACGGTCGGCCAGATCTCGTCCGCATTCTCTTGAAGCACGGCGCCGATGTGAACGCCCGGGACCGATACGGACAGACGCCAATCTTCGACGCGATGCTCACTTCCGAGCTGGCGTGCGTGGAAATCCTCATGGAAGCCGGCGCAGACGTCCACATCCCCAACGCGGACGGCGTCACTGCGATCTCTATGTATCCCATCTCGCCGCAAGTGACGGCCGCCGTCCAGCGGTGGCTCCGCAAGCGCGCCGGCGCGGGCGCGCCCGCCTTCGAGGCGAAAGTCTGCGATGGCTGTCAGAAACGGGACGTTCCGCTCTCGCTCTGTGCTCGTTGCCACACCGCACGGTATTGTTCCAAGGACTGCCAGCGTACGTCACACGGAACGGGGTTATTTCCTGCGCCTCAGGTTGACCTCACGTCATTCTCAGGTTCGGCGTGGAAAGGGCACAAGCCTTCCTGCACGTCCTTCAAAGGCCCCGCGACCCTCTCCATGCGCCCGACCTACCTGCCCGACGGCATGTTCGGGAGCCTTCTGTCGACGGCGCCGATGATGCAAAACATGGTCGGGAAGCCCACGCCGATGAAGACCCGCGACGTGAAGACCAAGTCCGCGACAAAGATCAAGTATCCGAAGCCTATGATCGTCAAGATTCAGGCGCCCATGGGGCCTTCCATGACGACGGGCCCAATGCTGGTCTACGACAAAAAGCGCGAATTCGTGGCCAACCTCGATCCGTCTGGCGGAAGGGACGCGTATCTGACGCTCAGGAAGCTCATTGCGGAGCAAGGAGTCGGGGGATTGAAGGCGTACTTTGCGGCCGAGCTTGTCAGCCAGGACGAGCTGAAAGTGAAGTCCGAAGTCCTTGCCCCTCAAGAATTTTGATCGCATTTTCTACCATTCAATCCCTTGCCTTCCGTCCCACAACTCGCTTCAGAAATGATTCGTTCAGCGTTGTATTTCGCCCAGAAGAAAGGATGTATAGTACAGACGGTACAGGAATCGACCCGTGGAATTCTAAAACTTCAGCAGTGTCATATAGGCGTGACCCACTTCATCTCAGCGAATCTATCCGGTCGAGCGACGTGCTCATGCAGCCGTACCTCGATCGTCGAGACACGCTGCATCAGCTCCTCGTGGGCGGTGCATCCCTCAGGCTCATGAAGTGTAACACCGTCGAGTATGAGAGCGGAGAGCTTCTCGTCCACCGCGCCGGTGTGGAGGTGCCATGTAAGGAAGACGGCAACGTCGTGCGCGGAGACGACGGCAGGGGAGTGCGTGGCCGGGTCGGCGGACAGAGTCAACGTCCGCAAAGCCGGGCAGCGCCAGCCCGCCTCGGCTTCGAGCGAGAGCTGGAAGAGCCCAGCAAAGGTCTCCTTCCACGTGCTGCTCGGCGCGGTGTGATACTCATTGTGGAGCGCCAGCTCGATAGTGAGCCGCTCTAGTAGCGGCGCGGTGGGCAAGAACGAGAGCCCCTCGTTCAGCAGCGTTGCAGACAGCACGGCCTCGGACACCGTGAGTTCGCGCAGGTGTGCCATGAGGCCCACCAGGCCCATGAGTGGTGCGAAATGGTGGGCACGCAGTCCACGCGCAGTCCGCGTGTACGTGCGCGGGACGCGATTCGAGCTCTGGTCACCCGAATCAAGCTCGGAGGATATCTCGAGGAAGAAGTCAACGCCCGTGTCCGACGTCAGAGACGCCCGTTGCGGCGCGGGGAAGCTCTCAGCAAGCCACTTGACGCTCTCCTCGGACGTCGTCCACAGCCCGAGCACGTCCAGCGGCCAATCGGAGCACGCGGTGATCAGCTCGCGGACGGGCTCCGAGTTCTTCGTGGGCTCGTCAGCGAAATACAGTCTCTTGAGTGCTGGAGGACGCTCGAACCGGGCAGGCTGCGCGGTCCCACCGACGAGGAACGTACCAGCCCCGATGGTAAGATACTCGAGGACGGGTGAGATGTGTAGCAGAGTTGATATGTCGGACACGGTGATCTCGTCGTACGCGCTGTACGTCAACGCCCTGAGATTCGTGAAGGGCTTCAGTGCGTCCACGGACACTGCGATGCGGTGAAGACGGAGCGTGTGTAGACGGGGCGCAAAGCCGGAGAAGAGGTCTGTCACCGGCGCGTAACGCACGGCTTGGTTATAATGACACACGTGCGCGACCTCGAGAAGGGGCGCAGGGGCACGCAACCCATATGGCAGGTCGTGCAGCGCCGTCGGCTCAACTACGACGAAGAGCTGACGGAGGTGATATAGGTGAAGGTCAATAACCCTGCCTAGGCCGTCAGCTGTTCCGTCGGAATCCACGCGCAAGTCGAGCGTCGTCGAGCCGTCCTTGGCTCGTGGCAAGTAATATTCGAGAGCCTCAGACATGAGATCGGCCTTTGTGGTGCTACGACTGGTAATGTAGGCGGCCTGCAAAGGGTCTGCAATGATAACGCGCCGCCAGTGCTGACAGATATGAGCGAGGTGCCAGCTCGGTGTCGGAACAGCAAGCAAGATCTGACACAGCATCTCAACTGGCAGCGTATTGATAGCCACAGAGCAGTTGTGCGAACGGGCATACGAACGAGCCGCAGCTTGGGCTCCGAGTGAAACTGCGTGGAGCGCATTGTCGATCTGCCAGCGAGCAACGATCCCCTCTGAGTCTGGTGGCCCGCTAAGAAGACGATGAGACGCGTCAGCGCAGACGAACCTGGACAACCGGCACATACTCGTCTTGACCGTCCAGTTGCAGCAGCTTGTCCAGAATGCGAAATATGCATGCCTGAAGCTCGTGCTGGAGCTCTGACGGCAGAGCTCGGCGCTCAGACATGTTCAGGACGAGGAGTGCGGAAACACTTGTCAACAGCCACCGGCAGCACGCCAAACAATCGATACACGTGCAAGGCAGCCTGCCTCCGCGCTGAAAGCGCGCACTCGCCATGCGAGATTAGATAGCGGGCCAATCCTCGATTACTCGCACGGCGTAGCGTAGATCTACAATTTCAAGCATTGAGAGAACAGCGATCATTCGCTCTTCTTCTCCTCTAATACCACAGGCAGGTTCTCGACGCTCGTCTCTGCCGTCGACACCTCGCCCAGCTCGCTCGTCTGTTCGCTGCTGGATTCGCTACTCAGCGACTCCTCCTCCTGACTAACCGCCCACTCCAGCGCCTGCTCCACGTCGCGCAGCAGGTCCTCGACGTCCTCCACGCCGACGCTGAGGCGGACCATGCCATCCGAGATGCCGAGGCGGGCGCGCTGCTCGGGCGGCACGCTAGCGTGAGTCATCACGGCCGGCGCCTCGGCCAGGCTCTCGACGCCGCCCAACGACTCCGCGAGGGCGAAGAGGCGCAGGCGCGACAGGAATCGTCGCGTCTCGCGCTCGCCGCCGCGCAGCCAGAACGAGACGACGCCGCCGAACGGCACGCCAAGTTCCGCAAGGGCAGGCTGCTGGCGCAGCAGCCGTGCGCCGCCCTCTGACGCCTCAACGACTGCGCGGGCGCGGGCGTGGTATGCGGAGGAGCGCAGGCCGGGGTACGCGACGCTCTCGACGTGCGGCGAGGCCTCCAGGGCGGAGGCGATGCGGAGGGCAGACGTGCCGTGCGCGGCCATGCGCAGGTGAAGCGTCTTGGCGCCGCGCTGCAGCAGCCACGCGTCGTGCGCGCTGGGGACGGCGCCGAACGCGTTCTGGATGAACCTGGCGCGCGCATAGAGTGCGTCGAGCTGCTGGCCTCGTTCGGTTTGCGGTGCGTCGGGCGGGAAGACAAGCGCGCCCATCACCACGTCGCTGTGGCCGTTGATGTACTTAGTCATCGAATGGAGGACGATGTCGGCGCCGAGCTTGAGGGGACTCGCGTAGAAGGGAGAGAGGAAGGTGTTGTCTACGAGGATGAAGGGTCGTGCCGGGGTGCCGCTCGCGAGCTTTGCGAGCCGGGGGAGGTCGACGAGACGCAGTGTCGGGTTGGTTGGGCTCTCGACCCAGATGAGCTTCGTCTCTGGCCGTATATGCCGCAGAATCTCGTCGTCCGAAGCGTTGGCCAGGTCGACGAAGTCGACGATGAGGCCCTGGACCTCCTGGGCGACGCGCCGCATGTAGCGGTTGGTGCCGCCGTACACGTCGTCGATACTGAGCACGTGCGCCCCGGCGCCTAAGCTCTGCAGTAAAGAAGCCGTGGCCGCAGAGCCCGAGGCGAACGTTAGCGCCCGTCCGCCGCCAGACTCGATGCTGGCCAGGAGCGTCTCGAGAGCGCGACGATTAGGGTTATCAGACCTCGAATAGTCGTATCCCTGGTACAAGGATTAGGTCCTGAGATTATAGGGGTCTTATATGCCACGTACCTTGTAGACGCCCGGAGCTTCCTGCTTGAACGTCGTGCTGAGCGACATTGGCGGTATCACCGCGCCGGTAACAGGGTCGGGCTCCGAGCCCACATGAATCAGACGCGTCCCAAAGCCGTCTGTAGAGTGAGAGGGTGCCATCGTAGAGAGGTGTCGTGGCCCAAGCCAGGTGGCAGCTGCCTGGTCTTTATAGACGTCCTAGCGAGCACGCCATCAGTTGACTAATGTGTGCAAAGTTCCGCGGGCGGCTCTCCAATTCACCAACGGCCTGGTTTCAAACACGCCCATGACGCGATCCACTGACAGAATGACTCTCTCATTGCGCCAGTCAGAGCTGTGGTTCCGTGCCGCAGGCGTCTCAGGGTCTGTCGGGAGTTTACAAGTGCGATTAGGCTTTAGGCATAATCCGGGCCCAAATCTGCGGCCGAACAATATCTGACCCCATCGTCGTCCCATCGTACCAGATGACCTTAGAGAATCCCGCTGTTCCGTAAGGTGTCGTAAATCGCGCAAAGGACAGGGCAAAGCACGCCGCATTAGCTCAGGCGATCCCTATTCAACTGATCATGGGATCGACGATGTAAGCGGACGAGCAGCATCGGCGTTGGCGCCTTCGCGCAAGATCCGCGCTTTCCATACTACCTCCAGTACACGTAGTTTATTCACAAAGCTTCGAGTTTGCGTATAGGACGCATTAGAAGCCTGCAATTCTCAGTACGTCAACGATCTCGCGACGATTGCACAGACACACACCATTAGGGGAGAACCCAATGCGCCGACCACCCACGTCCCAGGCACTGTAGTAATGCTTGAGGAGGCTTGCTCCGACGAGTGTGAAGCCCTCGGATACATTGATGAGCGTCTGGCACATGGTGGGGTTGTTGCGGAACGGGCCCACGCTCAGCTCGGAGCTCGGGATCGTGAGATTGAACGCGGGCTGGCCCGCCTCTCCCGCGAACGCGATGTCGATCACGGCGGGGAGCGAAGGGATGCGGTCGCACGCGATGCCGAATGTGCCTGGCTCGGCCGGGTTCGCGACGATGTCGGGGGAGATGAGCGCGTGCATCGCCTGGTAGAGCGTTATGCTTCAATTTCATGGGAAATGTGTGTTCTGCATGCGTACCTGGGCGGTTGCCTGCGGGAACAGGATGTTGGACGTCCCAGAGTCAAAGATGATCGTTCGGCCCACGTTGAGAACGTTCGTCGTCTTGCCATTAACGAAGATGCCTGGAGACGAGAGCTGCCAGGTGCTGCCGCGGCCAACCTGCGGCGAGAACACCAGCGGCGTGGTGAACTTTGTGCTGTCGACTCCACCGATCGTGAGCTCGGCGCCGCCCTCGTTCTGGTGAGTGAAGAGCATGCCGAACAGTGCTACATCGACCCTCTAAATCAGTCCACGTGAAGCCACGCACTGAGGTGGAACATACCCGGTAGGCCCTGCGCGATCGCGCTGGCGAACCAACCCTGCGCGGTCGCGCCCATGCCCATGATGCCGTCGAAAGGGTCTGGGAGGAAGGTCGGCGTCTGGTTCGTGATGAGGAACAGACTCGTCCGCGGCGCGCTGATTCCGCCGACGGTAACCGTGTCAGTAGACGAGCGCAGCGTGAGTTGCCAGTTGTTGCCTATGACGGGGTCCACGCCCACCCCCGTCCCGAAGGTGATGGTGCTTGTGCGGCCGTTGTCGACGAAGGTGCTAGACCGCGAGGAGTTGAACTGTTTCTGGTTGCGACATGCGTTGCCACAGGCCGTGCCTACGATATATTGTCAACACGGGTGATATCGGAGACCACAATGCGCACCTGGTATCTCGAGTGTCACGCTACCCGTATCGAAGACGACGGTGAATGTTTGAGGTGGTGTTCCAACTAACCGAATGTCGGTGTACACACGACGAATATCTTTGCGAGATGAACGAACCAGAAATCTCTCCGAACCATCTGCATCGGGGACTGAGGATACAAATCAAAATATAGGACCGGCGTAGACGTACTGAAGGTCAGTGCCGTTGAAGTAGTCGAGGAGCGGCACCTCCGCCGCCGACACCGCCAATCTCGCGCGGCGACTAGCAGAGCTGGTACGCCGTGCGCTCAGCCGAATCCTGTTGTCTGAGTGGGGGACAGCGCTGCGAGCATTGGCGATCGCCACGAGCGAAAAGACTGCAAGGGCTGAGGCGAACATGGTCTCTGTGTGCGCCGCAGGGATCGGCGTGGTATACGTCGTTATATATACGTTCCCGGCGACGGCCACGCGTGAGCGCTGCTTCCTTACCATAAGGCCAGCCGGGAGCGCTCCGCACAGGTGTGCGCCAGAAATAGCCGGAGTGACCGGTTGCGCAGTCCTGGCTTGCGTACTTGCGCGTGTCGCGCTGCTCGCTGAGGCTTCATGATTGACAGGCATATCAGGTGCGCACCGATAGACCATAAATATCCCTTCCATCACGGCAGCGACCTTCAGCATGCAGTCTGCCAAGCAATCAGTTGCAGAATAGTACCCGGTTTCCCATGTTTGTCCCCGGGCTACTTCGGTTGACCGGACGGGCCCTGAAAGATCTTCGCAAACCGGCCAGGAGACGCTAGAAGTCGCCAGGAACCAAGCGCAGTCGGGTACGATTTGCCCGGCATGCACCA
Organism: Auricularia cornea; assembly: GCA_030578095.1. NCBI lineage: Eukaryota > Fungi > Basidiomycota > Agaricomycetes > Auriculariales > Auriculariaceae > Auricularia > Auricularia cornea. Next base: position 6,138,215 of record JARLTE010000007.1, read on the forward strand.
CCGTCAGCTTCGGGCAAAAGGAGCGCTTCTCGTCCGAGGTTACGCCTAATATTACTTCATGCGACAGCATAGCATTTGCAGAGCGGATTGAGAGGACAAAAAGCACCTGCGCGCAGGTTAGGCGGGTATGGCACGAGAAGGGAACGACCCACACATATTTAGGGATCTACGATAGTTCAGCGCCGCCGGCGGATTGAATGCGTTCACCCCCTCAGAATGACGCTCGCGACTACTCTTTTCAGTTCGGAAACATCGCGCCCCGCGCCCCCTTCGGCAAACACGACGCCTTCCAGGATGAGCTCCGGCAGTTTTGGGGTGCCCAGTTGGAAACCGCGGTTCAAGAACCTCAGCATACCTGCGGCAGAGATGGTCAGCGGCGACGAGCTCGGGGTGCCCAGGTCAAGCATCGGCTCCTTTGTGCAGAAGCGCAGCGTCTTGAGCGCCACGCACGCCCAGCAGTGTGTGTTCGCGGCCTCGAAGATGTGCGAGAACGTGGACGTGGTCGACTGCAGCGGCGTGACGATCACGGACAGCGTGACGAGCGTCGGGAGCGGCGTCGAGAAGAGGTCCGCCCAGTCCTGCACGGCGCCATAGTCGCCCACGGCGAGGGACTGGATCTCCCTGAATATGTCCGTCCTGCGCAGCGCGGTGTAGAAGAAGCTGGGCGACGCGCGCGAGAACACGCGCGCGCGGTTCGACCGGTCGATGAGCGCCATCTGTGCGTCGGGGCTGTCCAGCGCCGGGACGAATGCGACGTGCCTAATCCCACCCAGGCGGCGGTGGACAAACTTGAACGTGTCCTGGCAGGCGTCGACGATGTGCACTGTCGGTATCTCGGTGTGCTGGAAGAGCTGCAGCGTCGGCACGACGAGCCGGATCCGGTGCGGCATGTTGTACGGCTCGCGGTCCATGCGCGAGCGCGGCGGCGAGTCGCGCTCGCCGCTGTCGGCCACCTGCAGCTGTTTCAAAAGGCGCTTGCCGCCGTAGTGCTCTTCCAGGCTGCGGAAGTGCTGCCGCGTCCCTTTGTATCCATCGTTCAGCGGCGCGTCCACGAGCGGCGCCTTGAGCGTCAGCGAGTCCAATTGCGGGCAGATCTCCATAAGGCGCCGGGTCTCTTCCTCCAGCGGGTTTCTTTCGTCGTCCAGGGAAGTGAAATGCATAACCTGCGAGAACGCCGGGCAGCCGGCAGGAAGGAGTTGCATGTGCGCGGTCACGGAGAGCAGTTTCGGTGCGTGCATATTAAACAGCATGATCGGAAGGACGACTCCACTGCCTGGGAAGAAGATGCACAGCGACTCGAGCACCGGAGCACGCGTACCGAGCACTGGAGTCAGCGCATACCATGCAGCCATCCGGTCGGCGCGCAAACGCAGCGAGAGTTTAGCAATATGAGACATGTGTTGAACAAGAGCACCACAGAGTTTCTTGTAATCCACGCGGCCAGGGGTCAAGAAGTCGATGTCGACAGTGACAGGGTGCCTAGCGGCCCGCGAAATCAGTTCGTCGAAGCGGTTCAATTCGTCGGCCGACAAGCCACACAGCGTGGACCAGAACGAGGGAGTCGACAAGATGATGCGCCGCCATTGGCGGCAGACGTGGCTGGCCCGGGAAAGGGCTGCGAATTTGGGACGCCTACTCGGATAGTGGTCTTCACGAGGCGTCAAGTACTGAAAGATGCGTGTCCAGGTTTCGTCAGAAATGGACGACACGGCCGTGCGCGGCCTGTCTGATCTGCCCGGCCGAGCGTTGGGCGCTACGGCGTACCCATTCGCAAGGGCAGGACTGAAAGTAGATCTTTCGCGATGCACAGCGGAATCATATCGGGGCGGCGGCCGAGCAGAACTGAGAACCGGGGAGACGGGCGGCTCTTGTTTGACCATTGGACGCCTATCCCCCATATCCCGATCCGAAGAGTACCAGCCTGGAGCAGAAGAATAGGATGTGGTCGGCGCGGACGGCGGTCTCTGCGTAGCCAAAGCGGACGTCGCAGAGCTGGTGGAGGCGTGACTAGCAGAAATAGATGGTCGTCGTGTCCAGCCATTATCTCGCGTCCCAGAAGGAGGAGCAGCAGGCCTTGCGTACTGATGAGTAGCACTATGAGCGCCGCCGGCGGTTGCGGGGTAGTCATATCGGTTGTCACGTCCAGAATGAGTGGCAGGATAATACGGTGGCCCCGGCGGAGGGTCCGAAGGATGAGGAGCTCCGCGCGAGTAATCGGATAAGGGGTTTCGGCGGTCATAAGAATGCGCGGGAGCCCTATCGTTTGGCAATGGAACAGCGCTGCGGTGGGCCTCAGGCCTAGGAGCTGGAGCGGGTGCAACAATCGCTGGACGCGGTGCGGCCGCAACGGCTGGTATGACCTGTGGTGCTGCAACGGGAACGGGCGCCAGGGGCGGGATTTGCACGGGTGCCACTTGCTGGACCGGGGCCGGCGCTGCGGGAGGCAGGGCCAGGAGCGGCGGTGGGATGATGGCTTTCAGTGCGTTTTCGACCACTTCTCGTATTTCTTTCACCGTCTGCTGCACTATTTCCGGCGCTTCGCTGTCCCAATTGATTTTTAAGATCCAAGCACGCAAGCAGATTTTTTGGGACGGCTTGAACCCACCTCGCAGCTCGATCGAGCGCGGCCTGCACAGATATATGGATCAAGGTTGTAAGGCCATGGCGCTCTTTGAATGTGAGCCGCGCGCTGGACATTTTCCGCGGATGTGCTGGCTGGCGCCTGCGCGTCGTCGTCAGGGTTAGGAGACAGGTGACGGGAGTTTGCCGGTGTTTGTCAGTTCCGCGTCGCCTCCGGATCCGATTGGCGCCGAAGACAAACAGACGTCTCAGACTCAATTCACACAGAAGCCGCGCTGAAACAGAGGCACAACTAGCCGATCTAGTTATTCGAAAATATCGAAATACAACTGACGACCTAGCGGTAATTTTGTATGAATATACAAACTGTAGAGAATGCAAACCTGAGACAGAACAAGGGGCAGAAAATGCGAGAAAGGACCGTGGGGTGATTATACACCATCGCGCATGTCGTTGTTCGACAGCGTAACTATCTTGCGCGAGCCCGAGACTTCCGGAACAACCCCGGCCCACACACGAACCGACTACTAATACAAATCAATAAGGGTATATGTACCACAGAATCACCGATGCAGGTAGATGCAATGCTGGACTAGAGCGCTCCGATGGCTTCCTTAGCGATGGAAGACTCGTGAGTTCTATGAAGAGAATGAGCGGCCCTGGAGTGAGAGAAGCCGGGAACCGACGCACCGCGCAACTTTGCGGTCACGATCCTGGCTCTCGAGATCGATGTCGCGAGTAATCTGGACGTCGATGCTCACCCCGCCGACTATGCCCGTCGGGCGCGGCGGAGGCCAAGTGCCCGCAGCAACACGGACACTGGGCCCAGAGCTTCTCACGTTCGTGTGTTAGTTTCAATATGAATGAAAGGGTGGGACACACACAGGCTGAAGGCCTCCCCGTTGTGCGTGTCGAAAGTAGAGAGGTGCCGGTACATGCGCGTCGCACAGATCGCCATGCTCGTGACTAGGCCGGGGATGAATCAGGCTTCGAGGAACTCCATAAGAACTTGTAACGAACCTGCCGCTACCTGGGGAATCTGCCACTGACTTTAGCACTGGAATCTCGGGGAACCTCACTCCCGTACCTCGTTCATGGCATCTCCAGGTCCAGTGTCAGTTTGACGTTGACGAGGAATGGTGGGTCATACCATTGAGATTCAGAACGAGCAGGATCTAAGGGAGAATTCAGCAAATTTTACGCGCGCTTAGCCACAGATTAGCCGGACATACCGCGGGGATCAGATACGAAACCGCGGTGACGATGAAGTACATGATGCCCTGTCCGCGGGGTTACTGAGATTAACCAATAAAGCAGGCGGTGCGTACCTGGTTCACAAGGAATGTCCAGAGGTCTCCGCCATGCGTACGCATAAGCAGCACGAGCATGGTGATGAGGCAGGTGAGATCGAACGCAAACGACGTGAATACGTTGATGCGCGACGCGACCGTGTTTGCGGCGCCGCAGAGGAACAGTTGCGGGATGTACACTGCCTTTGCCTGGGAGTGATATTTGAGTCGGTTACGGCACCCTGTGGCTACGAGTCCACGTACCACCGTAACGCCTAAACGACTAGTTAGGGACGTGAAAAATCTTCGAGGAGAGAGAGATACCATGGACAAGGGTGCCGACGTTCCCGAGATAGAACGTGCCTAGCCAAGTCTTTCAGCAAACACGGTTTCATACGGAAGGGCCAACCTACCGAGGAAAAGGCTGAGCCACATATTCCTTCCGGCGATTGCGGTTCTACACTCATTGAGCACGTTGTGGTGCGTCTATGAGAATTGCTTACACTCTCATGAGCAGCAACAGCGAGGAAAACGCAAAGCAGCCATGGGCGGATGCCTAGTTCCAAATTTAGGCAGTAGCAAAGGCGACGGAGAGAGAGACGGACGTAAACGAGGTGGTTCCAGGTCTTTTGCACCTGTGAGCAAGGTCCCGTAGAACATCGCAGAAACAACGCACGTCGCAGTCTATGGGATTGAGGACGTTGGAGATGCGCACCCCGGCGATGAGCCCAAGCAGTATTAGGTAGCGAGCAAGAAAGTAGATCTTCAAAGGGTCATCACTAGCCCCGCGACGGGCGCTGATCTACGCACGCAAAATGTCCACCGGAATGGCCGCCGTAACGTGAAGTGCTCCCAGTCGAACGGGAAGGACACCAAGAACTCCCATCTAGCGACGGGGAATGAGGCAGCGAGCGGCGCGGTCGGGCTGGCGCGCACAGGTACAGCCCGAAGCAGATACTGGTGAAGATCTCGAAAGCGCCTGCGGGGATGACGTTAGGCGCGCGCGTGGGATGCACGCGACGCGACGCACGCGCGCAGAGGAGCAAAGTCACAGGATCTTGCCAATTAACCATCGCGCACGACAAGGCTCGCTTGGCTGAGGAGAGGGGGAGTGGGGCAGGCAGGCAGCCTCATGTCCGAGGGGATCCGGTATTTGTCTGGCTCGCGGACGCCGACCCTGGGCGACCGGAACGAATGGAATGCTGACCCGTTCGCCGGGAGCAGTCCCGCCGCGGGCCAGTTGTGCCTCGCGCGCTGCACCCAGCGGCCACTTTTCGGGATGCACGCCTGACGTCGTGCGCGGCGCAGTTAGAGCGCGCGAAATGGCGAATATCGGATGCCTGGCGGGCGCGGATGTGGGGCGAGTGAATGGCGCGCGCACGCAAATGCGCCGACCCTGCACGGCGAAGCGCGAGAAGCCCCGGCAGGGGAAGCCGAAGGGCGCAAAGGCCTGGCCAGCTGACCACTACCCTGCTTGGACGCGTGCACCAGAACCGCGGATGTGTGTAGTATCCTGCGAGGCAAAGGGCTCCCATGCATCGCTTCCATGAGCCGTTATTGTCCGCGAGATTAACGGCGGCCGATCAGCTTGGCGATAAGGCATGCTCGAAGCGACGTTTGCATAGAATCCGGAGTTGACTTTGAAGCGGTTGTGAAGCGGCCAGGGATCGTTGTGCACCTGCTACTAGAAGGTCAAGGGTGTCACGGTCGATCCCGCAGGCTCTTCCTGCTCCTCCATTCGCCGATGTGAAGCAGCACTTCTTTCGGAACGGTGACCGCTTCTCGCTTCGGCTTTGGTGACCGGAACGCATGTGATCTGATATCCCTGAAAAGTCGGGTGAGAAAATAGCAATCATGTCGAACCGAATTGCCCACGTATGAAACATTGCACCGATGCAGGGACCATTTGCACGCTTGGGGTCTCTGAAGGCGTATCGGTCGATCAGAGCTGCACTGGCGTCATAGTTGGTTTTACACCAGCTTTTCACTGGGCAGACCCGGCTTGTTGCATGACGCATTATTCTGAGCCCACGGTTATACCCTGAGCCGTTCTCAGCGTCCCTGCCCGCGAAGGCACGGCTCACCTAATCTCTGCTGTCGTCGCTGCTTCGGAGATGGCCCTGGTCGTGCGACGAATGAATCTCTGCCAGTCTGCCCTTGTGAGCGTGCTCCGGGATGCACCAGGGGACGAGGCACAGTGCCTTTACACACAGGCACATCCTGGTATAGTCCTCCGGTGCTACGCGTCCACGCCCGCGGTCGGAAGTCAGATGGACGACTTGAAGAGAAGCTGTCGTGCTTACCCTTCGTGACGTACTGCGTTTGCGATGCGCTATACATCGAAGCACGAGCCCGTTGTCCAAGCTGTTTGCTGATCACCGTGCCGGGCAGCCCGAACGTCGGTCCACGGTAAACGGGGAAGCACGAAGCACCGCACGCCCGCGGTCTTCGCGTTTCACCCCGGTGCAGGAAGTCCAGTGCTGATGAAAATCGTCGTTCGACCGCTGTTCGAAATGCACTTTCCCTGCTGCGATGACTAGCAAGTGGGGTGAGAACAGCACGTCCGCGAACCGAGTGGCAGCAGCAGCGGCGGGAAGATTCTTCCAGCACCCCAATCTAGCGGGCTGCTCCTATGTTGTCTATTCAGACGATCCTTGATGGCACGGCCCACACGCAACCGCTAGTGCGCCAGCGAAACAAAGGGGTCCATCTCACCTATGTACGGCGCTGACACGGGCCTTACGGGAGGGGTGAGAGGGCTGGTATTGCCGGGCCCCGTCGACTGGAACAGCGTGCGCCACAGGGATCCGAAGGGTTGCGTGGTCGCTGTCCCTTGCAGAACCGTTGGCAGCGCGGATCTCGAGGTACGGCCCGTCAAGGTACAGTGCTGCAAAACAGCCACGGCTGATATGTCGTCCAGGCAGCGCAGTCGGCCTGTTCGCACTGTGGCGCTGCGGAGACCATTTGTCGCACTGTGTGCCGCGACGCGCGGGCGGGTATGCCCACAGAGGCCCTGGGGACAAAGATGCAGAGAGTAGCAACGATAGGCCGCGAGAACACAGCGCTGCAGGGGCGCAGCTCTCCGATGTCAGGGTGGAGGACTCGGAGAAGTGCTTATTTCGCAGGGAAGGTGGGGTCTCCGCCTTTTTGTTGACAAGAAGTCGGTATAAGTAAATGTCGGTCATTGCGCTGACGATGGCGAGAAAAAATGCGCCCTTACGAGTAATCGTTCTCTGTGATGCTGAAATGAGCTCAGCTGGCATCTCGGAGCCTTTTGGGGCATCTGAAGTAGTAGGAGGAAATAAGACGGCAAAAGGGCTTCGAAGATGAGCTAATCGCTTGCATGCGCTCCCGCCGAGTATCTAGGCCTCTGAGCACGGAAATTTGACGAAGAATCTCGAGAGGTATTCGTCTTGAGATATTTAGGAGGATGAGCTGCGGGTTGAGCCGTCGGCCGGGCCAGCCCGCCTTGGCTTCGACCGAGTCGGTGAGCTGACCAACGCCCACCGGACAACCGTTCAGACCGTCCTACTCTGCCTGCATAGTACTCCCGACGCTGTTTACATGGTTGCCCTAGTCGATCTCGCCGCAGAGTGCGTTCTGGCGTTCCTGGAGGACGCGTACGAGCCTGTCCTCCGATGGCCCTTATTATCTCTGATATTGCGCCCGTTCGCCCTCTTTCGACGCACTCTTGGACCTTTGACACTTATGTGTCTCCGTTGGGTCTGGTTCATTCCCCGAAACGAATGCGACGCTTGGACAAAGGTCACTGCCGCCACTTTCGAGGCACACTTGATCGTGTTCTTCGAGACGGCATTACACGGGGAAGTGACGCTTCGGAACGAAGAAGCCGCACGAGGCATGCGTCGCCCATTAGCGCTCGGCGTATTTACTGTCGCCCTTGTCTCCGTCTTGCCTCGAGCAAGTACCGCGATGAGTATTTGCTGCCGGGCCGGCGAGATACCAGTCGTGGACATACATGCCTCATTTTGTGCTACAGTCTGGGCAATTGCCATCACTGGTTGTCTATCACGAGTGAGCCACGCCTGTCCCTACTTATGAGTCCGCGCTGACCTCGCTTGCAGCGCTACATCTTCCCGCTCGACGAGCGCCACATGCCCCGGAATTACTGGTCCCAGTCTATCAGCTTATACATCCTATGCGCTATGACTGCGGACCTAGTATATTGGCCCGCTCTGCGATGCTTGGCAATGATTCGATAGAAACTCTCTTCAGTTTTCATGGCTGCTCATCCACCTGCGTCGCCAACGGGCCGCCTACAAGCGCTTGTTCCGCCGGGAAACATGTCCGTGAAGCAGTCCTTGTGGAAGCGACCAAGGGCGTCCTGTCTCCGGGGTCCCTTCAAAGGCGTCGACTCGTCGTCTCGGGGCAACAGCGTCAAATAAACTCGTGGACCTCGGGCGGGCTTCCAGAACGAATGGCGGGGATGCAGCGCCGTGTGTGTGGCACGTCCTGTGGCGGCCACGTGCCGCTACAGGGCCAGGGACTCGGTTCCCTGACCGAGACTAAGCCTTTTACGTCGCTGAGACAAGAGAACGCGCACACCATGCCAAACCCTCCTTGTCGAACAACAGCCGGCATTGTCCCGACGCACAAAGGGAGCATTGCCCGGCAATATTGGATGACGCGCTGGTGCATTGGCGGTCGTGGACCAGCGTCAAAACGCCTTAATACGCTTCGGTGCTGCATGCCAGGCTGCGTTTGCATTCCCCGCGCTCTTGACGTCGACGCCACCTCCCCATTTCCTCATCTTCTTCGGCGTGCGCGACACGACGTCCGGTCCGATCGCGACAGCAGGACAGCGCATGCGGCCATGGAAATCTTATAATAGACGGGGCTCGGTCCTTGGGAGCGCGAGACACCCTCCCAGGAAGCGCGGCAGACGCCTGAACCCGATGCAGCACCTTCTCTCCAACCTGAAGCTTAACCGACAACAAGACGGCGAGCCCCGCAGGCAGTCCAGCCCGGCGACGTCGTCTCCCACCACGCCGGAGGCGCCCCCGCGCACGCGCAGCCGCTCGCTGCAGGACGACCTCTCGCACTCGCCGCGGCGAACCGAGCGCTACACGCCCGTGACGCTCGCGCAGGCCGTGGAGCTCGAGCAGCTCATGGGTGGCGGCACCGCGCGGGACGCCGAACGGCGGTTGCAGCGGCGCCAGGCGCGCGCCCAGGGCCCCGGCCCCGGCGCGGGCGTCGAGCTCGGCACGCGCGACGAGCACGGCGTGCTGTGGCGCTCCGCCGCGGAGCGCGAGGAGCACCTTGGGCTGCTCAGCAACCGCATCGGCCACGGCCGCCAGCTGCAAGCGCAGCAGCCGGCTGAGGTGGACGAGGAGGAGCGGGACGGCAACAGCTCGGGCAGCAGCGACGACGTGCTCGAGTTCCCCGTCCTCCGCCGCCACCCGTCTGAGCCCGCGCTCCCGTCGCTGCCGGCGCGAGCGAGACACGGCCGCTCGTCGCTCCCCGCGAAGACCGCGCGAGAGGCGTTCTTCGCGGACGCCTTCGCTCCGTCGAGTCCTCGTGAAGGCCTGCAGACGGCGTCGGCGCCCGCGACGCCCGCCTCTGGGTCGTTTCCCCGTGCAGACAGGCACCACAGCAGACCTCGTCGCCCGCCGTCGCCGTCCCTCACCGACCTCCTTGCCGGCGTCGTCCCTCCCAACTCTCCTGCCACGCCGTCGACTCCGGGCCCGGCACTCAAGCCAAAGCAATCGTTCAGCCGCAGCTTCATGGCGTTCGCTAAGAAGTTCAAGTCTCGCGACACGCTGCAGGAGCGGCTGAGACAGGAGAAGATGGGCCGTTCTGCACCATGATTTGTATCTCTCTCGGGTGGGATTGCGTCCACCATCCCGTGTCTCGGAGTCTGGTTCCCATAGTGTTGTGTTCCGCGACCGTACGCACTTCCTGTATCCATTAGTATCGACCGCCCTGCTTGTAGTTGTAATTTTCGCCTAACTTTCAATCCGATCTTTACCTCTTTCTCGTTCCACTTTGCAACTACCACGTTAGCTTCAGTCATGTCGCGCGCATTGTGGGCGGCACTGTTTGCCGTTTCCCAACCAACTCCTTGACGAACAGGATATTGCGCTTTGAGAAATCAGGCATGATGCGAGGTATATGTAGTTGAAAGCAAGTTCATTGGAACAGTACGAAGAACAACAGTTTTTGTGAGTGCGAGCATACACCGTCCACGTTCACGCCAGCAGTCGCAACGTACCCACATGGCGCCGGAGCGTCTCGACCTCGGGGCCTGTATACCGTTCCCGGAATCGCGCACCGGAAGAGAGCACCACCTCGGGCAGGAGCAGCGCGTCGAAGGTCATCGTGGATGTGACGAAGCGCAGCACGTCGGTCGCGTTGACATCGAACGAAGACGACAGGCGCGGCTCGAGGTCGACGCCGGGCTCGGTGGTCGCGGGGACGATACGCAGCGTCGAAAGCATCGGAAGGAGCCAGCGCGTGTTAGTCGAGTACGAGAAGATGTTGATGAGGTTGGACGACCGCCCCACCGGCGGCGCGACGAGCAGGATGGTGAGCGTCGCGACGCTGCGCAGGTCGGCCGCGAAGAGGTCGGCCCAGTCGGCGGGGACGGCCCACGAGCCGACCGCGAGGCTGGTGAGCGCGTGCCCGCGCAGGCCGGGGCACACGCTCGCCGGCGCGATGCGCGAGAACACGCGCAGGTGCGCCACCGTGTCGCGGAACGCGAGCAGCCCCGCGTGCTCGTTCCACACCGCCGCGGCGTGCACGGCCTCGCGGCGCTGCATCACGTAGCTCACCGTGTCCGCGCGCGGCGCGACGATGTGCACCGTCGTGACCACGCGGTGCCGCAGCAGCGCGAGCGTCGGCACCATGCCCTTTTCGCCGTCGCGGTCGCGCGCCTCGCCGACCTGTAGGAAGCGAAGCACCGGCGGCTCCCAGCGCGCCGCGTTCGCGTTGTGGAGGGGGATCGGAAGCACGAGCCGGTCGAGCCGCGGGCACAGCTCGAGCAACAGGCGCCGCGCGTCGCGCTCGTCCGGGGGCCGGTCCACGTCGAGCGCCTCGAACGCGCGCACGTTCCGCATCGCGTCGCAAACCGCCGTCGATCCCGAGGCCGTCCAGTTGGGCAGCTGGCCAAAGAGACAGCTGAAGCTCTCCAGCCGCGGCGCGTGTCGGTCGAAAAGCTGCGAGCTCAAAACGAGCCGGACCGGGTAGTCGAGGCTGAAGTGCTCCATGAGCGGCGCCCGCGCGCGGATCAGGGCCGCGCGCAGCGCGTTGAGGACCGGCGCCTGCTTCTCGTTCATGCTGAGTTCCATGCGCAGGATCCGCGGCACCGCGCGCGCGAGGGCCGCGCAGACGCTGGCGAACTGAAACTTGCGCGGGGTGACAAAGTGCAGCGATACCAGGCGGACCGTCCCGGGGTTGCTGCGCGAAAGAAGCGTCTCGAGCTGTTCCAATTCGCCCACCGTCAGCGAGGATAAAATCGTCCAAAGCGAGGGCGTCAAAGCGGTCTGCCGCCATTGCTTGCATACCCCCGACGCACGGATAAGGTTCGTGAATCGCCCACGGGATGCATGACGGGCAGGTGGTAGCAGGTACTGGAAGATGGCGAGAAGCCTTTCCTTGGGGAGTCGAAGAGCAATTGCTGACCCTGAAAGCTGGACTTGCTGTTGCGGGGCTGGCACCGGTGGGGGCTGAAGGGCGCGGACAGGTATTGGCGCATGAATCGGCGCCGAAGGATGCGCAGATCGGGGGTCCGAAACGTGCACGTACGAACGATCTTGAGCAACCGGCGGGGGCGCAGATCGGGGGTCGGGAGCCTGCCTGTAAGAATGGTCGTGCACAACCGGTGCAGGTGGAGGTGGAGGTCGAGAATCCGGAACGTGCCTGTAATCATGGGTCTGCGCGGGAGGTGCGGGCGCATAGACTGGCTGAGCAGGAGCAGGTTGCGGGGCGTATACCTGGGCCGGGGCAGCGGACGTATACTGAGCAGGTGCCACTTGAAAAGCCGCGGGCCGATGTTGCTGTTGCTGTTGCTGTTGCTCCATGGTGTCAACCGAGGAAGACGGTCCAGCAGTCAAAGCCAGAACACGCTGCGCAAGTGCGGGCGATAGTCCATGGGCATTCGCATATGCGGCCGAGTTTCCATTAGCCCCAGTCACACTCCTGGGAGTCTGCTGGCGCGACCATTCGCCCTCTTCGCGATCGACGGTTGGTTGTCGCTCCCGGTCACGGTCGCGGTTGTGGTCGCCCAGGTGTGTGACTGCTTGGCTTAGGAGCTGCGGTTGTATTGCGTGCGAGTGCGACGCGCCGTTCGTAATTTGGAGAGGTTGGTGCGCGGCACCGTTCATCGCGGGTGGTGGTGCGACCGGGCCAGGAGGTCCAGCAATTTGTTGAGGATACGGGTCGTTTTTAACGCCGCCGAGGTCGCGCTGAACGCCAGCACAGGTCTCGTCGACTATGGCCCGGATTTCGTCGATGGCGCCTTGGATCGCTTGGTCGCTGGAATTCCATTTAAACAATTGAACACATTCCGTGGCTCTCACATACCTTGGATCGCGGTCGGTAATACCTTGGATAGCTACGTGTAGCGCAGTCCGGATGCGTTGCCGCTCCGGCATCGTGAGGAACGACATGGTGCGCGGCGAGCGGGTGGTGCGGACAGGGCGTGGGAGTACGGAAGCAGGATGCAAAATCGATGCGGATCTCGGACCCTTGCCGCCGATGCGCGGCGACCAAATAACATTTGGTGCCGCGCCGCCGGAGATGGCTTCAGATGTCAATAGGAGTGAATCTCATCCAATATTGCAGTGGTATTGGATGAAATCTCAAGAAAAATGGCATTTTACGCTGCAAAATTGGATTTTGGGGTCGGGAGGAGGTGAGAGACGCGTTGTTTTCAACGCGAAGGAAGTCTACAGACCATACGAACCCATCTCAGGGGTATGGCGTGGTGAGAGACGGCTATATAATATTTTCTGTAGTGATCTATGAGCCTGAATTGCCTGTAATTCAAGTGGCGTCGTGTCAGCGGACACGTTGATTACCACGACCACCACGTCGACTTAGAAGTCATCGACGTCGGCTACCAGCTGAGAAGACCACCACATCAAACATCCAGAGCCGCTCTTGTCTATGTTACAGCTGTCAATAATGAACAAGACTTTCGAGGACGTTCCGGAATCTGCGCGCGCCTATCCTGCAGAACGGCCTCATCTGCGGGAAGAGAGTGAGCCTTCAAAGCTCTTAAAGCCGTAATAATCCGTACTCTTTGAAGAGGCGGAGAGAACATGTCAGTCATCTGTCATGCGCAGATTGATTCGTCGCATGGTCATCCCATGCGGCATGGCCCATTCAATATCAGACGCCATGGTGCAGCGATGCATGCAAAACCACCATTCCTTACTAATAAGAGGTCATATTTACCGAAGCAAACGTTTGGGATGGGGACGGCCGTTGGGAGCTCAATTTCTGGGACAAGCCTCGGATATCGGCTAGTCCCGCGCCATTCCCACGCACCTGTACGTGTAGACGAGCTCCAAAGACCTGCCCCTCATGTTTCTGGCTGACATAAAGGTTTATAAGTGCGCCTTGAAGAGACCAGTGAATACCTCAGGACTGTATTGACCGACTCTCTACAGGCTCGGGACTCTCTTAGGACGAACCGGAGCCCTTGCATACGTTCTTATTTACGTCAATTAGCAGCTCAGATACTTTCTCTGCCATTGAAGTGACGATGGCCACTCAGGAAGTACATGAATACAGGAGAATTGGCAGTTCACCGCGGAAGAGTGACACGGGTTCAAGCTCCGCACATTGTCCCGGAGTCCTCAAGCCGCAAAGCATCAAGAAAATAAGCTTCCGGGTCTCAACTCCCGAGAACCATAGTTGAATGAATGTGAATGACTCCATAACCCCCTCCGCCTGCCAAGAAGCCATCAACACAATGTTCTTGGAGCCGTCCCGCCCGCTTGCTGGTCAAAGGGAATGTTGTATAATCGTCTTGCTGAAGTGGACTGTAGCGCCCAGTTAGATATAGAAAGCTAGTAACAATGTTAGTAACATGTTATTTACTAACTGAGCATAGACGCAGCTGGCCAGCTCTCGGGGATATCTCAGCCGACTCTCAGCTTTGGAAACGTTCGGAGTAGTGCGTCCAGAGACCCCGTAACCTTTTCAGGCTTTCAGGGAAGGACATGGGTGTTGCTGAGGGGCCGGGCTATGTCGGGGCTCGGATCTCGACGTGGGCATGACCAGTGATGTGTGCGGGTCCTGCGGCCGGAAATTGGTTTGACAGAAACAGGAATGGGCTTATGGTATGCTCTCCCCGCTGGAAAGATGCCACCGCTCACTGTCAAGTAAGTAAAATGAGTGAGTAACAGTAGTTGTTACTTGAGAGTTACTAACAAAGTTATTAACACCGTGTTAGTAACACATGAAGTTACTAACGCGTTAGATTTCCCTTGGGGGATAACTAACCGGACGCTAGGGGGACTAGCTTTTGGACACTACAATCCAGGTCGAACGTCCCTCGCTCAGCTTGGATCCGCTGTTTGTCGAAGAGGGTTCTGGTTGCGTTCGGAAGGGTGCACGAAACGTCTAAGCTCTTTCCAACAGACTCCGAGGCAAGCAAATACTTAGCGGAAAGAGCTTGCGAAATGTCGAGTGAATCCAAAGCCTCGTCCTAAAAATACACTATCTACATCCAACACCTGTCTACTACTGCAGCGGCCTCCACCCGCGTCGCGCACGCTCCTCGTCCGAATCCTCGCCCGTGACGTCCTCGTTGACCGGCCCATCAGCGTCACGCACCAAACGCTCGGACTCGAGCCCGCGCGAGGTGGTCCGAAGACGCTTCTCCATGCGCTGCTCCATCCGCTCAATCTTGTCGCGCGCCTGAAGTCCCAGAGCACCGAAGCTCTCGCGCAAGGTGGCCATGACTTCCGCGCCATTGACGGCGCCGCCGCCGATGGAGCTATTATGACGATGCCCGGGCTGTGCTGCCGATACACTACGTTTGAGCGTGCCGTTCGCGCCGGCAACGCCAAGCTGCAGCGACTCTGGACGCGGACGTCGAGGAATGGGAGGTGGCCCGCTTCCTGAGGGCGAGTGCACGCTCTTGCTTCGTCCCGGGCGCGCAACACCGGTCGGAGAACCGAGCGGCGAGTCGTCGACCGCTGACGAGCTCGCGGGGTCGCTGCGAGGAGTTTGCGTAGCCGACCGCAGTAAAGGCGGTGGGCGTTCGCGTTCGGGTGACGGAAAGCGGGTCGTCGTGATAGGTGTCTCGGGAAGGCGCGTCGAGGCGATGGCGACGCGCTCAAGCGAAGATGTGTCGCTCGCAGAAGATGACGATGCGGGGAAAATAGTGCTGGCGGGTGGGCTTGGCCGCGTGCTTCCCGGCGGGCTCTTGGAAGTGCTCGTCGTGCTCCGGATAACTTCGAGCATCCGCGTGCCAGCGAGGTCGCTCTCCGCCCGCCGTCGTACGTCCAGCGCGCGCGCGGCGGATAGGCTCTTGTTCATAAGCTCGCTGGTCATGTGCGTAGCGCCGCTTGTGCTCAGGCTAAGATTTGCAGGCTTGGGCGGTGGCGGGGGTGCAGCCCTGATGCTGCCAGTGGTCGATGCCGTAGACAGCGCTTGGTGCCGTGGCGGCGGGAGGAAATTGGGCTTGCGCGGCGGGAGCGGCGGAGATACGCTCGCCGCCGAGCTCGCGGGCGGCAGCGGGAAATGTGACGGCGTCGGGGACGTCGCGGGCGTTGGCAAGGCGTTCGAATTACGCAGGAAAGGGTTGCCAGACGACGTCGGCGGAGGGGCGGAGAACGGGTCGGCGGTGGTAAGCAGCGGTGCCGTCTTCGGCGCCCGCAACGAGATTGTGGCCGAGCGCTGGAACGGGTTTGCGCTGAGCGGCGGCGGTGGCGGTGGCTTGTCGATGGGCGGCATCGGCGGAGGAGGGAGATCGGGCGTCGGCGTCGATACCGGCCGCGGCGTCGCCGGCGCTATCGGCGGCGTTAACGACGCACACAACGACGAGGAACGGACTTACGCTGCACAAAGACGAGCGAACGTTCGGGATCCGCGCCCCGCTGGGCGTAGAGGACTAATCGCATCGCGGCGAAGAACTGGCCGGCGGAGAGGGTGTCGGCAGGCCCCAGCGTCGGCGAGAAGTATCTCAGTATCTGCGCGCCGTTACAAGCGTTAACGCCGTCCAGTGCCCCAGGCAACGAGCGCACCTGGTCGATAGCCTTGCCATCGACGCCGTAGCGGCCGCGCATCCAGCCGCGGGCCTCGCGGAGCGAGACGACGCGGTCCTCCCAGTACTTGTCGGAGCGGACATCGTGGGCCGGCGGGACCGATATCTCCGCGAGCGAGCTCGTGTACAGGTCGTATTCGGCGTCCGACAGCGCGGATAGGTGCAGCGTGAGCGGGCGCGACATCGTCGTCGCGGTACGAGCGAAAGCTGCGCGTGGCGGCCTTTCGGCGCGAATTGCCGGGCGGGGCCGATGTCGCTTGTCAGCGCTTACGTCGCAGTCTGTTTCCACCGCCCGAAATGGCTACCCCGCGCGCTCCCGTCGCGGCTTCGGATGCTCTTGTCGGGGATTTGAGTTGGAATAGCTCTCCTCAGGCCCGAGCGCTGGCGCTTTTGTCTGAGGGCTGGCCTCCGTCGCCGAGTCGCTTTGGAAATGGCGGCCGCGGGTGCACTGCCACAGTTTGCACCGCCGCGCTTGCCGAACTTGGCATCAACCACGACGCGGAGGCGTGTCAGGGCGTTTCAATCTCGGCCCGAACCTGAGCGCATCATGCACGATGTGTAAGCATCAACCATCGGCGACCGAAGCCTCCTTGCCACTGGCTGCTGCAGCGGCTGTGAGAAACAATTCAGGAACTGTAGAAAATGACCCGAAGCCTCGGAAACTGAGGAACGCGACCACTATCTGGTAGTCCGAATCTCATCGGAGATAACCCTCCTGCGAGTCTGTCCGCGGCCCCGACACAGTCCAGCGACCCCTTGGTCCCTACATCCCCACAGCAGTCACTGGTCGGGAGCTTTCAAAGATTCCCCTCACAATGACGCGCAGATCTTCTGGCCCCTGCTCGCGGAAGTGCAGCCTCTACCTGTGTCACCAAACACGGCGCCGGGAAGCATCTCATCCCTCCATCCAGTCCCACCATTCCGTACCTGCTCCCGGTTCACACTCACCTGGTCTCATAGCCGTCACCCGCCCAGCAAGCACGATTCCGTACGATGAAGCTGGTTCAAACTGCAACGATCTCGCCTTTCCTCGGAT
This sequence comes from Auricularia cornea, assembly GCA_030578095.1. Taxonomy (NCBI): domain Eukaryota; kingdom Fungi; phylum Basidiomycota; class Agaricomycetes; order Auriculariales; family Auriculariaceae; genus Auricularia; species Auricularia cornea. The sequence goes on from JARLTE010000007.1 coordinate 6,155,358, forward strand.
TGACGACCCTTGGAGCCGTCAGGCTCGCCCGGAACTCGCCTTGAGTCTGCCGTCTAGTGAATGAATGACATGTGCGACGAAACCTGATAGTTCTCAGATAAGTCCTGTTCACTGAAAGCTACGTTTGTCTTGTTGTTGCCGTCGGGAACAAGCTGAGAGTCCTATACGGTCCAAGCAGACGCAGTGGGATGGAAAATTCCGACTCGATCACATACCGGAGGCAGTCAAGCCTTCAAAACAAGAGGAAACTGGCCATAGCTCTCGGCCATAGATCTGGTCCCGAAGAGCTCGGCTCAAGTCATGGACGACCAACTGTGTTTCTCCTGGAGGTGAAAGAAACGGACATGGCTTCTGAGAGCACTTTGATGTGTGCACAAGGGCACAAATGATACAAAGGCCGCGGAAATGGCGGACAATTCGCTCCCAGTTGCCCCCGAAGTACAACAATTCAACCCCCGATCGGATCTGTCGCAGACGCCTCTTCCTCTCCGCCTTACCTTCCCATCCGCAGATCACTCGCATACTTCCAGCGTGCACATCTCGCAACAGCGGAACACCGCGGAACTGCCCGGCATGCTCTTCCAGAACGCCACCAATGCGACGGCCCTCGGCGCTCACCCGCTGTCGGCCCCGCCACCAGCGATAGCCACCTTCTTCGCCTGGATATACATCACCGTCGTCGATCTCAACAACTATCTTGCTGTCTGCGCGCAGCAGCCCATCCTTCTGGGCCTCGCCATGGCGCTCGTCTTCGCGGCGGTGGCTAACGCCACCCGCCCCCTCCAGCGCGCGCGCAGCGGCCTGTACTCCATCGTCTTGCCAGCTCTCGAAGTCCCCACTGCATACACACTCGTCGCGTACCCCGACAAGCCGCTGCTTGCCTGTGCCGCCTTCAAGTGTGCGCTGATACTGGTTAGCCACGGCATTGAGGCACGCTCCCGCATCCCGCCCATACCGCTCATCGGCTAACCCGCACAACAGCAACTTGCCTTGCACGGCGTGCTACACGCCCTTGCGCACTCGATACGCCCGCATTTGCCGCTGCTAGCCGGTGGTAGCGGCGGTGGCGAGCGCTATTGGGCCCGCGGCGGAGGTATTCACAATGGCCGTGAGCAGGGCCTGGTGCCACTTCCCTCCGCCGTTCTGCTCTTTGTCTACCTCGTGCTACGCGCCGTCTCCTCCGAGGCGCTCCTCGCGCACAGCATCATCAAGTGGCACCAACTCGTTCCCGACAGCATCGCTGTGCGTCTTCTCGCAGCCGCCAATCCCTGCTCACTTCTAACGCCGAGTTTGGTCAGAAATACTGGCCCGCGGCGCAGAAGCTGCTCGCCGTCGCGCTCCTCACCGTGTCTGAGCTTGTGAGTGCTTGTTTGTCCGCGTCCTGTCCTCCGCCCCTCACCTCGATCGCCGATCGCGCAGCCCGGCTCCGGCAGAGATGCGCTCTTCCCCTCCGGCGTGGAATGGGCACACCAGCTGGGCGCAGCGCCGCACCAAGCGGCCAACGCTCTGGCTGGTGTGCGGAAGATTGTCGTTGCTGTTGAGGTACGCGCCGCGCCGCGTTGGGCTGCTTTCTCTTGCTCATGGTCTCTCCAGGCCAAAGTCGCTCTATTCTTTAATTGGGTACAGGTAGGCAGTACTGTGACTTCTCTCGCAGCGTGTGTTCATGCGTGTTCCCGCAGACTGGCGCGGCCTTTGTCGGCGCGACGATCTTATGGCTTGTCTACGGCTTCAAGGTACGTCTCGAACCCAATGACACTCCCTTGGCTCGCAGTTGCTCATGAGTGACTCACAGCTCATCCGCGCGCAATTATCCGCCCTTCTAGCATCCGTCTCGTTCGAGAACGTCGCAGCAATGTTGAGCGATGCGCGCGCGTTGCTCGTTGACGCGTCCACCATGTTGGCCGATGCACGGAGCTGTTGCGCAGAGTCATGTGCATCCACATGGGACGAGGCCGTCGCCTCGTTCAAGGATTTCATCTCCGGTGACCTCGACGACGGATGGCCAGGAGTGCAACTCGTGCGCGGCCAGCGGCGCCCCGTACAGCCACGCGTCCCCGTGGCTCAGGAAACGAGTGTCGCGCACGTCGAGAAGCCCGAGCCGCTGGATGAGACGGTGAAGGAGACTCCGGGTACGCTCGAACTGCCGCCTCGCGTCGAACCGCCCGCGTCGTGCGCCGAGCCCGACGAGGAACTCTATCAGCGGCTGCGCTGGGGCGCGATTATCAAGTCCCCGACGCTCCGACGCCTCCTCAATCCGTTTGTTTGGCGTGTGATCCTGGGCGCGTCCCCGACCCCATCCCCGGCTGTCTCACCGCGTGTCGACGCAGTGCGCTTCAGACTCGTCGCCTCTCCCCGGTCGGTTCTTCCTCCTCTCGCTCGCGCGGCGCAGGATCTTTCTCCGCAGCTTGCGCTTGATGCTTCTGGTCCTGGGGAGGGTGATTCTTACTTCGTTGCGCGCGTCGACCCGGAGCTCGTCGCGACATCCGAGGACCATCCCACGAAGGAGGCCGCCACAACTTCTACTGATGCTTCCACTCCCACATCCTCGACCTTAGCGTCCGCCTCGGCTCCCGCGACATCTGACAGCCAGCCTGTCCCAGCCTCGAGCCCCACAGATGCTCCAAAGGAGCCCATCTCCACTACCAACTCGCTCGTGCCGCCCGTCTCTAGCAATGCCACTGACGAGGGAACTCCGTCTGGAGCTTTGAAGTTCTGGCCGGAAGGTCTCCCGGTCTTAACGCTGCCGGAGCAGTCCTCTTCGCTCGTCCCGTCGGTTGAATCTGCTGCGCCATTGACTAAACTTCCTTTCCCCTTCTCTAAGGCTACTCCCACACCACCTGCCGTAACGTCTGCTGGCGACTCTGCTTCTCCGCCTACCTCGACGGAAGCTTCGAAGCTCTGGCCTGTGGATTCTCAGGCGACGCTGCAAGAGCAGTCCTCTTCGCTCGTCCCGCCTGTGGATCCTTCTGCGCCATCGAGCTCGCTTCCTTATCCCTTGACTGGCGCGTCTTCAGCTCCACCTCCCGCGACACAAACTGGGCCGGCAGCAGGTCCCAGTGATGCCGTTGTTGCTTCTGCTGCTATAACGACGACTACCGCCAATCCTGCGGCCACGGACACCTCGACACTCGCTGCGGATATACTTGCCCTGTTCATCAAGTATCCGGTCTCGAAATCGTCTGCATCGTCTGAAAAGCAGGGGCCGCAGTCCGCTCCCGCGGCGGCTCCTACTGCAGTTTCCCATCCGTCCCATGTGGCCGGGCAGGACCCCAACACCCCCGCGGCGCCGTCGCCGAGTGTGCCTCCCCCACTTCAGATCGTCGGAGTGCCGCCGATGTCGTCCTCTGCTTCCTCCGTTTTCTCTGCACAGTCTCCTGCTTCCCCGAACGATCCCATGCACATCTGCGACACGGACGTTCACATGTCCGACGATTCCGACTCTGATCATGGAGCAGCTCATCCTCACGCTGCGCCCCTCCTTCAGGCTGCTGCGACCATCCCGATTGCTGCGCACGTCAACGACGTCCAGATGGATCTTTCGGACGCCACGACGCTTCCCGGTCCCTCCGGAGTCCACTGGGCCGTCGCACCTCCAGCTCCAGTTGCGGCAGCGCCTACCGGTTCTCTATCTGGCACGGGCCTTACGAACCCCCTCGCGCAAGCGTCTCCAGGGGTTCCACCATCGGGCGCGGTCACGAATCAGCCTGCGGCGAGCAGTTCGAGCGTGGCGGCAACTTCGTCGCCGGCAGCAGTAAAATCTCAAGAGAGTCCCGAACAGCGTCTGGCGAAGATCCAGATCTGCTTGTCCAAGCTTCCAGAACCACGGACGAGCAAAAACGAAAGAACAACTGCTGTCATCCGACGCAAATACCTGTTCGATCAGATTGGAACCCGCATCCCAGTGCGCATCCCGCCCAGGACTGCACTTCCGAATACGTACTCATCTCATTCTAGAAATTCGACGAGTACTGGAAGGAAGCCACGCGTTACTGGGACTGGGCCGTCGGAAAAGAAGTCGATCATAAAACCATCACTCCCGGGAACTGGAAAACCTTCCAGACCAACACCTTCGTTTTGAAGTTTGATGAGTTAAGGACTAAACTCGAGAAAGCGAATTCTGAGCTGGGTGGGTGTTCGAGATGCATTGGGTCGCCGTTCATAGCTGACAGCAGTCGTTACCTTCCAGCAGCGATGAACGGAGTCGCAGGACCTTCGAGTGCGCCCACCGGCTCGTCGGCGACGCCATCGACATCCACCGGGGCAGCAGTCGGCCCACTGCCGAGCGTGCAGCAACACGCCGGGTCTTCAACGGCGACGGCATCTGCAACGAGTGCTTCTTTGTCCGCGCCGCCGCCGTCTTCGGGTCCTCCTGCGCAACCCACGTCCTCGCAGCAGGAACCAAAGGAGAGCTTCTCCGACATGCTGAAGAGAATAGCCGCGAACGTTGCTCTGATCAAGGGCGCGACGGCGCCCGCCGGGACGGCAGCGCACGCATCGTCGTCCGCACAGCAGCCTTCTGCAGGATCCACGTCCTCGCAGCAGGGCTAGGTACTCTGCGTCGCCGTGGTGCAGAACAAGACTTATTCGGACGCTGTTCCTGTGGCTGGTCGTCCAGAACGAGAACCTGTATTCATTGACTTGGTGTATTAGTGCTCCTGTAGGCTGGGTTTCATGTATTTAGCGGTCGTTGCGCTTGTTTTTGTATCCGGATCTTCGTGTACTGTATCGGTCTTGCCTGCTTCGGTAATGATTTCGCGCTTCAAAGACCTTTGTCGCAGCCTCGCGCGCACTCACCCTGCACGGCGAGGATCATCGATGACGGGGGTATTCGGGCTTCTGGGCGAAGATGAGGAGGGAAGCAAGGATGGCTTGCTTCAACTGGTGCTGGCGCCAGTCGGCCCACTATGAGTACAAAGACGTGAATAAGATAAACAGGTAAGGAACGTAAGCAAAATGCGTCCATGAGTGCTACTGCACCGGCCGTCGTCTTCTCCGCAGGCGGGGCGGTCGTACGGTAACGGGCAGCCGGCTGCCGGCGAACCAGGACGCGATGCCGAGCAGCATGCCGACGAAGGAGCCGGCGGCGACGACGGGCAGCACGTGACGCGGCGGCTCGACGAGCGGTGCCGGCGCCGTCCAGCTCGGGCCACCAGTACCCGAAGGCGGCAGCGGCGCGGCGGGAGTGCTGCTCTCGAACGTGGCGTTCGTGTACACGCGCAGCGACGAGATGCTGATGTACGTGTCTTGGTACGCGCCAGGGCTACCGACCGCCCAGTCAACGTAGCAGCTGCCGGAGCACGGTGACGGCGGGTCGCCGAATTGCCCAGGCGCGTCCGAGCTGCAAGAAGCGTCAACATGGCTGGCCCGGAGCAGGGGAGGGAGAGGGGGGGGGGGGGGGGGGGGAGGACGCACTAGCTGTCGCATATCGGCAGCGAGACCGTTAGGTACTGTGGCTCAATCAGGTCGCGCAGGCTGCACGCTGGGTCGTCGAACGCGAAGCGCGCGATTGGAACGCCCAGCTGCGCCGTTTCGTCGATCGTATCGTTAAAGAATGCCGTGGGTGTCTCCTGGCTTTTCAACTGTGATAGGTGTCAGCGCGGGATGTCGCGGCGGCAGCAGAAGGCGCACGGGATAGAACCAGACGCTGCGTGTCGTCGAATCAGCGTCAGCTGAGCGAGCGAAGGGACCGACTCACGAAATGGCAGTCTCGGCCATGTTGAGCGCCCAGACGCCCGCCATGGGACGGTCGTTCGACGGTTCAGGGAATGATATGGCACATTCTTCGTTGCCCGTGCAGTTCAGGGTGTTTGGTACGATAGACCCCTCCATTCTGTCGACAACGTTGGCACTACTCAGTATGCAGTTGCCACCCATGTGAGAGAGCGTCTGAAGCCAGGTTCAAAGAATGGATCGCGTGGAGCTCGTGCTCTTACGGTGGTTGCGTTCGCTTGCTAGATACGAGGATTAGTCGAGGGAAACGACGTATGTTGTAAACGTACAGTATTTCGACGCTTGAAAACGGTTATGGACCTGTGCATGGCTTGATAAACTCCGAAGTATCGAAGTTAACTCGTACCCTCCAGTTAAGGGACGCTCGGGTTTTGCGTGGGTCCTAAATGTGGGCGCCAACGTGCACTACAAACGGCAATGACGAAAAGTCGAGAGAAGTGGACCGAGGTACGCACGCCTTGAGGCAACTGAATGACAATACGTGAGCGAAAGAGCATATATTCCCACAGGAGACCCACATTGGTCACGTTCAAGACAATTAGCGAGCCCAGGCCCCATGCCTCTTTACTTGTAATGCTGAACGTCCGCCGCTTGTCCTGGTACGGCACAGGCGAATCGTCGACGGCCAGGTTCAGAGCACCAGTTTGCGCGTCGAAAAGTGGCATAGGCGGCTCCAAGAGCGACCAGTTCACGAATACTGAGGCTGAGCTGCTCTCAGAGCCGAGATCGAAGTCGAAAGCATCCAAAAGCGAGTCTCCGCTCAGGTTTTGCTGAAGAATGAGCTGCGCCGTGCATGCAGCTGCGGCAAGGAGGGGAAGCAGAGCTGCTACATGGCCAGGCATCTGGACAGTCCCGGTGTGAGGTGAAACCAAGGGAACGAGTGACGACGAGCGGAGTTGCTTACGGAAGCGGCCCAACGGGTGATCCGGAGGATTTTCTTCCTCTTTCGGAAGTCATTGCAGATCTTCTGATCATCCGAGAATCTGGTCCAATTGCCCTATTTGCTCCGATGCAGGATCGGCCAAACCTCAGGGACCTCAGAATGAAGGAGCACGGGAGAAGCTGACCATTCAGGTGAACCGAGGTGAGACAGTCGCTCAGATTCGAGGGCGATGCAGCAAGAAATGCCCCCACAATCAATATTGAGTATCTGAGCTCATTCCGGTCTGTAAAATAGCCCTGAAGTTACCTTTCAGGGACCAGAACTTTGCATAGGTTACTTTATTTGGAAACCCCTTCAGGCCCGAACAACACGGATTTCTCACGCGGGCTCAAGTAAATCGCCAGCTGTCACTGCTGAGAAGTTGACAGTTGTCGCGGATGTCTACACGGACGGCACGGGGCCAAGTTCCAAGCTCTGTCGGCTTCCCGTTGTACAGTTTAACTGCGGCTCAGATACCAGTCGAGGCAGAAGAGTGTACTTGTGCTGTTGGTAAATTATCCATAATTGCACTTGGATGGCGCTGGCGACCTCCATCGGAACGGGCTCGGCGGATTGGGCGCGGCGGCAGAGCGTGTTAACTATCCTCCTTAAACTGCACAAATAAAAATCCATGCAAATTTGAGGGTCATCCAGATTTTTTATGTTCCATCCAGAGTTTTCTTGTCCATCCAGAATTCTGAAGGTCATCCCAGATTCTGAGAGTGTCCATCCAGATTCAGTGAGAGTCCATCCAGATCCGGAAGTGTCCATCCAGATTTGAATCCGATGTCCATCCAGATCTGGCTCGTCCATCCAGAATTGACCCACCTCAGAATCCTCCAAAAATCAAGGAAAATGCTTCCAGGACATCCCTGACGCTTATTCAGATTATATAATCATATGAGATGCACTCGGCGGCGGGGGAGCGGGAGCATCGGCTCCGAGGCCCCGGAAGCTTCCGGAACTGCCTCGGAGCCCCCTTTCAAGGCCTTTTCACGGCTTAAATACTGTTATTTCTTCGAATATAGACTATTTCAAGACAAAATTTGGATTTATTTGGGCTGTAGAGGCACAAAATTGATCTCTGAGGCAGTTCCGGAAGCTTCCGGGGCCTCGGAGCCGATGCTCCCGCTCCCCCGCCGCCGAGTGCATCTCATATGATTATATAATCTGAATAAGCGTCAGGGATGTCCTGGAAGCATTTTCCTTGATTTTTGGAGGATTCTGAGGTGGGTCAATTCTGGATGGACGAGCCAGATCTGGATGGACATCGGATTCAAATCTGGATGGACACTTCCGGATCTGGATGGACTCTCACTGAATCTGGATGGACACTCTCAGAATCTGGGATGACCTTCAGAATTCTGGATGGACAAGAAAACTCTGGATGGAACATAAAAAATCTGGATGACCCTCAAATTTGCATGGATTTTTATTTGTGCAGTTTAAGGGGGATAGTTAACGCCGTTGACACCGGCCTGTCGAACCCAGTTCTTGATTGCATTCGAAGGAACCCTCAAAGAAAACGATTTCCCAAATAAGATAATTCCTCCGTCCGCCGTCGAAAAAGACTATAGCTTCAATATGTCAATAGTCCGGTCCCTCGGGAACGATTTCTATTAGATCCCGAGCGGACTTAGCACGATAAGTAAATGCGACGACGGCAAGACTGAAAACGAGTTTGTTTTATTTATAAACGGAAAAATCTAGACGTGTATACCACCAATTCTTGATAAATCATCTTCAGAGCTAGTTGCGGCGCATGTTCCCATTGCTCTCCTATGGAACCGGCGCCAACGGCTCGGCAACTTCCGCAACTCTGTCCGCAACCACCATGAGTTCTCCGCAATCATCGCCGCGAACACTCAACAAGGAGCGCTTCGAGTTGGAACTCGAGTTCGTTCAAGCCCTCGCTAATCCGTACTACCTACAATCGCTCGCCCAGCAAGGCATTCTCACGCAACCCGAATTCATAAACTATCTGTCTTACTTGCAATACTGGAAGCAGAAGGACTACGCGCGATTCATCCAGCAAGTGATTTACATGCAATTAAGCCAAGTGCTGACGCGCGCTAGGTACCCGCACGCGTTGCACCATCTGGACCTTCTGCAGAACGAGCGATTCCGCGAGGAGATCGGGCAAGACCAGTGGCGCGAGTATCTGAACCAGAAGCAGTTCGATCACTGGAGAACCTGGTGCGGCGCCTTCCTCTGCATGCCCGTCCGCGGCCTCGTATTTATACTGAGCGCGTTTTCTGGCACTTAGGCGCGAGCCCCCAATCCCGCCTAAACCGGCCGTACCGCCCCAGAACCCAGAATCTCGCCGTGAATCAGAAGTGCGGAGTAGCGTACGGCACCGGACGCCCGGTACTGCCCTATCCACTCCTCTTGTCAACGGCGCTGCGTCGCGCCGAGATAGCGCTGCGTAGCTTGCGCTCCGGCGTTCCCGAAGCCCCCAATACAGTGATTTGACAATTTATCGCTCTCACCGTGTCTGATAGCTCCGTCCGCGCCGCCAGTTCAGTTCAGACAGGTGAGGCGCACGTCCTTGGGGACGAGTGTTTGCCCTTATGTAACCGCAGATCAGATATAATCTTGGAAGCTCCCAAACGCTGCAAGCGCCTACGTGCGCCTTTCCTGAAGCTTCGTGTTTCCTTTGTGAGGTCGGGCAGTTCTGACAGCAAAGTGTGTATGTCCGGGTAGATCATCCGTGTTGCGCGGCCTGACGGATGTTCCCCGAGGATTGGGGCTCGATTCAAATGTCCAAAACCCTGCAATGCTCGCATCTTGCCTGGAATTACTCTCGACTGCGCATTGGCTTGTGTCGTGTCGCCAACGAATCCTGACAACGCGCAATGCTCCGGCCGTGGGCTGCAGCAAGAACTCCGGCGTCAACCTCATTCTCGGGATGATTACGGTGATGACTTCGTGCCTGTGGACTATCGTATGGGTTTGAGACTTCATGGATGCGCCCTGGATGCGCCCTGACAATGTTTTAGTGGACATGTTACGTGGACAAGGCGGGCCAGCTCGTTTCCCATGTGGAGTTGTTGCCATCACGCCGGATACATATGGCACACGAGAGCTCCAAGCCCTGACCTCGGCGCGAAAGTACGCCGATTTGGCTCCTTGCCCGGAGAACCCTGCCGTCTCACGGCTTGACAACAGTTTGTTTGCGGGCTCTTTCCTTGTGGCATTGCTCCCTGGACGCCGTTTTCTGGCGCTTCCCTGGCGGCTCATGCTTTCATGCTGTCCAACTAGGCGGCGCTTAACGCCATCTTGGTGATTGCGTAGCTTGTCCAAGCGCCTAATAGGGTAGTCCGGTGCCGATGTCGTCGTGCGCGCGGCCGTTGATGCCCGTGCCATCGCGCGACGCCGCCGGCCATAATCCCCTTCCCCTGCGCTGCACGAAAATCCACCCCGAGGCATATAAATGGGCTCACCACCCCGTCCCGGCCTGCCGCTTCTCAAGATCTTGCAGATACTGCGCTCCGTGTGTAACGATTTCCCCGAATGTCCGTGCAAGGCGGACCGTGCAAAGGATCCGGGCGCATCACTGCCACTGAACCACGACGTTCTCTTCTACCACCCTCTTGCAAGCACGCCTACGATGTCCTTCCTCGATGCATCATGTCGGGTCACCTGGAGGATGAGCTCTCTGGGTCCAGTTTTGCGCGCAGGATGTCGCGCGGATGGCTCAGGCTCAGGTGCGTGCTCGGCTGAGAGCCTCGCGTCAGACGCTGAATCTCGTCGCCGTCCAGTAGGAGCACGCCGTCCCACCCAGCGTCTCCGTTAAACTCGCCGACGGCGCCATCTCCGCCCTCCAGCCACGGCGCCGCGCCGTTCTGGACTCACGCGCACGGCAGACGCGTCCAGGCTGTCATCGCGCGCCTGCCTCCAGAGCTGTGGCTACAGATCTTCGCGTTGGCGTCGCGTCTCCCGTCGGACCCGCTCGACGTGCAGTGCGAGCAGCCCTGGGACACGCGCAACTTCCCGCCACACCTCATGCTCAACCTCTACGTCGCGGCGATGGAGAGCCGCCGGGCATTCTGCCTCATCAACAGGCGACTGCACGGCCCGGCCATGGCCCTCCTGCTGCAATATGTTTGGCTCTTCCAGCGCGGGCAGGCCCAGCGTCTGGCGCGCCTGTTGCGCAGTACGCCCGCGCGCGGCTCGCTCATCCGCCGCCTGGACGTCGATGTGCAGAGCTACAACTCCGACGCGATCCAGTGCTCGGCACTCGACATCCGCGACATTGTCTCGTACACGGACGGCCTCGTCAGCTTCACGGACAGACACTCGACGTATACCAACGTTGGTCAGCCGGAGGCGCAGTTCAGCCTCATGGTCCCCCGATTGGCACAGCGTAACTTTGCGACGCTGGGCCGGGTACATGTGAGCTACTATCAAGAGCGTCTACCCTGGACGGCCCTGGTCGATCCTCTCGCCCCATGTCCCCATCTCCACACACTTGAGATCGATCTAACCACCGGGGATTGGCAGTCCGTCGCGGCCACGAGCTCTTCACTGAGTTTCCGGAACGTCCGCGCGCTGGAACTGTATCTGGGGCCGGACCCGGTGCTTGACAGGGTGCTCAGCACGATTGCGAGCTGGTCGCTTCCGCGCATCCACACTCTCAAGCTCCGCGGGCATCTGCATACAGGACCCGGGCTCGCCATTCTTCTCGCCACACATGGGACAAAGTTGTTCCACCTCGAACTCGAGTCCCCGTGCCCCGCCGCCTCGAGCATCGCTTCCCTCGTGCCAAATCTGCGCGTGCTCACGGTGACGGCGTTTCGCGGATGGAATCCCCCTCACACGCTGGTCCCGGCGCATCCGTCCATCGAGCGGATCAACGTCCGCTCGCTGGACGCCCTGGTCGCAAGCCAGCACCACGGCGACGTCCTGAGGCAGGTTGGCTACCTCAACAGGGCGCGTTTTCCGAGCCTCTCGGTCATTCGTGTGTTCACGTGCGTCTCTGGGGCGCCATCGGGGACTGCCACGCGCGTCAAACAGAACAGCGTTATGTATCTCTTCTGGCAGCGCTGGGTCGAGGGTGTGGCGCGCGATGGTATCGTCGTGCAGAACATCTTTGGCGTGCCGATACGCTCGCCGCTGGGCGCCCCGCCGCCGCCGCAGATTAGAGGGAGGAGTTGACCCGGCCTCGGACTCGGATTTCGGATTCGGTACCATTTCGCTTCGCTTTGCGCCCTTTGTCGCTGCTATCATGTTGTGTCGCTTGCCCCCCACATTTGTACATCGCTACACACGCTCCCTGCATATCATCGCTGTATACGGGATCGGCTGCAACTGAGATCTCAGATCCAGCGGTCACGGGCTTGCAAGCCGGCGGCTACGACGCTGCATGTGGAGCGTTCGGGCGTCTCAGCCCATGTGTTCCGCTCGCATCGCGCCCCGTTCGACGCAGGCGTAGTGCTGCCCGCGAGTGCCTCAAACATGCATCATAGGTGCTGTAATCGGCGCCGGACCCTGGGCCGGTCTGCGAAGCTCGGCACGGCGTGAGATGGGGGAGAGATGCCTGTCCGGTCTCACGAAAATGGCAGCACTCCGAAGACCCTGCATTCCATCATCCTGATCTCCATCTCCGCCTATCTCAGACTTGTATGCGTCTCGCTGTCGCAGAAGCCGGGTACAGAGCAGTCGCAGACGGTGAGGTGGATGCCATTCCAGCTGATCCACTCCTATGCGAGCGGGACTCGCGAGAACTGTCTCCGGCTTCCATAAGAAAGCTTTCTAAGGGTTCACAGGTGGACCTGGCAATCGGCAGCTCTTGTCCGGCCTTTTACTCCAATCGGCTCGGAGACTCGAGAGAAATCCCTCACGTACACACATAAGGGATGCGTTGCTGGCAGCTGGCGCCGCTCACCTCGGAGCTTCCTTTGCCCCAGCCAGATCTCGCCTGCCGGTCCGGTTGTTATGATCACGGCTCGTGCATCGGGAGATCTGCGCTATACCCTTGCATCGGGACTGAGAGTCCAAAAGAGCAACGATTGACGATCAGACCATTGCTTTTACGCAGGGCGAGACCGGCACGGTTCTCTCTCGCCTCGTTCCCGTGGTTCACACGCATGCCACAGTGCCAACGTTGTGGTCACGATAAGCTAACACCCCGATGAGCTGCGGACGCCTAACAACGCTCGAGCCCCTCTCGGGCGGTGGTGCCTACGTGCCTTTCCCTTACCAATGCTTATGTCATCTCCTACAGCTTAGCTCAGCTGCAGCAAGTCAGAAGGAGATAATGGAATTATGAGGCATTAGAGATACATGGCAGGACAGGAACTCCACTATCCGAGGACTATAGGGCACATGTAGCGATGACATAGGGACGTAAAGCAGGAGACAACATCTAAGCTAAATATTTACGGGATTCAGGCTATAATCTACTTGTTGACGAGTGGGGAGGAGGGTGAGTTCTAACAGAGCCGACGCTGGCCCTGGCACGGCCAGTGCGTCGCACAACAGATCACTGCGGGAATCCGTCAATCCCACGATGCGTGGCTGTGGGAGGGCATGATAAACGCACTGTGGCAGCGCCGGTGATTCTTGCAGCGCGCGCGATCCGAGGAGCGCTGGCCCGCGGGGCCTTACTTGAGGTAGTTGTCGGACGTCGTGCAATTCGACTGCCCGCAGTCGCGCGTCTTGACCCAGCGCACGACGCCGTCCGCGCCGCGCTGCGAGACGAAGTTGCAGTGCGAGACCGGGAGCGCGAGGATCGACATCGACATCGACGCCGGCTGCGGAGGATCATCAGCATGAGTTCTAATTGGCATGTTGAAGTCAGATAGACGGTCCCTTACCTCATGGTGGGATCCGTGGGCGCAGATGGAAGCGGTGGCGGCCATTGTGAGCTGCATGTTGCGTTGGATGAAGTGGTAGTGGTTCTTGGAGTTCGATTTGTCCCTCCAGAGCCTCGCACGCGCCCCCTTTATATGAATCGCTCAGATATTATTACAGAGCCACACACAGCACCTCTTCAGCGGTTCACGAATCTTCCACCGATGACTCGAGGACGCGAGTCTGTCTCCTGCCCAAGCTGTATCGTTTCACGTCGGCGGGCGCCAAACTTGGTCAGCGGCGGCATGCACTTCTCAGCGGACAGTTATTGCTCCCGACTCCGCAGCTCGGCGGTTATTCCTCTCCGTGCTACCCGTCGGTGATGCGGACGCTGGCGGTGAGCAGTGAGCACAGAGTGACGCGTTGGCTTGCCGGACGTGAAACCAGAGCTGGACTCTGCGACTTTAATCTTGAAGGTACCTGATTCTCTGGCTGTGAGTGCGCAGCGGTCGCGTCGCGTGCGTCATACATATTCTTGTCTGTCTGTCGGCCGCGCCGCGCGACGGCGACCCTCCGGGACGCACAGGGTGCAACTTGACGGAATGCCCAAAGCGGAAAGAGACGCCCCCGACGGCGCGCCACGCGAGAGTGACGTAGGATCCAGGCATACGGGCCCCGCGACGGGCCCGAACGATCAGTACGCAGTCCCAGTTTGGCGCGGAATTCCCTGGGCTGCGAAGTTCGCGCCTGATTCTGAATGTCCCGCGGCGCGTGTCATCGGTCTATCCTCAGATATCCCGAAGGAAGATGCATAATAGCATTGTAATGTATATGGTCAGGACCGTAATGCCTCCACGGGCTTTCGTAAGCAGATCCGGCTTCCCGACGTCGGGTGTTTGTCACCGTCCCGAGGTGCGGCTGCCCGAAGGGGGCGCGCGCGCGCGCCCGATCCGTACGCGTTTGTGCTCTACAGTCAGACTTTGTGAGCCCATTGGGCCCAAGATCCGAGGAAGAAGCAAAAGAAGAGTCACAATGTCCTTCAGTTGAACATGCATACTCAGTGAAGTCATGCCTCGTGGACGAGGGATGAAACTCCTGCATCGGCAGCGCCGACAGGAGGCGCACAGATCGTCTCGTCTCAGTGCTCAACCGAGTCGCGCAGCGAATGCTTACCCAACGAGCCGCCGCACCGCCCCGGTAATCACCCGGCGTACTTACAACTAACTGCCCCCCAACTCCCGGACATGATCATGATACACATGCAACTTGTTGAATGCGAGCCTGAGGTACAGTACCTGGACCCGAGAGCTGGATCCTGCGCATGTCGATGCATTGTTTCAACTAAAATATGAGCGGCGGGCGGGCGTAGCACACACAGCCGGCATTCGCGGTGGCATGCCCCGCCTCGGCCCCGGAGACGTCGGCTCTACGGGCATGGCGGTCGGTGACAGGCGCGTTTAGTCCATGGACCTTACGCAGAGACGTACGCGTCCAGGGCTCGCCGGGCCGCGGGAGGGCAGACAGCAGACACTTGCACCGATGCACTGCCGGCCACGTGGGAGTCAGCTCGCCGGTGGCGCGCGGGGGGCGCGTTCGAGGATTCATACCGTCCCGGAGCCGCAGTCGCCGACCCTCGTACCATCTACTGATCTGGACTAGCCTTGGGTATCATAAACTCTGCCGGTGTAGGTTTCATAAACATTGCGCGAATGCTGCTGCTGAGGAGGTCTGGCGCGCGCACCCAGGTCGACCGGCCAGCCTGCGGCCGCCGTTGCAGCGTTTGCCACCCAACTGATCGTAAACATGGACTGCGAGAGTCCCAACGCCTGCGGGTCTGCTGGTCCGCGGCGACCCCTGAGATTCACAGAGGGATTGCCTAGCTCTTGGTCGCGAAGGTTAACTGGGAGTCACTGGTCAGAAATAGATTGAGGACTGTTCGAATTGCGCGGCAACATGCCGCAAAATGTTACAATCTTACCAATCGCGCACTGAACCCTTCGAGCTCCTGGTCAAGTCCAAGTCATATGCAGAGGCTGCCCCTGCAAGCTGCAACTTCACGAGACCGACCAAAAGCTTGAGATGAGTCTTGAACTTCGGACACCACCTGGCCGACCATCGCTGGGCGTGAACATGACGCTGCCCTCAGACACAATGGGGAGCCAGGTATCTTCAGAGCAATACTGGTCAACGCACATAGAGATCCAGTGAGTGTGCATGGGCCCACGACCGCATCACAGCCAACGGAGTCTTCGAAGACATGCTTTGCATGGGCACATGAGGCCTATCGCATGGTCATTGTATTTTTTGTGGGGCGGGTGCGTGCAAGGGATACAGCGCGAGCGAAAGAAGAATGGAAGGAAAGCAGGAATGGAGTGACGATGCAGACAGATGCAAAACGACCAACGACCCGAATATTTAGTCGAAGAGACCGAAGCCCTGGGGAAAAGTAAACGTCAGCATAAGATTCACGGACAGGGAGTAAAGAGAAGTGAAGATGAACAACAGTAAAAGAATGAAGGTTTTCAGAAAGAAGGATAGTGTCGAATGAATAGAGGAACAGGGTGAATCGAATAGGGAAAAATAACGCACCATGTCGTCGTCAGACTCCTCCTTCTCCTCCTCCTTCTTCTCCTCCTCCTTCGGCGCCTCCGCGGCCGCGCCGCCAGCAGCGGCACCGCCAGCGACGGCCGCAGCGGGTGCGCCGCCGCCGGAGCCGACGTTGGAGAGGAGGTCCTTGACGTTCTTGCCCTCCAGCGCCTTGGCAAGCAACGACGCCCAGATGGCCTCGAGCTCGACGCCCGCGGCGGTTGTCAGCGCGGTGATCTTGTCCGCCTACAACAACAAAAAAGTAAGCAAAAAAGTAACAACAAAAAATTGCGCGTCGAATGGGACAGGACGCACGGTGATGGCGATGTTGTCATCGGCGAGGATGAGCGCCGCGTATGTTGCTGCGAGTTCTGCGCTGGCCTGCCCGGTCATCAGCGAATGCTTCTGGACGACGACGGCCAGGACGCCCCGCGACGCGCATATATTTTGCTGGATTTTTTATGCGCGGCGGCGGCGGGGCGTCCTGGCCTGGGCGCGGCGGGGACGCACCATTGGAGAGATGTGGGGAGAGGGGAAGAACGGGGCGGACCGTAAAGGGTGGGACGGTGGTGATGAGCGGGACGCGGATTAAGGTTCGGACCGGAACTTTCTGCTGGCCGCGGAACGGGTTGGTTCCGGCACTGGACAGTTGCGAACGCTTCAGATGAGAGTCAGGATTCGAAAGGGCGAGGGTACAGAGAAAAAGCTCGGACGGAGCATGGCGCTTATATATGCCCGGGGAGAGACCACCTCCTTCGCTCGCGGAACTGCGAGTCATCTCGCTCCCGGCTAAAGGCCCACTCAAACCCGCTAACTGAGTCGTGGGAGGGGCCTCGGAACAGTCCCCTTTAGGTCTCTCAGGGAGTTCAGCCGTGGTCTAGGTCATTTCATGATTGGGAGCGGGCAAGATACGGTACCTGCTGTGATCGTGCTCGACTCAGCACTGTCTCATACGTTCGGGCCCACAGAGTCCTAGTATCCCCAGGCCCGGTGACCCATACAGTACTCTGGGTTAACCTACTGCTGTTTCTGAGCAGGCAGAGTCAAGTCTCCGTCAAGGAGCAATGTCACCGCCGGATCATCCACACGCCGAGTCCTGACTCCTGCGGCTACGGACTCTCCACCACGGCCCCGAAAGTCAAGTTAGTGAACAAATTAGAATGAGTTCATGGTCTCACAGAGAGAAGGGGCACCCCGAGGACCTCGCAGGCTCGAACAACTTGGTCGCGCTTTGATTGAGATCGCGGCCGATGAAGCCGGTGCTGCAGTACTTATGGCGCTGTGGACTGCTGAGATGCACCATACTGCAGAGTATTTACTTTCCCCACTTTCTACTACAAACCGCAGCACGTATATCGAATGCTGCATCGCTCACTCTCACTGCCGGTCACCAAAGCTTCTCTGGAACTGCGCGGTGCGAATCTGCTCAGCGCACACCTGCATCTGAACCATCGCGTCTGACGGTCTCAGGAGCGCGCAGGTATGCGTCCGTATCTCTGTGTCTCTTGAGGTGTACGTTGCCGGCCGACGGTCCCCCCTCGATACGGGGGTCCTTCCATTTCGTTCTCTATCTTTGATTATGGCCCTGAGATCATGAGTCTGCGTTCTATGACCTAATATAAAGGCGCCGAGGGATATTAACACCCTCTCCTAACGTAAAATAGCCAGCGCCCAACGACGTCGGGGGCGCCAAGGCTGTGGCTTAGTGAGCCAATCCGCTGACCGCATTGAAGCAGTAACCACCGGGCTCCGCGACATCGCGGTGAGAAGCACGCCCGTACGTCCTTCCAACCCCTCACCATTCTAACTCTGTGAGAGGGCCTTCTGGCACCAAGGACCCGTACACAAACAGTCCCTCTATATGCGCCGCTCATAAAGACATGTAGAACGCAGTCGTAAAAGGTCATTGAACTGGCTCCCGCCACGCGCCCGTGCGCGCGCTGAGGACCCAGTACCCCTTCTCCCCGGGGAACGCAATCGATCTGAGAGTCGGACACGCAGCGTGCCAGTTCGTCAGCGCCGCCCGTTTGTGTTGCGCCCACACGCGCCGCACGCCGTGCGCGGCGCCGCCCCCTCCAGTGTATCGCAGGCGGAAGTTCGCGAGGCGCGTGAACTTGCGGAACGCCTCTGTCCACTGCTCTGCGCTCCATGGTACGTTGCCGGTGTACTAGGTGAGTTGTGACGGAGGTGAGAGGCGGCAAAAGAACGGAAAAGCGTGAGCATCGGACGATGAGTGATGGGCGTACGTACGCACGTTGGGCGGCGAGTCGCAGTCGACGCTGAGCCCCTTGAGCGCGGGGAGCGCATCGGCCACGGCGAGCACAACGACGTGCGCGAACGGCGCGTCGATGCGCAGGACCTCGAGGCGCTGCGCGCCGCGTATGCGCTCCAGCGTCCTTGCGACGCCCTCGACGCTCGGCCGGTTGCGGCACTGCACGCGCAGCATACTGACCGTCAGACAAATCCCCGCGAGCTCGTCGAACGTGCCGAGCTGCTGCAGGCGCGGGAACGGCGGGAGCGCCGCGAGCGCATCGTCGGGCGGCGCGGTCGGCGGGACGAGATCGAGGCGGCGGAGCGACGGCGCGTGCGCGGAGAGCACGCGCAGCAGGTCCGGCGTGAGCGGCAGCGTGCTCGAGAGCGATGAGAGTGCGGACGGCGCGGGCAGCAGGCGCGCGACGTCGAGCGGCTGCCGCGCGCCGGGCAGCATCGGCAGGTCGAGCTCCAGATGCGCGAGCGCCGGGCACGCCGCGACGAGGTTCGCCACCTCGCGCAGGATCGCCTTCCGGCACAGATAATGCAGCGAGCCGTACGTGTTGGGGAAGTACGAGTATCCGAGGCCGATGTTCTTGAGGCGCACCGCGAGCGAGCGCACCGCGCGCAGCCGGCGGTCGCGGCGCGCGGCATCGGACCGTTTCAGCGCGAGTCTCAGCCGGAGGAGCGGGACGACGTGCACGAAGGCGAGCTGCATGTACAGCGCGCGCTCGGCCTCGGCGCCGATCTCGCTGTTGAGCAGCATACAGCGCCGCAGGTCGTCCGACGCCGGCACATGGTCGAAGACGCGCGCCCAGAGCTCAGACGGGAGTTGTGGGGCCATTGATCCCGCGCACTGGGAGGCCGCTGCGATGCGCGGGAGGGTCACGTCAAGGTCGAAGGGAGAGACGCGGAAGATCCCGCTAATTAGAGTCTGTCAGAACATCAGCAAGCACGCCGAAGGCACAGGAGCCGTGCCGAGATCGCGGCATCTATTGCGCACGCGAGCATGCTTCGAAATGCGTCGAATAAAAGGGTGAGACCTTCGCTCTGAAGGAAAACCAGCTCCTGGGAGGGACAACTATGGACCCGCGAGTCGGGAGACTGGCCGCAGTTGTACCCTGAAGTATCCGGCATATCCGTATTTGGATCGTACCATCGCCTATTCGTTGTTCCTGCGCACTTTGCCTCCATCTCCATCGGTAATCTGATCTGTTTACAAGTGATCGCCCGCATGGCGCTGCCAAAGACCCGGCGCGTCTTCGTACGTCCAAGTCAAAAGCCTGTCTGCCCCTGGATCCCCCCAAACTGCGACAATGGAGCGAGTTCACCCGAGACTCCTTCTTCCTGGTGGGCGGCGTTCTATGTAGCCCTTGAGAAGAGGATTCAGCGCCCGATCATAGCGCCTTACTGAGCGATGCTCTCCTGAGCGAAGCGCCGTTATGTACGATTTGGAGAATCGCAGTATTCTGACTCTCATGTATCAACCGAGAAGATAGCTACGACGACGTCGGGACACCTGATGCGTGATTGGGATGCTACTAGTAAAAACACTTGTGCCTAAAACACTGCGACAAACGTACGATTCCGAACAGACCAAGCCCTCTGAGGTAAAGATACAGCGTCTACAAGGACAAAAACAAAAAAGCAGGCCAAAGCTAGTATACAACGAGGTCTAGAGTCCGTCAATGCTGGTGAGAGTCGTCTCCGGGAGCGTACTCGACCGGAAAGCGTCCGAGAGAGAAATCGATCATGCGGCGAAGCTCGTTGCAGTACTCGAGCGGCACGCCTCCGCGCACGAGCTCGGCGTCCGACATCCTCCAGTGCGTGTGCCAGTGGCTGAAGCGCAGGTGTGTGAGAAATTCGAGTATGTGGGCGAAGCGCTGGCCGCACGGCGATGCCGATCGCTTCAGCACGAAGTTGCAGCTGTAACACAACGGGAGCACCGGCCGCGGCGTCTCTGCGTCGTCGAGGTCATGATCGTGCGCAGCTTCCTCCTCCATGCACAGGCCGAGCGCGAGAGCACCCGAGTCAGAGGAGATCGTTGCCGTGTTCCAGGTGACGGTAGCGGTGCCCTGCTCGCCGAGGCAAAATGACTCCGTGAGCTCGCCGACGCTGTGCAGCGCGCTAGCATCCTTGGGATCGGGAGAACAGGCCTCCGCGATCGACCAACGTCGAACGGAAGACCCAGACAGCGGGAGCGGCAGGCAGACGGGCGTGGGATCTGCATGACGGGGGTGGAGTCCGAGGCCCGAGAGTGCTGTCCGAGTGGCGCGGTTAAACGGAGAAGTCGCCCGTTGAGACTCGAATTTGGTCGATTTTTGAGATTTTGCAAGTAGCGGGCGCTTATGGATTTCGGACTGACAGAGGTTCCCCCTCTGAAAACGTTACAGTAGCCGGACGGCGGGCGTAGCAGTCCGCCCGCCGTCCGGGATGTCACAGTTCTATTGGGGGCACTGACATGCGGCGGACTCGTACAGCAAAGTGCGGCTGACAGGAGGAAAGAAATGCGCGCAGAAAAACGAGGAGAGACGGTACGGGGCGTCGATAACCTGCGTTGGGTGCGCCTCGACTCCTGCTCGCCGTCCGCCGCGAGAGCTGAAAATGGTCGAGAATGGCGAATATCCGTCGTCGTCGTCGACTGCGGCGACCAAGTATCAGAACTTGAGCTCAAACGCGCCCATTTGACGAGCGGTCACCGTGGGGAATGCCCTGCGAAAAGTGTTCCGGCTCGTCGAGACCGGCGCTTAACGACCCTCGCTTGAGAGCTCGATGGAGTTGGCCTCGCAGGCGGTGTGCGATGCTGGCGGTGTCGATGTTGCGCTGCAGATCTGGGTGAGCTGACCGCAAGCTACCCGCGGGAGCGATGGACTCACCGTTTCAGCACGAACGACGGATCCGTGAATCTACGGGTCGTATGCCACGGAGAATGACTACCTCCACAACCTACAGCCGATTAGCAGCAAGTCGATCCGGAGAATAAGCACAAGCACTCACCGATCGTGGCGCGCTCTCCGTCGGCGACGAGTTGGAGCTGAGAACGACTACCTCCACAACCTACGGCGCGTCAGACGATGGGCAGTCTTAGGAAAGGGAGATGCTCACCGGTACAGCGGCGCAGCATGCGCATTCCGCAACAAATCAATCGGGACGGCGTGAAGGATGACTACCTACGCGATGAGCTTGTGAGACGCGGGAAAATGACGAGTACTCACCTTGTCAGAGTCCTTGCGCATGCATCTCGTTCGTCAGACCGATCTAGACGACCCGAGACGAAGCCTGCGTGCGCAGTGTTAGGCCTTGCGCGACTGGATAACCAAAGAGGGACTCACGGCTCCGGGGTACGGCGTGTCGCTCGCCGGACGGCGATAGAGGAGATATGTGCGCCAGCGGAGCGGCGCGGGGCGTTCTGACTATGAACGAAGGGATCGCGGAAAATGTGCCGTCCGCGAGCGAGACGCAGTCCGCAATGAGAACTGAGGAAGTATCAGCCATGCACGGCGCGGCCTGAGAACAGCATGAGACTTACCGAAGCGTTATGCTACCTTCGCGCTGGGCCGGGCGTCGCTCACGGAAGAGAAGGGTGAGAAGCACGATCTGCGGGTGTGTGAGCTCACAAGTACACAGGGTGGGGTGGCACGATGACGTCCGGCGAGGGTACGAAGGGATGCACGCACTCATAATAGCAGAAGATGGAAACCCACGATCTGAGCGCCCGCGGATGCGGAATACATTTGAGCTCGGGTTTCCGATCCTGCATTATCGATGTCAACCATTCCGCGCATGCGAACACACAGCATCTCAACTCACGTGCAGGATCGGACGAGCATCAACGCCGTTGCTCTAGCGCGCACAGACGCGTCGTGTGCCTGGAAGGTGAGGCCAGAAGATCAGCACCCGCTGACGAGACTCCTGCGGCGCAACGAACTTTGACAGTCTGACGTCTGCTTGCTGTGCAGGTTGAGATCGGCATCGTGGCGAGGCCGTTGAGTTGTGGGGTGCTAATAGGCATGTGAGAAGGCAGTACAGCCAGTGGTGAGAGGAAGACTCACGCTCGTGCAGCAGCAACATTCACAGAAGTGTCTCCGGCGGACGGACGATGAAGAGCCTCTAATCGAAGTCAGTCACCGGCAAGCACAATGGTAATCAAACGGAGCCCACCCAGAGAGACTATGATCGTCGGAACTCGACTTGACGCGAGCTTCGACGAGATGGTGGTGGGTCAAGGACAAGATGCGGAGCTTGCCGACGTGCCTGGAAGACTCCCATGAGACCGTGATCGGAGCAAGTACTAACCGTGAGTACTTGCAGGAACGACTTAAAAACCGCTAGGAACGCGAGTCTTCAGAGCGGTTGGTGGGAGATCTGCAGTCAAGTTTCAGCCTCGCGGAGCCAACCCGGACAGGAGAAGGATGCGCTCACATTGACTCCAAGAAAACGCCGCTCAGGGTGTGGGGCGCGTTGGCAACGACATGCGTGCGCGTGGGTGCGTCTGCGGCGCGGTGTCAGCGTATGGCCCCTCGAGGCGTGCAGCAAAGGGTCGAGGCTGGTTGGCGCGCAGGCCAGCCAGCAAAGTCACGTGATGCACGTGCAACACTCAGCGCGTCGCAGCTGCGAGCTAGGACGTGGTGCACGACCCAAGAGCGTGGCGGAGGCGCCGCGAAGGCGACGCGATTGCGCGGAGGGGAACGGTCTCGACGCGGTAGGGAGCCAGTCGCGACTCACCATATGTAGCAGCGGGATGCGAGAGGGGGCAGGCCTCAGCGGCGGCGAGCAGGGAGTCTTGAAGCATGGGCGTGGGGAGAAGGAGAGAGTGTTGAGTCTGGAGCGAGCCCCGCTTTATGAAGTGGGCCGGCAGGAGACGCGTTCGTGGAGTTTGAAAAAACGTTGCGCGCGAACCGCTGCCGGTTGGGATCGTCGAACCCTCCGCGGTGCTTCGCAGACGTGCGATCGCGGGAGAAGGGTTTCGCACGAGGCAGTCGCCGATGACAGCGTTCCGCTCGAACGCCCCGATTCTGACAGCTTCCCGATCCGCCGCGCCGCGAGATCGCGATGGCCGGGCTTCTCAGCTGACAGGGACCCCGCCTCGGAGATGACAGGCTGTCATTGCGTCTGGTCCGGCGCCCGGGCGCTTGCTGCGAAATCACCAGCCAGGTGCTCAAAAAAATACCCCGCAGTGCCTGAGAATCTGGCGATCCAGCAGAAGCACGCCATGTGCGTGCCATGTGTTTTCTCCAAGGTCAAGCGGCCGTGTTTGGCAATGTATGAGCGTTCGTGATCTGCAGCAGGCAGACCTGAGGAGGACGTCCTATGATGACGGCGCGGCGATCTGTGGCGCAACGGCTAAAACAGCGCAAACCCAACCACCCCAATCCCGGCGTTCGAACCGCCCGATTACAGAAGCCCTGACCTACAGAATAGCCTTCACAGAGCGTCATGTTTGAGCCTGTGCTTCCGCGCGTGGCGCAGCACGCGTCATTGCACTGGGCGTGCTCAGTATCAATTAGTCTGCTCATGCGGGGCTGAGACGCTCGGGTTGTCTAGTCATATGCCTTCATTGATTATCGATTGAGTGACAGCGCAGCGAGAGCATTCCCTGACGAACTCGACTGATTGAGGCAGACCGGCGTGTTCTGGGATTCATTGGCCTCGCATGAGACGTAGGATCCACCTGCACCGTCCATCAATAGCTCTTATCTACGTTGCACGCCATGTCTTAGGGCATAGAACACGTGCGGAACGACATCGAAGACAGAGGTGCTGCTAGTGACAGCCTCGTGCATTGACGTGAACATCCCGCAAATCCAACCACCCCGGGCGCCACTAAGCTTCTCTAGCATAAGCACCCCAAGATCTGTCAAACCCGCGCTCCTGATTCAGTGCTCGGATTTGCGTCTGTCTGAAATCGCACCCGGCGATGACGCCGCATGCATCTCAGGATGCAGATAGTATCCTAGTATCCTCCCTCTCCGTCCTCGTTCTCCCTTGCACTCGGGATACAGTCTCGCTTACTTTATTTTGCGTCTCACATGCTACCATGCACCTACGTTAGGAGAGCGCCCGAGAATAGACGTGAGACGGCAAATGGAACGGACATGCAGAGTGGCACAAACTCCAACCCGGCGCTCAACACTACGGTTCGAGGCCGTTCTGTCCCGCTATCGTGTCATTATTGCGGCGTAAAACAGGGAGGAGGGCCATACCCACGAGTCTGACAGGTTGGGCATTCGAAACGAATGGGGGAGCGCG
This sequence comes from Auricularia cornea, assembly GCA_030578095.1. NCBI lineage: Eukaryota > Fungi > Basidiomycota > Agaricomycetes > Auriculariales > Auriculariaceae > Auricularia > Auricularia cornea. The sequence goes on from JARLTE010000007.1 coordinate 6,179,890, forward strand.
GCAGGCAAAGCAGATTCGCGGCGGTGGGGGCGGCGAAGCCGCACCATCGCGCGAGACGCGAAAATCCCTCAAACCCAGCCACCCCCGATCCTCTGCGTCAAACCTCAAGTTCACCGCTGTCAGAAGCACGTCAGACGCGTGCCTGGAAGCGTCTGGCCCGGTGGTTGGATTCGCGCTGTTCGGGCAACATGCATACAATCCGCCTGCATGCGTGGGGTTATGTCCCCTCACCGCGCAGCCTGTCGAGCAGACCGGCGTCTAAGGTTTCTAAGCGCGCATGCATTACTGTGAGAGATGAAGCGCGCGATGAGCTCGGCGGTGAGAATCGGCGGAGAGACCGGACAGTGGCAAAGCGCAGTCTCACGCGTTTCCCTTCTGACCAGCCATCGCGTCAAAATTATGCCGTCATCGAGCTCTCACGGGACCTATTCTCTGCAAAACAGGCTAAGATTCTGAAACGAGGGACGACGGAAGCACGAGAAGCAGGCGGCGGCGCGGGGTGCGCCAGAGTCGCCAGAGGCGAAAACCGCGCAAACCCAACCACCCCGATCGAACGCGAGAGCCCTCACGCATTTGCGCTGTCACTTCGCACGCCAGACGTCAGAAGCCGTGCCTGGATGCGCGCCGTTCTAATTGCGCGCGGCGCGGGGGTGCAGGAGGCGTCGTTCGAGCGGGAATGGGGGTATGCACCCTCTCCGCCCTCCGTCCCTTGCATCCACTCGCCCTCTTCGCACGGGCGCCTATTTGGCGCGCGTGCAATGCCTTGACAATCATGAGATCCTGATATTCCGGCTCAGGGCTGAGACGACGCGTGCGAGCGTAGGGAGGGACAGTGCGATTGCGACGCAATGCACGCAGGGCAACACGCCGTTCTCCTCATGGTCCCCGCCCCGCGTCATCTCGGCATCTGTCTCTCGCGCCAGTTCTTGCATTGACCCGCGCATGAACCGCACCCTTGAAACGAACACGGGGGCCAGAGGAAGAACGCAAAGACAGTATGGCGTCGTATCGCAGTCTTCTCCAAAGTCCAACCACCCCCGATCTCCCGCGCGCACATCCAAGTTCGCCGCTGTCAGACGTGTCAGAAGCACGCATGCGTGCCTGGAGACGTGGTTGGCTGGACTGGACACTGCGTGGGTGCATGTGAGACTTGCATGCGCGAGGGTGCACACGCCCCTCCGACCGTCTCACTGCACTCAGGCAGTCGTTCTCACCGGCGCTTACGCTCTCCAGATGGTGCGAGACGGATCCCGCGGTGAGGCGCAAGCGGGGCCCAGGGGATCGCGAAGCACGCGCGCGGTTCGACAGGTGCTGTCAAACCCGGGCTCGCGCGAAGCTCCCTCCCTCGGTTTGACACCTCCCTAGGTTCGACAGCTGGTTGGATTCGCGCAATACACTCCTTATCGCGCGGCACCCGATGACGCACCGTCCCCGCGCGCGGATAAAAGGCGGGCTGCGTTCGCTCGCAGCCGCACCATTCCTTCTTCCCTCCAAGTCCCCGCCCTCGCTACTTGCTCATCGCGCCCCCCGAGCCACTCGCTCGCTCACGTGCAACCGTAGCCGCAGTAAGCGTATCATGCTGCAGCCCGCTTTGCTATCATTTCCCGCTGACTCGATCCTTGTAGTCGGCTGGCGCGAACGACGAGTCTATTGGCGCTGTCTAGGGCTATGTACACCTGACGGGTATGTGCTGCCCCTCGCAATCTGCGGCGCTCGTTGCTCACCCAGCTTCATCTGCAGTCGAGCTGGTCAGCCTGCTGGGTCGGTCGATCGACTCGGAAGGGTACGTACGCGCTTTCGCCGTATCTGCATAGCCCCGCGGCTGACCCTGTTCGTCGCCCATAGGCATCGTCGAACACGGCGCGGGGAGCTCAGCCCGGTGAGTGCGTTTTGCTGGTTGTGAGCGTGCGGGTTTTGCGGTGCTGCCGCTGTTTGGCTGGTGCGTTGTCCGAGCGCGGCTTGCACGCTGCGGCGGCGAACGGGGCCATTGAGCGTGCCCTCGAGCCGGGGGATGATGTCTGCGATCGGGCGCGCATGCAGCCGCGTCTGCCGTCGCGCTGGCGGTGCTGGTCGGAACGTCGGGGACCGGGCTACCGCACGCGCCGCCGAGGCCATGTTCGAGGTGTCTGAGCGTTCCGAGACGTTGACCAAGCTGTGCTCGACGTCGCCCGCCGTGTAGAACGCGCCTTTCGCGCGTGTCTGCATCGCTACATAACAAAATGCATAAGAAGGCAGAAATAGCTACTGTAGCACATACCGGCGTCGTGGGGCTTAATCCAGACCAAGGTCCTGGTAGCGCCGTTCGCGGGGCTCGTCTGGATACGAGCAGAATCGCAGGATGCGGACTCTGCGAGCACCTATAAGCCTTTTGCGTCGGCGGCTGGACAGGATCTGCGCTGAGCGCCGATCCTCTCGACCGAATAGCACGCACCTGGGCCTGGGCAGACTTGTTATTGCGCATATACAAGTCGCCTGAGCTGTCCTGTTACTTGATTAATAGATAGAAGTCGAATAGGATCGTTTCTTACTTACCGAGCACTGCCCGCGAGTAGAGCCACTTCAGCTACCTTGTTGTAGTACTTAGAGCGCGCGAGTTGACTTCGGGCCTGTTACTTGATTAGTAGATAAAAATCAAAGAGTGTCGGTACTTGTGGAGCGGCAGACGGGAGCTGGGCGAGGTTGGGCATTGGGCGGTGCCGTCTTTGGCTCCACGACGGGATCCAGCATTGAAGAGCGCAGGCCGCGAAGGGCGGGCGGGCGGGCGGGCGCGGGGCATGGCACGACGGGCATGACGTCGAGTCACTGGCGGGCCGCGCAAGCGTCGTCGCCGGGCAGGAGCTTGGGCAGGTCGAGCTCCAGATGCGCGAGCGCCGGGCACGCCGCGACGAGGTTCGCCACCTCGCGCAGGATCGCCTTGCGGCACAGATAATGCAGCGAGCCGTACGTGTTCGGGAAGTACGAGTATCCGAGGCCGATGTTCTTGAGGCGCGCCGCGAGCGAGCGCACCGCGCGCAGCCGGCGGTCGCGGCGCGTCGCGTCGGACCGTTTCAGCGCGAGTCTCAGCCTGAGGAGGGGGACGACGTGCACGAACGCGAGCTGCATGTACAGCGCGCGCTCTGCCTCGGCGCCGATCTCGCTGTTGAGCAGCATACAGCGCCGCAGGTCGTCCGACGCGGGCACATGGTCGAAGACGCGCGCCCAGAGCTCAGACGGGAGTTGTGGGGCCATTGATCCCGCGCACTGGGAGGCCGCTGCGATGCGCGGGAGGGTCACGTCAAGGTCGAAGGGAGAGACGCGGGCGGCGTTCTATGTAGCCCTTGAGAAGGGGATTCAGCGCCCGATCATAGCGCCTTACTGAGCGATGCTCTACTGAGCGAAGCGCCGTTGTTTACGATTTGGGGAATCGCAGTATTCTGACTCTCATCTATCAAGCGAGAAGATAGCTACGACGACGTCGGGACACATGTTGCGTGATTGCGATGCTACTAGTAAAAACACTTGTGCCTAAAACACTGCGACAGACGTACGATTCCGAACAGACCAAGCCCTCTGAGGTAAAGATACAGCGTCTACAAGGACAAAAACGAAAAAGCAGGCCAAAGCTAGTATACAACGAGGTCTAGAGTCCGTCAATGCTGGTGAGAGTCGTCCCCGGGAGCGTACTCGACCGGAAAGCGTCCGAGAGAGAAATCGATCATGCGGCGAAGCTCGTTGCAGTACTCGAGCGGCACGCCTCCGCGCACGAGCTCGGCGTCCGACATCCTCCAGTGCGTGTGCCAGTGGCTGAAGCGCAGGTGCGTGAGAAACTCGAGGATGTGGGCGAAGCGCTGGCCGCACGGCGATGCCGATCGCTTCAGCACGAAGTTGCAGCTGTAACACAACGGGAGCACCGGCCGCGGCGTCTCTGCGTCGTCCAGGTCATGATCGTGCGTAGCTTCCTCCTCCATGCACAGGCCGAGCGCGAGAGCCCCCGAGTCAGAGGAGATCGTTGCCGTGTTCCAGGTGACGGTAGCGGTGCCCTGCTCGCCGAGGCAAAATGACTCCGTGAGCTCGCCGACGCTGTGCAGCGCGCTAGCATCCTTGGGATCGGGAGAACAGGCCGGCGGAGACCTGACAGATTGACACTGCGGCGAGAGAGTCCGAGGCCCGAGAGTGCTGTCCGAGTGGCGCGGTTAACCGGAGAAGTCGCCCGTTGAGACTCGAATTTGGTCGATTTTTGAGATTTTGCAAGTAATGGGCGCTTATGGATTTCGGACTGACAAAGGTTCCCCCTCTGAAACCGTTACAGTAGCCGGACGGCGGGCGTAGCAGTCCGCCCGCCGTCCGGGATGTCACAGTTCTATTGGGGGCACTGACATGCGGCGGACTCGTACAGCAAAGTGCGGCTGACAGGAGGAAAGAAATGCGCGCAGAAAAACGAGGAGGGGGCCTATGGGGCGAGAATAACCTGCATTGGATGCGCCTCGACTCCTGCTCGCCGTCCGCCGCGAGAGCTGAAAATGGTCGGAAATGCCGAATATCCGTCGTCGTCGTTGACTGCGGCGAGCAAGTATCAGAACCCGAGCTCAAACGCGCCCATTTGACGAACACTCACCGTGGGGAACGCCCTGCAAAATGTGTTCCGGCTCGTCGGGACCGGCGCTTAACGACCCTCGCTTGAGAGCTCGATGGAGTTGGCCTCGCAGGCGGCGTGCGATGCTGGCGGTGTCGATGTTGCGCTGCCGATCTGGGTGAGCTGACCGCAAGCTACCCGCGGGAGCGATGGACTCACCGTTTCAGCACGAACGACGGATCCGTGAATCTACGGGTCGTATGCCACGGAGAATGACTACCTCCACAACCTACAGCCGATTAGCAGCAAATCGATCCGGAGAATAAGCACAAGCACTCACCTATCGTGCCGCGCTCTCCGTCGGCGACGAGTTGGAGCTGAGAACGACTACCTCCACAACCTACGGCGCGTCAGACGATGGGCAGTCTTAGGAAAGGGAGATGCTCACCAGTACAGCGGCGCAGCGTGCGCATTCCGCAACAAATCAATCGGGACGGCGTGAAGGATGACTACCTACGCGATGAGCTTGTGAGACGCGGGAAAATGACGAGTACTCACCTTGTCAGAGTCCTTGCGCATGCATCTCGTTCGTCAGACCGATCTAGACGACCCGAGACGAAGCCTGCGTGCGCAGTGTTAGGCCTTGCGCGACTGGATAACCAAAGAGGGACTCACGGCTCCGGGGTACGGCGTGTCGCTCGCCGGACGGCGATAGAGGAGATATGTGCGCCAGCGGAGCGGCGCGGGGCGTTCTGACTATGAACGAAGGGATCGCGGAAAATGTGCCGTCCGCGAGCGAGACGCAGTCCGCAATGAGAACTGAGGAAGTATCAGCCATGCACGGCGCGGCCTGAGAACAGCATGAGACTTACCGAAGCGTTATGCTACCTTCGCGCTGGGCCGGGCGTCGCTCACGGAAGAGAAGGGTGAGAAGCACGATCTGCGGGTGTGTGAGCTCACAAGTACACAGGGTGGGGTGGCACGATGACGTCCGGCGAGGGTACGAAGGGATGCACGCACTCATAATAGCAGAAGATGGAAACCCACGATCTGAGCGCCCGCGGATGCGGAATACATTTGAGCTCGGGTTTCCGATCCTGCATTATCGATGTCAACCATTCCGCGCATGCGAACACACAGCATCTCAACTCACGTGCAGGATCGGACGAGCATCAACGCCGTTGCTCTAGCGCGCACAGACGCGTCGTGTGCCTGGAAGGTGAGGCCAGAAGATCAGCACCCGCTGACGAGACTCCTGCGGCGCAACGAACTTTGACAGTCTGACGTCTGCTTGCTGTGCAGGTTGAGATCGGCATCGTGGCGAGGCCGTTGAGTTGTGGGGTGCTAATAGGCATGTGAGAAGGCAGTACAGCCAGTGGTGAGAGGAAGACTCACGCTCGTGCAGCAGCAACATTCACAGAAGTGTCTCCGGCGGACGGACGATGAAGAGCCTCTAATCGAAGTCAGTCACCGGCAAGCACAATGGTAATCAAACGGAGCCCACCCAGAGAGACTATGATCGTCGGAACTCGACTTGACGCGAGCTTCGACGAGATGGTGGTGGGTCAAGGACAAGATGCGGAGCTTGCCGACGTGCCTGGAAGACTCCCATGAGACCGTGATCGGAGCAAGTACTAACCGTGAGTACTTGCAGGAACGACTTAAAAACCGCTAGGAACGCGAGTCTTCAGAGCGGTTGGTGGGAGATCTGCAGTCAAGTTTCAGCCTCGCGGAGCCAACCCGGACAGGAGAAGGATGCGCTCACATTGACTCCAAGAAAACGCCGCTCAGGGTGTGGGGCGCGTTGGCAACGACATGCGTGCGCGTGGGTGCGTCTGCGGCGCGGTGTCAGCGTATGGCCCCTCGAGGCGTGCAGCAAAGGGTCGAGGCTGGTTGGCGCGCAGGCCAGCCAGCAAAGTCACGTGATGCACGTGCAACACTCAGCGCGTCGCAGCTGCGAGCTAGGACGTGGTGCACGACCCAAGAGCGTGGCGGAGGCGCCGCGAAGGCGACGCGATTGCGCGGAGGGGAACGGTCTCGACGCGGTAGGGAGCCAGTCGCGACTCACCATATGTAGCAGCGGGATGCGAGAGGGGGCAGGCCTCAGCGGCGGCGAGCAGGGAGTCTTGAAGCATGGGCGTGGGGAGAAGGAGAGAGTGTTGAGTCTGGAGCGAGCCCCGCTTTATGAAGTGGGCCGGCAGGAGACGCGTTCGTGGAGTTTGAAAAAACGTTGCGCGCGAACCGCTGCCGGTTGGGATCGTCGAACCCTCCGCGGTGCTTCGCAGACGTGCGATCGCGGGAGAAGGGTTTCGCACGAGGCAGTCGCCGATGACAGCGTTCCGCTCGAACGCCCCGATTCTGACAGCTTCCCGATCCGCCGCGCCGCGAGATCGCGATGGCCGGGCTTCTCAGCTGACAGGGACCCCGCCTCGGAGATGACAGGCTGTCATTGCGTCTGGTCCGGCGCCCGGGCGCTTGCTGCGAAATCACCAGCCAGGTGCTCAAAAAAATACCCCGCAGTGCCTGAGAATCTGGCGATCCAGCAGAAGCACGCCATGTGCGTGCCATGTGTTTTCTCCAAGGTCAAGCGGCCGTGTTTGGCAATGTATGAGCGTTCGTGATCTGCAGCAGGCAGACCTGAGGAGGACGTCCTATGATGACGGCGCGGCGATCTGTGGCGCAACGGCTAAAACAGCGCAAACCCAACCACCCCAATCCCGGCGTTCGAACCGCCCGATTACAGAAGCCCTGACCTACAGAATAGCCTTCACAGAGCGTCATGTTTGAGCCTGTGCTTCCGCGCGTGGCGCAGCACGCGTCATTGCACTGGGCGTGCTCAGTATCAATTAGTCTGCTCATGCGGGGCTGAGACGCTCGGGTTGTCTAGTCATATGCCTTCATTGATTATCGATTGAGTGACAGCGCAGCGAGAGCATTCCCTGACGAACTCGACTGATTGAGGCAGACCGGCGTGTTCTGGGATTCATTGGCCTCGCATGAGACGTAGGATCCACCTGCACCGTCCATCAATAGCTCTTATCTACGTTGCACGCCATGTCTTAGGGCATAGAACACGTGCGGAACGACATCGAAGACAGAGGTGCTGCTAGTGACAGCCTCGTGCATTGACGTGAACATCCCGCAAATCCAACCACCCCGGGCGCCACTAAGCTTCTCTAGCATAAGCACCCCAAGATCTGTCAAACCCGCGCTCCTGATTCAGTGCTCGGATTTGCGTCTGTCTGAAATCGCACCCGGCGATGACGCCGCATGCATCTCAGGATGCAGATAGTATCCTAGTATCCTCCCTCTCCGTCCTCGTTCTCCCTTGCACTCGGGATACAGTCTCGCTTACTTTATTTTGCGTCTCACATGCTACCATGCACCTACGTTAGGAGAGCGCCCGAGAATAGACGTGAGACGGCAAATGGAACGGACATGCAGAGTGGCACAAACTCCAACCCGGCGCTCAACACTACGGTTCGAGGCCGTTCTGTCCCGCTATCGTGTCATTATTGCGGCGTAAAACAGGGAGGAGGGCCATACCCACGAGTCTGACAGGTTGGGCATTCGAAACGAATGGGGGAGCGCGGCAGGCAAAGCAGATTCGCGGCGGTGGGGGCGGCGAAGCCGCACCATCGCGCGAGACGCGAAAATCCCTCAAACCCAGCCACCCCCGATCCTCTGCGTCAAACCTCAAGTTCACCGCTGTCAGAAGCACGTCAGACGCGTGCCTGGAAGCGTCTGGCCCGGTGGTTGGATTCGCGCTGTTCGGGCAACATGCATACAATCCGCCTGCATGCGTGGGGTTATGTCCCCTCACCGCGCAGCCTGTCGAGCAGACCGGCGTCTAAGGTTTCTAAGCGCGCATGCATTACTGTGAGAGATGAAGCGCGCGATGAGCTCGGCGGTGAGAATCGGCGGAGAGACCGGACAGTGGCAAAGCGCAGTCTCACGCGTTTCCCTTCTGACCAGCCATCGCGTCAAAATTATGCCGTCATCGAGCTCTCACGGGACCTATTCTCTGCAAAACAGGCTAAGATTCTGAAACGAGGGACGACGGAAGCACGAGAAGCAGGCGGCGGCGCGGGGTGCGCCAGAGTCGCCAGAGGCGAAAACCGCGCAAACCCAACCACCCCGATCGAACGCGAGAGCCCTCACGCATTTGCGCTGTCACTTCGCACGCCAGACGTCAGAAGCCGTGCCTGGATGCGCGCCGTTCTAATTGCGCGCGGCGCGGGGGTGCAGGAGGCGTCGTTCGAGCGGGAATGGGGGTATGCACCCTCTCCGCCCTCCGTCCCTTGCATCCACTCGCCCTCTTCGCACGGGCGCCTATTTGGCGCGCGTGCAATGCCTTGACAATCATGAGATCCTGATATTCCGGCTCAGGGCTGAGACGACGCGTGCGAGCGTAGGGAGGGACAGTGCGATTGCGACGCAATGCACGCAGGGCAACACGCCGTTCTCCTCATGGTCCCCGCCCCGCGTCATCTCGGCATCTGTCTCTCGCGCCAGTTCTTGCATTGACCCGCGCATGAACCGCACCCTTGAAACGAACACGGGGGCCAGAGGAAGAACGCAAAGACAGTATGGCGTCGTATCGCAGTCTTCTCCAAAGTCCAACCACCCCCGATCTCCCGCGCGCACATCCAAGTTCGCCGCTGTCAGACGTGTCAGAAGCACGCATGCGTGCCTGGAGACGTGGTTGGCTGGACTGGACACTGCGTGGGTGCATGTGAGACTTGCATGCGCGAGGGTGCACACGCCCCTCCGACCGTCTCACTGCACTCAGGCAGTCGTTCTCACCGGCGCTTACGCTCTCCAGATGGTGCGAGACGGATCCCGCGGTGAGGCGCAAGCGGGGCCCAGGGGATCGCGAAGCACGCGCGCGGTTCGACAGGTGCTGTCAAACCCGGGCTCGCGCGAAGCTCCCTCCCTCGGTTTGACACCTCCCTAGGTTCGACAGCTGGTTGGATTCGCGCAATACACTCCTTATCGCGCGGCACCCGATGACGCACCGTCCCCGCGCGCGGATAAAAGGCGGGCTGCGTTCGCTCGCAGCCGCACCATTCCTTCTTCCCTCCAAGTCCCCGCCCTCGCTACTTGCTCATCGCGCCCCCCGAGCCACTCGCTCGCTCACGTGCAACCGTAGCCGCAGTAAGCGTATCATGCTGCAGCCCGCTTTGCTATCATTTCCCGCTGACTCGATCCTTGTAGTCGGCTGGCGCGAACGACGAGTCTATTGGCGCTGTCTAGGGCTATGTACACCTGACGGGTATGTGCTGCCCCTCGCAATCTGCGGCGCTCGTTGCTCACCCAGCTTCATCTGCAGTCGAGCTGGTCAGCCTGCTGGGTCGGTCGATCGACTCGGAAGGGTACGTACGCGCTTTCGCCGTATCTGCATAGCCCCGCGGCTGACCCTGTTCGTCGCCCATAGGCATCGTCGAACACGGCGCGGGGAGCTCAGCCCGGTGAGTGCGTTTTGCTGGTTGTGAGCGTGCGGGTTTTGCGGTGCTGCCGCTGTTTGGCTGGTGCGTTGTCCGAGCGCGGCTTGCACGCTGCGGCGGCGAACGGGGCCATTGAGCGTGCCCTCGAGCCGGGGGATGATGTCTGCGATCGGGCGCGCATGCAGCCGCGTCTGCCGTCGCGCTGGCGGTGCTGGTCGGAACGTCGGGGACCGGGCTACCGCACGCGCCGCCGAGGCCATGTTCGAGGTGTCTGAGCGTTCCGAGACGTTGACCAAGCTGTGCTCGACGTCGCCCGCCGTGTAGAACGCGCCTTTCGCGCGTGTCTGCATCGCTACATAACAAAATGCATAAGAAGGCAGAAATAGCTACTGTAGCACATACCGGCGTCGTGGGGCTTAATCCAGACCAAGGTCCTGGTAGCGCCGTTCGCGGGGCTCGTCTGGATACGAGCAGAATCGCAGGATGCGGACTCTGCGAGCACCTATAAGCCTTTTGCGTCGGCGGCTGGACAGGATCTGCGCTGAGCGCCGATCCTCTCGACCGAATAGCACGCACCTGGGCCTGGGCAGACTTGTTATTGCGCATATACAAGTCGCCTGAGCTGTCCTGTTACTTGATTAATAGATAGAAGTCGAATAGGATCGTTTCTTACTTACCGAGCACTGCCCGCGAGTAGAGCCACTTCAGCTACCTTGTTGTAGTACTTAGAGCGCGCGAGTTGACTTCGGGCCTGTTACTTGATTAGTAGATAAAAATCAAAGAGTGTCGGTACTTGTGGAGCGGCAGACGGGAGCTGGGCGAGGTTGGGCATTGGGCGGTGCCGTCTTTGGCTCCACGACGGGATCCAGCATTGAAGAGCGCAGGCCGCGAAGGGCGGGCGGGCGGGCGGGCGCGGGGCATGGCACGACGGGCATGACGTCGAGTCACTGGCGGGCCGCGCAAGCGTCGTCGCCGGGCAGGAGCTTGGGCAGGTCGAGCTCCAGATGCGCGAGCGCCGGGCACGCCGCGACGAGGTTCGCCACCTCGCGCAGGATCGCCTTGCGGCACAGATAATGCAGCGAGCCGTACGTGTTCGGGAAGTACGAGTATCCGAGGCCGATGTTCTTGAGGCGCGCCGCGAGCGAGCGCACCGCGCGCAGCCGGCGGTCGCGGCGCGTCGCGTCGGACCGTTTCAGCGCGAGTCTCAGCCTGAGGAGGGGGACGACGTGCACGAACGCGAGCTGCATGTACAGCGCGCGCTCTGCCTCGGCGCCGATCTCGCTGTTGAGCAGCATACAGCGCCGCAGGTCGTCCGACGCGGGCACATGGTCGAAGACGCGCGCCCAGAGCTCAGACGGGAGTTGTGGGGCCATTGATCCCGCGCACTGGGAGGCCGCTGCGATGCGCGGGAGGGTCACGTCAAGGTCGAAGGGAGAGACGCGGGCGGCGTTCTATGTAGCCCTTGAGAAGGGGATTCAGCGCCCGATCATAGCGCCTTACTGAGCGATGCTCTACTGAGCGAAGCGCCGTTGTTTACGATTTGGGGAATCGCAGTATTCTGACTCTCATCTATCAAGCGAGAAGATAGCTACGACGACGTCGGGACACATGTTGCGTGATTGCGATGCTACTAGTAAAAACACTTGTGCCTAAAACACTGCGACAGACGTACGATTCCGAACAGACCAAGCCCTCTGAGGTAAAGATACAGCGTCTACAAGGACAAAAACGAAAAAGCAGGCCAAAGCTAGTATACAACGAGGTCTAGAGTCCGTCAATGCTGGTGAGAGTCGTCCCCGGGAGCGTACTCGACCGGAAAGCGTCCGAGAGAGAAATCGATCATGCGGCGAAGCTCGTTGCAGTACTCGAGCGGCACGCCTCCGCGCACGAGCTCGGCGTCCGACATCCTCCAGTGCGTGTGCCAGTGGCTGAAGCGCAGGTGCGTGAGAAACTCGAGGATGTGGGCGAAGCGCTGGCCGCACGGCGATGCCGATCGCTTCAGCACGAAGTTGCAGCTGTAACACAACGGGAGCACCGGCCGCGGCGTCTCTGCGTCGTCCAGGTCATGATCGTGCGTAGCTTCCTCCTCCATGCACAGGCCGAGCGCGAGAGCCCCCGAGTCAGAGGAGATCGTTGCCGTGTTCCAGGTGACGGTAGCGGTGCCCTGCTCGCCGAGGCAAAATGACTCCGTGAGCTCGCCGACGCTGTGCAGCGCGCTAGCATCCTTGGGATCGGGAGAACAGGCCGGCGGAGACCTGACAGATTGACACTGCGGCGAGAGAGTCCGAGGCCCGAGAGTGCTGTCCGAGTGGCGCGGTTAACCGGAGAAGTCGCCCGTTGAGACTCGAATTTGGTCGATTTTTGAGATTTTGCAAGTAATGGGCGCTTATGGATTTCGGACTGACAAAGGTTCCCCCTCTGAAACCGTTACAGTAGCCGGACGGCGGGCGTAGCAGTCCGCCCGCCGTCCGGGATGTCACAGTTCTATTGGGGGCACTGACATGCGGCGGACTCGTACAGCAAAGTGCGGCTGACAGGAGGAAAGAAATGCGCGCAGAAAAACGAGGAGGGGGCCTATGGGGCGAGAATAACCTGCATTGGATGCGCCTCGACTCCTGCTCGCCGTCCGCCGCGAGAGCTGAAAATGGTCGGAAATGCCGAATATCCGTCGTCGTCGTTGACTGCGGCGAGCAAGTATCAGAACCCGAGCTCAAACGCGCCCATTTGACGAACACTCACCGTGGGGAACGCCCTGCAAAATGTGTTCCGGCTCGTCGGGACCGGCGCTTAACGACCCTCGCTTGAGAGCTCGATGGAGTTGGCCTCGCAGGCGGCGTGCGATGCTGGCGGTGTCGATGTTGCGCTGCCGATCTGGGTGAGCTGACCGCAAGCTACCCGCGGGAGCGATGGACTCACCGTTTCAGCACGAACGACGGATCCGTGAATCTACGGGTCGTATGCCACGGAGAATGACTACCTCCACAACCTACAGCCGATTAGCAGCAAATCGATCCGGAGAATAAGCACAAGCACTCACCTATCGTGCCGCGCTCTCCGTCGGCGACGAGTTGGAGCTGAGAACGACTACCTCCACAACCTACGGCGCGTCAGACGATGGGCAGTCTTAGGAAAGGGAGATGCTCACCAGTACAGCGGCGCAGCGTGCGCATTCCGCAACAAATCAATCGGGACGGCGTGAAGGATGACTACCTACGCGATGAGCTTGTGAGACGCGGGAAAATGACGAGTACTCACCTTGTCAGAGTCCTTGCGCATGCATCTCGTTCGTCAGACCGATCTAGACGACCCGAGATGAAGCCTGCGTGCGCAGTGTTAGGCCTTGCGCGACTGGATAACCAAAGAGGGACTCACGGCCCCGGGGTACGGCGTGTCGCTCGCCGGACGGCGATAGAGGAGATATGTGCACCGGCGGGGCGGCGCCGGGCGTTCGGAGGGTGCACGAAGGGATCGCGGAAAATGTGCCGTCCATCAGCGAGACGCAGTCAGCAAATAGGACTGAGGGAGTATCAGCAATGCCCGCCGCGGCCTGAGAACATCATGAGACTTACGAAAGCGTTATGCTACCTCCACGCTGGGCCGGGCGTCGCGCACGGAAGAGAAGGGTGAGAAGAACGATCTGCGGGTGCGTGAGCTCACAAGGACGCCGGGTGAGGCGGCGCGATGACGTCCGGCGAGGGTACGAAGGGATGCACGCACTCATAATAGCAGAAGATGGAAGCCCACGATCTGAGCGCCCGCGGATGCGGAAGACATTTGAGCTCGGGTTTCCGATCCTGCATTATCGATGTCAACCATTCCGCGCATGCGAACACACAGCATCTCAACTCACGTGCAGGATCGGACGAGCATCAACGCCGTTATTCTAGCGCGCACAGGCGGGTCGTGTGCCTGGAAGGTGAGGCCAGAAGATCAGCACCCGCTGACAAGACTCCTGCGGCGCAACGAACTTTGACAGTCTGACGTCTGCTTGCTGTGCAGGTTGAGATCGGCATCGTGGCGAGGCCGCTGAGTTGTGGGGTGCTAATAGACATGTGAGAAGACTGTACGGCCAGTGGTGAGAGGAAAGACTCACGCTCGTGCAGCAGCAACATTCACAGAAGTCTCCGGCGGACGGACGATGAAGAGCCTCTAATCGAAGTCAGTCACCGGCAAGCACAATGGTAATCAAACGGAGCCCACCCAAAGAGACTATGATCGTCGGAACTCGACTTGACGCGAGCTTCGACGAGATGGTGGTGGGTCAAGGACAAGATGCGGAGGTTGCCGACGTGCCTGGAAGACTCCCATGAGACCGTGATCGGAGCAAGTACTAACCGTGAGTACTTGCAGGAACGACTTGGAAACCGCTAGGAACTCGAGTCTGGAGAGCGGTTGGTGGGAGATCTGCAGTCAAGTTTCAGCCTCACGGAGCCAACCCGGACAGGAGAAGGATGCGCTCACATTGACTCCAAGAAAACGCCGCTCAGGGTGTGGGGCGCGTTGGCAACGACATGCGTGCGCGTGGGTGCGTCTGCGGCGCGGTGTCAGCGTATGGCCCCTCGAGGCGTGCAGCAAAGGGTCGAGGCTGGTTGGCGCCAGCAAAGTCACGTGATGCACGCGCAACACTCAGCGCGTCGCAGCTGCGAGCTAGGACGTGGTGCACGACCCAAGAGCGTGGCGGAGACGCCGCGAAGGCGACGCGATTGCGCGGAGGGGAACGATCTCAACGCGGTAGGGAGCCAGTCGCGACTCACCATATGCAGCAGCGGGATGCGAGAGGGGGCAGGCCTCAGCGGCGGCGAGCAGGGAGCCTTGCAGCGTGGGCGTGGGGAGAAGGAGAGAGTGTTGAGTCTGGAGCGAGCCCCGCTTTATGAAGTGGGCCGGCAGGAGACGCGTTCGTGGAGTTTGAAAAAACGTTGCGCGCGAACCGCTGCCGGTTGGGATCGTCGAACCCTCCGCGGTGCTTCGCAGACGTGCGATCGCGGGAGAAGGGTTTCGCACGAGGCAGCCGCCGATGACAGCGTTCCGCTCGAACGCCCCGATTCTGACAGCTTCCCGATCCGCCGCGCCGCGAGATCGCGATGGCCGGGCTTCTCAGCTGACAGGGACCCCGCCTCGGAGATGACAGGCTGTCATTGCGTCTGGTCCGGCGCCCGGGCGCTTTCTGCGAAATTACCAGCCAGGTGCTCAAAAAAATACCCCGCAGTGCCTGAGAATCTGGCGATCCAGCAGAAGCACGCCATGTGTGTGCCATGTGTTTTCTCCAAGGTCAAGCGGCCGTGTTTGGGATGCCTGCGAGAAGGGACTGTCAAACGTCACCCTTCGGGGAGCAATGCATGAGCGTTCGTGATCTGCAGGAGACAGGCCTGAGAAGGACGTCCTATGATGACGGCGCGGCGATCTGTGGCGCAACGGCTAAATCAGCGCAAACCCAACCACCCCAATCCCGGCGCTCGAACCGCCTAATTACAGAAGCCCTGACCTACAGAATAGCCTTCACAGAGCGTCATGTCTGAGCCTGTGCTTCCGCGCGTGGCGCAGCACGCGTCATTGCAGTGCTCAGTATCAATCTGTCTGCTCATGAGGGGCTGAGTTGCTCTCTAGACATATCACTGCATTGTTTATCTATCGAGTGAGAGCGCAGCGAGAACGACCCCTGACGAAGTCGACCGATTGAGGCAGACCGGCGTATTCTGCAATTCATTGGTCTTGCATGAGACGTAGGATCCACCTGCACCGTCCATCAATAGCTCTTATCTACGTTGCACGTCATGTCTCGGGGCATAGAACACGTCCGGAACGACATCGAAGACAGAGATGCTGCCCCCGGCAGCCTCGTGCATTGACGTGAACATCCCGCAAATCCAACCACCCCGGGCGCCACTGCGCTTCTCTAGCATCCAAGCACCCCAAGAGCTGTCAAACCTGCGCTGCTTCTGCAGTGCCAGGATTTGCGTCCATCTGAAATCGCATGCCGCGATGATGCTGCATGCATCTCAGGATGCAGATAGTATCCTAGTATCCTCCCTTTCTGTCCCTTGCACTCGGGATGCAATGTCGCTCACGTCATTTTGTATCTCACATGCTGCATACACCTACGTTAGGAGAGCGCCCGAGAATAGACGTGAGATGGCGACAGGAACGGACATGCAGAGTGGCACAAACGCCAACTCGGCGCTGTACACTACGGTTCGGTGCTCTTCTGTCCCGTTATCGTGTCATGATTCCTACGTCACTAAGAAAACAGGGCCAGAGTCTCTAGTCCGACAGGCTGTTAATTCGAAACAAAGAAGGGAGCGCAGCAGGCAAAGCAGATTCGCGGCGCAGTGGGGGCGGCGAAGCCGCACCATCGCGCGAGACGCGGAAATCCCTCAAACCCAACCACCCCCAATCCACCGCGTCAAACCTCAAGTTCACCGCCGTCAGAAGCACGTCAGACGCGTGCCTGGAAGCGTCTGGCCCGGTGGTTGGATTCGCGCTGTTCGGGCAACATGCATACAATCCGGCTGCATGCGTGGGGTTATGTTCCCTCACCGCGCAGCCTGTCGAGCAGACCGGCGTCTAAGATTGATAAGCGCGCATGCATTACGGTGAGAGCGCAAGCGCGCGATGAGCCCGACGGCGGGGAATCGGCGGAGGGACCGGACAGTGGCAAAGCGCAGTCTCACGCGTTTCCCTTCTGACCAGCCATCGCGTCAAAATTATGCCGTCATCGAGCTCTCACGGAATCTATCCTCTGTGACACAGGCCCATATTCTGAAACGAGGGACGAGGGAAGCACGAGAAGCTGACGGCGGCGCGGGATGCGCCAGAGTCGCCAGAGGCGAATACCGCGCAAACCCAACCACCCCGATCGAACGCGAGAGCCCTCACGCATTTGCGCTGTCACGTCGCACGCCAGACGTCAGAAGCCGTGCCTGGATGTGCGCCGTTCTGATAGAGCGCGGCGCGGGGGTGCACGAGGCGTCGTTCGAGCGGGAATAGGGGTATGCACCCTCTCCGCTCCACGTCCCCTGCTTCGACTCGACCTCTGCTCACGGGCGCCTATCTGACGCGCGTGCAATGCATTGCTCTAGATGAGAGCTTGATATTCCGGCTCGGGGCTGAGACGACGCGTGCGAGCGCAGGGAGGGACAGTGTGATTCGCGATCCAATGCACGCAGGGCACCACCCCAGCTTCCTTGCAATCTCTGGCCCACGTCATGCCGTCATCGGTCTCTCACTTGCTCCTTATCTTCAAGCAGCACACGAACAAGGTCCTGAAACAGAAGGAGGGGCCAGGAGAAAGAACGCGAAGACGCAGGCGTGGCGTCGAATCGCACTCTTCTGCAAAGTCCAACCACCCCCGATCTCCCGCGCGCACATCCAAGTTCGCCGCTGTCAGACGTGTCAGAAGCACGCATGCGTGCCTGGAGACGCGGTTGGCTGGACTGGACGCTGCGTGGGTGCATGTGAGACTTGCATGCGCGAGGGTGCACACGCCGCTCTGACCGTCTCACTGCACTCGGGCAGTCGTTCTCACCGGCGCTTACGCTCTCCAGATGGTGCGAGACGGATCCCGCGGTGAGGCGCAAGCGGGGCCCAGGGGATCGCGAAGCACGCGCGCGGTTCGACAGGTGCTGTCAAACCCGGGCTCGCGCGAAGCTCCCTCCCTCGGTTTGACACCTCCCTAGGTTCGACAGCTGGTTGGATTCGCGCAACACACTCCTTATCGCGCGGCACCCGATGACGCACCGTCCCCGCGCGCGGATAAAAGGCGGGCTGCGTTCGCTCGCAGCCGCACCATTCCTTCTTCCCTCCAAGTCCCCGCCCTCGCTACTTGCTCATCGCGTCCTCCGAGCCACTCGCTCGCTCGCGTTTGCAGCCGCAGTAAGCGTATCATGCTGCAGCCCGCTTTGCTATCCTTTCCCGCTGACTCGATCCCTGCAGGCAGTTGGCGCGAACGACGAGTCTATTGGCGCTGTCTACGGCTATGTACACTTGACGGGTATGTGCTGCCCCTCGCAATCTGCGGCGCTCGTTGCTCACCCAGCTTCATCTGCAGTCGAGCTGGTCAGCCTGCTGGGTCGGTCGATCGACTCGGAAGGGTACGTACGCGCTTTCGCCGTATCTGCATAGCCCCGCGGCTGACCCTGTTCGTCGCCCATAGGCATCGTCGAACACGGCGCGGGGAGCTCGGCCCGGTGAGTGCGTTTTGCTGGTTCTGAGCGTGCGGGTTTTGCGGTGCGGCCGCTGTTTGGCTGGAGCGTCGTCTGAGCGCGTGCGCATGGCGAACGCGGCGGTGGCCTTTGCGCGCGCGCCCTCGAGCCGGGGAATGATGTCTGCGATCGAGCCTGCATGGAGTTGCCTCTGCCGCTGCGCAGACGGCCGGGCTAGTTGTGCTGGTCGGAACCTCGGAGACGGGGCGACCGCACGCGCGGCCCAGAGCATCTTCGCTGCGTCCGATGCCTCTGAGACGTTGATCAAGCCTCGCTCGTCGTCCTCCGCCGTGTAGAACGCGCCGTTCGCGCGTGTCTGCGTCGCTACATAACAAAATGGATAAGAAGGCAGAAATAGCTACTGTAGCACATACCGGCGTCGTGGGGCTTAATCCAGACCAAGGTCCTGGTAGCGCCGTTCGCGGTGCTCGTCTGGATACGAGCAGAATTGCAGGATACGGACTCTGCGAGCACCTATAAGCCGTTTGCGTCGGCGGCCGGGAATGATCTGCGCTGAGCGCCGATCCTCTCGACCGAATAGCACGCACCTGGGACTGGGCGGACTTGTTACTGCGCACATACAAGTCGCCTGAGCTGTCCTGTTACTTGATTAGTAGATAGAAGTCGAATAGGATCGTTTCTTACTTACCGAGCACTGCCCGCGAGTAGAGCCACTTCAGCTACCTCGTTCTAGTACTTAGAGCGCGCGAGTTGACTTCGGGCCTGTTACTTGGTTAGTAGATAAAAATCAAAGAGTGTCGGTACTTACTTGTGGAGCGGCAGACGGGAGCTGGGCGAGGTTGGGCATTGGGCGGTGCCGTCTTTGGCTTCGCGACGGGATCCAGCATCGAAGGGCGCAGGACTCGAAGGGCGGGCAGGCGCGGCGCATGGCACTGCGCCCATGAGGCCGAGTCACTGGCGGGCCGCGCAAGCGTCGTCGCCGGGCAGGAGCTTGGGCAGGTCGAGCTCCAGATGCGCGAGCGCCGGGCACGCCGCGACGAGGTTCGCTACCTCGCGCAGGATCGCCTTCCGGCAGAGATAATGCAGCCAGCCGTACGTGTTCGGGAAGTACGAGTATCCGAGGCCGATGTTCTTGAGGCGCACCGCGAGCGAGCGCACCGCGCGCAGCCGGCGGTCGCGGCGCGCGGCATCGGACCGTTTCAGCGCGAGTCTCAGCCTGAGGAGCGGGACGACGTGCACGAAGGCGAGCTGCATGTACAGCGCGCGCTCTGCCTCGGCGCCGATCTCGCTGTTGAGCAGCATACAGCGCCGCAGGTCGTCCGACGCGGGCACATGGTCGAAGACGCGCGCCCAGAGCTCAGACGGAAGTTGTGGGGCCATTGATCCCGCGCACTGGGACGCCGCTGCGATGCGCGGGAGGGTCACGTCAAGGTCGAAGGGAGAGACGCGGAAGATCCCGCTAATTAGAGTCTGTCAGAACATCAGCAAGCACGCCGAAGGCACAGGAGCCGTGCCGAGATCGCGGCATCTATTGCGCACGCGAGCATGGTTCGAAATGCGTCGAATAAAAGGGTGAGACGGTGCCTCTGAAGGAAATCCAGCTCCTGAAAGAGACAAGTATGGACCCACGTGTCGGGGGACTGGCCGCAGTTGAACCCTGAAGTATCCGGCATATCCGTATTTGGATCGTACCATCGCCTATTCGTTGTTCCTGCGCACTTTGCCTCCATCTCCATCGGTAATCTGATCTGTTTACAAGTGATCGCCCGCATGGCGCTGCCAAAGACCCGGCGCGTCTTCGTACGTCCAAGTCAAAAGCCTGTCTGCCCCTGGATCCCCCCAAACTGCGACAATTGAGCGAGTTCACCCGAGACCCCTTCTTCCTGGTGGGCGGCGTTCTATGTAGCCCTTGAGAAGGGGATTCAGCGCCCGATCATAGCGCCTTACTGAGCGATGCTTTACTGAGCGAAGCGCCGTTGTTTACGATTTGGAGAATCGCAGTATTCTGACTCTCATCTATCAAGCGAGAAGATAGCTACGACGACGACGGGACACCTGTTGCGTGATTGGGATGCTACTAGTAAAAACACTTGTGCCTAAAACACTGCGACAAACGTACGATTCCGAACAGACCAAGCCCTCTGAGGTAAAGATACAGCGTCTACAAGGACAAAAACAAAAAAGCAGGCCAAAGCTAGTATACAACGAGGTCTAGAGTCCGTCAATGCTGGTGAGAGTCGTCCCCGGGAGCGTACTCGACCGGAAAGCGTCCGAGAGAGAAATCGATCATGCGCCGAAGCTCGTTGCAGTACTCGAGCGGCACGCCTCCGCGCACGAGCTCGGCGTCCGACATCCTCCAGTGCGTGTGCCAGTGGCTGAAGCGCAGGTGTGTGAGAAACTCGAGGATGTGGGCGAAGCGCTGGCCGCACGGCGATGCCGATCGCTTCAGCACGAAGTTGCAGCTGTAACACAACGGGAGCACCGGCCGCGGCGTCTCCGCGTCGTCGAGGTCATGATCGTGCGCAGCTTCCTCCTCCATGCACAGGCCGAGCGCGAGAGCACCCGAGTCAGAGGAGATCGTTGCCGTGTTCCAGGTGACGGTAGCGGTGCCCTGCTCGCCGAGGCAAAATGACTCCGTGAGCTCGCCGACGCTGTGCAGCGCGCTAGCATCCTTGGGATCGGGAGAACAGGCCTCCGCGATCGACCAACGTCGAACGGAAGACCCAGACAGCGGGAGCGGCAGGTCCAGCGGCAGCCAGACGGGCGTGAGGTTGTGCCAGGACTCCTCCATGCCGGACGCGGTGCTGCCTCGGCGTGCCATGGTGGTTCAGAGTCGACAAGAGGGACAAAGATGGGTTGCAGGCGCTCTGGCGGTTGGCAACGGCCCTTTATACCGGCGCCGTTCATTTGAGGTGGTTCATTGTTCTCGGCGGGCGTCACCCGTCAACGCAGCCGCGTGCTCAATTTTTGCGATCGGGAAAACAACCCCTTCGGTAGCGGATTGCCGCGGTGCGCAGGCCGCGTGCGGGCTGTGCGACTGCGGCACGCTGCGTCCATCAGCACCACATCTTCCGTTCGCTTCTGTGGTACCAGACCACCCTTGGACCACCCTCCCAGGGACTGCAGCGAGGCAGAGATGCGTGGTTTTGAGGCAAAACGACCGGTCGGGAATTCATCTCGGGCATGCGCCATTGTATTGCGGGTCCATACAAGACTTCCTGATTTGGGGTATGGCCGGACAGGGCGGACAAGGTGATGGCTCTTGTACTTTTGAACTGTCCGCCACAAGAAGCATACAATCCCTTCGAAAGACACACGTCCCGTGCTTTTCGAACTTCTGCAGGCCCGCGGACGGAGAGACTCTGCTGGAAAGGACTAGAGGTGTCAATGAGGGCGCTCAGCGAGTAGGTCGTCTCTCATGGTAGGGCACGCAGGTGAGAAACCGAAACAAATACGAATCATAGATGAGATTGGAGTAATGAAAATACAACATAAACTGCATATCAAGGCGGCTCTGCGAGCAATGAGCATAGGTCTACGAGGACGGCGGCGGGGCAGGGAATTGCGAGACGAGGCTCCGCTGGGACGGGCTCTGCAAGATCAGTTCACGAAGGGCGAGCCTTCATCCACTCTTTCAATCGTGTGTAGTCGTCGGGATGTAGACCGGAAGCCACCTGGTCCCACACCTGCCGCAGCTTTTTCCAGCTTTCCTGGTTGTAATTCTTATGGGACGACAGGACGTGCGATAAGAGGTCGTCGCCAGAGTGTATCATCCTGCCCGGGCAAGTCCATTTACCGTCGACGATGTCGTTGAACGGGCAGAAGTATGGGAATTTCCGCGCTGGTACGCAGACGGGTTGGGGAACAGGCATAGGTTGGCGATGAGGAAGAGGGTTGATGGTAATGCCTCGGGTAGGCATAGAATTCCGAGGTGCAGGGGGCGTGGGAGCGCAAGGGGAAGGAGCATGGGACCGGGGAGCCAGAGACTGCGAGGCTACGAGTGCATCTTTGGGATCGACGTTGGGTTCCTGTCGACGGAAAACAGCAGGCATGCCTGCTAAATCGGCGGCGGACGGAAACGGCGGGAGATCGGGAAGCTGGGGTTCGAATGCCGTACTTGAAGGAGAGCCCTGTCTAGGCGGGACGACGAGGCTTGAACGGCGGACAAGGTAGCCATTCCGACGAGGCTGGACAGTGACCCTGAAGGATTTACTGCCTTTCTTTTTGGTGCGCTGAGAAGCGATGACGGGCATCGCAGAGGGATGAGAGCGGTTCGAGACGATGAGCACTGTGACGGGAAGGGACGCACGCGAAGGCCGTATTTATACCACTCGCAACCGTGGTTGCATCTATTCGTGACCAGGAGATGCGCCCGAGGGTCCCAGGACCATGATAGAGTCGGGGTTGCTGCCACACCGAGCACGGGTTGAGGGATTGTTGTGTACGGCAAGGTACGGCAGTTGAGACGATGTGGCACCCAGAGCGACGTTCCGAACGGCTGAACCGCCCAACCCACGTCCCCCTCAGCGGATCAGGCCCAGGGCGCCTATACTAGGCATTGGGGTGTACTGGCGCGAGGAATCGAGCTGGATCGCAACATCGCCGATGCGAAAGAGAATAAGGAGCGCGAGGTTGGCGGCCCGGCCAAGGAGCTCGGCTTCCCTTCAACCCCAGCAGAACCGAAGAAGACAAAGGAAGAGGGTACATCGCATTGTCTGCAACGAGCTGCTCGCACTCGCGGCGCACGGAGGAAGAAGTGGGCTGATCCGCAGAAGCCCGGATCCTTTCTTTCGACGTTTGATCCACTCTCTGCATTTGACCTTTGGGCACGCCCGGAGAGAAAAATCTCTGTCATGTTCCTATGGAATCTGTATATTGACACCAGCAAAGCCACACCCCCTATAACCGCGATCATCCAGTGCTGTATTGGGCGTGGGAGCGTGGAAACACGCGAGAGAAAGTCGGGACGTCAGAAATCATATACCGTATGACGACGCGGCACTATGCATATTGAGTAAACAATGAGAAGCGGGCAGATGTACAGATGTTCAACAGGAAGGAAGCCACACAGGACCAGCGGAAGGGCGGCCATGAATCCATCTAATGAGGCGTTTCTTCTCGATTGGAGAAAGGCCGCGAGCGGCCTGGGTCCACAAGTGGACCCAAACCCCATCCGTCTTGTGCCAGAGCATGGCGTGCGTGAGAAGATCGTTCCCAGACGCCGGCAGCACGGGACAGGCGTTGTCGTTGCGCTTGAAAGGGCACCTACACGGGAATGTACTACCACTGTGCGTAGCGGGATCGGACAGGCCCGCCGCCCCGGGCTCGGGCGCGGGGCTGGGCGTGCGATGAGCTTGCGCGGTAAAGCTGGCGGGAGTACAAGGGTCGGCGCCCGGGGGTGGAGCAGACATGTAGGCGACATTGCTGTTGGCTTGTTCGATAGAAAACGGCGCTCCGAGGAGCATAGGAGCATTTCCACCAGTCCTGAGAGATCGACCGGATTCTGGCAATGCGCGGAGCCGGTCCTCGAACGTGGGATTTGATCCGCCTGGATGAGACGGCATGGCGACCCTCATTCCGTTTCGATGAGCGGAGCGTTGTACAGGTGCGCCCGGACAGACTAGAGGGCGAGGCACGGGGGCCGGAGTGCGGGGAGACGCGGTGTTGGGCATAGAGAGCGAGAGTACTAGGCAGAGAAGCTGAGTGCTGACGTTCGGAGCAACATCAGCAGTGATTTATATAGACACCGAGTGGTCACTTCGCAGCTGCGCTTCATATGAAGCGCGCAACCGACGCTTGGATGAATGGACGAAGCGCCGGGCATCGAAGCCTCGAATGGCGGCAATCCATGTATACGAACGCCTGTAACCCAATACCTAGCATTCGGCCCACGTCCCTGTACCCATACTGTACATCCATCCGATTCATGCGATAGGGAAGCAACCCGGATCGCACGAGCAGCAAGGGCACTGATGGACATAACGGAACTGAGCTCTGGGCTCGTCGCAAATGGAACGGCAGAGCAATTAGGTCGGCGTGAAGCCCTGGGAATGGAGTCTGGACGAGTCAGGGGAAAAGAGGCGGAGTGATCCGAGCCGAACCCGAGATTTCTGCCGATCGCAAGTTCTCATCTCGAAGAATGACTCGAGCCCCTGGCGGGCGTCCCGAGAAGCAACTTTGAACCTTACTCGGAAAGGGTCTCAGTCATGTCTTTGAGACACCGGAAAATCCAATGCTGTATACGGCATGAAGGTTCATATAGATTGGAGACTCTGCATGTCCCATTTCACCGTTTGCCGCAGACGCGACCAGCTCCGCCCTCTATGAGCCGCTCCTCCCGCAGGAGAGATATTCTCATCAATTTTGTCAAGGTCTTATACAAGGATTTCTCAGGCACCGGCTGGGAATGAGCATAGACGGAGTGGATTATATTGTGAAGCGAGAGCAGAGCAGAGCTACAGGTAACAAGGAACTAGCTTTGGAAATACAGTGGAACACTTCACAGGAGTCGTATAGTCGTGGCAGAATAGGAACAACCGGTTGAAGCTCAGAAATAGAATCCAACGGGCCGCGAGACCACCCAGTCTTGCAGCTTCGCAAGATCGTCAGAGTCCATGCGCCGAGCCAGCAGACCCCACAGGACCAACCCAACTTGGTCCTTCTCGTGAACTGCTTTCGCATGGGCGAGGATCTCCGCGCCCGTGTACAGTACCTTGGGACAATCGCACAGGCTGTCAGCCGGAAAGAACGGGCAGTCATAGGGAACTGGCGCGCGATGCTCAAGTGGTGTGATGGTGATCCCATACGCGGGTTTGCGATATTGCACTGGCAGTCGTGGGTCGAACTGCGCTTGCACTTTGGGTTCGACAGTGTGGGCATGACCGTGAGCCAACGGTGCATCTACGTCCATGGCCGCGTTTCTATAGTTGACGCTGGGCTTCTGAGACAGCTGATGCTGTGACTGCTGAGCGGCCCCGCCTGCGGGGCGATGCTCGGACGATGGGTTGGATGCAGGGCTGCGAGGAGAGGACGTGGAAGGCATGGCAAAGCGTGGCGAGTATGAGGTGACTGGCTGTGAAGGAAACTGCACAGAGGATGTGTCCCTTTTATAGGATGGAGAATGTGGTTCAGGCGGTCTGTTGTGCATCGGACGGTCAGTGGTCACAATCAAGCGTGAGACGTGCGCATCAAGCACGAGCCGTGGTCACTATTGTGTTCGGGGATGACGTATAACGAGATTCGGTAATCGATAGCAAGCGTGGTGATCGCAGGGGCGGTCGAGAAACCGTGAGCATGGCACTGCGTATGTCCACCACGCTTATCGCGAGACTCGAGCCAGACGATGAGGGCACCGAGCGAACTTTGCCACCCTCACATGGACCATGTGATTCCTGCATAGTTGATACGGAGAAGCGTGATACGCAACGAGATCGCTATTGTGCACTCCGAACCAGGACCATGAACGTTCGAGAAGAGAGGCGGAATGATCCGAACGTTTTCCCCGGCTCTCTATCGGACCACCAACATCTGTGACGAACGCATGGGTTCTTGGATTGCCAGAATGATCCTCTGGCTGTTCTTCCCCTCCGTGAGCCTCGAGACTTGGTCGGACGCAGTCACGCCATGACAACCTTCGCAACTTGCGTTCGAACTTGCGACGGATGTTGCCCGTTGACTCCTGGGCACGAACCTGAACCCCTCTGCATATCCTTCTTGCTTAATCCTCGTTGATTCCTCATCCATAGCTACCATGCCGACTTCAAGGCTATAGAGCCAGGCGACGAGCGTACAATCGCCGTTTTCCTCGCTCATCACGTTCCTTCCCAAGTCCGCTGCCGGCGCTCTGCATGCACTGGAACATCACACGCTCCCCATGCGCGCGGTTAAATGCACATAGGAGGTCTTCGTATGCTTAGTCTGCCAGTATTCCTGTTCATCGTCTCGTGTCCTTGATTCTTCGATGACGCTCGCGCGTGATTGAACACGCCCTCACGAGCATCTGTCACTTATCTCGTCTCGTGAACACCCTGGGCATCAGACTTCTGTACCATGCCTTGCATCTGCTGTCTTGACACTCGTCGCTCAATGTTTCCGCTGTCGTGGTTGGCTCCCTCCCCGTCGCCTGAACGTTCGTGATGCCTGCCACACATGCAGTACGTATATTTGTGAGGGAAGGCTCTGGTACTGCACTGTTCGTATTGAACAATGACTACTACGGGACGCGTCCTACGGGTCCAGCATCGTGAAGTGTCACCCCTCTAGAGCTTGAGGCCTGGTTTCATCGGCTATCTGCCTCAACCGTCTCAGTACGGTATCCATCTCAGGGCGCCGGCCTGAGTCCTGGTCCCAACATTCCCCCATCAGGCTGTACCACTCTGCATCGAGATCTCGCTGGAGGGACTCGATGCTCGGCCGCCACCCGTGCCCAATCGCAGTTACAATGGAGACGAGCGTCGCGCCCGCCGGCGGAGGGGCGCCGCACAGGACGTAGCACATCATCATCGCGAAGGCGAAGACGTCGGCCGCGGGGCATCGTTTCCCGCCCACGGTGTTGACCTCCGGCGCGACGAACAGCACTTTCTCCATCCCGTGAGTCGGGCGCATCGAGCCGCTCTGATCGTCCGGGATGTAGTCCGCGATGCAGTAGTCTGTCAGAAGCGCGCGCCCGGACGCGGACACGAGCACGTTCCACTGCCGGCCGCCCGGGCTGTCAGAGACCGCATTGTGGAGCCCCGGAGAATGTATGCGACGTACGGGATGCAGCTTGCCGTGGGCGTACCCCTTGCTGTGCAAGTGGAGTAGGCCGTCGGCGACATCGAGGAGCTGCACAATGTGACTATCAGCGGCGCAGAATGATTAATGGGCGATCGCTCACGAGGCGACGCCGGTCGGCGTCCTTGCGGTTCGTGAGGTACGTGGCCAGGCTGTCGTGCCATGCAGTGACGACGCAGACGTTATCATGCGCCCCTTCACAGAGGCCGAGAATTGGCAGCAGGTTGTCGTGCTTGACTGCTCCTAGTTCCCGTAGCAAGTTGCGCAGGACTTGCTCCTACATACAATAACATACGACGGCCATTTAGTAATCGTGTCTGATCGGGGGTGACCTTACAAACCTGGCGCTTGAGCTCGTCCTCTCTGTTTAGTCTGAACTCTTTGACGGCGACCAGGCCGAGCGGAGCATAGTCCGCGCAATAGACGTCTGCGGACGGCGATATGTCTTTGGGTTTCGCAGGGCGACTGACGGTGAGCAATGGGAGGTCATCCGAAGAAAGAGAGCCGGCGACGGCGTCTTGTGCTTGTCGTGGGCGATCTGCGGAACCCTGCAAATCAGGATTGGCTTGCACCGTGTTGCCCGCCGGGCACAACGCAGGCGTGGCGCGCGCACTGTCAGAAGTCCGGGAGGGTCAGCGCGAGTATTTGCCCTGGTCCACACCGTACCGACCTCTAGATCGATTTCGGGCATGTATAACGGACGGAAGGAGGAAATTGTATAAATAGCAGGACGGTGCACGAGCTTTATGTATGTCAACTCATTTCATGCCGGCACCGACATGCATTGTGCTGGATCCATTGTTGCGAGTCAGCCCGCGCCAACGTATTTCAAAGTCACTGACCTTCACTAGAGAGTTTCGAAGATCTTCCAGCGTTTGGAGAACGCTTTCCGATCGGCGGCAAGGCATTGGAGTGAGGAGAATCGATAGGTACATGCTATATTGTGCAAGGAAACGACGGTAATTGTAACGACAGCATCGATGCGAGATACTATAGCCTTGGCAAGACCTTAGCGATTCAACGTCTGTAAGAATGAACTAGATGCTCACATGGGGCATATGTGTGGCATTCGCGATCACGCGAGGAGCTTCAGTCGATCTCTGGCTGCCTTCATCGTGGGACGGGTTCCTGCGTCGTGTGCCCAGCACTGCGTGGTCAATTGCCATAGCCCATCCACAAAATCCGACCGTTGTATCTCCTCCCGCTTGGGCCGATCACCGTTCATCAACGCTGCGACGGCCTGAATTGCCCCTGATCTGTCGGCCATGGGCGCACGGTCCGCATAAGCATAGAAGATGAGCATGCCGAACGCGAAGACGTCCGTGTTCTTCGATCGTGCCGTGCCGCGATTGATTTCTGGAGCGACAAACATGACTTTCTCGCGTAGGAAACTGGGACGCATCGACCCGCTATTCTCGTCCGGGACGTGCTCGATGATGCAGTACTCAGCGAGCAGCGCAGTCACGTCCTTGGAGATCAGAATGTTCCTCTGAACGCAGATGTCAGGGCCGACTGCGAAGGGAAGGTTGCGGGACGCGGGACTGACAGGGTGTACGTTGCCGTGTACGAGGTCCAGACCGTGTAGGTGGGCCAACGCCTCTGCAACCTGCAATAGCTGCACTAATTTCAGAGGGCGGTGCCGCACGCGCATAGAACCGACAGACGAGCGGCGACCGAGGGGTCGCGGGGTTCTTTTTCAGATATGCGGCGGCGTCCCCGTTCTCCTGCCATGGTGTCACGATGCCCATACCGTTCCAGTCGCAAACACCCAGGACAGGGAGCAGGTTCGGGTGGTGCACGCCCATCATGCGCGCGCAAGCTATGCGGAGGTTTTTCTGCGACGCGATGTGAGTTGTGCCTGGAGGATCCACGCGCGAACCACGTACAGGCTGTTCCTCCTCATCCGCGTCGTACCGAATGACCTTCAAGGCCACCACGAGTTTAAGACCACGGTGCTCCAGTCTGTAGACCTCGGTGAATGGCCCAATCGTACGTGGAGTCCGCGTTGGGTTGATGAAATCTGAAGGAAGATCGACATCGCGCATGGCCGCCGGAGACGGTTCTGGGGGTAAGGGCGTTTGATCTGAGTTCGTGTGCCACCCTATAAGGCGTAGGGCCCACAGAAATGCGCGAATCGGCATGGCTGTCGTTGATTGTCAGAGCTTGTGGGACAAAGGGAACCTGTGCTCGGGGACAACCGGACCTCCAATCCACGCCGCCGTGGCCCGTGGCCAGCTCGGCCAGCCCGCAGAGTAAGGCATTACAAAACTTCACGTCGGCAAAGAATACTATGAGCTAGAATCAACGTCTGAGGGGATGTGAAGCACCTTGCAGTGAGATTAGCGGAGTAGTGTGAGAAGATTACGTGAGGCGGCTGAGAAATGGTTGAGATTGGAGTGTCGGAGCGACGGCGAGTGGGTACAGGTAGAGGATTGCATCATGTTACCTCTACCTCATGTTATATACACAGCAGCATATTAGCTCAATGGTGCCGCCCCATATGACGAAATAACTTTGATCCCGCGAAGCGCATGCGCGTTGGGGCCTGCGAGGGGCGTGTGAGTAGGGGAGGAATCTCAGAATGATTCGTTTCGCTTAGCGTGGGTAAGCATTTTCCTTCCCTGGTATCTTTGGTAAGTACCTGACTGCAAACGAGGAACGACATGCGGACTCTCCGCCTTGATCTCATTGACAAACCCATACATGAGGTGTAAGAAACGCACTAACCGCGTCTCGAGGGCACGAGTTCTTCGATGCCGATGGCGGTAATAGGGACGAATCGGGAAACCTTGAGGGACGTGTGTGTCGGGAGCAGGGCGGTGGGTCTCACCAGATGTCTCTCCAACGAAGGGCGGGGACGGTCTCCAGGATTGAGCGGGTGCTCCATTTTATAGCACCTGCCCTGCAACTTCTGAGACTGAGCCTGGGATCTGCGCTCCCCCCACAGACCCTTAGTTGGCTCCACAAGTATGCGCAAATCACTTTGCGCGCCCGCGTTTAGCTTCTCAGGCGCCGAATGCAGGGTGATGCGCGAGTGGCTCAGATTACACCACGAACATGCGGCAACCTGCAGCGCACAGTAAATGACGCGCGCCATCTGGGTTAGCCTAATTTCGCCTCACATCTCCCGAGGAACGCGTACACATTGCCGGCCGAACCTCACCCTTCACGCATACGCAATGGAGGGCGGTCCTACGTACATTTTGAGGTCAAGCGCTCCGTTGCAGTGCGCTGTACAGCCCTTGGACAAGTGTTAGAGCTGTCTCAGGCGAGGCACGGGTCGGCAGACCGCAGAGCACAGTAAGTGAAGCTGTAATCACAGCGCAATGCACGTACGTAGTTATTAGTGTGTCTTCTTGGCGAGCAGGCGCTTTCTGAGGCCGTCGCAGCCGTCGTGCGGGTCCCCGTGGGTCACGAGCCTGAGTTGGCGGCGCCTGCCAAGCTTCCGGTGCGGGTCGGGTCATTGATTCGCGAACCTGGGCCCTCTCAGCTCAGTCCTGAGGCCACAAACCTCGTGCCGCAGTACCGGTGACGCGACGCCTTCACGATGAAGTTTATCGCGAGCCGGTAGTCGGGCCGCGACGAGCGGGATGTGCGTTCCCGGCGCATTCCTGCTGACTCCAAGAAGTTGGAGCGCAGGAGATCCCCCAATCTGCGGCCACTTCAGATAGTCCTGGAGATGCCAACTGAAGCCGAAGCACAATAATTACGGATGACCGTCCGTGCTGGCTGAGAAGGTTGGCGGAGGGTGGCCTCGTGGTCATGGAATCGAGCGCTATGTACTGCATCCAGATGGACAGGGAGGGC
Source organism: Auricularia cornea (assembly GCA_030578095.1). NCBI lineage: Eukaryota > Fungi > Basidiomycota > Agaricomycetes > Auriculariales > Auriculariaceae > Auricularia > Auricularia cornea. The sequence continues at coordinate 6,210,627 of JARLTE010000007.1, forward strand.
CGAAGACCCGCGAGGAAAGCGCAAACAGCAGACTGCGCGAAACACGCGTGTGTGCAATCCTCGCATGTGCAGGCCCCTAGATATGCTTTTATACCGAGGAAGTAACAGTGGGAGGATTTGCCCAGTTGAGCGCACGCCGCGCTGTCGTGGTCGAAGGCGCAACAGCGACGACCAGTCACCAGCAGCGCTTTAGAACAATAAACACTTGAGCGTAAGGGGGCGGGTGTAAACTCTGTTACGAGTGCAAATCAAGAGCACTCCGAGTAGTTGAGAGCCCATGCGACGTCGAGCTTCCAGCGAGTCTGCAGTGGTCGACCTTGAACTCTGAGCGTCACAGTTCGGCTGCTAGAGGTGCACTTCCGGTAGGCATATGTGGGACAATATTTGAGGTCTCGTACACTTTCTCCGGGTCGGCAGGGGCGATTCGGAGACTTCTGTCGGCTACAAGAGCCGATGCGCGGATAAGATCAAGAAGGGTCCGTTCGGAGTTCAACCTCTTGTCTTCTTCCGGTCCTTCCAACTTGGCGAATGCTTCCTTGTTGGCGCCCATCTCCCACTGCATGCGACAGAGCGGCCCTCTGGAACGTCTGGGGTAGAACTAACCCACCGCGGTGCCTTGGGGGTCTATAACCGGCTCTCGTGGCCGGGAATCAGGCACCAGCTTATTGTGTCTACTTTGCCGCAGGGACGTACCACGCAGAGGAGGCCTTGCGCGCGCTTCCGAGTACGATCAGACGCAGATGTGGTGGATCTAACTGCTGTAACTGCGCATGCTTGAAGAATGCTTCCGTCGAATTGACCCGCTTCACGCTCTATAGTACATCGGATTCGGAGACCGATGGCCATCCGTTCGTCCAAGCAGACATCGCTGCGCCCATTACTATTTTTTAGCCTCTATATGCTGTCACATCTGGCATTCGTGCTTCAGTGGCCTGCGTCGTGTCGGGCCGGCTACGGTCTGCTTTTTTACCCTGGCTCTACCGAACCGCGTCTTCTGGGCCAACGGATTGCAAGTCAGCTGATCACAACCTGTATTCTCTATACACCATCTTCAGGTCATCTATCCTGCCTCATTTTTCGTGTATGATGATTCAGTCACCCGCGAAACACAGGGCGTGGGGCCGCGGCATGGTCTTTTTTACCCCGTCGACTCTCTGGTCCAATCATTGAGCCTACCAATCTCATGATCCTTGGAGCGCTTCCCTCTTTCCTTGAACCCAGCGATGAGGCCGGCTTTTCGAGGGTTCGCTCGGCCTTGTAATCGCACTCCCTCGGGTAACGTTGTGACATGCCTACGACAAGCACAGCGACATGATGGTGGCACGAATTTTCGCCATTCACGAATCCTTACGGAAACGCGCTCGTTATACAGTTGGACACACGGATTTCGAAAGGGCACCCTTGCTCAGCAACATCCATTGCAGCACCCACAGAGGTCTCCGTCTATCCGCATCCCCGACCTGCGCATCAGCTGCACGGTAACAAGCCAGTAGTCGCGTACTTACGACAGACCGTGCAGCAGGCCCTCCCGAAATGTTTGGCTGCATCCGCAGGCGACTTTTTCTCGAGCGTGTGCACGGCTCCGTGGATATCGCGCACGGTCACTGAATCATGGTTGATCAGAATCAGAATGCTGGCGCTGGAGTACGCGACGTACGGACATCGCGCACGACGACATCGTCGGCAGCGCGTTTCTTCTACGGTCCGCAGGTAAGCAGCGGTCAAGACGGAGCACCCCGATACTCGGACTGACAACGTCTGCTCCCAGCACACCGATTGCGAAGAGGGCGAACACGACGGTGAAAAGCTTCATGGCTGTAGTGGGTGAGTGGTAGTGGATCCTCCGAGTTGGTATGCGCCGTTTTTATAGCGTTGCTTTGCCGATCCCATGCTCATTGCTCACGGCTCACGCGCTCCAACAGCGCTCGTTTCAGTCAGCCGTCCGGCACTCCAGCCAATGCGTGGTCGTCTGTCAATCTGGTTGACATGCCGCTGGCAGATATCGGGCGTCATAGGGCTCATCGTTTAAACCAATGGGCAGCGTGGTGCGTACAATACCCTGTGCTGTGGCACGGCGCTAAGGCTAACAGACCCACAGACCCACATGCCGTACGCTCCATCCGACAGTTCTCGGGCCCGGTTTCTTCGAGATGTCTTCCAGAAACCTACCAGTATTATTTCAAGCTCGCGCCCTCACTGGCAACGCTGCCGCAGCTTTGGAGGCTATTCATGGCACAGATTACCCCCCTGACCAGGCCCCGTTTTACCGCCTCCGAATCTCGCGCTGGTACTCTTCTTGAGAGGATGACTTCAGTCTGAGAATGTCGCTGGCATTCATACGCGTCGTCAAGTTCAACCTGGGCAGCTGGCGGTCCAACATATGGCATCCCGTTTTCAAGCTCAAAATGAAGCGGAATCGAGTTGTGAGTAGTTTCATCAATAGTCTAATTATGGAGCTGGCATTGACGTCCTTGTCGACGTTTATGTAGAAATTCCGGCCATTGAGCCTGATCGTCATTCGTGGTCTCACTAGGTCGACTTCGCATGAGTTGAACACGACAGAAACGCGCCATTCAGGCACCACCCAGCCGTTCTGAACGACGTGGGTTATCTTGATTTTGCTCCGTGCGCGGGACTCTTCCTGCTCCCGCGCCCACACGTCCCAGCATGGAATCGTTGATAGGCAACGTCGCGCGTTAAGTAAGCGGGGCCGCTGCTGGTGACACGACAGGTTCTGCTCTCGAACGCGATCGCACAGCATGCCCCGCCGCGAAGCGTTAGCACACGACGGTTGGAAGCAGTCGAGATCGTCCGCAGAGGCTGGAGCAGCTTCTCCATAGCGGATGATCAAACCGCAACCGGACATTGAGGGTCGTTCGCTGCATTTTGTTGAGTGTGGCTGATCAGCCGCGGGAAAGTACGCCGCAGTACGCCACCGGGTTGCAAATGGCCAACTTGCAGTTGCAACGGTCCGCCAACCAACACTGCACGCTGAGCTACTCTGAGAGGGGAACTGTCCCATGCGTTCAGCCTGATACATACACTTTTCATTCAGTTCCGTTCATCAGCGAGCCGTACAGCGAATGTACTGTACAACAGGTCGCGCGTACACACATGCGAGCTCGTACAATGAAGCGTCGTGGTACATGGCACACTGAAACACTGTCATCCAAGAAAAGGGGAAAGAAACCATCAAAGCAACAAAGAAAGCAACAACCGCAGACCCCTCACTTGCCCTTGCCGAACACGCGCTTGAGCCCGCCCCCAAGCCGCGACTTGAGCCCGCCGGTGCTCGCGCCGTTGGACTCGCGGCGCGCGTGGCCCGGGCCGTGCGCGGGCGCGGTGACCGTGCGCGTGAGCTTCGTGCCGCCGCTCCAGGAGGCGGGCTCGAGCGCGGGGTCGGGCGTGCGCGCGCGCACGGTGAGCGGCGCGCTCGGCAGCTCGGGCGAGAGCAGCATCCCGCTCTCCTCCGCCTCTGTGGGCGGCTCGATGGCCAGCGCGATGGGCGCGGCGTCCGGCAGCCGCGAGGACGCGTACGGCGGCGTCGTCGACGGCAGCCGCGCCGCGAAGACGCGCGGGCTCGGGTTGCTCCCGCTGCGCCCCGCGCGCACGCTGGTGTAGCCCTCGCTCGGACGTCGCGTGCCGCGGCCCTGCGACGCGGCCGGTGCGGGCCGCAGGTTGCCCAGGTCGTCCTTCTCCTCCTCCCTTAATCCCCACACGCGCCGCTGGGCCTCACCACGTGCAAACCTCTTCTCGAGTTCCACCCTCTCGCCTAGCTGCGCGAGCCGTTCGCTGAGGTCCATGTCGTCGTTCACCGCGTCGTCCGGTAGCGCCAGTAGTGCTGCCCTAGTCTGCGCGACAAGGGCCGAGGCCTGTGCGTGTGATCGCACCTCACCATCCTGGCCTAGTGGCAGGGATTCAGAGGACGACGATGAGAGCGATAGCGATGTGTGCGACCGGCGGGGCTGTGGACGATGATCGTGCGAGCGTGTTCGCAGGTGGCTGGAGACGTGATCGAACGACGAGCGCATCGGCGGAATCGGACTGGGGTCTCTGCCAGGGCTGCTGGAGAGCGAGTCGCGTCTATAGCGCGACTGGCCGGAGTCGGGGGGCACAAGCAGACCGCTATTGCTTGCGCTGGGAGTTCCACCGAAAGACGACGGCGGCGTCTCCATCCTGCTTCCGGCGGTGCTGGGCCGGGCGCCCTTGCGCGGCCGGGGCGACGGGCCGCCGCTGCCCATGTTCAGGAAGCTGCTTCCCGCGCTGGGCGTGCGGAAGGACGAGCCCCGACTTCGCCCGGGCGATACGGGTTGCTCGGGAGTCAGTTCTGGACGGCGCCATTCGGTCGCCAAGGGCGAGTGCGCGAGGACTTCCGAGCCCTTCCGCGGGCGGAATGCGCTGCGGGGCGGCGTGACGGTCGTGTTGGCGCCAAGAGGGAGATTGAGGTCGCTCGTGCTCGAGCCGTTGCTCTGGCTGCTCGTCGAGTTGAGGAAGGCCGTGGGCGAGTACTGGGCCATGCCGGTTGGGCTGCCGCTGATGGAGCTGCCGCTGTGGCTCTGGGAGAAAGATGTCTGATAGGCGGTGGGCGTAGTGATCTTGCTGCTCGTTCCGGTGGAGTCGTCCATGTCGGAATCAGAGCTGTCGGCGGCATCATGGGCCTTGGAGGCGTGGCCGTGCTGGGCGAGCGCGACGAGATCGCCGCTGGGCTTGCGGAAGATGGAGAGCAGGCCGCCCTTGGAGCCGAGCTTGCGCAGGCCGCGGCCGACGCGCACGTATGTCTCGCCGTTAGCGCCGTCGGAGTCGCCGTCGGCGCTTCTTGGACGTCGGGCGCTGCTTCCCGACGGCGGCTGTGTGATGTCCGGAAGACTCGGCCTTCGCTCGTTGTTGTTGGGCGGCGGCTGTGGCGAGGGCGACTCGACGTCGAGCGACGCGGAGTGATGGTGGGTGTGCTGCGGCGCCGCGTGGTGTTTAGCGCGGTTGGGCGACGGCGGGTGGAAGGCGGCGCCGGACGACGAATTGGACGGCGACGGGTGGATGGCGAGCCAGGCCTCGAGCGTGTTCACGACGTCCTGGTGACCCTGTTGGTAGGCCAGCTGGAGCGGAGTGACGCCGCGCTTGTCCGTCCGGTCGGCCAGCGCGCCGTGCGACAGCAGCAGGCCGACGATGTGCGTGTGCCCGTTGGCGGCGGCGAAGTGCAGCGGCGTCGAGCCCGTCGTGCCTATAATGGTGTTGGATTTATTCTTGTCCGTCGTGCGTTTTCGCGGCAATCTGGCCGGCGCAGGTCAGCTAACGCGCGCCAGTGCTAGAGCCCAAGGGCTGGCCGCCGTACCTGGCAGCGTTGGGGTCTGCGCCGTATTCCAAAAGCAGCTTGACGACTGCCTCGATGCCGCTGGAGCACGCGGCATGCAGGGGCAGGACGCCGTCGAGGACGCTGTTGACGGGCTGCCCGTGCGTGAGGGCGTACTTAGCGAGGCCTGCTCGTCGCCGCCGTCAGCGTTGAGCGCGCGCAGGACAATGAAAGCAGCACGCACCGACGTTGCCCGTGGCGCACGCATCGTGCAGTCCGAGATAAGGATCTGATGAATTCGGCCCTTTCAGCAGCCGCGGGCCAGGCGGGGCAGCGCGCAGACACGCACAGTCAGTGGTGACGCCGTATTTGGCGTCGCTTCGGGCTGCCCGCGACGACATCGTCAGCGCATCGAGTTGAGCAGGAGGCAAGCAAGGCAAGGCAAGGGGCGCTCGGATCTTCGGATCTTTTTCCAAAGAGTCCCCGCATCCGATGCCGCGCACACCGCCCAGCGCACCTGACATGCCCGCAAGGTGCCTGGACGGAAACTGCGTGTTGCCCACGGGGGAAGCGGCCCGAGCGTGGTCCGGGTCCTGACGCCTCAGGCTGAGAGAACGGCCAGTCGCAGCCCAACACGGCAAGCCTATCCAACGCCGAGCATTATGAACAATCTCCGTCTGCATGCTGGGAGAAGCTCGGGAAGAGAGTGAGAGCCAGCATTCCAGCCAAGGATCGCACGCAAACACGTTCCCTAGACGGCTCCCCATAAGAACTGCCAAGGTGGCCGCATTCCAGCTCTCCCAGGCATGCTGGGATGACGTTGGTATGACGGAGAACAAGGAGACCGCCCGTGTAGCGCCTGACAGTCAAGTCGGGGATGAGGTCCTAAGACAGACGCCACCCATGCACCCCATGCCCAGTCAAACCGCAGCCGAAGAACAAGCGATGATAAGCAGCAACCAGTAGACGTCGCCACGACAGCCTGGAAGATGCCAGTTCCCGAATTTGCCAAAGCAGCCGCATCTAGGCTCGAGCAGCACCAATTCGGTGAGCTTCGCGGTGGCCATCTCAGCACTTCCATAGCATCCAGACCGCTGACCCGAAGCAGAATGTGCTGTGGCCCTAGCGGATTATAGCTCCCAGCGCTATAGCTTGCTGTCAGACAGCGCCTTAGCCACCAAAACGACGTTGTTCCTGCTTCCCGGCGAAGCAGAAACAACGTTGTTAAGTTTACACAGCGTTGCTGTTTGCCTGGAGCTGCCAGGCACGCGACGCAGTCGGCTCTGTTGACCCGGAATCCATATCTGTGCCTGCAGATTCGCCGAGCGCAGCGCCTGATTGAGAGATGGGATGGTGATGGACGCGACGCGCGGGAAGGATCGTCGCCGCGGACTTTGGAACGCGTCGCACCGTATCTCCGACGCGATTTTGCAGTTTGTCAGCTTTCCGCGGGATAACAAACTCCCCGTCTACTTTGCTCCGCTGGAATACAGAGCGCGGTATCACTGCATTTGTTGCATGTCCAAATGAGCTTCGTGCCGACGTCGCCGAGATCATGACAACTGTCAACACGTCGGCTTTGACAGCGCGCTGACAGTGAGAGGATCCATTGTTGATCGCCTGACATTCGGCAGAACCAAGAGCTTTGATCCTCAGCTCCCGCGTGTCCGCCGAGGACTGCAAATATTAACGTGTACAAGCAAAGCGAGAACAAACGAAGCCCATCAACTCTCGCGCCGCGTGATCCCGTATTCATCTGCCGATGACTTATTTTTGGCGCAACCCCAGAGATAATTAGCCATGCTTATACATGGTATCTGAAGGAAGATCCCGCATGAGCAGGACGTCGCGCCCGTTGAGCACCGGGCTGATGGGGCCCCTCGGTATCAGCCAAATAATGACTGCGCGAGGTATATATAGCAGGCAATGACCCTGTCCCCTCCCACTGCCAGTCCTCATCGCGGATTTTACAGTTGATTAAGATGCGCGCCGGACTTCTCGTCTCCTTCCTCGCCCTCGCCGCCGGCGCCTTCGGCTTAGCCACTGAGGTCGTAAGCGCCTTTATCGCCCTCTACCAGCCTATACGCGATATTGAGAGAACACAGAAGCGTCTCAACGTCGACCACGACCACGTCGTCCGGGACGTCCGTACGTAGCCGTCCGCGCACGCGCTATACACAGACCTGACCGTGCGGCGTAGTGACGGTCCGCGACGCCAACGGCGTCGAGCATACGCTTTTCAAGAAGTCGCCCGCTGAGGCGTCGATCATGTTCGGGCGGGCGTGCAACATCTGTGGTACGCGTTTACCGGGAAGAGTGGGCGCCATGCTGATCACAACGCGGCTGAGAACAGACGACCGTGGCTGCGGCTGCTGCGGTGTACCGCCTGGCGGACGCCCGGGCTGCTGAGCGCGTGCCGTCACGACGCCGATGTTTGTATTTCGTCGGTGTAATGAAAGCCCGTTGACTGTCAACAACTTCGAGGGCACAACGGCTGGCTGAGTGTTGAGCAGGTTGAGGTGTTGAGTTCTGCTGTTCACGTGACGGCACGTGACTTACTTCATCGTCACTTTTCCCGTGCTGTGCAAAGGGAGTGGCGAGAAGTGCTGTGGGAAAGTCTTTCAGTACTTTGTTCTCATTGACGCGTTCGGGACGATTTCATCGGTCCTCCATGCGGAGGTGACAGCCTTCGCGTTGACCCCGAGCGCGGGAGTAACACACTGTTGTTCAATGTGGCAAACACAGCAGAAGTCCTCTCCAATGTATATAGATTGACGAGACAGCGCTATATTCTCACTTTAGACCAGACCCTCTTGCTCATTCGGGCTTTACGGTGGCTGAAGGAATCTGATCCCGAGACCCCTGTCAGGACCTCCGAGTCTGTAATTGCCTGCATTAATTGATAGCTCTCGCACAAAACGCGTTTAGGGGCCTGTCACTCTGCACGAATTGCTTATCGCGTGACGTAGGAGACCGATTCATTGCCCCAGCCGTGTTCTAAATCGGGCACAAATCCTACACCGGAAGAATGCGAGCACGAATCCGAGGACCCCAACGAATTCTGGAGGAATATTGCATAGATTGCTTCTTTACCCCAACGGTTTTGTACTCCCAGGAGTATAAAAGCCGCGGGGTGTCGGGAACACGAGGAATGCTTCTCTTTCCCTCCCCCGCACCTTCCCCTCCGGCGCAGATCGCCGTGCCCTCCTCCGCCTCCCCCTCCTCACTGGCCTGCGGCATTATTCTCGGCACTCCTCTCCGCTTATGACCGAGAGCGATAATTCCCTGCGGCGACTCTGCGGGGAAGTGTTGCGAGGCTCGGGGCCATATCCAAACGGCCATTGCGGCGATTAACTCCGAGCGCTCCTGTCCGAGTCTGTCTGCCCGCCCCGTCTGCGAGGCTATCGCCTGTGCGCGCTATGGCGACGGCCGCGTCCAGCAGAAGCACCAGCGACGCCCCGTCACCGTTCTTGCCGTCCACGCCGCAACTGGGCCCGCAGCCGCCGGGGTCGCCCGCGACGTTCGCGTCGTCGCTCGCGGGCTCTAGCACCGCAACGCTCTCCAACGTCCAGCACCACAACTTGTCTGGCTCGGAGACGGCGACCAAGCGCAAGCATGTCTCGCTGGCTCTGACCAAGTTCACGCTGTACGAGAACAAGACGCGGTTCTATGTCATCGCCAGCAACGTCACCGACACGCGCCACCGGCTCATGCGCATCGACCGGACGCTCCCCGAGCAGCATATTCTCAAGGCCTTAGACGGCGGAACGTGGTACACCGGCAAAGACTTGCGCACCGTGCTCACGATGCTAGAAGAGGGGAACCGTGCGGGCGGCGGACTGGGGCGCCCAAGGACCTTCTACGGCATTGCCGGTGCGTCGAATCCTCCCAATCTATGGAAATCCTCGTGCTCACTATCTTGACCAGGCTTCGTCAGGTTCACCGCTGGATGGTACATGGTCATCATTGCAAAACGCAGCCCAGTCGCTCTCCTCGGCGGTCATTATGTGTACCACTGCGAGGCGGCAGATGTCCTCCAAATCTCGTTCAACCACAAGGTCGAACGGCCCGCAGATGAGCAACGGTATGCTCCCCTCCACCCCTGGTTGAGCCTTTCGATGACCGATGACCATCGCCATAGACTCATGGCAGCGTTCCGTGCAGTGGACATGTCCAAGAACTTCTATTTCTCCTACACTTACGACATTACGACCTCTCTTCAACGAAACCTCACGTTACACGCACCGGTCGACGACGTAGCGCACCCGTCGACTCCATCGCTAAACGGGCTCGGATTCGCAGACTCGCCCTACGCATCCTCGTCGAAAGAATATCTTTCGTCCCCGCAACCCCACGCATCGTCCTCCCGCGAGCAGCTGCCCGACAACGGCGACAAGTTCGCGTTCACCGACCGCTTTGCGTGGAATACTCATATGCTCCTGCCCTTCGCCGAGTTTGGCGCTGCCAGGAGCGAGTGGGTCCTCCCTATGATCCACGGCCATGTCGACCAAGCCAGTATGTGCATTGATGTTGGATTTTGCGTTAATAGCTGACGCTATCTCAGAACTGAACGTATTGGGCCGTGTCGTGTACATCACGCTCATTGCTCGCCGGTCGCGACATTACGCGGGCGCGCGGTATTTACGGCGCGGCGTGAACGACGAGGTTTGCGGTTTTCTGACTGGCCTGTTCAGTCTGCTGACGTGGTGCAGGGGAACGTCGCTAACGAGGTCGAGACGGAGCAGATCGTCTGCGAGACGTGCACAACACCGTTCTACGTACCCACCTTCTCCGAATCGGGTTCGGGATGGTCGCCAAATCCGCGATACACGTCGTACATCCAGGTCCGTCGATACTCAAGCACGCGAGTAGCTGCTCACAGCCTGCAGTATCGGGGCAGTATACCCGTGTACTGGACGCAGGACATCACGAACCTGACCCCGCGTCCACCAATTGAGGGTATGTGCCACGAGTGTCAAGACCCGTGTAAACTTTCAACGCGCTGCAGTGCCCGTGGTGGATCCATTCTTCACCGGCGCGGCAAAGCACTTCGATGACCTCCTTGCGCGTTACGGCGCGCCGCTCATGGTGCTCAACCTCATCAAGACGCGCGAAGCGCAGGTTTGTCCCCGTCATTGCATCCCTGTTCTATTCTGACAACCTTGCTTTGACCAGCCGCGCGAGGGCAAGCTTGGGGTACACTACCGCGAGTGTGTACGCTTCCTGAACCAGTTCCTGCCCGAGGGACGCAAGATCGAGTACCATGCTTGGGATATGAGTCATGCCTACAAGGGGTGCGTCCCTCACTCTCCCCTCCCTGACCCGTTTGTATTGACGCGTAGGCCGCGGGCAGGAAGACGCAGGACGTGATCTCCTACTTGGAAGACCTCGCGGAGGAGTCCATCCAGGTCACCGGGTTCTTCCACTCCGGACCCGAGCCCCTGTCGCACGACACCCGCAAGGACGAGTGCGTCACCCCTTCCTGCTTGCCTGCGCGAGGTGTGCGATGCTGACGCCGCACGCACAGCCAGCCGCCGTACCGCGCGGGCATCCGCGTGCAGAACGGGATCGTGCGCGCGAACTGCATCGACTGCCTCGACCGCACGAACGCGGCGCAGTTCGTGTTCGGCAAGCGCGCGCTCGGGCACCAGCTCTACGCGCTCGGCGTCGTCGCGGACCCGGACCTCGCGTTCGACAGCCACGCGGTCAACATGCTCACGGAGATGTACCACGACCACGGCGACAGTGCGTGTTCCCTCTGCTCCCGGGACGATGTAGTCATGACGCGCGGACAGCGATCGCACTGCAGTACACGGGCAGCGCGCTGGTCAACCGCGTGGAGATGTACAGGCGCATGCCGCACTGGAACAGCCACTCGCGCGACATCATCGAGAACCTGCGCCGGTTCTACGCGAACTCCATGCTGGGTACGGCTCCTCCTCTCGGAGCGCGCCGGGTCGCCTGCTGACACACGTGCGCGCAGATGCGGACAAGCAGGCGGCCATCGACGTGTTCCTCGGGCTGCACAACCAGGTCCAGGCGCGGCGCTACCCGCCGGCGAAGCGCGGCGACTACGAGCGGTGGTACTCGCCCGCGCACCTGCTCGTCGCGTTCGAGCCGGCCGACTGCGAGCGCAAGCTGCAGCTGTTCGTCGACCGCGAGGCGGACGTGTGGGCCGAGTATTACCGCCCGAACTCGTTCACGGTGCTGGGCAAGCATTTCGCGTTCGGGATGAACAGCACGAGCAAACTCTTCGCGTGCGTTTCCGTGTGTGGTCATTCTGAGGCTGATACATGATGCAGCAAGACTCCGGCGGATATGGGTGCTAGTCCGTTCATGCCGCGCGAAGTGCAGCCGCGGTAAGTGTTGCCCATGCTTGGACAATGGATGCGTAGGACTGAGCGAAGCACAGGTTGATGGACGGTGTGCGAAGGCTGATAGGCCAGTCGCCCGCGCCGTCGCCAGTCGCGAAGCTGAAGCGAACGAGCATGCGCGCGAGCTCCGTACCCGCGCCATCCAGTATTGCAAGCACGGACGACCTTACGGAACGCGAAGATCCCGAGGACGTGCTCGATGGCGAGGATGTTGGTAGCATTTCGCGGCAGCTGCTGCGGCCGAGTGTCAGCGAGAAGGAGCGTGAGGAGTATGACCGGTGAGTGTCAGACTGCGATGCTTCCCAAAGCGACTCACTCCAAAACCAGCTATGTGCAGCAATACCGCGCGCTTCTGCGCGCCGCGGAAGACAGCGGCATCCAGTACCAGGACCGAGCCGTCTATGAGGCTGCGGTATACGATCGCGAGGAGATTCGCGAGCCCCTGCCGCAGGACGCCGAGAAATATCTCGCCTATGTCCAGCGCAAGGGCGAGCCCGACGAGGAAACGTACGAAGCGTGGGTCAAGACCGGAACGCATGTTTGGAAATGACGACTGTGGTGTGTACAGGTATTGTAGCATAGGATATGTTTATTTTACCGAACGGCTATATCGCTGATCTGTTTGCCCACAATGATGCTCCCGCCCACAGAGCGCATACTTACCCGGTCCAGGCCCGCTCGTCATGGTCGGTCAAGGGCTTCCACAACCACAAATTTCTCCGTTCCACCACGTTCACACGCAAACCGGCTTCCCGGTGCACATAACCACCACGAACGGCCACGTGCTGCCACTGATCGATCTGATTTCGCTAATGAATGCGAGACATCCAAGCCTGGCGTGGGCTTTGCATCGAACCCTCTTATTCTACTACCACGCCTAAGAAGCCGCGAGCAACAAGACATCAAGGGCACTCGGGCGGGTGACCATGATCGCCAATCGCTTCGTCGTCGACCTCCATTATTCCCAGTGTCCCGGTTCGGATAAGGGAGATGAAGAGGCCGCTGTGGGGCGCGCTCTCGCGCTCTGTTCCATTCTCACGCGGAGCCAATCTGAGCTGGAGGCTTCGGGAGAAGCGCCTGTGCACAATGGCACATGGCAGGTGATCCGTTGCCACATCGACCACTGTTCCGGGCTTCTTGTCCACCAAGGCATAAAACAACGGTGAGCGTTATATACCAGTCCCACGACCGCTGCGTGCGCTATTATCCAAGTTACGCCCCTCATGCCCTCTGTCTTCTTGCCCGCGCAGCGCCGGGCCGAGGAGCACGCCGACCTTTCCCAGTATAATACGACAACGGTGCGTGACCTCTCTGTTCCCGTTTTAGACAATTCACTTATAGAAAAACGATAGTTGAATGTTGGAACCACGCAGGTGTACGAATTGAAGGCGGCCGCGAGCGATTTCGTCGTGTTCCATTTTCCCTCGGACAACGCGTGAGGCACCCTCCCTGTCAGCCGGAGATCAGAAATTTACCATCTTGCAGTCAGGGGAATCACAGCATGGTGCAAACGACGTTCGAGGAACCGTGTACCTTTCTTCGCGGTGGCTTTTCGTCTGGACTGCACCCCGCCCCGAATTCGGACTTCAGGGTGCAGCTGCTGCACGATTATCGTGAGTTGCGGGTCTCTCTCTCGCAGTTGACCCTCTCTCACTCTGGTGGAAGCCATCTACTTTGCTTGCGTCGCCCATTGCCACGAGGGAGAAGTCGGCACCCTCAATGCGCGCCCGTCCGCCTCCTTCGAGGCGCTCGTAAAGGCTTCAAAGCAGTCCGTCGTCGATTTTGTGAGTCTCTATGTCCATCGGGCGAGCTCTCACTGACGCTCGGACAGTCGCACGTCAAGATCGGCCCCACGAAGGGAGGCGAGTTCGGCGCCGTTGTGATGGGGCCGGGCGACACGAGCATCCGCGTCGTCCCGCAGTGGGCATACATCCTCGGCATTCTCGTCGCCATTGCTTTGTTCGCGGCGGTGGGATACATCGGCTGGACGATTCTCAGGAAGCGCACCGGGACGGAGATCAAGGAATGGCAGGCAATGCGCCGCCTCGTCCGTGGCACTCCTCGCACGCACCGTGACGATCCCGACCGCACGCTCGTCGACACGACCCCCGCGTCGCCGGGGCCCCAAAACGCGCAGCACCGCAAGGCCGCGCCTCTCGTGGAGGACTGATTCCTCGTCTACCTTTCGTTGTACTCTCTAATAGGCCTGACGGACGGGGCCCGATCGCACGCGCGGACACTGGCATTCGTAATTCGTCCTTGTACACTTCCATTGTCACGACCTTTACTTTCTCGCTCCAGCGCATTGATCTGCGCCAACAATTGAACTGGGCTTTGCAGAAACGGATTCATTCCAGGGTGTGACAAGTGCGTACAATGGGGAGGCGTGCTATGCGTGACAGATCATCAGACGTGAGGAGCATGCAAACATGTGAGAGAGAGAGGGGGGTAGCAAGACGAAGGGACAAGGTATCCGTGTAGGCTACAGGGGAGAGCAGTCCGTATCCGAGAGCGTATCAGTAAATGCATACATCAACAGGAGAGAGTGAAGTCCCGCTTCGCCTGTTCGCCCAGGAGCCCGGGCTGGCGCTCGGGCAGCTCCAAGGGCGGGAGACGGGAGCGGAAATTTTTGATCGTCTGCAGGCGCCGTCGCCAGTTGGTCACGAACTCGGTCTTCTGCGTGTCGCGCCCGGTTTCGATAAACACGCGGCTGAGGAAGGAGGCGAGGAGGCCGAGCTGGCGCACGAAGAGAGGCAAGCTCTCGGCGCGGATAATTTTGTATTCCCCGACGGGGTCGAAGATGGGCAGGTCGTACGCGCGCTGCACGGTGAGCTTGAAGTACTCGTTCTCGTGGAGGTTGTTCGAGAAGGCGCCAACGGTCCCGCGCGAGTGAGGCTCGATGACGATGTTGACAAATTGAAACTCGGTCGACAGCGTCATGAAGCGGTATGGCAGACCAGAGTCGTTCCATACGATGCGCACCGCGTCGTTCCCGATGTGGCGCTTCTTCAGCGCACGCTGCGCGTCCCATTCGTGGTTGGGCATGAGCGTCGCCGTATGGTACAGGATCTGACCGATGTCGTCCCACCATGCGTAAGCATATTCGCCGTCGTGCTCAGCGGTGAGCGAGCCAGCATAGACATCCCGCTGGCCGTCGATACGGATGAGGCGACCGATGCCCGCAAGAAAGCGCGTATAGGCTGGTGAGCCGTGCTGGTTCGATAGGATCTCGGTCTCGTCGCTCTGCCCAGGAGCAACATACAAGATGCCGATGGCGTGCGTGTCAATGACAGGCGTGTGGTCCAACACCCGGCACAGGCGCTCCAGACCGTCCGCGTCTGTGACATTGCGCGTCGATGGCCAGATCTCTGGATACGGCGAGATTTGCAGGGCGATGTACCCAGGATCGATGGTCACATCCTTTCGTCGTTGCGAAGGGGCAGAGCCTGCCCACACGTAACCGTCCGTGGGGTGTGGTCGAGGCGCTGTGTTGTCGGACGTGACGCTCAACGCAGCGGATGGGTCAACCTGTCAAGCGTCAGATATGGGTGCAAAGAAGAACAGCAAAACGCACGACTTCGACCGCTTCCTGGATCGAGGGTTCACCAGGAAAATCGGCAGGGTTCATAGCCTCGGGGTCCCGGTCGCGCATGAGGAAGGAAACCTCGGAGATCATATCTGGCTCAAACTCCCCCAGTCCTGACAGCGGGACGTTCTCGAGGCGCATCAGCGCGCATGTCCGACCCGACGCCCGGCGCGCATCCAGCTCCACCCAGCCACTCGAATCCACCGCACGAATCGTCAAGAGGCTGGTCGGGAACAGCCAGGTCTTCTCGACGACGCGCGCGCCGGGCGGCGCCATGACGTGTTCGCGCAGAAAGCTCTTGCCGGGCTTGGGGTCCGCGCTCGCGTACGTGTAGCGCATGAGCCAGTCGAAGCAGACCTCGGTGCGCTCGTCGAGCTCCGACTTGTTCTCGTTCGCGAGCAAGAGCTGGCGCGTGATGAACGGGATGTGCAGCCGCCGGCTCGGGATGGGCAGGGCGAGGAACCACAGGTAAAGGACGTAGTAGCTGTAGATGAGCACATGTTGACTGAGCGCCCAGCTGCGGCCTTGCGCCCCTGCCACGGATTCGTCCTCGTCGTCGCGGTTGTGGACCTGCAGGTACTGCAGTGTGACGCCAAATACGACCTTGTACTCGTCCCGCGTGAAGTTGGCGAACAGCTGAGGACGGCTGGCCACGAAGCCAAGGAAGTCGAGGATGTGCACGGCCATCGCGGTGTTGCTCATGATCTGGGAGAGCTTGTCGATGATGCGGCTCAGGAGACGCATCATGCTGGGCTCCAGCTCGAAGACACACAGCGATAACGCGTCCAGGCAGGGCTTCGCGGTGGGCGAATGTGGGACCAGCCCGAGAACGAAAGTCTCCACCAATGCGTCGAGAGGGGCCCTATCGTCGAAACTGAGCTTGTAGCTGACGAGAACGGCGAGGGTATGATACGCCACGGCGTTGGCATCGCGCGCCTTGAGCCCACTGCCGGAGGGAATGTTCGCCCCGTACCAGTCCAGACGGATGGCGGTGCACAGCGCCTTCAGCAGCTCAGCAGTAGCCTTCTTGGTCTTGGGGCCGCAGAAGAAGTGCTTGTTGGACAGCTGCGCGGGCAGATGGCAGAGGACGTAGCTGAGCGCCTCCCAGTCCTTCTCCACGCTGGCATCAAGCATTCGCGCGAGCGCCGCGAGGTACGCGCTGACGGGCAGGACATCGCCACTGGGAGCATGCGTCTCCACGCCGTCGCTGGTCCGCATCTCGCCCGGCAAGGCGAACGGTGCGTCCTCTGGCACACCCCACAGAGGTAAGGCAGGCTGCATTGGGCCCGCTGGACGACTCCTACTTCGACTGTTGGCGGGGTCGGCGCGCTCCGGAGCGCGCCCTCTGCTGTCGTCGAGAGGCGCTTTCGGAGTGGTTGCGTTCGGCAACGGGGTATGAGCGCGCCCGACCAGGGCGGCGAGCGGGAGGGTATCCTTGTCGACGCGGGGGCCGTCGAGCACGAAGATGCGGTGGTCGCGGTCGGCGCGCAACCGGAGGAGGAAGTTGAGCACGACGAGTCTTGCATGCGTGCACGTCTTCGGGTGCTGCTTGACGAGCTCGATGAACTCCTTGAAGAGCCGAATGACCAGCCGGCGCGCTGGATGCGGGGCGAACGCGAGCTCGTTGAACGCATCGACGAGCGCGACGCACGCCAGCTGTGCTCTGCAGGGCTTGGGCGGCGGCGGTGGGGCGGGCGGCGGAAGAAGACCGGGCGGCGTGCCGAGGGAAGGCGGCGGGCCGATGGGCGTCGGCATCGCAGTCGACGTGACGCTGCTGCCTATCTGGCTCGCGCGGCCCGTGTCGATGCGCATGTCGCGCTCGGTCTTCGGCGTGGGCGCAAAGCGCTGGAACAGCGACTGGAAGCGGTCCTTGGGCGGGCTGATCGCGCTCGGCGAGCTGGTCGCAGACGGCACGGGCGGCGTCGCGACGTCGGGCGACTGCGGGAGGCTCTGGCCGCATGCGTGATGGTGCACGCTGCCGTCACAATCACGCGTCGCTTCGAGGATGACGCGCAGCACGTTCTCCCCGAGCGGCGAGAAGTTCTCGGCATCCGGATCAGCCTCGAGGACGAGCTCGTTCTTGAGGAAATGGAGCGCGGTGCCCGGCGGTGGAGTCTTCCGCCAGTACTCGAGCACGAAGCGCACGAGCTCGCGCCGCTCGTCTTGCAACTCGTTGTCGCGCAGATACCAGTGCGTTTCGCGGAGGGCGTGCACGACTTCCTGTTCCCGCTGCGAGTTGATAGCGGCATCGAGAATGCCCCGGAAGGCTTCCAGCCATGCAACGCTTGCCGGAGTGAGCGCAGAAGTCTGGCGAAGGTGCTTGAGGACGTCAGAGAAGGTGTCGTCGGAAATATTGTGCGGGACCGAAAGCAGAATGGTGGACATGGGCGGTTCGAGCGGCGGTCGCTGGTCAAGAGGACGGCGGAGCAGTGCGGATAACGAGTTCAACAAGCGGGTCGGGCCCTCTGATGTAGAGAGCGGAAGCACGAGCTGTGGCCGCGGTGGAGCTGCGGACTCGTCCGCCGCCGACCTGGTGGGGGAAAGAGTGAACGTCAGTCGCGGCCTCCCTTATGACTAAAAGCACCCCGAGAAGCGCCGCACCTGTATTTGGGCACGTACCGCGCGAGCTCCAGCAGCACCTCGCCGTACACCGCCCGCTCCTCGTCCTCCCAGCCGGACTCCCGGGCGCCTGCTTCGATGGCCACGTCCGCAAGCAGATCGACCACTTCTTCCAGAAACCGCTCGCGCTCCGGGCCCGCCGCGGCATCGCGGTCCACCCACGCGCGCGTCGCCTCGACGAGAGCGCGTCCGGCGCCGACGGCCGCGAGGTCCCAGCCTTCGGTGTGCCAGCCCGCGGCGAGGTCGATCTGCTCGTCAAGCATAAGCGTCGGCGCGCCGCTCATGGAGTAGGACGCAGACACCTCTGCAGTCACGCGCGCGCGCGCCATCCGCCGGCGCGCAAAATGGCGCAATGGGATGCGCAGCGCGCGCAAGGCCCCGACGCCGAGCACGGGGTCGGCAAGCTGCGACCGGAGCGCGCGCAGGACGGTCGTCGTGAGCTTGCTGTCGAGCAGCTGCAGCAGCAGCTCGGTGATCTTGTCGTGTAGCTGCGTTTGCGGGTCCTTGAAGAGTTCCGGATGCGAAGCGTCGACGGGGAGCAGCGGGGACATGCAGGTGGCCAGCAGCCGGCAGACGACGCACAGATGCGTGGCCGTCGAGCTGGCCGACGTGAGCGGCTGGAAGGCACCAAGAAATGTTAGGTAGATCTTGGCGGGGATGAAGACGGAGGCGTGCGGCGCGTGGTCGAAGAACCCGCCCGACGCCGGCACCTGCGACAGAGACGAGGGATGGCGCCTGTGAGAGGACGGCTGGCGCGAGATGGGCGGGCGCACTGTGCTCGCGACCGGCGACGGCGGGCGCCGCGTCTGCTCGCCGAGCGCACGCGAGATGCAGCCGGCGAGCGTCTCCAGCACGCCGTCCAGGTCGTCCTCCGAGAACAGGCCGCGGTTCTTCTCGATCGCGTCCTTGAGCAGCTCCGCCGCGTCCTCCGCGAACTTGCCGCGGTCCGCGTTGCGCTCGGCGAGTGCGGTGGCCGTCCAGGTGGGGATGGCGGCAAGGAAGACCTGCTCGAGGCCGAGCACCTCGACGCCGCCGCGCGTGAGCACGGCCAGCGCGCGAAGTCTGCCCGGCGCCGTCTCGAGGCTCCACGGCACGTCCATGAGCATGTGCGCCCACGCGCACCGGTCCATGTCGCCCAGGTGCTCGGGCGGGTACGCAACCACGATGTCGGCGCCTGCTATTTGCAGCCCGAGCGGCGCGTCCTGCGCGAGCAGCGCTGGCAGCACTGGGGTAATGCGTGACGCCGCAGGCACTGGGTCCTGGCGCTGTAGGACAGGGGCGAGCTGCTTGGCGGCGGTGAGCGACGGCTGGTTGCCTGGCGCGAGCTGGGCGAGTAGCGTTTCCAACGACGGCAAGTTCGAAGCGCTCGTCGTGCTGGGCGTGGCAGCGGGCGGCGCGGGCTCGCCCTTTTTCTTGACGTTGTTCGTGAACGCGGTGTTGGCGCGGGCGCGCTGGCCGCGCGAGGCGGCACTGGGCCCGTCCGAGTGCAGCTGCGGCGACATGGTCTGCAGCAGCACGCCCATTGCATTGTTCAGCGGCTGTTCGGACCCAGCGCACAGCGACGTACCAGCGGATATTGTGGGAGATATTCGGACGCCCCTGTGCGGGCCCTTGGATTCGTGGTAGCGGCCGCCCTTGCCACTTCGGCGCCGTGCGCTGCAGACGGAGGTCGTGCCCAATCCAAAGGAGGAACCGGGCTGGCTCGGAGCGATCCGGGTGCAATCGTGCACCGCACTCGCGGGTTCGGCAGAATGCCACGGATCTCGCGCCAAGCCTTCTAGGCACCGAGCTGCCTCTCGCTGGTCCTCGAGCTTGCAGGACGGCAGACAGTTGGGCTCTGCTGAAAGAGGCCTGCCTGGTGAACTCTGCCGCTGCTGAATCAGGCAACAAATCGATTTGTACTTGTTTGCGCCTGCCGCACCCATGCCGGGCGCAACAGCCCAACGGAGCGACTTGAACGAGGCTTCCGGGAGGAATTCGAATCGCCCCAATGAAATGCGGAGAAGGGGCAAGGTACGCTCGTACTTTCATGAGTGACCTTTCATTAGAACGCCTGAATACCGGGAGGAGAGAGAACGCACATGTCCTTGGATCCCAACGAACCTCCGTCACTCTTGGAGGACGATGACCCACAGTAGGTCGAGGAGAAATGCAGGGGCAGAAACTGCGTCCGTGTCCGACGCAAAGGCACGTTCTCCACACGGCTGGAAAGAACGCCAGTCGGAGAGAATCTGGGAATTACGCGTAGGATTTATGTCGCTTCGCCTTCGACGGGCACATGCAGGCTGTACGAGAGCTGGACAATAGGGCTGTTGCGCAGATAGGAGGACTGTGACAGCGCCCTTAGACTCTGATCGAGGATGTCCGGGAAGTAAGGCCTGGCGAATTCTGTCCTGGGGCAGAACTGCAGGTGAATAGCTTAGCTGCCTCCGGCGCAAGATCATCTACCAACAAAGTGAGAGCACGAGAGGCGCTTCGCTGTGCTGCAGACACGCGCAGAAGCTGACCGGAGAGGGCAAGTACGAACACAACTGTAACCTTCAGTCCTCGGGCATGGTAGGCAATAAGAACACCAGTCAAAGAAGGGCCTCAGGAGTCAAAGATTGCCTGAACTAGTGCCCCACGCCGGAGAAGCGCGGAAACAGTCGTCAGTGAGCACCTCCAGTTGATCGACGATGGGAATAGACAGAGAAAAGACAAGGCCCGGGTATTAGAGAGCTCCAACAAGTCCAAACCGTTGTCAGCGGGTGAAGATGCCGTGAATTTGAAGAAACCACGCGAGAGCGTAGGTCGAAAGGAGCCGAGGAACGCTTTCGGACTCCGCGCGCGGAGGTGCGGGCATGCGCGCGCACCTCTGCGCGCAAAGGCCGTAGACGCATGAAGTCATATATACCGCATTAAATGAAGAGACGCGTAGTCTGGTTGATGAAGGATTCCAGGCCAGCGAGACCTCGTGCGAGCATGAATGCCTGTGTCACGGCTACGGCTAGACGACGGTTGCCGTTCGATGACAGTGCCAGACGAGATTCAGGCCCGCCGTAATCGCACCCCAACAGAATGAAAAGCACGCGGAGGATGGAGACCGTATTCAGCACGCGGACCATGTTGGCAAGGCATATTGAGATGTCCCAGAAGTTGACCGTAACGGGCGGACGTAGCACAGCGAGGAAGGCTCCTCCAACAGAGCGCAGACAGACGATAATGTGTCAAGAACCGGAGCGCGTAATGTGATCTAGGTGCCCCTGCCTTTGAGACAGCGCCCGAGCAAAGGACGAAAGCACCCGAGGAACGCTTTCGAACTCCGCGCGCGAAGGTGTGGCATGCGCGCACACTTTCGTCCGCTGAGGCCGTAGGCGCGTGACGTCATGGTGCATGCTTAAACACAGCGACGCGCGTGTCGTTTGGCGATGGTGATGGTCGAGGGAAAAGAGCAATCGGCGTCATCCGGCAGCCCTCCAGCTTTTATAGCCGGGAAGGCTGTAAAAAGGTTGGGGCAAAAGAGTCGGCAATTCGGGGCACGAAAAATCCGTTGGGGTACTCAGGTTCGCGTTTGTGCGCGGTGTGTGTTCCCGATTTAGAACGCGATGGGATATAGGGATCGTCATTACGTCACGCGCTCCGATCGCAGTTTGGCTCTTGGGCGACGAACTGCACACCATGCAATGGCGGTCCTTGTTGCTTGTTTATCGCGTGGTATGTCACTTGGTATTCTTCCTGTCAATCTTAACCACCGACTGGCCGATGCACCACTGACTAGTGACTACTCATATAGATGTACAGTACATAAGGGCCTCCTCGATCTGTTCGCACCCCATAACCGCCTAATCCCACACCATCGCTCCTTTTACATGCCTTAAACCCTCTCATTGCTGCCCTGCGTGAAACTCTTGCTTTGAGGTTTGTCCTGCCGGCGGGGGCCTCACCAGTCGCATCCTCAGCACTTCCAACAGGCGGCGGTACCAATGAAAGTGTCTCAACCACGGCACCAGAAGCCCCACTGGCTCGTATAAGCGCGCACATGTACGCTTCAGGGCACTGGGCGTCCTCGCAGAACGTTCACCCGCGCTGCGACTTCGCAAGCCTCCCATCGGCGAACTTCTTGCACACGCAAAACTCGGTCTCACCCGCGGGAAGGAATTGGTCTAGGACTATGGTTTCTGCCGAAGAGTCGCATTAGTGGTGCTGAACATGCGAACACCTGGATGAGGTCGCGTCCTGATGGTTTCGGCGGGGTGAGAGTATAAAAAGTTTACTACTAATCCCATACCCGGGCATGTTCAAAATGATCCGACACCACCAGGACTCGAACCTGGGCCTCCAAAGGAGATCAGATATCGAAGAGATTCGAGTCTGACGCGTTAACCACTCCGCCATAGTGCCTTGGCTTGCCTTCAAAATGGTCAGTCTACACCGTGTCAGTTGAACTTTACGATTAATCCCATTTCACCGACTGCACTCTTTCCCATTCTTGACTCTGCGTCCCCCAATCCGCTCAAGCATCCCACTAAGTGTTGAAAGATCGCGGCGTGTAGTGAGAGGATCCCTCTATGTATTCTCTTTGGCTGCGTCGAACTCCGCTGCCAGATTTTACCTTCAACCAGTCTCGAGCCTCCGCCGGCGAGCCTGCCCCAGCGCGTCAACTAGGGTCGCTCATACACCTTCTCCAGCCGTCCTTTGCATACTCTGCCAGCGGCCGGTGTCACGCGCTGTCACGCGGCCGATTGCGCTGGATGCAGCCGCCACAGGCCAAGTCCACAGCACTCGCAGCTCGCTTTATTACTGATTCATCTCCCTCAGATAGGTTGCCTGATCACCGTGTCCTGGGTCCATAGTTCAAGCAGAGAACAACGTTGAAATACCGTCCCTCGGGCTGACGAACACTGCTACATGCAAAGACCCAAGTCTCCCACTTCAGCCAGTCCCGCTCCTCCTATGCTGCCGCGGACTCGCCCTCCATCTCGCACTGGAGAGCCATAATCACCTTCTTGGAGACTATGCCCTTGAACGGCTCGCTCGACTGCACGGCCGCCGGCAGCTTGGCGAGCTCCTTCGCTTTGAGCGCGTCCAGCAGCAACTCCCGGCGCGCTGCATTGTCCGCCTCGGCATCTGCCTCCTTGCGCAGGTCATGGTCGAAGAATTGCCTGTGGTAGATCTTCGAACCCACGTCAAGCAGCCCGTTGCTCTCAAGCCACTCGACGTGCCGGCCGCACTTGACCATCGCGCGCCAGGGCGGGCACTTCGACTTGCGGTGCCTGCGCCACTGGACGATGTCGCCGCGCACCACTGGGCATCCGCAGATCACGCAGGCAGTCACGCCGTGGCAATCGTACTTGTGGTCGCTCTCCTGACCCTTCTCCACGCACTCGAGGATGCCATAATCCTTCTTGCACGCGTCGCACTCGACCCACTCGCCGTCGCCGGACCGCGGGATGTCTGGCTGAGCGTCAATGAGGTCTCGAATTGCTTGTGCAACCTCGTCCGCCATCTCCGAAGGTAGCGCCTTTGGCAGGGCTGCACCGGCTGGCTGGTTCAGAATGCCCAGCGCGATGCGGAGCGCTGCCTTCTTGCGCTGTACGTCTTTGGCATAATTCTCGATCGCCCTCGCGGGGCGGGATTTTGCTTTGTTCTTTGATTGGGCATTGGGCCCAGGACCGGCACCGGCGCTCTTCGACACGAATAGTCAAACAACTTCGTTCACCTGACGTGATGGAAAGGTGCGCACCTTCTTGCCCGACTTCCGGTCCTTCTTTCTGACGTTTTCTTCGAGCCGCGCAGTGCTGCCCGTGTCGACCTGAAACACGCCGCGCGCGACCTCGTCAGAACGTCACGAGTGCATCCTTGCTTGAGCCAACCCACATCAGCGCGAGCGTCATCATCGTTCCTCGTGGATGAAGTCAATCCCTGTATGCCCGCAGAGGTGTCAGCCTGTAATATATTGAGTGATTTGCCTCTCGTCGAATAGAACGAATACTACGCTTACCGCTGCGTGTGGATCGCTCAGGTCATCGCCGGTGCTCGTCTACGAGATCGCGTCAACATGCGGCTTCAGCCTGACACTCGTAAGATCGCACCTGAGCTGCTGTGCCATCCCCGCGGCAGCGCTTCGTCCTGCGCTTCTTTTTCTGCTGCTTTCTGGACTGAGGGGGCGTCAGTGGCACTGGCAACCCCCACCGCGATACAAGTTACAACCCACCGGCTCATAGTCGCTGTCTGGCGCCCGAGCGCGCTTCGTGCTGCGCTTCACGGTCTTGTTCGTGACCTGCGTCGACTCCTCAGAACGGGCCTGCATCGAGTCGTCCGATCGTGGCAGCGAGGCGGCGTGCTCTGCGGCCACCTCCACCGGAGTGTCGGGCAGCGGCGAGGCTGCGAACGAGATCGCGTCATACGATAGCCCAGGCGTCGATTCCGTCAAAGGCGACGGCGGCTCGTCGTCGTCCATCGTCGGCGCTGCATCCGTCGAGGTAGCTTGCTTGTTCGTGTGCAGGACCTGGGGATCCACGGTCGCATCGTCGTGCTGCAGTGATGCAGCGGCGCCCGTGCCCAGCGCGGGCGTTGGCATCGCGGCCTGCTCGGGGACCAATGGCAGCAAGGCGTCCAGCACCTGCCTCACGCCCTCCTCGTCGAGCGTGTCGACCCACAGCTGGGCGTCGCCCTGCTCGTCGTCCGCCGTGCCGCTCGAAGGGTCGATGAAAGGGGCCGGCTCCTGCACCAACCATCAGAAAAAGTGCCCACAGAGGCCTGTCGCGACGACAACATACGGGCAAACCATCAGCTGGATCGTACGTTGGGGCCTGCGACGCAGCGTCAGCGACCACCGCGAGTGCCACTCGACAACCACCACCCCAATACTTACCGTTTCATCCAGGAGCCCGAATGCATACGGTTGCGGATCCATCCGCCAACTGTCGTCGTCGTATGGTGAGTCGAGATCCATTGCTGTTTGTATCGAGCTGCTCGCTGATGAGTGTCCAGCGAAGGATGGTGTGAAAGTAGAGTTCTGGGCGGCGCCGATTTATCCTCCAGTCGGCCGTCAGACTCCGCACTTTCAGTCACACGTGCCGCGTACGTGTCCTATGGTCCTGCGGCATGCGCCGGCAGGCCGTGCGGAGTCGCAGGAGAGAGGAAGCAGCCGCATCACGTGACCGCCTTCGGTCGTCGCCGTTATCATTGGGTGGTGCCGGCCGCGGATTTAAGCGGCGGGGACAATTTCAAGCTCCTCCTGCACGGCTTGCCATCGCTCTCCCGGAAAGTCGACATGCAACCGACTTCTGCTGCCAGCGGCGGTACTTTCGACCTTGACGCTGCGATCAGGCTTGCCGGCTTGGATTCCTTTGTGGACCGCGAGCCGGTAAGTGGTTCCAGTGGTGCCTGTGTTGGGTGGTTGCTCACTGCGGTTGCTCTTTAGTCTAAAGACGACATTGCTACAGTTTTTGGTGGACTGGGGCTTGGACAATACGCTGGGCTGGACGAACAGGTCAGGAGATCGGTCTGTCTACTTGCCCGGGTGTCTGACGGTCATGAATCGTGTTCCAGCCCGAAAGTGGTGACATCAACACCGACCTCCTGGCCGACATTTCAAGCACGCTCGGGGACAATGACCTCGAGGTCGACCAGGCTATCGGGCTTGCTGATCAGGTCAGCAGAGTCGTGAACTGCAGCTGCCGTGGTATCTAACCCGCTTGTAGAACTCGCCGGCCACGACTGGCGACGGAGCGGAAAGCGATGGTGGTGTTGAAGACACCACAACCGAGCAGCCTGCAGTAGCTGCGCCAACGGTGAGTCGTGTGCACCTTGGGCATTGAGAGCCGTCTCTGACAGCGGCTTAGATTGCATTGCGCAGCGTGCAGCAGTCAGAGATCGACTGGGTGCGTCAATATGTCCATGTACACTGCGGCTGCATAGTAACATATAACGCCGTGCTCAGGACGATCTCTGGACTTCACGGCGCAGGGACCCCATCCTCGATAAGATACTCGGCGAAGACGTGTGCTCTTCGCCTGTCCCGACCCCGACAACCGCGCCGCCGGCCGCCCCGCTACTCGTGCCTTATCATAGCGAGGGGTCTGCACCTCCGGTGCTGAATTCGCCTGCAAGCGCCGAGCCAGAGGCCAGCGGCAGTGCGGGGCACTACATCGGGCTCACCGAAGTCGTGTCGCCAGCGTCGGCTACGACACAGACGCCCATCCTCGTTTCCGACGCCTCCAGCATCGAGTCAACGAGCACCCCATCGCCCTCGACGCCCACCTGTGGGACTGCTGCCGTCGATAGCCACGATCAAGCAGCGTCAGACTTGGACCCTGTGCTCGACGATGCCGTGTCTCAAGGGCTCACCGGCGAGGCGCTGGCTCCGGAGAAAACGATCGCTTCCAAGGCGAGCGTGTCTGTGGAGACGCTCCGAGCGCAACCCGAGACGACAGCAAGCGCCGCATCCCCGACGCGCGATGAGTACAGCGAGGCGATGGTCCCGAAATCTCGCACCGGCGCCCCAGCCTTGGACGACGCATGTCTGGCGCAGTTCTGCGCGGTGATGAGCGCCGAGTCGCGCGCTGAAGCGGAGCGGATCGCCGCCGAGGCTGGCAGGCCGGGGAACACGGCTCTGAACGCCTTGATCGGCTCGCAGCCCATGGAGGGCATCGTTGCGAGTAGGCTGCTCAAGCGCGGCCGGGACGAGGGCATAGCGCACGCCGTACGTTTCCAGTGCACTGGACACTGTGGTTGTACTGATGCATGCGCCCCTCGCAGATGAATAAGCGGGCGAAGAGAGCCGACGTGCGTCAGCAGGAGCAGGAGCACATCGCGGCACATCGCTCTGTGGCCAGGCTCTTGCCATTCGCTGTGAGCCTTGGACTATTTACAGTGCAGTGGATAATGTCTGACGAACGTTATCCCTAGGTCGATGATATGCGCTATTTGTACAATAACGATGCGACACTTCATGACACTGAAGTGAGTCCTCAAAGTCGGAACGCAACATCGTGGGTGTTTATCGTACCATACAGGACATGGTGTCTAGTGGGCAGATGGAGAGCGACGCAACGCTATCTGATGATTATCGGGACGACGAAGATGCAGAGACCCGCGGCATGGAATCAGCGCCCCACGACCCCAGTTCCAACGAGGGGGGGCAAGACGATGATGTTAGCGAGCAGCAGCAGGGCGCGGTGCAGGTGCGTACCTCCAAGCGTTTCGTTAGTTGTCGTTGCTGACTTTGGTCTATCGTCTAGTCTTCTGCGCCCGCGCCCGCTGGTCTTGGGCAACCCGCCCAAACAAACAAGAAAGAGAAAGGCAGCCTTGGCAAGGCCATCGAGAAAAACGCTCAGAACCGAGAGCGTCTTTTCGTCGAAGCGGAGAATGCCCTGCGCATCATCGAGCGACCTGAGGAGCCACTTCAGGGTGCGCTGCCGCTGACCATCGCCAGTCGGTTCAAACAGGACCTGCGCGTGCTCATGGGCCTCCCGGCCGAACCGGCCGACCCGGCCGACTCGCCCAAGGTGTGCAATGCATGCTTCGAGGCCGGGCACCACGACTGCGGTAACGAGGCCGCGGATGCGTGCTGCGTGTGCGGATGCCCCATTGCGCGCGTCGACGACTACACGCAGTGCCGCAAACATCGTCTCCACAAGTGCCCAGGCTGGTGCGTGCGCGTGTCGACCAGGCGGCACGCGGAGTGGCTCGCGCAGAACGGACTGCTGGAGAAGTTGGGGGAGGAACACGGGGAGCTGTTCAAGATGCAGAAGCAGTTCTTCGGCGAGCATATGCGCAAGGAGGCCGATGCGGCGGCGGCGGCTGACAAGACCGGCGACAAGGACGGCGCGCGGCGTCAGGCTCTCCTGGATGCACTCGATCGGGCTGAGGTGGACTCGCTCAGAGGGGGGATGGCTTCGGGGAACCCATTCGCGAGCATCCTGTCGCTGAAGCGCGCCGCCGTGGTCGAACGCCTTCGGGCGAAAGTTCGGGCCGAGGCAAGCTCGTCCGCGACGACCATCGATGCACAGGAGTAGGTATCCCAGCGCAATGTCGAGATGTGTAGAGCTAGGTAGAAGGATGGGTGGAACAGCGCAGGCAACAGGGTCGGCTTTCATCATTGTTGTGTGTTTGAACGCGAGACCCAAGACCAGCGCGGACCTGAGCTGTCACAGTTAGCTCGTCTTAGAATATGGCACTCACTTGGGATTATCCCTGGTTATTCGATTTCAGCTCGCGGTTCTGCGTGTCCATCGACGATGGAGACGTACGCCCACCTGACACTGTAATCGGGATAAATCGCACCCCAATGAGCGACCCAGTCGTTCTAAGCCGCGAGGAACGCCCATCGAGAACTCACAAAAATGCTATGTTCGCTGGAGAGAGAAAGGAAGGTCGGAGGTGACTCAGTCCGGCGGAAGTATTTATTGGCCCCGTTACGAACAAGCCACGGCCCACCGGCATCATGAATGAAGTCACATGAGAGTGCTCAAAGGACGCATTTGGCTTTCAAGCTGTCAGGGTTCATACAATCGCACTCATTTGCACGTTTACGGGATCTCATGGGAGAGAGTTTAACACTTCTAATTCGACAAAGATACCAACTAGAACGGCATTCAGTAGACACTCGATCCCCGGACCAATGTACTTCTTGAGGCCGAAGGGAATGTCTTGCATCTGGCTAGAGAGAGTCAGACATCGTAAGAGAGCGAGGACCCAGACGGCAACGTACACAGCCGGGATCCGGGTAGGCTGAGAGTAACGACTCCCGTTCAGAATTCTGAAGTGACAGTTGCTATTCGAGGTAACCCAGCCGAGCGAACGCCTTCGCGGGGGGCTCAGGACTGAGGATAGCTCGTCCGGAACGACTCGACCGCCAAGGCATACGAACCAGTATGCTCGAGCGCTGTCGAGATACGTAGGAAGCCAGATGGCGACCAATGCTGTTTGGTTCGTTTAGGTGACTGCTCGTGTTAGTCCCCAATCCTGATCCAGTGCTTACAGTCAAACTAGGAACAATCCCGTCCGCTGATCTGTATTTCACTCCCTGACTGGTTGAGGTGCTGGAAACGACGGACCCGGATGCAGAAGACTTTCTTGACTTCAGCACTAAACCCCGGGCAACTGAACCCATCTTAACCGGTCAGACCTTGGATAAGCTATTGCGGTACATTACCGTCGATAATTATTGTGATCCATAGGGCTGGGAGTGGCTCCCATGGTATGACACAATGAATATGAGGGAGTCGACTGTAATACCTCATTCTCAGGCATTTTGGACGAGCTCTCAGCATTCCTATCGCACATCTCCCGACACTCTGGTACCCCCTTGTTGTGATGCATCACGTGTAGCATCATCTCAGGACGATCAACTGCACTGCGTTCTGAACGGGCACGATGCGGATCAGCGGAGTTGGACGCGTTTGACGCTCGCGCACTTTGCAAATTTTCTTCATTGTCTCTCTCTCGTCTGCACTGGAGGCGGTTCCCTGACGCGCCCACCAGGGCACAATTCATGTGGCTTTAACCGGCTCTTCATCACCTTCGACCGCCAGAAGCCATGCGGCCTCTCCCGCAGCCTGTTCAGCCTCTGCGCGCTCGCTGATGCAAAGGCTTGCTAGCAGTTTGGAGGCTGGCTGCGCGCGGCTCCAATGGCTTGGAACGCCTGGTCGCTCAGTGATTGGCCGTCGACCGCCATCTAGGCCCACAGTGGTCGGGTTGGGCACCCTCTGGTCGTATGCCCGTGCCAGACGAGCCAAGCACGGTGCGCCGAAGCGGCGCAGTCCACACAGCCAAACAATCCTCACGCCACGTTGCAGATTCGCACGGTTTCCTTGCGATCGAACGCGTCCAAATGCTTCCGGGCATCGAACAGCGCGTCGTAACGTGACCTGGTTCGGTGTGCAAAACAAACAAACCGCCCTCCTGCCGACCTTGAACCACGCTCGCCGCGGGTATAAAGCCCAAGGCACTCTCAGCCCCCTACACACCATCACCGCCCCCACCGCCCGCGCCCCCGCCGCAGACACGTCCTCACTGTTCCGCATGTCGACCCCGCCGACGTCGAAGGTCCCTGGCAGCCGCCAGCAACCGCCCTCGCTGCCCTCTGCCGCGGCTCTGAGAGCAGTGCAGCGATCCCCGCGCCGTCTCATGGCGCAGTCGCCCCCGTTGTCCCTCCATCCGTCTGCGCCGACCAGCGGCCCCGTACGCCACGCGATGCCTATGCGCCCGTCAACCCATGGTCTGCCCTTCCCGACCTACACGCGTGGCCGAGGGCCTGCTGCACCCATCCTCGGCCCCGTTGCCAGCGTCTCCAACGACTACGTCTGCCCGTTCCTGAACTCGCGGCCGTGCATGCGCCCGCCCTTCGCGACGGCCGAGGAACTGGTCCGCCATTGCCGCGAGGAGCACCACGATGACCCCTTTAACACCGAGTTCCACTCGCGCTGGAACACGCACCCGCGGGTGCGCGAGGCTCTCGCGGCGTGGGTGAGCGCGCGCAAGGCCGCGGCCGCGAAGGCGCCGGCGCCGCTGAACTAGGACTCCCAACGGAAGGAATGCTGCCCCACGGAAATCTCGCGCTCTGCTCTGCTCTGCTATCTCAAGTTGGAATGTCCATACAATCCGATCGCTGTACTTGTTCGTTAGGAGGCGTCAACAACGCTAGTGTTTCGCCCGGCCAATCAATGTTTGCATCTCTATTCCCTGCTGCAAATCACGGTGCCTGTATGGGACCGTCCGTTCTAGCGTCCTGTCGTTGGCGTCGTCCCACTATTGTTCGACTGTATCGGACGAACCGCTCAGTCGACCTTCGGATGGCGCGTGCATGGTATCCATGGTTCTTGTTCAAGAACCGGGGCCATTACTCTGAGAACCTCTAGTGACCCCGTGGGCGATACTTATGAAGGCATGAGTTGTGAGCTGACGTATACTGGGGGGTCACGCGCTTCATTCTCGTCGACGCTTACCATTAATCATCGCGATAGAAGACACCCTGAGCCGATACGCCTGACCGTGAACCTGCCGACCAGCGTGACCGACTCGGGTACGCCACGCTGAGTGATGTCTTCCCGAAACCATTCAGTCAGACCGTCGTTTTCCCCGTAGAACTACTGCAGCTGTCGCGTTGATCGGTCGGTGCGCTGGCGGGGGAAGCGAAGCCCGCTCAGGAGTCTCGACCCGTGTTCAGGTTGAGTCTAGAAAGTGAGAAAACTCTCAAGTCGTTTCTGATTCCTGTCACGGGACGTCAGCTGTCAGGCTCAGCGAGCTCAGGACGTTCCTCGCCGCGCGAGGATTGCCAATCGACGTTGTCAAACATGCAAGAAGCCAGGAACCGGTCCGCGCATCCGATTCCGATGCGTGCCAGGCCCGGCTCCCGCGCAAAGTGCCGGAGTGGTTCCTTTCTTCCTTGCCTCAGCTGGCATCCGCGCACGTGCACTATTTATCTGGGTTTCCCCGCGCGCTCTGAGACAAAAGGAGCGCCGCTGCATTCTGGGCTTCAGCGCTCCGCGCGCTTGTGGTCCTTCAGACAGCAACGATGCCCGTCGCTTGCCCAGCAACTCGTAACCGCGCGCTGCTTCGCGGATTCTTCTGGCCCGGTTCAGCCGGACGGGCACTACGGTCGTCGCAACAGAGGCGCTCTTGCTGAATGGCTGGGTGCTGCATTTCTTCGTCTCCTGGCAGCTACTGGTGTTCGTCTATTGTCAACACGGCTTGCTCGCATGCGTTTTGCTCTTGAGAATCATTCTCAACGAAACGCATCTCAGTCAGCGTCTCGCGCTTGCTTTCTCTGTTCGGTCTCCTAGAGCCGACGACGCGGCTCGTCTTGCCTTCCTCCCAGTGTGAGGCTATCCGACACCAGGCCGGTTTCGCGCTTGCCTGAACCTATTGCCATGCTGGGAAACAGCCATTCGATACCGGGCACCGGTAGACTTTTAAGGCGTGCGTGCTTGCGTGTGGAGAGAGACTCTGGTCTATCATGGCGCAAACTCTCGTCGACCTCGCACAGCTCATCCTCGGCGCGGCGCTGCAGATAGACAGCATCTGCAAGGAGAAGAATGTCACGTTCCCGTCCCTGGACGAGCCATTCACCAAGGAGTCGGAGACTATCCGCAACGACCTCGGTGTAGTCGCCGCGACTGCGACCCTGTCGGCCGCGTCTGAGCAGCTGGTCAACACGGCCTTCTCTCCCGCGCGAACACTCTACAACACTGCGACATGCGTGCGTGCTAGGCTCTCCGGCATCTCTCTGCTAACGAACACGAGCACAGTTTCAAGCGTCGTCGGCTCTGCGATTGGCTGCCACGATCAACGTCGCCGACGTCCTGCGCGACGCCGGGCCCAAGGTAGATTGTTACCCCATGCTCAAGGGCCTCGACGTTTCATCGTCGTGCAGGGTGCACACGTGCACGAGATCGCCGAGGGCACGACGGTGGACCCGGCCAAGCTAGGTGCGCCGGCTCTGCGTCTCCGTAGCGGGCGGGCGGTCGCTGACTCTGGGCGGCGTGCAGCACGGATATTGCGGCTTCTCGCCACCCGGCACATCTTCCGCGAAGTGGCCCCGGACGTCTTCGCCAACAACCGCATCTCATCCCTCATGGACACGGGCAAGCCGGTAGCCGAGCTGCGCGCAAAGTGCGACCCGCGCTCCCGCCCCGGCCCCTGCGCGTCTGACGTCCCGCATGCAGCCCGGAGGAGATGCACGCCAACTCGAACGGCATCTCCGCGCTCGTGCTCATCCACTCAGATGAGCACATGAAGGGCGGCGCGTTCCTCACTGACACGCTCACCGACCCTGAGACCGCATACTCGGACGACCCCACGAAGACGGCCATCAACGTGGCGCTCAATACGAACCTCAACTACTGGGCGTGGCTCGAGCAGCCCGAGCAGCGGTTCCGGCTCCTCCGCTTCGGCATGGCGATGCACGGCGCGCGGACGATGTGGGGCGACAACTTCTTGCTGCAGGGTGAGCGCATTCGTTCCGCAAGGGTTGCGTCATCTGAGCTCGTGCAGGGTTCAACTGGAAGGGACTGGCACCGGGCTCGACCGTCATCGACGTCGGCGGCGGTGTGGGCTCGCTCTCCCTGATCCTGGCCAAGGCGTTCCCGGCCCTGCGCCTGGTGGTGCAGGATCGGGAAGCGACAATCCAAGCCGCGCACGATGTACGGCTCCTCCCCTGCATCTCCACGTGTCCTCACCGAATCTGGCGATACAGTTCTGGCAGGGCGAGCTGCCTGGCGCCGTGAGCTCGGGGCGTGTCGAGCTGCAGCGTGCGTCCATCCCATCGCGTCCCTGCGTGCGCGACTGGTGCTCATCCGCACCGCAACCGCAGCGCACGACTTCTTCAACGACCAGCCGCCGCGCGCGGACGCGCCCGCGGTCTTCCTCATGCGCTACATCGTGCACGACTGGGCGGACAGCTACGCGCGGCGCATCCTGCAGAAGCTGCGGGACGGTGCAGGGCCAAACACGCAGCTCGTGCTCGTCGAGGAGATCCTCGCGTACGCGTGCGCCATGGACGGCGACAGTCTGACGGCCGCAATCCCCGGCGCGCAGGGTGCCGCGGCGCCGAAGCCGCTGCTGCCCAACCTCGGCATTGTCAACCTCTCGAGCTACTTGCGCGACTTGCAGGTGCGTTTTCGTTGTGGGGAAGGGGAGGGAGGGAGCCAGCCGCTGACGGCCCTGTTCGCAGATGCTGACTGGCCTCAACGGCCAGGAGCGCACCCTGCGCCACTTCGACAGTCTCCTGGCGAGCGCGGGGTGGAAGCTGCACGAGGTGCACAGGACGCCGCTGTCGTTTGCGTCGCAGATCGTGGCCGTGCCCATGTAATTTCGCTTCGAATCTGTAGAGGCCATGAAATTGGTTGAATTCTGAGGAGCAGGTCTTCATGCGTCAGTGCCGACCACCACTTCTGTCCTGCGCCAGGTGCAAGACAATGAAGGCGTCAAGGGCGTTATAATCAGCGTAACAATCCACAGAGGTCCAACAGCATATGTACGATGAATACACGACATACCACAAATAAGTATAGTGCTACAGCGACGGAGACAGCGACGAAACCCGGGCGCGGGGCCCCGGGTTACCGCGTTGGTCTTCGCCAGGTTCCTGTCCGCGAGTCGCGCGCCCAACGCGACTCCTCGCCGGGGAACGCGACGTACATCAGTGTCGGGCAGGCGCGATGCCAGTTCTCGAGCGCGCGCGGCTTGCGCGCGTCCCACACGTGGCGCACGCGCTGCCCGCGGTAGCGCAGGCGGAAGTTGACGAGGTTCGTAAAGCGCAGGAAGACGAGGAACCATAGGTCGTGGTCCCACGGCGGCTCAGTCGCTGGCTGCAGGCGTGTGCGTGAGCGAAGGATGTGTGGGGGTGGGGCGCACGCACGTCCGGCATACGGTGTATGTCGACCGTGAGCCCCTTGAGCGCGGGCAGCACCTCGGCTATGCCGTAGATGGGCTGCGGAGACGGTGCAGCGGAGACGCGCAGCACGTCCAGGTGCGCGGCGTGCAGTTTGAGTTGCGGCAGCGCGCGCGTGCTGCACTGCTCGTCGCCCGCGATGCGCGAGCGGACCCGGAGGTGTTTTACGCCGTCCCACAGGCCCGCGAGCTCCTCGTACGTGTCGAGCCGGACCAGCTTGGCGAGGGACGGCTGGTGAAGGTCGTGCGGCACGCTCCTCGATGAGGGCGGCAGGATCGCGAGGTGCTTGAGCGTAGGAGCCTGTGCCGCGAGAAACGCGACCAGCGATGGTGTGTACGGGAGACTGATCGTAAGCGTCGAGAGGCTGAAGTTCGCTTGGAGCAGCCGAGTGATGTCGAAGGACTCGCACGCGCCGGGCAGCTGCGGCAGGTCGAGCTCGAGGAACGTGAGGTTCGGCAGGGCGACGATGAGCGTCGCAATTTCCCTGAGAATGGCGCGGCGGCAGAGGAACTGCAGGGAGCCGTATGTGTCGGGATAGTAGGAGAATCCCGGCGAGATGGTCGTGAGGCGCAATGCCAGCAGCCGCACGCAGCGCACGCGCCGTTCGCGGCGGTCGGGATGAGAGCGCTTGAGGGCGAGCCGGAAGCGGAGCACGGGCACGATATGCGCGAAGGCCAGGCGGTTGTACAGGACGCGCTCTGCTTCTGGGTTTATGGCGCTGCTCAGAAGCGCGCAGGTGCGCAGGTCCGCGTTCAGGGACAGGCAGTCGACTATGCGACCCCACAGTTCTGCGGGAAGCCTCTGCGCCATCCCTCGCGTGCG
The DNA here is from genome assembly GCA_030578095.1 of Auricularia cornea. Classification (NCBI taxonomy): domain Eukaryota; kingdom Fungi; phylum Basidiomycota; class Agaricomycetes; order Auriculariales; family Auriculariaceae; genus Auricularia; species Auricularia cornea. Next base: position 6,245,693 of record JARLTE010000007.1, read on the forward strand.
GGCGACAGAGGGCTGGTGGGGTGGACGTTGGAGGGCAAGACCATGTGCGCGGGTCCGAAAGTTTAGGCGAGGGACTTGGCGTCTGCAGCCGAGTCGAGGCACACACGGCACGGGTACCTAATCCGTGATCGCGGCGATCAATGATTAGTCATGAACCGTTGAATGTATAACGCCGGTACAAGCCTGTGGCAACTTCAGGACAGCTTTACTCTGACTGAGAGCCGTTTTTCGTCCTTAGATACCTCCCGACACCTCGGACCGAGTGAGAGAGAGAGGGATTCCCGAATACTCTCACATGGTCCAGGTAACATCGCTGTGCTTCCCCCCTCACCCTCCAGGCATCATTGTTATGTTAGGTAAAATTGCAGAGGCATGATCTACGTGCGTAATGACAACTGTGCTCGCACCCCTATCGGTGAGGTTGTTTCGGAGGCCTCAGGTTTCCGTCGATACATCATGGACTGAGGGCATCAAAGCTCGCAGTTTCTCTGAGCTAATTGAGCCTATACTACGCTTGCTCGTTGGTTGAGGTTGACACCGACAGGACGCGGGGAAAACGGAGGTTGCAGATCGTTAGACCCGAAGTACCCGTTCCGAGCGACCGAACACCAAACTCCGCAATCCTGGTTCGACCTCTCATCCATCCGCATGATGACAAGCGACTTAGCCCTCGCGTAACTGTCCGTGCACTGTCCACTCCTACTAGGCCCTGCGTTCCCGCGCTCGCTATAACCGTTCGCTTGGCTTTGAGCGACGCTCTGCAAACCTCAGTCCCAGCTTTTACCCCGACTTTCTGACACGGATTTATATCTTTATTCCTTCTAGAGCACAAAAATCACATAGAGGCGCGCACACAACCCAAAGCGGAAACTGCTCGACAGATTCCGGCCGCCAGACGTCCCCTGTTCCCAAGCCCCTCACATGCCGTTGTAAGCCAGGTCGTTGTTTGTCCCTGAGGCTATTACAGTACTAATTAGCCAGAGCTCAGTTTACAAGGATATTTTATTACTCACGAACGCCGCCGAGAAGTCCAGTGAGGCCCAAGGACCGGATATTCGCGCTCATCGTGGCGGGCGATACGTTACCATTCAGGCCGATGAAGTACGCAACGAGGCCCGCGACGTGCGCAGCGGATAGCGATGTTCTACGGCCCAGCATCAGCGCTGTTTTTACGCATTCGTGGTAGCCCTGGCATACCCAGAGAGCACGCTCGTTGCGGTGTTCGAGCCGGTGAACGCGCTGGTGATCTGGTCTATGTGAGCACTCCTAAAACCGATGCAGGGCTCTCAGGCTTACCGTCTGGCCAGGCGCAAAGATGTCCACGCCCGCGCCAAAGTTTGAGAACGAAGCGCGTGTGTCACTGATCTAGATCCCGCACGGTGTGAGCAACCTCTCAAGCACGAACGGGCGCGCCGACCGTGGTCGCTCCCTAGATTCGAGCAGGTGAGAATCTCTGAAAACTTCACGCAGATAGCCACACGTACGACGGTGATGGCAGAAGGCGCGCGGGCCGGCGAGTTGTTCGACACATTTTCCTGCGCGCGGCATCCGTTTCAATTCCAGGCATTCCTTGCGCAGGCAGTCGCGTGCGTACGTTGTCGTTCCCCGCGGCGACGATCACGTGGATGCCCGCGCCGGTCATCTGCGCCACCGCGTTGTCCAGGTCGGACGACGGCGCGCCGCCGAACGAGAGGGTCGCGACGGTTGGCCGCCCGCTCGATCTCGCCCTGTTGAACGCGAAGCTTAGGCCTGCGATGATGTCTGAAACGGTGCCCTGTCTGCCAGCGCCGTCCCGTCAGGCATGTTCCTCGTCGTATCAGCCAGCACCCACCCGTTCCTGTCGAGGACCTTGACCGCGATGACATTCGCCGCCTTCGCGACGCCGAAGCGCGCGCCGATCGCCGTCGCCGCGACGTGCGTCCCGTGTCCTGCGCATGCGCTCTCAGTACCCCTCCGTTGATGCTCTGGACTGGCGCCTCACCGTTGTCGTCTACCCCGGGAAGGTCGGAGGCTACAGCGCCGAACGTTGCCCGCCCGCCGAATTCAGTCTGCACCGCGGTCACAACAGGGGAGAGGGAATGCACGTCTCAACGTACGTGAGAGGCCAGGATACCGGTATCTATCGCACGTCGGCATCAGTAACCCGGCGCTGCAGAGGACGCGCCCAATCCGCCTCACCGACGACGAAAATATCGACACCTTTCGCGGGACGATTAGTAACCTATCTGCGCGTACACCATGGGCCCGACGCACCTCCGCCGCCCGTCGAGTCAAAGTGGTACGTGAAGTTCAGCGCCGAAGCCGAACCACTGAGCGGGGCCTGTTGCGAGATCCGTGCGATACCTTATCGCGCGGTCGATGGCCGTCAGCGGACCCGCCCCCCAATCCAGAGAGCAGTCAACTTACCCCATGGAGCGTTCGTCCTGGGACGGCGTTCCGTCTGGATCAGCGAATCTCAAACCGCGGAATGGCCGTGATGGGCATACTCGGTGGTGACAGCGCTCGAGGCCATCGCGTTCCTGGAAGGCGATCATACAGTGAGACTCGTGTCTCGAGGGCAAGCATGCATGGGTGCGTACATGATGCCGTCCTCCGAGATACTGAGCACGTCCGAACTGGCACGCAGCGCGTCGACCTGTGCCGCGCTGAATGTGCCCGCGAAGCCGTTCAGAAGACCGGCGGCGAAGTCGGGATGGGTGACGGCGGCCGCAATGTCCGGGTTCTGTTGCAAGTGCGCGGCCATGGAGACCCCCGCTTTCAGCGCCACGATGAACGAGCTATTCTTGGTCGGCCCCGCAAACTTCTGGACCGTGAGCATCTGCGCCGCCGGCGCCCCGGAGGACGACACGGCGAGCGCGGCGGCGATGGCGGCAGAGAGGACGAAGCGCATGACGGTGCTGCGACGCGGCGCGGATTGGATCGCGGCTCTCACACGGCCTGCGCGACCTCTTTATACGCTACGGGCCCGACTCTCACAGGAACGACCGTGAGAGCGATCTCTGCTCTCTGCTCGGTTCGTGAAGACTGGACTGCCCGTGAAGCCGTCACCCGGAGTAGGCAAGGGCCCCGGAGCCGGCACACTTTGAAAATCGATGGCCAATTGCTTCGTCCCAGGATGGGGAAAGCGCGTCGGGACAGGTGAAGTTCCCAGAACAACGCGCTCAAGGGTCGGGATGGCTCTTGCGGCAAGGCCACCTTTGTCTTATCGCTGCACGCGTATCTTCGAGAATGGCTCTTGCACCGCATGGGCAACACCGAGGGGCCATGCACGGACACCGTCGACCTGGTTCAGGCGCCGTATGACTCCGGCCGAGGTGCGCAAAATTGCGCGATATGGTGAATTGATGCCCCCCACTGCAGTTCTCGCGGTGAGACGCTTTCTCCCAGCCAACGCTGGCTCTGCGATGGAGCCGCTGGTCGGCGAATCTCGGGTGATTCCGCGGAGGAATCATGAGGCTTGACATGGGCCCGAAACATCGAGACGGAAGTCCGGTGAGTCGTGGAATGAATGGCGAACTCTGATTGTTTGTGCCGGCTTTGCACTTGCATCTTAGCCGGAGCTTGTTACCCACGAGGGTCCCTGCACATTGCTATCTCGCGATCAATGCAAACTCGAGCGGAGGCGCGGCACGTCAATGCGTACTAATGGCCTATCTGAAGATCTGCAGCAGCCCCTTGCTTTCAGTTTCCTCTGATTGGCCGCAGCGCCGTCGCTAATGTAGCAGACGGCGTAATGCACCGCACACCATTTGCTACCAGGTGAGAGCCGTTCTTAGCCGTATCCCAGAATCCTCGGTTGGTAGCCTGAGTTGTGGATTCCCACGATCTCGGGTGTACTGGGGCGTAATACCCAGTCTACCATTTGCTACCAATGCTCTGTGGACTTCATGCTATGCTTATTAGCTGCGCTGCCGACTCGCTCTCTGCATAATCCGGCTCTCGGACACCCACAGGAAACTCATTTCGTGGGACACGGCGCGATGCGCACCATATGCTGCCAATCCCTGAGTCCTCGCCTATAGCGCGTTGCCTGTTCCCCGGAAATGCCGGAGGGAAGACTTGGAGGCGGGCAAGGTCGAATATAAAGACATGCTGGAGTGTGCAGTTCGATTCAGCACTTGTCGAGTCGCCAGGTCCTCCTCGTAGTCAGCCGCAATGTTCGCTGCGCCACTCGTCGCCCTAGCCCTCTCTGCCATCGCAGCAGGTAGGTCTTGGCCACTCACCATGCCGGGTCCTCATATTTTCTCGTCTCAGCGTCTCCCACTGCCACTACGAGGTGCGCAGATGGCACTGTGGTTGCCAACTCCCAGGCAAGTCTCTGTGCTTTTTTTTTGTTTTGTTTTTGGCCGCTGACATGATCCCCTAGTGCTGCTTCTGGGCCAATGTGCGAAGTCACCGTAAAGTTTCATACCAGCGGCCGCTGATGCGCCCTCTTATAGGTCCGCGACCGCTTCATCAACGAGATGTGCGTCCAAAATATTCGATATCGACTCGTTCAAATGCTCATTTCCCTCTTAAGCTTCCTCGGCGTCTGCCAGGAGAACGTGCACTCCCTCGTCCGGATCGCCTTCCACGACGCCATCGGATTCTCCCTCAACTCCAACAAGGGAGGAGGCGCCGACGGGAGCATGATCCAGTTCGGTTCGGTCGAGCTTGCGTACCGTTAGTATCGCTGCAAGCACAGCACTGAACGGTTTCTGACCTGTACTTGACACAGACGCCAATGAAGGTATCGACTTCATCGTCGACTTCCTTCAGCCGTACGCGCAACACATTCACTACAAAAAAGATCGACCTGACTGATGCTGACAGATTCGCGGACACCGTCAAGATCACCTACGGCGACGCTATCCAGTTCGGCGCGGCCGTCGGACTGTCGCTGTGCCCGGGTGCTCCTAGGATCCCCGCGTTCGTCGGGCGTAAGAACGCGACGCAAGCTGCCCCTGATCTCACCGTATGTATAATTATCTTCGGAAGGCATCTCGAGCTGAGTGACTCTGTTTCTAAGGTTCCTGAGCCGACCGATGAGTAAGTTAGCTGGAAGAGCTACTGGCACCATGATCGAAAGACTAACGGGATTCTTTACTCTCAGCCCCGAAGGTGAGGGAATGGACACGACGTGCTTCTGTGCTACCACTGACCATTATCTAGTGATCTTTGCGCGCATGAAGGATGCAGGCTTCACGCCGGTCGAACTGGTGCACCTACTGGCATCTCACAGGTAAGGTCCCTGGGTACGCAGTGATCTGTACAATCGCGTCTCACATTCCCTAGCATCGCCGACCAGGCCGGCGTTGACCCTGAGGAATCCGTGCTTGGAGCGCCCTTTGACTCGACCCCGTTCAGCTTCGACTCGCAAGTCTTCCTCGAGACCATGCTGAAGGGCGTTCTCTTCCCCGGCTCTGGCCCCAACCCGGGTCTGTTCTCTCTTCTCTCTCTCCTGGGGCCAGACGGCTGACCTTGAACACAGGTGAGGTGACTAGCCCACTGCCTGGCGAGTTCCGCCTCCAGTCCGACAAGCGCTTCACGGTCCACAACGAGACCGCTTGCGCGTGGCAGGCAAACGCTCGTACGTGAACTCATATCTCCCGCTGAGAACCATGTTCTGAGCGCACTGTGCAGTGAGCCAGTCCGCTATGGCGTCCAACTTCCAGACGGCGTTCTCCAAGCTCTCGCTCCTCGGACAGAACAAGAACTCCCTCCTCGACTGCAGCGAGCTGATCGTGCGTTTATGCAACATTCAAGGACGTCAGGAGAGGAGTCTGATACTGACTCGCACAGGCCACTCCGCCGCCGGCGACGCAGCGCCAGGCGTTCTTCCCGCCCGGGAAGCGCCACATTGACATCGAGCAGGGGGTAGGGCCTCTTCGGCGGGAGTATGCACTATACTTACCTTCCCGACCCAGTGCGCCACGCAGGCATTCCCGACGACGCTCTCCACCGCGGCTGGTACGCCCACACCGATCCCACCTGTGTACGTTGCCGTCTGGATCCTCGCTCTCTTACGATGTCTCACTCGCCTCTAGCCAGGTGCAGGACATTCCCTTCGGCCGCAAGAAATAAATACCTTGAATGGCGTCCTACTTGGTATCTTTGTCGAATTAGAAGTGTTAAACTTTCTCCCATGATATCCTGTAAACGTGCAAATGAGTGCGATTGTATGAGCTCGGAAAGCTTGAACGGAACCAAATGCGTCTTTTGAGCACTCTCATGTGACTTCATTCATGATGCCGGTGGGCCGTGGGGTGGCACGAGGGTTCGCAACCGGGTCAATAAGTACTTCCGTCGGACTGAGTCACCTCCGACCTTCCTCTCTCTCTCTCCTGCGACCATCGCAATTTTCTGCGTTCGCGATACGCGGTCTTTGTGGCTTCGAGGACCTGGATCGCTTATTGGGCCGCGATGTATCCCGATTACAGGGCCAGTGGCCACGACGAGTGGGACGTCCCCATTGTGGGCACGCAGAACCGCGAGCTGAAATCGAATGACCAGGAACATCCACAGTGAGTACCGGATACATAGCCGAGCTAACTGTGATAGCTCAGGGCCGCGCTGGTCTTGGGTCTTGCGTTCAAGCACACAACAATGATGAAAGCCAACCCTGCTGCTTGCGCTGTTCCACCCATCCTTCTACCTACCTCTACACATCTCGATATTGCTATGGGATACCTGTTACTATGCATCGATGGTCGTTGCGGACGAGCTCGCCTCGGCCCGAACTTTCGCCCGAAGACGTTCGACAACGGCGTCGTTCTTCAGCGACAGGATGCTCGCGAATGGGTTCCCCGAAGACATCCCCCCTCTGAGCGAGTCCACCTCAGCCCGATCGAGTGCATCCAGGAGAGCCTGACGCCGCGCGCCGTCCTTGTCGCCGGTCTTGTCAGCCGCCGCCGCCGCATCGGCCTCCTTGCGCATATGCTCGCCGAAGAACTGCTTCTGCATCTTGAACAGCTCCCCGTGCTCCTCCCCCAACTTTTCCAGCAGTCCGTTCTGCGCGAGCCACTCCGCGTGCCGCCCGGTCGAGACGCGCACGCACCAGCCTGGGCACTTGTGGAGACGATGTTTGCGGCACTGCGTGTAGTCGTCGACGCGCGCAATGGGGCATCCGCACACGCAGCACGCATCCGTGGCCTCGTTGCCGCAGTTGTGGTGCCCGGCCTCGAAGCATGCATTGCACACCTTGGGCGAGTCGGCCGGGTCGGTCGGGCCGGCCGGTTTGGACGGGAGGCCCATGAGCACGCGCAGGTCCTCTTTGAACTAGCTGGCGACAGTCAGCGGTAGCGCACCCTGAATTGGCTCCTGCGGTCGTTCGATGATGCGCAGGGCGATCTCCGCTTCGACGAAGAGACGCTCTCGGTTCTGGGCGTTCTTCTCGATAGCCTTGCCAAGGCTGGTTTTCACTTTGTTGTTAGTTTGGGCGGGTTGCCCAAGACCAGCCGGCGTGGGTGCGGAAGACTAGACGACAGACCCGAGTCAGAAACGACGACTGACACAACGCCTTGCGGTAGGCACCTGCACCACGCCCTGCTGTTGCCCGCTAATATGGTTTTCTTTCCCGACCGCGTTGGAATCGGGGTCACGGGGCGTCGAGGCCGTGAACCCGGCCACTGCGTCAGCATTGTTCCAATCGTCATCAGATAGCGCTGCGTCGCTCTCCATCTGCCCACTAGACACCATGTCCTGTATGGTACGATCAACACCCACGATGTTGCGTTCCGACTTTGAGGACTCACTTCAGTGTCATGAAGTGTCGCATCGTTATTGTACAAGTAGCGCATATCATCGACCTAGGGATAACGTTCGTCAGACATTATCCACTGCACTGTAAACAGCCCAAGGCTCACAGCGAATGGCGAGAGCCTGGCCACAAAGCGATGTGCCGCGATGTGCTCCTGCTCCTGCTGACGGACGTCGGCTCTCTTCGCCCGCTTATTCATCTGCGAGGGGCGCATGCATCAGTACAACCACAGTGTCCAGTGCACTGGAAACGTACAGCGTGCACTATGCCCTCGTCCCGGCCGCGCTTGAGCAGCCTACTCGCAACGATGCCCTCCATGGGCTGCGAGCCGATCAAGGCGTTCAGAGCCGTGTTCCCCGGCCTGCCCGCCTCGGCGACGATCCGCTCCGCTTCAGCGCGCGACTCGGGGCTCATCCCGGCGCAAAACTGCGCCAGACACGCGTCGTCCAAGGCTGGGGCGCCGGTGCGAGATTGCGGGACCGTCGGCTCGCTGGACCTATCGCGCGTCGGGGATGCGGCGCTTGCTGTCGTCGCGGGTTGCGCTGGGAGCGTCTCCACAGACACGCTCGCCTGGGAAGCGATCGTTTTCGCCGGAGCCAGCGCCTCGCCGGTGAGCCCTTGAGGCACGGCATCGTCGAGCACAGCGTCAAAGTCTGACGCTGCTTGATCGTGGCTATCGACGGCAGCAGTCCCACAGGTGGGCGTCGGGGGCGATGGGGTGCTCGTTGACTCGATGCTGGAGGCGTCGGAAACGAGGGTGGGCGTCTGGGTCGTAGCCGACGCTGGCGACACGACTTCGGTGAGCCCGATGTAGTGCCCCGCACTGCCGCTGGCCTCTGGCTCGGCGCTTGGAGGCGAAGTCAGCACCGGAGGTGCAGACCCGTCGCTATGATAAGGCACGGGAAGCGGGGCGGCCGGCGGCGCGGTTGTCAGGGTAGGGACAGGCGAGGAGCACACGTCTTCGCCGAGTATCTCATCGAGGATGGGGTCCCTGCGCCGTGACGTCCAGAGATCGTCCTGAGCACGGCGTTATATGTTAGTATGCAGCCGCAGTGTACATGGACATATTGACGCACCCAGTCGATCTCTGACTGCTGCACGCTGCGCGATGCAATCTAAGCCGCTGTCAGAGACGGCTCTCAACGCCCAAGGTGCACACGACTCACCGTTGGCGCAGCTACTGCAGGCTGCTCGGTTGTGGTGTCTTCGACACCACCATCGCTTTCCGCTCCGTCGCCAGTCGTCGGCGGCGAGTTCTACAAGCGGGTTAGATACCACGGCAGCTGCAGCTCACGACTCTGCTGACCTGATCAGCAAGCTCGATAGCCTGGTCGACCTCGAGGTCATTGTCCTTGAGCGTGCTCGAAATGTCGGTCGGGAGGTCGGTGTTGATGGCACCACTTTCGGGCTGGAACACGATTCATGACCGTCAGACACCCGGGCAAGTAGACAGACCGATCTCCTGACCTGTTCGTCCAGCCCAGCGTATTGTCCAAGCCCCAGTCCACCAAAAACTGTAGCAATGTCGTCTTTAGACTAAAGAGCAACCGCAGTGAGCAACCACCCAACACAGGCACCACTGGAACCACTTACCGGCTCGCGGTCCACAAAGGAATCCAAGCCGGCAAGCCTGATCGCAGCGTCAAGGTCGAAAGTACCGCCGCTGGCAGCAGAAGTCGGTTGCATGTCGACTTTCCGAGAGAGCGATGGCAAGCCGTGCAGGAGGAGCTTGAAATTGTCCCCGCCGCTTAAATCCGCGGCCGGCACCACCCAATGATAACGGCGACGACCGAAGGCGGTCACGTGATGCGGCTGCTTCCTCTCTCCTGCGAGTCCGCACGGCCTGCCGGCGCATGCCGCAGGACAATAGGACACGTACGCATCATGTGTGATTGGAAGTGCGGAGTCCAACGGCCGACTGGAGGATAAATCGGCGCCGCCCGGAACTCTACTTTCACACCATCCTGCGCTGGACACTGATCAGCGAGCATCTCGATACAAACAGCAATGGATCTCGACTCACCATACGACGACGACAGTTGGCGGATGGATCCGCAACCGTATGCATTCGGGCTGCTGGACGATACGGTGAGTTCTGGGTGGTGGTTGTCGAGTGGCACTCGCGGTGGTCGCTGACGTTGCGTCGCAGGCCCCAACGTATGATCCAGCTGACGGCTTGCCTGTATGTTGTCGTCGTGGCAGACTACTGTGGGCGCCCTCTCTGACGGCTGTCGCAGGACCCGGCCCCTTTCATCGGCCCTTCGAGCGGCATGGCGGACGACGTGCAGGGCTATGCCCAGCTGTACGTTGACACGCTCAACGAAGAGGGCGTGAGGCAGATGCTGGACGCCTTTCTGCCATTGGTCCCCGAGCAGGACGCGATGCCAACGCCCGCGCTGGGCTCGAGCGCCGCTGCATCGCTGCAGGACGACGATGCGACCGTGGATCCCCAGGTACTGCACACAGATGACCAGTCGACCTCGACGGATGCAACACCGACGATGGACGACGACGAGCCGCCGTCGCCTTTGACAGAATCGACGCCTGGGCTATCGTATGACGCGACCTCGTTCGCAGCCTCGCCGCTGCCCGACACGCCGGTGGAGGTGGCCGCAGAGCAGGCCGCCTCGCTTCCACCATCGGACGACTCGACGCAGGCCCGTGCTGAGGAGTCGACGCAGGCCGCGAACAAGACCGTGAAGCGCAGCGCGAAGCGCGCTCGGACGCCAGACAGTGATCATGAACCGGTGAGCGGTGTCGTCGCGCGGATTGCCAGTGCCACTGACGGCTCCCCAGTCGACGAGGCAGCAGGCAAAGAATCGTAAGATGAAGTGCAGCCGCGGGGCTGCATCACCGCAGGTACGATTTCACAAGTGTCGTATTGCAGCTGGACATTGACGCACGTCGTTAGACGAGTACCGTCGACGACCTGCGCAATCCACACGCAGCGGTGAGTGCAAGATACATCTCCGCAGCATCAGCTGGAAGACGTTGCTGACCATCCTTCCTACAGAGCGCCACCGCCGGTCCTGGGTCCAACGCCCAAACAGATAGCAATGACAAATCCCGCCCCGCGAGGGCAATTCATAAGTACGCGTACGACGTAGAGCGCCGCAAGGACTCGTTCCGCGTCGCGCTGCGTATCCTACGCGAGCCTGAGGCCACCAGGGTCTTCCCGGGCGCACTGCCGTCCAGGCTCGGGGACAATGTCAAGCAAGCGATCCAGGCGAACATCAATGCGCAACCCGACGTCGCCCGATCCGGTTACGACGAGTGGGTCGAGTGCGGCAAGTGCAAGGAAGAGTACGGCATCCTCGAGCGCGTGCTCAAAGACCAAGAGAGCGAGCACAAGCACGACTGTCACGACGTGACGTGCTGCGTCGTCTGTGGGTGCCCGGTCGTGCGCGGAGACCTCGAGCAGTGGCGCAAACATCGAAAGTCGAACTGCCCGCCCTGGCGGGTCGCAGTCAAGCTCGACAAGCATGTCGAGTGGCTGGAGTCAAACGGGCTGCTCGATGCCGGAAGTAAGGTCTACCACCGGCAGTTCTTCGACAAGAAGGTGCGCGACAGCGCCGACCGTGTGAAGGACGTCGAGGCGCGCCGGACGCTGCTGGTGGACGCGCTCAAAGCGAAGGAGCTCGCGAAGCTGCCGAAGACCGTGCACTCGAACGAGCCGTTCAAAGGCATGATCGCCAAAAAGGTGCTGGTGGCTCTCGAGCGCGAGATCGAGAGCGGGTCTGCGGAGGCATAGGAACTGGATGGACTGTGTAGCAGCTGATCCTTTGTATGTAGCAGCGTTCGTCAACCCGGAGCGCGGCATTTCGACATTGGTCTCTACTTGAGAGCGGGACCCAGGACACGCTAATAGGGCAAATTATCTGAAAGAAAAGTCAGCATAAAGCGAGCTGCGAGTGCGGGGACTTGGCCGCGTTCTTCCGCCATCCATTTGGAGTTGTGGGCTGCTCATCCGCGCGTGTAAGCCGGTGCCTCTGGCAGAAATGCTTTGAGATGAAGGCAGACTAGCTCGTTGTCCGCGGCTCGAGACCCGGGACCGGGTGAAGATGCAAAACTAGTCCGACAGCGGAGTTCAACGCGGAACAATGGAGACGTGGCTAAAATCCAGAACATGATTTTGGCAAAGATTCGGGAAATTAACTGGCTCAACTCGTGAGATACTTTCAGACATGTCTACAGCATGCCTGTGTAGGTGATCCGAGACAGTCTTCTTTATCTAATGAGACCGGATACCAAATGCCATGAGCCACGCTAGCGTGAGCAAAATCGTCGATTGTGTAATTCCAAGGGTCAAGGATTAATTATCGTACTTCATGAATCGAAGTAGTGTGTGTAGAGACGGCGTACCCGTCACAAACCGGACGCTAGACCCACTGCACCTTCATCTTCAACGATAAGCTCTCCTTCCTTGTCCAGCCGCCAACCGATGCGTTCCCTGCCTATTTCTCGCCACAGTCCTTCATCATCCATAGAGAGCTCCCTGCCCCTGTCTCTTCCTCCGTCTTCCATGTCCTGCAGCCCTCGCAGAAACTCGAGCACGGGACGGACGACCCAGCGCCGTCCATCGTCCTCAAACCATCCAAGGTGTCCTCCAGCGTGTGTCACCGCGATGCACACGTACGAGTTACCGCCGCAGCCGGTCGGCACGGAACGCACGACGGGATCGTCCTGCGCGTTGAGCGCGAGCAGCGGGACGCGCACGCCCGGCAGGACGTGGTGGCTGCTCGCCCACGCGGTGTACGCGCCCGCGTCGCGGAAGGGGAACGGGCCGTGCGGCGCGAAGGACCCGCCCAGTTTGGACACGATCGCGTCGTCCACGTCCGCGAGCGTCTTGCCCTTGATCCAGTTCTCGTCCAGGATCTGATAATACTTTTAGTATGAGCATCGAGCAGAGTCGCCGTTCGTCCGGGCCGTACATTCTCGATCACGTCCTCTGGCAGCGGGTGGTCAAACTGTTTCGACGCGATGACGGACGACAGGAAAGTGGAGTGGCGATTGAGGACGCGGACGACGTTGCGCGCCATGGCCTCGGAATACACGTGTTTTGAGAGGAAGCTGGCGTGCAAGCTGCAACGCGTGGGCATCAGGAGCGAACGTCTGTTGGATCGGATGCTCACTGCCGAGAGTTGTCCACTAGATCCCACGGCTGCGAGGTAATGAGCTCCTCGACGACAAGCGCAGTGTGACTGAGAACAGACGGACGCATGCCAGTGTCACAGCCCCGGAGATCAGAGACCCGTCACCCTCCTCTGCTAGGCAGCGTGTCATAACGTTCGCGCCAAGCGAGAACCCCAACCCGATCAAGGTCGCTGTCGGGTACAGGTGTCTGATGAAGGAGAGCGCCGTGCGGAGGTCATCCGTGTGCCCCGCGCTGTAGAACTGCGCCGAGGTCAATGGCACGCCCGCACCTGGAAATATTAGTTACACGCTCAGACCAAGTTATTTTGCACGCAATGACAGTTTACTCACATCCCCGGAAGTTGCAGACCACCCCGCGCATTCCAAGCCCGCCTTCCACGACCGGTGCGCAGGCGCGTGCGAGGACCGCTCTGACGTAGCTCTCGTGGGAGCCTGCATAGCCCGTATCAGCGAGGAGTCCCGGCTGTTGCCACCAACCCACGTCCCGTCAGGCCGTGCTTTACGACGAGCAGGGGGGTCTTGCCGGGCAGATGTTCATGTCCCAGGGTGAAGTCCAGTCCACTTACTCCTGGGTCAGCTAAACCGTCAATTGCAAGTCAAAGAGCGCACATTGTACCACCGTCGGCGAGACGAAGTAATTTCCTGCGCGCAGTGTCACGTCAGAGTCTATGGACACGTCGTGAGAATTATTCGCGCTTACCGCTCATAGAGAACCTTGTCCACCTTGGAGAAGTCTCCCAGTACGCAGTAGGCCGTTTGCCCATGCCCGCTGCCCATTGTTAGACGGGCCAGGTGCCTTGATACACGCACGTTGGCAGCCACCAAGCCGGTCTGTAGCTCTCGAACAGGCTTGGTACTTGTGTCGTAATGAATTCTTTCATGGTGACCGCAACTCCGGCGCCGCGAAGCCTGATCACGGTGTCGTATCCGCCAAAGTGCAGGGACGGGAGCGCGGCCGAGACTCCAACGAGGGTTCGCAGGATGGAGAGTACGGTGCCAAGAAACGACAGAGCAACGCCTAATAAAGAGAGCATTGAGAGCATTGTCGCACCAGAGAGAGAGAGAGAGCCTCCTGGCTGCGGGACTGAGAGAGTCCGCAAGCATCGAACGATTGCGCCGGTCAGCAGAGCTGCAGAAGCGCCGAAATCGCCGGACGTGGGCCCGGGTCGCTGAGCATGTGTTTATCGCGCCAAAATATCATGGGATGCTGCGCTAGGCAATGCAGAATGGCCAGTACGCCGGCTGTACCCCCAGAGACAGTCAGGGGCATTCAGCCACGGCAGGATAGGACCCGGGAAAGCTCCATATGAGGTCCGATCCCGGGCAGACCACAAACGATGGTCCCAAAATTGCCCGGGAGACAGTTAATTTCAATGGTCCCAGTGGATCGGACATGCGAAAATGGCCGGTAATAATGGTCCCAAGCGCTCGGACCTTCCGGCGCTTCGCGCCGGGATATACATCCGGGCAGGATCCAAACTGAAGATCATGGAATTCTGCCCCAATGTATTACTGTCCAGGGCTCACTATCCTGTGATCATTCTTGATACTACTGTTTGGTCTGACGAGAGTTATTTTGGACAAGGTCAGTTGTGCATATCCGTCATTCGAGCTTCAGGATCCCCCAGCCGTCCCAAAACAATGGTCCCTGTGGCCCGGAGGTCGTTTTCTGGGGGAGAAACAATGGTCCCGAGAAAATCGGACCTGGGTCCAAAATAGCCATAAAACGATGGTCCCAGGGCTCGGAGGTTCGGCCAAAAAATGGCCGTTTCGATGGTCCCACAGCGCGGACCTATAAAGGAGCTTTCCCGGGTCCTGGCAGGATATCGCAGCACTGATCCACGTTAGGTAAAGGAACCGGTGAAAAGCAAATGGCGTGCGTGGATGGGCCGCGCTCGGCGTCGAGAAGTAGAATGCTTGGCGGCGGGCGCTCAACTGGCGAAGAGTCGGAGTTCGAGACGGAACAATGGGTGCAGGGATTTTTTTACGGAAAAGAATAAGCCTCTTGGACTGAAATAAAAGTCTAAAAAGTGAAGGAATATCTCAGTGATGGAGGCTGGTATGTAGGTAGGTAGGTATGAGTCGGCTTACAGTGACTTCGGGAACCCTGCGATCGGAATCGGCCACTGTAGATGTGGCACAATGACGGAGGTCATCTAAGAAGCAGTGGCGTTCAGAATGATTAAAAAGGTTATAAGTATGTAATGGCTATTGGCCGTCAAGGCTCAAACCATCTCGTAGCACCCATGCGCTCGGATGCGCCACACTCGAGCTCACCGTGGAGCTGGATAATCCCGCTATATGCATCCCACGCCATTCTACTCTGTCTGTCCTCCCGAGTGCAGACAACCGTCACGCCAACGCCGAGCGGCGACGCAGATCACGTGCACCGGATCCAATTGACGCGTGCCAGCTCCGACGACTTTGGGCGTTCTGAATCGTATCGGCCGTAACTCGAGGCGCCATGCTTATAATGCAAGTCATTATTTTGCATGTTATGCGCCCTGTCTTCGGCTACTCACTGCGGACTACTCAGCTCGCTACTGCTAGGACGAGGTTTGACGGAGTGATACTCACATAGGCGCCGTCGGTCGGAGAATAATTCCCTCTGGTTTCGAGTGTCATGATTTGGCCCGGGACGGCAACGTGGTACCGTGGTTGCACAGAGTTCGGGCTTCAAAAAGGACGGCGCACCGGCGGATGAAACTCCGACACTTCCTTCTGCCCTCCTTCCCCTCGCATTCCATTCCACTGCAACTGGGCATCATGGCACACCAAACCAGCCTGCAGTACACAGACGAGCCCTATGACGGGCGTTACAACGAGTGGCTAGACGGGCTCCGCAACAAGCCCAAAGTCTACGCGGTATGCTTCAGTCCAGAGCGCAGACAGAGCGTCGCAGTACTAACTAACCGCCTTCCAGACCTACGAGGAGGTCTTGGCGGTGCAGGCTGCCCACGAGCGGGTGGATGTAGACGAGCACGTCGACTCGTTTGTAGACCCGGTGAGCAACGCGGGCGGTCATGCTTCAACCACGGTGGTGCTTATTCCCCCTGTTACACAGGAACCGTTCCAGTTCGACGAGGACCGCCGGCGCTATTATCCGTCGCTTCTGCCTGCGCTCGAGGCCTACGCAACAGATCAGCAGTCGGACGGCGACCAGGCTACGCCGGTTACGACACCGTCGAGTCCAGCATCGCGCGCCGAGAGCTCCGCATCGGCGGTGGCGCCTCAGAACCACGCCGTAGACGCATCAGCTCCGGCAGCTGCGGGCAATGTCTCGACCACGGTGCCGCAGAAGCTCTCCGCACCGACGCAGGACGACAGCGAGGATGCCGCTGGCCCGGCCGCACAAGGCAAGGCTCCGACGGCGACGGCGGCGACGCAGGTGAACGAGGACGAGGAGCAGAGCGTGTCCGAAGCGTCTGTGAATGCTTGTGCCGCCGCAGAGGTGAGTAGGCGCAGTGCCGGTCCGACATCGACATCGAGGCTGATGCAGGTCACATCAGGCTCGCGACGAAGACCCAGCGTCGCCGCTGCTCGACAGTCTGCCCAACCTTCTACCCGACCCTTCAGACGTCAGCCAGACGACGCCTGCATTGAGCTTGACACAGTCGGACTCGCGCCTGGAGGGCTGCGCGTCATCGGACCCGCAGACACCGGGTTCGCAGGCGGACAGGTCTGCTATGCTCTCCGACGCCTTGAACCGCGGAGACGACAGCGCCGCGGCCGCTGTCCTCAACATGCTGATGCTGGAGAGCGAGGAGCCGCAGGCCGGCCCTGATGACCTCGAGAGCGAGGAGGCTCCATTGCCATCGGACGGCGAGGACGGTCAGTCCGGCGCGGCGCTGCTCCAGAGCGCGCTGCAAGGAGACGACGCCGCTGCTGCGGCAGTGTTCGAGATCATCACCCTCGCGCTGGCACGGCCGGAAGATGAGGGGCGGAAGGAGGCCACAAATTCGAAGCGTAAGAGGGTGCATTCCTCTTTGGACGAAGACGAGGGCGAAAAGCAGGTGATTTGAGGTCTTTGACAGGCGGTACATAATTGCCTGCTAACTTTGTTTAGGCGACTGCGCCAAAGAAGCGCGGCCGGCCTGCTACTCGGAAAGTACACGGCAGCGGGGAATCTACAGGCAGGCGCGAGGAGAAAACGCAATCGCGACCGGCATGGCGAGGACCGAGCCCCAGCCAGGCCTCTTCGAGTACATCGACCAGTGCGCAGGTAGGCACCGAGTTTCGGATACATGTTCCAGGCTGATGCCGTCCTCACAGGACGCAGTATCGGCGGTTCCTCCGATCGGAGAGGAGCGCGAGATCAAGTGGCAGGAAGAGGGCGGGCCGTCCCGCATCATCAGAGAGTATCGCCGTCTGCAGCAGCCACACATCGACTGGACGGCAAACTCGATCCTTGCGCTTCCTCTGCACGCCGCACCCTCACAGCTACCACCGCGCCGGTATCGCACGGCGTCCGAACGTGACGTTATCCGCTCTCTTGGCCAAGCAAGCTCGATCAAGCGCCGCGCCTCGATTGCAGACCCGCGCTTCGAAGCGTGCGAGAAGTGCGAGCACGACTACGGCCTCAAGAACGAGCCGATAAAGCTGGGTCGCATGGGGCCTCACAAGACCGAGTACCACAGCGGTCGAATGTGCTCGGTGTGCGGGCTTCCTGTCAGCGGCCGCGAGACTGAGAGCTCGGTCAAGCACCGCAAGCAATGCGCTCCCTGGCTAGCGATGGTGCGGAAGGGGTTTTACAAGGCTTGGCTCCGAGCCCACGGTTTCTACGGCGACAAAGAATCCGAACGCGAGTTCTGGAAGGACTACCAGCGGGCCCGTGCGGAGACGCAGGCGAACGGCAACGAGGAGCTCCGGATCCAGCTGCTGGAGAGCGAGCTCGAGCACGGCGAGGTCCAGGCGTTGCTGGAGCTGATGCCGGCTCAGACCACGGCGACCGCAAGCACTGGCCACACCCAGCAACAGCCAGGTGCGACCGCCAGAAACACCGGCCTAGCAACCCAGCCCCCGGGAAACGCCCCGACAGTGTATCATGTGCCCGTACAGCGCGTGCGCGATGCCAACCAGGCGCACGTTGCCCAGCGGCAACGCTGGACTGCTCCTTCCCAGGCAGGCCCGAGCCAGAGCTTGTTGGGACCGCAGGCTTCGAGCAGCATGGCACCCCCAGCGGCCCAGATGCTGTACCAGGGTGGACTACAGGCGCCGGGACACCGATGGGAACGCAACGCTTTCAACTCGGTGCACAACCTCCCCGGAGCCCCGTACCCATACGACGCGGGGCAGTTCGACGGCGCTGCCCGCATCCCAGGCGGGGCAGCGGATCAAGTTCGTCACGAGCCGGCGTCGGCCAACACCGTCGCAGACAGCGCTCGATCGACGGGTGCAGACGCCGTTCCCTCCGCTCAAGGGACATCTCACCTAGGCAATGGAGTCGCGCCAGACGACCCAGAACTCACTCAGGGCTACTCTGCTTCGTGGGATGACGACGAGTACGATCTCTATGCATAAGGCGCCTGTTTCATTGCCGCCGTGGCGTAGCTGTGCCCTCCCTCAGGATCCCAGACCATTGTACACAGGAATCAAAGCTGTAAAATCCGTATATTATACTCTCCGATGTACATTCCCATTCCCTCGACGATGCAGTCTACCATTTCCTTCGACGCGTTGATACCATCGGTTGCAGCAACTGCCAGAAGTGAAGTGCGATAGAAGCCGAAAATATGTGGCACAATGGTGGAGGCGCATGATGAGGCGGCAGGGGGAGCTCGTGCCCGTGAGGGAGATCAACAATGTATAGGTGGCAACCTCACCTGTATAAGAGCACAGTGTGATGGCCATGCAAAACCTACAGTGGAAATGCCTCCCATCCACCAGCCTCGTCTTCCCCAGATACCCTCGCTATATGCATCCCACTCCATTACTTCAAGAGCAATGTTCCGCAACCCCGCTGCAGCGCCCCAGTTCTGGACGACGCCTTGCTGGCGCAGTTCTTCGGGATAAGCGCCGAGTCGCGCGCCGAAGCAGAGCGCATCGCCGCGGGCACGGGCAGGCCGGGGAACACGGCTCTGAACGCCATGATCGGCTGGCTGCCCATGGGGGGCATGGTCTCGACGAGGCTGCTTGATCGCGGTTGGGACGACGAAGGGGGAGCGCATGGGGTACGTCGCCGTTTTACTAGCGCTTTTCGGTTGTGCTGAAGCGACTGCTCGTAGACAAACAAGCGGGCAAAGGGTATCGACGTCCGTTCCCTGGAGCAGGAGCAGAGCGCTTCACGACGCTCGGTGGCCCCGATGTCGCATTTCCCCGTGAGCTGCAGGCCATTCGCACGCACAGTGGACGCTGTCTAACACAGACAACAAAGACAAAGGCAGCCTTGGAAGGGCTATTGAGAGATACGCCCAGAGCCGACAGCGTCGTCTCTTCGTCGAAGCGGAGATCGCACTGCGCATCATCGAGCGACCGGAGGAGCGGCTTTAGAACGCGCTGCCGTTGACCATCGCCAGTTGGCACAAAGAGGACCTCCGCGTGCTCATGGGCGTCCCGGCCGACGCGTTCGAGTCGGCCAGCCCGGACTACTCGACCGGAGTGTGCAATGCATGCTTCGAGGCTGGGCACCACGACTGCGGCTAAGACGCCGCGTGTTGCGTGTGCGGATGCCCGATGACGCTCGTCGGCGACTATACACACTGCCTCAAGCACTGTCTCCACCACTGCCCAGGCTGGTGCGCGCGCGTCTGTGCCGGGCGGTACGAGGAGTGGCTCGCGCAGAACGGGCTGCTGGACAAGCTGACTAAGGACAACGGGGAGCTGTTCAAGATGCAGAAGCAGTTCTTCGGCGCGCATATGCGCAGGGCTGCCGATGCGGCGGCTGCGGCTGAAAAGACCGGTGACAAGGATGGCGTGCGTCGCAAGGCTCTCCTGGAGATACCCTCTACGGTGTCTCGTGCCACATTACTCAGGAGCCGGTGTCGAAGAAGTGCGAAACGTCGGCTGGTCGTAGGCATGCAAGCGCCCATCGCAGCCCGCGACGAGAGCATGCGCCGGATCCCCGACGCGCGACGAGCATATCGAGGCGATGGTCACGCTGTCGCTGACCATTGCTCCCATAGAGCGCCGGTGCCAGTCCTGGGTCCGACGCCCAAGCAAGGACAACCGACAAATCCCACCCAGCGATGGCGGTACAAAAGTACGCGTGCGACGTAGAGCGCCGCAAGGTCGCGTTCTGCGTCGCGCTGCGTATCCTCCGCCGGGAGAACACGGTTACAGCGCTCCCTGCGCGACCTTCCGAACTCGGGGACGAAGTCGTACAGGCGCTTCAGAGCATCATCAACGCTCAGCCAGATGGTCCGTGGTCCGGTGACGACGAGTGGGTCGAGTGCGATCGGTGCATGGAGGACTACGGCATCCTCGAGCGCGTGCTCAAAGACCAAGAGAGCGAGCACAAACACGACTGTCACGACGTGGCGTGCTGCGTCGTCTGTGGATGCCCCGTAGTCTGCGGCGACCTCGAGCAGTGGCGAAAGCACCGAAAGTCGAACTGCCCGCCCTGGCGCGTCGCGGTCAAGCTCGACAAGCACGTCGAGTGGCTCGAGTCAACAGGCTGCTCGACGCCGGAAGGTCTGCCACCTGACAACAAGTTGCGCGAAGTGCCGACCGCGTCAAGGACGTCGAGGCGCGCCGGACGCTGCTGGTGGACCCCCCGCGCAGATGATGGCACGCGATCGCCAAGCTGCAACATGATCACGTGCACCGGACCCAATCGACGCGTACCAGCTCCGACATCTTCGAGATGTTCCGAATATCATGAGCAGGATATGAACGCTTGCTGCGTCAAAGAGAAAACATCCGTCGTAAGAGACCTGGAAAATCATTTAAATGCTCCTGACCACGAGCCATCCAGGCAACTCGAGCGGCGCTGCCGCACAGACAGTCGCACGAACGGTTCGGATGCGCGGAGGACCAACAGTGGCCAATCAGCGCATCATATCTCGGCTTGGTAGCGCGACGTGGTGCCGTGGTTGCGCAGCTTCGGGCCTCAAAAGAACGGTTCAGTACCGGATGAAACTCCGATACTTGCTTCTGCGACCTACACCTGTGAAGAGAAATGTCCCACCAGAACAACCTGCAGTACACGACTGAGCCCTACGACGGGCGGTACAATGCGTGGCTGGACGGACTGCGCAATAAGCCCAAAGTCTACGCGGTATGCTTCAGTCCAGGGAACAGACAAAGTATCGAAGTACTTATCTACCGCCTTCCAGACGTACGAAGAGCTACTTGCCGCGCAGGCCGTCGAAGAAAAGTCCTATCTGGACGCGCGCGTCGACGAGACGTTTGCTCCTCCGGTGAGCGCGCGCGCCGCTGTGCTATAGCAACCACGGTCGTGCTCATTCGCCCCGCTTCTAGGAGCCACTACAGTTTGTGGACGACGACCTCATCGAGTTCAGGCCGTCGTATTACCCTTCGCTGCTGCCTGGGCTCGAGCTCGACGCACCGGCATCCGATGGTGACCATCCGACGCCGTCTCTGACTCCGTCGTCGTCAGCCTCCCGCACCGAGAGCTCCGGATCGGCTGTAACCACGCCAGGCCACGAGGGTGGTAAGGCCACGGCAGACGCTCCAGTACACACCACAGGCAACGCCTCGACCACGGTGCCAGGGAAGCGTTGCATCCCGGCGGGGCACGACCACGATGACGCCACGGCCGCGCAGGCCAGCGAAGACAAGGACCGGGCGTTGGCACTGGCTGCAGAGGATACCACTGCTGGACGACAGGCCGCTCCGATGATCGGTGGTATCACGCCTGCGCCGGTTTGGGACGCTGGGACACCAAGACAGCAGAGTGGCGGCGAGAATGCGGTCTTTTCTCCAGTCGACACGAAGGCGGCGCAAGACGCGCGGACTGCACAGGCTCCGCGAGGACCTCTTAAGCGGCGGCGTGATACAGAGCATGACGATGAAGACGACGAGGTCAGCTCCGTGTCGCGGTACCCTCTACACTGTCTCATGCCACATCACTCAGGATCCGGTGCTGAAGAAGCGCCAAACATCGGCTGCTGGTATGCATGCAAGCGCTGCGACGGACGGCGGGTCCAATGCCGTACAGAGCAGCTCTCGCCTCCCGCGAGAGCAGACGAGCACAGCAGAGACCAGCGCGCAGGTGAGTACCTCTTGAAAGGACAACCGTGGCTGACGAGCCGTTCAGCCCACCCGATCGGCCCCTGCTGCCAGGCGCCGCGATGCGCCCGCTGCCCCGAGCAAACCCATGGAGGAGTGCAATGCGTCTCACATCATCAAGGAGTACGCTCGGCAGAGGAGCGCCCATCTGGACCAGGCGGCAAATGCCATCCTCGCTCTCGGGCCGATCGTCGACGCCACGATGCTGCCTCCGCGCCAATATCTGACGGACGCCGTTCGCGAGCAACTTAGGTCGATCGCAAAGACGCACGCCGTGCCGCGTCGAGCGCGCGTATCGGACCCGGGATACTACGCGTGCGAGCAGTGCGACACCGAGTACGGGATTAAGAACGAGGCTATCATGACGAAGCGGAAGGACGCACATAACGCCGGGTACCACAAGGGCCGCATGTGCTCGGTTTGCGGGGTGCTTGTCAACGGCCGCGAGTTCAAGCACGGCCGCGCACACCGCGACGAGTGCCCGCTCTGGCGCCCGCTCGTGGCCAAGGAACTGCACCAGGACTGGCTCAGGGCGCGCGGGTTCTACGAGGACGAGAAGGCGATGCGCGAGTTCTGGCCCGTCGAGCAGATCCGGATGGCGAAGCAGCAGGCCAGAGCAGCTGGGAACCCTGCCATTATGCGATCCTACCTGGAGCAAGCGCTCGCGATCCCCGATGTTCAGGAGCTCCGAGAGCAAATCCAGGCAGCGGCGCAAGCTTCTCAAGACGGGTCCTCGAGGACCGGAAGCTCGACGGAGGCGAACGACCAGGCTGAGAGCCCCGACTATCAGGCGAGCGTCGCACGACCACAGTTCTGGCCTAGTCAGCCAGAGGCAGGCCCGAGCAGGATATTGGTCGCCACGCGAGCGCCAAGCTCCGTGGCTCCTCCTGTCGCCCAGAGCCAGTACATGCAGCCAGGTGCTCCGACGGTGTACGACGGTGGCCGGGACTATCGGGACGTGTCAGGCTACCGAGTCCTGCCCAACGCATTCGGGCTCGTGTACCGTCCCATTGGTCCTACACAGCCGTACGGGGGGTGCACGGTCGAATGGCGCCGTTGAGCTTGCCGCCCGCAACCAGGTCGGCGAAGCAGATCAAGGTCGTCGTGGCACGGCCTCGGCCAATACCGTTGCCGACAGCGCGCGATCGATAGACGTGGACGTCGCTCCCTCCGCTGAAGAGTCCTCTCACCCAAAGGATCACAGCGTATCTGACAGCGCTAATCTTACCGAAGATTACAGGGCCTCTTGGGATGACGACGATGACGACCTCTATGCATAGAAGACTCGCCCAAACCCAGCGGGAACTCGCTGTTGTTTCCTATTGTTCAAAGACTGGTTTGACACGATGTAGCACAGTATCTACTGTTTTATCATGTAGTATAAAGCTGTTTTCAATCTATATCTGCTGTCCTGGCCCTGAAAGGCTGATTCATACGTATTCTCTTCTTCAGTGAACATCGTCAGATCTCGGCCCGAATCAGCCTGGGCCAAAGACTACCACCGCTCACTGGGAAAAGGGTATTAGCCTGCAAAATCGCATGTTGTTATCGTAGAATCATCGGATACCCGTAAGCCAGAATCACGGCCCATGTTTAGCATAGCCGAAACTCGCTTTTTGCGATACGCATCCCATAGCGCAGCAGCATCACCGTCGTTCAGGCGACCGAGCCTGAGGACTTCCAGCACCCGCAGGGTTGGAAGTCGCGACGCCCTTCAGCGTGGACGAGAGACATCGAGCGGGCGCACGCCGCGGGGGCAAACGCGAAAAATCGCGGCAACGAGATCATACGCTGCGAAACAACTGCGAAGGATTCGGTGTACATATCGCGCGCCGTAGACCGCGTCCTCCAGATTGCGAGAATCCCGCACACCGCCTTAGATACTCGAGACGCCGGAATCTCGCGCTTCCTGGTCAGCCGGTTGGAGAGCGCGGATAGCACGGAAGGATCGTTCAGGGAGCACCGCAGTGCTCCAGTAGAATAATCTATAACTGACGAAGGGTGTCGTGGAAGAGCAGCAGAGAAATTACAGCACCGGCGACGATTCCGGATGGGCTGGAGGCGGTATGGAGACACAAGCGCACAAAGCCCGTCACAGCAGGTGGCCTCCGCCACCCTGCCGCCCCGCCGCGCTGCGTTCATCTTGTAGTCAAGAATGCAAAGGTGGCACTGGTTCTCACATATAAGCCATTGCAGTGCGTTTGACTTCTTCATTCGTCCCATCTTTCATGCCCTTATCCAAGCCAGCCATTCGCGCCTCTATATGCACCCCACTCCAATCCACGGCGTTGGCAGGCAACTCATCACGTGCGCCCGCAAGTCACGTGCTCCGGAATCAATCGAACGCGACCCCGACGACCATGAGCTGGCGCGAAAGTCGGACCCGGAAGCGCGCGGCCGGTAGTATGACGGAAGATTCGAACGTACGTGGTTTATACGCCCAACCACGGCCGCCACAACTACCCATCGCTTACATCGCAGTGGCAGAAGCAGCACTAGTTTGAGGCGCGCACACGAAGTGACGCTGGGCGCTTTGTCAGGATCGCGCGGCCCTGCAAAATATTCGGCCCCGCCGGCACGGCATCGTGGCCTGGTTCCGGCGCGGTGCTCGGCTGGGCTTCAAAAGGGACCGCGTGCGCCGGTTGAATGTCCGACACTCCGCTCTTCCTCTCTACTTGCGAGCAACGCATTCCCCTCGCACAGAGCTAGCAAACATGTCGCATGAGCAAGCCACAGCAGGAGGGCCAGAGGGCGAAGACGATATGTGGTGGGATGGATGGCTGGAGGGCAAAGTGCAGCCGGTGCGTGCACTGGTCCAGTCCACAGAAATCATCCAGGCGTTCTGATCAGCCCATCGCAGAAAAAGAACGCGTCTGCGCCAGCAGACGGAGCAGGCAGCCAGAGCGCTGCTGGCGCGGCAGCGTCGACGGCGTCCGGAACGGGGGTGAGCATCGCGTCCTGCCTAGCGTCTCGACACGAGCCGATCTGACTGGGCGAGCACAGACTACAACCGTGTCCTCGAATGCCGACGTTTCAGAAGGGCAGGCCGCGCCCGACGCGGGCAGAGAAGCAGATACCGCGCCAGAGGTCAGCACGGGCAGCACCACGAGTCACCACAGCCAGACTGACATCCAACGTCACACAGACTGGCGACGAAGACGGCTCTGCCCCTCAATTGACTACGCCCAGGGCTGACGTCGAGCTCGGTCTCGAGCTGTCTGACGGCTACCTCACGACGCCGTTGCTGACGCCGTCGGACTCGCGGCCAGACAGCCGTGCGTCGGACCTGCAGACGCCCTCCGACGAGATAGACATCGCAGGCCTGCTCGCCGAAGAGCCGGACAGCGTGGAGGACAGCGCCCCCGCCGCCGCTGCCGCCGCAGAGCTCAACCTGATCATGTTGGCGGACGAAGACCGGCAGCATAGGGCCGATCCCGTCGCGGATAACAGGTCTGCGGAGAGCGAGGTCGACAGGAGCATGGCGGCGTTGCTGGGAAACGCTCTGCAAGGCGACGAGGAGGCATCGGACACCATACGGGAGATCTTGAAGCTCGTAGTTGGTCCGCTGCCGACCGAAACCCAGAACACCCAGCAGTCAGTGGAGCCGCCGCCCAGGCCGGTAGGGAAGAGGGCCCGGTCATCCATCGATGACGACGGGGACGAGCAGGTGATGTCTGTCGCCAACCAACGGTCTACCACGTGCTGACAGTCATTCAGACGACTGCGCCAAGAAAGCGCGGAAGACCTGCAAAGGGACGCGCCGCGCGCTCCAGGGGAGACAAGAAGGCGACGAAGGCCCGTCCAGCATGGCGAGGGCCGAGTCCAAGCCGGGCGTCTTCGAGTGCATCGGCGAGTGCGGAGGTGAGCTACCAATTCGAGGCCAATTCAGCGGGCTCACACCAACCATGTAGCCCCCCGCATCAACGGCCACAGCTGCAAGCGCGGCGGCTGAGGCTCCTGGCAAGTGGCAGGAGGAATGCGGCGCGTCGCGGGTGATCAGGACGTATGCGCGCCAACAACGACCCTACATCGACCAGGCAGCGAACGCTATTCTTGCGCTGCCGGAGAACGCGCCGCCCTCGCAGCTAGGCCCGCGTCGTTACCGTACGAGTGCAGAGCGCGCCTCGATCCGCTATATCGGGCAGACGAGCTCGTACAATCGCACCGCCTCGCTGGCCGACCCTCGGTTCGAGGAATGCAAAAAGTGCTGGCCAGACTACGGGCTCAAGAACGAGCCGATCTTCCGAGGCCGCATGGAAATGCACGAGACCGAGTATCACAAGG
The DNA here is from genome assembly GCA_030578095.1 of Auricularia cornea. Taxonomy (NCBI): domain Eukaryota; kingdom Fungi; phylum Basidiomycota; class Agaricomycetes; order Auriculariales; family Auriculariaceae; genus Auricularia; species Auricularia cornea. Next base: position 6,272,058 of record JARLTE010000007.1, read on the forward strand.
GTCGGATGTGCTCAGGCTGCGGGCTGATGGTCAACGGGCGCGACACGGAACGTTCTCGCAAGCACCGCAAGGACTGCCAACCCTGGCGGGCGATGGTGGTCAAGGGCTTCTGGAAGGCGTGGCTCCGGAGCTGCAGATTCTACGGCGACGAGGAGTCCGAGCGCGAGTTCTGGGACACGCACCAGCTCGCTCGTGCAACTACACAGGCCGACGGCAACGAGGAGCTCCGTATCCAGCTGCTCGAGCAGGAGCTCGAGCAGCGCGAGGTCCGGCAGCTGCTGGAGCTCATCCCGGCGGCGGCGCAGACTCGGTCCTCGGAGGCTGAACAATCGACCGGCACCCAGGGCACCACAACAATCGGATCGAACAGAGCAGCAGCGGTGCAGTACCAGTACCAGAACCCGACGACGACGTATCAGCATCCACAAGCTCATCCATACGCCCAACAACAGCCCTGGCTTGCAAATGCGGGCCCGGGAATGGGTCCGTGGAGCACGATTCCGGGACCGTCGGGCACATCCAGCATGACATGGCCGCCATCGTTCCCCTTCCAGGTGCCAGTCCCGCCGTTGCCGTTCTACGGGCAATTGGGGTACGCTCCCGGAGTCGACGCGCGCGGATACGCAGCCCCAGGCTACGGGTACCAAACCGACCATGGCGCCGGTAGCGCTGCTGCGCCCAATGCCCAAGGCGCGGTGGGGGCTCGGCGGGGAGCAAATCAAGATCGCGATGACCCGGCCTCGGCCAACGCCGCCGTTGCTCGCGGCACCGTCGGCGACGCTGTTCCTGCACCATCTGGCTCGTCTCAGTCAGCTTTGGGCAACGTATCAGACAGTGTAGATGCTGCTGAGAACTGTTATGGCGCTTACGACGATGTAGAAGACCTCTACGACTAGACAGCAGGCTAGCTAGCAGGCTTCGAAAGTTCCCCATCAGCGCTGGGGCTGGGGTGCAAGCACCAGGACCGTCTCTCACGGACTCTTTGTCAATATTACTACTATACAAATGTATCTAGAATATTTATTGTCCTGCATACAGATTCATGCTCGCACGAGCAACGTGATTGTCTGACTCAAGTGGCGCTGGGACTCCAGAACGATTAGTATATTCATACAAGTTGTGGAAAGGGAACCAAATCAGCACGGAATTAGATTAGACTGCAATTGAAACACGGGTGCTGTGTCTCTTGGGACAACGAAGAAGGCAGTTCTAGGCACAAGGTAGTCAGTGACCGTCATGGCCATCGATGACGTCGCTCTCATTCTAAAACTTCCTGGGGAATGAAAACTCTACCTAATCAAGCTGTTAGTATATGATCCCTTCACGACCTTGTATCTCTTCATGGCTTTTGTGTCAAGTTGAGATACAACATGGTGCGTCGTCGGCCATTCGTTGACCTGGACATCGCCCTGTTTTAATAGCCCTTAACCCCGCTGGAGCGGCGTCAGCTCATCTCTCAGCGCATTGAAGCTAGTGCCAGAGCCCAGCCGCTTATGGGCGAACTCAGGGCTGAGAGACGATTCACAAGCCCGACGACCCTGGCAACGATCGTGGAGGTCGCCCTGCTCGACGTAGTAGATAGATTGAACCCACGTGAGATGAGGCCTTTACCGCACTGAGCGGGAGAGATGATCGCGGAAATTCTAGCCAGAGAGGCATGGGACTGGCGGATATGAGGAGCGCTTTGGTGGCACAGGCTCCAGTCCAGGTAGGGCAACAGCTCGCGCCGTCAGCAGATCGAGAATGCACTACGGCCTCTTTTCACTGTATTGCCTGCACTTCTATACGTTTGAAAGCCTATATATAAAGTCATAAGGGTATGTTCTCTTACCATCCTGCATTGGTCGCAGATCCCGGGACCGGTCGCGCGGATCCCACACGCCCTGAATGACGCGTGGCTGAGTCCGAATAACTGCTGCGTTCCTCTTCTTGCTGGCACCGCGCGGTTCTGTCAACGACTAAGCGCTGCTTTTGGCGTGCCCCCCGCACACAACAGTACTGAATACGCGGACTATCCCCGGCGCTTGCACTGCTCTTCGGCGAAGAACCACCGGAACATGCGTTACAGGCCTGGCTTGATCCCTGGAGAACAGTTCTCGGACCTGTTGGCTGTTCCTGGTCACTCTGCGTTGTCGTGGTTCCCGGTGCTGAGCGACCTGAGAGGCTGTATCACTGGAATAATGCTAGCACCGTATGAATGCTCCAACAATTCTACCGCACGCAAAACTTGGATTGGGGCCTCCTCGGTTAACTCCTGGGCATCTCTCACGGCATTTACGATTGCACGCGACCGGGACAAGTCTTCGCGTAACTCCGACGCGCATCAACGCGCGATCAGCCGCAGCCCGTTCCTTTCCAACCCGACGCTATCGCTACTCACTGTACCCTATCCACTCGTTCTAATTCAGTCCCTCCGACGCTCGTTTGCGGTCGGCGATCGAACCCGCACTTATAGTACTCGTCCCGCCGCCAATGCTGCACTCGCCCGTGTCCCCATCGACGGCGTCCACACTCTCTTCGTCTTCCTCGCTTTCGGACACCAGGATGCGGCGCCCGACCCGCTATGCCGCCGAAGTCGAGAGGCCTGAAATCGCTCGCAGGAGCTCGACGTGGGAGAAGGGCTACAAGCGTAACTCTCGGTCGCGGTTGCTCACGCCGTGCTCCAAGACGTTTGCAGTCTGTGCTCTCATGGCCATGCTCCTGCTATCGGCGGCGCACTACTACGGCGGCTCAGCAATGGCGCTCTCCATCGGCCCTCTGGGCATTACCCACCACGCTGTCATGCAAGCCCTCGAAACGATACCCCGTCTCTCTGTCGACGGAACGATCTACGAGGGCGCGCTCTACCAGGACTCTGGAGTCGAGTTCTTTGGGGGTACGTCGCCTGCCAGTGATCACACGCCCAGACGCTCATCGCCCGCAGGCATTCCGTACGCCATGCCACCGCTGAGTGCCCGGCGGTTTGCGCCCCCCGAACCCTGGGCCGCCGCGCAGGGCGCTGCGTTCGCCGACGCCAGCCGCTTCGGCAAGCGCTGCATGCAGACGCCAACGCCGACGCGCCCCGTGAGCGACATGTCTGAGGACTGTCTCACGATCAACGTCTTTCGGCCCGCGGCGCGCGCGGACGCCCCTCTTCCCGTTATGTTCTGGGTGTACGGCGGCGGCTTCCAGTGTGCGTGCCTGCCGCGCCCGTCCACCGTCATCGTTCTCGGCTGACGTGCTTAATAGCGGGGACGGCGTCGATTTACAATGCCACTGCCATTGTCGCGCGCTCGGTCGCGCTCGGGAAGCCGCTGATCGTCGTCTCGCTCAACTACCGCCTTGGCCCCTGGTCCCAGTCCCTCGCCGCCGACGCGCTCAACCTCGGCTTACGCGACATCGCGCTCGGGCTGCGCTTCACTCATTCGACCCTGGCTGCCGCGGCAGGGGGAGACCCGCACAGGATCGTCCTGGCCGGCCAGAGCGCCGGCGCGATGAGCATCTGGCATCTCCTCGCGGACGACTCGCTCCGAGACACGTACGACAGCGTGCTTCTGCACAGCGGCGGCCCAGATACGTACGTCTACCACGTTAACCTTGTCGGTCTCATTCCGAGCCTGATGTCGCGCAGGTTGCCACTCTTCCGGCCTGCCGTGCGCCAGCCGTTCTTCCTCGCCTTCGCCGCCGCTGCAGAGTGCCCGCCGCCGTCCGAAGTGCCGAGCAAGCGCAAGCTCGGTCTGTCCAGGACGATGGCGTGCCTGCGCACCGTCGACACGGCCAGGTTACTCGCGGCGCACCGCGCAGTCATGGACAACCCGCCCGTCGACATGGGCGCGTACAGCCAGTTCCCGTGGGCGCCGACCGTTGACGGCCTGACTATCCGCGACGACTGGGCACGCGCCATCACACGCGGCGCGGCGGGCAAACGCGTGCTCGTTGGCGCGAATGTCGACGAGGGTGCGCTCCACCAGCATCCATTGCGTTGCGGTTCTGACCCTTCACTCGCACAGGCATTCAATTTGTGCCACCATTTGTGGAGAGCGACGCGGACGCGCTCGAGATGCTTGCACGGACGTTCAACTCGTCCGTGCGCGCAAGCAGGCTCTGGGAGCTTTACGCCAGCCACAGCGACCCGCGCTCTCGCGCTGCAGCAATCATCGGCGACGTGTGGTTCCAGGCGCCAGTGCGACGCATGGCACGACTCACCGGCGCCTGGTACTTCCTCTATGCCCTCGGCCGCAGCGAGCGCAAAGGTGCGTTTCTCTGCCTCATTTCTCCAGATCACTAAACAACACTTCATAGTCACGCACGGCGCTGAGATCCCTGCACTATTCTGGCCGCTGGAGACCGGCATGGGCTTCGAGATGGTCGACCGCTGGATTCGTTTCGTCGTCGGTGGAACGCCAGGTACACCAACTTCCTGCCCCTCCTCGTCTCCGCTCACCATTCCGCAGATAGCAACTGGCCGCCGTACCCGTCCGCGCTCGAGCTGCGCGGGCCCGCAGAGGGCGGGCCGCAACCCATAGACGTGTGGCGCGAGGAGCAAATCGGCGCCGCCGAGCTCGCGCTCGAGGAGATGCGCGCCACATGGCGCGCGTAGACTTACCCTAGGTATACCCCCACTATTTTAGAAGGTGATGTATCGATTATACTTCTTTTTTATCGCTTTGTCCGCTGGCACCGGGAGCTAGGTCGTGCCCATTTGTATTTGTATGCCATGGCAATAACACACGTTTTATACAATATGCAATCCCCAGTCCCCGAGTTGCCAACAGATGGGGGTTCAAGATCTGAGTCTGTAGCGCGTGACGTGTAGGGATGGGTGCGTCCAGGACTGACGCGGCTTCCAGATAGGTGAATCGCAAGCAGTGACAGCGTGAGCATTATACCTACCACGTGCTCCATGACATGGCGTGCCACAATGGAGCCCTCGTGATAGCTTTTAGCTCTCGCCGGGTGGGAACACTACGGCCGGGAGCGGAGAAAGGGTGTCAAGCCTTACGATTCTGATACGAAAACTGATACAAAGTCCGCTCCCAGGACCCAAACTCAACCTCATCCCCGCAACTGAGCAGTGACGATGCTGCAGCAGAGCCGGTACAACCCCGACTACACACCACCAATCAGCGCCATTGACGAAGATACATCCGACGCAAGATCTGTCATGGACTGGGCTGCCAAACCAAGGGGTATCCGGAAGCAAAATCCCGGAACCAAGGCTGGGTAGGTAGGTCGACCTCCGGTGGCCTTGCAGAATTTGGGGAGGAGGTCGGTCCGCGGACCATCCGCGGACCATCCGCGGATCGAAGATGGTTGATACTGAGCAGAGTACTGCATTTCAATAGCTTGGAACGCATGTCTTGAGGAGCTGAAAGTGACATATGGGCATCCTCGACCAGGCCTATTGGGTAGGCTCAAGTTGATATAATGCTGCCGGTCCTCGGTGAATTGGACAGTCGACGTCGCAAGTTAAAGCATGAGTGCAGCGGGATATCGGAGGAAACAAGAGTGGCTGTAACTTGGGAGAAAGAGCATTATATGCACATACAATGTGCTGTACCACAGCCTTGTAAGACCCATATTCGTATTCACAAGGCTGCGGAAAGACCCATATTCGTATTCACAAGGCTGCGGAAGGCAGAACTAAAAGTGTGACCAGTTCAAAGCCAGTGAGACTGCAACGGTGTCCACATAATAGCGCCAGTGAGATTATATGATGATTCAATCTCCATTCACGTCTATTTACAGAGTATTTACGCACGATACAGCGATGATATGGATGCTCCGCGGAAGTCGGATGTATTTCTCGGGGACAAATCCGCGGACGCTCCGCGGAGATAGGTAGGTAGGTCGAGGCAGCCTGCCCTTACTGCGAAATCCGACCCCGTGTCCCGATTTTGTTCCCGGATACCCCTTGTGCCAAACGCTCGCTGGCATCGTCGGCATTCCTCGAACAAGCACCACGGCTTCAGATATTTCTTGGATGGCGTGTCTCTTCATGCACTTTTCTGGCATTCTTTCCCGGTCTGCGCTGGCTCGAAATATACGGCCTGGCACCTATGCCCCGAATCACGACCAACAGCGCTCGCGCTCTATCGGGCGTCCATCGTCTCCTACTCCGCCGTGCGCGCGAGATTGACGTCAAAACTCTGGATCTATTTCTCTCACAGATGCCCCTCGTGCGGGAACTGCATCTTCTCCTGGATAGAGGCGCCAGTCCCATATCCTGCGACTACATAAGCACCGGCCGACCGGCCTGCGCATTGGAGCACTACAGGATGAAGTCTGTCTCCGCCTGCTCGTTACTGCCTCTACGATACTGCCACGAAACTCTGCGGCACCTCGATATCGGTATCGAAGAGTACGACGATCCTGCGGCCCGAGACGCCCTCGCTAGTCGGCTTGAGAGTGGCGGCTTCCGACGCCTCAAGTCTCTGAGGCTCGACGTACGAGACCGCTATATCCCGGAGGCAGTAGCGATGCGTCTCGTAGCCGCCTGCCGCTTCGTGCGTGCGCTTGAACTGCGTGCATTCGCACTCCCTGAGGCCTATGACCTCTTCGACGCCATCCTACGCGCATCTCCGCGCGGACTGCAGGTGCTCACCATGGTCGCCAAATTCTCGGACGAGTACGAGCTCTCGGGGGTTAGCACGCTGACGCGTCACATCGAACTGGCCGCGCAGGGCCTGCCCGCCCTGCAGGAAGTGGTGCTCCGCTCATATGTGGGTACCCGCGGCGTCGCTCCGCTGCGGGCCGTGTGCCGTCAACGACGAATCCTCTACCGCTTCGAGGAGTACTGGTAGTGGAAGTTCATGTAATACACAGGGGCCGAGTAAAGACGTGAGTCTGCACCGCCCGCATGAGCTCCCGCAGCGGCTGGACGTCGCCGTGTCCGAGTTGCCCTCGAATAACTGGACCCAAAGCTGCGCGTCGCCTGCAGCCTGCTTCTTTGGGAGAGCCAGCTGGTGTGTGTCCCAAGTTGCCGTAGAAGTCGCGGCTCGGAAGCCATGCCTTGACCAAGCTCCTCACCACCATCGCCCGCCAGGGACGGCGGTGCTTGCGACAGCGATTGGTGTCACACTCGCTGACCGGCAGCGCGCAGACCCAGCACTTACGGTTGATGTAGTAATCGATCTTGTGCGTGTCTATGCGGCCTTTCAGGATCGCCGCGGCTCGGTCTTCTTTGAGCCCGTACTCGCGCCGGCATCTCTTGCAAATCTCGAACCGCGAGCCGGCCAGCTAGCTGCGACGCTTGAATGTGCTCGTCTGCCCGATCAAATTGATTTAGGCACGCTCTGCACTCGTGCGGTGGCGACGAGGGCCAGGCGGCAGCGCGAGAACTGCATTGGCCGCTTGGTTTAATTGCTGTTGAGGACCATACGCCTTGATGGCCATGGCCCGCGAGGCGCCGCACTTCTCCTGCCACTTGAAGTTGTCAACAGATGCCGTGCTAAGCAAAGGAGCGGCTGATGCTGCGGGCTGTTAGCGGGCTGTAGTGATAGCTTTAACCTACCAGATACTGTACGTCGTTCTGGCACTCGGCTCGCGGCCTCCGTGTTGGCTCATTGCTCCGCCTCGCCGTCCGTGCTCATCATCGCATTCCCACAGGCTGTCTGTACGCGGCCTGGATCGTCGTCAGGCAGAGGCACAGAGATTGACAATGCGTATGCGTTGTACAGATTAACTATATACACGAGTACAACGTCGAATAGATAGACAGTTTTGTGACGTTTGGGGCGGCGATGGCTCACGCTCCCACAAGCTTGTCCATCGCGTACAGCGGCGGGAGCGGCTCCTCTCTGCGGCCGAAGAGCCGGCGGACGTGCCAGCCGAGGTTCTTGACCTGGTAGCTCGCGTGCTTGCCCGTCGGGACGGAGAAGACGAGATCGAGCTCCTCGAGCGTGAGGGCCTTCGTTTCGGGGAGGAAGAGGAAGACGAGGACCCAGCCGATGAGGCACCATGCAGCGTACTGCACCGGTGTTACTAGGGGGAATAGCATTGAAGGCACGGTCAGACGTACCCAGCCGAATGCGCCTTGAGGTTTGAAGGCAGTGAGTAGCAGAGGGAACGTGATCGCGAGGACGAAGTTGAAGCCCCAGCAGACGGCCGTTGCATATGCTGTGCGCCATCGTTAGCGGCATGATGCAGGATCGCGGGCACGACGTACACATTCCAAAGTCTCGAATGTAGAGCGGGAAAGCTTCCGCAGAGTATGTAAACGGCACTGGTCCTTCTCCGGGCGAGTACGCAACCCTATCATTCGGGTCAACCTCGTGAGTAAAGGCCGGATGCGTAAGAAAACGCTTTCGACGTACTCAAATAAGTACAGCCCCGCCGCGACCATGGCAAGCCGCCCAGTGCCCTCGGGAAGGAAGAAGCCAAAGCCAGTGATGAGCAGGCAGATGGACATCAACGGGAACGTGACAAGTAACAGATTCCTCCGCCCGAAAGTCTGCGCCGGTTGCATGAGAGCTCGACAACTAGGAAAGCAGAGGGTGCCTCACATCGATAGTATACAACGCCGGGATGGCGAACAGCCAATTCGTGATTCCCGTGCCCATGGTGGTGAGGAGAGCGTTCTTCTCGCTGAACCCGCTCTGGACGAACACTTGGGACGAATAATAGGCTGTGCTGCGGCGTCAACATTGCGACACGCAGTACCGCGAAAGCGCGCACCAATAACGTTAACACCGCAGAACTGGCGAGGTGGAGCACGTTAGCTGCTATCTGCGAGTTCATTGGGGCGGAGGGACACACCTGCTGCATAAACATGACGAGGCCGCTGGACATCGCCGCGCGGCGGACGCGCTTGACGACCCACATGTCCTTGAGAAGGCGCTTCCAGCCGCCCTGCTGGCTCTGGCGCTCAATCTGGAGAAGCTTCTCCATGTAGTACAGGTCGCGCGCGGCCTGCAGGTCGCAGCGACGCAGGCGGAGCATGGACGCATAAGCATCGGCCGGGCGGCCCTTTAGCATGTACCAACGCGGGCTTCCAGCCAGTGAGAACGCAAGCCGGTGTAAACAGACGCTGGATAGGACGCACGATTCGGGAGCCAAGTAGATCATGGCGCACACAAAGATCGGCGCGACGACCGTGGAGCCCAACATGAGTCTGCGAGAACGAGTGAGCAATGAACCTTTGTGCCGGAGAAGACAGCCTACCTCCACGCAACGTCGGGCGTGATGTCCACGAAGATGACGCTGACGATGTCGCCCAAGGCGATGCCGAACGCCGTCCACATCTGAGGTCGGCACGTCAGTCGGCGGGCGCGCGCTAAGGGTGCCGGTATCGCACCTGCCACTGCATAACAAGAGCACCGCGAATTGGGGCCGGCGCGCATTCGGCGCCATAGACCGGCGCGGTAGCGCTCTTCGGCCCAATGCCAAGACCGAGCAGGAGGCGCGCGACGAACAGCTGCGGCCAGCTGTACGTGAACGCCTCCCAGATGCTGGCCAGGCCGGCGATGACGCAGGACCAGAAGATCGTACCCCGCCGCCCGAGGTAGTAGTTGAGCGGGCTGGTCAGCCAGCAGGCGAACACGAACTGCGAGAGGGTGAGCGTCAATTGGCCGACCCGGCAGGCACTGGAACGTACACAGCAGAGGTATGGAGCCGAGTTGACTAGCCCTTGGATGAGCGCGATGCTGTCCTTGCCATCTACAGCCCCAATATCATTCAGCATATGATCGCGGGATCAGAGCAATCTCCTGCGCACCTGGATTGTCGATGCCGAAGCGCTTGTAATAGAAAATTTGCGCGCCGTTGACGACCGCCTCGTCCATGCCCTGCACGACTGCAGCCATCGCTGAGCACACTGCAACGTAGTATCTAAGCCAGGATTAGACATCGACGCTGCAATACCAACGTGAGGGCGGAGCGCACATCATGAAAGGCTGGTCCCATCTGTGAGTCTTCTCTCGCTCGAGGATGGTGCGCTCCTCGTCCGTGAGGCCAGGGACGCCCGCGAGGTTGGTGGGATCGTGGGCCAGAATCGCGCCTCGTCTGAACGTCTCCGCTGAAAGCACGGCGCGTCAGTGGCGCGCGTCGCGGGAGAAGTAGGCGGCGTGCTGACCGTGTTCCTTCAAACCTGCGCGCTCCGCGAAGGCAGTCGCGTCGGCGAGGAGCTCCTCTTCGCTCATACCAGCGAGCGGGTTCTCGAGCTTCGTCGAGAGCTGTTGCATCTCGGTCTCATGCGACGCGAACTCGCGCTGCTCCTCGCCGCGCGGCTTGCTCTTCTCCGAGTCCTGTCCGTCAGACTGGCGTTTCTCCTCCATGGCGATGATCGAGCGCGTCGAGCAAGAAGCGAAGTGGGCCGGGGAAACAAGCCTGGTGGGACGGCGTGCTTAAAAAGCTGCTCCACCGCGAGTGATAAGAATAGCACGCGTGGCATGACAACATCTGCTGTCGAAGACGCGAAGCACGGCCGCACAGCACAGCACGATGCCGAAGCTCCCGCTCAGCGAACCAGTTCGCTCCGTTCGCGATATGCGCCGGCATGACGTCGCAATATTTACGAGGGTGGGGAAAGCTGAGCGCCAGGCATCATCTTCGCGGTAAACCTGACAGTTGCGCAGGTACGCATAGAAACGGCCGCCCGTATGTTATGAGTGTTTGTCACACAGAGCAGGAACGGTCAGGGAAGGCGCTGTCTCGAGTAGTTGGTCACGGTGATGAGCCAGGAAGGAACTCCGGGGGAAAGGGGACCGGTGGCTGTGATTCTTCTCCGGCAACCGGGACGCTGCACGAGCCTCCTGGCAAGCAGTCGCCAGGCGCAGAAGCAAACAGTGCGCGGGAATAGCGTGCTGTGCCCGGCGGAGGCGGCCAGGAACGCTCGGGAGACACAGTAAGAACTCCCGTCCTGCTGATTTCGAGGTGACTGGAAGAACGTGAAAATATTAATAAGCTCTTGGGCGTAAGTCGCCTCTGGTCACCGTTCAGCGGGTAAACATCTGGGTCCACCGGAAGTCTAGATGGGCTTGGCAGTCGGAGACTCGGAGAGCGAGATAAAGAAGTTGGACCAGCGCAGATGTAAACGTGTTGGCGCAGCGTCAGCGCTCGTTCACGGGAATCGGAGATTGAGTGATCTGTGCCATGAAACGGTGCCCCAAATCCAGAGCCCTTGGAATAATTGTTATGAGTCGCCGGGTGAGAACGCCTGGCAAGTACGGCCTGGAGCGGAGAAAAGGGTGTAAAGTTTTACAAAGTCCGCCTTGAAACTCAACCTCAGCCACGATCGAGTGATAGGCACCGATGTTGCAGCAGAGCTGGTTTAGCCCAAACTACACCCCACCAATCCACCTCATCAGCGACAACGATGATAGCGGGAGATCTGCCATCGAATGGACCGAACACTCGCGGGTCGCGTCGACATTCCTCGAGCAAGCACCGCGACTTTATCTAGTTCGCGGAAAACGCGTCTCTCCAGACGCACTGTTGTCAGCCTGCCTCGGTCTGCGCAGGCTCCACATATACCCAATGTCTCCTATGCCCAAAGTCACTGTCGAAAGCGCTCGCTGTCTATCGGACATTCGGTGTCTCATGCTCTACCGCTCCGCCGCGATCGAAGTCGAAACCGTGGATACATTGCTCTCTCGTATGCCCCGACTGCGAGAGTTGCATATTCTCCTACTGGACGGCGAAGCCGACCCAATATCAGCTGACCACATAATCACCGGCCGGCCGGGCAACGCGCTGGAGCGCTACAGGATGCATTCTGTCTTGGCCTGCTCGATCGTCCCCCTATTTTACTGTAGCGACACTCTGCGCCACCTCGATATTACTCTACGGGGCCACGACGATCCTGCCGCGCGAACCGCACTCATCAACCGCCTGGGGAGCGCGCCCTTCAGGCGTTTGAAGAGTCTCAGGCTCGACACACGGGACCTTCAGATTCCGGAGGACATCGCGCCTCGTCTTGTGGCGGCCTGCCGCTTCGTGCGCGCACTGGAACTGCGCGTCTGCGAGATCGAGGCCTACGACCTCGTCGACGTGATCCTGCGAGTCCGTCCCCACGGCGTGCACCGGCTCGTCATGGTCTCCTCGTCGGAGAACGAGCGCGAGCGCGAGCACATCAAGACACTCACCCGCATCGTCGATCCGACCACTCACGCCGGGATGCCCGCCCTTCGCGAACTGGAGCTCCGCACATTCGTTCGGCTCGCCGACGTCGGTCTGGCTGAGCTGAGGGATGCGTGCATCAAGAGGAGAATTATTTTCCGTCTCCAATGAACTGTCTTCGATTCTACATTACGTGGAATTTACCGCATGGACGCATCAAGGCACGACAGTGCGTATTCAATCACCGAAACCGCATCGCTCACCACGTGCTGCCCATGCCTGGATGCATCGGATTCCTCGATATCTGTTATCTCCGTAGTCACGGTTTCGCTGAGCGCGAAGAATCGGCCTACGTCGTAATCTCCGTCGGGGATCTACAGGTATAATCAGCGACATTCTGACGGGTGGGTTATGAGCTCACGGTGTCATCAGACCCAGGGATGTCGCTACGGTCCCACGCAGCGCGTAATTTCTCGTTCCCGGTGCAGAGAGAGCGGAGGACGTGTGTGGCAGCACGTAGTCGACGCATGGACACCGCGGTGCTGGGGTCCTGCTCGGAAAGGCGGCTCGAAACGATGCGCATGTACTCCCCGAGATCCCAAGAGACCGCTTCGTCGTCCGGGCCCTTGGTTTCGGACGAAAGGAACAAGAGGCAGAAGTGCGAGCCGGTGTCAAGAGTATTCCGATCCTGTAGAAGTCTAGCAATGTGACGCGCAATGGCAGTGAGGATGTTGAGGACGCCGCGTTCCGTTGTTATCTCCAGCGTGGGGAGCGTGCTGGAGAGATTGCGAATATCCCACAAGCCTGCCATAGAGCACAACGCGGACCTGTCTAGTATAAGGCCGATAATTCCAGACCGATCTATAGCCTTCATGTCACTGCGAGAGTGACAGAGAAGAGTATGAAGGCAGCGCATGCAGAGCTCGGGAAACGATAGCCACGCATCCAAGCCTTCGTGCATGAAGTTGAAGTGCGAATACACCTGGCTCTGCTCTGGACACAGCATGTGGACGACCGTGCGGGCGAGGCATGCCTCTAAGCCCGGGCGATGTTCGGACCGTGGGGGTCTGTCGCTGTCATCCCATTTGAAATACCGGTACTGAAGTAGCGGGAGAACAGCGCCTAAACCATAGAGGCTCATATCTCCCCACCGACGGCCATTCCACGCGCCATCGACGGAAGGATCACTGCCAAAGACGTAGACAAGGCAGGGATGCACCTGTCCGTAATAGCGACCGGACTCCACGAGGCCCATGATCAAGTCACATGTAGCCTTCTGAGCTTCCGGGCAGGCGTCATCGAACAGGAACGTCAAGAGCTCCAACAGTCCGGAGATACCACCAAAACAAATCTGAATTGGATCAAACAATCGCCATATTGAAGGCTTCGAGGTAACGCACCTTGATCTTGTCTATGTAGCGCCGTTTTCCGTCAGGGTTCTCTTGTGCCCTTGCTTCGCTTGTCTCATGCAAGCGTGTGGGTGTGGCTCGCTCGGGGCCCTCTTTGGCGGGCTCCGATGCGAGCGGGTTGAGACCCGAGTTGGAACCCAACACCAACTCGAGTCTCAGCATGAGACGATGAGAAGCATCTGAAGGGCGGGATGGTGGGTGCGCTTTCGAGTCTGTGTAGCCACAGACGGTGGTGGCGGAGCGGACGCGAGCGGCTATTCTTCCGCTTAGGTCCGCTCCGCGGCACAAGACGTACTTCCCGTGTCGCGTCTCGACCGGGAAGTCTCATCTTGTGCCCTTGCTTCGCTTGTCTCATGCAAGCGTGTGGGTGTGGCTCGCTCGGGGCCCTCTTTGGCGGGCTCCGATGCGAGCGGGTTGAGACCCGAGTTGGAACCCGGCACACCAAAACCCCAACTCGGGCGAGGCCAACGAACCCGACACCCACAACAAAACAAACCAAATTCGTGTATTGTAGCGTACCGAGAGTTCTCGAATAGAGCAAGCTAGTCGTCGCCAAACCAAGCGATGTCGCATAGGTCTGTGTGAGCCGCGATGATGTTCTTGACGTTCCTCCAATACCGGAGGAACGAATCAGATTTCCATCTTCCAGACATCTTGACAATTTCAGTGTCGACGCCAAGGCGCAGCAAGGCGGTCGTGCCCCCGATACGGAAACAGTGTCCCGTCATCGTCTGCATTCCAGCCGCGACCCATATCTCGTTGAGTCTGCTCAGGAACGCGCGCTTGGTCAATGGAACGAGAGCGCCGTGGTCGTCGCGGTACGAGAACAGCGGGTCGTCGCGTCCGACGCGGTTGTCGGTGAAGTGCTCTTCGAGTGCAAACGAGGGATCGTTGTGATGCCTCGACAACCACAGCCACTCGCCGCGCGGCGCCGTTTTCGTGCGCGGGAGCCATATCGCCGAGGTATTCTGGCGTTCGTCTCCCCCTGCGTCTGCGCGCAGTTTCGCGTGCTTGCGGACCGGCATGCGGGCAGAGTCGTAGGTCCGGGTCGCGGACAGAATCTCCCCGAGGCGGGCCTGGCCCCAGAATGCCACCAACATGGCAGCTCCAACGCATTGATCGAATCCGCGATTCGGGTCAAGCTTCTTGAGGGCCTCGTTGACCATCGCCAGCGTTACGGGCGGTCGCGGCTTCCTAGACGCAGATTCCGGAGCCAGCTTCCCGACGGCGTCGAGTATACGTTTCAGACGAGCCGAGCCCAGCCATGTCACTCCGAGCCGTTCGTGATGATAGCGCAGACCCGCGAGCATCGATCGCGCACAGCCTCCAGACTTGTAGCCAGCAAATGAGGCCGCAAACGCGCATAGTAGCGGTTCTGCAATGGGCAGGTTGCCGGGTTTGACGCGCTCTGCGGCGGCCCATTGCTGAAAAGCGCCTATGGCGCGCCTGTAGCCGTCTGTCGTGCCCTGGGCGAGAGCAGCGTCGTGTACGGCGAGTGTGCGCTCCCACGTATCTTCGCGGAGTGTGTGTGCCATGTGCGGTGTGCGCGTGCAAGAGATTTGCATCCGCGCTTCTCCGTTTGGATTGGCTGATTTGCGGATCTACAAGATCCGCGGATCCATGCTGTGCTCGACAGGTCCCGCGGCGTGTCAAAGCGTTTCGGTTCTCATAGTTGTCTAACTCGTTGTGTAGTAATTATACAGCTTCTACCCAGTCCTTGATGGGATAAGGTACTCTAAACGCGAACTTTCTGCGTGGGAGCGAGCCGGGCTGGAGGCCGTGTGACGGTGCATCGGCGATGTTGTCCGCCGATGCTACCCACTTCGTCGTCATCCATATGTTGTGCTGCAGCATATGGGTGACGACGCGGCGAAGGACCTTGTTCGCCTTGAGGTTCCTCGACTTGCCTCCATCCAGCGCGCCGACGGCACCTTGATTGTCACTGCGCATGATGAGGTGCAGGTTCTGCGCCCCGGATTCGACAGCGGCGCGCAGCCCGAACTCGACCGCGACCATCTCAGCCCAGCCGATGTCGCGCGTCTTGCACCGCCATCCTTCTTTGAGGCGCCAATGGTCCCATTCGCCGTTGAGCACGATCCCGATGCCCCAGCTCGTGGACGCGTCGACGTACAGCGCGATCGCGGCTGGCGGTGGGATTTCCTGAATGAGCATGCCCGGAAAAGGCCCGGCGAGCTTCTCGCGCCACTACTGGACGTCCTCGAGGACTACCTGGCTGGGCGTGCGCGTGATGTGGCCGTTCGCGAATTGAGCCGAGAACTTCGAGAGCGCGGGCAGCCTCGATCTCCCCTCCGGTATAACCATCGAGCAATGAACGAGCTTGCCAAGCAAGCTCTGCGCGTCCTTCATCTTGAAGTGCGCGTCCGGGACCCAGTCCTCCATGACTCTCGAGTATTTGTCGATTTTCTTCTGGGAGACGACGACCATGCGCGTTCGCAGGTCCCAGTCGAATCCCAGGTATGGAAACGCGTGGGAAAACGGGCGCGTCTTCTTGACGCTCCAGGGCCAGCCCAGTTCGTCGCCCAGCGCGTAGATGTGGCTCTCGTCAATGTCATAGCCGCCGTCGAGCAACGGGTAGCGCCAGAAGGTAAAGTCGTCCGCCCAGTTCAGGACGTCGTCTCTGGTGAATCTCCAACGGAATATGCCCCTGAAGCCGTCCGCGAGTTGGCCCCAGAGCCCGCTCGCGGAGGCCTCGCCGAACTGCACACAGTGATTCAGATAGACCTTGCCCTTCCATTCTAGCGCGGTGTAGCCCTGCTGCCACGGTAGCACGGGAATGCGCCTATGCGCGGCCTTCACGTCGAATACAGCCACCTCTGTGCCCTCCGGCGCGCGTGCGGCCATCAGGTAGCACCTCGCGAAAGTGCCCCAATCGCAAGCAAAGTCGTCTTGGTTGATCCCCGAGTTGAACGACGGGTCCTCGGGGTCGTTCCTCGGGTGAGAGTAATCCTGGCAGACTCTCCCCTTGGAGTAGTCGCCGTCCTTAGCAGCTACAGTCAGGGGAGCGTTGTTGCAGCCAGCCGGCAACCGCGCAGAGCGAGAGCCTACGAGTGGAACACCACCCGCAGCCCACCCTCACACGGACCGCATCTCTCTCCCTAGGAGACACCCCAACCCGACCCTTGACTCTCGCCCGCAACGGTGGAAGCGCAGAGCAGGCGTACGGAGGGAGAGAGACCCCCGAGAGGGTCCCGACGGGAGTTCCGCCCGAGTCTCTGGAGGGGACCCAGGGCTGATGAGGAGTACTTGCCTCTACTCCCACGCACCCAAGGTCTACGACGTGTGGGACCCGAGGCCTCGGACCAGAGGTGGGGCGCCGCCGCGGCCCAGAGGCGCGGCGGTACTGGAGGAACGCTCCCAGGCCAAGTGCACGCACAAAGACTCTGAGAGACCAAGAATCCAAAGACTAGGGTACATCACAGATCTCGCGCCTGCTTATATACCTCCCCCACGGGCCTCCGTGAGAGTTCCGTCCGGGTCGTCAGCGGGTCGTCCTTGCTCTCGGGAGTCCCGGCGGAACATAACCCCCCCCAAGGACGAGCCGCGACGTGCCGTGCGTGTCATGGAACCTACCCTCGACGGTCCCCTTGTAGACCGGGTCGAGGAGTTCGCGACCCTCACCGACAACGAACGGTTGTTTGGTGTCATCGCGTTGTACTTCCCTCGCCTCGTCGGCACCCAGTTATTGTCCCTCACCGAGCAGTGGATGCGCCTCCGCATCGGGTTCGATCGCCCCGGGGTTCGCTCGGAGATGCACGCGCGAGAGATGTTGGTGCGCAGTCGCGTCTCCTTGGTCGAGTCGCGTGGTTCGCTCGGACTGCCGGACGCGACTGCCACGCTTGAGCTCCTCCGCGTCCTCGTGGGTGCCGCTCGTCACTACGCCTTGCGCATCCGCCAGTACTTCCCCGGCGCCCCTGGCGCTGCCCGTTTCGCCGTCCTCGAGGAGGGTGAGAGGTGGGAGACGATCCCCGCATGCGACGCGTCGCTTGTCGAGCGTGCGAGGGAGGAGCACCTGTACCAGCTTGGGTTCTCCGCTCGAGTCGGGGGTGTACGATTCCCGCAGCTCCTGACGCGCCACCAGAGCGTGTACTCTTCGACAAGCCAGGTGCGTACCTCCGTGTCATCCCCGTTCCCTCGGTCGGCTGACGTGCGTAGTGCGCCCGCTGCGCGTTCACCGGGGAAATGTGCTTTTCTTGGGTAACGGAGGAGTCGTGCGCTTGTTGCCTTGCGTGCGGGTGTTCGTGCGTCGGGTACCGACCGGACCTTCGCGCGGGGCTGGAGTACTACCGTCTTCCGGATGCGTGGTTGTCTCCCGAAGTGGGCATGTCGTTCGTGCCTAAGAGCGCCAAGGAGGACGAGGAGGACGAGGAGGACGAGGAGGACCCGTGCGAGAGTCCCGACGGGGGTCCGCGTGCCATCGGGGGCCCAGACAGGGGGAACGCGGGACTCTGGCGCCTCCGTCCGTAGTTCCGTCGCGTGTGGTTACCGGCGTATATGTACTGGCCAGCCGCGACGTGCGAGGTCTCCTCCTCCCTCATCACCTTTTACTGCTGTTCGCCCAGTTGTCGCGTCGTCCTCATGAAGATCATGCCCCGCTTCGTGCCCGACTTGTCAGCGGTCGCGCTGCTGTCCCTCGACGAGGTCCACGTGGCGTTCACCGAAGCACGCACCCGGGAGTTCCTCTTCGGTCGTCTGGACGACCTGTACAGTCCGAACGGGACGGGGGAGCTGATCTTGCGCTCCGAGCTCGAGCGGTGGATTCTCTTCGACCAGTTCGTGGAGACGCCCAGCGCTCGCGAGATCGAGGTGAGGTTGCGCGCCACCGTCGTGGCTGCCCTAGACAAGTTCGACGTCGCGTGTGCGCGTGCCGGGGATGTCCTGGCTGCCGACCGCGAGGAGCTCGACCTTGCAGTCACCACGGCCGTCTTCCGCTGGCAGGAGACGATCATGGAGCGCGCCACGTTCACTCCCAATGAGCAAGAGTGGTATAGGACGCCGATCGACGAGGCGGCCGGCGCGACGTGGGACGTGGGCTACCATGGCCCCGACTTGCGCAACGAGCGGGTCGCCTTCAGCGCTTACGTGGGCGAGCTGCGCGACCACCTCGAGACGCTCGAGAATGCACCTCCGCCGACTCCGAGGGTGGGAAGGGCGGTGACGCCGCTTGTAGGTGCGGGAGTTCCGACGGGACTCCCGTCCCCGTCGCTATGGGTGCGGTCGCTCCTGTCCGGGCCGCTGCCCGAGGATGCTTCGCCGTCCGACGACGATTTCGTCCCCAGCGACTCGGGCGAGGACGAGGAGGGAGAGTCGAGCTTCGAGTTCGTCGAGGATGTTCGCTCTCGCCCTTCCCGGTGGTCGGATGGGGATCCAGCTCTCGTCGCGGTGCGTCGTTTGCTTTCGCACCGGGGGTCGTCGCGCGGTACTGACGCGAGCGTCGCCTTCTAGTGCGAGAACTGCGACGGTGCGGGATTGGTCTGTACCGTTCGGCTCAACCTCACGACTCGGATGCCCGGGGTGTGTCAGCGGTGCGCGGTTCGTCGGATCCGCTGCCGTGGCGCCGTCTGGGAAGGTATGACTGCGCCGCCGCTGTCCTCGCCGTCGGAACTGGGAGGAGGTGGGGACGACTTGTCGCGTCTCGAGCGGTCGGTCTCGGCATTGAACCAGGCCAACGCGGACCTCCGTGCGGAGGTGTCCGGGTTGCGCTCGAGCCTGGAGGAGACGGGAGCGCGTTTCTCCGCCCTGCTGGAATTCGTCTCGTTGTCGTTCGGCTTCAGCTCCGTGCCGGCCGACGAGTCTTCTTAGTGTAGTCTTCCTCTTCGTCTACCGCGTGCTAGTTTTCTCGAATATAAAATGTGGGGGGGTGCGAACGTCGGGGCGAGCGCTGCCGCAGCGGGGCTCAGCCGGTCTGTAGTCGCAGGCAACGAAGATGAAGTGACTCAGCGGGAGGTCTGCGGCGGGGGCGTGGACCCTCCCTGAACATGGTGGCTGGGCGTGCGGCCCCGTGCGTATGGGGTCGTGACTCTGCGGGATCGGTTCGCCATCTCCGTCCTTGTCGTACGTGCGCGCGCGGAGGTGTTCTGCGCTCGCCTTGGTGGCAACTCGTGCGCTCGCTGGCGTCGGGACCCGTTCGTCGGTCACAGCGCCCTTCGTGCGGGTCGCAAGCGAGAGCCGTTTTTGTAACAGTCGGCACCTTCGTCCTGGGTCGTTCGGAGAGGTATCGTCGTCCTTCGCCGGGACCGTGCGGTGCGAAGGGAGAGGTCGGGTTGAGAAGAGCGAGAGTTGGTATATGGAGAGAGTTGTTTGGCCTCGGGTCTCATGAGGGTGAGGGAGCAGCGAGGCGGCACGGGCATCGTTACACCGCGCCGCGATGGTGTGTTAGTCTTTGGATTATGTTGCGGCCAGCCGGCAACCGCGCAGAGCGAGAGCCTACGAGTGGAACACCACCCGCAGCCCACCCTCACACGGACCGCATCTCTCTCCCTAGGAGACACCCCAACCCGACCCTTGACTCTCGCCCGCAACGGTGGAAGCGCAGAGCAGGCGTACGGAGGGAGAGAGACCCCCGAGAGGGTCCCGACGAGAGTTCCGCCCGAGTCTCTGGAGGGGACCCAGGGCTGATGAGGAGTACTTGCCTCTACTCCCACGCACCCAAGGTCTACGACGTGTGGGACCCGAGGCCTCGGACCAGAGGTGGGGCGCCGCCGCGGCCCAGAGGCGCGGCGGTACTGGAGGAACGCTCCCAGGCCAAGTGCACGCACAAAGACTCTGAGAGACCAAGAATCCAAAGACTAGGGTACATCACGGATCTCGCGCCTGCTTATATACCTCCCCCACGGGCCTCCGTGAGAGTTCCGTCCGGGTCGTCAGCGGGTCGTCCTTGCTCTCGGGAGTCCCGGCGGAACAAGCGTTCCTGAAAGCCCCAATGAGCCCGTGCAGCTCGTCCGGGTCGAACGGCTCCGAGATGCGCCCCTCAGCGCGTTCTTCATCAAGCATAGTCTCTATAATAGCAGGGTAGCGCGTTGCGGGCGCGTGGTTCGGATACAGCTGGTACGGGAGCACGGAGGCAGCAAAGAAGTCGTCGATGGACGCGCGGGAGAGACCAATATCGAAGCCATGAGTCAAGCCCTCGGGAATGAATGCATACTTGGGCATGAGCCCCGCTGCGTCTAGAGCAGCGCGCCAAGCGTCTGCCTTGAGCGGGGTCATGATAGAGAACGGGTGCGCCGGGGTCGGCGGCGCGATAGCGGAGAAGTCGACCGCGTCGAGCGGGACGTGCGGATACGGAGCAACGGAGCGCGGGGAAGCGAGCAGTGGAGCAGCGTCGTCGTCGAGCGGGACGGCCTCAGCGAGCGACGGCGGCGCAGTGGCAGGCGCCGTGGTCCTGGGCGCCGCACAGCGAGCAGTGGTGCCCGTGCTCTGCGAAGCGGCAGGCGTCGCGCTTGCACTTGGTGACGCTGTTCCAGGCGTAGCAAATCGCGTGGGAGGAGGCAGGCTTGACGTAGAAGCGTCGTTCGGCGCTCCAGATGAGCCAAGCTGGCGCGCATGCCGCTGGTTCCTTCTTCGCCTTGTCGAGGCGGTGAGCCTTGGCTCCGCAGACGATACAGTGATCGTACTTCAAAGTCGTCTGCGCCGCCGACGTGCTTGCGCCCGCGCCGCCGCCCGAGCCCGATCCTGACGCGCGCGACCTCGAAGCCGCGCTCTGGTGAGCGGCCTGCACGGCCTCGTCGAGCGCGATCGTCGCCAGCGTGTTCTGACGAGACATGCAGTAGCGCCATATCTCCTCGTCCTTGGGGCCGATGTTCGGCGGCTTCCCGACCACCGTGCGCCGCATGGTGACGTCGTAGTCGCGCCAGAGCGCCCACGCCTTCTCGACGTCCGGCGTCGTCGAGATCCTGCCGAAATGCTCGGCGAACATGTTGACGACAAAGTCGGGATACCCGTATTTGCGTAGCGCCGCCATCAGGCGCGCGCTGCACTTCGTCCAGTCGACGTACTCGATACGGTCCTCGTGCGTCTTCAGCGGCGGCACGTCCTTCTCGCGCGCGTGCAGGAGGGCCTCGTCCGAGAGGTAATGCAGCGGGAAGTACTCGTCCTTCATCGCGGTCGACAGAATCTTGTGCGCGAATTCGGGGATGACGTTCTCGTCGAGCACAGGCTTGCGGTTGGCGTCGAAATGACTGAAGTCCATCTTGGACTTCTTCGACGTCGCCGCCGGGGACGTCGCGTCCCGCGCGTGCTTCCCTGTGGCGCCTGTCAGCGCCGACGCCGATGTGCAGTGGACAGCCACGCCGCGGCATCAGACGGCGCGTCACGCGCGCAGCGTCGCGGCATCAAACCGCGACGCCCGTCTTCCCCCGCCACGCCCCTCTGGGCGCGCGTGCGCGTAGCCCGTGCGCCAGGCGCAGAGCTGTATCCCGCCGGCCGCCAGGCGGCACGACGTATCGACGCCAGGCGCCGGTCCAGCGCGCCAGGCGCGCTGGGACCTGTATCGGCACCAGGTGCCGCGCGAGCTGCCAGGCCTCTCGCGCGCGAGCGCCAGGCGCTGTACCCGTGCGCCAGGCGCCCCAGGTGTCTGCAGGAGGTGCGGTGACGCGCGCCTGCAGCGCGCCGCGGTGTGACGAGCCAGTTACTCACCGGGTGCACGCATCGGCGATCCCTTCGCGTCGACCTCCATGTCGTCGTCGTCGTCGTCGCGGTGGCCCGAGTAGCGGTCGCTGCGCCCGCCTTCCGACTCGCCCTCGCCCCAAGCGACCTTCTTGGCGGCTTTCTTCTTCTTGCCCTTCTTGTCGGCCAGCGCGAAGAGGTCGTCTGCGTGCTTCGGCATGTCGGCCTCCTTGTCCGCCGCGGCCTTGCCCTTCGCGGGCGCCTTCTTCGCGGGCTTCTTCTTGCCCTTGTGCTTCTTCTGCGGCGGTGGCGGCAGGTCTTCTTCCTCGTCGTCTTCCTCCTCGTCTTCCTCGTCGTCTTCCTCCTCCTCGTCCGATGACGGCGGCGGCGGGGCGGGCTCCTTTCCCTTGCCCCCCTTCCCGGCCGGCTTGCCCGCCACCTTCCCCTTGCCCGGCTTGTCCTTGGACGGCGCCTTCGCCTTCTTCTTCACGGCGGGCGGGCGCCGGGGCATCACGGGCGGCGGGACAGGAGGCGACGCTGGCGGCGCCGCGCTCTTCTTGCTCTTCGAGACAGTCGGCATCGTGCGCTCCGCTTCTTGGCGTTCACTGGTCGTGGCCGTGCGTTGCGTCGCGTCGGCTGGCGGCGGGGACGGTCTGAATCGGCGGATAGGGGTCGACACGCGTTCGCGCTTCGTTGCGCCGCGTCCCACGTTCTTCGTCGAGAGAGGATGCTCGTTCTCGCGCTTACGTCGCAGCCCAACCAGAAAACGCGATGGAAGCAGAGAGAGTGCGCTTTCGAGTCTGTGTAGCCACAGACGGTGGTGGCGGAGCGGACGCAAGCGGCTATTCTTCCGCTTAGGTCCGCTCCGCGGCACAAGACGTACTTCCCGTGTCGCGTCTCGACCGGGAAGTCTCAAGGTGGTCCCTCAGCTGCTCTTCCAGCTGGGTTATCGCGGAAGGGTCGTGTTTGAGGTGTTGCCAGTAACGGCTAGCAAGTATTACTATCGGGTCCGAGGTCGAGGTGATAGTCGTCTGCAGGAATGGGAGGAGGTATTTCATCGCGCGAGGTTGATTGACGGTGTCCGGAACGTTACCGTCAATCGTAGACGGGCTGAGATAGAGTCCGTTATAGATCCTGACGAGAGCGAATAGTGCCACCTCCGAACGGACTGAAGCGCCCCGGGTAACCCTGTTCAAGAGCCCATCGACATTATAGAAGAAGAGCACCGGCGTCCGCGACATGTTCTGGTCGGCTAGGATGTACCGCGATAGCGTCTCCAATCCGACATTGGGCCACTTGTGCCGAATTTCCGTGGTTAGACGGTTGCGTAGGTCTGACGATACAAGCGGAGCGACCTCCTGCCCAATAGCGACGTCACCGAGCGCGACAAGGATAGCATAAAAGACCTCCGGAGATGGAGACATGCCGCTGAGAAGAGATAGAGAGGACGCGAGCAGCTCGGGAGTAGGCACGTTACGAACTTCGGTCCAGCGGTTCGACAGAAATGTCTCCCGGAGGCGTATCTGTAGGGAATAGTGCCAGGGCACTGTGCGCGGGCGCTGTCGCCGATAACGATACCGCGCGAGTAGGGAACGCAGGAGGGCCGGGGCGTCACGTGCAGACGCAACCAAACGCCACGTACTCGCCGCGAGCGCGTGGATAGCCTCCCTCCGCGTGTAATACGCCAGGAAACCGCTATTAGAAGCAAGACAATCCCGTGAGGTGTTGGTGACTGGAAGTGGGACACTCTGCCGAGGTTGCGCATGATCTCCGGGGTTGAGGAGAACCGCAGGTGCGGGGTGGGCGAAAATCGTCCCGAGTAGGAGACTAGTGCGCGAGAGGACGCGAACTCCATTCCTCTTTGCGCGGTACACGATCACTCCGCGCAGATAACAAAACAGCGTCGCAAAGAAGCCGCGGACAGCTTGCGTGGCGGGGGATTTGAACGGGCTCGAGGAAAACACGACGGCGCTGAGCACAGTTGCCGCGTACAACACGCCTGCTACGAGCGAAAACCCTAGCGTCAGGCGCTGAGATACAGAGTCGGGCGCGACGAAAAGGACGAGTCCGGCGGCAAAGAGAAGCAAAGAAATGTGCAGGAGGACTGGTGCGGATGCGATCACGCCCGGCCGACGCATGCCAAGCGGTACGTGCGAATCTCGGCCCATTGGCGGGGATTGCACGCCGGCCGCGATGCGTACATGCCGATCCAGTCCTTTCCCATGATCGCGATCAGAGCGGCGGTGAGGCTGAGCATGAGGCTCGCGATCCAGAGGCAGTTGATCGTTCGCGTGTCCGGGTCGGTGACGAACGGCTCCTGGACGAAAGGGACGCCCGACGCGGTAGCATTCAAGACTTGGAACGTGAGCCGCGCGTAGTCCGGTTTTGTGTCGCCCTGCGATTCAATAATGAATGCAGTGGTAACCGCAGAAAACAAACCAGCCTTCGAGTTTTTACAGAGTCAGCAACTTCGAGCCCGACGCGTCAAATCCGTGGGCTAGTGACTCACAAACAGAGCCAGGTTATCGAGGCCGCGATTCCAATGCTCGATTCGCTCCCTGTCCTCGTCTCGGGCGAGGCTGTCATATATGCGCCAGATATTGGCCTCATCACCGAGTTCTTCGCCCACAAGATCAGGTACATCCTTCTCGTCTAGAGTGGCCACAGCAAGTAAGAAAGGCGTTAGGGTTGGGCGATGTAAGGAGACTCACGGCGAGAACTTTCTCCTTCCGCTTTATTGGAATGCTCTTGGTTAACGGACATGGGGGTTGGTGATCAAGAGAGGGACAAACACCGCCCAACATTCGGGGATAGATCCCCGGCGCCAAGCGCTCCGGGCTCACCGACACGCCGCACGGTCTGATTTCGACAACGTTAGCCATGATGACCGATAGGAGTCGGATAGGAACCAGCGCTGAATCTCTCCGGACGCTCCGGCCACCGGTGGGTCAACATCACATGATCATTCTCGGGTCATGAGTATACCCCGTGCTATTGGACTGCACCACCTACGCACTACAAAGTCAATTGATACCGCCTCAAAGCTTGACACCTGTGAGAACCTACCGGTACTTCAGCGCCATCTCCCGCGGCCTCGGCGGCACGTCTCCGATCGGAGAGAGCGAGACGCTCCGTCACAGAGCTTTAACCACTGCTGTGCCAGGGAGCTGAGGCTGAGAAGCATCACTTTTCTGTCACGCCCTACTTTGTTGAATTCACATTGCGTCAAAGGCGACGGCGTTGTCGTATCTTCATCGGTGAACTCGCACAATCGTGCTACATGCGAGGGGCAAGAAATCTCTGCTAATAATTCACGCAGCAAGGTTTAACTGCCCGCAAAGGGTTTTGTGGGCCGGGCAGAAGCGCAGTACAACCATGCGTGGAGCATCACGTGATGCACGGACTTCGGAGTTTGAAGCGCGAGCACAAAACCGGACGGAGCGGAGTTGCGCCAATCTCCGCTCTGCTATTGCTTTTCTTGCCCCACAGCGAACTCACTGAGGAGAACATGGCTCAAGGGGATCCTTTCCAGATTGACGAAGCGACGCGCCATACGATGCAGCGCAATTGACGCCCTTGGCGACACAGGAGATTGGCTCTGGCTGGGTACGTCGTCGTTTTTTAGCACCCTGAGCTAGATATCTTACTCTCAATTACCCAGGTGCTCTATGGCGATGATCTCGAACTACCTGATGCGGACCTTGTGAGCTCTCAGCTGCCTTGCTCGTGCTGAGTCGTTGCTGATCGGCATGTACCCGCACATGCCATTTATCCTGGGAGATATCAAAAATAAAAAGGAGGACGAAGCCGACCGCGTCGGACCCTAGGACATCGGTGGCTGGCCTGAGGAGGATCCGGTGAGCTGGCAATCGCGCCGCCCCTGACCCTGCTGACTACCACATGCCAGTACACGGCGAATCTGAAACCAGCATGCGCGGCCTTTCTGAGTATTCCTGAGATTGCAAACTCCCTGGCAGAACGCAATGCGCAGCTAGGGGGCGGTGCCGTGAGCGAGGACGATGCGGATGCGCGCACGACGGCGACCACGCCGTTGCTCGAGACCGCCACCCCCACCTCGTCCGGCGGCACCTCCACCACGCAGGTCCACACGCCCGAATGTAGATACGAGGGCGAAACCGCCTCCTCGTCTGCGTTCGAGTCCCACAACGAGCCTGCGGCCGTCGGCTTTGGGATTCACGAGCGATACCTTGCCGCGCCATCAGATACCATGTGCGCGCGCGCAAGATGTTGGCCCACGTTTATGTTCTGACCCAAACCAGCCGATGTCCAGGCTTCCAACAGCGCTGCGCGCAGGATGCTAGACCGCGGCGGCCGCAAGCGCGTTCGTGAGCCTGAAGTGGACAGCTCAGAAGAGCGGGTACGTCTGTCAGATGATGTATTTACCACGGTCTCTGACGGCGACGTAGTCCACAGAGCATCAAGCGCCGGCTCGCAGCTGCACTACACGATGAGCATGATGTCCTGGGCAATGACAGCAAGCTGCACGTCCGTGCTGCACACTTCGACGGCATCCTAGAGGTTGGTCAATCATGCGAGTTCATCACAGTTGAGCATGGCTTACAGTTTTCTACAGAGCGCGGCACGCGACACGGTGAACAGGGCCTCCGCCTGCGAGATCGGCGGCGCTGGAGACGCGACGCAGACAATAGGCCGTGCACGACTCGACAACTCGCCAACCTCTCATATCGTCCGGGGAACGACCGGACGGGTTACGTCGTGGGGCCAGTGCCGGCCTGAGACCAAGGTGAGTATTACAGATGGACGCAGCGACATGGTAGACTGAGGCGCACGAACAGATGAAACATGCAGACGCAGCGCAACGCTCGCGTGGAAATCCAAAGCGGAATCGAGTCAGCAACAGCAGAGCAGCGCGCAGGTGCGTACTGTAAACATCGATGGGACTTCGTCCGATGACGACTCACGAGCGTAGACCGCCGAATCCGATGCTGCTCTTGGGTCCAGCGCCCAAAAACACAACAAAGAAAAATCCCGCCCGAGCAAAGCGAGTCGTACGCGCACAGCGACGAGCGGCTCATGGCCGCGATCCGCGAGCCTGCGCTGGCCGTCCTCGTCCAGCCGTCATCTGCACCACTTCCCGAGGCGCACCGCAAGACCGTCGCCTCGGAGGTGATGGCCAAGATATGCGAGGAGATCGAACGCCAGACGCAGGCGGCACGGGACGGCGACGAGACGTGGATTCAGTGCAAGAAGTGCCACCAAATGGACGACGTGTTCGAGCGCGTGTCTGCAAGGCGCGAGGACCAGCACTGGCGTGACTGCCACGCGCTGAGCGCCTGCGTCGTGTGCGGGTGCCCGATCCCGCGCGGCGGCATTGAGCAGTACCGTCGCCACCGCAAGGCGAACTACACCCTGTGGCGCGTGCTACTGCACTGCGACCAGTGACGACAACGACGTCATTGACGAAGATCACTACCAGTCCTTTCCGCGGGCCCGGGGCGTGGCGACTCGTGCTCCGACGCGTGCTGAACGCGAGGCGGAACTGAAGAACGCGCAGGACGTGAAGGGCGTGCTCCCGAAGATCAAGAACGGCTTCCTGTTCGGCAGGATGGTCTCAAAGGAGGTCTAGGAAACCCTTCGCTGAGCAGAAGGCAAAGGCGCTCTAGATGTTCCAGGTAGATATGGATGTGTGGGATGGCGGTGGATGAGGCGATACACCTATGTAGCCCGGGCGGGATTTTGAGTTTGTTGTCTTCTTGAGCACAAGATGAAGAGCGGAATATGTCGTATATGCATCGAGAGGGACAGTATGTGCAGAATATCAAGCTGGCGCATGGTCACGCTCGTGACCTAGTAATAACGACGGGAGTAAGACGTACGATACTGGATGCTCCGCCATGAGCAGTAGACTCGGCCACTCTATACAGCGATCAGCTCGCAGGTGTGACCCCAGCGACGACGTGGTCAAACGTGGTCAAGAGATGGGAGCCGGATGTCGGAAGCATCGGCCCGGCTCTAACTATTCCCACGCCCGTCTCAAGCACAACGAAATCTCACAAGGTCCGGAGTTCTATATAGGACCTCGCTCCCCGGCGAAAAGTAACATGGCTCGCAGTCTGTGACGCGAAAGTGGCCAATGGTACCTATGTCTCAGTGATACTTATCCCTAACTTATCCCCCTCTCGCCGCCCAAATGAGTCGGCCAGGGCGAACATGCCCTTAGGTTTCTGTAGCCTTAATGGTCCGGCCGCAGGGCCTCATAAGGCTCATTAGCATCCTTTTTACGTGAAGAGGCAACGTCTTGAGTATGGAAGCTCGTTTCTCCAAATGCAAAGCGCGCGATAGATCACCGGTCACGCAATGCGCAACCAAGACGAATGTGTGACTATATCCCAATTTTACTTACCGCTTGAGGAGTCTACAACACTGCTCAGATATGAGAAGCACAGCCCGAAAAATGAACTCTCCGCGGTGTTAAACAGGAAGTTAGCATCTTTACCGGCTACATGCAAAGTATACGAGATGATAAAAATTAAAATGGTTCATCTGACTAGTTAGTTAATGATTCTGGTTGTAAGAATGGCCAGGTGCGCGTACCTGTTGTCCCGTTCCAGACTCCGCTCGGTGCCAGTTCTCGTTGGCCCTGAGCCGGATTCACCGGCATTTCGACCCTCAGGACATCGCGTCTGCTATTTATAGATGCTATGAGCCGCGAAATGGTTCACTGCCCTTGACTTCCGGCAGATCCATATAGCCAGAGGCGGACAGGACGCGCGTATCGGATTAACGGTTCCAAACGGTGACTATCGGCGCGTGTCTATGTGCGCTATCCCTGGTAGTCACACTTTCAGTCTACGACGGCCTCTCGGGAGCGCGCTATTCTTGCTGTGCCGATGGACTTCCGTCTCCCGTGAGCAGGAACTGCGCCGACAGCTGATTCAAACAGTGTTGGAATCGGCGGCACAGTGCTAGGTGGCTCCTATCTGACCCTGGAGCTCGGATTCCGTCGACTTTGGCTGTTTCACCGAATCTTCCGGTGGCATTCGTTGTGACAGCCTGTGTCTCGATAGGTCGATTTCGGCTGCGTCAGACGGGCGTATTCGAGTCATTTCTGGGAGGAAGCCCTGCGCTCCCGTTCCGCTCCCGCGCGCCCATCATTCCCGGGCACAGCTGCTGCCAAATGGAGTATAACTCCTTGCGCCCTCTGCCCGTCCGGGAATGCCCCTAGTCTGTTGGAGGAAAGCCGGCTATGATAGTTGTGCTCTTCGGACGACGCAGGGTGCCCGTCACTCCGATTTATGAAGGCACGATGGCGTGGACCCACTGATCTCAGAGCCATACGTGCTAAACCTTGCTTGGAATTCCTGCGCTTTTCCAAGGGATCTCGTCCCGCGGGAC
This sequence comes from Auricularia cornea, assembly GCA_030578095.1. Lineage (NCBI taxonomy): Eukaryota > Fungi > Basidiomycota > Agaricomycetes > Auriculariales > Auriculariaceae > Auricularia > Auricularia cornea. The sequence goes on from JARLTE010000007.1 coordinate 6,301,502, forward strand.
CGTTGTGGGGTCAATTGCGCGCGCATCACAAGCCGGTCCTTGACCCTGCCGTCAGACTGACCCCGACCAGCGGAGCGTCTTGCTAGCTGCTACAAATAACACGGCTGCTTGTCCTTGCCCTGTTTCCCTATGGCCATGTCCATGCCTGAAGCGGCAGCCTCTACTGCTCCATCGATTCAGAAAGGTACTGTGGAGTGACAGTAGCACTCGTGTGGTGCTGGTAGCCGTTCATACTGATATATTTCCTCAGCCACTCATGCCGTGAACCCTGACCGTGTTGGAGAAGAGCTTGCCGACGACGCGACCATTTGGCACGTCTACGACCGCGTCGCCAAGGAAGATGACGAGAGGCGGACGAAGTCCTGGGATAACGGGCTCAACAATCTCGCCCTATTCGTGCGTCCCCGTGACCTAGACTCGAAGCTGGTGATTGATATATCTACGAGGCCGGCCTGTTCTCTGCGGTCACTACTGCATTCATCATCGAGGCGCAGCAAGACATGGAACCGGACTACGCGCAGCTGACGTTCCTCCTTCTCAATGCGACCGCATCTGGCAAGAGATTTGTCCAGGAGCCGTTTATCATCCCTCCCAACGCTCGCACGGCCAATTGCCTCTGGGTTTCTAGCCTAGTCCTCAGCCTATCCGCTGCGCTTATTGCCATCATGGGCAAGGATTGGATCGGAACGTACACCTCGCGCCCGGTCTGCAACCCACGCCAGTGGGCAGAGATGCGTACCTACCGGCTCCGCTGCGTCGAGAGGTGGTATATGCCCGGCGTCATCGCCGCCGCTCCCGTCCTTCTGCACGTCTCTCTACTGCTATTCGGCGCCGGCCTTGTCCTCTTCATATCGTCAGATCCATTCACACACCGTCTCACTCTCGGTCTGTGCTCGGTTGCGGCGTCCCTCTATCTCGTCACGGCGCTCAGCGCTATCATATTCTCGTCTAGCCCGTTCAAGTCTCCAGCGACGAAGATGCTTCGCCGTGCACTCTCTGCAGTACTTTCCCGCACACGTGGCATCCTTGTTTATCGACCCAAGCGTAACTTGGTCGGCACCCTCCTGGGTTCTATCAATGCGATGTTGGTCCCGCATGTAAACGAGTCGGCGTTGCCCGGACTTTACATGCCTGAGCCATGCATTCCACAGCGTCCTCGCTCGATAAAAGCTGCACTTTCTGCGTGTCGCTCCGGCGCTCTAGCCTTTGCTCGGTCGCTATTTGCAAGACTGCGCACTGCCCGCAAGAACCTGCGGTGGTCTGATGCAAAGCTACGTGTAGAGGCCCTTGTATCGGCATCCTGTACCATTCAAACCAGCGACTGGTTTACGTCGTCAACATGGACAGATCTCTCAGTTCACCGCCGACCGGAACTGGTCGCCGAGTCGCTTTCATGGCTCAACGGCGCTTCCCAGGCGCCAGACGTCTTTCGCGCACTCATATTCGCACTTGGGGATCTCGAGATCGGCGGCACAGTTGCACCAATGGTATCCCAGGGTCTGCGCTCCCGCATTAGTGCAGAGACGAAGCGCACGATGCACCAAGTCGACTTCTTGACTCTCTCGCGCTACGTGCTCGCTTATCAGAATTTGCGCTGTCATATCTCAACGGATTTCTGGCACTGTTTCAACCGCTTCGACTTGGAGAAGGACCGTTCTTTGCTCTGCGAGGATGGCCTCGCGGCGGCGATAGTGCTCGGGAGCTTTTCCTGGATCACGAGGGTGTACATCCCCGAGCATGTGTCCCATGCCCGCATGTCAGAGTTTCTCCTACCGCGCGTAGTCCACCCGCAACACCGCCCAGCGGAGACATTCATCCTTCTCGCAAATGCGTACAAGTCGCATCTCACGGCGCACAAGTCATTCAACTTTGAGGCCGAATTACACCACCGTCTCAACCGTCACATACGTCGAGAATATAGATCGATAGTCAAGGTACGAATGTGCTTCTCCCAGAACAACATTTTTCTGACCGTTCATAGAATCAGTACGGTCGTCCCGGGGCCATTGAGCTCCTGACCTTCCTGTGCTGCCATACCAACATCGTCGATGCAGTCCGCAAGGCAGCAGTCGAGCTCATAATGCACATCCTCGCTGAAGATCAGCGGCAGAAGATTCGCATTCACAGAGCCGCTGCGCCCGAACCAGTAGTTCCACATCGATGTCTTGCCTACCTTTTTGGGGGCAGTAGATTTCAGGACGCCACGTGGCCGGAAAAGTCATGGCCGGGATTCCAGCTGTACTACCTCTCCAAATCTCTCACGAGCTCCATGTCTCCGTCATACGACCCGCAGCCGCCCTCTGCTCATCGGCATGATCTCAACGTCGCGCTCGCACATGCTATGGTTAGGCTGCTATCCCCGCGGTATGATACAATCGGCAAGCCTCCACGTTGCTTCCAAATGTGCTACATGCTGATTCGCAGTCTAGGAAATGAAGGCATATGCATTCGGGCTCTATTCACCCTGATCTGTCATAAGGAAGGCGGTCTCAACCCGGAGGCAACGCTCGAAATTGTTCGCCTCCTCCTCGAAGACGGCACCCTCCATAAAATTGTTGGCCGCGGCATTGTTGCCTGGCTCATCGATGACAGCGTTATCGATTGCGCTGTGGCAATCCTGGTGACTATCACAAACCGTGTGAGTGGCCTTCTCCGCGATACTGCCACGCGGCGGATGGGAGAGCATCTGTTCGAGCGCTTGGTGTTCGCGGAGGTAAAACAAAACGACGACGGAACAGTGACAACCTGGGACCTGGGAGACTGGATCCGCACGCGGGCGCCCGAACTCGCCGACGATTTCCCGTGCGCCGTGTCCCAGATGCAGCACTTCCATGACGCGCTGAGCGCAATCCATCCTCTGTGCGACGGCAACGAGGCGCTGCGTGCCATCTGGGACCGCCTCGGTTTCCCGCAGCACCAGGGCAACATTGTGAGAGCATTTTCAACCCCAAACCCACGGTTCTGACGTACCCCTCAGTTTCCCTACCCTTTTCATGACGTAGGTAAATTCTTTCGGAATGCCGAAGGATGGAAAGAGCACCTTAAGCTGCGACCCTCGGAGCTTGATCGCCTAATTAGGGTATTCGGCTTATAAATCATCTCGTTTTGTAAGTGAGAGACATACAGATGTTTTAAAACTCGAGGGCTGTTATAAGGCCAAGAATTCACGGTCGATATACTAGTTGCCAATGCAATTATTCATAGGTGACGCGGCAGCCTGACGCCCGAACGGGTCGGCTGGCGTGGGTATCAAGTGAAAAGACATTTGAATTGCCTAGAGCTGCATCTTATAGAAGCACTTGTGCACCTGCGACGTCTTTTCCAGGTCGAGAGCTATTTTCTGCAGGGAAAGGGAGAAGAAGCGTGAACGGCATTCGGAGCACAAGTAGATGAGTGAGAGATGAACGCAGGCTGACCTGAGCGGCTGGTATCATATGACATAGGCCAGATTCATATACTTTTTCATGTAAGGACGAAGGAGCCCGCATAAAGTGGGGAATCCGGCTGCGGCGCGGCGCGTGTTGTTCCAGTCTGCAATTCATGGTCGCGCCATTCCAATCAAATATGACTTTCACCTTGCCGTTCTCCCACGTCCAAATATTTTTTTATTATTATTTAAACAAATTGAAAGGCCAAATCTACCGTGGAAATCTCATAGTCTCGATTGTCATTGTTGTGCTTGGAACTCCGACACGCTTGTTACCCTCGGCTCGTCTCCTGGCGATGCGCCATGATCGCCGAGATCTGGACATCTCTAGTCATCCGTATGCCGAAGTACTAACGCTCCTTTTAGGTTACGGGCCGCTTGGGTTTCGCGTCCAAGCACACAACAACGGAGGCATGCTCCTCGAACTGGCGCTGAACACTGCACCGCTCTTCTATTATACAATCGCACACAGATACCCCGGTTTCCACCTGTCTACTTCCCATGTCTCTCCCCGCCACACCGTGCTCGCGCGCTCTACCCCTACTCGCTGCTCGAAGCGTTCTCACCCCTGACTTCCGCACGCATCGCCTCCACCGTCTCATCCGACAGAACCCTGGGCCAAATGCCGCTGAATGGGTTCGTGGCCAAGATCCTTTTCTGGATCTTTGACACCTCCTTGTCCTTGAGCTCGCGGAGCAGCGCCGTGCGCAGCACCGTCTCGTCCCCGGCCGCCTCCGCCACAGCGACGCGGCACGCAGCCCGGTCGAAAAACTGCATGTCCCTTGCGGCAAGCAGGCCCTCTCGGTCCAGCCACTCTGCGTGCCACCCGCGGTGCACGATTGCGTGCCACTGGGGGCACTTCGATATGTGGTGCCGGCGTACCTGATTGTTGTCGCCGCGCACGAGCAGGCAGCCGCACACGCGGCACGCCTTGAACATCTCCCCGGTACACTTGTGCCGGGCCTCGTCCTGCGTGCGATACGTCTGGAAGCACGCATTGCAGTTCGTCCACCCGGGCTGGCTTCCGTTGAGCGGGATGCCGAGGATGCGCCGGAGCGCGTCCTTGACGTGGCCCTCGACCTGCTCCGAGCGTGCTCCGGGCACGCCGTCCGGAAGAGGCTTCGTGTTGGCGTCTCCGGGGAGCTCGAGGACCCGGGCGGCGATCTGGCCCTCGGCGCGGAGACGGGTGGCGTCCCTCGCGTACATTTCCACCGCCTGTCCGAACGTGCATTTCATGTTGTTGTTTGCTTGGACGTGGGATCCAAGACCGGCCGAAGCGGCGGCAGAAGACTTCGAGGAACATCATCAGCGTGTAGCAGAGGCACGAAGATGTAAGTACATACCTGCGCGTCGCTCGATGGCTGTTGATGCGCAAGTGGCTCGTTGTCTGGGAACCGGCTTTGTGTGGGGACCTGTCTCTGTATGGTTAGTCGGGTTGCCGACGCTCGAGATAGACAGCTGACCGGACCGGCACAGTTGTTTTTCAGGTCGCCCGAAAAGGGCGGCGATGCCGGGTGATTTTTCGTGTGGTGGATCGCGGTACGAGGTGACGCAGTCTGTGTCTAGTCAATGCTTGATTTATTGCCTCCCACCTTTGTCCGCAGGCGTACCATTGTATGATCTGTCTGAACGCGACCCGCGCTCGGCATACGCGTCAACATCTGCACGCCACTGAGTACACGCGTAGCCTGCATCCGAAACGTCGAGTTCAACCAACTGTGATTTCAGATCCTCAAAACACGAACGTGACTTGCCACATCGTTGCTCGGGTTCCCGAGCGCATGCGACGGCGCGACCGTTGGATGTCCCTCCCGACTGCCAGGCCCCGCGCCGGCCTTCCTCGCACGCTTCATGCCGGTCTCAGAGCCCTCCTTTTTGCTTAGGAGTCAGCACACAATAAGCAAAATAATTGAGTGGACATGAAGCGTACGGTGCCTTGTGTCTCCACGTCCGCGTGGCCGCGCTTCCTAGCGCTCTGCGCCGATTTCCCCTTCGCTGCAGCGTCGACGAAAGGTGATCCGGATGGTCCGCGAGGTTTCGTACCCGACGAGAAGTTGCCGGGCATGGGAGCTGCTGTGCTGTGGTGCTCGTAGGTGTCATTACCGCGGACAATGTCGCCGGGACAGCTCGGAGAGGCGATCGACGACGTGGATGCGGTTGTCCCGCGCGATGTAAGGCTCGGTCGCGGTTCCGAAGCGTGTGTATGGCGTGCAGTGCTATTCAAGCCTGGCTCAGCGGGCGCGCAAAGCGTCTGTGGCGCCCGCTCGACCGCGTGGTTGGTGGTTGCATCCCGCCCAGAGCGCACAGCGCTCGTGCCAGCGGTTGCCGCCTCGCGGAGCGCACTAAGAGGTTGTACTATTGCATCCCCTCCGCCATTTACCATCGCCGCGGTGTTTTCAGCGCTCTGCTGGTCCGCAGTCAGCTGATGGACCCAGATCTTGTTCTATCAGTCAACGTGCGAGTCAGGACCCCTTGCAGCACAGCGGAGAGTGATGTGCAGCTTACCCAGTCATTAAAGGTCAGGACGCCGGGGTGCTGTGAAATGTGAAGTGGATAAGTGCATGGTCCCCGTTCTGTACCGCAAGGGCACTCCCAATCTCGACGCACCACGGTGGCCGCACGGGCTTGCTGGCCGCGTAAGCCCTGTATGGTCGGGCCCATGTCCAATGTAGAGATAGGGAGCTCCATGTTTGAAGGCAAGAGCAAAGACGTTATTGTGGAGTTTGAATTTTTCGAACGACGCTTCAAGTCGGTGGTGGACGGCTGCCACCGAGAGCGGAGATGACGCGCTCATGTCCGACGAGATGCACGTGACCTAACTGTCCATCGGCTGTCCTTGGCCATTTGAACAAGTCGATGTGTTTCAACCTCGAGCGCGCAAATTGCATCCATTCGACGCTACCTTCCGTCCTCTTCTTACTTTTTCCGTTCTGCGGGACGGGCATCAAGTTGACCTATTGGCCACTCAGAATTACACGAGGGCGACGCACGGTAGGCCCACAGAATACGAGTCTGTAACCTTATAGACGAGCCTCTTCTCTCTCAGACTCTGCTGCCCCGATCGGTGCTTCACACCCTGGCCATTCGCTGCCGCGGCGAATTGGTCTCGGCAGCTCATTGACGTGCGTGCTAGAGACCGCCTTCTGCCCAAACTATGATGAATCAGATTACTCGTCCATTTAGAACCTTGATCAAAGCTCCATCTCACAGACGAAGCCGCTATCCTAATGGAATTCTGCGTCAATTGTACCAGGCAAGGGCCGTGTTGGCAAGTTGCTCGTGCCAGAAGACGAAGTACAGTATATAGACCGGAATTAGATGAAGTGGAAAGGATAGACGTTAAGGTGCAGATTAAAAGGTACATGAGTCCAGCGGGACCGCTCTGAGTGATTACACTTTGGCGCTGCGATGATAGCGAATCTTCGATGGCTGTCGTCTAATCGTAGAGGTCGTCGTCGTCGTCGTAAGTGCCATAATCAATCTGACAAGCTTCGCCTCCATGTGAGACGCCATGTGAGGTCGGCTGAGACGATCCAGCCGCCGCAGGAAGAGCGCCGGCGGCCTGGGGAGCGACGGCGTTGGCCGACTCGCCCGAGTCATCGCCATCTTGATTTGCGCACCCTGCGTCCAGCCTGGCAGCGCTGCCCGCGCGGCTGTCATTGCGGGGCTGGTAGCTCTGGAATGCGAAGCCGCGCACGTCGTATTCGGGAGGGTACATTGCCTGGCGCGTCGTGTACTGCCCGTAGAACGGCAACGGCGGTGCTGGTTCCTGGACTGGGTACGATGGAACTGGCCAAGTTATGCTGGATGAGCCCGACGGTCCCGGAATCGTGCTCCACAGACCCATTCCCAGGCCCCCATTCGCAAGCCAGGGCTGCTGCTGGGCGTATGGTTGAGCTTGTGGATACTGGGCATGCTGGGGATATAGCGCCGGGTTCTGAGTCTGGTATGGCACCGCTGCTGCGCTGGTAGCTCCGACTGTCGTGGCGTATTGGGTTCCGGTCGAGGGTCCAGCCGCCGAGGGCTGAGTCTGCGCCGCCTCTGAGATGAGCTCCAGTAGCGCCTGGACCTCGCCTTGCTCGAGTTCCCTCTCGAGCAGTTGAATACGCAGCTGCTCGTCGCCTGCGGCCTGCTTATTCGCACGAGCGAGCTGGTGCGTGTTCCAGAACTCGCGCTCGGACTCCTCATCGCCGTAGAAGCCGCAGCTCCGGAGCCATGCCTTCCAAAAGCCCTTCACGACCATCGCCCGCCAGGGACCGCAGTCCTTGCGGTGCTTGACACAGCGACCCGTATCGCGCCCGTTGACCGTCAGTCCGCATCCCGAGCACATCCGACCTTTGTGATACTCGGTCTCGTGCATTTCCATGCGGCCTCGGAAGATCGGCTCGTTCTTGAGCCCGTAGTCTGGCCAGCACTTTTTGCATTCCTCGAACCGATGGTCGGTTAGCGAGGCGCTGCGATCGTACGAGCTCGTCTGCCCGATATAGCGGATCGAGGCGCGCTCTACACTCGTACGGTACCGACGCGGGCCTAGCTGCGAGGGCGGCGCGTTCTCCGGCAGCGCAAGAATTGCGTTCGCTGCCTGGTCGATGTATGGTCGCTGTTGGCGAGCATACGTCCTGATAACACGCGACGCGCCGCATTCCTCTTGCCACTTGATAGAAGGAGCGTCCTCCGATGTGCTCGTCGATGCGGTGGGCTACATGCACGCTCTTAGCTTCTTAAACGCATTTCAAATTGGACGCTCACCCCCGTGCTCGTCGATGTACTCGACGACGCGTGACTGGGGCTTGGCCCTCGCCACGCTGGGCGCGCCTTCGTCGCCCTCTTGCCGCGGTTGTCGGAGCGGCCCGTACGTCCCCTCGCAGCTCTTCCACGTTTCCTGGGTGCAGCTGTCTGAACAACTGTCAGCATGTGGTGGACCGTCCTTTAAATCACTCACCTTGCTGCCCTCGTCGTCATCGATAGAGGAACGGGCCCTCTTCCTCTGCAAGCCCGTCGGGTTTATCGTCTGCTGCCCGCTCCTCTGCTCTCGGCTAGCGCTCAGGCCGTCCGCGTCTGCTGTCTGGGCCCCGTCTTCTTCCGTGCCCGTATTCGCTTCCGTAGTATCGAGCCGTGGCGCGGCGAGCTTCAAGAACTCGAATATAGCCGCCGTCGCGGCCTCGTCGCCTAGCAGCGCATTGCTGAGCAACGCCGCCGCGCTCCTATCCTCCTCTCGAACCGCCGGCCCGACTTCCCCAGCGGCATCGGCCCCATGCAGCGGCTCGTCTTCCGCGACCATGAGAGGGTTGAGCTCGCTCAGCTCGTCGGCAGGGGTCCGAAGGTCCGATGCGCGGCTGTCCGGCCGCGAGTCCGACGGCGTCAGCAATGGCGTCGTCAGGTAGCCATCCAGCTCGAGGCCGAGCTCGACGCCAGCCCTGGCCATAGACAGTCGATGGACAGAGTCCTCTGTGTCGCTCGTCTGTGTATTGTTGGATGTCAGTCACGCCGTGGTAGCTCGTGGTGCTGCCCGTGCTGACCTCTGACGCGGTGTCTGCCTCTCCGACCGCGTCGGGCGCGGCCTGCTCTTCTGAATCGTCGGCGTTCGAGGACGCGGTTGTCGTCTGTGCTCGCCCAGTCAGATCAGCTCGTGTCGCGACGCTAGGCTGGACGCGCTGCTCACCCCCGTTCCGGGCGCCGTCGACGCCGCAGCGCCAGCAGCGCTCTGGCTGCTTGCACCGTCTACGCTGGCAGACTGGTTCTTTTTCTGAAATGGGCTGATCAGAACGCCTGGACGATTTCTCTGGACTGGACCAGTGCACGTACGGGCTGCACCTTGCCCTCCAGCCATCCATCCCACCACATATCGTCTTCACCGTCTGGCGCCCCTGGTGCGGCTTGCTCATGCGACATTGTTACTAGATTCGAGCGAGGGGAAAGCGTCGCTCGCAAGTGGAGAGGAAGAGCGGAGTGTCGGACATTCAACCGGCGCACGCTGTGCCTTTTGAAGCCCAGCCGAGCACCGCGCCGGAACCAGGCCACGGTGCCGTGCCGGCAGGGCCGAATACGCTGCAGGGCCGTTTCTTCCCGGGGAATCCCCCAGCGTCACTTCGTACGCGCGTCTCAAACTAGTGCCGCTTCCACGCACGGCGATGTAAGCGATGGGTAGTCGTGGCGGCTGTGGTTGCACGTGTAAACCACGTACTTGGTGATTTGCCGTCATACCCCCGGCAGCGCACTTCCAGCTCCAAATTTTGCCCCAGCTTATGGTCGTCGGGGTCGCGTTCGATTGATTCCGGCGCACGTGACTTGGAGGCGCACGTGATGACTCGCGTGCCAACGCCGTGGGCTGGAGTGGGGTGCATATAGACTCAGGGAGGAATGGCACGACCCGCAGAAATGCATGAGTGTGCGAACCATAAATAAATCGAGTCGTTTGTACTGGCTTATACTTATATGAGACCCAGTGCCACATTTACATTCTTGACTACCCAAGTATTAGCCTGCGGCACAGAGGCGGCGGCTCCTACTGATGCCATAGCCTTCGTAGCATTGTGCTGACAACCTACCCCAATGGGAAATACCTCCTCCGACCCAAATGCACCGGTTCGATTGGGGGGACCAGAGGCCTCCTATTCAAGCTCCCCCTGCTCGTTTGTTCGCGGCCTACAGCGATCGAAGGGCACAAATCATACGCTTTCCGGGGTAGATGACTTGATATAAGTATGCGTGGCCTAAATAAATAGGAAATGACTAGCCCCATTCGTATCAAGTCAGCAAGATGCCCCGTCTCAGATTCGATCGCGACTGGCTGTTGAACCGCGGGGGCGCCAAAGTCCATGGGTCAGCACGGCGTCAACCATCTCATACAAATATGCAACAGAGCATCGGGTGTAAGCGGGGCGAAGCGCAAAGACTCATAGTCAGATGCATTCATTCGCGCCGATTTACTTATGCATGTAGTTGGATACGCGCAGTTCGACCAGTAGGAATACAGCGTAAAGTACATATTAGTGTAACAGGACTGTCCAGTAGTAAGGTGGAATACGGAGCGAAACAGAGCAGCATCTTACTCGTCGACTTGGCCCGGTGCTTCCGCGGGGGTCCGGGGATTTCTGTCCGCAGGGGCTGACCAGATAGAGCTTGTAGACTGAGACGTGGGAACGCGGAGCTTGTCGTCCCATTCGTCGTGGGTATCCGACATGGCGGCGCGCAGAGCCTTGATGACGGGCCCCGCGGCATACACCACCTCGACGTCCTCATTGACCGTCTCGTCCGGGCCCAGGCGACGGGTAAACTCCCTGGGAACGACTTCGGCGGCGCGCGCGGCGACGCAGCCGTCCGGGACACTGAGCACGAGTTTGACGAGCGTCTCGATGTCCGGTCGAGTGATACCGATGATGTCAGAACAATCCGCCGCAGTGGTCAGATCCGTCGTGTAGGCAAGAAAGGGGAAAGATGTCGAGAGTGGGAGCGTGATCCTGCGGTCTTCGTTGGGGAGCACAGTGCCAGTGATCAGTCCTCGTGCGATGGCGCCTGTGCCTACGTCTACGAATAGGTGCGCAAGGATCAGGCGGCTGATGGCGAGCTGGACGCGGGCCAGGAAGCTGCTTTCCTTCAGAGGATCGCCAAGGGCAGGAGAGAGTGTCATAAACGGTGCGGTGTAGTTGTCAATGGCGAGGAATATTTTCCGGCCGAAGTCGCGGGCCAGCGCCTGCGTCATGAATCAGACCGTCACATGTAAGGAAACAGTATGCAGGGATCGCACCCTGACAACGCCATACGGAGATCCGTTAACTCGCCTGTTCGAAAAGAGCTCGGAGGAGCAGCCAAGCAGAGGCGCATATCTTTCGTAGAACGCGGCCGCGGCACCCCACATGACCCGTTCGCACTCTGCGCCCAGTTCGTCGTTAGTCATATGCTCCGTCATCTCGAGCTCGGATAGGTCTATGAAAAGGACCAGCATCGGAGGCGGCAGTCTGGAACTGGCCTCGCCAAGGAACGGGAGCAGCGCACGGTCAAACGCAAGGTCAAAGAAGGCCGAGACCGTTGACAGAAATGTCGTCTTTCCGAATCCAGGCGGACGGCGGATAATGGGTATGGTTGGCGTGGTGCCGACATTGTCGCAGCCTAAGTGATGTACGATCCAGTCAAATCGTTCGATGTAGAGACAGCCAGGCGAGTCCGCGATGTCGAAAAAATCAGAGCTTTGGGGTAGGAGAGGCTGCAAATCAGAGAGTTTGTTTAGCTCCAAGTTTTGGGATGATATTGTGACGCACGTCTTGGCTTCCGAGAACACGGCATACCCGTCCCTCCACATGGCGGAGACCGTGCAACGCCAGCGGAAAAGGTTTGGCTGCATGCTTCGTGAATGATTTGTCGTAGAACTGGAAACGGAGATACATACCCGCTTTCCCATCCGTTGAAAAAACAAGATGGATGGTTGAGGGAGGCACGTCCAGCGAGGGAAAGACCGTCTGGAGCGAGAGCGAGACGTCCAGACGTTGGTCCTCCGTCGGGCGATACACAGCCAGCGCAGCTTCGCAGTCCACCCCGTACGGAATGTTGGCACGCCAGACAGAGGAGCCAAGCTTCAATCCGCAAGAACAGCGGTACGAATGCCATTCGTCCATAAATGGCAGAAGGTCGCCCAGAGTCCGCAGATGCGGATAGACGAGGTCACGCGCAATGTTAGCATAGATGTCGAGTTCGCATGCTACGCAGAAGACGCGGCTGTCGTGTCCCAGTACGGCGCAGACAAGAAGCTTCGGAACGGACATGGAAGAGGTGAAACAGCCGGAGGGACATTCCAGGCTCCGAATTGGAATGCGCGCCGCGGACTACGGCTCGCCACGCCAGTCCCCCGGCTGGTCTTTTACGCGTCGTTATGTTTGGATACGGTCCCGCCCCCGAGCACACAAAAACTCCTGCTCGCAAAGCAACGGTCTCGCTTCCAGTTCGGTGATTATTCCGACCATTGGTTCCTAGATTGCGTGCACGATGCAAGAGAATGAAGGGTAAGGCAAAAAAACAAGGACAAGATGCTCCGGTACAATACGAGGGTGTAGATGGGATGATGCAGCGATCCAACATACGAGACCATTCCGAATAAGATACTGAGCACGGAAGACAGGAGCTGGGTCTACGCCAGGCCGGCGGCAGCGCGCAGCGCGGGGTAGCTCGGCGTACCCAATCCTGTGACCTGCGGGGACGTGAGCACGAGCATGGACAGCAGTCTGCAACCACGCACCGGGTCCCAGCCGTTGCGCGCGGGGAAGCCGGCGGTCCCACACGCAGGGTTGCTGCCCTCGGTGATGTCGATGAACGCGTCCTTCGCGGGGCCGTAGAGCCACGGGTTGAGGAAGCCGAGCGGCGGCAGCCCGCGGCCCGCGCGCTCGTCGTTGAGCAGCGCGATGATGGACGCGAACACTGGCGACGACGCGCTGGTGCCCTGCACGCCGATCGTGCGCCCGCCGCTGATGATGGGGAAGCGCGTGCCGATCGTGGACACGTCGGGGAACGCGCGCCCGCCGGGGTTGAAGCGCCCACTGTTCGTGTTGCCCAGCGCGCCGAGGTAGGCGGCGACGGCGCCGCGCTGGTAGGCCGGCTGCGCGAAGACCTCGGAGAAGCCGCCCGAGCTGAACGCGGCAGCGCGCTCGGGCGCGATGCCGTCCGTCGAGCCCACAGAGGTCAGGCTGTGCATGACAGTGAGCGGATGAAGAAGCGCCAGCAGCGAGGGCGTACAATGGGCAACCACTGGGGAAGGTAGGCTGGAAGCGGCCGTCGCGCTCGCACTCGCCGCGCGTGTCGCCAACACCCGAGTCGCCGGAGGCGAACAGGATGCTGACACCGCGCGCGCCGAGCTGCATGTAGGCGTTGCACATCACCCTGCCGGCGCGTCAGTCGGACGCGTCGATGCAGGGCTGGCGCAGGACGTACTCTGCGACGTCCTGGCCGACATCGTCCTCGTCCTGGCCGTAGCTGGTCGTGAGCACCTGCGGCGGGCTGTCCTGGTCGAGCAGCTCCTGGATCGTGTCGAGGAAGCCGTTCCCGCGGTTGCCCACGGTGATGAACGTCGCGGGCACGCCGGTCGCCACGCCAATGGTGTACTGCAGATCCAGGTTCTAAACAGGTTCCTGTCAGCTCAGTTGAGCAGCGTGCACCACACAAGCACGCACCGCCTCGACACCTGCCTGCGCAGGGTTCTGCGGGTTCTGTCCGCCGTTGATGCTCTCGGTCCTGAAGGACGTGTTGGGGTCTACGAATAACACAGGGTCAGTAACATGCTGCTGGCAAACGAGCCAAGGACGCACTGATGTCAGGCCGGAACTGGCGCAGGAAGCTCGACAGGTCCGCCTGCTGGCCAAACTGGTTGATGTACGCGGTCACGCTGCGAGGACGAGATCAGCGAGCAGCCCGAGCTGCCACGGTGCCGCTGCCCACCCGATCTTGTTCCCCTGATTGCGGGCCGGCTGCGTTGGGATCTCGTAGAGCTGCTGCAGGCACTTGGGCGTGACGCTGCGCTGGCAGTCCCTGTCCGTCTGGCCGGGCGTCGCGCGCGGCGGGGGCGCGTTGCCCGTGTTAGCGGGCGGCGGCGGGTTCGTGTTGTTCGGCGGCGGGACGACGATGGTCGTCGAGGTCTCCGGCGCGGCTGTGGACTGCGGGGGCGGGTTGACGGTAATGGTGGTCGTGATCGTCTTCGTCGAGCGCGTCTTGGTTGTCTGCTTCGGCTTGCCAGGACGGCGGATGATGGTCGTGGTCGGCGGGAGGACGGTAACGCCCCCACCGTGGCCGGCGTTGTGCTGCTTCAAGATCTCGCGAATCCACTCGGGCAGGTCGCTCATCGTCCCGTTGAAGACGGCGCTCGGGCCCTTGTGCACGATGACACGGACGTTCCCTTCACCGGGCGACGGGAGCGTGCCGCCCAGCGTCGCGTTCAGCTTCTGGAGAATTTGCGAAACATCCTGCTGCGACGGCTGCTGCTGCTGCTGCTGCGCAGGCGCGTTGTTGACAACGCGGGTCGTGTTGTGCACGATCACACGCGGTGCACCATTCCCTGAGGACTGCTGCAGACCCGCGGTACGCAGGATGTCGTCCAGCTGGCCGAGATCGAAGCGGCGGGCGAGTGCCGTGCTGGGTGGCGCGCGTTCCTCGAGCGGCACCGGGCGGACAGTGGTGATCGGCATGCCATGCGGGTTCATGAAGCTATTTCAATCGAGTGAGCCGCGATGCGCTGCTATATCGGGCGCTGGGGGACGTACGAGGTTCCCGGCCAGACCGTCTTGATGTGGCCGCGCAGCGCGACAGGAATAGAGTAGCTGAGCGTGCGCACGAGCGTCGCGTTGCTCGCCGTGTGCGCGAAGATCTGGTACTGCGCGCCGAGCATCGAGTTCGCCGTGCGCGCGGGCACCTGCACCGCGAGCCAGTCGCCCGCGGCAGACGCCTTCGTCGCGGTCAGGCCGTGCTTCGTGAGCCAGTTGTCGACGGCCGCGCGTGTCGCGTCCGATGGCCGCGTGAACTTCTCAACCTGCGAGCTCTATTCAGCGACGAGCGCAGCACGTCGCGCCAAGGATGGCAGACCTCCTGGCGCGTAAGATACTGGCCGTAGCGCGGGTTGGAAGGGTCGCTGACTTCCTCGAGAACGCGCTGCAGGCCCTCGGGGTTACTTTGCGTCAGGCGTATGCGCATGTCGAGCGTGTGCTCGCTCGCCGCGTTCGCCAGCGCCACGAAGCCCTTCGCCGGGCGCGTGCGTTGTGCGTGGACGTACATCGCCGTCGTGCCGGTCGGGCTGGCATCCGCCCGCGGTGCCGCGGCGAGGATCGCCAGGCCCGTTACACAGAGCGACAGGCGGGTCATGAGTTATGTGGTCGAGGTGGGTGTTGACGCGGAGCAAAAAGTCAATCGGTCAACGAGTGAAGAAGGGTAGTAAAGAATGAAGAAGTGCAGGAATGTAAGTAATAAGCCACCCGGGGCTGCCGTGCAAGAGGAAGAGCAATGGAGGAGGGAACTGGAACTGGGAGGGGGAAGAAGGACAATGAGGCGCGCATCCGGGGATAATAAACCGCTCGGCGTTGTTCATGATCAGCGCTGGTCGTCATGACAGAAAGGCTGGGCGGAAGCTTGCGGCTGTGACCGAATACGAGAACAACAAAAGGGCGGCTGCAGTTGTCAAAGTCACAAACGCCCGCCACAGCTCAGGATGCGGCCATTGTACTCCTTGGGGCGCTGCAAGAGCGACAGGACCGAGCGGCGAGCGGAGTCTTTCGAGGGTCCTTGAAGGTGGGCATCAGTACCACAGATTTGGCACTCGGATCAAGGATGCAAGATCCAAGCAGAGCGCCAAGACGAGCAAGCTGTGAGGATCTGCATTAGAGCATCCGATCCAGGGGCGCACGCGGACTGTGCGGTGTTCGAATAGTGTTGTCCTCGCCCAGAAAAGACACAGTCAAAAGCGAAGAAATCGCCCCTTGGCCCATTTCAGTAGTAGAAACGCAAAATGCGGCACGCCCGCTAACAGAAACCCGAGCAGGCTGAGGTTGCTGTGATGGAAGAGGTCGACACGGCGGTAGTTCCGCCAAGAGCGCAACGACTGAATGGGGCGTGCGACGTTTCCAACGGATTCGGCATGTCACTCGCAAGCCGGATAACTGTCCAAAGGCAAGGGAGCGAGAGCACGACGTCAGGCAGCCGGTGACCAAGAAGATTTCGACTCTCAGCGCGCAGAACGTGAACTTCGTACGTGCACGTCGAAACGATGGTTCTCGAGCAGCGGGTCCCCGTAAAGTAGTGAATGAATGCACTTCGAGCATACGTGAATAAGCGCAGCGTGCCAGTTCGATGCTGAGTTAGCGGATACTGCTGGGATCAGTGGTGCATACGTCAGCACACTTATCTGGATTTTGGAGACGAACAGGTGGCTCGGAGCCCAGGGACGCTTGCGATGCCGATGGTGAATGTGATCTATGCGGCCCATGTGGGATTTGTGGGTGCCCTGGACGTTTGCGTTCTGTGGACCAAGGATTATATCAATGAATCGCGCCCCTATGACCGACCGAGCCCTAGAAAGATCGCGGCCACCAGCTAGTTATAAGGGCGGATTATATCGCGAACCGGGGCAACGAATCTGTATAAGCCAAGATTCAAGGGGTAGTTATCCCTCAGCAAGCTGGCCTGCGGACCTCGTGGAGGGCACCAGCCTGCTTGCGAGGGTAGACGCCAATGGCAAGCACTGACCGGGTCGTACCAAAGTCCTGGAAAGCAATATAGAACAAGGTCCATGCGAGGCTTTGAGCCGCAATACAAGTCGGCCTTGCAATCAGCACACCAGCCGAATCAGGCGAACAGGACGCGCCTGCCATGGTACCGGTGCATCGTGGGCGCGCACGAGTATACAGTAGCGCTAGTCCCTGCGGCACTCTGTTTAAACGATTGTGCGCCAATCGACCCTCCGGCCGACCGGAAGGCAGCGGATGATGACGCGGAGAACGGTAAGAAGCGAAGCGGTCACGTGCAACCCGCGGACTTTCAAGGACAACACACCGGACGCAAGTGAAAAAATCAGCTTCAGCTGGAAGTCTCACTGCCCACAACGTCGGTAAAAAGGAGATAGTTGCAAATAGAAGCGTCAACGTCTGTCTGCTGAGCGAAGCGCAGTCACTCGCCGTGATCAACGCGTGTAAATGCAAAGGAAAACGGACATGCGGGTCCAGCCGGGGCTCTGTTACTGACATTGGGGTTCTAAGCCTTACAGATTGACCGCGCAGCCGTCGTAAATGTCAAAAAACTCATTGAGACCGTGGAAAGAAGGGTCGAGAAGCTTGAATCATGTCAGTAAAGCTGTTGCAGATGAATTAAGCGCTTACAGTGTCCGCAGTGCACCATGTGTACCCAATACGGTCCCAGTGCTCTTCCATCCCGCTGCGAATGGCGGAGGCAGGATAGAGATCCGCCATCGCCCGATAGCAGTCCCTCAGGTGTCGAGCAGGCGAAGCCCTGGCGTTCGGCGGAAATTTCTCGAGAACGAGTGGGGCGTCGCGCAGCCACTCCCCGAGATCCCAGGCCACATTCGTGCCGTCGGGCCCCGTGGCCTCCGAGTGCGCAAAGAGGGCGAATAGCGCCTTTTCATCGACAGGCGGGCGCGCTTCCACGATGAATGTGCTCGTTCCGTAGTAATAGGGGTTCGGGCGCTTGGACAGAACTCGTGCGAGATAGCTAGCAATTGTCGAAAGAATGACGAGGCAGCACTTGAACTGCTCGATGTCTTTGAACGCCCACCGGCCGTCGACGGGACACGTGATCTGTGCCAAAGACGCCTGCTCCAAGATGAGACGGATGATGCCTGGAACTTCGGAATCGTCACGAAGCTCCGGGTGTGAAATCTGGGCGCAAATGTAACCGACGCGAGCGAGACGCATAGTGTCTGTGGGCGGGTGACAAGGCGCCATCAGCATTACTGCCGTACGTGCAAGAGCAAGCTGGAACTCCCGCTCGAATTCGAAGGGCGATTTTCTCTCGTTCCAACGGTATCCGGTGTCGAAAGGTAAGTAAGTACCTGATCAGCGTGTTACGCATGCTTGCCGAGAAATTCCTGCAGACCAGACAGCGGCATGGATCCGATCGCTCCCAAACACGTATGCGAGAGACTGGCGGTATTCTGTTGTCTTTAGAGACGGGCGGTACCTTCTTGTCGACGTCTCTCGAGACCAGAGAAATCTTCTTGTAAACCGCAGCTCGTCATCCCGGACGCGCACGTTTGTATCCCGCAGCTCGTTGCCCAGGACGCGCATGGGTCGGTCTCGTCAGCACCGCAAGGACTGCATTCCCTGGCGGGAGATGGTCGCGAAAGGCTTACGGAAGGCATGGCTCGGGGGCTGCGGCTTCTACGGCGACGAGGAGTGCATGCGCGAGTTCTGGGACACGCACCAGCGCTCCCGTGCGAACGAGCAGGCCGCAGCAGACGAGCAGCTTCGTATCGAGCCTGATCTCGCCTCAGACTCTCTCCTTGGCGCCAGGACCCTCGGACGATACCTACGGCGCCACGGCAGTCCGACCGAACAGTGCAGCAGTGGTGCAGTACCTGTCCCAGAAACCGGCGACGTATCCACAGCAAGCCCAGCATGCACAAGGTGTCCCCAGACCGAGCGTTGCGCGGCAATACATCCTTCAAAAAGCAGTCCTGGGTCATATCGTACCCGCCGCAGTTGCCAATCCTGCCGTTGCCGTACCACATGCAATGCACGCCGCGCCAGGCGGCCCATGCTCCCAGAGCCAAAGCGCGCGGTTTAGCATTCCAGAGCTACAGGTACCAAGATAACAGCGCCGCGGGTAGCGCTGTCACGCTCGATGCCTACGGCACAGTGGGTCCTATAGCTCGCGGACCAGATCAAGAGCGGCATTCGGCCTGGGCCGACGCCGTCGCACATCGCCTACGCCTTTCCTGTGGCATCTGACTCGTCTCAGTCGACGTAGAATATGGTCCAAGACATAGTTTACGGACCTGATAGCGTTTTCTAAGGTTTGAAGGATGGACATGGTCTCTATGCATGAGATGTCGCACACTGTTGCCACCATGACGTTCCTATCGCTCCATCAGCCTCCCGGATTCACGCATATTTCCGTGTTGTTGTCCAGATTTTAATTATATGGTTTTTTGGAGGACGCTGAGAGCTCGTAGAGAATGACGCATCCTCACCCTGCCCTGCCCAGAGAACGTATTGTGCGCCACATGTGATGCGAAGATACAGACAGAAATATCACTAGCCTGCTGGAGTGATGGGTCTATTCTGTGATGTCTCATTGGGCTCTCTCGCGCGCGTCGAAAGGACGCCACCAAGCGAGGGTGAGAACGACTTCAGGGTCATGCAAATGGATCCGATAGACATCTTAGGTTATGAGAAGGGCACAGAGAAATTGCTATTCGAAGCTGGAAGGACGTTGACGTCTCGAAGAACTCGAGTGAACAGGTCCGTCATCCCACGGCAGGGCATCAATCGACAGCCGGTGCACTTGGGAAAATCAGACGAATGCACTCTTAATCTATGTTAGCTCACCTAGTTCTAAGCTGGAGCGGTCGACCGCGATTCAGCAGCCGCAAAGAATTGTCCCACGTCCAAAAATGGGTCTGAGAACTGAGAGGTATCAGAAATGGGTATTGTGGGTGGGCGATTCGCGTACGATGTCGCCGGGGCGCCCTGGATAATCAATGCGCTCCCAGTGCCTGCGCAATTCGGCGTGGTGCTCGCAGAGCGGGTAGATCGATATCATGGCTTCATGGAAGTCCTCCATTGGACCTCTGGCGGATGGGAACCTTGTGAAAAACCCGGGCGCCACGTCCTTCAACCATCGTCCTAGGTCCCACGTCGCAATCCCGCTGGTTCCTCGCTGGACTGTACGGAACGCGAATTGGCCGAACCGGCCGAACCTCCTCTGGACATGCCCAGCAAGCGGCCCTCCTGTCATCTGACGAGCAAGACGCCGAGCGGCTGTGGCAAGGATTGCGACAGCGCGCTCGGCAAGCAAAAAATCACTGAGGTGAATCTCTGATAAGAGGATCCTGATCAGGGCGGATGTTTCTAACACTCGGGCGAAGATGAGGGTCTTGCCCAAATCACCCAACAGACTGGACGGAGAACAGAGCTGGTCGTATAGAAATTGCAAATGAGGTGTAAAATCTGAACAGGTTCTGAGATGTTAACTTTGAGCGACACACGGCATTAGCGTACCGATCGAATGGAATGGAGAGAGAAGTAGCACTGCTGTGTATGCAAGATCAAGAGCAACAGCCCGCCGATCGCGAATCGAAGTGGCGCTGTAGCGCCAATCGCTTGTACAGATGCCGTAGTGGAGAGACCAAGATAGCAGGGCCATCTGTTCATCCGTCCAAACTTTGTTACCCCATGGAGCATGTTGCAGCCCTATTAGAGACCCAGAAAGAAGGGAGAGGCAGGGGTGTGGAAATCGATGGGGAGACTCTAGAATCTGAAATATGAGATCAACCCCTGCCAGTTGGGCAGCGCGGGCAGCGCGTAACATCGGTCCCCCCTCGGCAATGATGAAGGTTAGGAGTTCAACGGGTCCCCACTGCCCATCATAATAGATCTATGGACAATCAGACCCTATAGTACCAACCTTTCAACCTCCGTACCGCAGGCCGGTCGTATCTGCGCCGTCGTTCACGAGGTGTGCAAAGTTTCCAGATTTCGGCTTCGAGAGAAAACGAGTCGTCTCCCAGGAGGGCCGGCCAATAGGCGTTGGCAATAATGATCAAGCACCCCACGGATCTTGATCCGCGCTGCGCAATACGAGGGAGGAGCAATTTCAGCATCCGTGGCTGGGTGACATGGTCGGGGCAGCATCGCTCCAGGGCCGAGTCCAAGTCATGATGTGGTTCGATAGAGATGCAAGCTGCTAGGCCATGTTCGCAACGCACTGCAGAGCCCGGATCCGAGTGACAGCGAGCAAGGAACTGCTTGCCGTGAATCACCGGACCGTGAGGCAAGTTTCGATCGGCAAGAACGTAGCGCGACAGCGTCACAAAGTCCGCCTTCGTCCAGCGATGGCGTATATCTGCCCTCACACGGCTACATAGTTCCGAGGAGACAAGGTGCGCCACCTGCTCGCCGATTTCGAGATCGCCCAGCGCAAACACGAGGGCACGAAGGACGCCAGGCGCTTGAGAAGCACTATCAAGCCAAGAGAGCGACTCTGCAAGAAGAGTGGGCCGCCGCTCAAGCGAACTCTCGGTCCAGGTACAGCCAAAGAAGACGTCTCCGATGCGAAGATCGCGGTACCACGACAAGACGGGAAACCAGTAGGGCCTTCGTCGCGGCCGCTGTCGTCTGAAGTGATACTCATTCGTGACAAGGCGGGGCAGCAAAGAAAGGGAATGTGCTGAGGAAGCAACTGCGCAACGGAATGACCTGAGGGGTGAACTAAGCGACCACGGGCGGCGCAGCCCATTTCCTGGAAGACTTGCATCTCGGAACCTGGCAGCAATGCTGGCTCGTAAACTACGACACTGTTGACTCTCCGCGGGACAGAGTCCAGGAGCAACGACGTCGTTGATGGCCCGCTGCAGAGACGTCAAGACGTTCCGCTTCGGGGGAGAAAAGGATATTCTGAGGTAGAGAATGAACTCCGGAATCGTCGCGCGTATCATCTGCGTTGCCGGTGACTTGAAGGGACTGGCGGAGAAAACGACCGCGCTAAGCGCTGTGACGACGTAGAGGGCGCCAGCGGACAGACAGAGCGCGAGCGCGAGGTAGTGTACGAGTGAATCCGCTGAAATGAACACTACAAGGCCGGCACCGAATAAAAGTAGTGAAACGTGCAGGAGTACTGGCGCGGCCGCGATGACACCAGACAGATACCATTGCTCGGCGCAGCGGAGGCGGTACGTTCGCATCTCAGCCCATTGACGGGGGTTGCAGACCGGTCGGGATGCATACATCCCAATCCAATCCTTGCCCATGATCGCGATGAGAGCGGCCGAGAGACTGAGCACGAGGCTAGACACCCAAAGACTGTTGACGGTACGAGCACCAGATGGCACGACGAATGGCTCAGGAACGAAGCGCTGGTTGAAAGTGGAGGCATTGAGTGACTGAAATATGAGCTGCGAATAGTCGGGCTTCATATCAGCCTGCGCCTCGATGATGAAGGCGGTCGTGACGGCGGAGAACAAGCCTGCCTGCATGGCAGACATCGGTCAGTGCAATTTCCCAAGCAGACAACTCACAAATAGAGCTAGATTGTCGAGGCCCCGGTTCCAGCTTGAGATGCGGCGATCGTCGTCCTCCTTCGCGACGCGGTCGTACACTCGCCAGATATGTGCGTCGTCGGCCAGCTCCTCTCCTACGCGGTCTGGATTGGTATCCGCAGCACCGGCTGTTCGACGCAATCAGACGACCATCAGCACGCAGGCGTCTGGGGACGAACAGGGTAAACGGTCGGGGGCGTCGCCAGCGTCTGGCATCTGGGTGGGCGGAGGCAAGCTGTGCGCAAACAACGCATGCGCACGCCAGTGCGCAGCAGCGGAAGAAGATCGGCCTCGTGACCTTCGCGGGATTAATACGCGGATTCAATCCCCGGCGGATTGTGCCCCGAGCTGCGCAATTGTCAGATCGTGCGGGAAGCCGCGCAGAAGGAGCACACCGTGGGGCATGCCTCACTGGCCAAGTGTCCCCGCGGTTCACAAGCACCAGACGCTGCAGCGGGCGGGGAGACGCGCGGCCGAGCGCGTAGATGAGCCCACCCCGCTGTTGTCACCCGGAAACGTGACGTCGATCTCCCTGACGCTGGCTTGTGAGCATATGATAGGCATCCCAGCGTGCGCGAATATGCAAAAGATCTTGTAGTACTCCAAGGCGCGCAAACGGTAGAGATGGTGGTTAGCAGAGTACGACTCGGAGCCGTCGTCGGGCACGGCTGGAGCCGCATTCCTCGCAGCATAGACCCTGGCCAAGAGGCGGTGGCAACCTACCACATGGCCGTACGGGTCTCCGATGCTGTCGAGCCGCAAGAACAGCACGCCGAGCGCCAGCGTCGGTGACCAGAGGAGCAGAGGGAGTTCGCTTGCAGCAGCCACGACGCTCAATCTCCGCAGGTTGCGACATGCGAGCACCAGCGTTTCGTCGTGTTCACCCACACTGCGGAAGATTTGAAGGCAGCGGACTTGTGTCGCCAACGAGGACTGGCAGGCGAACACTGCTGCCCACAGGATGCTTGTTGTGGCTCCCATCATTATCATAGATGGGAGCGAGAGCTTGGTAAGAAAGAGAACGTCGACGTGGAGTTCAGTTCTGACCCCACTTCTCCCGCCGTCCAATCTGTGCCTAAAGCCTTGGACCGGGATCTCCCAATGCGCCGTCGCCGCAGGAGCACGCTCGAGCGTCGCGTTCCTGGCCTATGGGACCCTAAGAGATACCACTTTTCGTTCCAGAGCAGCCCGCGGAACGACCACTGCGCACTCCTCCCCCGAGGGCGTCGTCGCTGACAGTTATTCCGATGCTCAATCGAAGCGTAATACATGTTCCTCAAACGCTGCATGCATGCGCGCAGGCGCTCACCGAGGCGCGACAACGATCGAAACGCGCCGCGCGTGACAAGCATCGCGGAGACGCTGGGCTGTAACCGCCGTGTCACCAGAAGGTGCGGCAACGCGAAGCACCATGCGCCGTGTGGGCAGTATGCCGTCAAGCGAAGATATGAATTTCTGAACGAGCGATCTGCGCAAGCAGCATCTGGGTCCCGATGTAGACCTTGCCCGCCCGAGAATAAGACAACGGCGAGCATGTCATGTGCATAAAGGAGACCATCTCCACAGTGCTCATAGTAGAGCAGGAGGCGAGGATTCTTGTTACCGCGTGCTCGGGCAGGTGCGGGTCCGGGTTGATGATCATCAGCTGCCGTAGGTGCGAAGGGATGCGCGTGCTGGTGCAGCCAGGACCAGCTCACGCGCGGCGGCGCTATCGCGGGCCTATAGCGTGAGGGGGGAGATGCCTGAGGCCGTCCTGAGAGGCAACCAATGGAGACCGGTGTGAAGGAAGACGGCCGAGACCTCGTAGCGCTCGAAGTGGGCACCGGCAGAGTTTGTACCAAGCGTGATTAATCCGGTCAGATATTCGGCCGAGTACGGAATGGAAAGGTCCCTGAACGCTGGCAAGTATCCAAGTAGGCGGTCAATGTCTGCCAGGCTGTTCTTGAAGAACCTGAATATTGAACAGCGACCAGGGCACATAAGCATCTTGCGGAGATAAGCAGGAAGTCCGAAACCGCGGCCAGGACATGCAATATCCGCAGGTTCGGGCAGGCGCGCACGAGGCCTTCCAGACACCCGCCTTTGGCGGTCGATAGCGACGAGCAGCCAGCGCACCTGCGCGGCGAAAAGGCCCCGGCGCTCAATGCGGAGTCCGCGTCATGCGCGCGAAGGGAAGCCGATCGGTGGGCCCCATTGCGAGTAATTGGGATGGAGACAAGAGCCTGACGCCGGACTCGGACCGAATACGCCGAAATGCGGCCGGCCGGATGCTTTCGCTCTTGCTGTCTTACCTCCGCCAGGTCCAGAGTCCAGACCTGCACGTGAATGAGCGACGCGCGCGTTCAAATCGGATGTGTTGCGCGGCGTTTAACCCCATTCTCCCGGCAGCTGTCAGCGTTGCCCTTGATTCCGATCCAAGCGAGCGTCTGGACCTGACGTACTACACGATGGGCTTGTTCGTGCACTACCTATCTGCCTGTGCTTGTCTATGATGCATGGCATGTGCTTCCTTCACGTGACTTCGACCGATCACATGACCAAATGTGACGCTGCACTTCGGCTCGTTGTGGGTCCAGGGACTTCACCCTCTGTATTCTCACCGCCAGCATCCGCTTGGTCGAACTCTACGAGAAATCCCGAACTCTTTGCTACGGCCGGAAGGTGTTTGGACGTATCTCAAGGCTCATATTGCGATGTCGGATCAGGTCCTTGCCAGGAACCGCTTCTTCCCCAGGTGCTGAGTCAGTCCGAGTCTAATAACTCTCACACTCCGCACAAAGTCTCATACTACCCACCTGCACGCGCGGCGTCACTCCCGGGCCGGAAATGGAGCTTCAGCACTCATTCCATGTGGCACCGAGATGCGCGCCTACAATTCTTGTCATGCGCGCGCCCTGGCGCTCCAAAGCATCCTCTCACGCCATGCCGACGACCAGAAGGTCGTGCGTTACTGCTGCAGGAGCGATTCGTTTATTGGCGAGGGAGCCGGACGCTCCCTGGCCCGAAAATTGGCCTGAATCGATCTTGCACTCGCCTGTGGTCGCACGCAGAGTAAATAAGACGATCGGTGCACCGTCGCGACACGGCCTGTACGCTGACTGGGCCGTACAATATCTGAATGATACGCATTAATACAATCCCATTCATTCCCAATCCATATCAGGCCACCTATACTTCCCCTCTTCCGCTCCGTCGAAGAACTCGGTCAGGTCGAACCAGGGGTCGTCGAACTTGCCCGGAAGAATCAGCTGTATCCCGGTGCATGCAGTGAGCGCTAGACTCACTGGGTCCCCTGGACGCGCCCGTGGAGCCTCGGCATTCTCAAAGAAGCCTCCGACGTCGAGGAATGGATCGGAGAACTGAGCGGGAAGGTCAGAAACCTTCTGCAACCGCGGAGCGTGCTCACTATATCGCCTGGGCGCCCCGGATATCCTATGCGATCCCATTGAGTGCGCAACTCGCGATTAGCCTCACAGAGCGGATATATCTCGACCAGTGCGTCGTGAACGCTCTGCATCGCACGGGTCGAGGATGGGCAGTGCTTCAGAATGTCGGGAGCCTTCGTACGTAGCCAGTCTCCGAGGTCCCAGGTTTTATTGGTGCCGTTCTCTCCCTCGACCTCGGTCAGTACCAAGGCTCGGAAGAGCTGTTCCCCTTCATGAACGCTGGCGCCTTCGCGGAGATGTAGGCCCAATTCGTTAATGATCTCCGCGAGGATCGCAGTGCCGCAGTTGACAGCATTGCTGTCATAACCGAAGTACTCTGGCATTCCCACAATATGGAGAAGCGCGGCACTTTCAAGAATAAGGCGGAGAACGTTGAGCCTCCCAGCGTTGTCCAATGGTGGAGGCTGACAAAGATAGTTGAATAGGAATACAATGGACTTGCTGTATTCACCTGAAACCATCGGCGTTGGGCATTTGAAGACAGGAACGGCTCACCGAATATATGATTCCTTGGGGATAGGAGCATCACCGAAGTGCGTGCCAAAGCGAGATCGAACAGTCGGTCGTCTGACTGCGTACAAGCGGAGGTGGGTTGGAAAGGATGCTGGCGAGAGTCTTCAAGACACCGAGAGATATACCAAACCGAATTTGAAGACCAGTGTCTTTCGTTCCAGGCAACCTGCCAAAGCTCGCTGCTCCCAAAAAGATAGGCCAGGCATGGGTGTCCGCGGATGGCAAGACCCTCCAGGAGGTCCAGTAGGAGCTCAATTGCGGCAGGTTTGGTGACATCGTCGATTATGCCATGGAAGCATAGGAACGTCAGGAGCTCGATAGCCCCCGCAGTCCCGCCGTATCTGACCTACGCATGATCAGAGCTATGATCGTGAACGGCCTATCGTCACCATACAGTGACTTCTGCAACATATGCCTCGCGTGTCGAAGCGTCAAGACTGTGGTAGAGGTGTGCTTCCAGGTTCGCAGAATCGAAAGATCCTCCCGTCAGGAGATGCGCCTGGTACTTGTGTGCCACAAGTATCAAAGCACAAACCGTCCAGTCGCCTGCCTCCTGTTGGATATATGGCAGCAGAAATTCAAACATCCTTGGCTGTGTCGTATGAGATGGTAAATGATTTCTAAGTACGGAGGGAGGCATGAAGCTAGGACACGATTTTACCCTGGCTGCCAGGCCATCCTCGCAGCGTATTAGCGGAAGTTCCGTTGATCGGTCGAAGCGTTCCGAAAAGCAATAGTATTCCAACACAGCAGGGCCAGGAATGTTTAGATCGGCGAGAACATAGCGAGCCAGTGAGAGAATATCCACCTGCCGCCACGTGCGCCGAATCTCCGCCCTGAGCCGCGTGCGCAGTGTGATGGACGTATGCAGCCCGACCTGCGGACCGATGTCAAGGTCCCCGAGTGCGAACATGATAGCGCGGAAGACGTCGGGAGCTTGGGAAGCACCGTTAAGCCAGGACAGGGCGTCGGCGAGCAGTTTGGGTCGACGGTCAGCCGGGAGATCAGTCCAAGTCGAGGAGAGAAGCCAATCGTCGAGCGGAATACTTTGAGCAATTGAGCACATGGATTGTAGTTGTGATCGCAGGTGGGACAGCTGAAGGCTGTGACGTACAGTGCGTACCAAGGTAGGTATATTCCGCATATAGGAAATTGCGGCGCGACCTGCTGAAGCAAGGGCGGCCAGTCGTTGTGGACGAATGCGCGATTTTCGTGCCTCCGACGCACTCGCGGGAAGGAGCGTGGTCTCGTCTGCGCCGACGACCATCGCGTTGATATCGCGAAGCACGGTTCGGACCAGGTTCCGTTTCGGCCGATAGAGGACACTACGCAGATACGAAAAGAGCGCGAAGAGAGCAGCACGAATCATCTGGGTCGCGGGAGACTTGAACGGGCTGGTGGAGAACACGACCGCGCTGAACGTCGTCACAAGGTACAGAGCTCCGGCTGCAAGAGACAGACCGAGGGTGAGATGGTGGGTAAGTGGATCCGAGGAAATGAAGACGACGAGTCCAGCGCCAAAGAGTAGTAGCGAGACATGTAGAAGGACGGGAGCCGCCGCGATCACGCCCGACATGTACCACTGCTCGACGCAGTTCAACCGGTAGGACCTCATCTCTGCCCACTGGCGAAGATTGCAGACAGGTCGAGCGGTGTACATCCCGATCCAGTCCTTGCCCATGATGAGGACCCGGGAAAGCTCCTTTATAGGTCCGCGCTGTGGGACCATCGAAACGGCCATTTTTTGGCCGAACCTCCGAGCCCTGGGACCATCGTTTTATGGCGATTTTGGACCCAGGTCCGATTTTCTCGGGACCATTGTTTCTCCCCCAGAAAACGACCTCCGGGCCACAGGGACCATTGTTTTGGGACGGCTGGGGGATCCTGAAGCTCGAATGACGGATATGCACAACTGACCTTGTCCAAAATAACTCTCGTCAGACCAAACAGTAGTATCAAGAATGATCACAGGATAGTGAGCCCTGGACAGTAATACATTGGGGCAGAATTCCATGATCTTCAGTTTGGATCCTGCCCGGATGTATATCCCGGCGCGAAGCGCCGGAAGGTCCGAGCGCTTGGGACCATTATTACCGGCCATTTTCGCATGTCCGATCCACTGGGACCATTGAAATTAACTGTCTCCCGGGCAATTTTGGGACCATCGTTTGTGGTCTGCCCGGGATCGGACCTCATATGGAGCTTTCCCGGGTCCTCCATGATGGCGATCAGGGCGGCGGAAAGGCTGAGGACGAGACTGGCGACCCAAAGGCAGTTGACCGCGCGCGCACCGTGCGAGACGGTGAACGGCTGCTGGACGAATTTCTCGCCGGATACACTCGCGTTGAGCACAAGGAAAGTTAGCTGCGCGTAGTCGGGTTCCATGTCCTGCTGCGCCTCGATGATAAAGGCGGTCGTCACAGCTGAGAACAAGCCAGCCTGCATCAAATACGCGTGAGACAACGTCCAAACCGCCCGTAAACGCACGAATAGAGCGAGGTTGTTAAGGCCGGTGTCCCAGGCCTTCGTTCGCCTATCGTCGTCCTCTCGTGCGACACGATCGTAGACGTGCCAAATGTTCGCGTCGTCCGCGAGCTCTTCGCCTACCCGGTCAGGATTGACCGGGATGGGGGCTGCCCAGGAACAGTCAGCCGATGAGCGCGGTTGACAGCCATTCTACGCACGCTTAGTATCCGATGGAGCAGCTGCAGGCTGAGCTGCGGCGTTATCAGCCATGGTGGCGGGAGCAAGGCAAGGGGCGACCAAACAAGAGACGCACCACGTTGCACCGGATTCGCCGGCAAACCCGTAAAGCGCGCGGATGCGGAACCGTCACTGGGTTAGCGCTCGCCGCATAGACGCCGGATTGCACAATGCGACCGGAGTGGAGTCCGTGCTATGTAGTCCTACGCAGTTTCCCTTTCCTTCTATGTCTGCATCGACAGTCGGCATGAGACGGTCTGGAGTGTCTCTCCCGGGCGAACACGGGCTGACGACTGGCCGAGACGCCGAGCATCTCAGCATTGGATGGGACCGGGCGGCGGAGAACGACCCTGGATAACAGCCCCCTGAACTTCTTGACGTCTGTCAGCCTGAGGTGGATGTTTTTCGCACGAGGACCCCAACGAGCGCGTGGCACGATCGCAATGTCTGCCGAGGTCCCGTATCGGTACACGCGTCGATGAGCATCTCAGTACCAAGTGTATAGCGCAGCTAGTCGTATCTCGGCCAGAGGATCCCAAAATTGCTGCATTGGCAAGAACCTGCGACACGTTCAGCGCCTGCGCGGCTCGACCAGAACCGAGACGAGCGCGGGCGTGCCGACGTGCTGCTGCTCTCATGCAAAGCGCACAGTCAGCACGGGTGGCGCAGAACGTCGGCCTCGATGTGTAAAATATGCCCAGATTTACCACTGAGTGCAGCGCATGTGCTGCGCGAGCACGTCTAGGACATCGGTTTCCCCGAATATCCTCGCCAATTGTTGACAATTCAGGCTACCGGAGTATGAGATGTACTGAAAGCAAGGCACCAAGCTCAGAAGAGAGGCGATGCACAGCGGTAGTCACGCGTCAGCACGAGAAAGCCGGCTGAGATCGGACGTGGCGCATGTATAGTGTTCAGTGGATTTGTAAAAGCAACACCGTAGATTTCAATTTACTCTGTCCATCATGACGCGAGGACGAGCGTTCGTCGCGAGACACAGCAGTATGTCCAGGACTTGGGCCATTTATTCCGGAGAGAAAGAAAGAGAGCGGGGCACACATCAACGAGATGTTGCACGGTGAAATGTGACTTGACGGGACGTTGTGGCGCCACTTGCGGCGCCGTCCGTTCTCTTTCTTTCTCTTTCCGAGCCGCCAAACTCTCTCTCTTTCTCTCTCGCGCGCGAGCTCGGCCCATCCCGGAGGCTTCAAGCTCCGCTTTATGGACCCCTTCCTCCTCCCGCAGCGTCCCCGGGCACTTCGGCGCCGCGCTTGTGCTAAGTTGTGACTTCATTCGATCTGGAATTATGAATTGTTGACTTTTAACACCGTTTCGAGTCGGTCAGAGCCCACAGGGCTGGGATACTGCGGAGGGCGCAGTAGGCGGACTCTCCGCAGAAAATTAAGAATCACAGCGGGGCCAGTACCGGTATACTACACAACATCGTAATGCAATGTACACCTCCGTGGCATGTACATGACATGCCAGTGCCCAGGGTGTGCGCTTGTCCCTCGAAATTGATGGGCTGTTGGTGAGGTCGAGCGTCTGCTTCCCACGCTTCCGGAAGCTTGATGCTTGATGCATTGATGCCCCACCTGTGCAGCATCAGCACAAATGGTGTGGAGCTTACGTGATCCAAAATCCTGGTCAGCACTGTCAGTCAGGGCGAGAGTCTGGCGAGAGTCCAGCGCCGGACGTCCAGCGCCCACGTCAGGTCAGGATCCGGGTTCGGATGCTTTTCTCTATGAGCAGTGGCCATTTCAATGGCCTTGTTTAGTGGATACCACCAGAGCTCATTAACAAGCTTCTTAGTTGGTATGGTGCCATTTCAGGGTTTACTAAGAGAGTGAATCGAGCTCCACCCGGTCGTAAGGTTGCGGGGGAGGAGGAGGAAGGGGTCAATAAAGCGGAGCTTGAAGCCTCCGGGATGGGCCGAGCTCGCGAGAGAGAAAGAGAGAGTTTTGGCGGCTCGGAAAGAGAAAGAAAGAGAACGGACGGCGCCGCAAGTGGCGCCACAACGTCCCGTCAAGTCACATTTCACCATGCAACATCTCGTTGATGTGTGCCCCGCTCTCTTTCTTTCTCTCCGGAATAAATGGCCCAAGTCCTGGACATACGGCAGGACGAGGTTCAAGCTGCCAGACTGCGCTGTGAACGAGTTGACTGGCAGAAGCTTTGCAAGAAGGACGTCTTTCCAGGCACCGAGCGCAACCTGGCCGTCGTCTATCAAGGCCTTCCGCGCCCCGTAGATAGAAAAGTAGCCAGGCTAGCCTGACCAGTGGCAGCAAAAGAAGTAACGCCATCAGGTTCGTGTTCAATTTGTATCGCAGGTTCATCGTCATGGAGGCTGCAAAAGTGGAAAGCCCAGGCGCAGAAGCGGTTTACCGTCAGGGTTGCCATACGAGATGTCAGTTCAAGCGCAGCGGGCGCACGACGGTGCGCGGCTTCGTCGGTGGGTGCGGAAGACTCGGAAAACGCGATGCGCGGCTGGTTCCGGCGCTTGTCCTCGAGCCGTCATCCGATAGTCCAGCCGGCACTCTGGATGCTCCATTGCTGCCCATCAGGAAGGGCTACATGGCCCCCGCTCTTGGAGCAACCATACTGACCGGCATGGCCGGAAAATGGCTTCTTCAACGCCTTACCGTTTTCTTCCGTCTAGCGGATATGTTTTCCCTGCGTATATAGGCTGCCTCAGATGCAGTGTGTCTGTCCCTTACGCTATGCGCCCGTCTGCTCATGATTCTGCGGTTGTGCGCGGACGCTAACACTCGTCTGCGGGTTCGCATTTGATCCCCTACCGCGAGACAACATCCTCCCCAATCGCGAAAAAGTCTCCGAGGGCGAGGAACGGGTCGGAAAACTGCAGAAGCGGTCAGCCTGAGCGCGGAACAGCATGCTGCCAGGCGTACAATATCTCCCGGGCGCCCGGGATAGGAGATGCGGTCCCAATGGGCGCGCAGCGCGCGGCTGCCCGCGCACAGCGGGTACATCGCGGACAGCGCGCCGTGCACGTCCTGCATCGGCGCCGCCGCCGCCGGACGCGTTCTCAGAATCTCATGCGCCTGCGTGCGCAGCCAGTCGCCGAGGTCCCAGGTCAGGTTGCGGCGGTGCGGTCCCGCGAGTTCGCAGAAGGCCAGTGCACCGAACAGCTGCTCGCCGTCCGAGTCGCGCCCCACGAGACGCCGGCCCACGGCGCCGATGACGACCGCGAGGATCGCGGTACCGCAGCGGACGATGTTATCGTTGTACTGGACGGTCGCCGATGGGCCGACGAGTTTGAGGAGCACGCCGTTTTCGAGGAGGAGCCGGATGACGGCGAGCTGGCCTTCGCCGCTCAGGATGCTCTGCGAGGCGGAGAGTTGGACGGACAGGAACTCGATCCACTCCCACTCCACGTCTATATGAGTTAGTACACTACGAGCCTGAAAACGGGGCACGGCTCACCAAATGAGGGAAACCAGGGCGAGAGAAGCATAACCGCAGTCCGAGCGAGCGCAAGATCAAACTGCTCGTCGTGCAGCCGCACGCGAGCTTGGTTCTTTCGCCGTACATGCCGACGAGAGTGTTCAAGAGCCCGAGTGAGATAGGTGAGGGACGATGCGGACCATGGGTTGTCCGGCCACGCGGCGCGGGTATGCGCACTCTCCCCGAACAGATAGACAAGGCAGCGGTGCTCGCGGAAGGGCGGAACCCGCAGGAGTTCCATGATGAGCTGGACGGCGGCTGGTTTGGTAGCAGGGACGTTGTCGATCTGGCCGTGGCAACAGAGAAACGTCAGGAGCTCGACGGCCCCTACGCGTCCGCCGTATTGGACCTGCATATGAGGGATGAGAACCGCGCTCGTCATCAGCCTATTGCCTTACGCTGATTGCAGAATAATAGGCCTCGCGACTCGGGCCATCAAGACAGCGGCCCAGGTGTGCTTCCAGGTTATCGAAGTTGCGGGCGCTTGACGTGAGCAGATGCGCCGCGTACAACCTTGAAAACAGGATGAGATTATCACCGAGGTGGTGTTGGCTCCGCCGAATGTACGGAAGGAGGAAGTCGGGCATCCGATGGGCCACCCGCTCCGGGACATACAAGGCGAGGTCGTAAGGCGAGATGTCAGAGGGATCGATGATCACCACCGCTGCCAGCCCGTCTTCGCAGCGCAGCGCAGTGTCCGACGATAGGTCAAAACGGCTGGAAAACTGGTGATAGCTCTGCACTGGTTCTCCCGGAGTATTTCGATCGGCGAGAACGTAGCGGGACAGCATCAGAAAATCGACCTGCTGCCAGGACAGCGACTGGGCAAGCAGGTCTGGCCGCCGCTCGACCGGAAGATCAGCCCATCTAGATGAGAAAAAGCTGTCTCGAAGTGGGAAGCGGAGAATTGCGGAAGACAGGAAGCGCGATTGCGATTTCACGCGCGACCAGCGGACGGTGGCGCATGCTTTGCGTATCCCATCGGCAGACCATTTACGTCAGGATCAGGCGCCAATGCCGTGGAGGAATAAGCGCTCTGCTTCCATACGGTAAAGCGCTGCGTATTAGAAATGACCCGTGCTTCGTTCGCCGGCGTGTCATGGCAGCAGCAAGACAAGAGACAATGGGCCGTCTTCAAGCTCCGCCCGGACGCTCTCTGACCCGCGGCAATGTGGCTGACGGACGGGCCGCCCGTCTCGCGTGTGGATAGCAGGGACGGAAGCGCAACTCCAAGACCCGGCCATCTGCCAGTGGTGAGCAACTCGTGGCAGCATGTCCCAACCTGCGCAGGCTCAACGTCACCGCTTCGGCTATGGAATTCCCGCTTCTTACTGGCCCCACTGGTTGTCATTTCCTTGCCGGAATTCAGACTGTCAGGTTGCAGTCGGTCATCCTCCACGATCTCCCCTCTGCAGACTTTCTGATCGTTGTCGACCGCCTTGTTTCCCACATGCCCGCGCTGCGAGACCTTACGCTCGGGCACTCTCCCAGACGTGACCTTCTGTCTTCCACAGGCGGATCCGACCGCCGCATTCCCGCACATCAGCGGTCTCGCGCTGCAGCGCTACGAGATCCCGGACCTCTTCATCCACGCCGCACTACCGTTACTAGGATCCCAAGAGACCCTCCGGGAGCTCCGCATCACGCTGGACGATTACGACAGCCCGACGGCGCGCGAGTCGCTCCTGGCCGCGCTGGAAAGCGTGATCCTGCGCCGGCTGCGGCATTTGATACTTGTCCACCGCGCCACGCATCTGCCCTCCGACTTCGCACCCCGCCTTCTCGCGACCTGCTCGACTGTGCGCACGCTGGAGCTGACAACCGTCCGCCTCGCCCCGGACGCGTATGACTGGTTCGACGGGGCTCTGCTTACGCCCGGGTTGCGCGTATCCACGCTCGTCGTCTCGACGAATATTCTCTTCGCCGATCCTTCGATCCAGACTCTGATTCGTCACGTTCAGCGCCTGCATATGCTACGAACACTGATGCTGCGATGCGCCACTCGTTCTGACGCGGCCGATCTAGAGCGCCTGCGCCTTGCTTGTCGCTTGCGCCGCATCGTGTTTACCCACGAGCCCGACTCTCAATAAAAGAGTTCACTCTGAGCCGGGCCCCGCATGCCGCAAGATGAGGAGACGCGGTGGGATGCCTTTTGCGGTGAGAGTTGCAGACACCCGGCGTACGGAGCTTCAGTGGCAGACGTCCTGTTTCAGTCCTACTACACACTAGAGTTCTGTCCTATTTATTTCAGCCGGCCTGCGTTGCAGCACATGATCTCGGGGCATCCTCAACCAGTATCTTGCATTTTATCTTACGTGATCGATTCCGACCGTTTGTGATTACTGAAAGTGCTGGGAAGTCACGAGTTCAGCTCTCAGAGGCGCGGCAATCGTTCAGAAATCTTGAAGCCGTGCAAGCACATCAGTCTGCCTATTTGTGGCGTGTGAGATGCAGTGTACTGAAAAATATAACATCTCGGCCTCCCTGGCATGCGCTCAGACACCATCTTTACGAGGGAACCGGACCTGCACAATGAACCCTGGTTCCGATTACGCACCGGCCAGTGGACCCAGGACCCGGCGCTTTGGCATGACAGGTGGCGAGATTCGCACAGGGAACGCAGCGTGAGATCAGCCCAACGACAAGCTAACCTCGAGCGGCTGGTCTCCGCCGAATCGCGACGCGAGTTCTGGAAGCTGATCACGGAATGGTGCACCCCGGCAAAGATTCGGGCAGAGGTGGAGCCAGATCTCCTCTATGATGTCTTTGAAGCCCGCCTACATCAGCCTGACCCCGCGCCATCGGAATTTGACATCCCACTGCGGCAGCACGCCGAAAGGCTTCTCCACAGCCTATCCCCTGACTCGCCAGATATGACTCAGGATGCTCTGTTCACGCGGGCGATTACGGCTGACGACGTCGCCTGTGCAAAGGCTAAAGTGATGTCTCACCTGCAGACTCAGAAGGGCGTCGACAAGTTGCCCTACACGAAGCTCCTCGCGATCCCAAACACTAAGATGGCCGAATTCTTCACCAAATGCATACGAGAGCGCAAAATTCCCTCACTATGGGCTTTGTCGCTGCTCGTGGCCGTCCCGAAGGCTAAAGGCCCTTATGACAATCCGATGAACTACCGGATGATCGCGCTTGAGTGCTGCCTACTCAAATTACTCACTCTTATCATTGATCTTCGCATTCGCGAGTGGGCAGACAGAGCTGGGCTCATCCCGGCATCACAGAATGGCTTCAGACCTGGTTATCGGACAGAGAATAATGCTTTTATTCTGCGTGCCGCTGCGGAGAAAGCGCATCGCTCTCACCGCCCGCTGTTCATCACATTTGTGGACCTGAGCAATGCCTTCCCTTCGGTCAATCACCCCATACTCTGGCTCAAGTTTCTGCACTCGAGAATCAGCGGCCCTGTGATAGATTGGCTGAGAACGCTGTACAAGGACATGCGGTACCGTATCCTACACAATGGCCTGGTATCCGAGGAGATGAGAGCTGAACTCGGGATACTCATGGGGGACCCGGGCTCTCCACTCGCGTTCCTGCTCTATATTGCAGATTTCGGCACGCGCTCGCACCCGGATGATATTATCCTCGCAGGCTCTGTTATATCCCACTTAGAACATGCGGACGACATCG
Source organism: Auricularia cornea (assembly GCA_030578095.1). Lineage (NCBI taxonomy): Eukaryota > Fungi > Basidiomycota > Agaricomycetes > Auriculariales > Auriculariaceae > Auricularia > Auricularia cornea. The sequence goes on from JARLTE010000007.1 coordinate 6,337,440, forward strand.
CACTCTGCTCCACGACGGCACATGGCCTGCAGACAAAGCTAGACGACCTGGCGATGTGGGCCTCTCAGAATCAGATGCAGGTTAACCTCAGCAAGACCGTGGTAATGGTCATGCATGCCCCACACTCTCGAACCTCGCTGTCTCACCGATTTTCGATTTACGGGAAGGAATTGCGGACCGTCAGCGAGCAACCATATGTCGGGATAACATTCTCTAGCGTCGATGGGAATATGTGGGATCCACACTTCAAGACATGCGCGACGCGCGCTCGCAGAGCTGCCAATGTCGCATTCTTTGTGGAATCTCACACTGGCAAACTGCCTCCTTGGGAGGGTCGGACACTATACTCGACACAAATAGCTCCTCACCTCGTCTGGGGCTGCGAGGTGACCGGTGTAGGGACGACTCGGCAACTGGAGGAGCTGGAGAATGTTCAACACGCTTTCCTTCGACGACTACTTGGTCTGAACAGCCGCTCGCTGCTGTGCATTCTATTCACGGAAACCGGGATCTGGCCAATAAAATACCGGCGCATAGACCTGCAGTTACGCTATCTGCGTTATCTAGTCGATCTCCCGCCTTCGCACCTGGCAGCCGCAGCGTTGCGCGACTGCATCGATGCAAACAAGGCCGGCAGAAGGGGTTGGTTTTCTCAGCTCAAGGACGCCACAAGATCCATTGGATTGACGCTTTCCGACGATCCAACGGCAGCAGAGGTCACTCAGCTGATGTCCGAGACGAAGACCGCACTTTATAAATACTTGAAATGTGCGGTCTCCTCAAGCTCCCGCCTAGACCTGCTACATGGTCGAAAATCTTACACCGGTGCCGTTTCAACCACGGCACCGGTTCTCGAGTTCCGTGCTTACCTTCGAGTGAAAGACGCGGAACATCGGCGAGCTCTCACGGGATTGATGCTCTCGGACAACATCCTTGCCATTGAACGGCTCAGATACACGCGTGAGGACATCCCTCGTCGCCTTCGCCGCTGCCGCCTCTGCAAGATTGACACTGAAGACTCCATGCATGCTTTGTTCATGTGCCCGGAGCTCCATGAGCTCAGGGAAACACTCTGGAACGCCCTTGACACCTCCCTAGCATCGACGCCTCGCAACTCAAATGGCCATAGTACTCCTATGAACAGTACTGCCGTTAGATCCCTACCCGTGCATGAACGTATCTTCGCAATGACCTCGGACGTCACAAGCGCGACAGTACTCGCCTCTCATGCGTCTCGAGTACTCGACGCCTATCGCAGAGTTCCTTTGCTCTCTCCGACGGCAGAGGAGCTTGCTGAATACAAGAGAAGTTGTCGGAATCAAGGCAATTCAGATACTGCCTAAACTGAGAATGCGACCTTCGGATGGCGAGAGGAGTCCTCCCTCGAGCGCCACTAGTGGTGGGTTTTGTCCTGGATAGATCTTGCGCGCCCAGTACATGGTAGACAGGGAGTTATGTGACACTACAGAGGACTGTAGAGTCACTCCTGACACAGGTTTTACCTGCTCTACCCGCCCGATAGAGGGGGCCAGTGTATTAACGTAGGCGGAGATTTGTGAAAGGAATTTTCCCCACCTCCATGTTCTCTCGGGGGCCAACTACCGCGCAGAAAGAAGGTTACATAGGGTGGGAGGGTTGGCATTCCGGATTATGTACTTTATGTATATAGCTCCGAAGCGGAGGCAGTCCAGATGGGCCCGTCAGCTCCGAATCTACCTACCTACCTACCTACCTGCTGCGTCATAGCGGGATCTATCAGTTGGTAGCCGCGGAGTTGGGTTCGCGCTCCTCAGGCCATTCCCGCACGCTCGCGCTGCGCCGCGGCATCAATGGTTCCAGAGGTCCACCCTATCCTGAGGGACGCAGCGCGTGCCTATGTCGGGTCTGTGGTGCGCACTGGCGCGCATGACTCTGGCGATGCCGCCTTCTGGTGAGCGAATACGCACCGCGTCTGTTTTCCTTTCTAATTGGCAGCTCGAACGAGCGGATATCCTAGCAAGGCACTTTCCGGTATAACCCCCCCACACTTGAGGGGTCTCACAGATGTGGGCTTTCTGGTCCCATCGACCAGCATTCCCATATCCAAGAGCACTCAAGCGTGCAGGCAATGTATTGTACCTGACTATGAGCATATGAAGATGAGGGTTAAGCATGAAAACTAACAGTAAGAGCGCTCACCTCTGGGCCAAGACGACCAGAGCACAAGTAACAGTGCTTAAGACAACGGCAGACCCGAGACATGTTAGTTCAAGCCCAAGACACTAACCAACGCTGCAGCTTTAAAGTGGGTACGCGGTGTTGCACCGCGCGCGCATGACATGGGTCCAGGACCCATCGGTAAACTATTTACTGCACAACACACTCACCCTCGACGGGCACGATCATCTGCAACATTAGTAGCATTGCAACATACCATTGGGACTTTTCGAAGACAAGTGCACGGTCTGCTTTTTCGACTACGTCTAAACACAAGATGGGGTTCGAAACTTCTAAGCACCGAGGTACAAGCACCTACTACAACTGCGAGGGAGCGACGGCGACCACGTGCGACGGGGAGGGGGCGAGCAATGGGGAGGGGACGAAAGGCACGGTTGGGACGGGGACGTGAGCAGAGGCTGATTCGGACGGCGCGGGCGACTCGTTGGGGTGGATAAGAGGCACTGCGGCCTCTCGGTACAGGTAAGTTGCATGCACGGACGCGTACGCGGTCCAGACCGCCAGCTCGAAGTCGAGGAACTCCTGCTCGCTGAAGTTGTCCAACGGCGGTGGGATTGCGACGCGTGGCCAAGAAGAAACAATGGCGCGAAACGCGATGACGAACGGGATGCGCAACACCCAGTCGGGGTCCATCAGAGGGTTGGGCGCACGCGGCACGAACGAGTCTGAGCCCCAGATCTCGCAGATCTTCCTCTGGCGCTCGCCATTCGAATGCTCGTGCAGCTTCTTGTCCTGCGGGTACAGGCCGCGCAACTTGTCGTCCAACTGGAACAGCTGGAGACGAAACGACAGTTCCGCCGCGTCCCAGGCAATGAGCGCCCGCTCCGCGCTGCTCGGCCAGCTGTACGACTCCGAGCCATCGTCCAGGTCGTACTTGGTCAGGGGGACGTCGTTGAAGAACATCTCCGCCTTGGGTGCAAGCGCGGCTTTGAGTGGGAGCGCGGGTCTGGGGACAGCGGCGACGTCCGCGCGCGGCGAATCAATGCCCATCCCTGCCGCCGTGGGTGCGGACGCGGGGGCCGTGGGTGGAACGGTATCAACGACCATGGCGTCGTCGGCAGGACCTGGAAAAGACGGGCCCGGAGCAGAGGCAGGCGACGTCGAGGTAGTCGCCTTCTTTCTCCTCGTATCAATCACGAGCTGCGGGCGCAACACATGGCGGGGCGCGGTCGGAAAGCTGATCTTGTAGTCGTCGTCGTCGAGGTGCCACTTGCGCCTGCTCTCGAGCGTATCACCCTCGCGCGGCACAGGATCTGGATGAGCACGCCAACCAACAGGACCGAGGGCTGTGTCGGGAACTTCAACCCTGCAGCGAACATCAAGCTTCCAAAGACAAAAAAAAGCAAACCACGTACAATGTAGCCATCGATTGACCGTGCCAGAGCCGCAGCTGCAGTGGCTTCTCGAGCGTGCCCTCCATAAACTTTGCTCTACTCCTGGAGCCGTCGCTTTGGAAGAGGCGCATTGGGCGGGACAGCCTCTCGCCGGAAACGCGGCCCTCGCTGGCGGATGGACAGCTACTGAAGACGAAAATCCAGTGCCGTTCGTAGCACCACCAAACGTCGAAGTTGTCGTTGTCCTCCTTGAATTCGTTCACCTTCTTCTTGCCGGTAAAGACGAACTCCAGCATATCGTCATCATTGTCTGGCGAGTCCTGCTCCGTCCACCAGGTAAAATCGCTGTCGGGGCGCCGCTGGCCGCGCGACTTGAAGCGCCACGCAGACGGCTCGACCTCGTAGCGCTGCGCTTCGAGCAGCAACGGCGGATCGCACGCCTCCGATATGGGTTCGAAGTAGCGGGGCGGTTCTGGAGGCGGCGTATGACCAGGGCGCGGGCGATAGGTCATATCGACCTCGTCGTCACTATCGTCGAGCGCGTACTGAGTAGCTGGGGTAACTGCGCGGCTCGTTGCCACTGTCGACGACGGCGGAGGCGCAGAGGATGATGGCGATGACGGGCAAGTTGACGTAGCAGTGGTGGACGCTGGAGCAGCGGGCTTGTCCACAAACTTGATGTTCTCGAATGCGGGCGAGCTCTCGGGAACGTCGATAAGCTCCGCCTCGCGCTGGAATCCAAGACGTCGCATGAGCTCCGTCTGGTGCTGCATGTCGACGTGCCCGCTAAGGATCGACTTCCAGACACCGGCTTGGAAGAGCTGCAGGTCGCGAATGGCGGTCGTCGCAATGGCGTACAGCAGCGTGTCTCGCAACTGCACGTAGCCGCTAAACAGCGTTGTGCGATTGCGCTCCGTCTTCGACCCAGCGAAGTGCTCGGGCACTGGCGAAGCGAACAGCGCAACGAGGCCCGTCCCCTGCGGTACCGGATGGTTTGTGTCCGTCCACGAGGTGCGAATGCGGTCGGCCTCGACGATGACAATGCTGTCGACGGCCTGCGCGGCCACCTCCCACTCTTTTGGCCACCAGGGCGGGTACGCAGCCAAGCGCTTGCTCCGACCACCCTTGGGCAGATGGAGCCCTTCTACACGTTTGCGTTTCTTAGCGGCTGCGGATTTCTTGCCGCCGTTCCCTACCAGCCGTTGTCAGCGCAAGACTTGGCGGTATGTGTTCTCATACCGTGTGCCATTTCGACCGCGCCGCCTGGCCCGCGGGACGCAGACGACGTAAGAGGAGATGCAGCTGAACGGTCGTCAGTGACTGTTTGCACAGATCTGAAGTGTCATACCGAGGTTCTCCAACCAAGGGTCTGGCGCGAGAGGAAGCGGACGCGGGGCTGCTCGCCCGTCGCCGCCGAGAGTATGCGGACGCGGGGCTGCTCGCCCGTCGCCGCCGAGAGTATGCGGACGCGGGGCTGCTCGCCCGTCGCCGCCGAGAGTCTGCGGACGCGGAGCTGCTCGCCCGCTGCCGCCACGCTCGCGGTCGCGCTCGCCAGAGAAAACCAAGGACGATACACCTGGATCGTCGTCAATAGCAGCTTGCGCACAAGTTGAGTTTCATACCGGGCTGCTCTCGCTCAGTATCGCGTGCCGACGAACGCCCATCTGGATGTCCTCGACACTGACTGCGCGCTCGGGAAACAGGGCCTGTAACGTATCAGTCTGCGCCCATCTGAGCCAGGTGTGTGCATACCTGGCCTGTAGTCATCCTGGTCGACGGCCATCACATCATGGTCATCCCAGACCCGCTGCGAAGATGACGATGGACCGTTCCTGGCATTCTCCAGCGTACGCTGGCGCTTCTGCTGACGCTGCTCCTCCACTTCCTGCGACGACTGCGGGAGCGAGGCCGGTTGCAGCTGCAGGGGCCAATGCGGCTGCTCGGCGGGCCAGTGGTCTTGAATGCCGGCCAGGTATGCGGGCTGAACGCCGGCGTCGGCGTAGGCACGCGTCTCGCAAACGTAGGGCGGCGACACCCGGACTTCGTCGCTGGCAGGATCGGCCGTCCAGAACGGGGTCTTGTGACCCTGGACCAGCCAGACATGAATGCAAAACTGAGCGTAGAGGGCCGCGATGTACTCGTCGTCAGTAAAGACGCCGCGCGTGTGCTCGCGGAAGGCGCGGATGCGGAGATCGGCGGCGATAGGTATCTTGCGCTTCGAGTTGGACACGAAGTTCTCGAGCCAGACGGTGCGCTTGATGTACTTGATCCAGCCACGGAGCTCTGCAACGCAGCGCTGCCATCCTGCGACCGTTTCGTAGACATTGCGCGGTGTAAGCCACATCGAGAAGAGGAAAGCCATTGCGCGACGCCCGTGGTCTTCAGTCTGGTAAGGGCGGAACGGCGCCAGCCTTGCAGGCACGTCGAGGTCATTGACCGCCTTGATGACTCGCGCCCAATAGTTTTCGATGGCCGTCTTGAGCCCGGCTTTCGGCTTGTACGTCCGCCCGTCGTACGTTCTGAAATGGAGCTCGATGTCGACCTTGTAGAACTCCATCTGGCCGTGCAGCGTGTTGTGCTCGAGGAGATGGATGCGGCCGTACGGCTCGGTCGGTATGAACGGCCAGTGCCACCCGCCATGAATGTGGAAGTCCGGAAACCGCGACCTCTCTTGCAGGCCAAGGTGACCGTCTCTGCGAATTACGACGAATCGTGCCAGCGGGATCGGGGGGATGTAGTCGACGTTGGAGAGTATGACGATGCTGCAGTCCTGGTCGTAGCCTTCCGGCGGAGCAACGCGCGCCCAGCTCCACCACTGGTGGCCACGCAGCCGGCGCGGCGCCATCGCGTCACTTGCAGCGATCTCACGCGCGATCCGCATGGGAACGACCGCGGCGAGAACGTCCTGGTTGGGCCGCGGGACGTTGGCCAACTTCCGAGCGTCCTTGTCACGGTTCGCGAGGATCTGCATGCGCACGAACACCTCCTCGTGCTTGCGCAGATTGTACCACTCGCAGGCGTGTTTATACCAGCTGTACAGTCGGTCGAAGAACTCCTCGTCCGGCCACGCCTGCGGAGGCGGCGGTGTCGCGATCTCGGCGGGGACGTAAGCTCCGTGTTCCTCGATGATGTCGTCGTGCGCCTTCCACACCCAGTCGAACCATGCGGCGTTGGCTGGTATTTTGGGACGCGGCGGCGAGAGTGAAAACTTCTGGTTGTAGCGTGCGCGGACAACGACAGGTTTGCGCATATGCCGGCGCATGAGCGCCATCTCCGTGTTCAAGTTGAAGCAATAGACGTAGAATAGAATACGCAGATGTGTTCCGCCAATGGCGTCTCGTGAGAGGGAAGCAAGCTCGAGGATCGTAGCGACCATCAAGCGGAACTCCCGTCGGGACCCAAGACAACCGACGGACCACCGAGAGCGGCGTATAAGAAGAGCGCAACGCAGTGCCTGTACTCTAGTCTTTGGATTCTTGGTCTCTCAGAGTCTTTGTGCGTGCACTCGGCCTGGGAGCGTTCCTCCAGCACCGCCGCGCCTCTGGGCCGCGGCGGCGTCCCACCTCTGGTCCGAGGCCTCGGGTCCCACACGTCGTAGACCTTGGGTGCGTGGGAGTAGAGGCGAGTACTCCTCATCAGCCTTGGGTCCCCTCCAGAGGTCCGAGCGGAACTCCCGTCGGGACCCTCTCGTGGGTCTCTCTCCCTCCGTACGCCTGCTCTGCGCTTCCACCGTTGCGGGCGAGAGTCAAGGGTCGGGTTGGGGTGTCTCCTAGGGAGAGAGATGCGGTCCGTGTGAGGGTGGGCTGCGGGTGGTGTTCCACTCGTAGGCTCTCGCTCTGCGCGGTTGCCGGCTGGCCGCAACATAATCCAAAGACTACCACACCATCGCGGCGCGGCGTAACGATGCCCGCGTCGCCTCGCTGCTCCCTCATCTTCACGAGACCCGAGGCCAAACAACTCTCTCACCATATACCAACTCTTGTTTCTCTACCACGACCTCTCCCTTCGCACCACACGGACGACGCGAAGGACTACTACACCTCGCGCACGACCAGGGCCAAGGTTCCCGACGACCACGACCGGCTCTTTGCTGCGACCCGCACGAAGCGTGCTGCGACCGACGAACGGGTCCCGACACGAGCGAGCGCACAAGATGCCACCCTAGCGAGCGCACCTCTCCTCGCGCGCGCACGTACGACAAGGACGGGCTCGGCGAACCCGATCCCGAAGCCGAAGGCACCTCCCGTCTCAGCACACGATCGCTTGAGAGACCCGTCGGACGTCCTACGGAGACCCGACTGGGGGCTCGAGGAGACCTTCTTCGCTGAGTCTTTCTCAGATTTCCGACTTTCACACCGTTCTGACAAGCCAAACTTGCAACTCATTCTAAATCTTCAAAGGCACGACAAGAGCATTCTACGACTACACAAGAGAAGCGGCGAGACGGCGCACACGCTCGACGACGATGTCCTGCTCCGCAACGGCAGCGTGCAACCCCGCAACGCGACGACGGAGATCCGCATGCCCGTCCCTCGCCTCCTGCGCCCGCGCCTCCGCGACCTCCACGAGCGCGGACACTCTCTCCCCGACAGCGCGACCCTCCCGTCCTACCAACGGCCACTCGGCCCCAGCGCAAGGACGATGCCCGTCGCGACACGCACGGCAGGAACGGTTCACGCGCCTCGTGCGCGGATGGACTCGACCGAGGCACTCGCGTTCCAAGCGCGCGCAGCGAGCGCACTGCGAAACGGCCAAGATCAGCATGTGCACGACGCGAAGGACGGAGAAGGCGCACCGGTACCTCCGCCACCACGACGTCGAGCTCAGGCGATCGCGCACGGCGCGAAGCACGACGAGCGGGGCGCGTACGGGACTCCCGCTCGGGCGAAGACGCGCGACCACCGCCGGAGCCCCGATCACTGGGACCCTCCCCCTCTCCATCCTCGTCGCTGTCGGCAAGGTCGAGCTCACGACGGAGGGCGCTGATGCGTTCGTCGCGAGCGCGTCGAAGGGGATCCAGGCGAGGGCCGGGATCGTCGCTGGTCCACGTTCGATCGAACACGTCCTCGGGGTCGGATGCGAACCAGGCGTCCTCCAGAGGCAGGAGCGGAGCACGCGCGTCCAGTGTCTCATACCACCGGCGCACGAGGGTCACGACGCGGCGCTCGAACCAGGCGCGTTCGCTGGGGGTCAAGACGCGATCGCGCACTCGACGGACAGCGCGCCGCATCTTGCGATACAGCTTGAGCTGGTCGAGGCCCAAAGCCGGCTCGCGGGGAGGGAACTGATCCAGCGCGATCCAGCGCTCCAGCAGCCCGACCAGGACGAGCTCCAGACCGGTGGGGGACGGCAAGAGCGCCACGAGGTCCAGGAAAAGCCGCCGCCGGTGAAGGAGCTCTCGCAGCTCGAGCTCGGGACGCGGCTCTAGCGGCAACGGCGAGTACGAAATCGGAGAGGGCGAACGCTCGCGCGACGCGGGACGAGTGGGCAGCACCGAACGAGCCATTCGACAAGTACGAAGTCAAGAGGCGGAGTCACCGACGGGACTCGACGTCGAACTTTATACTTGCAAAAGTGTCCGACAAACGCTATTCCACAAGCGGCGACCGGGCCAGAGGGCGTTGAGAACGCTACGAGCTACGTCCTACCCCCTGAGACTCGACGCAGAAAGACTGAGATCGTCGAAGAGGTCGCAACGGCACTCCCGGCGGGAGCCCCGCACCTGACCCGCACCTGCCTTTCCGCTTTGGGCACCGGCGCTCGGGCCGGGCGCCCGGTCACAATCCGTGCTCGGAGAGCGTCGCCTCGCACGTCCGCGGCGAGGCGGCGCGCGGGATGAACAGCACGAACCGATCCGGAGGAGACGGGGAGACGTCCTCGCACGCCACGGATGTCGCCACGCACCCTGCGCAAGACAAATCGGGTTGCCACGACCAGAGGAAACAGGGTAAGACGGCGTCAATACAACGGCGACACTACGGGGCGGTCAGTACGGGAAGCCAGCAACGAGAAGGAAGCCGCACGCTGCGGAGCGCCGGCCGGACACCCTGTCTCCCCGCAACCGAACTCGCTACCGCCCGCGCACCTCCGGCGCGCTCCCGCAGACCCAGAGCGGAGAGATGGAGGCGACGAGGAGACGCGTTATCGAGGACCCTCTGCGACGGAGAGTCGTCGAACAAGGAGCGTGCTCGCTCTCCGTAGGCGCGGAGGACCGCCGCGAGCGGTGAGGGAGTCACGTCGGCGATGCGCAGGCAGTACGCCCGAGCCGACAGCCCCACCTCGACGAGTAACTCCAACACCGGCGCGCGGAGGGGGCCGTCTGTGGCACTACGGGAGTGCACGACGCTGAGGCGCGCACGAATGCGATCCTCCCAGGCCCTCATCGCTCGCCAAAAGTCGACATCGTCCGGACCCACGAGCAACCGGAGCCAACGCTCGGTCAGGAGAAGGGCGGGGCTCTCCACGTAGGAGGGGAGCACGAGGGCCAGCTGGCCGAAAAGTTGTTCGCGGACCAGGGCGAGGTCGAAATCGTCCCGACGCGCGGACAACGGACGTTCCATCCCGGAGGGGTCGACCAGAGAAGGAGGGCAAGACACAAACCCCGCTACGACCTCGACCTTGGGGGGGGTTATGTTCCGCCAATGGCGTCTCGTGAGAGGGAAGCAAGCTCGAGGATCGTAGCGACCATCAAGCGGAACTCCCGTCGGGACCCAAGACAACCGACGGACCACCGAGAGCGGCGTATAAGAAGAGCGCAACGCAGTGCCTGTACTCTAGTCTTTGGATTCTTGGTCTCTCAGAGTCTTTGTGCGTGCACTCGGCCTGGGAGCGTTCCTCCAGCACCGCCGCGCCTCTGGGCCGCAGCGGCGTCCCACCTCTGGTCCGAGGCCTCGGGTCCCACACGTCGTAGACCTTGGGTGCGTGGGAGTAGAGGCGAGTACTCCTCATCAGCCTTGGGTCCCCTCCAGAGGTCCGAGCGGAACTCCCGTCGGGACCCTCTCGTGGGTCTCTCTCCCTCCGTACGCCTGCTCTGCGCTTCCACCGTTGCGGGCGAGAGTCAAGGGTCGGGTTGGGGTGTCTCCTAGGGAGAGAGATGCGGTCCGTGTGAGGGTGGGCTGCGGGTGGTGTTCCACTCGTAGGCTCTCGCTCTGCGCGGTTGCCGGCTGGCCGCAACAAGATGCTTGTGGGAATAACTGGGCACGTGGAGGTCTGTTCCCCTGGGCGCGTTGAAGCACAATTTCTCCGGCTCATATCTGCACGCCATTAGATATCAGAGGACCCATTGCCTTGCTGTCACACGTACGGTTCTCGAGTCTCTGGTTCGGGCGACGGTGGGCGGGACGTGCTCGCGTATTCCTCGCTGCCAGGCAGTTCAACTAATGAATGTATCTCGGTCAGGTGTACTCACGGACTCATGCCATCGGGTATGACGGATTTCCACGCGTCGTCGTCTTCTTCGTCGGCCGGAATGTGGTCCGGGAGTTCGTCTTCACTGCGGCTGTTGCACAGGCTCAGCGCGATGGCACATGCGGCTACAAAAACAACTCACGCGATGTACACCGAGACCTGCTGGCCCTGCTCATGCCGAGGGATAGTTCTACGATCCCGGTCAGACAGTCATGCCCAGACAGCTAGAGAGAAGCCTACATTTTCGCGTATGCATTGAAGTCTTGGGTCCCGATGGGCCTGCGAACCCTATGAGTGCGTACTGCACACGCGCGAGTCTGCACTTACACAGCAAAACCGCCGCTGCGAGGTTCGTCAATATTACTGCTAGTACAGCTTAGACCTCTTAATGCGACACACAGAATCTTTTCGGGCGGCTTCTTCCACGCGTAAGAGAACGTTGGGCCGGTCCTGGACTTGGATATGGCGCTGTACCATAGAGTATGCATGATCAGACGCAAATCATGCACTATCTCTGGGTGATCGACATACAACGGAGGGCGCCACGGCGAGGTGCTCCCGTTGCCCGCCGTCCTCGATGATGCTTGCGAGCTGCTCCCGGCCTCCGCCATCTGCACCGATCGTCAATGCTTTCAAATGATATTTTCGGTCAGACGTCCCAAGTCAAGTACAATTGTACGATGACAAGGCCACGACGACAGCAAGCAGACCACACTATCCAGCAGGAACTGCAATTGCAGGTTCTCCGCCGCCACAGCGTGTAAGGAAGACTTGCGGAATCGGCCGGTTGATCGTTTTGTACCCGGCCGAACTCCGACACTTTACAGTTCCGAACCGAGAACTCGGCTCGGCGCGTCAGGCACCGCGACGCGTCGCGTCGCACCGACGCGTCGCACGGCCGCCTCGAGCACCTCTCGCCAACGGCAGGAGCACGAGCCGTTCTTCCCTTCTCCGTGCAGTACGCGCTCGCCGCCGTTGAGACGTCGCAAACGGCTCTCGGATCACCGTCGGGCGTCGATCCAAGACCGACGGCCCCTCCCGCACGTAGCGACCAGGCACGCACAGCGCGCAGCCCCGTGATCACCGCTGCCGATGTCGGTCTCGGGTTGTGCATGTACGGACTGCTGCTGCACCTGAATGGTCCTTGGAGAGTGATGAAATTGGTGCGGGAGCGACGGAGAGCTTTACTTACCTTTGACTGGTACTAGTATTGCGACCCGTCGTTCGGCGACGATGTTCGGCTTCTTGTCTGGAGAGTGATGAAGTTGGTGCGGGAGCGACGGAGAGCTGTATTTACCTTTGACTGGTACGGGTATTGCGACCCGTCCTTCGACGACGAAGCAGTACTTACCCTTGACTGGTACGGGTATTGCGACCCGTCCCTCGGCGACGAAGCAGGCGTTCCGACTTGGAGGGTGATGAAATTGGTTCGGGATTGTCGGAGGGCCGTATGCACCCTTGACTGGTACGGGTATTGCGACCCGTTGTTCGGCAGAGGCTACATATGATCAGCAACCACTACATGTATGCAGGAATCAACAATGTAGAACTTCGGGCCCGAGAAACATGCGTGCAACGACATCAAATAAATTCCAAGTGATAAAGTCTAGAGACGATAGAGCATATCATAGTGTATCATATTTTTTTTGCGCTGTCAGCGCGTAATACCTGCCTATTCAACGACCTGCCGGCTTGGCCGCCTTGCTCGAGGCTGCCCCGCTGGGGCGCCTAGCCGAGGCCGTCGCGGTCTTCAGTGTGCGCTCCGTTACAATGGCATGCTGGCCACCAGTGTTCATCGGCGTGGACGCCGACCGGAGAGCGCGCGTCGATGCTCGCGGCCGCGACGTTGACGCAGTTGGGCCCGATGACGACGCTGTGCGCAAGGCCCTGGTCGGAGTGGCCAGTGGCGTCGTGGCGAGCGCAGTCCGTGCAGCCGCGGCATCGCGTGTGTTCTGGCGCTTGGCGAGTTTTAAAGGACGGAACGGGAGCGCAACGTCCGCCGGCCGCTTACGAGGGGCCGGCGGCTGGATGACAACGTCGTCGTCGTCGTCAGTGATCTCGATGACCTTGGACAACTGGTCGGCGGCCGCGTCGGACTCTTCATCGACTATGTCGGTCGGTAGCCCAACTGCATTGGCGATGCGAGCAGGGATGACCTTCTGGCCTGTAAGAAGCTGCCGAGCCGAGCCCACACCGAATGGTTCGTAAACGCGCGTGTCGTAGAAGAGAACGTCCAGCGAGGTCGAGCCGTCCGTGAAGTAATTAGACAACTTCTTGCTGATGCTGGCCCAGGTGAGCGTATTTTTTTTGACCTCGACCTCGACGTTGACCAAGGCTCGGTTCTGCAAAAAATTTCAGTCAAAGCCAAGTCTGTTTGACGGCGCTCTTACCAGAAGTTCCAAATGCATAGACACCACCCGCTTGCCGGACGCGGTGGATGTCTGCTCCGCCTGGAACGGGGACGACGCCGCCTGGCCTCCCCGTGTAGACGACGTCGGAGGCGTGAAGCCAGAAGCTGGCTGGTGCGACGGAGGAGGAGTCGACTCTGGCGTGGGGGCGCGCTGCTTGCCGGCGGCCTTCTCGGAGGGGCGGGAATGCTCGGCCGCCGCCTGCGATTCGGCAGGTTCTGGCGTGCGAAGCAACGGCTTGGAGATGGGCCGCTTAACGTTGCGCCGAGTTCGTTGCCAGTCACGTCGAGCGTCCGGCACATATTCGTCGTCTTCCCCCTCGTCTTCGTCGTCGGTGAGGAGGTCCGGTAGTTCGTCCGAATTGATGGACAGTGTATCGTCTTCCGGCGCGCCGGTACGCCCGGGGACCATGCCATCGGGAATACTCTCCGTCAGCGCGAAGTCCTGGGCACCTTTTTTGCCTGTCGAGAGCATCAGGACCGGTAAATTGTGAAGGACGCCGGGCAGCTTACAATCGTCAGTGTGGCGCTGCCACCAGGTACGGGGACGCCAGCTTCGAAACTCGTGGATGCGGCTATCGTAAACGCCGAAAGGTCCGTAGATATCGTGACCCTCAGGCGGCTCCTTGTGCTCGGAAAGGAGAAGGTCGTTGCACTGCAGGCACTGCCAAACTCGTGAGCGGCTATGAAGGATAAGGAGGATACACTATCACACCTTGACGAAATGGCAGCCTGGATACTTCTTGCTCGACCAAGACTCAAGATCGGGCTGTGTAGCGCCGCAGCGAGTACACATGACCTCCGCCCAGGTCGGACAGTGGACGTCGGCGAGCTTGACCTTGGAGTCGTGAGGGCCGCATATCCAAGTGACTTCGTTGTCTGCGGAGTGCGTGTGCTTGCCGGGGTGGACGCGACGGAAGTAAGCCAGTTTACAAGACCGGAGAGCGAGTTGGTCGGCAGCGTCGAGCTGTTCGGATGGCGAGGGCCCGCTCTTTGTGTTGCGGCGCTGCGAGAAGCCGGCTCTAGGACGCTGGGTGATACGGTTGAGAGGAGACGAAGACGAAGCGCCAGTGGCAAACATAGTGAGGCGGTTGCGGCGGATTCGCGGTGGGCAAAGGACAAGAGATGTTGCGTCGCCAAAGTCCAACGCCAGAGATCATAAGTGCGCGACGGGAGACCCAGCTCAGAACGACCCCGGACACCACCGACGTTGTCAGGGACGCTGGTTGCGGGCGTAGCAAGGTCTAGCCCATTAATCGCGAGTCAGAGACGCCCGCGGAACCCGATGAAACGCAATATTCGTCCGGACTTCTCCTCGGTTTTCCCACGGTGAGAACCGAGATCACCGGAGAAAAACCCGCCTGCCCCGCTCGTCTTGACCGCGGGACTCCTCGACAGCATCCAGGCCAAATGAAGCGCGACCGCCGGCAAATTCGAGACCTCCAGACTGCGTGCGACGGTGTCGGGGGCAGTTGTACCGAGGAACGGTGACGCGCAGCCGATCTCAAGTACATCATGCCCGGCAGGCCAGATGCGCCACAGCATTCGCCTGGTTAAACGATTTGCGGTTGCAACGCGCGCTCCCCGGCGGCTACGCGGTCTGCACGAGCCACAATGTGCACCAGTCCGCTCCCACAATACAAGTTAGGAGCCTCCCCGACGTTTGCGTCCCGCAGTGTATGGCGGGTGTCTGCACACACAGAGTTAGGGACACGTTGGGGCATTAAGCGTTAGGCTGCATGTTACCTGCTCATCGAAGACGGTCATTTGAAATTTGGATGCTGCGCCTGATCGACCCCGTACCGTGGGAATGGAGTCGCACGACTGGAGGAATAACTTATTACGCAGAGTTCCCGACGGACGGATTAAAAGCCGAGCCTCACCTGATTTTGTCTTCCTCTTCCACTTTCCCAGCGCGTACTCAAGTTCTCTCATCCAACATCTTCGCGGCAGTCACCGTGGCAGCGACTACTACAAAACCCAGTCAGCACCACTAGTTGTAGATCCGCACGCTCCGCCTGACACGAGACGCACGCGCAGAAACCCGCGGCGCCGCCACGAAGACGCGTGCGAAGACGCGTGCGTCGACCGCGGCGAGCACTGCCGCGGCAACCCCGACCAAAGTCCGCAAGCCTCCAACGTGCAGCGTGTGCAAGAAACCCAGGAAGGGGCACAAGGCCGGCGAGTGTCAGGTAAGCCCCACTCCACATCGCATGCCACTTGTGCTCAAACTTTGCGCGAGGGTCAAAAACTCACCGGGGCCGCCCTGGAGGCGAAGGCCGCCGCAGCGGAAGAAGTTGTCCTCGCTGCGCACACGGACGCCGTGTCCCGCCGCATTGACGATGTCATCGCGGGGCTGATTGAAGAAACCGAAGAACGGCTTAAGCTCGACGACGTCACGAATGCTCTGGCGGCCGCGGGACTCACTCTGCCCGCCAACAAGACGCTGGCCGACTTCATCCCCGCCGACGACCGCCCCGAGGACTATGTTGACGACGATGACGACGACGACGCGACACTGGACGAAGTCCTCGACGAGGACGAGCTGGACAGCACGCAGGTCACGGGCACGATCGTGGCCGGCGCCATCGCGAGCAACGTTGCGGTCTCCCCTCACGCAGCCGCCAGCGTCGCTCCAGCTTCGTCCCCGTTGGCCGTCGAAGGAGACGCCTCAGGGCCGGGACCTCATGCCCCCGCCGTGGATGCGCCGTCGGCAGTCGACGCGGCGATTGTTCCCATGGACGTTGACGACGCTCAGGTCGCACCGTCGCCGCCGCCGCCTGGAACGACGAACGGAATATTCAGTGTTGCAAACAAACCGAAGCAGGTGAAGCCGCCAACGTACCTCCTCCGGAACGGGTGGAAGGCGACCGCGCGAGGCCTCATAGCCATTGGTGCGTGCTGGGCATCGGCAACACTCTGACTGACGGCGCGTCAGACCTCGAACGCAACGGTCTCAAAAAAATGGAATATCCGACACAGGCCGAGAAGGCGAAGCGCATTCCGCGCATGTTCCAAGCAATGGCGCAGAAGGTACCGCGTTCTGGTCATTTTTGAAACTCACCGTCTGACACCGGCACGCGCAGGGCGACACGCTGTCGAGCCGCACCGATGGATGGGCGTTCTGCCTGTTCATGCCGAAAGGCGGTGCGGGCATCATGAGGACGTGGCATTCGGAGCAGGTCGAGGTCGACGTGCCCACGCTGCCGGAGGAAATCCGCAACATGTTTTCCGAACGCCTGGCACCGTTCCGGGAGCAGCACACGCGCGAGGTGGAACGGAAGAATCAAGAGAACAAGGACCTGGCCCTCCACTGGCGTGCGGTAGCAGAGGGACAGACGGCCGAGCTCGACAAGAAGCACGCCGAGCTCGAGGAGAAGGACGCCGAGCTGCGTCGCCTGCGTGAGCAACTCGCTGGGAAAACGGCGCCATCGACGCACCCATGACCGGCCAGCTCGGCTGTAGCGCCTTCGCGCCGGGCGGCAGCGACGCGGCTTATGCTCTAAGGCCTTTTCAATATGATTCTATGCCGTTCGTGACCACCGCGCGCACCTTAAGAGTTTTTGGTTGAGCTTAAGTTTTTATTTTTATTTTTCCCTCTGATAGAAGTGTGAAAAAAAATGAGCCATCTCCCAAGAAATGCAGGGATACACCAGGATACACGATACATGGATGCCAGCACATGATATGGTCACCAGAATAAGTGGGTCAACATAGTTACGAATAATATTAGCCGTCGGGTAACGCGGGCGCTGGCCTGGGGCCGCACCGTCATTGGTCGCGCTTTTTTGTGGTGCCCCCGCCTCGAGACCCTCCGCGCATGCACAGTCGTGCAGATGCCGCGGCCCAGTACTACGAGTGCCCACCGTTCACAACCTACGTGTGATGACGGCTGGCGCGCGGGGGCGCGGCAACTCCCGGCAGAGGGCCCAGCCTTATGTGAGGCGGCGGAGTCGGGGCCAGATCCTGACGTGGGCGGAGCGCGAAACGGACTTCGCCCTTTTTCCTCGTTCCCTCCATCGCCCCGTCTCATCCGCGCCGTCAACGGCGCCCACCCGCGTGCGGCACCCGGCGGCTCGTCGCCTTCCCCTGCTGCTGGCCGCGCAGGGGCCCCACCAGGCAACCCAGGTCGACGTCGGTACGTTTTTTTTCTCCTCACTGTCGTCGTCGCCGTTGCTGACGGCCGCTGTGCCCTCAGTCACCAGCGTGGCCATAGGTGCGTCCCGATGCCGGGGATGAGCGCAATCGCGGGGCCTTCGCCCGCCGCTGACGTTTTTTTTTTTTTCCCTTAGGTGCACGCACCCCGCCGATCGAGCTCGCGCCCGCGCTGCCTGTCGTCCTCACACGTTGGTTGTGAACGACGGGCAACTGGACGTCGCCGGCAGCCTGTTCTGACAATTGTCAACGGGCTGTGGTGTCTCCAGGCGGGTACCTGTTCGTGATATGGCGTTGACGGAACCCGCCCCTCGACAAGGACGGGGACGAAAGCGAAAACTGCAGGAGGATCCTTCGGAGGCCGGAGGTCTGCAGGGCAGAGCGTCGCCCGCGCGCCCGCCGCCGCCAAAGCCACCCGCGTCTCTATTGTCTGCACCACTGTTGTCACTCCCTCTGTCGTCGAGTCTACCCCGTAGTCAACCATTGTCCAACCATGCCTCCAACGTGCCACAGACCCCCACACGCAATCGTTTAGCATCGTCACCATCTCTGACCCCTTCTCCTGTTAAACCGTCCCCCAAGTTTCGTCGTTATGGCAAACCTTCCGCGTCTAGCCTATCGCCCGCACAACTGTATCCCATGTATCGCGATCTCGTTCAAGAGCGGACTGTTTTATTTCTACAGTTGGAGCGGCGGCGGTGGGCGGCACAAATATATGACATGGAGAAGTGTCGACGGGTCGAGGGCGTCCATGGCTGGAGTGTGGTGACCGCAGAGGTCGGGGTCGACGGGTCGCGCACGCTCACGTGCACCTGTCCTGACATGAAGCGGCACGGCGGGTGTGTGCACGTAATGACGATTAGTGGGCCAGACCCGCCGGCATGTGTCGTCTTGGCTGAGCAGTGTACGGGCAGTTAACATGAGATGCGTGCTCGTTTTGACGTCTTTTTAGATACTGCGGGTTTCGTCCCTCTCGAGGGCGTAGCGGACGAACTCTCCGGAGAACCGCGCTGGACCTTCGCCTGTCTCAATCCGACCGGTCCGCCCGTCTTCGTCAGCCACACGGGCCGCCACCCAGATCAGGGCAGCTGGTCGTGCAGCAAGGACCGGGGCGGCCATTGCCATCACGTTGTCAACCTGCGCCAGCATCTTCGTGCGAACATTGCTCAGGACCAGGAGGCCGCGGCGGAATTTCAGGACACATTGGACGAGGCGGAAGTCGCGGCGGATTTACTCCCATCTGAGCGAAAGAATGGTACGGTACCCCACTGTCTAAGTGTATTGACCATCGCCTAACATTCCGTAGTTGACGACTCAAGTGCAGCCACTCTCGAGTCCGAACGCAGCGTTGCATATCTCCCTGTCGGGCCGCCCTTGTGGTGTCGCCTGGACTCCGACAAAGATATACCTTCTTTTGCGCCGACGTCATTGCCTGCCATCCTTCCGATGTCGCACGTCGGCCGTTGCGTGTGCGGGTGGCTGAGTCCGATGGACGCACCTCGGACGCCTCGAAAGTGCACCGTGTACGGCTCCCATTCGGCAGTGCAGCTGGAGGTCGAGGTTACCGACTGTCCGTCATGCAGTGGTCGCCAAATTTACGCAGGTCCGGACCTGAGGGAGTTCGGGCTCTTCAACTTCAACAACAAGACGATATACACGCACGAGCTGCTCAACAGCTTCACCAGCCGCATCACTGCGCATGAACTGCCCTTTCACGCCTTCGTGACCGCTGTCTCCCGCGAGTACACGGAACATCAAAGCGGCGTCGCCTTCGTATCCGACGACACCTTCCGCAAGGCCTGGTTCTCCTTCTCCCGCGTGCAGCAGCTCGGCGATTCGTTCGCATGTGATATCTGCGGCCCCAGCCCGCGGTGTATCATCTTCGACGGTGTTACGGCCGGCTTCGACGAGTCCCAGATCACGTCGACATTGAGGCCGCCGACGACGATTCAGCCCGGGGCCCCCGTGCGGCAGACTGTTCGCCCTCCCATCGAGTCCACTGCGGCAGTCTGGGGATTGGCGCGTCAACGCGGACAGAAGGCCGTCCGCTGGCGTCTCGGCCTTACGAAATCGAATCGTTCCGCAGTTGCAGGCATCGAGGAGGACGACGACGAGCAGGACACCCGTGTCGTTCCAGACGCAGACGCGGGTGACTTGCGTGCGGAGCGTGCAACGGACGTTCGCCTCTCGAAGCGCGACCAGGCGGACGCCGCCATGCGGTCTACCCTCTCTGCTATTGCATCGGACATGCACGGCGTGGACGAGTTTCTCGGTAACTTGTTCGTCGCGTTCGTTACGCCCAACTACGACGGAGATGAAGAGGCACGACGGCCGTATCTTGAGCTTCTTAACCAGGTTCGCGGACAGCTTTACCTATTTGTCCGTTCGCTTACACTCATCAGGTACTGGCATATGAGTCGGTCCTCCACCTGGCGCCTGAGGAGAGTTGGGTAGCGTTGCATCTGCTCGAAGACAACGACCCCCTCGCTGCGGAAATACTTCTCCGCCAAGTGCCCGCCTTCGGCCTCGTTGCGACGCTGCAATGGCGAGCGAACCGGTCCTATTCGGACGACCTCCGCGGCCTGGCCACGTTCATTCGTCGCCGCGCCATTCGGGTCATGAGCAGTCTCAGTGATCACGACGTCGAGGAGCCGTCAGCAATGGCTCCTGATGAGCACTGGCAAGAAGTACGCACTCTCTGCCCTGCTCTACGTGCTTTGCTCATTGTTGCAACAGACCGGCGTGTACTATGGTCGCCCGCAGATTCGTCTCCGCCCCGAGTACCCCTATCTTCCTGGCGACAAGAACGTCGACCGCGCCGTCATCACCGAGTCAGGTTCGGGCGGCATCGGCTGTTCCAAATACTACGAGGCTTACGGCAGGCGAGGCCTTACCGGTGGCCTTATGGCGGCCTGGTGTCCGCACTGCATCTGCCTTGGCTTTCACTGTATCCCGAAAGGCGAAGGGCGGAACGACGTTTTCTCGGCTCTCTACACTCGCTGGCCCACCGCGCCCGAAGTAGTCGTCTATGACTTCGCCTGCGCTCTCGCGCATTACTGCATGCTGCGAGAGCCAAAGTACTTCCGGAACACTCGCTTCGTCATCGACGGCTTTCACGCCAAGGGCCATACTCGCTGCACCAAGGCGTGTTTTATTAGCAACTACGCGAACGACAGCAAAATATCTGGCATCAATTCCAGTGCTGCTGAATGCGGCAACCGTGGCCTGCTCAAAATTCGTCGTCCTCTCAGTTACATGTCTCAGCGGCGCGCGATCATCTTCACATACACCTATCTTGCAACATGGAACCGCGAGCGCCGTCTTGCTGCAATGCCAAAAGTCTCCAAGTCTCTTTAAAGTGTGAGCCACATTGTTCCTTGCGTCCATGCCGCTCATGTTCTTGCGTTACAGTTAGATCCTCAGGTTTTCATGCCTAGTGACCTTGTGAATTTTTTGTACTTCTATTCGCGCACGCAGTAATCCGCGCTGTTAGTTTGGATTCGTCTTAGGCTCATTTTCATGTATTTACATTGTCTGTGTCGTGTCTGTCGAGCCCCTCCGGGTGTCTCAGTCGTTGCGTCTCCGTTCTGTCTGCGTCTCCAGGTCTCAGTGAAACTCGAATGTGGGGCCCCCCATTCTGGGTAGTCCGGAATCTGGGGCCCTCAGTTCTGGGTACACTCACAGTCTGGTGTCCACACACACGGGGTCCAACTTCCTGGGGTCGCACCTGACGGGCTCGCCACGACTGTGGGGAGGTTATACCAGAAAGTGTGCAAATAGGGTACCTCCGAACGAGCTCAGGGATCTTGCGCTCGATCTCGTCGCGCAGGAGCTATCGGCCTACATGCATCGACTGAACACTGAAAATTGCCCCAGCAGACTTCCCGCCGAGCTGCTGGTGGGCGTCTTCATCCACCTAAGCTTCCTGGATCGGTTCTCTGCGTCGGAGGTTTGCCGTCAGTGGCGGACGGCTGCAGTCTGCTTTGCTTGCGTATGGACGGACCTGACCGAGTTCGGCATGATCTCTCCCCGGCTAGCGGTTGCTCTCGCACGCACGGGCTCGCTGCCAGTTCGTCTGGGATTCGTATTGGACCTCCCACACAGGCTCAGCACGACTCTCGCTTCCGCCGCTCTTCGCTCTCTCCTCTCACAGGTTGCTTTGCATGTGCACAACCTCTCGGCTTTGAGGGTCACTGTCCTCTCCGCCTGCACTGGACTCTCACTTCTATCGGATGCTCTCACCGTCCCCGCATCAATTCTTGCGGAATTTGCTATTCACGTGGTCCCCGAGACCGGCGACCGTGCAGCACTGCGGGACGATTTGTTTGCTGGTCACGCACCAAAGCTAGCCCGTCTCAGCCTATCGCACGTACTGCTTCCCCAGACAGCTATCCCTGCATTCACCAGCGTAGCACATCTGTACTTCACGACGCGCTTTGAGCGGCCCAGGTCTTACGAGACGATGCACCTTGGACTTCCGAACCTGGTCGAGTACGAGCTAGACGTGCTTAACCCTAACCACCACCACAGTCATTCTCTGGCCTCGCTTAAGCCCGCACCAAAGCTTCAGATTTTCCGCTTGCCGCGGGCATGCAGAAAGGCAGTTATTTCACTTCGCTTCCACGCCCGCTGCCCGCGCATCAGTATGGGAGAGACTGCCTGGACGCAGGTTGCAGATATCCGGGAGAGCGCGCTCTCCGCCCCGACGCGCGTGATCGCGCTCCGCACGCTCGGCAGCACGCTGCTCGGCGGGCAGGACGACGGGGGCATGACGAGGCTTTTCCGTGGTCCCAACGATTACGGGCACACTGCCGAGCTCCTTGCGCACGCTGCGCCGCACCTGGGCGCCCTCGTCATGGATACCGGTCGCTGGCTGTTGAGTGACAGCAGGGAGATGTCGTTCCCCATCCTACAGCACCTCCACATCGTCATTCCGCCGACAGAAGACTCGCCCCTGCCCGCGCGGCCGCTGCTTCCTGGCTGGATGCGTGCGCCAGCACTGCGCACCCTCCGTATCGAAGTTTCGGACCTTGCTGCTGACACGCTTTCGGGGGAGCTCGCGCTGTTTGTGGACCGTATCGGATGCCGCACGCCGCTTTCCCTCGAGCTGAAGGGGGTCGACGATGTGCATATCCCGGAAGGGATGATGCCACGTCCCGTGTTCAGCACGCTCGACCTGCTTGGGGACGATCCCTTCGAGGTGTTAGATAGCTGGGACGATTGGCTTGCGGCTGCGCTGGGACAGATGCAGGAGCTGTAATGGATCGAATGTACCCACTACTAAGACATACGTGTACTAGGCATAGAATTGGCAAGACCTGGAACGAGCACTAGCACTGAGGACGCGTGGAACGTGGGGGGAGCGACCGGAGCCGGGACACGCTGGATTCGCAAGGAGCATTCTGCGCCAGACAGCGCGCTCCTGTCCCTGAGACGATCGAATGCAGAGTGGACGCCTCAAGACGAGTTGCACGCAAACTCGGAGACCATGGATCTGTGACGATCCCAGCGTGCGGTGCTCAAAAGCAGTGATAATCTGAATCAGTTGAAAAGGTGTATACGGAGCAGGGAGGGGTGCCGCCGCGTCGAGATGAGGGTAATTACATAGACGTTGGCGGCTCAATGGCACTGCTGACGGCCCATCCAGCCCATAGACGAGGCGGTCCGTGATGGAAAGCAGCGTTGGGTTGCATCTGCGCCGCGCCTGGCACGACGACGGGCACTGCAAGCTGCTTCGGTGGAAGACGAGCACGGCGCGGTGACTGTCGAGGATGCTCGGTCCGAGATCCGACTGCGTTCAGAGTCCGCTCTGCCATTCTCTGTCCTGGCCGCGATGGGGCCGACGGACGAGCCACCTGTCTCGCGCGTTCGCAACTCTGACAGGAGCATACTCCACGTTCTCACGAACACGCCCGCGTTTGCGCGACAGGTCCGCTGTTTTCGAGTCGTCTATCACCTGGGCCGAGATCCCGAGGAAGAACTAGTGCCACCATGTCCCAATCTCCGTCGGCTAGATATTCTGGCTGCGGTGATGGATTTTCCGCCGCTCACTGGATCTGCCGGCGCTCGCGCTCTGGCTGAAATTCAAGAACTCAGGCTTCAGTCGTTCGTCGTTCGGGACGACGCAGATAACTTTGTGCTCGCTGCCGACCGCCTTGTCGGTCACATGCCTGTGTTACGAGATCTAACTCTTGGGCACTCGCCGAGGGACCACCATCCAGACGCAGAGCATCATTCAACTGTTGTGCTCGCCCACATCAACCGTCTCGAGTTGCAGCGCTACAAGATCTCGCCCCTCTTCGTGCACGGTGCGCTCCCTTTGCTCGGCTCGCAGGACAGCCTCAGGGAGCTCCACATTACACTGGATGACAGCGACAGTGTAGCCGCCCGGGAGTCGCTCGTCGAAGTGCTGCAGCGCGTGACGCTGCGTCGGATGCGGCGTCTGGTGCTCGTCAACCACGACCGCCATCTCCCCCTCGACTTTTCCCCGCGAATCCTCGCAGCATGTACCGCCGCGCGCATTCTGGAGCTCTACACCAGTCGCATCTTCCCCGAAGTGCACGGGTGGCTCGACAGCATTTTGCGGACACCCAGATTGCGCGTGTCGACTCTCTGCGTGTCCAACAACTTTCACGCGTCCGATGACACCGTTCAGACTCTGATTGCCCACGTTCCGCACATGTACATGCTGCGTGTACTGGTACTGCGATGCGCCGGTGATGTTCGCGACGCCGGCTTGGAGCGCCTGCGGCATGCTTGCCGGTTGCGGCGCATCGCGTTCGTTCACAAACCCGAATAAGAACATTGCAATAATGCTGTCGACTCCAGCGACCGGGGGGCGTGGACCCTTCAGCAGAGCACACGCAGATTGTGGCTGGACGCGCCCCGAGAAAGAACAAGGCTCAGCGCAGTGGGTGTGGGCCGGGCCGCGCAGGCGCAACGATTCTCACACGACGCGCCGACAGCGCGTCCTGCTGAATATGTCCGGACCAGTTTCGTCCGATGCATGCGGTTCCGCAAGGCCTCAGGGCGCATTCTTCTAGCCGGTGCCCGTTCAGGCGCGAGCCGCATAAAGACGCACCAGCTGTCGTAAGCTCATGAACGCGCGACGGCGGCACGGAAGAGCCCAGGCAGGCTGTTCGAACCCGTGAGCTTGCCTGAGCCCCGCGTTTCTTTCGCGTGGTATGCGCAGAGCCGACAAGCCTGGAGCATGAACAAGCGATCGATGAGGATTCGCGCGTGCGCTTTGCTGCCGGAGACGTCGTTGCCGCGGCTTGTTGTCCTCGCAGGGCTCTTCCAGCGCGGACTACATGCTCCTCTAACGCTCGGCGCACGCAACATCTCACTCTCCGCGCGGCCCGCACCCGGCATTTCTGCGATGCTCCTGACGCTGGGCGTCCCGGACCGCTTTCGCTGCATTGTCGGCGAGCCTCTCCCACCGGCAGCCGCGCGCCGTCAACTGGATACATGTCTTTCTGCCTGCGGAATGTGCTAGTGCTGCGATGGGGATGTCGGCCCATCGTAGCTGCGCCTGAATTCGTTGATACGACGCGCCTGTGCTATTTGCACGCGAGTTCTGGATGGTACCCAGACAGTGACTTCACAGTGCACATTCGATTGCAAGACGTACGTAGCACATTGCATACAAAATTGTTGACCGAGTCTTTAGCATGCATAATGGTGTAATTCCGGTGCGTCCGACACCGCCTCAGCGACATCGACGTCGCAAAATCGTTCGATGAGGCGCAGATCTAGCACATATGAGTCTCCACTATACCCCCTCCCGCGAGAGCATATTCTCCGCACTTGCAAAGAAATCGCCAAGGTCAAGGTAAGGGTCGGAGAACTGTGTAGGGCGGCGCATGAGAAACCGTCCCGCGTACGGAGAAACCGTGCCTACGTATATGATCTCCGCTGGTGGCCCGGTATAGCCAATGCGATCCCAGACGGCGCGCAGTTCCTTTTTGTGCTCGCAAAGCGGATATAGAGCGCTGAGTGCGTCGTGGACGTCTCGAATCGCGACGGTGCTTGACGGCCATTTCTTGAGAATCCCCGGTGCTATGGTACGGAGCCACTCGCCCAGGTCCCAGATGCGAGTTTCGCCATCCGGCCACTTGACCTCGGTGCGTGCCAGTGCTGCGAACAGCTGCTCCCCATCGTGAGTGGTGGAGGGGTCGTGAAGGCGACGGCCCAAATCGCCGATAATCTCCGCGAGGATCGCAGTGCGGCAGATGTCCATGTGGGGGTCATAACCGTAATCGTCTGGCATGCCCATAATGCCGAGAAGCGCCGCGGTCTCAAGAATGAGGCGGATGACAGCAACCTCTTCGCCGTTGTCTGGAAAGCATGGTACCGGCGACTGACAGAGACGTCCATGTAGGAACTCAATCCAAGGCCCCTCCAACCCTGACAACTTCATTAGCGTACCTTCTTTGTGGACCAGATTGACCCACACGATCTATGAGTCTGCTGCGAGAGGACCATGACCGCAGTGCGTGCCAACGCAAGACCGAACTGCCAGTCGTCTGACAGCGTGCGGACAGAACTGGGTTCACACGGATGAAACCATGACTTCCAAAGATTTCTCGTGAGACAAAAAACCAAGATCGATGACCGGTGGTCGTCCTTCCACGTAGCATCCCAACGGTCGCTGCTCCCAAAGAGATACGCAAGGCACCGGTGCTCGCGGTACGGAAGATGCTCCAGGAGTTCCATAACCAGTTCCACTGCGGCGGGAATGGTGACGTCTTCGATGACGCCATTGCAGCAGAGGAACGTCAGGAGCTCGATTGCTCCCGCAGTCCCACCGTATTTGACCTGCGAGTGATCAGAATTGACATTTTCAACACTGGAGCGGTGCCGTACCGAGACTGTAGTAGCATATTTATCGCGTGTCTCGGTACCAAGAGTGTTGTACAGGCGTGCTTCCAGGTTGCCGAGATTGAAGGAGTCTGTCATCCCGAGGTGATGCCGGTACCGGTTTGATAGAAGGATTAAACCATCGGTAAGGTATCGCCGTGGTTTCTGCATGTGAGGCAGCAAAAACTCATGCATCCTGGGTTGTGCCACCTGATCGGGAGAGTACTGCAGAATTTCGACGGGGTGGGTAGAGCTGTGATAAAGCCTTATTAATGCTGCCAGTCCATCTTCGCAGCGCAACGAAGAGTCCTTTGACAGATCGAAGCGACCTGTAAACTGAAAATAGTGCAACACGGGATCGCCGAGAATGTTTTGATCAGCTAGAACATAGCGGGACAGCATCAGAAAGTCGACTTGCTGCCACGTGCGACGGATCTCGGCCTTGAGACGTGTACGGAGCGCCAGGGAAGTGTGTTTCCCAACCTGGGGACCGACGTCGAGGTCCCCGAGCGCGAACAAGACGGAGCCGAAGACGTCGGGCGCTTGGGAAGCGCCGCTAAGCCAGGACAAAGCCTCCGCGAGCAGTTGGGGTCGACAGTCAGTCGGGAGGTTAGTCCACAGGGATGAAAGAAACCAGTCGCTGAATGGAATCTGGGGGACGGAGGACACGAGCGAGTATAGTTGTAATCGCACTTGCGACCACTTCAGGTTCCGATATGCTGCGCGTAGCGACGAGGGTAGCGATTGCAGCAATTGCACCGAGGCAACCAAGGTTCTTCCAAACGCAGCAAGTGCAGCTGCCATTGTATGAAGGCTGGGTCGTTGAAGATTGTATGCGGCATAACTCGGCAAGAGTGCAAAGCCGTCCACACGACCCACTACCATCGCGTTGGCCTCCCGGGGCAAGGAGGGGACCACATTGGGTCCCGATGGATAGAGATAGCGGCGCAGATCAGAAAGAATTGCGGTAAGAGCTGGCTGTGGATGGGCATCTGCTACAGAAGCTCGTACGAACGTGGATTCGTCCGCGCGTCCTACAACCATCACGTTGACCTCTCGCAGGAGGGTGCTGACAAGGTTGCGTTTCGGTCGGATGGTAACGCTGCGCACATAGGAAAGGAATCCGGAAAATGCGCCGCGAATCATCTGTGTGGCGGGGGACTTGAACGGGCTGGCCGAGAACACGATTGCGCTGAGTGTGGTAACAAGATAGAGGGCTCCGGCACCAAGAGATAGGCCGAGCGTGAGACGGTGTGTGAATGGGTCGGACGAAATGAACAGAACGAGACCAGCACCGAATAAAAGCAGGGATATATGAAGCAGGACCGGTGCAGCGGCGATGACACCGGACATGTACCACCGCTCGACGCAGAGCAGGCGGTAGGTACGCATTTCCGCCCACTGGCGAAGGTTGCAGACCGGACGGGCAGTATACATGCCGATCCAGTCCTTGCCCATAATCGCAATCAGGGCAGCGGAGAGGCTGAGGATGAGGCTCGCCACCCAGAGACAATTGACCGTACGAGCGCTGGATGGGATAACAAACGGCTGGTGGATGGGTTTCTCCCCGAACGCGGTCGCGTTGAGCACGAGGAATGTCAGCTGGGCGTAGTCGGGTTCCATGTCCTGGCGTGCCTCGATAATGAACGCCGTCGTGACGGCCGAGAACAGGCCCGCCTCGTGGATCTATCAGTCACAAGTCTGGACTTCTGGTGCCCCATACGCACGAATAGAGCCAGGTTGTTGAGACCGTTGTCCCAGGACTTCGTCCTCCGCTCGTCGTCTTCCTTCGCGACGCGGTCGTAGACATGCCAGATGTTCGCACTGTCCGCAAGTTCCTCACCAACCATATCAGTGTTGACAGCTAGCGCCGCCGTCATTAGAATATCTGAAAGCGCAACAACCGAGAGTTGGACTTGCGTGGCTTATCGGACGCAGGAGCGCTGGCCTTGTCGGGTGCGTCAGGCATGGTGGGAGGTGCAGACCAAGGGAGACCAAACACGCACCACGCTGCACCGCCCAGACCACGAAACCCGAGAGGCGCGCGCGTCGGACACACGCGTCGGGATCTGACGGTAGAGGGAACCCCGGGGCGCGCGATCGCTCGAGTGCCGCTGCGACGTAACTGTGCCTGGTGGGCCTGATGGAGCGTAGAGGTCTCTGGCCGACAATGTATCATGCGCATGCATACGCGCGGGATGCAGCGCCGGTGAGCCCGGTCCTCAATGCGGGGAGAAGCTGGGGGCGCCTCGGTATTTGTGATGGCGAGTGTGGCGCCCGTTCGGTCCCGCAACCTGACAGAAACTACCCACGCGGAGCGCGGACAGCGAATTGCAAACCGGGAGCGTGCAGGGAAAGTATGAAACGAAGCTCATGTATTGAAGACATCGCAGTGATATGCAGCGCAAGACACCTAAACTTAGCTTTCTGATCACAGGCGACGCAGGCAGTAGACTCACCAAGCGCGCGTTTCGGCCTCTAGAGCATAGATCGGCGTCGTCAACATTGACGGAGAGCGACTCGGAGACACCGCTGCGGCAGCTTGAGCGCGAGGTATGGGACTCCCTCCGAGGTAACGAGGCCATTCCCCAAACGGCACTGTCAGACCTGCACGGAGCGGCCTGTGGCTGCCGGCCGAGTTGGCACAGCGGATAGTAGAGCATCATCGCTGCGTGCGCGATGATGGTGAGCTTCATGCCCAGCCGCCTCGCATGCAGCTTTTGCATTGACGTCTCCAATGCGGCCTGATTGTCTGAGAACCAGCAAGATACAAATTGAAACTTTCACCGTGCGGTGGCCGTCGAGCACTGGTGCGGGTTCCGGGAGCGCGGGCACGCAGCGAAACCAGGCACACGCGCAGCACGAGCTTGCGCAGGACGTCTGCTGCGCCGTGCGCGGGGTGGTTCACCAGCGCGTCCCATGGAAAACTGATCGCGCCGAGATGAGTGCAGACACATTGTCCACGGTAGTGGGTAACTGCGAGCGCAGAAGCACAGTCCGCAGTCTCGAGGAGGATTCGAACACACAACCATCCCCTGTGTACAACAGCCTTCGCGCGGCCTGCGTGCTCGGCATACACCGCGGGTAGCAGACGGTGGCCGTCATGTGTGCTCCTCGTTGAGCAGCAGGAGCGCATAGAGCACCGCCGGGACGAGAGCTCCAACGCTCTGCCCGAGTCCACGCAGCATCTCCACAGCCAGACCGCACACGCGTCGTGCACGATAGAGGAAATTCGAGAGAAGCAGAACCGAGCTGAGTGCAGATTCATGCTGCGCACGCGGGCACGGAGCTCCGAGTCAGCGGCGTTTCCGTGTCCAGCGC
This sequence comes from Auricularia cornea, assembly GCA_030578095.1. Lineage (NCBI taxonomy): Eukaryota > Fungi > Basidiomycota > Agaricomycetes > Auriculariales > Auriculariaceae > Auricularia > Auricularia cornea. The sequence goes on from JARLTE010000007.1 coordinate 6,367,140, forward strand.
GAGCGCGAACATAACACTGCTCGGGGGCCGAGCGCGTATGTAGACCACGAGGAGTAGAACGTCGGCGTGGAGCAGCGCGAGCCGCACTGCAGTAACTGCAAGACGAAGCGCACGTGCTGCGCGAGCACATGTGTGATGTCGGCCTCGGTCCAGACGCCGGTGAAAGTGCCCGCACAGAACCGGGGATCCTTGATAAGGGACCCGTATTCTCAGAGACCGAGGTCAGTGGCGCAATGCGCTCGTCCAGGGGGTTTTCCAGGAAATCGAGTTTCCCAGAGTGAACACATATAGGAAGCTCATTCTACTCGCGCACAGCGCAAATGCGCGGTTTCCGGCGCTAGTCCAGGCCCCAGAGCGACCCGCCGCGGTAGACACGCCAGTGCGCGGGCGAGGACGTGTACAATGACGGCTGCTTCCAGACAGGCGTCCTAAAACCTGCTTGGCGGTATACAAGTCCAGGAACGTCACAGTGAAATAACGACCAAGCCGCTGCGCGTCGATGTCCGCCGCGAAAAAGTGGTATCGCAGCCGCCGGTAGCCAGCGGACCTGCGCAGCTTCCAGACCCAGGCACTCGGGAATATGAGCTGCTCCAGAGCCCGCGGTGGTCATGTGGATGAAACGGGGCCGCTCGTGGGCTCCCATTGCGTACACTGGTCGAGACGAAGAGGACAAGAGCATCCGGGCGAAGTCGGGCCGAAGACGCCGGCGCGCGGCCGGATGCTTTCGTCCTTGTCCTCCTCTGTCCGCCTTGTCCAGACCGGCGCACGTATGCGAGGTGCGGTCGTCCAGTTCGAATCAAATCACACTGTGCGCGCTAGGCCGTATTTGCTCCCGCAACTGGCCCGCCGAAGGCTCATCAGTCGGACGACGGGAGGGACTTCGTTCTCTCGGTGCTACTCCCTGTTGAATACGAACCACGCTCTCTACTCCCTCTACGCGACACAGACAACGCGTATGACCCGACTTCGGGCCCATTTGCTTCCCGCTGGTTCCCTTGCTAGCCAGCTCTCTTGTTCTTGGACCCTTGCGGGGCCTCGTCTCGCGCTGTGTCCGCGGCAACGGGAAAGCTCTTAGCGACACGCCGACCCGCGAGTTCTTGCTGTTGTACCCGGTGCACGGTGCCCTCGCAGGTCGCGCCACGCATCCCCGGATCCCACCCAGTTTTTTCCACCTACAGCAACTACCCCCTCGACACTGCGCTGTGCGCGGGCGCCATTCCACCGACCCTCGTCTCCTGGGCCAGACTTGCTGGTCCTGCTTACCCGCTTCCCCGCTAACGGTATCGAACGTTCAGTCGACTTCAGCGAATGCCGCTTTGGTCGAGTCTTCTGAGCTTGCAGAGTGTGCAATGGAGAGGCTGCTCGACTTGTACAAGCGTTTCCCTGATGCCGGCCAGCTGAGAATCGCGCATGCTATATGTCGGGCGGCACACTATGTAGTCTGACTGCTACGCTTGAGCTGTGTTCTCCCTCCTTTGGTCCAGCTACTCGTTTCGTTGCGGATAACGCTGCGAGATTCGACGGCATCTTTCATTCTGCCCGACTGATGTAGACGCCGAATCAACGGCACTACGCAGATGGTCGATGGCAATAGTGCTAGATGCGACCAGTGACCGCGCAGCGCATTCAGACGAGGTTTAGGCTCCGTGGAAAGGGTCCACCGTTCGACGTCTGAAGCTTCAAGGCATCTTCAGTCTCTCACATCTGCTCGTTCTCTTCTTACCTACAGTATCGACAGGACACGATCACCTCAGGCAGCCAGACCGAGCCTGCGCTATGTGTCTACGCGGCGCAGCGCTATGTGTCTACGCGGCGCATGCATTCGCTCTGTGTACAGCACCGGACTCGGGCCCCTGTGCGACGCCGGCGCGGCGCGGCTCATATCCCTCGGAATCCATAGCGAGCACTTCGGCACGCTCCCGCGCATCTCAACGCGCCGCGGCACCCCGAATCCGCGTTGCAGCTCGAATTCTATACCGAGCCGCCGGTGCCTTCGGCCTCATCGCTCCGTGCTTGCGTCGTGTGCTTGTGAACATTCTGGATATGGTTCCCATCGCGTCGAGGGACGCAGATTCCCACTGTGCGCGCATAGTCCGCGTGCTGAGCAACCGCATGCGCGCGATGCTCCAGCGCGACGCGGCGCTCGTAGACACCATTACTATATGCCGTCCCAGGTTCCGCGTGGTATCAGCGCAACGCTCATTCTGCTGACGGCCCTGAATCGACGTATGAAGGTCACTGAATGGCCGTGAACAACGCAGAGGCCGCGTGTCCGCGGCGACGCGTGAGTGCTAGGTAGCAAATGGGCGCTACGCAGACTCAGTATCCTGGTCCGGATACTACGAGAGTTCGGTAACACGGTGCGCGAGGGAATCACTGAGACCGATGTTGCATAAGTTCGCCGGGCATGGGGAAGGTGTCTACTGCAAGGAAACGAACCTTGGTCGAAGATAGCGACAGTTCGGCAAATACGACGCTCCGAGGAGGTGCGGGAAGTTGCCCCCGCGGAAGGTACATCGCGTAAAGTGATGAGAACGGATGGTGCGCAAGAGCCGTCAGTACCCCGCCCGCTGAGAAGCGCACACTGTCAGATAGTGCGATGCCGGAATGCTGACTGGGCTTAACATGAGAGGCGGAGGCTCAGGCCAGCTCGGTAGGGTGCTGTTAAATATTCCCCAGGAGTATTTAACAGGTTTTAAACACAATCTGTTTTAAACAAGGTGTTTAAAACGTTGTTAAAAACATACTTACTATATTTAGTACATATGTACTAAAAGTAAGTAAGTAATCTTACTTCAGGAATGTTACTAGGTGGGTTCACTGTGCTTAATCATATTGAAGAGGATCTACTCACATCAATGGAATAGGTCAAGGATCCGGGGGCTGTCCCTTACTGTCGTGGTACAATCATAGTAGTGCAGAGTGCCTTCGACTGTGACTCAGGGCCTTGGAAGGCGTGAGACTGCAGCATGACCCTGATCAGCCCTTCTCAGGACAATAGATGCAGTTTTTCAGTCAGCAAATACACTCATATACAATGTTAAAAACAGGTCCTGCAAGCCCGCCGGGGGTTTTAAACGTGTTTAAAACACACTGTTTAAAACAATGTTTTAAACTAGAGCATTTTCCACAGCATCCTACAGCTCGGGAACTCGTGGATGCGCGCCGAATCAGAGGTCTCAACGACGTAACGCGTGGCCAACCGGCCAAGGTCAAGCTGAGTGATATGCTGCTCAACGCACGACGGGTTCCCGCGGATAGTGATAGAGTCCGGCGGCGGCGCGTCGTATCGCAGCCAGGAGCGCAAACGCTCGAGGAAGTGTTTGGCGACCTGCGCGACCAGCCCGTCCTCGAGCAACACTACCGCGATGGCGAAATGCCGCAGCCGCGGTGCCTTGAGATGATAGGTCTTCCTCTGCTGCTCAGCTCTCCATCGGGGCCGGAGTCGACAATGAGGTCGAAAGATGCGAGGCGCGGGAGTCTGTGCCGCACGCCGAAGAAGCCCAACAGCGTGCCGATGCTGAGAGACAACGCGGTGATCCGGTCTTCCTTCAACTTCTGCACCCGGGGCGGGAGGAGCGCGGTGAACACGGGGTCAAAGATCGTAAGAATCTCGCAAGACTCGTCGTTCAGGATCGTGTGCGTCTCCTTGTCCCGGTGCCCGGGAATCGTTAAGTTCCCCTCACGTTGGCGCTGGACGGTTGATGAATAGGCAAGACGCACAAGTCGCTGTATTCTGCCGTTGGTTTGAAGTACACCTTCCTCAGGGGCTGGGCACCCTCTTTGAGGTTGATATCGGCGCCGAGGAATACGTCTAGGTCGCCCAACGCCAGGCGTCTGCGGTCATTCTCAAGATGATGTCAACTTGCGCTTTGCGGACCTTCAGCTTCCGCGAACTCAGCGTGTCCCACGGCGTGATAGTCGACGTGGGGTAGGTTTGCGCAGCGCGCCAACAAGACGAGTTGTCCCACGTGCAGCCCGAGCACGCACGATTCCAGGCTGTGAACAGGGCAGAGCCTCGTCCGTTGTATAAGAGGAGAAAGCGTAGCCTCCGCGCCAAACGGGACCTTCTGCGGCCGACCGTAACCCTGTGCTCAGGCTTATGCAACTCTTAACTCGGACTTCAACGCATTCTGCACAGGCAGGTCTCCACAACCGTTGGACAGCGACGGAGGCGGCACAGGCGCTGACTAGCACCTGTTCACTAGCAACAGGAAGAGTGACATCTGCAATCCAGACCAGTAGCAAATTACGCCCGCGTGATGCCCAATCGAAAGCGCGCGCGTCGCGTTTATCATCAGAAGGACATGCGCCCATTGCAGTAACCGTGCATACGGCGGGAAACCTGATGACTAGCCGCGATGGGTGTACAATCTGCGCATCTTTGGCAGCTCGTCCAGCGGCACGCCGTTCGAAGGCGGCGTTGCGAAACGTCGCTTAATGCGAGCTGGTTGAGGAAGAGGAGCTACAAACAACGACTAAACAAACCGAATTCTCCTTCGCACTGCGCAAGCGAATCATTTTTGGCCTCATGTGACTTGTTGCGCTTTCTGTTCAAGAAATTGACAGCTATGCGACTCTTCACGGTGCGACGCTTTCTAGGGAGCGGCCAATGTGCGTCGGCCTACGTCAGCTTTGCGTCAACTTCTTCCCAGGAACAGTGTCCTATTCTTCCATATAGTGCAGTGGTTTTGATGCATGACATTCCCGGACATAATACAGGGCAAAAGTAGTTGTTCACAGCCATTCTTCCCGGCAATCACAGATCAAACTTCTTCCTATCCAACGAGTCCGTATCAGACGCCTCTAATACCTACCTGGGCGATGACGGACGATCCGTCATCATAACTGATACGAATTAATCTCTGTCAACCGCTTGAGAATAACGATGCACTCACGGTACCTCGGCGACGGGGAGCGGCTGCTCTGCGCATGCAAAAAACTTGCCAAGGTCGAGGAATGGGTCCGTGAACTACGGGGAGACGTGAGAGCAAGACCTCCACGCTTCTCGGCGTGCTTACAACGTCTCCTGGCCTCCCAGGATATCCGATGCATTCCCATTGAGCACGCAGCTCCCAGTTGGCCTCGCAGAGCGAATATAGTTTGACCAACGCATCGTGAAGGCCCTGCATCGCTGTTGTCGAGGATGGACATGCCTTCAGAATGTCGGGCGCCTGCACGCACAACCAGTCTTCAAGGTCCCATGTTGCTGTATCGCCGTCCTCTGACTCTCGCTCGAGCTCGGTGAACACCAATTCCGCAAGCAGCTGCTCGCCATCGTGAACTCCCGCAGTCTCGCGAATATGTTGGATCAACACGTCAATAACGGCCGCGAGGACCGCAGTGCCGCGGCTGCCAGCTTTGTCGTCGCTACCATTAGCGGCGCACGGACCCACAATGCGGATCAGGGCGGCACTTTTGAGGATAAGGCGTACAAGATCAAGCTTGCCATCGTCGTCCAAAGTGGTTGGTGAGTGGCAGAGGTAGCTGAACAGGAGATCGATGCATCCGCTCGAGTCAACTAAATCTCTCAGTATGACCCTTTTCCGGATGGTAGGGACTTACAGATGTCGGTGCAGTATGGCGAGAGCAGCATAACATGAGTGCGTGCTAGACCCAGCTTGAATTGCCAGTCCTCCTTGACAGCAGAGTTGTGTGACAAAGCACGCTGTCGAGAGATTTTAAGACAAGCGAAGACTGCCGAAAAGGTGCCTGGCGACCAGAGTTTGGTCTGCCTTACAGCTAACCAAAGCTCTCTGCTCCCAAAAAGATAAGCGAGGCACCTGTGTTCGCGGGGTTCAGCACGCTTCAGGGTGTCCATGGCGAGCTCCAATGCCGCCGATGTGATAAGGCCATCTAACTCCAAGTCGTCCCGGCAGCAGAGGAACGTCAGCAGCTCGACAAGTCCGGGACGCCCGCCGTATTTTTCCTGTGTGTCTGATCAGAACTGCGACTGTAATCAGAGTGTTGGCACTGTACAGTCACTTCGAGAGCATACGCCTTGCGCACTGAGGAATGAAGACTTCGGTAGATGTGCAGCTCCAGGTGTTCAAGACTGAGAGAACCTGCTAGCCAGAGATGACTCCGGTATCTGTGAGCCACAAGTATCAGGGCATGAGTGCGGTGGTTCTCCGACTGCCGGATAAACGGCAGAAGAAATTCCATCATTCTGGGCTGTGTCACATACGAGGGAAAATAGCTTTCAAGCCGTTCCGGGGGAAGATAGGTGGGACAGAGCTTGACCCTGGCTGCGAGCCCCTCTTCGCAGCGCAGTGCAGCGTTAGGGCGGTCCCAGAGGGGATGGTAATCCAGCACTGCATCCCCGGGAAGGTTTTGATCGGCAAGAATATAACGTGCAAACGTCAGAAACTCCGCCTTTTTGTAAGTGCGACGAAATTCTGCCCTGAGCCACGTACACAGTGCAGGTGAGACATGCATTCCAACCTGCGGACCAATGTCAAGGTCCCCGAGCGCAACTACAATAGCAAGGAAGACGTCGGGCGCCTGGGACGCAGTGCTGAGCCAGGACAATGCCTTGGCGAGCAAATCGGGCCGACGGTCGCTTGGGAGATCTGTCCAGGTGGACGAGAGAAACCAATCGTGGACTGGAAAACGGCGGACTCCTGACACAATAGAGCGCAATCGCAATCGCAAATGCGACCACCGAAGGGCGTGGCGTGCTCTGCGTACTGAGATAGGTATGTTCCGAATAGAGGCGATCGTGGCGCGACCTGCTGCGGAAAATATAGCCGCCGGGTACCAAGAACTGTGTGATCGCTGCTGTTCTCGCGAGCACCCAGGCAATACGGCGGTGTCGTCTTCGCGGCCAATTACTATTTTGTTGATCTCGCGCAGGACAGAGGGAACGAGGCCTCTTTTCGGCCGATAGACGATGCTGCACAAATATGAAAAGAGTGCAGACAGCGCAGCACGCAACATCTGGGTTGCAGGAGACTTGAAAGGGCTGGTGGAGAATACGATGGCACTGGATGTCGTCACAAGATACAGGACACCAGCAACTAGACACAGCCCGAGGGTGAGATGGTGCGTAACCGGGTCCGAGGAAATGAACAAGATGAGCCCAGTGCCGAACAGTAACAGCGAGACGTGGAGAAGAACGGGCGCGACAGCTATCACACTCGACATGTACCACCCTTCGATGCAAAGTAAGCGATACGTGCGCATCTCTGCCCACTGGCGAAGGTTGCAAACCGGACGGGCAGTATACATCCCAATCCAGTCCTTCCCCATGATTGCGATCAGCGCGGCGGACATGCTGAGAATGAGACTCGCAACCCATAGACAAGTGACGGCACGGGCGTTCGTAGGGATAACGAAAGGCTTCGGAACAAGTTTGTCGCCAAACGCCGTCGCGTTGAGCACGAGAAACGTGAGCTGCGCATAGTCTGGTTCCATGTCATGCCGCGATTCGATAATGAACGCGGTCGTGACTGCGGAGAACAAGCCCGCCTGAAGGAAATCATTGCATTCCGGTTGCGGATCATGGGGCATATAAGTTTAACGTACGAATAGAGCGAGGTTGTTGAGGCCGCTGTCCCACTGCCTCGTCCTCCTTTCGTCATCTTCCTTGGCAACACGATCGTACACTCGCCAGATGCTGGCATTGTCTGCGAGCTCTTCGCCAACTGGATCGACGGCTGCAACGAGCAATCAGCATGGCGAGGTGCAGTGATAGGCCGTTTAGCTGTACGCTGTTTTATCGCGGCAGTATCGGCAGCATTTGCGGGGGTAGCTGCGTCGGCCATGGTGCTGGTTGCAGGTCAAGGGACAGCCAAACAAACGATGCACACCACGTTGCACCGGCGATGGCGCCATCGGGATGTGTTGGAGTCACGAAGCAAGTGCTTCTCCGAACGCCGGCGAAATTCGACTCAGGTCCGAAGTTCTTGCAGCTGAGCCCGACCCGTCTCCCACGAGGCCTTCGCGCGGCATCCGTTTTCGGCTGTCCAGTACCTGTCATTTGCAGGGTTGGAGAACACGACCAACCGGGTCGAACCCGAGCATCCTGAGCGCGGGAGACTGCCCGACATGTCTGAGAACTGGACTAGCCTCTCCAAGTGCTCTACATGATAGACACAGCTCGAGCCGCCCAGCACTTGGCGCGCGGCATGTCAGCATCCAGAATGAGCCCGTTCCCAGCTTTTCCAAGAGCCACCGTCGTACCTGCGCCCGAACCCGCACAGAGAACTTGCGCTTTCCGAGTGCGGGCCGCGGGAAGACCATCCTAATACTAGTGCTAGCGCAGTTGCCGTAATTTCCAGTCTGTCCGAGCATGAGCGCGGTTACTGGAGTGCGTACGTTCCATCCAAGCACGTGCACTTGAATGACGAGTCGTAGAGCGGTGCGCAGCCGGTGCACAAGGCGCAGCGGAGGGCAAAGCGCCAGCGTCCGTTCAAGCGCCGGGGACATCCAGAGCCCCGGGGATCCTGCCGGTGAGTGTCACTGGCATACATGACTCACGAGCGAGCCGACGTCGGGAACGAGAGCCAGTCGTCGGAAAGGAAACGGCAGCATCGGAAGCATCGGGCCGCTCGTCCGTTATACTTCCGCTGACCTCTCGCGTTCTTCCCGCCGAGTCGCTCATATGCTGCAATTGCGCGTCGATGCCTGGAATTCAAGAATCGACTCACTTTAGAAAAAAGCTGCGGCAGACCCACCATCACTGAGTAGCTTTGGGACGACGTCGGACGACTAGTACCAGACCGATCACGTGCAACGACGGAATGCACTGCGCGCCTAGGAGACTCGCCGAAACCGCAAGCGAAGTGAGGCCGACGATATCAAACCCCAAGCCAGGCAAATGCCCTTGTAGAGGACACTCACGCTTACGCGTTCGACGACCGGACGCTCAGCATGGTGCACGCAGAGTCGGGCTGTGTTCGAGCCACACTCAATGACACGGTCACGGACTGTCCAGTCCGCTTTGCAGGATTTCTAACCCGGCCGCGCAGGTTGCAGCTATCCAGGTCAGTCGCAGATGCGCCCGTAAACAGTGCACATGCCGGGGACAAGTCCGATGCACTGCGGTCGACTCGACCGTCAGCCGCACAATCTCAACACCGCTGAGGGTCAAGTGTGCGCTTGATGCACATCTGAGCGCATTTCGCGCAGATGTGGACGTGCAACCGGGTTGCTATGGGGGCTCAGCGATCGTCCTGAAGGCGGAGAGGACTTGAAGGGCGCGGATACGGACAAGGAGGAAGACACCATCTCGAGCGCAGCACTATGGCCACTCAGATACTTGGTTGAGCGAGAGCACGTCGACTTCTTCGGCGTTCGGCGTGTGCGCGAAGATCACCTGGAAGACGGGCGAAGCGCGTTGCCCGGGCACCGGCTCCTGATTCAGATGCGCGCGCGTCCCACTGTGATAAGTAGCCACACGGAGATAACCCCTCCGGCGATGACGGTTACTTAGACACAGATCAAGCGGGGCCAGAAACACAACGATTGAGCCGCGTCGGGAAGCTGCATCGTGATTAACAACTCGGCCAGGTCAGGCAGCGCCCGCTGTCTCCAACGCGCGAAGGGGCCCTCTTCGGCGGCGTATTCCCTACACGGATACGCGTCTCTCGGTGCCCAGGAAGCAGGAGTCGCTCCCTGAGCACCTGAAGCGCGAGATTCCGCCGCAGCTTGTGCATCGTGCTCCTCGACGCGAAACGGATACCCGTTGCGCACCAACAAGACGAGCGATACCGCGCCCGGCCCGCGTCTTTCGCAGTCGTGCGGATACCCGGAGGAGAGAATGGACATGCAGCTGCACGCGTCATGGGTCGCATGCGCAGCACGCTGTGCGCTCGTTGGGCGCAAGAAGAGCCGCGTTACGATGGAAGCACACTAATAGCGTGCAAAGCCGAAGGGCGACGCCAGCCTCGCGGCCATAGTGCATCATCGAACAGCTCTGAGAGCACAGAGTATCGCAACGGCGACGGCCTGGCCGTCCGACCAAGAACTCGCTGGCCAGGGCGAGCTGCGTGCGGTCGCGGACGGCGAGCGTGATGGCGTCAGATGCCCGCCTGGTCGAGGGAAGCGGAAGCGCGTTGGCATGGGCGCGCCGGTCAAGAATTAGCACTCGTATTTGGAGCGAAGCCCCGTGGCGCGGCGCCACTCTCGGCAGAGCATGCGCAAAAACAGACGATGGGCGAACACACTGGCACGTGCTCCAGCTGGCCAGGCACAATGGCAGGCACGGTCTATAGTACTGGTAAGAGCGTCAGTGAGCTTCGAATCCGCAGAAGGGCGAGTCGACGCCGGCAACGCGAGCTGGACGGAGAGAAAGACAAATCCGGGGCGTCGGTCCGCTGGTCCGTTTGGTTCCGCTCGCGCTCTTCCCTCCGAGTCGAGGCCCCGTATGTCGTAGATTGACACATCGACTATTCGTCCTTGAGAAAACGCCGAAATTATTGCGACAATGACGTTTGGGACGATGTTCGGGGGAAGAAAACGCGTACACCAGGCAAATCACGTGCAGCAACGGAGTTTGAAGTACGCGCCACTGACTCGCAGAAAATCAAAATGAGAGGGATGTAAACAGTGTTTCACTCTTTAATCGGCTCTCATGCTGCAGGAACAAGCTCTGCCAGGGCCGTTTGCTAGGCACTCATGCTCAGTCGTTCGGCGACCGGCGGTCCGCCTGGGGCGAGACGCGTATGAAGAGTCGGGAGAAGGTGTTTTGCAGTAACATCCACCGCTACTAATGACAGTGTGGACGCATACTTTCAGAAGATGATTTAGAGGTAAGGTACTGGCCGACTGGCTCTCTTCCTCGGAAGAGAAGATCCCGGTACTGGATCCGCTGTTCCACTCAGCGCAAGAATGTGCGAAAAGTAAGCAGAGCGGGTCTAGACTTCCGGTATCATTATGTCAATGCAATTGCGAAGCTGACGCGCAGATGTCCTGTGTCTGCGGAGAGAACAGCGGGCGGACATGCCGTAAAAACGAGAGGATGCATACCCAGTCAAGCGTAGCGCGACCGACCGCCATGGAACCAGATGCCCGCGCTGTATACGCGTGCTCCCCATATGCGCATGCACCTGGAACCCGTGCGCAAGCAGAGTAGGTCATGTATCGTCGCTCCTCGGCGGGATATATGTGCGTGACAAACATCTATAGGGCAGGTGTATCCCGAGTGAGCTGAGCAGACCCGACCTGGGAGGCATGTAGGCTGGATGCCTAGCTGCTCCAGGAGAACGGTAATGCGGCAAATAGCAACCACGCCGAGAAGACCGAGCAATGGATACGGATAGAGCACCTGCGGGCGGCCTGGCTCCCAGAGCACGCAGGGGCGCAACGGCAATGGCCCAGGCCAGTAGCACAGTGTGCCTGCGTCCTGCGTCCGCAAGCACGCGCTGGCCAGGTTCTCACAGTCGACGCGCAAGAGCATATCCAGTGGTCCGATGTCCGGGATCGCGAGCAGCCCGTGGAGCTTATTCACGACGGGATCCGTGACGCAAAACAGGACATCTTGGTGTGAATCCCACACGTGACGCGCACAAGACCGCGCAGCGCACCGCGCGCGCGCGACGATCTGAAACGCGACGGGAAACCGGAGCTCAACCTTAGCGCTGCCCCTACACTGGTCCAGGAAGGGAGCTGCGAACCAGCTGCAGATGACGATCGCAGGTGAGATGATTGGCGGCCTTTCCAAGACGAACGCAAGCGTGCAAGCACAACTCAGCTGGCGGGCATCCCCGTCCCACAGGCGCGGAGATTATCTGCGCATCCGAGACTGTCGCAAGCGCGGATGCGCAGCGGTACAGCGCAGGAAGGCCTTGAGGCACGTGGGATAGCGGCGCAGCGGAAGGAAACCGTGTCTGGAAGAACCCACGCTCGTGTTCTACGATATTGAAGAGCGCCGCCAGCGTCGCCGGCGCGGACACAGAAGGCGCAACTAAATCACCCTGCAGACCAAGACGTGCCGGGACTTCAAGGCCGACGAGCACGGTCAGGCGCGGTCTTCAGATGTAGACGCGCGATGTTCGGGTCCGGGACCGGCCTTAGCAACGTTGGCTCCTGAACGCCTCGAGCACCTCCAGTGTGCACGCTTCGACTCACAGCCTGAGCGCACGTATGTCAAAGTGGAGGAAAAGACGAGAAGCCGCGACACGCGTCGTGTCTGCGCCGCTCAGCCAGCTTGTTCCGGACGAGCCCAGGCCACAAGACGCGGAGACCATCGTGGTTCGTGCCGGCGCTGTGCGTGTCCGAGACTCCAGATAGCATGCTACATGCCGTTACTGGCGGCGAAAGCGCAGGCCCAAGGAGCGCAGAAAGTCTGGCCCAAAGGGCACAGTCCACGGACACGAGCAGGCTGAACGTCCAACGGTGTCCGTCGATGAAAGTAGGAGGCGCAGAACTTCGGGATACTGAGCGCGCAGACGCCAAGTGCGCAAAGAGCGCGCAAGGATTCAGAAAACCGCCGATGGATGTGCAGAGACCGAGGCCAGAAGAGAAACGGGACAGGCGCTCATCTAGGAAGGTCGCCAGCGAGTCGATTTTGCGAGAAAGGGTGCGCCAGAGGGTTACCCATCCAGATGAAGCAAGAACGCGGCCTCGAAAGCATCAGCGGCTGCTCGAGCCTCGGATGAAGGCTTCAGGACAAGCTCCGGAGCGAGCCGAGACCGCCTTTTCTTCCGCAACGAGCAACAGCAGAGCAACAGCCCGGGTACCCCGACGAAGGTGTCCGTTCGAGGCGCTTTTTCCCGCGTTCAGACTGGGACCCTACGCAGCACGATCACGCGGGACAACGCACTGACGCTATGCCGGACTGCATCGACTGAGCGGCGTCACCGCGTCAGCGTCTCTCCGATCACAGTTTCGCAGGCGAGAAGGCTGAAAGCCCTGCTGCCGGACGAAATCGACGTATTCCCTTGCGCGCTTTTGTTCCAAGGACCTGTGCTGGGGGACTTCCGTCTTCCGCGCGCTGCACGGTCTCTGTGCTCGCCGACTGCGTGTTGTCCATCCTTTGGAGCTTGGATGAGTCGTTCAACTCTCTTCTCCCGTCCAACCGCGCGGTGCTCTAGGCTTGAACTAGTGTACGGATCTCCACTGACACCAGACGGACTGATATATTTCCATTGCTCGATACGACGCTTCTCTAAGACGCTGGACGCATCCGGCTTTCCCGTCTCACAAAATCGGATCTTTACTCTCGCGCATGCGGATGGAGCACACCTGCAATACGTCTTCGCACGCAGTTGGATGCCCTGCGCCAAACAAGGGCCCGCGAGGCGTGAGTCTTGAGCCGTTATAAAATGCATTTCTCAGTCACGTCGTATGCCGTGGAGCAGCTTCGATGCAGAGCCGTCGCCGCCGCCGCAATGGGGCGTTCTCTTTCGCTCCATGATATGTGATACTCCAACACAGGGCTCTTGCATAATCTCGCACGGCTTGTCGCTGCACCTTTTGCTCCAGAATGGTACTACAGGGCACAACGTATTCCACTGAGCCAATTGACAACTGTCAGACAAGTCAGATTCAGGCGCTCAAGCGTCATCGTCCGGCGCTCGAGGCTCCTCATCGTCCGGTACGCGCTCCTCATCGTCCTGAGTTGGCTCCTCATTCTCCGGCTCACGCTCCTCATTGTCTGACGCTCCGTTCTCATCATCAAAGGACGCGACCAAGTCACTAACGAGCATCAGAGTCTTTCGGAGTAGTACGTGGGGAGAACGGGATGCTTACTATATCCCCGGACGAGAGAGCGGATCCTCGGCACTCGCGAAGAATTCCCCGACATCGAAAAACGGATTCAGAACTGGATGGTGCATGAGAAACAATGTCTTGTGGAATGAAACACGCTTACAATATCTCCAGGTCGTACCGGACAGCCGATTCGATCCCAGTGGACACATAGCTTGCTGTTGTGCTCGCACAGCGGATATAGCGCGCATAGCGCGTCGTAAACGTCCTGCATTGCGGCAATGGACGATGGAGATCGCCTCACAATTGTAAGTGCCATGGTGCGAAGCCACTCTCCTAAGTCCCAAGTGCAAGTTTCGCCGTCCGGTCTCTTGACCTCAGTGTAAACCAATGCGGCGAGTAGCTGCTCCCCATCGTCCACGGCTGTGGGGTCGCGAAGGCAGCGGCCCATATCTCGGATAATCGCAGCCAGAATCGCAGGGATCCAGATGTCAACATCGCGCTGAATAACGTATCCGTCTGACGAGCTCACAATTTCGGGCAGCGCTGCATTTTCAAGAATAACACGGATGACGTCAGGCCGCCCAGTATTATCCGACAAGCTCGGAGACGGCGACTGACAGAGATGGCCAAATAGGAACTCAATCCAAGAAAATTTCCATCCTGATACTTTCATCGGCATGCCTGCTTGGTGGACAGGATTAACCCACCAGTCATGTTGTTGTGCGGCGAGAGTATCATAGCCGCAGTGCGTGCCAACGCGAGATCGAATTGCCGGTCATCTGACAGTGTGCGGACTGAACTGGGTTCCAGCGGATGAAGATGGGAGGTGTAAAGACTTCTCGAGAGTAGGTCAAGGGACCGCCACGACCAGTGTTTGTCCTTCCACGTAGCATACCAAAGCTCTCTGCTCCCAAAAAGATATGCAAGGCACCTGTGCTCACGGCGCCCCAGGAGTTCCATGACGAGCTCCACTGCGACTGAAATAGTGTCGTCTTCGATGACGCCGTAACAGCAGAGGAACGTCAGAAGCTCTACTGCTCCCGCAGTCCCGCCGTATTGGACCTACAAGTGATCAGAACTGCCGGCGCCGACACTGTATCAGTTCCGTACAGTGACTGCAGTAGCATATGCTTCTCGTGTCTCGGTATCCAGAGTTTCGTACAGGTGCACTTCCAGGTTGCGGAGGTTGAAAGAGAGTGTCCTCCAGAGGTGTGCTCGGTACCGGTTGAATAGAAGGATTAACGCATCGGTTACGCGTCGCCGCGGTTTCAGGATGTGAGGCAGCAGAAAATCTATCATCCTGGGCTGTGCAACCTGATCGGGCAGATATTCGGCGACAGTGTATCGCAAGCTATACCCGGGATCGAGGATTATCACTGCCGCCAGCCCGTCTTCGCAGCGCAAGGCAGGGTGCTTCGACGGATGGAAGCGACTGGTAAACTGATCACCGGTCAACGCAGGTTCGCCGCGTGTATTTTGATCAGCAAGAACGTATCGAGACAACGTCAGAAAATCAACTTGTTGCCAAGTGAGCCGAATCTCAGCTTTGAGCCGTGTGGGCAGCATGATGGACGTATGAAGCCCAACCTGGGGACCGATGTCGAGATCCCCGAGCGCGAACACGATGGCGCGGAAGACGTCGGGCGCTTGGGAAGCGTCGCTAAGCCAAGACAGTGCAGCGGCAAGCAGTTCGGGTCTGCGTTCTGTGGGGAGATCCGTCCATGTGGAAGCAAGAAACCAATCGCTGACTGGAACCCGGCGCGCCGCTGAGACAACGGAGAGAAGCTGCAATCGTACTCGCAACCACTGAAAGTTCTGGCGCGCGGTGCGTATCAAGCTCCGCATATAGGCGATCGCGCCGCCACCTGCGGAAGCCAGGACAGCACCCGCCTGGAGGGAAAGACGCGCTTTCCGAGTCTCGGGTTCACTCCCCGGCAGGAGCGTGGCGTGATCTGTGCCCCCGACTACCAGGGTGTTGATATTGCGAAGCAGAGCATCGACGAGATTCGTCTTCGGTCGATAGATGATGATGCTGCGTATATACGAAAACAGAGCGGATAGCGCTGCACGGATCATCTGGGTTGCTGGAGATTTGAAAGGGCTGGTAGAGAACACTACGGCGCTGAACGTGGTCACAAGATACAGAACCCCGGCCGCAAGAGAAAGCCCGAGGGTGAGGTGGTCGGGTTCAGGTCCTGCTGAGCCTCGATGATAAAAGCCGTTGTCGCGGCCGAGACCAAGCCGGCCTGCGGGAAAAATATGCATGAGACCGCGTCCATATCTCCCAATCCAAGGACTCACAAACAGCGCGAGATTGTTGAGGCCGGTATCCCAGACCTTCGTTCGCCTCTCGTCGTCCTCGCGTGCCACCCTATCGTACACGTGCCAGATTCTCGCATCGTCGGCGAGCTCCTCGCCGACTCGGTCAGGAGTAACGGAGACGGATGCTGTTCCTGAGCAATCAGCCAATGAGCGCGGTTGAAAGCCATTCGACGCACGCTTGGTATCTGATGAAGCAGCTGCAGCCTGAGCTGCGAGGTTATCAGCCATGGTGCGGGTGAAAGGCAAGGGACGGCCAAACAGAGGACGCCACGTTGCACAGCTGAGCCGGCGAATCCGGCAAGTGCGCGGATGCGGACGCGCGGAACCGTCGTTGGGATAGCGCTCGCCGCATTGATGCCGCATTGCGCATTGCAGCCGGAGCGGGCCGTGCGCCTCCTGGCCCTCTGGGTCTGCGTCGACAGTGATCAGCGTCAGAATCCCCGCCGCATATTTCTCATGCGAACGGAGGTCCAGTGCAGGAAGAAACATTCAACATCTCATAATCCGACGGCAGCCGGAAGCGGAGCATGCCTCGGAACAACCTGCTTGAGGTCTCTGAGCGTCAGGCGGAGCACAAACCAACCGATCGCGCCACGATCGCAGTGTCTGCGTCGCGTATCAGGCAGTGCATCTCCACATAGATGTCGATGACCGCCCCACTACCGAGCGGATAGATCAGCCAGTCGTATATTTGCGGCAAGGCGACGCGGTACGTGATCACTCCCACCGCGCCGCCAGTTTGGAGGATCGCATATAGCTGGGAGACATCCACCAGAAAGAGATGTGCAGCTCCCTCACCATCTATTGAACCCTGCCGCCAGAGCATGGGCGTGGCTCCGGACGATCTCTCCGGGCTCGTATCCCGAGCTGAACACGGGACTGGTAGCACACTGTCTCGCGATGAACGAGCCAACCAAGTGCGGACTGAGAGGGAGAAACGATTGCGCCATGTTCATGAAAAGAGCGGCCTACATAACGAGGGCAGGTAGTGCCGCTGTGCAGCACATCCACACAGCGAACGAGCGCCCGCCACAATTAGTGCACGGCACGGTTTTAGGAACAGGGCGGTGCGCAAAGAGCACCCACAAGAGCCCGACGCTGGGCATAGGAGCCCGCGTGCGATGGCATACCGAAGGTCGCGCATATCTGCAGAGAGTTCAACTTCAGCGCTGAGTGCCGCGTTCTGCGAACCACCGTGTAGAGGTGGGCGCTATCCAATTGGATGTACATTGCAACGGTCAAAGCGCGGTGTACGTAGAGATGTGCCGGCCCGGCTCGGCTCAAAGCCGCCGGCTACGGCTCGGCTTTGATGGGCTCAGGCTCACTCAGGTGATGAGCCGGGCCCTGAGCCTGCGGCTCGAGCAAGCCGCGGCTTGAGACGGCCTGAGCCGCGGCTCTCATAGGAGCAGATCAATGGCTATGCGTTGACATTTAGATGTATGAAACAAGAAGAAAATACTAATGCATACAAAAAAATGGACCTTTTAACGGTCTGGCGTGATCTTTAGTGATGTTATGGTTGTCGCGGACGATTCACCGAAACGGAGTGACCGTGGGAACACGCCTGATCCGAGGGTCGGAGCCAGTCGTGAGTTCATCAGAGCGGAAATAAAAGATTCTCATCAACGAGTATCCTTCATCGTTGGCATATAGCATGCTACACCATCCCAAATCAGTGCTTTAGTATAATACTACAGAGCCCGGGCTCGACGGCCGGCTTACGGCTTTCAGATGGTCAAGCCGAGCCGTGAGCCCATCAAAGCCGCTCAGACGGCCCGGCTCGGCTCGGCCTGGGAGCGGCTCGGCTCGGCCGGCTCACGGCTTGAGACGGAGCCGGCACATCTCTAGGTGTACGTCGGGCACGGGCACGGGCGCGGGGGCGGGCGCGTGCACACAGCCGCGTCATACACACACGTCCTCCCAGAGCGTCGGCGGAGCCGCACGCAGGGTGCTGCTGGGCGAGAGAACGGAGAAAACGCAGTCCCATCTTGATGAAGGCGCCAGGCAACGGACAGCGAAGCTGGCGTCACCCGCAAGGGCATGCACTACTCAACCAGCGTAACGAGGGTCAGCACCAACAGCCCATCCTGGTAGTACGGCGGCCCTTACGCCGTGCGGCAATCTCAAGGCCCGCTCGCTTGCAAAAGCCGTAAGTCGGAGCGCGGCGAGCACAGTCGGTACACGCGCTTCAGAGCGCGCACAGCATCCCCACTGCACAACAGCGCTCGCACAACCATGGCAGGCTTGGAGGCAGCAGTGCCACGTAGGTACGCTGAGCGTAGGTCGTCGCCGCGCACACTGACACGGCGATCACCTGCAGTCCCCAAACCAGCGAGAGCAACACGACGCGGCTCGCACACCAAGTGCACGCAGGGACCAAGAGTTGCAGGCTATTGTTTAAATCCAGGCTGCTGTGACTGCAAGATGGAGCGCATGTGCTGTGCGAGCATTCAGTAGGACATCGGCCTCGAGCTGGCCGACGGTGGGAATTTATCCGCCGCACAGGAGCTGGGAATCCTCGAGAGACCCGAGCTCAGCGCAAAAATGCTATATCAAGCGTCGGGCACCATATATAGACGTACGACCGCAGAGACAGAAGTCAGCGTTGAGAAATGGAAAATGCGCACGCCCAGAAAGCTGCCAGAAGCTGCCAGGGAATCGAGTTCTCTGGACAACTCGCGCAGGAGTGAGATACCCAGGACAGTGGTTATGCAGCGTATCGGAAACTAGCAGACAGGGTGCCCGTTGCGGCAGCGGCTGCTCGGATGACGGTTCGAGGACAAGCATCAGAGCGAGCCGGAACCGCGTCCTCTTCCGCCCCGCTGAGCCCGACGACGGTGCCCGCCCATGGCCCGCCCGTGGCGCCCTGCATGCGTTCAGACCATGCACTGTGCCCAGCTCGATGACCGCGGTTCAGAGCGCTGGCATTCAAGCCGCACGCCCATCGACAAGTCGGCGTCTTCGGGACTTTTCGGGATCGCGTTGTACGCGCTTCCTCCTCCGCCCTTTAGACTCGGAGGCGGTGAACGCGTGGATAGACGCGCCACACGTTGTGTTTCGACCGCAGCTGACCGAGGGCCGTCGGTGTCTCGAGGATTTCATATGCGTGGACGTTGCAAAGATTCAGGAATCAGGTAGCGTATGAGAGGGCCTGCCTGAAGGTATCTGCCACGATTGATTGGTCGCAGGACTATTAGCACTCGCCACACTCGCCTCTCCTCTGCCAGGGGTTCACTCTTTCCCAACCTCTGTTCCAATAGCAGATTCATTTCGACTTTGAGAGATGGCCGATGCCCTTTCCCTGGACAACGCGGCGCTTTTTTGACACCGCTGCCGTCTGCGGTCGGCGGGAGACCCTGACGTTGCTGTGTGTGCAACTGGCGCACGGCGACCCGAGCGCGGGGCGACCCATCAGCGCACCGTATAGGCGTCGTCGACCACAGTTTCCTGCCGTTCGAGTCACCAGGCACGTTGTGCTAGTCGGCGCGCGCTAGCAAACCACGCTCGCTCCGAGAATCCACTAGCAGGACGGCCCGCCATGGTGGCATTATTTGAGCGTGTGCGCGGTCGGGGAATATTCACCGAGCGAAGCAGAGTCTGCGTCAGACGGTGCAGGAGCGCCGCGCGCCTCGCCCCGGCGCGCGCTGTCTGCGACAGCACCATGGCGGCTCCGACTGGCAGTCTTTGGGCTGTGTATTTAAAGATCGGCTATGATCATCCCAGCGCCGGAACTCGATAGTAGAGACTGGGCATGGACGCATCAAGACAGCCAGCCTTGAAGTCTCAGCCGACTCCTCGACACGGGCTGTAGTGGAATAACGCCTCAAGAAAAGAAACGTTCATAGGAAGCTTTTAGAGATAAGGGGCAAAAGCTCTTGACCCCGCCTACCGATTGCCAGTGCTGTGGACCAAGTCGTGTTCGGTAGAGGGGCCAGGGCGTCTGAGGGTTCCGATCGTGGAGCATCCGGTGGGCCGAGTCAGCTGTCTCACCTTACCGTACTTACAGTGGATGCTCGCGGACTTGATCCAGTGAACCCCAGCAGAGTTACACCGGAGGCAAGATTCAACTCACTTATTTTGAACATGAGTTAAACTCACTTGAACCGGCACATCGCAGCCCACGCCTCGTGTGTATAATGTAATCACATAGCCACAACATGCTTCAAGGCTGAGACTGGTCAGTAGACTCCGGGAAAAGTGAAGTAGAAGGCCATGTACGCTGCAAAATCAATCAGTGAGACATTATTCCACAAATATCCCCAGGTATGCAGAGGTACGGGAGTGCAATAAGGCATCATGTTCCTCATTGCAGGCAGCACGACAATACCCAACTGCGGTCCGACAACCACATGTCGCACAGCCCCCAGCATTGCCTCCTGCACGTGTGCCACTGGCTTGCAGGTGAGGGCAACATGAGTTTAACTCATTTCGTTCTACGTGAGGTAACTATTGCCCCCGGTGTTAATTGCCCGCCGAGCCCCGGAAGGACGGCATCCCACCACTGTGCCATCCGGCCGGTACTGGTGTGTGTTTATTCGTTCTACATATACCCTCGTTTCGCCTACCGATGGGCATTCCTTCCCAGCGTGTAGCCGTGTTCCTCTCTTGACTGGGCCGTAGCACGCGATCAATCCCAGCGCCGGGTCCCGGTTTGGCGAGCCAACCTGTTGGTCAATATATGGGGCTTCGCCGTTACCAGCAGCAACGGCGGTGCCAACAGTCTCGGAGCATCTCACGCTATTCGCTCTCTCATGCCTTGTAGACCGCGCTAGTGGGGAGAGCGAAGGAGGGATATATGAGGGGCTGCTCGGATTCGTGCCTGGCGACCCCTCGATGCGTAGTGAGCGCCCTTCAATGGGGTACTGTCGGGAGGCAGAGGGCGGCGGGGTCCGCAGTCGAGCGCGTTAAGTCAGGCGGTGTTCCGTCAAGGGCGTCGGTCCAGCAGATTGTGACGAGCGATTGAGCCGAGTCCAGAGCTGCAATGTCAAGTGATGGACAGGAAGTTGGTCAGAACTCGGGTACAACATCGGCGATTGGGAACACACCTCGTGAGCAGCGCGTGAAAGAAGGACACAGCGCTTTCCTGACACCGAGGCGAGCTCGCGCGCCAGGTTTGTACGAGAGCGCGAGAGGTCGAGGTCCTAAGGCGAACCGCGCAGCGTCACGCCGCGAGCGACTGCCCTGTTGCTGGCGGTATAAAAAGGAGCCCAATTCCCCGGCGGCGTGCGTAACGGACGAGTCGGCGCTGCAGTCCGAGTCTCTCAGTCGAGGCGATCGACACAGCAGGAATTACAGGTAACGCACCAGGAGTTCACAGCGTGCATAGCATTGCGCGAGCGTCCAGAACAGTTGATAACTTGATTGAGATCGATGTCGCAAGGCACGCCTGGATAGATCTCGGGCGTCATTCAACAAGAGCCCGCCAAGTCCTGCGCGGCTGCTAGCGCCACACAACAATCAGCGACGCGAAGGACTCACATGGCCGATCGCGGGGGGAGAGAAGAGCGCCACACACGCTGGTATATTGCGCAATTTGCAGGGAACGAGCGGTTCAACTTTCAGGGGACGCTGCTCAACTGGACAGCGGCGCAAGAAGTGCAGCTGATTTGCGATCACCATGCATAGATTCTCCGGGGCAGAGCGGAGCGACGCAGGCGCCCAGTGCGCGGAGACAGCGCTTAGAGCGCATGGCGATTTAGCACCGAAGTCCGCACTCGAGTTACTGCAACTCTCGCAGCAGGCACATGAGCCTACACAGCCGTCGAGTGCCGTTTCCAGCCGCGCGAGGCGGAGACGGACAAACACTCATTGCACCCCGGACTGGTCAGCAATGAACAGGGGCACTTCAAGGGCCTGCGTATCGCGCACTTACACGATCGGTACATGCAGCCACGACATTCTAGTATGACCTCGGAAGGTGCGCGCGACGATCCAGACGCAACGCGTGTGGTGCCTGCACCGGCCAGTGCGTCGTGCCGCCAGCCGTTTCCAGATGAGTGACGGCTGTAATGATCTGAGTGTCTACATTTCCGAGACGTGCACGCGTGGAAGGTGGGTTGCGAGCTGAGCCGTACTGAGCCAGGACACGCTGAATGCGCGGTGTCTGCCTAACGATACAGAAGCGGATGGCGAGTGCGGGCCGCGGGACAATTGAGCACCAGCGCAACACATGCAAGAGTCTACCTCTAGCAGGCTGACGTGAGGCATCCAGCAGAAGTTTCGAGCGAGAGGGTGGGTTTCCATGCCGCAGTACAGCCCGACGACGGAAGCGCGAGAACGAGATCACCCCCGAGTAGTTTGGTTACGAGCTTGGCGCATAATATCAGGGCCTTGTCTGCCGCGCCGCGGGAGGTGAGCGCGCTCGAGCTGAAAGATGCAGCTGAAGCTCAAACACGCATGTGAAGCATCGTAGCTTGGTGTCGGTCCGGGCGAAGGCTGCGCGGAACGTTCAGACGCATGCGGCGGGGCGCGATGGCATGCAGAATCTTTTCAGGCATCCGGGCTTCCCGGATGACTGACTAACAGTTACGGTCACGCTAGTGGACGTTGGTAGGTAGGTACAGTGCTTTGCAAAAGAAAGTGGAATCCCAAAAATCGTTCGTCGGGCGGGCCCGGCCGAGACTCCGACCTTGCCCCGCTCCCATCGTGCCACAACACCTTGCGAGGGTCAAATCTCGAAGGGGCCGCAGTCTAGTAGCGGTTTATGGCAATCATGGGGCCCAATAAACCGGTTGTCCCCTTCCCATACGCAGTAGCCGGACCCTATCGTAGCGTGCCCGTTCACCCAAGTCCACCCACTCCGATTGCCGCAAGTCGCCATCAGCCCAACTTCGCGGGAATTCTGGACGTCATTGTAAAATACTGTCATTGCGTGTCTTCTACCATATACCGGACCCCCCTGCAGTCGCCAGGGGGAGGTGTGTGGACCCGCCGCGGTTGCTCCTGGGACTGGGGTGAGCGGGGCAAGGTCGGAGTCTCGGCCGGGCCCGCCCGACGAACGATTTTTGGGATTCCACTTTCTTTTGCAAAGCACTGTAGGTAGGTATTTATGGGCGAGGTCCTCTATTCGGTACTTGCCGCATCTGTCCTTGAAATCTACCTCCGTCTCCGCCTTATTTCCGTGCATCTGTCTCGACCCCCCTCTCGCCATGACTTTCTGCAACCACGTCATTTTATGGACTCTCTGTTGATAACCATGCTTTCACTTCCCTCGTTCCCGCAGATGATCTGGCCATCTCTCTTTGTCCGATTTTCTGGGGCGCGACTTGGGCGCGACGCTGCGACTGTGTGTGCCCGCAACTCCAACCTGAGTCCTTCGGAACCCCGGAGCCAACGACCACGACGAGCCAAATGCCCAACTTGCTAACATGTCTAGCGAGGTGTGCGTAGAACTTTGGACAGGCATCGCGGGAGGTGCTGACGTGTCCGGCGCTTGCTACCCGTTCACCACTTCTTGCTTCTGGCCCTGAGTGATCTATACCACCGTATCCTCTGGGTTGTTGGCTATAGCCTATGATACCCCGACTTGTGCCTTGATTATGTCGAATATGCGCTCTGCTCGAGATGACTTGGGGCTCACTTACGTGAGTCAGAACACATCGTTCTCACCGACAATTTGTCAGCTACATTCATTGCCACCGGTTAGGCCCCCGGCATGCTCTATGAGAGCTCCGATCCGTGCGCCCATCAGAATCGCCAAATTTTGGCTTCATGTCCGATCCAGAACCCGTAGGAATTGTCCGAAAAGGGACGGAGGTCTGATTTTTTCCGCCCATCAAAGTGCTGTCCTTGAGCCCATGTCCGATCCGCGCGCCCATCAGTCTGAGTCATCCGGAATATGCGAACGGATTATCTCAGAGATGTATCAGACCGCCAACACATAGGATCTGCACCACATTTACGTATGATTCGGGATTGTGGGTCAGGACGCGTGTCCGGAGATTCGGGGCGGAGTTTCAAAGTGCGTCTGGGACGCGCGTTCCTTCAGCTCGTCGATGATAATGACACGCAGGGGCCCGCAGCGGCTATTCCAAGTCTCGCACCTCTCAAACTACTGTCCTGTCGCGCTCTAGAGCCCATAAATCATCTAATACTGGATCAAACTGCCTAGTTCCGGGCTCATCGTGTCTGATGCACGAATGCGAACTGCAGTGCTCCAAGTGGGCTTCCATGTGCACCTTTGAAGAGCTGACGAATTCCCCCTGACGCCGCGGGGCATGATTTACCCGAAGTTGTGGTATAAAGGCCCATCTGACGTGACTAGGTTCACCAGCCCGCACCGCGATGCCCGCATTGCGTCCTGGGCCCCCCAAAATGCGTCGCGCTCGACTCTCAGGTCAGCTTACCGTCCTTAACACTGCCCTGGCTGAGCTCGAGCATGTCTCTAGCAGAACACCTCGAAGATTCTCCGCGGACAACCTTCACACCGACATTGGTCGCCACAGCGCTCACAACGGCATTCGTTGCGCCATTTATGGTCCTCGCATGTCGTTTTATCACTACCGTCTCCCTCGCCGTACTCTGGGACTTTAATGCGGTCGTCCTGGCCTTCGGGTCTCTCTTTCTTCGTGGTATGTCGCTGTTGGCTCATTGCTCTGATGAGCTCATTGGCTCTGATTTTACAGACATCGGTCGTATCTCTCTGTTCTCTGGTATCCAACGGATCTCCCTGTCCCTGCTGGCTGCGACGCCACTCGTCATCTCCGCACTTGCAAACCAGCAATCACCCGAACATGCGGCAACACTCGGTGCCACTTGGGCTGCCTGGAGCTCATTTGTTTGCTTTGCATTGTGTACGCCATTCACTTGGTCATGGTCGTTGTGCTATTCCTAACATCCCAACAGCGTTCCCCTATTACCAGTCGCGCCTGCTCCACCGGAAGCGCTACAGGCGCACGCACTGGAGCCGCCTCTCGGCTCGTCGGCAGCGGCAACTTCTGCGCGCTCACTGCGCGTCTCACCCTCTCAACTCGTACACCGGGCTCTATGGCATCCTCCTGCGCTTTTCCACCCGCGTCCAGCTGGGATCCCTGCGTGGAGGATCAGGTCAGGGTACCGTACCTCCGCATGTCTCCCACGATCGTGCTACGGTCCTCTGGGAACAGGCAGCCGCCTGGCTTAGTATGCGCACCCTATCCCCTCACCCTCACGTCGTCGACCTCGCCGAACGCTGCCTCGCTCGTCTCATGCTTCTGCCAAGGAACTGCCACATCTCTTGCTTCTCTACGGCCAGTCTGACTACGAATCTAACGGTCGAGCTTCTTGGGTCCGCGTGGCTTTCAGACGAGCACATCGCCGCCGGAAACGAGTATATTGCACAGGAGCTTGGGTCCACAGCCCGGACCGAGTTCGTCAGTCCGTTTTTCTTTGTGCAGCTCGAGACGCGGCGTCAGCGAGCACTTGCGACTGATTCGGGGCTAGGGCGGAGGCAGCTATTGGACTCGCGGCTCGCCAATAACGCTTTCGACCGCCTGATCCTCCCGGCGCACGTCTACGGCAACCATTGGGCACGCTTCGTTGTGGATCTACGCGCTCGAACCATTTCCTATCTCGACCCGCGCGACCAACTCATGTCGCAATCTCCCCCGCCAGTATTTCTAGCCAATCTCCGCTGGTGGTTGTCACAGTTACTCGATGGCGCATCGTTTGACCTCGTCCCACCTTCTGGTGCCCATCCCGGCCAGACGGATTCGCATTCCTGCGGTGTTGCCGTTCTCTCCACAACAGCATCTGACTTACTCGGCTATCAGCCTTGGAACCAGAACGATGCACCGTTGCACCGCATGGAATGGTTTCTTCGCTTCACCGGTCGCTTTCTTGAAGACGAAATGGTTGGTGTTCTTGCTGTTGATAATACCGTGACTCTGACGTCATCGCACCATTCTCAGGACGGCGGCGAGGGGAATGACGGGACTGGGCCCTGTGAGCCTGGTATGAGTTACAGTCAGTCTTTCGCTGCAGCTCTCGTACCGTTGTTGATCTCTGGTGGTAGCCACACCTGACGTCGACTTCGAAATTCTTCACGAGGACGATTCCGGCGACTCCGACTTCATGGGAGATGTTCTTCCCTCCACTGGAGTGTCCTCTATCGGCCCGCATGCGGGTCTCAGCGCGTCTCGCCACCCCCTCAGAGTCAGATTCCGACGCTGCGTCATCTTCCGGCGATTCTGACCTGACGGAGCTCGACGATGATGACGACCGCCGGCGCGGAGCTCCGCGGCGTCGCGGCCAGTCTGGCCCACTCCCCCGTTCAGCCGCTGTGGCAGCTCGTCCAAAGCGCCGTCCCTCGTACGCCCTCCATAAGGCTGTTAAGGCAGCTGCAAAGGAACCCGGCTTCACGGCGGACGTCGGACGACTGGCTGCCTTCCGGACCAAGATTCTCGAGTCAGACCCGCATGCCACGTTCGACGATGCGAAGCCTCGCAGTGTCCGCTGCTCCCGATGTGCTCGCACCATCGAGATGCGGATGCTTTATGACTGCGAGTACTGGAGACGCCATCGCAAGACTGCCTCGTGTCGTAATGCCCGAGGCGCGCAGCTATCCCTGGCTACGATGTTTTCGTCCCGCACTGCTCCTAGCGCACCATCGCCATCGCGTCCCGAGCCCTGCCCCGGCCTGACAGCGGCATCGCACCCGTCCATCGCCACGTATCTGGACCGAACATCTGCACCCGGCGGTGGCGCCCAGTCTCGCCCAGTCCTCGCTCGCGATCTCTTTGGCCGTACATGGTCCCAGCTCTCCGACGAACAGCGCCGCGTCGTTCGCCGCCGGGAAGCCGCTACCTATCTCTGGCTCAACCGTCGGGGCGTTGCTGCCATCTATGCGACGAGCTGCTCGGGCGAGGTTCGCGTCAAGTCCGGCCACACGCCTGGTCCTTGTACTGCGTGCCATGGTCTCTGGGATATGAAGGTCTTCAAGAACGCCCTCCGCCGTCCGATGCCCGCTGAGGCGCACCTCAAGTTTGTCCCGGAGTGGAGTCGCTCTCCAGAGCTTGGTCGGATTTATCTTCGCTATCACGGTGTGCGTGAGCTCGTCGAACCGGTGAGTCTCAGTGGGAGTTATTATTTTTTACTGAGTTTTCCACCGCAGAACCGTAACAGCATTGCCCAGATGTTGCTCAACTTCTCGAAAGGCGTTCTGAGTGGCGCCTATGCCTCTCAGGAAGTCCTTCTTGGGTGCATCCAGGCGGTGATGGAGAAGGCTCGGCGGAACGAGCTCGGGAAGAGTCTCCGCGGCATGCGCTACCCACCTCTGTTCGACAACGTCTGCACCATCTTGGCCACTGTCTCACCTTGCGCATTCAAGCTTTTTCGCCTCCATTTTGGAGGGAGGGACGTACGCAGCATGCGGTATGCATTCGTTTTACTCTATCCTATTCATTTGCTAATTAGATACATCATGAAATCGCGAAGAACATGGTATAGCTATACACTTCAATACAACGTCGTACAAGCTGCCGCTTCAAATGTAATCACTCGAATTGCTTGAATTCAAAGTGGCTGTTTACCTGCAAATGTAACCGTTTCTTTACGATCCCAGCAGTCCGCCAGCGTGGGCCAGCGATCCGGCCAACTGGTAAGCGGCCGACTTCCTGCCGTTGGAAATGCCGCTCAATGCCAGGCAGGCTGCAAGCACCACGAAATCATTTGACACGCATGGTGAGACATTGACAAGGAACCTCAAATGCTAACCCCTTGCTGACAAACCGGACGATATTTCCGAGGCCAGTGATTTGTTGCGTATGCTCGGGATCGGCACGAAGCGGTCAAAGCGAATATAGGGGGAACACGAAGATATATTATCGCAAGGTAAGCTACATACTATACACGATTGGCACACGACGGTGACAACTATGGAGCGCAGGGATGAGACACGGTGCTGCACGTGTTAGCTAAGAGCACGACGACCTCAACGATGAGACACCCAAGAGCCAGCACCGATAGCAGTAAGAACAGGACAACGGAGACGAGACGGCCACAGACGAGACAGCCAGAGACTAGACAAGCAAGAATGATGCGCACGTTAGCCGGAAAGACTATCACACAGCAGCAACGCCGAGCAGCCAGTGACCGATACAGGAGATAGGAAACAGAGATGGCAGATAGCAGATAGTAGATGCTTAGGGGACGCGATGGTAGTTTGAGAGTAACCAAGCCACAGGCGACAGTTCACAGCGAGTGTGACCCTGTCCTCGAGCGATAGCTAGGAGCGAGCAACCCTGAGCGGCCGAGACAGGAGCCCTAAGCTTGAGAACACGCGTGCAGACCGAGGGTGAAACTATGGGAGCGACCGGGGGACTTCACGGGACTTCACGCGAGGACTGAAGAAAGAGGGAGAGCGGTGAAAATCTTTCAAGCTCCGCGGTCTGTTGACTGGAAGTTCCCGCCGGATAAGGTTCCGTTTTACTTCCGGGCTCCGCCGCAGGCCCATCAACTTGCCGAAACACCCCCTCCCCCCCCAGATTCTGGCCATGAGGCGCGCACTTCAGGGAGATCTGACTCGTTACACTGTATAATCAAGCAATTGGGAGCAGGACAGTCTCCAGACAATTGCGTACTTGCGTTGAGGCCGTACCGCCGCTGCGCCGCACCGGACACTGGGCAGGAAGCCCTGCCTGGTAGTATATCAAAATCTTCAAAGGATCATCAGCTGGCCTGGTATCAAAATACCTTCCGTTACTAGAAATCTCCCAGCCATCCGGCCCCTGCCATTGCCTCCCCATCGGCGATAAACAATGTAATCCGCTGTCAGCCGGACACAATGCTGAGCCCGGCTTGCGCTTGGCGGACACTCCAATGTAACATGTTACAGCCAGATGCAACACACCACCTTCAATGTAACCCACTGCAGTCGACTACCACCTTTTTCGCGGTTTCATGATGTACAGTGCCATTCGTGCGCAAGAAGATCGCTTTCAGCCCGGGGTATCGGATGACAACGTCGCCGCGGCGGCTCGCATCCTCGCCTCGTACAACTATACTGGTCCTGTCGCGCTCGCATGCGATGACACGGCTCTGTCACACGCTCTCCGCGAGATCACACAGCGCTCCGGAGCTTGGGTTGTTGTTGGCAATTCGGGGGACCCCATACAGGTTACCGACGACGACGACCTTGCGCGTATCCTTGCTTGCACGGATATAGAACTTGCGGAGAAGGTGAGGACCAAGTGTGGTTTCAGCGTCTACAAATCTGACAGCATCGGCAGCTTCGGCTCTACGTCCTCATCGTGCCAATCCCCAAGGTGCCTGCGATCGTCATTGCGGGCCGCGCTCGTGCTTCCTCTGAAGCTGCTGAGCAGCAGCGCGCCGAGTTTACTACAGTGACGACCCTGCTCGCGTCTCACGAGATCTATCCAGTCTCCTATGCCTGCGATGGCACCGAGGTGGAGCGTGCTACCCAGCGTCTTATTGTCGAGGGCGCACGCGAACACTTTGCTGTCATGCGGCATGTGCTGTCCAGCCAGCATGCGGGTTGCACCGTGTCGCTCGATATTCCGATCCTCAATGGCCGGCCCTGCGTCATGGTCCAGGACTCGAAGCATGCGGCGAAAACGGCTCGAAACCAGCTCTTCACCGGCGCGCGTTGCATGGTGCTCGGCGACTCGCCGCTCTTCTATTCCCAGATACACGAGCTTGCTGCATTGGATGGCTCTCCGCTCTTTCGACGGGATGTCGAGAAGGTGGACCGGCAGGATGATCGCGCCGCTGCACGCCTTCTGTCCGGAGACGTTCTGGACTTCCATCTCACCAACTTCCCTCGCCGCCGTGGCGTCTCTCTCTATCTCTTCTTCATGGGAGAGCTCTTTGACGCCTGGCAGAATCGGAAATTGGCCCATACTGTCCGCGTTCAGATGGCCCTTCGCTGCCGTTACTTCCTCACTGCCTGGCGCCAGCACATCCTCGAGCACCCGGACCATACCCTCCATCGCAACTTCATCTCGCGCGAGTCCTTCGACATATTCACCACGCTCTGCGATAGCCTCATCAGTCTTATCCTCGTGCACCGCGAGTTGCATCCCAATTTCCCGTTCCTTCCCTGGCTCCACTCCACCGAGCCTGTGGAGCACGTTTTCGGAGTGCTGCGCCAGCTTAAAAGCGACTTCACCTTTTGGGACTTTCTCATGCTCGTTCCGAAGCTTGCTGCTTTCATGGGTGGAACGTTCTCCTCTCTCTCGGCTGCGGAGCAAGCCAACCGTACCGCCGCCGGCTACTGGCACACATACTTTGACGACCGGAATCTTGACCTGAACGCGCTCGCGGCATGGCCTACCGATGAAGTTCTGCAGTCTCTGCCCGATCGCGCGTACAACGAGGTTGTCGGCATCATGGAGCTAGTTGGCATCGATGCTGCCGCTATGCTGCGGGCCTCAGCGCGCAACACGCAGGCGGCTCAGTCATCGGCTCCGGAGGCGACACTTCCTGCTGCTCCAGTCATCGCTACCCGCCAGCAGCCACGTCGCGCCGCTCGCAGCCTGTTCCGAATGCCACCACAGCTCGTCAATGAGTATCTCAACGGCGACACGCTCGATTCCCTCGCCGATGTTGTACGCCGCCGCGAGGCTCTGTCCATGCAGAGTCCCGAGTTGGAGTCACAGCTGGACGTCGCCGTTGCCGCTGTTGCCGCAACGGAAATGCAGGAGTCGCTGGACATGTAGGGTCATGTTAGTTATCTTTCGTCAATTCAATTAACGTATTCCCAGTGATTCACTGCCTGATAGCGGCCAGGAGACTACCGCTGCGGTTTCAAGTACTATAACGACGTTTCTGCAGTTCTCCGCGAAGCTGAGAGACGCGTTGTCCTCCACTCAACCTAATGTAAGCATATTTTGACCGCGCCGGCAACCATACAGCTGACATTGGACGTGCAGCCTGCTGGATCCGGCGGCCCTGGTGTAATTGAGACACTACGTCCGGACTGGGGTGCGCTTCTCAGCACGCGCAGGCTGCATCAGAATGGGTTCATTTCAGGGGCACTTCGTCGACGTCATGGCGCCGCTGTGACTGCAACAGATGCCGATGGCGAAATCAGCCCTTCAGCTCGTCGTGGGTCGCTCAAGACTCAGCTAGTCGCCCACCTCAACAGCCTGATGGCTCGTGCAAAGGAGCCCACCGCCCCGATTGGTTACACAACTACAACAGGCGAATCACGACTCGCACGGTTTCGCCATCCTGCGCCTCACTCCAGCCCGGCAGCTGAAGAGCCGGTGACGACAGTACGTCTGAGTGCTCCCATGCGCCAAGTTCTGACCCCTACCAGAAATGGTCTCGGGAGCGTGTTCGTGCCTTTGCCAATGTGGCAAACATCCACCCGCAACTGTCCTCCGCCAATGTTGACGCCCTGCACCCCCTCTCTGCTTGTTCGGACGAAAACGGCACATGCCTGCTCGCAATTGTGCCTGGGAAAACACCACGTCTTGTCTTCGGTCAAGGTATGTTCCATATCACCGTTCCCTGTCAACCCACTGACGGGCACCAGTTGTGGCTTTGTACGTTCAAACGGCGGGTCGCCACGCATCGGTTAGCACCATCACCTCCCTCGGGGACGCTTCGTACGTCAGTATGCAAGTCTACGCGCCGTTCGCTCGCGGTACCTGGAGCAGCAACGCGTGCTCGAAGCTCGGCTGCCTGACCTTTCTGCAGCTTCGTCCTGCGTATGTGATCTTTGCTTTTGGCACATTCAAGATCTCGCGGTCTGCCATTGACGTCTCCGGGCGATCCGTTTCCACCCTTTCTCCGGAGGCGAGCGCAAACGACATCATCACGGCATGCACATCGAAGGTCAAGTCGCTTCACGCCACCGTAAAAGCACACAACGCCGCCATGAGCGGGCGTTCCGCTCCTCAAAACCCCAGTCCGGCTACCGGTACCGAGTCCACTGCATCCTCGGAGAACGAGGACTGAGTTGCACAAAACTGTAGCTGTAGAATTCGAAGCCTATATAAGTACTCGGATGTCCGATCCCTTGCGCCCATCAAACCTACCCGTTTTGAGAGGTCCGATCCGCGCGCCCATCAAGATGTTCCAAAAAGGGACCCCGCAGGAATGCCCATCCGCGGATCGGACCTCTAATGAGGCATGCCGGGGGCCTCACCGGTTATTCAGTTTTGACCGACCCCGTCCCTCTGCCTTGCAGCCTGCAAGTAACTGCCACCAGCGCGGCACATCAAGCCCGACTGCATCAGGCGGTGACTGGGAGTGATCATCGGCCTTATGTACCAGTTGTTCTTCGCATTGCTACAAGGCTCAAGACAGGATCTCCGCATTGTATGAGCCCTTCGAATCTCCGAAAGACATTCCCGCTTTTTAGGAACACAAATAGCACTCAGCTTATAAAACAGCGTGACCGTCTGCTAGCCGTTCGTGCGAACGGCGCATGCATTGATCGCAGGTGAGCCAGCCGACGTGTGCAAAGCGGGAGCATCGGCGGCTTCGGCCCGCTGGTCCGCTTTGGTTCCGCGTGCTCTTTCCGTTCAGTCGGGTCTGCACATATTGCAGCCTTTTTCTTTGGTCGATACAGCGCCTCACGATATGCACCAGCGTTTCCCAGAGCCTGGAGACTCGCAGGCGCAGCAACTGCAAGTCCGAGGCCGGTCACGTGCCACGATGGAGCTCGAAGGGCGCCGCGGACTGGCAGAACGTTGAACGTACGGATCTGCACTAATTTGATGCCCGTGGTCAGGCTGGGGAAATAGCGTCTGGGGGGACACAAAGGATTACCCGTCCGTTAAACCAACACGATGCATGGACAGTCAGGAGGTGCTTCCGCGCTCGTTGACTGACCCCAAAGGGGGGTTGGCTGTACATCTTCAGAACACACGTCGACTGTGGGAAATCATATCCAAGTCCATTTGGTCAGTCATAGATGGGCCTAGTACACAGCGCAAGCTATCGGGGTCCTCGCATATCAATACTGCCGCGGGTCAGGAGTGGACGAGCGTCTCACCGCATTTCTTACGGAGGTAACAGTGCAGCAGGGTTGCGATAGCGGCGCAGCAAGCTTCCTGAGGGCGGAGAGGACGCGTATGGCTCGGACATAAAGACAAGGAGAAGCACACCGCGTCGAGCGCAGAGCTGCAGCCCATGAGATCAATCTTCGAAAGCGCCTCGACTTCTGCGCTTGCCGTGTGCAAAACGAGCACCGGGGTGACAGGCGAACCGCGTTGTCCAAGCACCAACCCCTGTTTCAGATGCGCACCGGCCGTCACACCGTGATGAGGACGGTCTCTTCAACGCGGGTCGCGCAGGGCCGGACACGTGAATGGTTGCCCCATGGCACACAACTTCAACTCGCGCGCAGGCGCGTCATGCAGCATCCACGGCCTCCAACGCGCAGACCCCCCCCCCCCCCGTCGGCGGTGTGTTCCCTATCATGTTCTCGGAGAAGTATCCACTCCCGTCGCGGTGACTTTGGACCGCCCTCCGCGCGCGGAGGATGTCAGAGACGCAGCCGGCGGTCCGCCCGGTGCACAAACACAGCCGCACGAGAACCCGCGCGCGTCGCGGGGAGTGTCGGAGAACGGCTCCGCAATCAGTGGTTGCTCAACAGCGACGGCCGGGGCTGCAAAACCGATGAGCAATCTAACCTCTGCGCGGTGGACTCCGCGCCGCTATGCCGTCGCGCATTAATCGCGCAGAGATGCGCGCATGGTGCACGCAGAGCGACGAAGGAGATATATACCCCGCGTAGCGTCGGCGCTGAGCCGTCGGAGGTTGAACGGCGGCCTGGCGTCAGTCTAAATGAAACGCGAAGGTCGTCGCAGTCAAGCTGGCTGATCAACAGTCGAGCCGGGAGAAGACGTCGGGTGCCACAGGAGCGGCGGGAGACATCTCAACGGGTGCGCAGGGGAACGGCAGCACATTAGAACACACCCGGAGCAATATGAACCATCCTGATGCGTCGAGCGACACCGGCATCGTGGCGTGCAAAAGCAGATATCGGATTGCACGGTTGAGACCCTCCTATACGTCAGTCCACAGCACGCCTGCGCGCTGAAGGCCATGAGGGTTGTCCGTTCCGCAGAACTACGGAGCACCCGCGTCAGCTGGACTAGCGGTGGCCCGACGCCCCCGCAGATAGCGCGCCGCGCAGATCTCGTGGCCGCGAGTGTCTGCCAAGAGCACCTACAGGATGAGCAGCCCACGCCCAGCAGGATCACCCATGGCGCGCGCAAGGAGGAGGACCAGCTTCAACACCTGACGGCGCGCTCTGCATCCGGCAGCCTCCCACGCGCGCTGGCCGTCTGAGGACGAGCGGGATGAAAAAGGGATCATCACGGTCCTGCGGACGCCGAGCGTGAGCTGAAAAATGACCTGCGCAGGTCAGGCGGACGGGGCGCGCACAGGCATCGGCCCCAGGCACACGCACCAAGCCTGCACGCGGGGCGTGCTCCGGAGAGTGCGGCGCTGCAGAAAGACGTAGCCACGTCGCGGTTGGAGCGCAAAAATCCTGAGCAACTCCAGCGTCGCGCGCGCAGAGGATGAGCGCACAGCGGCCAAGCCGAGCGACAGAGATCGCGCCCGCCTGGGCTGCAAAGCCGACAAACACAGACTCGAGCCTCACGAGATTCGGGGGCGCAAGCGGCCACAGCACCGCGGGCTTATCAGCGAGCAGCAGGAGCGCCTCAATCAACTCCAGGACGCGCCTAGTACTCGTACAGTAGGTTGCCCAGCCAGCCTATTCATGATGATGGGCCAGGAAAATGCCAAGCGACCGCCAGACTACGCGGGTTGACGCGAAACAGCCCGTATGCTCGAGAAGGTGGGCTGCGCTCGCATTCGCTTTGCCCATGTCCATGAAGGGCGGCCGATTGTGGGCTCCCATTAATGCGGACGCTGGTCGAGACGAAGAGGACAAGAGCGAGCGGGCGGAATCGGGCCGAAGACGTCGGCCGGATGCTTTGTTACTTGCCCTCTTACCCCATCGTGTTGCCCAGCTTCAATCCGAGTTGCATCGGGCCAATTTACGCCTCACTTATATTAGGCCCGCCTGCTGCCCTGACGTCGGATGCGATTCGGCTCCTACAAATCTATCGGAGGCCTGGGTTGGATGGCGCTCAAACTCGAGCCTGAAACACAGCGCTGGACTTTGCTCATGGCAAGCTGACAGGTGTGTCAATTGTCCAGGATATTTTGTTATGACACCTCTATGTATTTTCTGCCACGCTGTATGACAGTGCCGTCAGCCTGACGAAGCCGGCTGTCGCGGCGCTCTATTGCGCTTTCGAGTTCTTGTCGCGCGAGGACCACATCTCTGCGAGTTGTGGGGCCTCTGAACGAGGGCTTGCACCCCTCCATATTGGACACACCACCAACGAATCTGGTCGCAATCCAGGCAAATGTGCATTCGGTCGCGTTCTAGTGCGGGTCTCCGCGCGACCTGAAACGGCTGGCGTCCAGCCCGCGAAATGACTTGGAGAACGCGGCGCGCTCTGCGCGACATTTTCCCAGCCAGCTTGGCATCGTCACCGAACCTCACTGCGGGCGCGACGACGAACAACCTGTGCAGAGTCGTAGAAGCCGCTCGTATAGTCTCGAAAACCTTGTACTCGATCCCTGCATGCTTACGCGTCGCTTCCAGCACCATTTTACGCATCCCGAGCATGCACAATGTTGCTCTCGCCGCGCCGTCTTGTTGTGATATCTTTGGGACGTTCACGAGGCTGGTCATTCGAGGACCGCTTCCCTTGCTTCTCCCACCGGCACCGCGTGAGGGTCCGTCCGCACTACAGTATCAACGTCCTCTCTATGGGCCCACGAATCATGCTATTGCTGAGATGCGGATACGGGCGCAGTTTCTTCATCCGTCGAGACGACGCGCCCGTGCTATTCGCCGCTTGTCTCAGGCGCATGTGACTTGTGGAAGAATCAACACAACCCGACCGCAGTCTCGAGACTGTGATATGGCTCTACCATGCCTGTTCGGTTCCAAGACGTAACACCTGGCATACAAAATCATTCACCGAGTCTTGAACATGCATAACAGTCTGATTCAGGTGAGTCGTGAACCGCTTCAGCGACGTCAACGTCGCAGAGTCCGTTGGGGGTTATTCGATGACATGCAGATCTGACGAAAATGAGTCTCCATTGAAATCTTGGGATGACAGTATACTTACCATACCTCCGACTGCGAGAGCGCGTCCTCGGCACGCAAAGAACTCGCCGATATCGAGGTAAGGGTCACATAACTATTTAAGGTGTGTGAGAAACGATTCTCAATCTGAAGGAACGTGCCTACGTATATGATTTCTTCTGGTGGCCCGGAATATCCGATGCGATCCCAGGACGTGCGCAGCTCGGGGTTGTGCTCGCAAAACGCATATATGGTGCTGAGTGCCTTGCAGACGTCTCGCATCGCAGAGGTGTATGAAGGCCATTGCTTCAGAATCTCCGGTGCTGTGGTGCGAAGCCACTCTCCTAAGTCCCAGGTGCAAGTTTCGCCGCCCGGTCTCTTGATCTCATTGTAAACCAATTCTTCCAGTAGCTGATTTCTGTCCCCGGCTTCGCTG
Organism: Auricularia cornea; assembly: GCA_030578095.1. Taxonomy (NCBI): domain Eukaryota; kingdom Fungi; phylum Basidiomycota; class Agaricomycetes; order Auriculariales; family Auriculariaceae; genus Auricularia; species Auricularia cornea. Next base: position 6,403,622 of record JARLTE010000007.1, read on the forward strand.
TCGTGAAAGCAACGGCCCATGTCGCGGATAATCGCCGCCTGAATCGCAGTGCCCAAGCTGACGCAATCGTCGTCATAACTGAAATACTGCGGCCTGCCCACAATTGTGAGAAGAGCTCCACTGTGGAGGATGAGGCGAATGACGTCAAGCTTTTGGTATTTGTCTGGAAAGCCTGGTGGCCCCGACTGGCAGAGATGACTATGAAGGAACTTGATCCATTGCGGCTTCCATCCTAGTTGTTTCATTAGCATGCCGCAATCGTGGACAAGATGGACCCACTGGATACATTGTTAGGTGGCGAGAGCATTATAGCCGCAGTGCGTGCCAAAGAGAGATTGAACTGCCAGTCGTCTGACAGCGTGCGGACCGAAGTTGGTTCGAACGGATGAGCACAGGAGACCTGAAGACTGCTCGAGAGACGGTCGAGGGAAAAGTAATCCCAGTGTTTGTCCTTCCATGTAGCATCCCAAAGCCCCCTGCTCCCAAAAAGATATGCAAGGCACTGGTGTTCGTGTTCGGGAAGACGTTCCAGGAGGTACATGACGAGCTCCACTGCGGCTGCTTTGGCGATGTCATCGATGACGTTGTGACAGCAGAGGAACGTTAGGAGCTCGATTGCTCCTGCAGTCCCACCGTATTTGACCTGCAAGTTCTCAGAACTTGTCGCCACGATTGTATAGGTGACGTACAGTGACTGCAGAAGCATACGCTTTGCGTGACTTGGTATCAAGAGTTTGGTACAGGCATGTTTCCAGGCTACTGAGGGTGAAAGAGTCTGTCATCAAGCAGTGTTTTCGGTACCGATTTGCTAGAATGATTAAAAGATCTGTCTGAAACTGCTGTGTTTTCTGCATATAGGGCAGCAAAAACTCATGCATCCTGGGCTGTGCAACCTGATCGGGGAAATACTGCACAAGGCTCCCGGGTAGGATATCAGGATAAATCATGATGAACGCCGCTAGCCCATCTTCACAGCACAACGCAGCGTTATCATACAGAACGGAGCGGCATGCGAACTGAAACCAGTCCAATACGGGAATCCCGGGAGTGTTTTGATCAGCTATCACATAGCGAGAGAATGTCAGGAAGTCGACTTGGTTCCAGGTGCGACGAATCTCGGCCCTGAGGCGCGTACGCAGCGCAGAGGAAGTGTGTTTCCCAACCTGGGGACCAACGTCAAGGTCCCCGAGCGCGAACACGACTGCACGGAAAACGTCAGGTGCTTGGGAAGCACCGCTGAGCCAGGACATTGCCTCGGCGAGAAGGTTGGGTCGACGGTCGGTCGGGAGATCAGTCCACATGGATGAGAGAAACCAGTCGTAGGAAAGACTGCGCGCTGACGACGAGATGGAGTGCAGACGCGAATGCACTGATGACCCCTTAAGATTACTGTGCACCGTGCATACCCACGTGGGTATCTTCCGCATATAGGCGACCGCGGTGTCACGGGTCGTGACGATTGCCGACCATAGACCAGTGTACCAGTGCCTGTTCTCCGATGTGCCCCCTGGCAGGAGAGCGGTGCCGTCTACCTGCCTGAGTATCATCGAATGAATCTCGCACACCAGTGTGCGGACGGGGTTGCGTTTCCGGCGGATGATGCTGTACCCATAGGAATAGCATGCGGAGAGGGTAGCCCGAATCATCTGGGTGGCAGGTGATTTGAACGGGCTGCCGGAGAACAAGACGGCACTGAGCGTGGTGACGAGATACAGGACACCGGCGGCCAGAGCGAGCCCGAGTGTGAGATGGTGCGTGACTGGGTCAGACGAAATGAAACATACGAGGCCAGCGCCGAAGAAAAGCAGAGAAATGTGGAGCAGGACCGGAGCTGCGGCGATCACGCCAGACATGTACCACCGCTCGACGCAGAGCAGACGATACGTGCGCATCTCCGCCCACTGGCGAAGGTTGCAGACCGGGCGGGCGGTGTACATCCCGATCCAGTCCTTACCCATTATGGCTATCAGGGCTGCAGATAGGCTGAGGATGAGACTGGCGACCCATAAGCAGTTGACGGCGCGTGCGCCGTGGGAGACCACAAATGGCTGCTGGGCGAACTTCTCGCCTGAAGCGCTCGCATTGAGCACGAGGAATATCAGCTGCGCGTAGTCGGGTTCCAGATCCTGCTGAGCCTCGATGATGAAGGCAGTTGTGACGGCCGAGAACAGACCAGCCTATGCGTGGTCAATGGCGACGAGCAACCAACTGGCGGTGAGGACGCACGAATAGGGCGAGGTTGTTGAGCCCGTTGTCCCAGGTCTTCGTTCGCCTCTCGTCGTCTTCTCTGGCAAGCTTATCGAACAGCGGCCAGATAGAAGCGTCGTCCGCGAGTTCCTCGCCGACGCGGTCAGCAGGGGGAGCTGTTCCAGACAAATCAGCTATCTCACAGGGTGCCTGGTCACTAACGTACGCTTCTTCCCGGACGCAGCAGCAGTCGCCTTGGCGGCAGCGTCTGGCATGGTGGTAGGCGCAGTCGAAGGAGGACTAAACAAGGCACGCACACGTTGCACCGCGCAGGCAAAGAAGCCCGGCAAGCGCGCGCTCCGGGAGCACTCCGGGAGCACTCACCGGGATCTGTCAGGGCATGGCCCGGCACGGACACTCGTCCGAGCGAGGCTGGGACAAGCAGCAGAAGTCGCTCGGCGCTTCCTAGCCGCATGATTGACTGAATGTGGCGTTTCTTTCGCGCGCTACTGGTGAGTGCGTGAATATGCTGCAGGGATGCAGCCCTCATGCGCGCGCTCGCAATCCCTGATAAAGCTGATGGTAGAACCTCTCAGAGAACACGACCGGGTTAGTTGTCATCGGGGCGGAAAGGCTCTACGCGCCCGGAGGTGAAATATGCAATCTTTGCACGGCGAGAACACAGCCGGAGCAGGCGATCACCTGGCAGCGGAGCAAAGTTAATTTAGGCGTTTCGCGGAGACGGCGAATCGTCGCCAACTCTCGCGCCAGCGCGAAGGAGGGAGAAGACCCTGGGCTAACACGAAAAGAGAAGCAAAGAGCAGACGCGGCTTTATTGGCATGTGTATGCATGCCACCCATCACGAGCACTGTACGTCCCCCGGCCACAAAACCCGGCGCACAAATCGTGCACGCTTCGGCCGCACAGGAAGAGAACTGACGCCTCATCCATTGGACATTGACCAAGACGAGCAGATTTAATATCCCCAGCGCGGCATTGAGTACGGCTTTGCACCGCGCGAGAGCCCGCGCGCGCTAGGTTACTGAGAGCCGCGTGTACGCAGGGCGGCGCCCTCTGTGGCCAGCACATTGCATCTCAGCGCGCCGTCATAAGACGCGCTGCATGCAGACCAACGGCCGGCAAGCGCGGCTCAGCCAGCCAGCGCGCGGGCGGGCCGATACGAGGTTAACTCAAGCATACTTCCCGCGGGAGCACGCGGATGATGACTATGGTCGGTAAACGAGGTCAGGACCTCGACTCAGCGCAGGAATAGAAGTATTGTGTTGCGCGGGCAACGCGAACGCCGGCATACGCGCGCCTGGTGCGCGATTGTGCGTGGCTTCCAAGTCTGTAAAGCCGTCGTTGTAAAGCACAAGTTCCCGCTACGCAGGGCGGCCTGCCTTTGCAAGTTGTGCTCCGCGGCCTCGTCGGCGGGGCCGGCGCACTGCGCATTCCGCCATCGTATCACAGCGCAAGAACCGGGGTCTCTTGGCCTTGGGTACATGACTCCGCGCAAGCCCGGAATGCGTATGCCGTCACGTGGAAGGCAGTGCCGAGTCGAGCGTTGGGATGTTCTCGCGAGACGGGACAGCCAGTTTCAGGCGCTAAAAGTATGGCAATCACTCTAGCTCTGCCCCAGCCGCCTGCAGGCGTCAGCCGCGCTGCATCAATACGCCAGCGGGTGCTCTCTCACGGCTGATAGCAGGGCGAGGGGAAGTACAGCTTGTCGACAGCAGCTCGACGGCCCGTCATCGCAGAGAGGGCTGTGTGGGTACTCGACGCGCTTATACATTCCACCGCTGAGCAAGAAAAGATATCCTGGGGCCAGTCGAGCACCGCGCGCTCGTCGTGCGCTTGCAGGTGTTTCCGCGTCCCATTCAAGCACGCGCAAGAGCCAGCCGGCAGCATAGCTGGATAGCGCGCAAAGAAAAGGACCAGAACAAAGAGTGGCACTGACACTGTGACTTCCATGTGTGCCGCGTCGCGAACGAGAACTCGCGCGGCCTGGGAGGTGACCAACGTGACAACGTGAAGAACCGCGGTCGAGAAGGTTCGAGCACAGTCTGACTACGCGCAGGGTTGTGGAGCTAGTCGTAGGAGTCAGCGCCAGACCCTTTAGGATACGGACCAGTGGACGCTGACCGCCGCCGCGGCTGAAGACGAGCACAACGGGGTGTATCCAGGGCCGGCGCGAGGTGTCATAGAAGTGCGGCAAAGGCCAGAGCCATCATCTAGAGCCGCTGAATCAGGATCGTGGAGTCCTCTGTATCTGCCATTGTGGGCCGCTCGCCGAACGCGTCGCGGAAGGAAACAAGCGCCGATGTATCCGGCGGGCTTTTCGGACTCCGCCCGGACATACTCTCTCTAACCCGGACACGACGTGGCCGATGGACGTGCCACCCGTCGCGCGCATAGGCAACTCGGAGGGAAGTAGGGTGTCGCTATTGCATGCCCGCCCCTTTGTGGTGCGCAAATCTACTGGCTCCTCCATGCCTTGGGCACAAGGAGCACGTCCGCAGAACAACTTGTGCGCGCCTGTCCCAACTTGCGCCGGCTGAGCGTCCTTGCTTTGGGTACCGATTTCCCATCTCCCGCTCCTCACGGGTCTCATTTGCGTTTTTGATGCTGCTGGCGTTCAAACTTTCCGGCTCCATGGCCATCGCAGAGCACACTGTCAATTCTAAGCTCGATGTCGACCGCTCTATCGGTCTCATGCCCGCGCTGCGCGACCCCCGGGCTGCTTACTTGCCCAGCCGTGACCCTTTGTCTTCCCGGGAGGATCATGCCGCTATACTCTCACATCCCTCGTCTCGTAGACTGCAGCGCCTGCAGTCTGCGAGATCGCGGCCCTCTTCGTGTACGCTGGAATCTCCGAGGACAGCTTGAGAATTCACCACGTTAAAATTGGCGACCACAATGCCCCTCCCACGCGCGACTCGCTCCTCGAGGTGCTTCAGCGCGTCACTCTGGGTTAACTCTGGGGCCGGGATTGACTGTGACATCTCGTGCTCGTCAATCGCGGCGCGCATCTGCCCTTGGACTTTGCGCCGCGTCCTCTCGCGTCCTGCCCGATCGTGCGCAATCTGGAGCTGATTACATCAGCCTCTCTCTCGACGTGTACAAGTGGCTCGACAGACCCCCGCTCGCCAGTCAATCCGGAGATGCATTGGCGCCAGATAATGAGGTCAGGAGAGCGCTACATAGGGGTATAAGAGGTTCCATGGACGCTGGGCCTTTATGGGAAAGACGAGAGGGCAGCGCAGCACGAGCGCGCTACTAAGTGGGATAGCAGAGGGAAGGCACAACCAGGCGCAGACCCTGGAAGCTTCCTGAGATCCAGATGAGTATCTACACGCAGGAGATGTTAAGGGCGGCGAGGATGGTTTCTTCCACGCGAGTCACGCAGGCCTGCACGCTGTCGTGGGCCCCCGCTGCGGGTACTGGACGCCACCGTCACACAGAGGGGCCCTCAAGCCGCGCGGTCGTCGCCGCCGAGCACGGTTTCCCGCCGCGCCAGGCTCAGGAGCAAGAGCGGTCGGCGCATCAACAGGCAGCCTCAGAACGCGCGAGGGGCACCGTGATGGCAAGCTGCCCTGCATCTACGCTGCGTCTGGAACGACGATTCAGGATCGAGAGTTGTGCCTGTCGATATGGGAGAGCTTGTGGGAGACAGTCGAGGATGCTCGACGGACGACGGTCCGAACGCCGAATAGCGTTCAGGCTCCGCCCTGCGCTTCTCTGACCTGGCCACGATGATGCCGACAGACGAGTCACCCGTCTCGCGTATACGCGACTCAGACGGAAGCGGAGCCTACGCCCTCACCTACACGCCGGCGTTCGCGCGGCAGGTCCGCTGGCTGCACGTTGTCTGTCACCTTGGGCGGGATCCGGAGGAACAACTCGTGCCCCCGTGTCCAAATCTCCACCGGCTGGATATTCTAGCTGCCGCGATGGATTTCCCGCCGCTCGCTGGCTCCACCGCCGCCCGCGCTCTGGCTGGCGTACAAAACCTCAGGCTTCAGTCATTCGTCCTTCGGGACGACGCTGATTACTTTGTGCTCGCTGCGGACGGCCTTGTCGGCCACATGCCCTCGTTACGAGACCTGACTCTTGTGCATTCGCCGACGCATCGCGATTCTCACTCTGAGAAGGATCCAACACCTGTATTCTCCCACATCGACCATCTCCCGCTGCAGCGCTACGAGATCTCGCCTCTCTTCGTGCACGGCGCGCTCCCCTTGCTCGGGTCGAAGGACAGTCTCAGGGAGCTCCGCATCACGCTCGATGACAGCGACAGTGAAGCCGATCGGGAGTCGCTTGTCGACGTTCTGCAGCGCGTGACGCTGCGTCGACTGCGACATCTGGTGCTGGTCAACCACGACCGCCATCTGCCCCTCGACTTCGCGCCGCGCATCCTCGCGGCGTGTACCACCGCACGCACTCTGGAGCTCGACACTAGCCGCATATTCCCCGAAGTGCGGGGGTGGCTCGACAGCACTCTGCGTACACCCGGATTGCGCGTTTCGACGCTCTGCGTGTCCACCAACTTGCACTCGTCCGATGACACCGTTCACACGCTGCTCAGCCACGTTCCTCACATGCGCATGCTACGAATGCTGGTACTTCGATGTGCCGGTGATTCTGGCGACGCCGGCTTGGAGCGCCTATCGCATGCTTGTCGCTCGAGACGCATCGCGTTCATCCACAAATCCGAATAAGAATCTTGCAATAGTGCTGTCGACTCCAGCGACCGAGGGGCGTGGTCCTTCACATAGAGCACGCGCAGATACGCGCTCCGATAACGAAGAGGGCTCAGCGCAGTGGGTGTGGGCCGGGACGCGCAGGCGCAACGATTCTCACACGACGCGCCGACAGCGTGCCCTGCTGAATCTGTCCGGACCTGTTTCCGTCCGATGCATGCGGTTCCGCGACCCTGCTCAAGGCGCATTCTTCTCGTCGGTATCTTGCCAGGCGCGAGCCGCATACAGACACACCAGCTGTCGTAAGCTCATGAGCGCGCGACGGCAGCATGAAAGAGCCCTGGCAGGCCGTTAGACCGTGGGCGCCCGCTCGAGCCCCGCGTTTCTTTCGCGTGGTATGCGCAGAGCTGGCAAGCCCTCGAGCATGAACAACCGATCGACAAGGATACGCGCATTGTGCGTTCCGCTGTAGAAGAAGCCGTCTCTGTGGGTTATCCTCGCGGGGCTCTTCCAGCGCGGACTACATGCTCCTCTAACGCTCGGCGCATGCAACATCTCACTCTCCGCGCGCCCCGCATCATGCATTTCTGCCGGACCGCTCTCACTACATTGTCGGCGAGCCTCTCCCACAGGCAGCCGCGCGCAGGCATGTCTTTCGGCCTACCGAATTTGCCAATGCTGCGATGGGGATGCCGGTCCATCGTATCTCGCCCGTGCATTTGTTTATGCGACGCGCCTGTGCTATGTGCATCTTTTCTCAAGTGCACGCGAGTGCTGGATGCTAACCCGGTCGCGCTCGCTCGCTGTTTCAATGCCCAGACAGTGACTTCACAGTGCACATTCGATTAGACGTACATAGCACATCGCATACAAAATCGTTGACGGAGTCTTTATTACGCACAACCGTCTGATTTCGGTGCGTCGGACACTGCTTCAGCAACGTTAACGTCGCAGAATCCGTTGGAGGATATTCGATGATGTGCAAATCTAACGCATATGAGTCTCCACTGAACGCTTAGGGGCGCAGTATGCTTACTATACGCCCGACTACGAGGGCGGGTCCTCTGCATGTGCAAAAAAATCGCCGAGATCGAGGTAAGGGTCAGAGAACTGCATGGGGCGCATGAGGAACGATTCCGCATCTGGAGAAACGCACGTACGTATATGATCTCCGCTGGTGGCCCTGTATAGCCAATGCGATCCCAGGTGGCGCGCAGTCCGGGGTTGTGCTCGCACAGCGGATATAGGGTACTGAGTGCGTCGTGGACGTCTCGCATCGCGGCGGTGGACGATGGCGATCGCCGCAGTATGTCAGGTGCTATGGTGCGAAGCCACTCGCCGAGGTCCCAGATGCGAGTCTCGCCAGCGCGCCCCTTGACCTCGGTGCGTGCCAGTGCTGCGAACAGCTGCTCCCCATCGTGAGTGGTGGAGGGGTCGTGAAGGCGACGGCCCAAATCGCCGATAATCTCCGCGAGGATCGCAGTGCGGCAGATGTCCATGTGGGGGTCATAACCGTAATCGTCTGGCATGCCCATAATGCCGGGAAGCGCCGCGGTCTCAAGAATGAGGCGGATGACAGCAACCTCTTCGCCGTTGTCTGGAAAGCATGGTACCGGCGACTGACAGAGATGTCCATGTAGGAACTCAATCCAAGGCCCCTCCAACCCTGACAACTTCATTAGCGTACCTTCTTTGTGGACCAGATTGACCCACACGATCTATGAGTCTGCTGCGAGAGGACCATGACCGCAGTGCGTGCCAACGCAAGACCGAACTGCCAGTCGTCTGACAGCGTGCGGACAGAACTGGGTTCACACGGATGAAACCATGACTTCCAAAGATTTCTCGTGAGACAAAAAACCAAGATCGATGACCGGTGGTCGTCCTTCCACGTAGCATCCCAACGGTCGCTGCTCCCAAAGAGATACGCAAGGCACCGGTGCTCGCGGTACGGAAGATGCTCCAGGAGTTCCATAACCAGTTCCACTGCGGCGGGAATGGTGACGTCTTCGATGACGCCATTGCAGCAGAGGAACGTCAGGAGCTCGATTGCTCCCGCAGTCCCACCGTATTTGACCTGCGAGTGATCAGAATTGACATTTTCAACACTGGAGCGGTGCCGTACCGAGACTGTAGTAGCATATTTATCGCGTGTCTCGGTACCAAGAGTGTTGTACAGGCGTGCTTCCAGGTTGCCGAGGTTGAAGGAGTCTGTCATCCCGAGGTGATGCCGGTACCGGTTTGATAGAAGGATTACAACATCGGTAAGGTATTGCCGTGGTTTCTGCATGTGAGGCAGCAAAAACTCATGCATCCTAGGTTGTGTCACCTGATCGGGGGAGTACCGCACAATGTCGACGGGGTGGATATAGCTGGGATAAAGCCTTATCAATGCTGCCAGTCCATCTTCGCAGCGCAACGAAGAGTCCTTCGACATATTGAATCGAATTGTAAACTGGAAATAGCCCAACACGGGATTGCCGAGAGTGTTTTGATCAGCAAGAACATAGCGAGATAACGTCAGAAAATCGACTTGCTGCCAGGTGCGTCGAATTTCGGCCCTGAGACGTGTACGAAGCTCAAGCGAGGTGTGTTTCCCAACCTGGGGACCGACGTCGAGGTCCCCGAGCGCGAAAACGACGGCGCGGAAGACGTCAGGTGCTTGTGAGGCACCGCTAAGCCAGGAAAGCGCCTCGGCGACGAGTTCGGGTCGACGGTCGACGGGGAGATCGGTCCACGTGGAGGAGAGGAACAAATTGGATGGCAGCCAGCGGGCCGAAGACGCCATGGAGTGCAGCCACGAACGCACTCGCGACCACTGAAGGTTGTTGCGCACGGTGCGTACCCAGGCAGGTATCTTCCGCATATATGCGATCGCGGCTTCACCTTGCCTGAAGACGGCTTCCCTGAGACCCGCATACCATTGTTCGTTCCCCGGTGCGCCGCCTGGTAAGGGCAACGTACCGCCATAGAACATCACGTTCAGCTCGCGCACCAGTGTGTGAACTGGGCTGCGTTTCGGCCGGTAGATTATGGTGCACACATACAAATAGAGCATGGAAAGCGCAGCACGAATCATCTGCGTCGCAGGCGATTTGAACGGGCTGTCTGAGAACACGACGGCGCTGAGCGTGGTGACGAGATACAGGACCCCGGCGGCCAATGATATCCCGAGGGTGAGATGGTGCGTGACTGGGTCAGAGGAGATGAACAAGACGAGACCAGCCCCGAAGAGAAGCAGAGAAACGTGGAGCAAGACCGGAGCCGCGGCGATGACGCCGGACATGTACCACCGCTCGACGCAAAGCAGACGGTAAGCGCGCATCTCCGCCCACTGGCGAAGATTACAGACCGGACGGGCGGTGTACATCCCGATCCAGTCTTTGCCCATGATGGCGATGAGGGCCGCGGTCAGGCTGAGAATTAGACTCGCTATCCAAAGAATGTTGACTGTGCGAGCGCTGGGAGAGACGACGAAGGGGTGCTGGACAGGTTTCTCGCCGAACGCGGACGCGTTTAGAACAATGAACGTCATTTGTGCGTAGTCGGGTTCGAGGTCCTGCCGAGCCTCGATGATAAACGCCGTCGTGACGGCCGAGAACAAACCCGCCTAGTGACAATAATCATAAGCCAGCATTCTCGGAGCAAGGCATGTCGCCCATACGAATAAAGCGAGATTGTTGAGGCCGTTGTCCCACGCCTTCGTCCGCCTCTCGTCGTCCTCCTTCGCGACCCGATCGTAGACGTGCCATATCCTAGCATCGTCCGCGAGTTCCTCGCCAACGCGGTCGGGATTGTCCGCCGGAGGAGCTTTGAAAGAGGATCAGATGTTTACTCCGGCGCTGTACTGCACGCAATCAGCATACGTTTCTTTTCGGTCGCAGCAGCAGCCGCGGCATCAGCTATATCGTCAGGCATGGTGGTAGGAGCAGTCGAAGGGCGACCAAACAGAGCACACACACGTTGCACGGGGCAGGCGCCAGTAATAGCAAGCGCGCGCTCTGGGAGCAGTTCGCGGGATCGGTCAGGGTGGGGGAAAGGAGAAAGCGCTTGTCCGGGAGATTACAACGACCAATCGCGAAAACCGCTCTGCACAAAGCGCCCGGAACCTGTGAGGGCTCAGGAGATCGAACATGCCGCGGGCGCTCGGGCCCAAAGACCGCGCTCTTGATCTCCTGCCGAGCTGCGGTTCATCGGCCAGCATTGACGGGTCCGGGAGCGCGACAGGAGCACAACCGGGTACATCTTCATAAGACCCAAGAGGCGAGAGGATGCGGTGCCCCTGGCACGGAGAGACAGAACGATTTGGATTACTGTCTGCACGTAGTGTCGCAAAATTATCCCGGATAAAATCAGGGAGACAGTGATGCAGCACCGCCGAGTGGACGAGTCTGCGCACGCGGAAAGTCTCCCTTAGCCTAGAAAGTGTTTTCTAAGCTATACCCCGCTCGCTCACTGAATGAGTCGAATTGCTAGCTCGTTGACCGCAACGTCGACGCTGCGCTGGACACGAAGAGGGGGTAGACGAAGGTTGGTTGCAGTTCTCCGCCGACGCGCAGAGGCACGGGCACGCTGACGATCCGACGCAGCACATGGATCCCGCACAGATTACGGTGCGGTAGCATCGAAGCTGACCGCGATACCAGAACCGCGCGAAGTGTTCTAGGAGCACGTTGTGCAGTGCAGCCATGTCGCGATGAATGCGCAAACATCATTTCCGCGGGCGGTGAGCACATGCTGCGGACGTAAGGACGGGCGAAGCACAACGGGTCGCTCGCGGCGCAACAGCCCGCGCTCTGAGCGGCGATATCTGAGCTACGCCGTCTGTCAAGCAGCCGTCATTGAGCTTGCTATCCCTCCACGCGAGCCGCAGGGACCTGAGCGGCCGATTGCCCTCGTGCGCCGCGGGATCGTCTACGCAGACAGCTCCGCCTCGAGCACCGCGCAGACACAGACGGGCGGTTCCGGGCGCAATTCGACCCTAACATGATGAGAAGCCGCACTCACAGGGCGGGTGAGTTCTGCTTCGCACCGGACACAAAGACGCGCACGGCCAGCTGCTTCCAGACACGCCCGGAAGACAGACACTGGCCCGGTATTCCGCAGAAGTCCCACGAGCGTCGCACGCGTTGAGCCCGAACAATCTGAGTGCGGGCATCGGTTGAACGCGTCGGCGCTGAAGGTCGGTGCAATGCTGTCCTGGGGCAGACTACACTCTGTAGAACACTACGGGTATGCTGCAGGCGCAAGGTCCAAATGAATCGTGCCGCGGGCAACAAGCACCGCGCAGGCGGGCGACCGCCGCGCCGCTAGCAGACGCAGGAGTCCGAATAACAAGGTGCCGCATGCACAGTACGCTGCTCATCGTAGCGCTGAAGGCCGTGGAACGAGCAAGCTGCCAGAGCCCAATCCTAGTACCGATGCACAGCGTTTAGTACTAGAGGCACGTCTCTCGGACAGGAAAACGGAGAGAGAAGAGATGGGCGCAGGTAGCGCTCCAGCGCGTCGCATTGAGAGTGCTCTAATAGTATCCGAGTTCGATGTCCGCAAGGTCGTCTGCCAGGGGGTCCACGAGCGCAATGTAATTGAACGAGTGAACACAGGCCAGGTCGCGGGAGAAATTGGCGGAGATAGTCGCGAACGCGACCGCTGCCATGACATGCAGTCCGCGCATTCGGACGCGCGCGCGCGCGCTCTGCCGCAGAAATGCGCGGTCCTGGGATGCCGAAGCGCGTAAGTGGCGGCCGGTCGTCGGTACCCATTGCGAACAAGTGGGACGAGGGTACGAGCGGAGTCGGGCCGAAGAAGCCGACCCCCGGCCGGATGCTTTCGTCCTTGTCCTCCTGTTTCCGCCGCGTCCTGCCTGGCGCGCGAATGAGCCCCGCGGGCGCCCAGCCGTTTGCATCGGGAGTGACGCCAGGACTCATGTGCTTCCTTGTCAGTGTTGCCTTCAACCCTTTGAGGTTTCATCAGTCGACTCTGCCCGGGGGCCGGACGTGCTGCTCGATGCACTTCGTGCTACCGTACACTGCGCCACATTCTAGTGCTCATTCATTTCCCTGGTTCCTTCCCATACGCGGCGCCGGTGAAGTGCATGCGGCCCGGTGTACCTCTCAGACGCTTCCCGTTGATCCAGTGTCTGCATTCTCGCGCGTCCTCCCTCTGGAAACCCGCAACTGTCTTATTCCTTGTTCTTTGGTCCTCGTTTTCATTGGATCTGTGTTGAATCCGTGGCGGGGCATCATGTCGCGCTGTCCTGTACGTCAGGACAGCAGCCCTCAGCGACACGCCGAACCGCGCGTTCTTCCTCCGTTCGTGGTGTTCCGTGCTTGCAAAGGGCGACGCGTACCTCGTTGAGCAGCTCTCACCATGCATTCCCGTATGCCGCCCGACCTTACTCTCTATAAACGATCCACCGGTACGCAAATGACTTTGATGACACTACGCTCTGTGCGGGCGCGCCAGGCGACAGGGTCATCGCCCGCGCTCGGTCTATGGGCTCTGCTTGCTGCCCTCCCGCTGAAGATATGAAACTTGATCGAACTGTCTGTGAATTTCAGTGAATGGCGCTTCAATACACTGGGCCGAGGTTTCCGAGATCCTAGCGGAGAAGCAGAGCCGGGTGCACGCTCTGAAGCTGTGTCAGCATCGGGCCACCTGACAATCGCGCATTCTCTATGTCACGCGGCTCGATGACGACTCTGACCGCGAAGCTTGGACTTGGTTCAGTACTTCAATCGCTTCTTTTGCTGGCTCATCGTTTGCTTGGGGAAGCGCTACGAGCCACGATGGCAAACGGTTGCTCTCTGGTTCCATGAGGTGCCTTTGAGTCCGGGAAACGGCTCTCATTCCGCCCCGCTCATTGAGACGCCGCGTCTAAGTCACCCTCCGATACACCTCAGGCAGACCGCGCCTGCATTATGTCCCTACGTAGTGCAGTCATTCGCACAGCACCGAAATCTATCCCTTGCGCGGCCCACCTCACGCCCCTCAGCATCCACAGCGATCCCTTCGGCATCTCCACGCGCAGCTGTCAGACTTCGCGACACAGCTTGCCCGGCCCGTCCCTTGTCCGCATCGCCCCGTGCTTGCACTGTGTGCGCGCAAGCATTCCAGCTATGGATCCATCGCAGCGGGCGGCGCTTCCAGGCAATCAGCGTACGGACACCCGCCCCACCACGCACTTCTCGACGTGGGGTATGTGCGCGCAGGCCGCCAACAAGACGGGCGATCCCCAGCGCAGCCCGAGTATGCACCACTGTGAATGGTAGAGAGATTGAAACTCGCGTAAAAGTCGGGCGCAGCGTCAGCACCGGACGGGGTCCTCAGCGGCCGAACGCGAGCCGCCGCTCAGGGCTATGTAGCTCTCAAACTGCTACTCGTTAGACACCGGCAGGCTCAGGGCGCGCACCGAAAACCGCATTCCCTATTCGACCACGTCCCGGGCCGCAAGCTCGTGCACCAGACCCTCGACGACAATGAAGAAAATGCGGGCTAGACATCCTAAGAGGCGCTGGATCCAGAAAGAAGTTGCCGAGTGTGTAGGCGACGAACGCGACTTGCGAATCGGGCGCAAGCACACAGAGACGCAACCGTGGCTCCAGGCAGACCTAGAGAACGAGGATGTTCACTGGTACGTCCACCGCCCCACGCGGAGTACCGATGCACATTGCGCTCGAAGATGGTGGCGCAGCAAGCGCGGCTGCGTTTCCTCGAAGGCGACCACATCATCCAGGACAGTCGGAGAGAGACGCAGGCGGCAGGCGCGCTTACTAGGCCAGCTCCACGAGCACCGCGCAGAGCGAGAGAAGCAACCCAGCCAGACCAGTAGAAAATCGCGCCCAGGTGCTATCCGAGCGAGAAAGCGCACGCAGAGTTCAACCAATCATCGAGCACGATCGTCTCCAGTTGCGCGACGCCCGGAACGACCAGCAGCCGCTGCATTGCGGGTCATATTGAGCGTAGTGTGACACGCTCGTTCTCCCACGCACGATAATTCCTGAGCTCGACACCGCGCGAAACTTCGAGAAACTTGGTGAAAAGCCGCGATGGGCGTAGCATCTGCGCTGCTTGGCAAGCTCGCAATGATGTGGCCCTGTTGTCAACTGCGTTCCAAAGAAAAGCCTGAATATGCCAACATACCGATTCTCGCGGCCGAAACGCATGCGCAGCCCAAGTACGTAGAGCAGAGCCTCGGCATCGAGGTACGGAATCGGCGCAAAGACCGCAGGGTGGATCTGATGCGCCGCGCGAGCACCTGTAGAACGTCATCCTCGAGCTGTTTTCATTCAATATTCGTACTGAAGGTGTATCCGTGGAAGCCAATTCGTCCGCGATGAGCAGTCTCAGGAAAGGCACTCGTCCAGGAAGTTGTCAGGTCTCCAGACAAGCCGCACGAGAGGGTTATGCGCAACGAGGAGCCACGAGCCTATCCTAAATTAGCAGGCAGGCAGCTTCGATGCGCCAGCGGCTGCGCGCGCGGATGATGGTTCGAGGACAAGCACCGGAGCCAGCCGAGACCGTGTTCTCTTCCGCACACACGCACCAAGCAACGGGGCTGGAATGCAGACGCCGCTGACGGCCTGGGCAGCTCATTTCGCGCTGTTAATTGGCTATTGATGGCCGTACGACCGCCATTCAGGCCCTAAAGCCGCTTAAAGCCTTCGAGCGCGGCAGCGAAACTGGGACCATTACCGCGGGCCCTGTTGGTTCTTTGGGAACCTCTAGGCATTATCTGTGATCATTGCGGTCTCCTGGCGCACGGTGCACCGCAGCAAGATCCGCTTCTCAACTTCCCAACACGACGAGCCTTCTGTCGCCGGAGCGAGGCGTATGCTGACCGTACATCCTATGCGCCATAGGTCAACCTCCTGTTCTCTAGAGCTATTACTATGGCTTCTCGCTATTCAGATTTGACCGAGCGCGGTGCTTCTGCTGGCGTTCCGCTGCACGGACCCTCGTCCACCGAATGCGGTTTATGGCAAGCTGTCAACGCTAAAAAAATCGATTGTCTCCTCGCACGCCCTCTCGGGATACGCTCTCTCTCTCCGCACCAGATGCTCGGCTGCTGGCTATCATTCTACTACCCGCGGTCTCAGAAGCAAGTCCCCATTCTTCCTTGTCTAATTTGGATACTAGCCGAGCGAAGTGGCACTAGAACGACAACTGCGGTAGGGCCGGTTTGGTACCGCATAGGACCCGTTGCGCCGCTCGTTTCCCCCTTTGAGATCGAGTCCTCTCCACAGACGCTTCTGCGGCTCACAGTGATGTGCGACGCGCTCAAATGGCACACCTCTTCACGATTGCTTCGTTCTGCTCTCTCATCTGTCTAACTCACTTCTCTCAGTTCGCCACTGGAGGTTTACACCTGCGCGGCAACCCGGAGCGCCCACGCGGCGCTTGCGCGAGACGCCACGCGCCAGCCTCGTGGTCTCCACACCTCACTCGGCGGTGTTTCGGGTTCTTTCGCTCCTTGCTCTTGACCCACAACGACCATGCCAGACGCCGATGCGCCAGTGCCTGCCACTAACGCTGCGAGTGCTCCTCAGGCAACGCCGAGTGCGTGCCACAGTTGGACCATATGTTTATGCCTAACATGTGGCCTCGTATTCAGGTGCCGATAAGGATCGCGTCGGCGAAGAGCTGGCGGACGACGCGCGTATCTGGCGCGTCTACGACCAGGTCGCGCGCGCGGACGATAGGGACAGGATCGATACCTGGAATCGCGGCCTGGACAATCTCGCTCTATTCGTGCGCGCGCTTTATGATTCACTGATTTCTCACTCATTCTGGAACGCAGGCCGGTCTGTTCTCCGCTGTCACGACGGCCTTTATCATCGAGGCTCAAAAGGATCTGAAGGTCGACTACTCGCAACTCGCTTTTCTCGCCCTCAACGCGAGTGCCAACGGCGTGCCCTTCGTCCAGCAGCCGTTCGTCATTCCTTCGAGCGCGCGCACGATCACTTGCCTCTGGGTAGCCAGTCTCATCCTAAGTCTCTCCGCTGCGTTGATTGCGATCATGGGCAAGGATTGGATCGGAATGTATGCCGCGCGACCGGTATGCAACGCGCGACAGTGGGCAGAGATGCGGACATATCGCCTTTTCTGCGTCGAGCGCTGGTATATGTCCGGGGTCATCGCCTCTGCCCCCGTTCTGCTGCATGTCTCGCTCCTACTGTTTGGCGCCGGCCTCGTACTCTTCATCTCCTCAGACCCTTTGACCCATCATCTCACGCTCGGACTATCCTTGGCCTCTGGCGGTCTGTACCTCGTCACCGCACTAAGTGCCATCGCCTTCCCGGCCAGTCCGTTCAAATCCCCGGCCACTCAGATGATTCGAGGAGCTCTCACAGCGTCTCTTCGGTCTGCGGGCGATAGCCTACTGTACCATCCGAAGCGCAACCTCGTCGCCACAGTGCATGCGGCGATCAGCCGCATAATAGCCCCTGATCTCAATGAGATCAGCAGCAGGCAGCAACGCATACTGCAGGTAGGAGGGATCCCTACCTTAGGAGTCACTGCCCTGCCCCATCGACCAGTACTCCTTCATTTTTCGCCAATACGGATTGTCCAATCCACCCTTCGTCGCGCTCTTGACGTCGCCCGCACATTTCCAACCTCGTTGCACTCCGTGTGGGTCACGTCTCTTCTTGCCCTTGAAAGGGCGAACAGACGCATGTGTCCCACGAACATCGCATCCGTCGTCCATCGCCTTCGTATCAGTCATCTGTTTGTCGGTTCACCTTGGGCAGAAGCTCGCTCTGATCACTCCCCGGAGCGTCTGGCAAAGGCGCTCTCCTGGCTCAACGACGCTTCTCTTGAGCCCGACGTGCTTCGCGCCATTATAATAGCACTCGGTGACCTTGACATCGGCGGTGAGGTCGCGCCGCTCGTTTCCACAGATCTGCGCACCAGGGTTCGAGCAGACATCCGGTTCAACTGGCAGAAGGTGGACTTCCTCACACTGTCGCGCTACGTACTCGCAGATCGTAACCTCCCAGCGCCGCCTCTCATAAACTATGGCCAATTTACGGACCGTTTTGACCTGGAACGCAAGCCTCACCTGCGCTGCGAAGATGGTCTAGCTGCCGCCGTCATGATCGACAAAGGCTATGTTCTGGCCAAGGACGTTCGGAAATACTGTCCCCTTGTCATTTCTCAATCGCGCATGTTCCACTGGCTGCTCCCACACATCTTAGGCTCTCGAATGGGCTACGAACCACTGGTAGCCCTTGTAAACTGCTACTGGAATACGCTCTCTCAACGTGACACTCGTGACTTGGAAGCTACGTTCTTGCAGTCTTTCGACTCCGAGATGCGTAAGGAATACCAACAGATTGTCGAGGTACATTTATTGTACACTTTATGTCCGCAACGCGCTAATGAATTGCCTCTAGAATAGGTTCGGTAATCAATACGGGATTTTGGAGCTATTGGTCTATCTCTTTGTCGGTCGCGGACGCCTTGACAAGGACCTTGCCACTTCCACGATGGCTTTGGTCTTTGCTATTCTCATAAAATTTGAGCGCAGACGCAAATACCATTGGTGTCTTGCGTACCTGTTCTCGTCTGATCATTCTGCTTCTCTATGGGCCGAGCGGGGCCTTGCTCGTCAGGAGGCCTACAGTCTACTCGATTCTCTACCCCTGTGGACCTATTGCCAATACAAGTGGGACAATCGGGATGTACCGCCGGAACCGAAGCGTGTGCAGCCCATGGAACGTGAACTCGCGTGTACTGTTATAGAAATCCTGTCTCCCGCGCGGTGGGGTCGTTCTGATGGCTGGGTCCGCCGACATCTCTATCGTGACACAGTCATTGCATATACTGACTTGTGCGCTCGTTTCCTGCATGTGCAACTCTGCCACAGCCGTAGTCTCTTGATGGACGACGATAAGCTAACACTCATTGGACATATCCTCGAAAACGGCGCATTGCCGTGGATTCGGGACATCAGACCCCAGACCGTCTTTCTGCCCGAATATCCTCAGAGGCCGGAATGCTGCGTCGACATTCTCACCGCCATCGTCCACCACTTGACAGATCTGCTGAAATTGTATACCAACCAGCGTCGCACCATGGAGCTATTTGGGCTATTGGCCCACTCCGAAACACACATGAGGGATGGCTCCCTTGTGTCCTGGGACCTCGGGGAGTACCTGCGGAGCATATCGGCTCAAGTTTCTGGGGAACAGCCAATTCAGTCAACGTGGTTCAAGGACCTGCTTATTCCGGCTCCCGCAATCCGACGTTTGGTCTCAGCGCTGCAAGCTCTCCACCCGCTCTGTCTCGGCTCGGACGAGCTTCGCGCTCATTGGGACCGCATTGGCCTTCCTGCTTCCGTCGACGATTGGGTGAGTACAGTCCGTTGGGAAAATAGTCGCTGACCGCAGTTTCAGAAGTACGAAACCGACGGCGAGCTCCGCGCATTCCTTGCGATGAAGCACGAGGCAGTAAGAGACGAACGGGCCAGAGTGGGTCTCGCAGTGCTAGACTCCGTTGTAGGCGACGAACGTGACGCGATGTGGTGGTTGAACGTGTGTATGTGATGTCTGTAGTGTGCGCCGAGGTCCGCAATGTCTTCATATTCATCTTCTCTCGAAATCTTGATCTCAGTAGTTCAGAAATCTGACACTGGCCGGGATTACTTACCGGACTGAGCGAATTATCGTGCCGATACTTGGCGAGGTCGCTGTTGGTTCGTGCTTAATGCAGTTTCAAAGCCTGGAAGACTGGGATAATGAGCGCGAGAACCTTCGAGGTGCGGCATGAAAGCTCCTGGGCTTCTGTGTCCTGTTTGTGCGTGCTGGGGAACCGGCACAGCGCCCGACAATCGAATTGAGCGCGAGTGGAGCAGCAGAGCTCTTCGAGCGCAGTCACGATGGTGCGCCGCTGAGGACCACATGAAGCGTCTGCAAGGCTCGCTGAGGGGCACTTCCGCTCACTGGTCTGTACGACCCGGAGCTCATTAAGCGGGAGAAGACGAACGAGAGTGACAAACAGGCGAACGTCGGCCTCAGTCCAGACCATAGCCGACGAGGAAGTCCTTGCCCGTGCTGTGGCCCTTGAGCCGGTCGAGGGCAGCGAAGAGCTTCACGACGGCCTTCTCGTACGCGCCCTGCGTCTTCGCCAAGCCCGCCTGGTATAGTCAGTTTCAGGCATAATACACTCGTTCCGCTGACTGTTGACGTCCGTGCACGCGCTCCGCGCGGTCGTCCGTGGTCCCCGAGCAGCAGGTCGCGCATACTGTAAGAATGAACGTTCCGTCACTGGTGTGTGGCATTTTGGAAGAGCTGCGACATCGAGCCTGAAGATCCGAACGGCGGCCAGAGCGTCGGAGCGTGGTCCGGAGATAGGCAGAAAGTTCGCAGTCGATCGCGACGCGAGGATGTGCAGGCGGCGCAGGTTCGGACAGACGCGCAGGAGCTCTTCCGCCGACACGCGCGTCCCGGCGTGATAGTCGACGAGCAGCCAGCGGACCTGCGCAGCGAACAGGCCAGGGCTCTCGAGCAGACCCACTGCGCCGGCGTCTGCGTTGCTCATGCGCATAAAGGGCGCCCGATCGTTGGCGCCGATTGTCATCGTGGACGGTCGGGGCAAAAAGGAAGAGAACGTTCGGGCAGATCCGAGCTGGATGCTTTGTTCTTGCCCTCCTCATTCTATGATCGGAGGGTGGGCGAGACTGTACAGCGGGCTCTGTCCACTGGGATCCTATTAAGGCGATGCGAAAAGTCTGACTCCATTTCCTCTGCCGCGCAATTGCCGTTTCTTGTCGACATTGCTCGCGCCTTGCAGATGGGTCCCCTTGTCGCTCGTTGTGTGACTCATTCCTTGGTACGCAATCTTACCTGCGTACGAACAACTTCCAGGACTGAGCAGCCCGGTCCTTGGTCTTGGTAGCGCTCAGGATCTTGACGCCAGCCATTCACAAGCGTTAGAATTTATATCTCTTTTCACGCAGCCCATCTGAAGACCTTAATAATCGAATATCTTTGTCCTCAGAGTCATGGAGATGCGGTACCTGATACTACAACTACCTGCTCAGGCGTCTGAAAGTTCGCCCAGAAAGCCCCACTTTGGTAGCATCTATCCCTTGCTCGTTGTCCATTGGGATTCAGCTCTACACAGGAGGAGGCTCTTGCGATAATATGATCAGCACATTTCAACCGGGTCATGTCATACAGCAGTCTAGCCACCAGATCGCGTCATGCTCTCCGTCTATTGGGCCATCCATGCTGACTCCGTTACTGCCATTCTGTGCAAGACGGTGCACATTGGACCCGCCCGGCCCAAAGAACGCGGCGAGAGCTTCGTCTGTGTCGTACGACTGCGAGAAGGGTCAGTGGTCTATCGATAATATATATTCGACGGCATACCCATTCCTCAACATTGCCAGAAAGCCCAATGCGGTCCCAATGCGACCGAAGTTCCTCTGAGAGCACGCAGAACGGGTGGACAGCTCTCAGCGCCGTGAGGAGCCGCCGAAGGCAGTCCGCCCGGCGAGGCTCGCGGAGCAGCAGGCTCTCCGAGCGCAAGAAGGTGCCGAGATCCCAGATGGTCGAGGAATCTGCGCGCTTCGTCTCTGCAAACACGAAATGCCCAAAGAGGCGGCAAGCGAGACTGCTCTGGAGTACTGTAGTCGCCGCAAGGAGGCGCTCAAGCGCCCGGGCAATGGAAACAGTGATCTCAAGACAGGCTGCGCGGCCCTCGTCGTAGAAGAGCTCCGAGCGGAGCCAAGATAGTGCGTTCGTCTCTAGCGCGAGTTGCACGACGCCAATCCAATCCTCCCCGTCGAGGCTGCTGTGTGGGTCGCAGAGCAGCGCGTATACGAGGCGAGCGCATAATGCGTGATTTGATACCGCTTGCCTGCCGCATGACCGGACGAAGTTGGAGGACTGGCGGTGTGGAGACATGATTAAGATGACCGTGTGTGCAAGCGCGTATTCAAACGTCGTGCGGTCTCCTGGTACGAGAGTGGCAATGCTATCGTCCGCCTCGTAGTTGCAGTAAAGCGGGAGAGGTAAGGCCGAGAGAAGCCAACCGAGCTCGTAGGGTGACCAGTCCAGTAGCCGGGAGGCGCCGTCGTCCACACTGCGATTCATCGAGTGAGTCCTACCAAAGAGATAGACCAGGCAGGGATGCTCTCCGCGACAGATCGGTAGAATGTGGCGGACGAGCTCGACTGCGGCGTCGGGATCGACCAGGCGCGTCATCCGACTGTCAGGATACCGTTCATTGACAACCAGGAAAGTCAGCAGCTCGATGAGACCACTGCGGCCGCCATAGAAGTTCTGAAGCTGGGGATCAGCACCGATTATGGTGTCACAAACAACAAGTGTCTTACTGCAACGGCTGCACGATACCTCTGCCTGTGCGACGAGGAGGATATCCGGCGAAGAAGATCTCGCTCGCAAGCAGCAAGAGAGTCCTTGGTGAGAAACCGGTGATAGCAATTCATGAGCGAGATGAGGTGTTGGTAACCGTGTGACGAAAGCAGCAGGTCGGGGAAAAGAAGCTCAACCATCCGAGGCTGAGAGACGATGTCCGGGCAGTATCTGCGAATGACATCGGAATCGGTCAAAGCCTCGATTTTGACGATCGCAGCGACGCCATCTTCGCAGCGCAGTGAAGGGTCGATGTTGACGTCGAAGCGCCTCTCAAAATGCACGGGTTCTAAGAGCGGTGTGCGCGAGAGGTTCCTATCGGCGAGAACGTAGCGGGATAGCATGAGCAAGTCCTCCTTCCGCCAGGAATGTCGCACGTCGGCGCGGATCCGCTCTCTGAGCGCCGGGGAGACCAAGGGGCCGACCTGTTGTCCGGTCTCCAGATCACCGAGCGCGTAGACGAGTGCTCTGAGAACGTCCGGGGCCTGCGAGGCGCTGCTGAGCCAAGAAAGTGAGTCGGCTACGAGCTGCGGCGTGCTGTCCGTGCGCAGATCGGTCCATCGCGAGACCTGGGACCTATCCCATAGGGTAATACGTTTCCTAGTGCGCATTAAAGGATCGCCTTTTGTTCCTGAAGCGAAGAACGCTGGGAGCGCGATAGATCGAAGGGCGTCGCGGAGCATCCCAGGGGCAGATCGCGCAGAAGCCTGGAATCGTTGAACAAGGACGCTCAGGGAGAGATCGACGCGCATCTCGGTCGCACGGCCGCGATCCCAGAACAGCGAGATCCTGCCCCAGCGAATGAATCTTCGACGCGTAAAATCGTTCAGATCTGGTGCTACGAGGGCGTTGATGGCCTCCTGCAGGGAGCCGAGAGCGTTGCGCTTAGGTCGGACCAGGAGAATGAAGCATGACGCGAGCATTCCGCGCATCGCCTGAGTAGCCGGTGAACGGAATGGGCTCGAAGCGAGTAGAACGGCGCTGAGGGATGTGATGAGGTACAGGGCACCTGCTGCTATCGAGAGACTGAGTGTCACCAGCTGGGTAGCCGGATCCGGAGCGACAAATAGAACGAGACCCGCAGCGAAGAGCATAAGGGAGAGATGCAGTAGAACTGGTGCGGACGCAATGACGCCAGACATGCGCCAGCGTTCGATGCAGCGCAGCCGATACGTGCGCATCTCCGCCCATTGTCGTGGGTTACAGATGGGTCTGGCGGAGTACATACCGATCCAGTCCTTGCCCATGATGGCAATGAGCGCGGCGGACAGGCTGAGCAGCAGACTCGCAACCAGAAGGCAGTTGGAAGCGCGGGCGCCGGCGGGCACAACAAAATGGTCCGGGATGAAACGGTCCCCAGCGGCGCTGGCATTGAGAGCGCGAAAAGTGAGCTCTGAGTAATTGGGTTTCAAGTCGTCCTGAGCCTCGACGATGAACGCAGTTGTCACCGCGGAGAAAAGGCCAGCCTAGGCACGTCAACATTCAACGCGGGGAAGTATATACCACGTACGAATAGAGCCAGATTGTCAAGGCCACGATTCCATGTCGTTATGCGCTCTCGATCGTCTTCCCTGCCGATTTTGTCGTAAACGCGCCAGATGCGCGCGTCATCCGCCAGCTCCTCTCTAGGGATGTAACCCGTCCCGTCCACGGGTACGGCCGTCTCTGGCGCCTCTCGGACGGGTACGGCCCGTCCATCCGACGGCCGTCTCTGGCCTTCCAGAGGGCGCTGACGGGACGGGACGGGCCCGTCCCCGCCCGTCGCACGGGTTCAAACGGGGACGGGTAGACCGACCTTCAAGATAATGCTCGGCAGGTGGATTTATGATGAGTTACTCATCGCGAATCACGACAAACTTATATCCATGAGGAAGCGCCGGCTATACGACCAGAAGAACGCGGATTGACTCCAATGATAGCTTAATACAGTAATGTGAGGGGACTGGGAGTCCATTTCCGAGTCATGCTAGCCACTTCACCTTGTTGCAGCCATCCCTTTCGCCATCCAAGAGACATGACATGTGTTATGAGGTTAGGATCTGGCGCTCATACCCCCTAGAACACAGCGATCTCAGCAGCAGGGACAGTATAATATCCGAACCCGTGAGACGGCCGTCTCGTCCGTCGACGGCACGGGTCAGACGGGTCAGACCCGTCCCGGACCCGTCCCGTTTCCTCCAAGCAGCCTACCCCAGACGGGACGGGCTGCAAGCCGTCCCGTCCGTCCCGTCTGACGGGTTGCACGGGTACGGCTTACATCCCTACTCCTCTCCGACCCGGTCGGCAGGCTCTTTCGCGCTGGCTGCGTCTGTCAGATGCGCGCATCAGAAACGATGGCTTGTTTTAGAATGGGTACAGACGCTGGGACGTGTGCGCCGCCGGCGCGCGGGGAGAGCTGGCAGCTGGCTCACGCATGGATGTTGAAGCGGGTCAAGGGGCGACGGACAAACATTGCACAACTGCACCCGAACACAAATGCGTCCGGAGAGCTTGACATCCAGCATGTCGCGATATTTGAATTTATTGAGGATCAAGGTGAATGCATGTACAGCCTCTGCACCTATTTACTCGCTGATACTTATGAGTCATCACCCGTCACGTGGTGAATCGGTCGGAGTCCGAAGCGTGCTGCGTGAGCACGGCGCGGATGGAGCGGAATACTTAGCATTTCTTGTCAGCTCTGACTTCACTCTCACCCGCCGAGCCCACGTGAGCCCGTTGTCCCAGATGTTCTGTGTGCAGGACGGCACCGGCTGGGTCCCGCTGGGAAAGACGAGGTAATGTCGCCGCAGTCCATTGCACACTGCTGCTGAATTCCACTACCAGTACATGTCAAACCTGGTTGCACTGTGTGATGAGTTTCTCAAGACGCAGGCCATCGGGCGCGTACTTGCGCAATATGACGCCTATATGGACAAAGTGGGATCTATGTGCACGGAGTTTCTCAGCTAGCCAGTCATAGCTGCGATCCTCGCAGAATGCAATGCGCAGGCCGCCTTAGCGTCTCAGACCAATGCGGTGCCGGGCACCGCGGAAACCACTCTGTTAGCCTCGGCACCTGCACTCGCGTTCTCCGGCACTACGGCACACGTCGCGCTGGACAGTGGCAACCGGAAACGCGCCCGGGAGGGGCACGGCAGTGAAAGCGCGTAAGCATTCACACATCCGTATTCAGGAGAATTACTGACTCTCTTCTATCGTATTCGATAGAAAGTGAAGCGCAAAATACAGGGCAGTACCACCAGGAGCGCACACGCCGATAGTCTTGTAACTGATGTGGATTGCGCTGAACATCCGCAGTGGTGCTACGGAGGATCTCCTACTTACCTGTTCTCGCGGGACGTCTCAGACAAGACGCTGGCTTAGGCTTAAGTGCTACCAACTTGTGCACCTGGATATCGGCTATTGAGGGAATTAGGGGGATCTTTAGAGACATGCGGTGAACTTTATCAGTGTGCTGTACGGTATTTTGTCTGCAAGCTTGAGTCCATTTTGAGATAACGAAAAGTGCGTATAAGACTCAAGCTTCATCCTTGCGGCCACGTCCGTGGTGCTCGTGGCGGTCGCACGGGGTCGGCCTGTCGTTGTCGGACTGGATGCCGGCCGACCGCTGACAATGACAATGCCACTTCTCCGCTGGGACGATGTGAGTTACTTGAAACTATTCGGCATCTCGTTTCAGACCATCCTGACATTCTGAAGACCTTGTTCGACGGGTTCCCCTGTACATTGCTTCGGAACGCACGCACTGTGTCCTTTAGAACCATGCATTGCGCGAGACAAATCGCGATTGAACCGGCCCCATTCACTGCAGCGCGCAGTCTGGTTCACCGTACGGAAAGCCCCCACTCGCAATCAGCAGAACATCTACCTGTTCTGAGGGGTAGTATGACCCGCGAGCTGCGCGCACCCGAGTGTGTGCACCCACAAGCAGTTGGGGGGCGAAAGTTGAGCAGACCCAGCGCGCAGCAGGGTGGGCATAGATTGAGGTAGGCGGCTGCACAGACGAGATGGTATTGCTCGCGTCTAGAAATATCAGTCTCGATGTCTACGACGCTGCATTGATTGTGCGACTCTATTGACCGAACCAGGAGAGAAATCAGAACAGCAGCCCCTTGACCTGCTTGACGTCCGTCAAGCGGATGTCCTTGAGCATGAGCACCCACACGAGGGCAAGCACCATGATAGCAGTACCTGCGACGAGCATGCGGCTCTGCGTCTCGGCGTACGCGTCCATGATCGCGCTCCGCGTCGCGCTGCCGACGGGATAGCTCAGCTGCACCTCCAGGTCGTCGTATATCGCCTCCCAGTCGGCCTTCGCATCCTCGGGAAGCAGGCGCTGCAGCGCGCCGGGCAGCGTGTGCGTCCAGACGGCACCCGAGATGCTATTACCGACCGCGCCGCCCATATAGCCGAACAATCCGAGGATCGCCAGCACGGCCGCGACGTCGCCGTGCGCCGCGCTCGCCATGACGGCGATCTGCTGGCCGATGATCATGGTCCCGCCGGCGAACGCGATGAAGATCTCGCACATAACCACGAGCCCGATCGGCGTGCCCGGCTTCCGGAAGTGGATGAGCAGCCCGACGAAGAGGATGTACAGCGGCACGCTGACGAGCAGCAGCCACTTGTACCGCCCGGTGAGCCGCATGAGCACGCCGACGACGAGCAGCCAGACGCCGGAGACGACGTCGAAGATGCCGCCGATGTAGCCCGCCTGCGAGAGCGTCAGGCCGTAGACGACCTGCAGGTATGAGGAGAAGTAGCTGTTCCAGCAGTAGTACGCGATCTGGTACGTCGCGTCCAGGAGGCAGGCACCGAGGACGTTGCGCGAGAGCAGCAGGTGATAAGGGACGAATGGCTTCGGCGAGACGTAGCGCTCGACAAGGACGAACGCGAATAGGCACACGAGACCGAGCACGAGCATCGCGATGATGTGCGCCGAGCGCCACTTGTCTGCAGCCGCCTCCGCGATCGAGAACGGCAGCAAGAAGAGTACGAGCCCGGCAGCCAGCAAGATGACGCCTAGGACTAGGCAAGGGACGTTAGAGCTGGCGTCGATCAAGTAACACGAACGTACGATCAAACTCGACAGCATAATGGGCGACGCTCTGCACCCACGTCCGTCCGCTGGGAGTCCTGACGAGAAGGCCGTTGCGTTTCGCCTTCACCTGGTTGGAGTACAGCACGTAGAATAACGGGGTGGCGACGACAGGGAGCACTATCGCCCAGCAGCCGTACGCCCAGCGCCAGTTGTCTGCGTAGAAAAGCTCGGCGGCCTTCGGGCCGGCGAACGCGGTGATCATGTATGGAGAGGACGTGAATGCGAACGCGAGGCCGCGATCGCGCATGGTCGATGTGTCGGCCGTGATCACGTCAATGCTGTAAATCATGCCGCTGAAACCAATCGAGTAGAATACCTGTGACGCGTCTCAGCGTGGAGTCATGAAAAAGAAATGTCCATGCACCTGAGCCGCACAGTACGTCTCGATGTTCGTACAGACGGCGGTCAGGATAAGCCCGAGCGTCGATATGCTCGCCATGAGCGCAAAGCCACCCGGGCGGCCCCAGAGATCGAGCAGCTTCGCGACGGGCAGGTACGCGGCGCCGGTCATGACGTTGGAGACGATCGCGATGACGGGGATGAGCGAGTGGAGGTCGAAGCCGCTGACGACGTATGCGGAGAGGTTGTAGGTTATGGACGACTGGAACGCGTTCGTGAAGTAGAGCAGGAACATGCTGATTCAAGTCTCAGCGGGCCGCTGCACACACACGCGCGCGCGCAGGGGAGGACGTACCAGATGTAGGCGACGACGAGGTGCGGCTTGCTCCATGTCAGCGTGATCGCCTCGACCTGGCGCACACCGTGAGCAGCGTCGGCAGGGACCTCCGCGAGCGACGGGATCGATGCCGCTTTTTCCGGCAGCTCGGTGTCCGGCGCTGGCGGCTTATCCGAGTCGCCGAGAGCGACTGCAGGCTTCTGCTGGAATAACCGCAGGGACATGGCTCCGGTAATGGTCGCGGGGAGCAGCTGAGATTCGACAGAAAAAGCCAGGGCGAGACATCTTATCCCGTTATCTGATACGATGGATTGCCGGATAGGCGCCAGCGACCCCGGCCGAAAAAAAGGCCATCAGCGGCTGGCCTGGACGGTGCCACGTTGCACCCGCCCCGAACGGCTTAGCTGCCTCTGTCGTGCGCTCCCACGACGGTCGTCGTGCGGAGGCAGGGAGCACGAGCGTTCACGGACGCGTCGCAGGTTTCGGCCGAACAGTTTGGACGTAGGCGCGGACAGCGGGCGGGCTGAGGTTGATCCGTGCCGCCCTGTTCACGCGCGGTTGGGCACCCTCGCCATTGAGCCATGCAGGGGCCAGTGATCGTGCTAGGGGTAACTGGAAGGGAGTCGAAAGGGGCCGGCGCGCGAGGGGTCGTGGTGATGGAACCGTGGGAAGGAGCAACTAACGGACTTTGAAAGCGTGTTTGCTCTTCTCCTTGGGCTGTCAACGGACCGATAACGTCCATTTTGTCTCAGGCTTGGGCACTCGTCCGTCTTTGCTGCTCCGTACGCTCCGCAAGAC
Source organism: Auricularia cornea (assembly GCA_030578095.1). Classification (NCBI taxonomy): domain Eukaryota; kingdom Fungi; phylum Basidiomycota; class Agaricomycetes; order Auriculariales; family Auriculariaceae; genus Auricularia; species Auricularia cornea. The sequence continues at coordinate 6,432,471 of JARLTE010000007.1, forward strand.
ATCCAGTCTTGAAAAGAAAATGGTGTGCAAAGAAGCTGCTTCGATATCGAGTGCTATTTCAAAAGAACGTCGGACAAGCGGATACTTTTCAATGTGGCTACGGTATGTAAACTCGAAGCCGCCGATTATGTGCGCCAAAGCTCGACGTGGAGGTTATTGTAGAACGTCGTTCCGTCCTGGAAGCTGTTGGACTTGCCGCCGACCTTGCCGATGCCGTCGTTCTTGCAGGCGTTGATGAGGTCGCGCGTGTACACCGCCATCTGGCTGCACGGGATGCACCCGCCCTTGACGTTGCCCTCGGCGCACACGGCCACTGCACCCAGTCAGGTCAGTCCACGCGCCACGAATACTCGAGCATCCCGGTGCACGTACCGCGGCAGTTGCCACGGACCATCATCTGCGTGCACGTCGTCGTCTTCTGGCAGCAGTACTGCCCGCCGAGCGCGCTGAGTGCGTCCGCGGCGGCGTAGCAGTCGCCCGTGTTCGGGCTGTTGTCCGACGTCTCGCAGACGGCGGAGGCGAGCGCGATGCTGGCGAGGAGGGCGACAGCGCGGGTGAAGAACATCGTGGGTGGCGAGGGTCGATGCGGCTCCCCAGCCTCGCGCGCGCTGCCTTTATACTCCGCGACGCGTTCGTCTGGGCACACGACCGCGTCCAATGCTCGATCCCGTGGCCCAGGCACATCAATCCGTCATCTCTAAGTAATCCACATAGGTAACCGCAGTCGAGGCATAATTTGTGGATCGGCCAGTGAACGACGGCGCCCTTCCCTCGCAGAGCGCTAGGAACCCGGAAACCGGTGCATCGCGCAGGAGTACGCTTCTGAGCTCTTCGCCTAGAAGGAAAGATAAGGCGTGCTCAGTCGAAATGGCTATCCTCTGGCGCGCGCACCGTGCAAAACTCCGAGGCTGCGGAGCCGGACGCTGCGCATCAAAGGTCGGGATGCATAATCAGAGATCTCTCCCAATGGGGCTGGATATCTCAGAGTTATTCAACTCACACGATCGTCCGTCCTTACGGCAGCTTGTGGCACTGACAGGTCGCGGACGGGACATACTCGGACTCGGAGACTGCGCCGCATGCAGTAGGATGTGCATGATCCCGAGCTCGAAGTGCGTGCTAAGCGATAGGATCGACATTTGTGAGTTGGGAGTAGGGTATATGGGCCGAAAGACGCACTTGAGCTGAGTCCTTGCCTGGCCCCTCAGCAGTATCGCACACGATCCTTCTGGTACTCCGCAGAGTACATGCTTGTGATCGTTCGGTTGCGGAGTCTGCTGGGAAGGAGCTTGAGAGCATCGAGGGTATTCCTTTGTTGCATTCTATCCCCGACCTCCAGCTTAGACAGTGAGCTCAATATATTGGAAGCGGACATTCCACCCCAACGTATAGACACGCGGGAGAATGATTGGGTACGATGTACAATAACCCCAATGAATCTCTTTGGCGAAGGACCAAGTCAATCCCAGTCTAGCAGAGTTGTGTACGGTCCGCTGACGAAGAATGGTTCGTTCGTCACGATGACCGGCGCAGGCTCCGGGTCATCAACCTGGATGTTCTCTACCAGGCACAGCAGCCGCGAAACAGCGGCTGTGTCGTTCTCCAGGAGCCGCGTGCGCTTCAGGCAGAGTACACCCAGCACCGGCGCCTCGAAGCTAATGCGGTTCTCAATGAACTCGGACACGGCGCCCGCCTCGAGGTGCAGCGGCGGCATGTTCGGTGGCCGATGAAGCGGACGTTCAGCAACCCAGGGCAGGAGAACGTCCGCTCTATGTCGCGCGGAAGAAGAAAGATGCTGTCCTGCGCGTCGTCCGTCATGTAGAACGAGCTGAGCAGGATTGAAAGCGTTCTCAGCGCGGGTGCCGGCGGAAGGGGCTCGCCAATGCAGAGCAAGCGGTCCTCAATGACCAACGTCACCAGCGACGCAAAGGTATCGGGCCCGGGGCGCGCTTCGAGCGGGATGTTGCGCACGGTGTGCTCCCCCGAGCCGCCGTCAAACCACATGTCGACGCGGATGCGCTCGTCGGGCGAGAGGAGGATCTCCATGCGCAATACGGCTACCGACCGTCCCGGCGGCACAATGTCCGCGAGCATCGAGGTCGCCCGTTCCGCGGGGATTCCGGCTTTGTTGTACGAGACGCTGACTTCAGCGATGTCGTGGTGCCGCAGGCGGCGCATGAGCGCGGAGGGATCGATCTGGGCCTGGTTGGCAATGACCGCGAGGTTGACCAGATTCTCGGGTAACGCGAACGGTTTCAGCGGCTCGTCGCTGGTGTTTGCCGGCGGTTCTTCGTCCTGCCACCAGTCGAGCTCGATGGCGAGGCCGGTCAGGCCGGGAAAGCGCTCCAGCATCAGGCAAATGTCGCTCAGGGCGGTGCTCTGGTTCGACGGACAAAAAAGGAGCCGCTTTACGGTGCGCAGAGAATCGCACGGCACGAGCGAGCGGATGTTGGCCTGGACCTTGACCAGGTCAAGTCGCGGCGCATCGCCTGCGAAGATGCGCAGACTCTCGTCAAAGGTCCGGTTCAGCTGCTCGAGATGGTCCAGCAGTCTGAATTGACGCAGTCGAGGAGCAGGGCAGCACAGCGCACGGGTCACCGCGATCTGGGCTTCTTCGGGTAGAGCATCGTAAAGGTCAAGCTTTAATACGGTACATCTGTGAAGATGTGCCACGAGCCCCTGCGCGACCTCTGGCCAGTTGTGGGGCGTAACGCTAACAGTCAGGGAGATATTAGCCGCAGCAGACCGTGCAAGCAGCGTCTGTAGACCGAGACTGGACGACGATCTGTACCGTAAGCAGCTCCAGATCGCAGGGCTCCCAGTGAGGATAGCAGTTCTCCAGCGGTGGCATACGTGGCTCGCTGAGATGCAGTCCTTTGTCGGCAAGAAGTCGAAAATGATGCAGAGCAGCTCAACGGGCAGCTTTGTCAGGACAACAGCACTATCGTTCAGCGCAGCCGAGAACGCTGCGATAGAGCGATGGGCCACGTTCAGTACAGCGAGTGATATATCCTGGAGCGCAGCCGCCGGGGCGAGATATCTGTATCAGGGTTCCAGCGCAGCATGGGTGACTGAGGCGAGAGCGGCGCACCGTGACTCGTCGCGGGCAAAGTCCAATGCGGCATTGCAGGCACGCGTTATGACGCTGTCTATCTCTGCCTGTAATACCTCTGGGAGGATCCAACTCGGATCCATCCTTGCTTGGACGATCGGTGCGTGCAGGAGAGATCGCGGCGAGGCTGACGTAGGCTGACGGCCGCTATTGGCGATAGACGCTCCGACGCGGGCTAGGCGCCCGCTTCTTCGCCATCGCGGGATATGAGTGTCGTGGTCGTGTGTGGGTATCTGGGCCCAGAAAGACAAGCTGCGTCCTCTGGAAGCCTAAAACGATTTGCTTGCTCGGAACAGAGCCCGGTTTATTTGGTCGTTGTTTGTTGCCTCTCTCTCTCTCGACCAAAACGCATCCCGAGAGCTTTAAGTCGTCTGAATTCAACCGAGAAAGCTCCCCCCCGTCCTGTTTCAGTATCGCAATGCTATTCTCATCCGCAGATGCGCATCCTCCCAGCCTCCCAGAACCAGCGCACCAGTGGGACTATGTACACAGACCGCGATCGTGCTAAGGTTGCGGACTCTTTGCCCTAGGGGAATTCTTCGGACTGTTTCATTCGTTTTCGCTCAACACTACAGCACTTGCAGCGCGGCTTTCAACACGTCTCCGTTCGCGCGGAAACCAGGGACAAGACGCCGTCCCTTTTAGCAAATAATGCATATCCTCCGACGCGCCTGAATGCGCTGCTCGATTCGGGTGTCTCAGAGCATGTCATGCCTCCTCTCCGGCATCTGATTCATTCCCCCCGCACGTCTCGCACGCCAGCTGACGCGCCCGATCCGCGAATCGCGTCATCCCGGCGTCTGCGCTGCTGACCAATCCAGGGTCAGGTCCTATATCTACCGCCGCCGTGCCACCCACGGGCCCCTGTCTCCGTTCTTCCCACCATGTCCCGCGATACCTCGAACCAGGGCGACATCACGACACTCCCCACGGGCGCCGACGGCTCATTCATCCGTGCGCCGTCCTCGTTCCGCAGTACCATCGCTCCTGGGGACGCTCAGAGCGGGAGATACCACCTTTATGTTTCTCTCGGCTGCCGTACGTCCGCACGCACGTCAACGTCGCGTTTTCTGCTTTGACGCGCGCCTGCTACAGCATGGGCGACGCGGACGCTGATGACACGCAAGCTCAAGGGTCTCGAGGCTCATGTCGGCGTCACCATCGTCAGCCCGCGCATGATCGGCGATGGCTGGGCGTTCAGCGGCGTCGACGCGTTCCCGGGTGCGGAGACAGACCCCAACGAGGGCGCGCAATATCTCAGGGATATCTACTTCAAGGCAGCCGCGGACTACAGCGGCCGGCGCGTCTTTGCTTGCTCTTCTACCGTCTACAGGCTAGGCTGACATCGGGAAAGCTTTACGGTGCCCGTGCTATGGGACAAAACGAAGCGCACGATCGTGAATAACGAGTCGAGCGAGATCATCCGTATCTTTGACACTGCGTTTAACGACCTTCTCCCGCCCGACCGCGCCGCGCTTACGCTCTATCCGGAAGGGCTGCGTGCGGAGATCGACGGGCTCAACGACTGGGTGTACTCAGACGTCAACAGTGCGTGGCGTGAGTGTCATTCTGGTTGAAACTGACGGTGAATGCAGATGGCGTTTACCGTGCAGGCTTCGCGAAGACGCAGGGAGCGTACGAAGAGGCTGTCATACAGCTCTTCGCGGCGCTGGACCGGCTCGAGGCTCTTGTCAAGGGAAAGGACTTCCTCGTCGGAGGCCGCCTGACTGAGGCGGATGTGCGGCTTTTCGTTACGCTCGTACGTGCCCGGATTTGCCGCACCCGTCCCCAGGAAGCTCAGATTGTCGCAGATACGCTTCGACCCAGCGTACGTCGGCCACTTCAAGTGTAACCTGCGCACCATCCGCGACGGCTACCCCGAGCTCAACCGGTGCGTCATCACGTGCAATGTGTGCGCCCATTGTCTCACAAACTCAATCTCAACTGCGAAGATACATGAAGAACCTGTATTGGAATTACGATGCATTCAAGAGTTCCACCGACTTCGACCATATCAAGTCTGGATACTACTACAGCGGGATCAACGTGAGTTCCAGCGCTCTTGAATCCCCCGCGTATAGTGACCCCGCCTCGCGCTCTGCAGGTTAATCCCACACGAATAGTCCCTATAGGCCCCGTGCCGCACATCGAGCCACTCTAAGTAGAATAAAGCCGAAATCTCAGTGCGCACATGCTACAGCATCCAGAGCGATGGTGCAATCTCACTGCCGGTGATGTCTTTTCCGACGGCATGATACATAGCACCGCTAGTTTCTGAAATGAGATCGACTCGATGGAATAGATCATTGAAGGATCAGATCACCGTGCTCGTGAGAGACAATGAGACCGTCGTAGATTACATCGGGTAAATGCGCACGGGGCGCATTCTAGCACTCAGGCACGATGAACCGTTTGGCGAATCGCACAAAGTCCGCGCAGTTCATCCCCTGGACAACAGGCGCAGCGGACCTGATGGTCACTGTCTCCAGAAGGTCCGCATCGTATAACAGGAGCGAGCGGAAGTTACGCCTGAGCGCGCCGAGCACGCCGTTGATGTAGTCTTCGTGTGCCTCGACGTCGTCGTCCGACCCGCCTATCTCGAGCGTCAAATGCTGCAACCTGGGAGCAATGACGAAATAGAATTCAGATTCGTTGACGGGTAATGAGTCGTCGATGACGCCGGTGAGGCCCAGCTCGAGCGAGACGAGGTGCGGCGCGTGCCATCGCGCATTGAAGAACTCACCGATGTGCTCGATGCACACCGAGAGATGGGCAAGCCGATCGGCGACATGCTCCAGGACGTACGCCAGCCGGCCGGGCTCCCAGAACGCGGGACTCGTGGCGATCTCCCAACGTCGACTGCCGTCCTCGGCGGTAAGTGTGATTTCGGGCGATTTTGGTGATATGCGAAGGTTGATCTGCCCACTGCATTGCGTGAGGAACTGCTCCAGCGGAAAACGAACTGACTGCGCCCCGACGAGGGTGAGATGCGGGATGGCTGTCCCCTGCCACGCGACGATCGGCGCGAAGTCGACGCCGTCTTGCTCTTCGTCCCCTTCCCCGTACGGCTGGCCATGAAGCGTGATATGGCGCAGCGTGCGCGGGAAAGGCGGGAGAGGCAGCCGCGCGCCGTCATGGACGCCGAGAAACTCGGCGTTGACGAGGTTGGGGCAGCAGCGATACAGATGTTCGGATGCGCCCAAAACCGGCAGCGTGCAGACGAGGTCGCAGAGCGCTGTATACGGCGGAGACGTCGCCGAGAACTCGAGAGCGGGGCCGACGAGGCGGCGCAGATTCGGGAGGCGCAGACCGTCGAACTCGGGCTCGATCGCGATGCTGGTATAGATACTGAGGGGATCCTCGTGGTCCCGGAAGATAAGCGACGTGAACTCAGGAAGGGGCGTCCCAGAAGCAGCCAGACAATAGAACACGTGTGATGGCCCGTCGTACTCTTGCAGTCTGCGTGCATCGCGTCCTACGGCAGATGCTATGGCGGATTCGTAGTCTTCGGACTCGCCAAAGTGCGAGTGCGGGAGGCGAATACGAAACGGCAAAGATTCTGAGCGTTGTAGCATCGTCTTTAGCATGGCGTAGCTCCGATGTTGGTCCTCTTCTGACACGAAGTTGGTGCAGGCGAAATCCGCCCATAGACCGCGCTCAGACAAGGCGACGTCTCTCCATGCCCGCGAGATGTGGCTAGCCCGGATGCGGGTCGGCAGGTCTGCAAAATACAGACAGGACGCAGTCAGCTCAAACGGCAGCTGCAGCATTGCTGATCGCTCGATCGGTCTGGACGGATGGAATATTGAGGCTGGCGGGGCACAAGCGCGGCACTGGAATATGATGCTTCTACATGAGCATGCTTTCGTAGCCAAATGGCTCAAGACGCACGTCTGCCGTTGAACCTAAACTCGTCCAGTTGCGCTGCTGCGCAAGATCCGGAACGAAGCAAACTCCGCGTTCCGCTCTTGTCATCCACCATCATGTTGGCCTCCGATCGCCTGGCGCTGCAGGATCAGTTCATGTCCGTTTGCGCGAAGGCCGACTGGTATCAGCTCAGGTACGCTTTACAGGCTAAATGCCTATTACCAAATTTACCACGTTGGCTACCAGCACGTGCGACGCGCAGGCGGTGGTGGACGACATTCTTCATACCGCGCGGACAATTCTGGCCGACGCCTGCCACCGCAGAAACCAATCAATGTCCAGTTGCGCTGTACCGCCCGAGGTTTTGGCCAGTTGCTTCGCATTCCTGCCGCCGAAGGGTCGCGTCAAAGTCTCTCACGTTTCCCGGACATGGCGCACCGTAGCCATTGAGTGCCCGTCTCTCTGGAATGACATCACATGCGCTTCAGGAGACGACGGGCTGTCTCCTGCGCTCGTCAAACTCGCGTTCACGCGTTCTTGCTCGCTACCAATACAACTTGACCATCAGGGATGGTTGAATACCGACACAGCCAACCTCATACACATGCACTTGCATCGCGTCGCCTCACTGAAGCTCTACAGCTACTCGGGCCTCGCGTTTCTCAACCACCCGGCCCCGCTTCTCCAGTCTCATTCTGATGGATGACGCCTCGCTCTCCGAGGAGTTTCTTGCCCGTACACCGGGACGACTGGCAACACTTCATGCATATCTACTCGTACTTCCAGAATCATGCCCAGCACTATCAGCACTGACGACGCTCCGCGCATCTGCGAGCCGGAATATGACGCTGTCCGGCATCTTTGCAATGTGCCCGCGTCTCCGAAATCTATCTCTTTGGCATCTCAAGCGGAACAACATCTCGTCTCTCGGGCGGCCTCCCGAATTTCTTGACACCCTCTCGCTCTCGACGAACCATCGCGACTGTAACCTCATTGAAGTCTACGAAGTGTTCAAGGATTCGAATACCCTCCAGCGCATCAGCCTTCACTGCAACATGGTTGGCCGTGCTCATGACTTCGGGCATGCGTTGCATGGCGCCGTCGAGATGGACGTCAACGTTCTTGCCGGCGGTTCCATCGTTCTCTCGGCGCTCTTTTCAAGCCGGCGCCGGCTTACAGTATCGTGGCCGCTCGACAATGCGTATGCCGCGACTGAGCAGCGCGTCTACCCGCCCTTCTTCGCGCAAGCAGTACCGTGCTTCGATCAGCTACGCACGGTCAGCATGCCGCTCGGAATGCTTCCTTTCTTCATCCTGGACGCCCCGCCCTTGCCCGCGCTCGAGGAGCTCCGCGCTGGAATCACTCCGGGTTCGGACCTCCGGTGTGAACCCGAGGAGTCTGAGCTGGACGGGCTGCGAGGCTTCACGGCTATTAGACCCGACTTCCGGCTGGTATTCCACGTCGCCCATCCCCGTGGAACAACTGTAGATGACGCCCGATTGCTCCTGCGGCGCCTCTCCGACTGCGCCACGCGCCTCCCTATCGTCGTTACGGGATTCGCTGCGGGTGCGATCCCGGACGAGGTTCCGCGTGAACTGAACGTGACATTTGTACCACAAGCGTAGACCATAGTGTGCAGTGGCTGGTGAAACTCGCGCACAGTGCCGTAGAGTCTTGAAGCCTGTCCTCGCAACGACAGGTTTCCTGCCAGTGCCCTTGAGTCGATATCGGAAGCGCAATCTTGCAGCTACATCCATCGTCCAGCCTTGTCGGACGTCTCGGCCATTCAGTCTGAGTCATCATCTGTTCTTCCGGCCTCGATGAGTCGATATAGGCCATTGCAATCTGTGCTTCACGAGTCTCGGCCTCAGGTTCTCTCCAACTGCGCCCACGGCAACGCTGCCATAATCTCCCGCAGGCCGCAGACGGTGATGGTGTGGAGGAGGGGCACATCTTAATGGTGCATGCGGTCGCGCAGGAGCCGGAGCATGAGCGCGCCGCAAATGCAGTTATCGGTGGGATTTGTGTGCGCGTGCAGATCCCGCACATAGCGCAGCCTCTGGTGCAATGCAAAAGGACGGGGACTCGGGATCGCGGCCTTCTGTGGCAAAGAGATTTGAGAGAGGGATCAGAGCAACCGCGCGGAGAATGACGTGTAAAACCGGCACTTAGGGCTCTCAATGCAATATGGTACTCAAAGAAAGTAAGCAGTATGCTGGGTACGCAGCGCGCAGCTGGATGGACACAGGCGCATCTCGAACTCTTCAGTGGCGCCCACGCCGGATGACGCTCGGGATGAAGGCCGCGCGGGTCGAGCCTGTCGCGCTGTTGAGGTCTCGTAGCGGGATCTGGCGCCGAGGTCGGAACTGCAGGTAATACTGTATCGCCAGGGGAACACTTCGCACCGTGAGACGGGAAACACCCCGTAGTGTCGCAGCGTGCGGAAGATTAGAGACTATATCGCTGAGCGAGAGCATTATGTCAGTCCGTCTGCGTTCTCAGCGCCATGGGAGACGATGCAAAGGCATGGGTAGACATGGGACATGGATGCGACGAGGTAGGATAGACTATGAGGCCCGTCAAGCAGCATGTCCCGACGCCCGGCCAGGTGAAATGCAGGGACCGCTTCATCGACAGCGGCCAGGGAAATACAGGGTCATACGGCGCGCGTAATGCGAAATGGATTGCACCTGGGTGCACTTACTGCTCCTGCGTGCGCAGGTTCGGACGTGACGGAAGCAGGAGGGCAAGCCACGAAACATCCAGCCGCGTGCAAGCCGTGTGGCGGCATTTTCGACCCGACTCCGCGGCAGCGAGCTGAATCGTGGTAATGAATACGGAGATAATTATTTTTCTGAGTGGTGTGTGAAGCAGCTCGGGCTGGCACATCGTTGGGATTCTGGCGCTGTTGGTCTGCAGGTCACGGTGCGGAAGAAAACGCGGTTCCGGCTGGCTCCGGTGCTTGTCCTCAAGCTATCATCTGCGCAGCCGCTGGCGCATCGACGCTGCCTGTCTGCTACCTTCTAACGCGCTGCACAACCCCTGTCTTGGCTATAATCGCCCGCGCTACTTGTCTCGAAAGCTCATTTACCTGGCGATTTTCTAGTGATTTCCCGGCCGAGTACTTGGCCTATTTCACCCCGTCGTCTCAGCCTCTGTGCATACGGGTCTCGGGCTTCTACATGCAGAGGTCTCTATCTTATATGCGCCCTTTTGGCGCGAGCGTATCGCTTGTGTTTGCGGCCGTTTTCAGCGGCGTGTGCATTTCAGCGGTCAACCTGATATAGGTTCATGTTCTGCGCGTGCTGGCGCAGCACATGCGCCCCACCTCGAAGGTACTGATACACAGATTGTGTGATTTGACACCGGCGTCCCGCGCTGCTTGGTGCTGACAAGCGGTCCTCACACGCGCCTTCAACTGTTCGCACGCTCGCCATCGTTGGAATGCAGGAGATCGCCGCGTGCGCAGCCAAAGCGACTGTCTAAACGCGGACCATGCGGTACGGCTTCATATCAGGTTGGAAAATGTCGCGCGTGCACCCTCTCAGGGCGCGAGGGCTCGTGCGCGCTTATTGTGCGTGCAAACGCGCATTCTGGACGTACTGGCTATGCTCCTGTTGGTCCTCGAGGAGTACACCGTAAACATGGCTCACTGGCTGCTCGCTATGCTGCACCTTACGCAGTAGGAGCCTGCGAGCGTCGGATTTGCAGTCCCGACAGGCGTGATCTTGTCGGTTGGCTGCGTCATTTCCGGTGTGCCACCCGTTCCTCGCACAGCACGGCGCCGGCGCCGCTGGTATTGTGGACGATTTGTGATCGTTCTTTGTGACCCGGCTGCCTTCCTCTGCGCTACCGTCTCGCGCGCAACGTACATTGCGAGCCTTCCCTGCGCGTGCTTGTGCTCGTGGTGCCGCGGCGCATGCGCGCTCGCGACAGCCCCGCATGGGTAGATGATATCCGCGCCCGGGAACGCCTTCCACCACAGCATACGAATGCAGTCGGCCGAGAAGCGCGGGGTGCGACGCTGCCGCAGCAGTCACATGCGCTGCAATATGGTCGCGGTCGACGCGCGCAGGTCTCGCGTCGAGGATTGCGACGTGCAGATTTCGCTGCGGGGGGTCAAGTGGAAGACGCTCGTCTAGCTGACGACAGCGCCAGACTGCTCTGCCAGCGCGTTGGGTACCCCCTGCTTCATTGTGTGCGCGCGCGAGTTGTGTCGCACTCCGGCAGTCTGACTGCATGATCATGGCTTTTTCATGCCTAAGACCTCGGCGTTGCCCCCTGTGAGTGAGGGTGGTTCCTGGCGACGTGTCCCGTGTCTCAGTCTCGAGCAAGTTGCGTGATCCGCGTTGAGGGGACCGCGCGCGCTGGCATTCGTAATCTGGACCTTCAAGTCATCTCCCACCGGGGGTACTACTCGTCCGGGTTATGGGACGCGATGGTGAGTGTCTGCGTCTCACCGCATAATGTGCCGTTCTGTAGCCTCTTCATCGGGGTTTGAACCGTTTCAAGCGCACGCCATGGTGCTCGTTCTCATTGGCAATGCGCCCAATCTTCATCGCGTTCGCTGGCGGAACAAGGATCGTGAGACAGTGACCCAGCGCGGTGCGCGTATTTCCAGCGCGGTGCTCGCACTCCTTGGCCTGTCGGACGCCCAGGCGGCCGAGCGGGAAAGTGCCTTTCCTGGACGGGTCTCGGATTCGCGGACAGGTCCCGGGCCGACCACGAGGTGTGACACGCTTCTTCCGCTGCCGTGCCAGCGCCGGCTTGCTGACACGCAGCTTGCTTCACACCCACGACGTCGACATGCCCGACGGTGCCAACGCCGACGCGCGCGCTGATGATGCAGATCGACCTCGCAGTACGTGTCGCTGCGGTCTGTGGCGCAGGTTATGGGCCTCTGACCACTCTGATAGCTCGTGCGCCGGAGATCAACCCCGATCGCGTCGGGGAGGAGCTCGCAGACGACGCGCGCATCTGGAGGGTGTACGACCGCGTCGCGAAGGAGGACGACGACAGGCGAATCGCGCACTGGAACCGCGGGCTCGATAACCTGGCGCTATTCGTACGCTCACGCCGCTTTACTGGTCGTCGGGCCCCTGATAACTCTGCTCCCAGGCCGGCTTGTTCTCCGCGGTCACGACTGCCTTCATCATCGAGGCACAGAACGACATGAAACCCGATTACGCTCAGCTCACTTTTCAGGTCCTCAATGCCTCTGCCTTCCAACAGCACTTCGTACCCGAACCGTTCGCTGTTCCATCTGCAGCGCGGACGGTTAACTGCCTCTGGGTCACCAGTCTGTTTCTCAGTCTCTCTGCAGCGCTCATTGCCATTATGGGCAAGGACTGGATCGGGATGTACGTTGTTCGCCCAGACTGCAACCTTCGCCAGTGGGCAGAAATGCGGACCTACCGACTGCGATGCGTCGAGCGGTGGTGTATGTCGGGGGTCATCGCCGCCGCCCCCGTCTTGCTGCATGTCTCTCTTCTACTATTTGGTTCTGGCCTCGCCGTGTTCGTCTCCTCGGACCCAGTGACGCAGTATCTCACCATCGGGCTTTCCTTAACTACTGGTGTCCTTTATCTCATTACCACAATCAGCGCCGTGGTATTCTCATCCAGCCCGTTTAAGTCACCCGCAAGCCAGATGCTGCGTTCGGCCCTTTTCGCGTTCTTTTCCTACATGTGCTTCCTCATCTACCAACCAAAGCGCGGGCTCATTCCCTCCCTACTGGAACATGTCAATGTCCTGGCACTTAGACGCGCGGAGGGCTCCGCGTTTCTGCCTGCTCAGGTGCCCCACAACGGGAGCAGGCCCACTTGTCGGGGCCCAGCGGCAATTGTTTCTCTGGCAGGAAATGCCGCTGTCGCCCGCTTGAAGACATTGCATACCTCGCTACGTATGACATACTACGGATTCGAGTGGTCGCGTATGAAATCGCGATTCGTGGTCCTCTGCCATCGATTTGGACTGGACTGGTTTTCCTCTTCCACGTGGACTGATCTCCCGGCTGAGCGTAGACCGAAACTGCTCGCTCAGGCGCTCTCGTGGCTTAGCAGCGCGTCGCAATCTCCTGACGTGTTCCGCGCCGTCGTATTTGCTCTCGGGGACCTCGACGTCGGTCCTCAAGTTGGACTGCACGTCTCACTGGCGTTACGCACGCGCCTGAGGGCGGACATTCGTCGCACCTGGAATCTTGTGGACTTTCTCACCTTATCTCGCTATGTTCTTGCTGATCGCAACACTCCCGGGGATGCTGTATTGGACTACGCCCAGTTCGAAGCTCGCCTGAACGCTTCGAGGGACTCTGCGCTGCAGTGCGAGGACAGCCTAGCAGCCAGGATCAAGGGCTGGCCTGCCAACCTCCGTTACGATGAACTTGAAGATTCTTCGCCCTCTCCGACGACCCAGCCCAGGATGATGGAGTTTCTCTTGCCGTATATCCAGCAATCTGGATCTTACGCAACTCCTGCCTTGATACATGTCGCACATAGGTACATGGCGCATCTCGGGGTGCCGGGGCCTTTCGGGTTTGCAAACCTGGAAGCCCTCCTCTACGGAAGCCTTGATGCCTCGGCTCGCGCGGCATACATAGCCGAAGTCACTGTACGCAGCAATAGGCCTCTCGCGTTCGTAATTCCAATAACTTATTCTTATATAGCACACATATGGCGGAAGAATGGGAGTTGTCGAGCTTCTGACCTTTGTCTGCTGCTATCGCGGGTTCCCCGATGGCATCACCAAACCAGCAGTGGAGCTCATCATGGACATCCTGCCGCGACTTTCTGTCAGAACAAACAGGTGCCTCGCCCATCTGTTGGAGGGGAGGCGGTCTTGGGACTCTAATTCGCTTTCGATGCCCAAGAACTGGTCGTTACGTTCCCTTTCTAGGCTCTCCGAATATCTGCCAGGTCCTGCTCTGGAACTGCGGTCAGTCTACACGGACCCGGAGTCAGTCTACAGGGACTGGTGGTTCAACCTTGCCCTCGCACGCACGTCGGTCATGCTCCTCTCTCCAATTCACGGTCCTTTCGGTGGGCTGGTCTGCCTCGCCAAAGAACCATGCTGATCAGATCAGATCATCAAGGGGCCCGGATCGCGTGTCTATTTGACCAGCTCTGTCACCCACACAAGGTTCTGAGCGACATGAATATAGAGATTATCCGCCCTATTCTCGAAAGCGGTGCGCTTCTCCGAATGGTGGAAATGCCACCACCGTCTGACAGGACTGCCCGCTACACTACTGAGATCCTGGCGGCAATCATTAGCGAGCTGGGTCGACTGCTTCGCGACAGAGACAGCGTTCGCGTCGGCGCGGAGCTGTTTGGATTACTGGCGTTCGTCGAAGTCAAAGGCGAGAATGCCAAGACCATGGCCTGGGACCTCGGAGAGTGGCTTCGCACAGAAGCACACAGTGTTCTGCGAAAATGGCCTTCCGCGGCTGTTCCAATGTAGCTTGTTCATGATGCCCTCGCTGCGATTTATCCGCTGTGCACGAGCAATCATGAACTATGCGCCCATTGGGATCACGTCGACTATCCCGGGCGTCCAGGCGATATCGTAAGCACGCTTGGCACTGCAGAAACATCCTTCTCACCTTTCCCCCTGAGTTCTCCGACCCATTCCTCGACGTTGGCGAGTTCTTCATTAGCGCCGAGGCACCGTCACGGTGAGCATAGCTCTCGTATCCCCCGAGTAGTTCATTCAGGCTGACTTATCGCCTTCAGGCCAGCGTGGAGAAATGTGAGATCAAGCCGGCGTGCAGGAGTGAGGATAAAGTAGCCGATCCTGGGACCGAATTTTGTCCTGAATCGTATTCAACCTTGACTGTTGACATCCCCCCAATTGCGAATCTGAGAAGGGAAGGAATGGACAAGCCTTCCAGTCCCGACAACGTCGTCGACATCAGCGTCTGGCGCGGTATTACGTAGTGGATGGAAGTCAAGGGGCAACCGGATAATCGATGCACACATCATTAGGCTGGCCTGTCACCCTACTCTCAGATGAGCGGTGACATCGTGAATTATTCCATCGCCGCAGGTGCGACGCGAACGTTTGTGTCTGTGGTATGGCGAGCAGGAGCGTGAAGACAACCGTTCTGTCAGGCGCAGGTTCGTGGTCTAGTGAGCTCCCTATTAGCTGCGTGCCGTCCGGGCGCACGAGAAAGGCAATGAGCCGTACACATCATGCACTCAAGTCGATGGTCACCGGGACGAAGTTCGGCCCAAAGCAACAGGGTATGTATACATGCGTGGTACACAGAGAAGCCGAGAATCGAAGTATCTATGACCCTCTGGCCGTACGAGGGCTCGCATGTCAATCTGTATCTGGCTACTGAGATGATAGGACAGCATACTTTCTTCCTATCTAACATCGTCGAGGTGCGGGCCCAAAACGGAACAGCGGACCGAAGCTTCCGATTTTGCGTTGTTCCCATCCTCACACCATCCAGCTCGCGTTGCAGCCTGCTGCCCCTAGTCTGCAACGACCAACCTCGCAGTGCGCCCCGCGAGTAACCGCGAAGCCTGAAGCATCATCTAACATCCTGCGGTACTACTATAGGGCCTTTCAATACTGACTCTTACCGACGTTGCCTTGCTCACAAGCCACGCTGGGTCTAGTACTCAAGCACATAACAAACATGGAATATTGCACTCGCCGTATACAATCTCCGTCTCGCTTCATACATCGGGTCTCGTGGATCTAGTCGTCTGATTCCTCGAACTCCATCTCGCGCATCACCTCTGCCACCAGCTGCTCTTTGACCTCCTTCAAGATTTTGCCGCGCGCCAGCATTGTCGGTACATCCGCGACATCATCGCCGGCGCGCAGCTCGTCCACGCGCTGCTGGTGCGTCGGCGCACGGGTCTCTACGCCATCTGAGAAGAACTGCTTATGCGCATCTGGGAAGATCATGCCGGCGGTCTCGAGCCCCTCCAGGTAGCGGTCGAGCTTCACGAGCACGCGCCATGGCGCGCAGTTCGACTTCCTGTGCCGGACGAACTGCACGATCCCGCCGCGCGTGATCGGGCACCCGGAGACGACGCAGAATTCCAGCTCGTGGCTGTCGTTCTCGTGTTTCGTGAGCCGGTGGGCCAACACACGCTCGTGCACGCCGTACTCGTCCCTGCAGCGCTGGCAGTCAACCCATTTGCCGCGGCCCGTTCGCGCGCCTTCGGTCTGCGCGGCGATGTACTCCTTGATTTTCTCAATCGCCGCCTCGTTGACGAAATCCGGGCGCGCGGCGGGAAGTGGCGCGCTTGACGGCTGGTGCAGCATAACAAGCGCGGCCCGGATGGACTCGCAGCGTCTCTCCTTGCTGCGGGCGTATGTTTCGATTGCCCGCGAGGGGCGAGATTTCTCTTTGTTATTCGTTTGGGCACTGGTCCCAAGGTCGGCTTCGGCGTCAGAAACGTCCTGCAAGAAGCGTCAGTCGAGTAGGGAATGGCCTTGACATCGTACGTACCATTTCGCCGCCCTGCTTTTTCTGATTCTTCCTCCGTGTGAGCTTGCTAGGTCCGGTACTCGCGGTGCCCCCTTCCGTGGCGGTCAAATTCTGCGCACGATGTTGGCGGGCCGACTGTATATATTAATACAGTACGTACCTGATCTCCTTCCTGCTTTTTCTGAGTCTTCTTGCGTCCGGACTTGCGGAGTGCTGTATTTGGGCCCGCCGAGCCGCTGGGAATCTGCAAATACGCGTTGGTGCGTCCGTAACAGCTTTAAGAGCACACTAGACTTACGAATTCTGGTCCCTGGTGTCCATCGATGCTACCGCCGTCCTCTCTTCGGGGAGGAATGTGAGACCCATCGATCAAGGTCCCTTCTGGAACTGCGTTCTCGTCGTTGTCTCGCCCCTGCGCAGGTGCTGATTAGCACACCGTTCCGAAGATGGATCCGGATCCCTTACTCCTCCCACGGCTCGACGGTCGCATCATAGAACGATACACGTAACCCCGCGCCGGGGAGATCTCCAGCGCGCATAGGAAAGGGTGCAGACTGGGCAGCGCGCGTCTCGCGTCCATGCACTAATTCCCACAGAAGCTGTGGGTCAATCTAAGGATCGGGGTAAGCACGTCTCGACGCGGTTATACGAGGCTCTGACTGACCTCCAGATTCGCAGCATCAACCAACAGCCCGGGAAGCTGGGCGGGGTCCGGAGCTCGCGCATGCGCAGAGGGCCCCGCCTCGCTGTACTTCAGTCTTGGCCTCATGTTCTGTAGGAGCGACGTCGTCAGCTACGCGGTAATATACGCCTTGCACCACGCACCCTCTCTCCGGCACCGTCAGACTCGCGCCCACGCTTGCGACCTTGGACGTGCAGTGCACCCGACTGGGTGCGCTGGCGCCTCTGCATGCGAACAGCAGGGATTGGCCCCGCATAGTCGTAGCTCTGGAATGTGTCAGTGCGTCCGTATTGCGCGAAGAATCAACGAAAGGCTGAACCTGCGGGCGCCCTCCAAAGCCGACGAGATCGCGCGGGCCGGGAAGACCTATCTGATGCAGCTGCGTACGCGTATAAGTCTATGCCCTGATCCTACGAGTCAGATGGAGTGCCGACAGCCGTGTCCGGCGTGGTCGGGGTGGCGGCGTAGAGCGACGGCGTGGTGCCGGTGGTGCTCCCCTCAGCCTCGTCGCCGTTGGAGGAGGCAGGCGGATCATTGAGCCCCGCGAGAAGCTGAGTAGTTTCTGGGTCGGCAAGGAAGGCCGCGCACATAGTGGCGAATTCGTCGCTGGCCTGGTAGAAAAGGCCGACCCATCAGCGCGACGAGGCTACTGCACAGCCAGCCCACTCGTACCACGTCAGGGACTGGTTGATCTGATCCATCCGCGTCGTCTGTCTGTTTCTGGGCTCAGCTCCACCCGTCCCACGACGGCACCGAGACCTCGCACGCACCTGGACAGGCCCCCGGAAAGCTCCGATAGAGCTCTCATCCGGATTTTGGGAAAACTCGGGGTCGTTTATACCCCTCGAACACGACATTCTCGGGGTCGTTTACCTGTATGGTCGGCTATTTCCGATAGGGCCCAGAAGCCCCCGAATGCTTCCGGTGGCTAAGCGGACCGTTTGAGAGAAAAATTACACTAATAACGGCATTTCGTCCACATTTAATGCCCTTTCGTCCACATTTAATGCCCTTTTTATGCACAATAAGAACTCTCACAGGTATTGAGCTGCCGAGGACCGGTTATAGAGTGATATTGCTGTACCAAGCCGATTTCACTGAACCAAACTCGGGGTCGTTTAGATGTATGATGGCCCGGAGGCACGGCAGTTCTCGGGGTCGTTTACATGGACCATGAAGCCTCAAAAGCGGCGTTTTTCGGGGTCGTTTACATGACAGCTCTATCGGAGCTTTCCGGGGGCCTACCTGGACCGGCATGTGTGGTGCAACAGTCATACGTGACATCGAGAGCGCGGAGTCAGGCGCCTCTTCCTGATATCCGTGCCAGGGCCCCGGGTCTATCTTTGAGACTAGAGCCGTCGGGGGTAGTGGAGGAGCGAACGGCAGAAGCGGAGTTCCGACAAACTCCGCTCCTATTTTGTGTCAGATGGCAGTACACGCCTTGAACTCCGCCATCGCACGTGACCACGCCCGGCGCTATCTCCTTTTCCGCATTCAAGCCAAGCCACTTCAGCGTGGTTGCTGAACTTTCTGAGAAATCTTGGTACGTCTCAATGCGCAGATATCAAGGGCGCGTCCTAATCCAGATGAATTTCGAGCACCTCAGATATCCCAAGCCGGTTGAGATGCATTGACAACAGGTCCGCGGGGCCCGATGGAAGATGAACTGCAGGAAATGGTAGCAGTACGGCTGCCTGGCTCCGCAGGTCCTCTGTTGCGTAGAACGAGTCCGAGCACGATCAAGAGCGTGAGGAAAGCTGGTGCGGGCGGGAGCGGCTCACCGACGCAGCGCTCGCGGTTCTCAATGCTCAGATGTGTACTGGGGTCGGGATGCGAGGTGAGCGGAATGTTGCGCACGGAATACACGCAGTGCAGGTCGTCATCTCTGGACGGGTTGGAAAGGAAGGCTCGTTTGGCAACATCTCGAGCGCCAGGCCCATTATGAGTGGCGTCTGCCAGGGCGGGGAGATCTCCAAGAGCATCCCCGAGGCGCTCTCTACAGAGACGCCGAGCTCCATGCAGGTCATACCCACATCACTCACTGCATATCCTGGCCGTGGGCGGCGCATGAGACATCCGGATGTTTGCCGTGCGATGCGCTAGAGCTGGTAAGACTGAAGATCCAGGCGTTCGCAATACCGGCCAGTGCTGGAATGTCCTTCCTTCCAGAAGTTGATCTGGAAGGCAGGATGTGTCATTTTCGGAAAGCAGTCAAGCATCAGCGCATCGTCGTTGGCCCGTCGTTTCGATTAGAGGGTCAGAATGAAAAGAATTTCGATGGACTGTAGGGCACCGCATGGGACCAGAGGGCCAACGATTATGATCGAGTCTTGGAGGGCTTCCAGCTGACCCAGAGCAGCGATTAGACTGCTGAACGCCGCAAAAGCGTCGAAGGAAAAGTAATCTTTGAGCGGGATACATCTAGGATGCGCAAATGCCAATCGGGTGAACGTTCGCGCAGGTCCATTTCCAGAGCGTGTAGCAATGCCACTTCGCCCCTAGACCCCGCGCAACCTTCAATGAAAGTTCGAGCTGTACAGCGAGCATGACCAATCACCCGAGAACGGACGACAAGACTATGCAGCACGACGCGCAGTGCCGCCACAGCGGTCGGGATACGGGGATGCAATGTGCGTAGCGCGCTGCTCGGTACGTGTCGCGTGTTGCACCGGGTACCACGGCTGGAGGAAGAACGCGCGCATCATGGCTAATGCAAATCGTCTGTGACACGGACGGCCGCGGCGCTCATTCGTACGCCAGGACATGGCGGAAACAGGAAGACAAGGAGAAAAGCATCCGGACGCGTAAGCGTCGGCGTCTTCGGCCCGAGTACTCCGCTCCGACGCTCTGCTCCTCTTCGTCTCCAAAAGTGTCCAAAATGGGAGCCCACGACCTACTGCAATTTATGCGCATGAGCAACGAGGATTCTGGCACGCCCCGTCTGCTCGAGCGCCCGGGTCTGTTCTCTGCGCGGGTCCGCTGGCTGCTGGTCGCCAGCGCGATAATTCGCTCAGTCCAGTAAGGAATCTCGGCCCGCGTGTGTTTTTCTGATCAGGATACCGCAGGAAGATCAACAGGTAGACATTGGGAATCTTCGCACACGCTACAGACATCGTCACATACACACGTTCAACCACCACATGGCGTCACGTCCGTCGCCTCCGACGGAGTCGAGCACGGCGAGGTCCGCTCCGGCCCGTTCGTCTCCTACTGCCTCGTGTTTCATCTTAAGGAATGCGACGAGCTCGTCGTCGGTTTCGTACTTCTGAAACGGAGGTCAGCGACTATTTTGCCAACGGACTGTACTCACCCAGTCTTCCACGGCAGGAGGAAGGCCAATGCGGTCCCAATGCGCACGAAGTTCGTCCGAATCGCGACAAAGCCGGTGGAAAGCCTGCAGCGCTCCGATGAAGCATTGGATTGCGGGAGCCGGAATGGGACGATCGGAACATAGGATTGACCGATCCGACTGTCTCCCAGCAACTCGACCCGATATGCTCCGCAGGTACTCCCCGAGGTCCCAGGAGACAAGGGAGCCGTCCCTCATATGCGTTTCGGAGTGCGCCAATAGCCCAAATAGCTGCACAATGCGACGCTGGTTGGCACCCAATTGTAACACAGGTGTCAGATGGTGGACGATGGCGGTGAGAATATCGACGCAGCATACCGGCCAGGGCCGGTAGACAGTCTCAGAGCTAGCATCCCGAATCCACGGCAAGGCGGCCTTTTCAAGGATATGTTCAATGAGTGTGCGCTTGTGGTCCTCCGTCAGGAGACTGTGCCTGTGGCAGAGTTGCACATGCAGGCAACGAGCGCACAAGTCGGAATATAAAGTGTCCGTAAAATTCGGATAGTAATGTGTAGCCAAGTCATCAGAACGACCCCACCGGGCAGGTGACAGGATTTCTATAACAGTACGCGCGAGTGCACGCTCGATGGGCTGACCATGTATCGGTCCCGGTTCGTCCCGATCGTTGCATTTGTATTGGCGATAGGTCCACAGCGGTAGGGAATTGAGCAGAGAGATGGCCTCCTGCAAAGTGAAGCCCCGTACAGCCCATAGAGAATCCGAAAGATCAGACGAGAATATGTATGCAAGACACCAATGTTCTCTGTCTCTGTGTCCGAAATCCATGAGAATATGAAAGACCACAGCCATTGCGGAAGTGGCAAGGTCATTGTCAGGGCGTTCTCTCGCGACAATGAGGTATATCAACAGCTCCAAAAGCCCGAACTGATTCCCAAACCTGGTCTATAAACAAGTTAGCAGCGCATGGTGAGCACGCAGTGCGGAACATACCCGGACAGTGTGTTGGTATCCTTTGCGCATCTCAGGGGAGAAGCACTGTAAGAACCGAGCTTCCAAGTCACGAATGTCCCGTCTAGACAGTGATTTCCTGTAGCAGTGTACAAGGTCTACCAGTGGTTCGTAGCCGTTTCGAAAGCCTAAGATGTGTGGGAGCAGCCAGTGGAACATGCGCGGTTGAGAAACGACAAGGGGACAGTAGTTCAGAACATCCTGGGGAAGAACACAGTGTTTTCCGACCATGACGACGGCAGCGAGACCGTCTTCGCAGCGCAAGTGAGGCTCGCGTCTCAGCTTAAAACGGCCCTTAAATCGGAAATAGTCTATGAGTGCATTCCCTGGGAGGTTACGATCCGCGAGGACGTAGCGCGACAGTGTGAGGAAGTCCACCTTCTTCCAGTTGAACCGTATGTCTGCTCGAACCCTGGTGCGCAGATCTGTGGAAACGAGCGGCGCGACCTCACCGCCGATTTCAAGGTCGCCGAGCGCGATTATGATGGCGCGAAGTACCTCGGGCTCTAGAGAAGCAGTGTTAAGCCAGGAGAGCGCCTTTGCCAGACGCGCCGGCGAGCGATGGGAGCGAACAGTTGTCCAAGGCGAACCGACAAAGAGAGGGCTGGTAAGAAGGCTACGGGCCGCACATGCGATCCGTCTGCACACTCCTATAAGGAATTCTTGGGAACCAATCCAGGCCGATGCGACTTTTGATGGACGCATCTGTCTACGTGCGCCTAGGAGGAATTGACGGGAAACAACAAAAGTGGAAAGCGGTGCGGTGTAGGCGAAATTTCGAACGCGGCGAAGGGCGGAAAGACGATTGGGCCCTTCTTCAGTCAATCGATTCGTGTCCCGGAAAAGGAACATAGGTAGAATACGGCGTTGATCGCGGCTAATCGAGTGCAGGTCGTGCGCAATAACACGGCTGATCGCTCCGTGTACCGTGGCGACGATGTTGCACTTCGGATGAAAGAAAAGAGAACGAAGTGTCGCTGCGAAGGCTCCACGTATCATCTGAGTCGCAGGGGATTTGAACGGACTGGCCGGGAATGCGATGGCGCTGAGTGCGGTGACAAGGTACAGACTGCCCGCGGCCAAAGCTAGTCCGAGAGCGAGGTTGTGCGTTAGGGGGTCTGATGAGATGAATAGGACGAGACCTGCGCCGAAGAGCAAGAGCGAGACATGCAGAAGAACGGGAGCAGAAGCAATGACCTCAGACATATACCAACGATCGACGCAGAGAAGACGATATGTCCGCATTTCCGCCCACTGACGCGCGTTGCACACCGGTCGTGCGGCGTACATGCCGATCCAGTCCTTCCCCATAATCGCGATCAGCGCGGCGGAGAGGCTCAAGAGGAGGCTAGACACCCAGAGGCAGGTAATAGTGCGCCCGCCTGAGGGAACAACGAACGGCTGCTGAGTAAAGGGTACCCCGTTGGCTGTCGCGTTGAGAGCGAGAAAAGCCAGTTGCGAGTAGTCAACCTTCATATCTTTCTGAGCCTCGATGATGAAGGCGGTGGTGACGGCTGAGAAAAGACCAGCCTGCGACGGAGTGAGAAGTGCCCGATGGCCAAACTGCGGAGCGCGCACAAAGAGGGCCAGGTTGTCCAAACCGCGATTCCATGCACTGATCCTCTCCCTATCGTCCGCCCGCGCGATCCTGTCGTAGACGCGCCAGATACGCGCATCGTCTGCCATCTCCTCGCCGACGCGATCCTTATCGGCGGCTGCATACGACACCAAATATTAGGCATGCATATCGGGTTTGATGCGGACACGCACTGGGTGCTGACGGCGGGACACTGGGAGGATTAGCGGCAGGCGGTTCTGCGTTGGCGTCGGGCATGGTGGTCGTAAGTGCAGGTAGAGAGAGTCGGCCAAAGAAGCCGAAACACCGGCCCGGGCGCCGAGAGTCAGTTTGTTGATGCTTCCTCAAGCAAGCTCTGCACGCATAGGTGCGGAGCTTCAAAGAGCAGGTAATCCAGTGAGGGTATCTATTCAACATGCTCCCTGACGACAACATCTTTAATAGATGATCAACCACACTATTGGACCAAGGCTGCACTGCACGATGAACAACATACGGCACTGCAGTATCAATGCACAGGTTGGAATGAGCCCAGAGTATGAAGTTTGTGAGCAAGGCGACACCCCAAGCCTGGTGCTTACAGTTCTCTGCAGGGTCGGTCATGACTGCGAACGGGGCCGTCGCCACGTGATCGACGGCAGTGGGGGCGCTGAGACGACGAGGATAGCACGTGAGCCGCTCGCGTAAGAGCAGACTGTAGCTGTAAGCAACTCGACGAGCGGTCACGTGGAGCGTTCCCTCGGCAATTCTGAGACCAGAGTTAGCACAGACTACTGACGCACCGGGCACTCACGCTGACAGATCGGTGACAAGTGCGCGAATTGAAAAGGAGCATGGGTTCATCACTCCAGTATGCAGGCCTGGACCATGGACAGTAAGTTGAGTCTAAAACACGAAAAAGCGCAGGTACAAGCGTGTTTGAGTGCATCGCGTGTGAGAACGGACTGACGCGGTCTGGCGAATCTAGGAACGGAACATCGGCGCGCGCAGGCTGATGGTAACTCGCGTAACAACCCCGCTAAAGGCAGAGAATGTGAGAGACACAAAACCTGAATCACTTGGAACGAAACAGGACTCGTCATATGAGCGAGACAGACAAGGGATCAGTCTCGCAGTACTGAGCCTGCAGTCAATCGAAGCCTGTCCCATCCGGAGGCTCGTCCGCGACAGTCTATCTGGGGTATGCGCGCCCGAGTCATGCTGCAGGGACGCAGTTGTGAATGCCTAGGTTGACGGGGAGTCGGTGGATGTACGGTTTAAACAACGGCGCGCGATCGAACGCACGGTTTGCGCCTGCGTTCGAGTATCTTGTGCGGATAACAGGCCGCCAGCCGTTGGCTCCCATGGTGGACGTTTGAGACGAAGAGGATGAGAAGGTCCGGACGGCACCAACGACACCTTGGATGCTTCCTGATCCGTCACAGCCAGGTACGCTGGCGGGAATACGCAAGCTTTACTCGATCGGCGACCCGCCCTCATGCTCTCGGTCGAGCGGTTGTTGTTCGGGTTCGAACGCGCCTACCGGAGGCACGATCATCGCGGCGCAAAGCTGCTCGAGCGGCGTTCCTGTTCATTCCAAACGCTGTCCCAGAGACCACGCGCACCTTTCGTGAACCGAAACAGCGCGTCGCGTGGGAATCTGCACAGCATACGGCACCGATTAGTAGCTGCCAGCATGCGCTGCTCCTCCTTGAGGAATGCGGGAATGTGTTCTATGTATTCAGCAGCATGACCGGTGCGTTCATGAGCTCCCTCCGTCGACGCAGAAGTCCGTGGAACATCCGTCGACGGCAAATCTCAGAGCGTCGACGTGTAGTTCAAGGCCGATATACCGGCGCGCAGGCCACACGAAGCTGCGGACCCCGTTTGGTGCGCGAGGAAGTCAGCACGTACCGAGGCAATGACTTCCCACCCCAGGGAGCTCTAAACCAGCGTTCTCCACGGTCTGCTTGAAAGCCAGAGCAGGAGAAAGTTATATTACGATCTCACTCGTTAGATTCGTGGGTAAACGCGATGCGACGCAAGCAACAAGCAAACCGCAGGCGCTGTAAATCAGCCTCATCAGAAGGAGTAGCGCAACGCAGCACCAGTGTTCGTAGCATATGCAGGCGCTGAATGTGACGAAGCAGAGTCAGGATGGACGTATCGGCGAAGCGAACATTGGTCGAGACAACGAGCGTGGATACGCGCAGCCCAGGTGTGAGCAGGGCGCTGTCGAGCCAATCGTACGCGTCCGGGGCGATGCGGACGGTGATCAGCTCCAGGGCGCGCACGGTCGGGAAAGCCGCGAGGAGGCGGGGGGCGAAGTCTGAGGGTAGATGGGCGGCGCGGTTGACGAGCACCAGATGCCGCAGCCTGTGCATGCTCACGCTCTCGAGCGCCGTAAGGAGTGAGTCGCGCGCCGTGGGGCTGTCCTGGTCGGCCAGTGTGATGCGTAGCTCCCTGAGGCTGTCTTGGGAACCTGTAAACGGCAGCCCAGCGTGGGCGAAGAGGGCTTGGACCTCGTAGCGCTGAAGCGCGAGACGAGTGAAGCACGGAAATGCGGCGGCCGGATCCGCGTGCGCAGACGGAAGGTCACGTAGAGGAGAGTGACCGAGCGTCAGGTCTCGCAGCTCAGGCATGTGGGCAACGAGGCGGTCAACAACAAGCACGAGGTCTGCAGCACTGAGATCGCGGAGGGTGACTGACTGAAACCTGAAAGTCTGAATGCCGGCAAGGGAACGAGCGCCAGTGGGGCCAGTGAGGAACGGGAAGTTCGTAGCCGAAGCCGTGAAGTTGAGCCTGCGCAGGTTGGGACAAGCTGCCACGAGTTGTTCGCCGCTGGCAGAAGGCCGCGTCTTGGTAAAGACGACGCGGAGCAAGTAAACCTGCGCCGCAAACGAGGGCGAACAGGCGAAAACGTAGGTCGCGCTTCCGTCAGTGCTATCCACCCGCGAGACAGGCGGCGCGTCCGTCGCCCAGGCCCACATCAAGTCAGGGTCAGAGCGCGTCTGGGCGAAGCCTGAACCTGAAGATTCTCCGGATGCATTCCAGCTTGTTTTTCTTCCGCGGCACTGCGGCAGACACGCCAACTTGAAGCTGCGTGATACTTATAAGCCGACTCGATTCCTTGGCTCTTACCATCGTCGAATCGCTGTGGCACTCTGCGCCGGCGTCCATGCTGCTTATCAAGACGGGTTCTACGGTGCTCGGACTGTGCTACAAACGCTGCCGGGCACTGCTTCGGCGCGGCGACGATTACCGCTGGTCAGGCCGGCCTCGAACAACGCGCGGAACTCTTCTGCACGTATTGTCGAGCGTTGCGACGATATCGTGGCTCAGCTGGAGGATCTTCTCGTCCGGGCATCTCGCCGCGCTGTGGGTGCAGAGATGCTATGGCACTCGCATGTCGGATTCACGCTCACCTCCATACCTAGGAGAGACGTGCGAAGAATAGTAGTGCGATGTCAAATCGTGAATTCGCGCAGCTCTCTTTGTCAGACATGCGCCTGGGGACCCGATTGGAGTTCTCAGCCCAGTGTTTCTCCTTCGTTATCCCACTTGGTAGCGCGCTCGTGCG
Organism: Auricularia cornea; assembly: GCA_030578095.1. NCBI lineage: Eukaryota > Fungi > Basidiomycota > Agaricomycetes > Auriculariales > Auriculariaceae > Auricularia > Auricularia cornea. Next base: position 6,459,033 of record JARLTE010000007.1, read on the forward strand.
GTGCCGCCCTCTCGTCCTTCCCAAAAGGGTCCAGCGTCTCTGGAACTTTTTATCTCCCTACGTGGCGCCCCCAGGTTTTATTATCTGGCGACAGGGCAAATGCATCGCCGTCTTGACTCTACCCATCGTTAAAAGCCGCTCTCTCCGGCTTGCATCTGGCTCCCTCTGTCAGAGACTCAAAGCCATCAGACTCGAATGGCGGACGACTTGTTAAGTGATCGCCAATCGGCACGGTCGCTGTGCCTATGACATCTCTCGAGCTCGCGCGCTGCGCAAAGCGCCATCGTATGAAAGGCTGGGTTGCGCGCGGCACGGCACGGCCCCGACCATAGTCCCACGGCGTCATGGATTTGTGTGTCTAGGCGTCTGGCCAGTGGAGATATCCCTCCCACCATTGCTTCGGCTTCTGGATTTGGCGCTGCATTGGGAGTCTAGGTTGTGTATGCACGCGAAGTCTCCGTGCATCGGATTGGATCCGTTTCGTCTCGCGTCGACTCGTTTGGCGATATCGCACGGGGCATAGGGCATAGTATCGGATAATGCACAGCATGCTCCATGCGCCGCTCCTCGACGAATCGGTGTGTAACAGACCACCCGAGGCACGACCTGTACCAGCAACAGGTTTTGGGGCCAAGTAGACGTCAGCCTGTTTGATAGATTAGAAGAAGAGGTTCAGCCTGGCGGAGTTTAGTACACTGCCGAGGTCCCCCGCAGCCGCTAGAAGTGGCGAAGCCGTATCGGGATGGACGTGTCGGCGAAGGGAACCTTTCTCGACATCACGAGTGCGGAAATGCGCAACTCGAGCGCGAGCAGCGGTCTGTCGCGCCACTCGTACACATCTAGAGAAAGGAGGATGATAATCTGCTCAAGAGTGCGCCCGGTCTGGCAGGCCGCGAGAGGACGCAGCGTAAAGTCCAAGGGCAGATGCGCGGCGCGATTGACGAGCACGAGATGTCGCAGTCAGTCCAGGCCCCAGAGTTATCCAAGAGTGATGCGCTGCAGCACCTCAAGGAGCGAGTCGCGCGTGGGAGTGGCATTTTGGTCGCCGATCATAATGTGGAGCATTCTCAAGCTGTCCTGGGAGATCACAGCGTCCACGAAGAGGTCCTAGCACTGCAGCGCGAGACGAGGGACGTTAGGGTATACAATGGCATGATCCTCCCGGGCAGACGCGGGTTCACGTCTGGGCGAGGGCGCAACCCGAGGTCGCGCAGCTCGGGCACGCGACCGACAAGGCAGTCGACATCGAGCTTGAAATCTAGAGTGTACTCTCCAAGCGTGACCAACTGGGCATGGGGCCGAAACGTTTCAACGCCAGCAGGTGCGAGCAATCATATGAGACCGGTGAGAAGTGGACCTTGATAGCCCGAGCAAGGACGTTCAGGCGGCGCGAATTGGGCGTGCACGAGTTGTTGTGCGGACGTGCTCCTTGTGCCGAAGGCATGAAGGAGCCAGTAGACCTGCGCCCAAGAAATGAAATAGCGGAACCCTACTTCCGTCCGAGTTGCCTATGCGCGCGACAGGTGGCACGTCCGTCGGCCACGTCGTCGCCGGGTTAGAGAGAGTATGTCCGGGCGGAGCACGAAAAACCCGCCGGATACATCGCCGCTTGTTTGCTTTCGCGACGCGTCCGGCGATCGGCCCACTATGGCAGACACACTGGACTCCACGATCCTTATACAGCGGCTCCAGATGATGGCTCTGGCCATTGCCGCACTTCCATGACACTCCACGCCGGCCCTGGATACACCCCGTTGTGCTCGTCTTCACCCGCGGCGGCAGTCAGCGTCCACTGGTCCGTATCCTGAAGGGTCTGGCGCTGACTCGGAGTACGACTAGATCCACACCCCTGCGCGTGCTCAGACTGTGCTAGAACCCACTCGACCACTGCCGCCCTTGCTCCTGACCGCGGCTCTTCACGTTGGTCACCACTGGCCGTGCGGGTTCTCGTTCGCGACACGGCACACATCTGGTTCTTTTCTTTGCGCGCTATCCAATTATGCTCCCGGCGGGCTCTTTCCGGTGCTTGAATGGGTCGCGGAAACACCTGCAAGCGCACGACGAGCGCACGGTGCTCGACTGGCCCCAGGATATCCTGTTCTTACTCTGCGGCGGGATGTCTAAACTCAGCGGGTACGCGATGCCGGCCCATTGCGCTGCTGTTGACGGGCTGTGCTTCCCCTTGCCCTGACATGAGCCCCGTGCTCTTCGTCGCAGCGTGTATGTACAGAGAGCACCCGCTGGCGTATTGACGCGGCGCGGCTGACATCTGCACGCGGCTGCGGCAGTTCTACATAGAGCAATTGCCATACTTTTCGCGCCTTGTCTGTCTCGCCAAAGCATCCCAACGCTCGACTCGGCGCTGCCTTCCGCGCGACGGAATACGCATGGCGGGCTGTCGCGGAGTGTCATACCACACCAAAGAAAGAATACCTCAGTCCTTGCGCTCTGATATGATGGCGGAATGCGCAGTGCTCAGGCCCGCCGACAAGGCGGCGGAGCACAACTTGCAAAGGCGGGACGCCCTGCGTGGCGGGAACTCGTGCTTTACAGCGATGGCATTGTAGACCGAGAAGCCACGCACATGATTGCGGACCAGGCGCGCGTATGCCGGCGTTCGCGTTGCCCGCGCGACACAAGGCTACTAGTTCTGCGCGGAGTCGAGATCCTGACCTCGTTTACCACCGATAGTCATGCGACGCACGCTCCCTTACCACTGGGGGTTGAAGTAACTGTATATCGGCTCGCACGCGTTCATATTGGTCAGGCTGAGCCATGCTTACCGGTCGTCTGCACGCAGCGCGTCTTGTGACGGCGCACGGGTGGATGCAATCTGCTGTCCGCAGAGTGCGCCGCCTGGCGCAGACGCCGCGCTCAGTAAACTCGCACGCGCCGGGTGTCTGCAGCGCGCCTGGAAAACACGTGTCTGCGGCATCACCGAGCATGCGCCAAGGAGGGCGCGCTGCATGGGCTTTCGCCCGGTGAAAGGCCGTACACGATGGCTATGCGGATTTGGCGGGAGCCAGCCTGAGTACACGCCTGTGCTTGCTTTGCATGTCGAGGACTATTCTTCGCTTCTCTTTTCGCTTCAGCGCAGGGTCGTCTCCCGCCCGGAGGTGGCGGAGATTAGCTGTATGCCTGAAATACCTAGATTAACTACGCTCCGCTGTGAGGTGATCTCCTGCGCCGTGCGGACATCTCATCCCTCACCGCGATGAGATTTTATTTCCGGGCGCGTTCAGACCCGTATCTGCTCTCGACTCGTGCTCTTAAAGGCTCCACCATCAGCTTTCTCGGGAACTGCAAGTGCGCTCGTGAGCACTGCATCCCTGCAGCATATTCACGCCCTCACCGGTGGCGCACGAAAGAATCTTAGAATCGCCACATTCAGCCAGTCACGCGGCTAGGAAGCGCTGAGCAATTTATGCGACTCGCCCCGACCTCGGAGAGTGCTTGTCCCCGCCCGTACCCCGACAGATCCCGGTGAGTGCTCCCAGAGCGCGCGCTTGCCGGCCTTCTTTGCCTGCGCGGTGCAACGTGTGCGTGCCCTGTTTGGCCCTTCTTTGACTGCACCTACCACCATGCCCGATGCCACCGCCGAGACGACTACTGCTGCGTCCGCGAAGAAACGTGCGTTGGTTACCAGGCACGCTGTGACATGGCTGATTTGTCTCGAACAGCTCCTCCGGCTGACCGCGTCGGCGAGGAACTCGCAGACGATGCTTCTATCTGGCCGCTGTTCGATAAGCTTGCCAGAGAAGACGACGAGAGGCGAACGAAGACCTGGGACAATGGGCTCAACAATCTCGCCCTATTCGTGCGTCCTCACCGCCATTCGGTTGCTCGTCGCAGTTGACCATGTATAGGCTGGCTTATTCTCGGCCGTCACGACTGCTTTCATCATCGAGGCACAGCAGGACCTCGAGCCCGACTACGCGCAGCTAACATTCCTCGTTCTCAACGCGACCGCGTTCGGCGAAAAGCCTGTCAACCAGCCGTTCGTTGTGCCTTCCAGCGCACGCACTGTCGCCTGCCTCTTGGTTGCTAGCCTTATTCTCAGCTTGTCTGCTGCCCTTATCGCCATCATGGGCAAGGACTGGATCGGGATGTACACCGCCCGTCCGGTCTGCAACCTTCGCCAGTGGGCGGAAATGCGCACCTACCGCTTGCTCTGCGTCGAGCGGTGGTACATGTCCGGCGTCATCGCCGCCGCACCGGTGCTTCTCCACGTTTCTCTGCTTTTATTCGGCACTGGACTCGTCTTGTTCATTTCATCCGACCCTTTCACCCACCATCTCACTCTTGGGCTGTCTTTGGCCGCCGGTACTCTGTATCTCGTCACCACTCTCAGCGCCGTTGTGTTCTCTGCTAGCCCATTCAAATCGCCTGCGACGCAGATGATTCGTGCTGCGCTTTCCGTGTTCTATTCGTACGTCTGCAGCATCATCTACCGGCCGAAACACAAGCCACTGCGCACGCTTGTGTCTGAGATCCATGGGATAGGCCCCCGGATAATCCCGATATAGGTCCCATCTAAACGGGACCGAAATCGGGCCTCAGAAACCCGTCATGTACCATCTAAACGGGACCGACACGGGGAGAGACAGAGCTCATGTCCTATCTAAGCGGGACCGAATGCTGGTCAGGAACTGACCCTCCTACTGTTCAAACTGTGAGCCTTGACCAAGTTGTGCTTTTGATCTGGAGCTCTTGGGCCTCGTCTGGCCAATTTTCAAAGGAAATAGGGCGCTTTAAGTCGTCTCATGCACATTAGAGGCTATTTATATCACTCAATGAAGTTTCTCACCTCTCAATGGATGCTTATGGCACGCGAAGCGCGCTCTCGAAAAATCGGGATGTACCGAGCCTCCAGGTAAACGGGACCGAAACGGGACCCTTCTGGGGTCATAAACGGGACCGAAAGGCTCGCTCGGGCGGATGGGACATATATTGGAATTATCCGGGGGCCTCATGGGATGGTAATCAGGCGCACAGATGGCACAGCATTATTGCCAGGCGGCCCAGCGGAGCACAGGCCCTGGTACACTGGCTTGTGGTCAGCATTCATGACGACACGTCGCGCCTCTGTTGCCTATATGCGGAAGATACGCTCCTGGGTATGCACCGTGCGCAGTAACCTTCAATGGTCGCCAGTGCAATTACGTCTGCACTCCATCGTGTCGTCTGCGCACCACGTTTCATTCGATTTGTTTCTCTCATCCATCTGGACTGACCTCCCGACATCCCGTCGACCCAAACTACTCGCCGAGGCGCTCTCCTGGCTTAGCGATGCCTCACAGGCGCCTGATGTCTTCCGCGCTATGGTGTTCGCGCTCGGGGACCTCGACATCGGTCCCCAGGTTGGGAAACACACTTCCACTGCGCTCCGTACACGTCTCAGAGCCGAGATTCGCCGCACATGGCAGCAAGTTGACTTTCTGATGCTGTCCCGCTACGTTCTCGCTGATCGAAACAATCTCGGCGATCCCGTGTTGGGCTACTTTCAGTTTACAGGTCGCTTCGATCTGTCGATAGACCCTGCGCTGCGCTGCGAGGATGGCCTGGCAGCACTGATAATGACTAATCCCATCAATATCTGGCCTGGCCTTGTAGCGCAATATTTCCCCGATCAGGTGATACAGCCCAGAATGCCGGGGTTTCTGCTGCATCATCTGCAGAAATCACACAGACGACCAACTGACGTTTTAATCCTTCTATCAAACCGTTACCGAACACACCTCCGGACGACAACTTTCAACCTCCGCAACATTGAAGCGCACCTTTACCAAACCCTTTATCCCGAGACACGCGATACATATGCTACTGCAGTCACTGTACGGAACCGATGCAGTGTTGGCGATGGCAGTTCTGATTACTCGCAGGTCGAATACGGTGGGACTGCGGGAGCAATCGAGCTCCTGACGTTCCTCTGCTGCTATGGCGTCATGGAAGACGTCGCCAAACAAGCCGCAGTGGAGCTCGTCATGGAACTTCTGGAGTGGGAGTATCCCTTCCCCGAGCACCGGTGCCTTGCGTATCTTTTTGGGAGCACCGACCTTTGGGATGCTACATGGAAGGACAAACACTGGTCGTTGTGGTCCCTTACGTGTCTCTCTGCATGTCTTGAGACCTCGCATTTCCATCCGTTCGAACCCAGTTCAGTGCGCTCGCTGTCGGACGACCGGGAGTTCGATCTCGCGTTGGCACGCACTGTGGTCATGCTACTCTCTCCGCAAAACGAAGCTGGTGGGCTAATTCCGTCCACAAAGGAGGCACGCTGATGCAAGCGTCAGGCAGGGAAGCCCACTGTATCAAGTTCCTATTCGGCCATCTCTGCCAGTCGCCTTCGCCGACCTTGCCGGACAATAATGAGCAGCCTGACGTCATCTGCCTCATTCTCAAGAGTGCGGCGCTGCTCCGAATTGTGGTCTGGCCATACTATCCCGATTATTATGACGATATTGCCAGCTGGGGCACTGCGATTCTGGCTGTGATCATCAGCCATGTGGGCCGCCGCCTTCACGACCCCGCTGGCATTCACGATGCGGAGCAGCTTTTTGCAGCACTGGCCCACACCGAGGTCAAGGGGCGCGATGGCGAGACTCGCATCTGGGACCTCGGCGAGTGGCTTCGCACCGAAGCACCGGAAATGCTGCGCCGATCTCCATCATCCACCGCTGCGATGCGAGATATTCACGACGCACTCAGCACTATATATCCGATGTGCGAGCAAAACCCCAAGCTGCGCGCCTCCTGGGATCTCATCGGCTATTCCGGACCACCAGCAGAGATCATATACGTAGGCCTGTTTGTCATGACGGTGAATCATCTCTCACGCGCCGCACGCAGTTCTCTGACCCTTACCTCGATCTCGGAGATTTCTTTGCAAGTGCGGAGGACATGCTTTCGCGGGAGGGCGTATAGTAAGCATACCGCGACCCTGGGCGTTCAGTGGATACTCATATGTGCTAGATCTGCGCCTCATCGAACGAGTTTGCGACGTCGATCTCGCTGAGGCGGTGCCCGACGCACCGGAATTAGACCATGATGCATGCTAAAGACTCGGTCAACGATTTTGTATGTGATGTGCTACGTACGTCTTGCAATCGAATGCGCACTGTGAAGTCACTGTCTGGGTAGCATCCAGAACTCGCGTGCATTCTAGACGAGGTGCAAATAGCACAGGCGCGTCGTATCAACGAATTCAAGGGCAGATACGATGGGCCGACATCCCCATCGCAGCACTAGCACATTCCGCAGGCCGAAAGACATGTATCCATTGACAGCGCGCGGCTGCCGGTGGGAGAGGCTCGCCGACAATGCAGCGAAAGCGGTCCGGGACGCCCAGCGTCAGGAGCATCGCAGAAATGCCGGGTGCGGGCCGCGCGGAGAGTGAGATGTTGCGTGCGCCGAGCGTTAGAGGAGCATGTAGTCCGCGCCGGAAGAGCCCTGCGAGGAGGACAATCCGCAGCGACGACGTCTCCGACTGTGGAGCGCACAATGCGCGCATCATCATCGATCGGTTGTAAATGCTCGAGGCTTCCCAGCTCTGCGCGTGTCACGGGCAAGTGCTTGAGCGGGCGCCCACGTTCTAACGGCCTGCCAGGGCTCTTCCCTGCTGCCGTCGTGCGTTCATGAGCCCACGACAGCTGGTGCGTCTGTCCACGACTCGCGCATGGCAAGCTACTCCAGAAGAATGCGCCCTGAGCAGGCTCGCGGAACCGCATGCATCGCACGGAAACTGGTCCGGACATATTGAGCAGGGCGCGTCACCGACCGCGGACATCGGCGCGTCGTGTGAGAGTAATTGTGCCTGCGCGTCCCGGCCTACACCCACTGCGCTGAGCCCTGTTCGTTCTCGGGCGCGTCCAGCCACAATCTGCGCGTGCTCTGCTGGAGGGTCCACGCCTCTCGGTCGCTAGAGTCGAAAGCATGAATGCAAAGTTCTCATTCGGGTTTGTGAACGAACGCGATGCGTCTCAAGCGACAAGCCTGCTGCAGGCGCTCCAAGCCGGTGTCGCGAGAATCAGCGGCACATCGCAGTATCAGAGTCCGTAACATACGCATTCGCGGAACCTGGCTAAGCAGCGTCTGAACGGTGCCATCGGACGCGTGAAAGTTGGTGGATACGCAGAGCGTCGACACGCGCAACCCCGGTGTCTGCAGAGCGCTGTCGAGCCACCCCCGCACTTCGGGGAATATGCGGCTTGTGTCAAGCTCCAGGGTGCGCGCGGTAGGGCAAGCCGCAAGGATGCGCGGCGCAAAGTCGAGGGGGAGATGGCGGTCGTGGTTGACGAGCACCAGACGCCGGAGCCCACGCAGCGTCACGCGCTGCAGCATTTCGACGAGCGACTCCCGAGAGGCTGCACTGTCGCTGTCATCGAGCGTGACGTTGAGTTCTCTGAGACTATCCTGCGAGCCGAGCAAGGGGAGCCCAGCGTGTACGAAGAGGGGCGAGATCTCGTAGCGCTGCAGTTCGAGACGGTTGATGTGCGCGAATGCAGGGGTTGTATTCTTCTCCGAGTGAGGGCGGCGATGGCTTGGCAAATGCACAAGAGTCAGGTCTCGTAACGCGGGCATGTGGCCGACCAGGCGGTCCGCAGCGAGCACAAAGTCATCAGCGTCGTCCCGAACGACGAACGACTGAAGCCCGAGTTTGTGTACTCCAGCCAAAGCGCGAGGGGAGGTGGATCCAGCGGGGGGCGCAAAATCCATGGCTGCAGCCAGAATATCCAGCTGGCGGAGATTGGGACACGGGGGCACGAGTTGTTCTTCGGGATCACGCCCCAGGTGATAGACGACGCGAAACCAGCGGACTTGCCGCGTAAACGCGGGCGCACAGGATAAAACATGGGATATGCTCCTGTCTGAGTTGCGAACGCGCGAGACAGGTGGCTCGTCCGTCGGCACCATCATGGACAGGTCAGAGAAGCGCTGGGCGGAGTCTGAACGCTGCTCGGTGCCGAGCGTCCTCGAGTCTTCGAGTCACCGCGCCAGGCTCGGTTATGGACATCGCCAGGCTCAAATTTCAATTCCGCGAGCAGCTGGCACTGACGGTCGTCGTATAAGACGCAGCGCAGATGCAATCCAGGGCTTTCCATTCCGGCGCCTACCCTCGCGTGCACTGCAGTAGCCCGGCACGGACGCTTGGATCGAGGAGCCTTTTGCGGTGCCCTTGGGGCCTCTTGCAGCGTATTGATGAGCCTGGCCGCTCTCCTGCGCTTCACACGGCTAAGGGATGCATTCCAACGGCGACTAATATGCCAATAATAATTCGCAGATTGATCACATGTACACGATGCGCGCGGGCCATTCTGCGCGATGAAGGGTTTGATTCACTGTGGCTTCCGTCGACATTATACTCGCGCCCTGCTGGCCGTCACGGACACGTCGCTGTGGCCAGTTATTCTTTGGGTTTCTGTCTACTTGAGCTGTTTGACGGTCAAGACTCAACAGCAATCCATGCGGCCGCGGGAGCGCTGCGAGATCTTTTGTTGTGCGACACGAAGGGAAGCCGGCAGACCATGGATAAAGACTTCGAGGCCTAGGTCGGCCGCGCAGTTTCGAGACGGTCTTCCGCATTGAGACATCTGTCTCAGGCTAATTCTGTCTCTTGCTAAACGGGCAGCAGCCGCGGCACAAATCTAAATTCGGTTCCCTACCGGATTAGCGGGATTGCAAATGTGGCGCGCGCGCGCTCTGACGGCGCTCCGCTTCCTGTAAAGAAGCCGACCGGGTGTTGCGTCGCCTGTTTGTTCGCCCTTTGCTCTGCACCCACCACCATGCCCGCCATCGACGCCGCCGTCGGCGAGACTGCCAATACCGCATCGGACAGGAAACGTATGTTGGCCGACGGCTTGTTCGGCGCATGCGGCTAATGCTTTGATTTCTCGTTATGCAGCCACCCACCCAGTTAATCCCGATCGCGTCGGCGAGGAGCTTGCAGACGATGCACGTATCTGGCACGTCTACGATAGTATAGCCAAGGAAGACGACGAGAGGAGAACCAAGTCCTGGGACAATGGCCTCAATAACCTCGCCCTATTCGTTCGTCCACGGAGGCATAATGTCATCCTGAGAAACTAAATGTTCATAGGCCACATTATTCTCAGCTGTCACGACTGCGTTCGTCATAGAAGCGCAGCAGGACATGAATCCCGACTACGCGCAGCTCACATTCCTCGCCCTCAACGCGAGCCTGACGGGCGAGAAATTGGTTCAGCAGCCGTTTGCTGTGTCTCCCGGCGCTCGCGCGGTTACCTGCTTATGGGTCGCAAGCCTCATCCTCAGCCTGTCCGCCGCCCTGATTGCCATCATGGGCAAGGATTGGATCGGAATGTATACCGCGCGCCCGGACTGCAATCTTCGACAGTGGGCAGAGATGCGGACATACCGTCTGCGCTGCGTCGAACAGTGGTACATGTCCGGCGTGATCGCCGCTGCTCCTGTTCTCCTCCACCTCTCTCTACTCCTCTTTGGGGCCGGCCTCGTCATCTTCATTTCATCTGACCCGCTAACGAAACATCTCACTCTTGGGCTCTCCTTGGCCGCACTGGTCCTGTATCTTGTCACGACTCTGAGCGCCATTGTGTTCTCCGCCAGCCCATTCAAATCACCCGCAACCCAGATGCTTCGTGCTGCTATCTCTGCGTCCTTTCTGTCCATGCAGAGTGTCATCTATCGACCGAAACGCAACCTTATCGGCACCGTGCTCAGAGATCTAAACACGACGGTAATCGGGCGTGCACTCGAGACTCAGGTGTCCTTACCGGGGGGTCGACAGGAGAACCGCCAACTGCACGCTCATAGGTACCTTGCGGCCGTCCTCTTCGCCGCAGGTAGTGCCGCGGCTGCGTATGTGCGGGAGATACGTACCTCCCTCCGCGCAACACGTCATGGCCTCCAGTGGTCGTATGTGAAATCGCGACTGCGCACCACTGTCCTGGCAGTCCGCAGCCTTCCAATTGACAAATGGTTTCTCGGCTCGACGTGGACCGCTCTCCCACGAGACCGCCGACCTAGACTGATCGCCGATGCGCTTTCTTGGCTTCACGGCGCTTCTCAAGCACCCGATGTCTTCCGTGCGCTCGTATTCGCTCTCGGTGACCTCGATATTGGCCCGGTGGTGGGGCTGCATACCTCGCTCGCCCTACACACGAATCTCCGGGCACACATCCGTCGCACCGGGAAGGAGGTGGACTTCCTCACCGCAGCCCGCTTTGTGCTTGCTGATCAAAACACACCTGGGGACAAGGTGCTGGGGACCTACGACATCATTTCCCGCTTCCACCCGTTGGAGCCCGACCTGCGCAGCGAAGATGGCTTGGCAGCGGTGATCAGGGTCCGTCTCACAGATATCATGCTGCACATGCTTGAGGACTTTATTCCGGACCGAGTGGCCCAGCCGAGAATGATAGAGCTTCTCCTGCCGCACATACGACAAATAGAACAGGGCCGGACTGAGATTCTAATTCTTTTGGCAAGCGGGTACAAAACACATCTCAACGAACTGCAGTCTTTCAGGCTCACCCTGGAGGCTCATCTATACCAAAGTCTTGACACCGCGATGCGCAGTGCGTATGCCCTTGAAGTCACTGTACGCACTGAGATACTATTGATGAGTCTCGTGCTGATCCCCACTAGGACAAATATGGTGGGAGGGCTGGGGCTATTGAGATCTTGGTGTTCCTCTGCTGCAATGGCTATCTTTACGGCAACCTGCTAACGGCCGCCGTGGACCTGATTATGGAACTCTCGACATATTCTAGGCTACGGGAATACCGCTGTCTAGCCTATCTATTTGGGAGCGGCCTGTTTCGGCGCACGGCATTCTGGGGCAACAGATGGATGTCATTTCACCTGTCATTTCTCTCCCTTTGTCTTTGCGACTCCCGCCGTCATGTTCTCCAATGCAACTCGTCCCACGTGCAGTCTCAGGACCTGGAGTTCAATATTGCTGTAGGACGCACTGCCGTGACGCTCCTCTCACCATGGCACTGTGTATCACGTGAGTCCCTTCATCTTTGAAGGCGCTTGCTCAGGATTGTAGTTAGTGAGGCGGAGTGGATCGAGTTTCTATTCCGCCTACTCTGTCGGCCCCGGCGCATCCTTCATCAGTAAAACGCGATCTGCATTCTGACAGGCATGTCATGCTCAGGAAGCAGTGCGGCGCGGCCTCATGTCTTCGAAGTCGGGTGGACGATCAGGGCATATATAGCGTCCGTGACATGTTCGACGTCCGCAGGTGCGTCATGACGCAGTTGGGAAGCAGCTCGTAGCTTCTCGTGCACATCCTGCCTGTCTCAGAGCCCCATCGAGCTGCTTTCCGATGCGCAGGGGCTGCGCCTCTCCGCTCTGAAACGCTGTTGAAGTTATGGTGCCAACCAGCTCAACCAGCCATTCCCGCAGATTTCCACCGCTCCCGCTCAGTCTCACTGAGACATACAAAAAAAGGCTCCTTCACACGAAAATTAATGCACTGCTCCTTTATCGCTGACTTTCCTGCCCCGAATAGAGCATCCACAACCTCAGGAATTGACAACCGTCTTCTCTCACCTGTTGGACACAACGGTCAGGTGAGAAATCAGTCTCGTGTACGCTCAAGCAAAGTGCAGATGCGGCGAAGTCCATTCTGACAGCGACGATCCAACCGGCGTCCGATGGCACGTTCAAAATGGTTCGATGGTTCAGTCGGACTTCCATTCGTTCTTGACCTCCTCCCCTCACTCGCAGGCGCAGGTCCCTTGGAAATCCCTCTTGCGTTGACCATGTGGCGTAGTACGCGTGCACGGCGGTGACCCCACATGGGTGGTTTGGCCGCTTTGCTCAACACGATCGCCAATCGTCTGGCTCAACGCCTTTACAGTCCTCGCATCGACCGGTCGTATTTGAATTACAAATGCAGGCGCGTCCCCCGTCTGCTACTCTCTGCCGTCACTTACTATGATGTACCGTTTCGTAGCCGCGCACCAGGCATACATTCTGATTGGAACGGTACGTTGTCTTTGTGCCTTGGATTTAACAGTCGGCGCCTGATTGTTTTCCGGATAGGTTGTCTCTGCCGCCTCAGGAAATATTCGGGTATGCCGCCTCTCATTCATACGATGCTCATGGTCCTCATGATGTGCGCGCAGGCACAGCACAGGCGCTTTTCGCATACAGGTGAGTAGCGTCTATCAGTTTCAGCCATGCAACCCCCTTCGGCCTCTTCTCCCGCCACTTCATGCTCTGATTCAATCATTTTCGCCTCACCTCACACCTTGCACACTTGGTACTTGCTCTATATCCCCGTCTTCATGAGGCCTCTCGTCTTAGGGATGCCGTCGTGTATAACGAAAAAATAGTACCCATATCAAAGCAACCCTGGGAGCCAATGCGGCTCGTCAGCTACGTCCATAGCGGTAGCTACAATGCATTCCCGAACGGGTGTATCTCGATCTTGAGCGGCGGAATGCCCCTGAGAGCGAGGGTATGATGTAATATACCGGGGACCTTTCCCTCGGGCTCTGGGTGCTATATAGGCACATGAGCGGTGCAAAGCACCGACGCGTTTTACTGATGTTGGAGCCGCGGGCACACTGGACGTTATACGACATCTCCTCGAAAATGCGACTGCCGTCAGAATTATGGAGGCGCCACCGTACTACATTCGGGATGGAAACCATACTGCTAGATGCGCCACTGGGATCTTGGCGGCTATTATCGGCGAAGTGGGTCATCTTCTTCGCGACCCTGCAACATTTGGCGACGGAGAGCAGCTATTCAAAGCATTTGCTTTCGCAGAGACCGAGGGAGCAGACGGCAAAATTCTTACCTGGGACCTCGGGAAATGGATACAGACACAGGCACCTGGGATACTGCAGCAATATCCTTCCTCCAGGGCACCGATGCAGGAGATACACAACGCACTCATGGAGATATACCCTCTGTGTGAAAACAACCACGAGCTGCGCGCTCACTGGGATCGCATTGGATATCCCGGACGTCCGGAGGACATTGTAAGCCCGTTTGCCCAGGCAAGCGCTTTGTTCTCAACACTCATCTTCAGTTTTCTGACCCGTTCCTCGACGTCGGGCTGTTCTTTTCGACCGCCGAGGCCCGGCGCGCGCGTCCTAGAGACCTAGTGAGCACGGCACTGTCGAAGACCTCCGGCAAGCGGCTGACCTGTTCGAGTTCGACGATCCCTTGCTTAATCTAAGTGAATTCTTTGGCATCGCGGGAGCATGATCCGACACCGATGGCCTATGAGGCAGAAGTGCAAATGGAGACGAATTCAGACCTTCTCTGCTCACTATCTCGGTCGCTGTCATCTGTTAATGTTTCCATCTGCCCAATTCCCCGCGTGAGGACGGGCGGAGAGTTCCAAACCTGCATAAAATCTCTCCGAGCCGTCATCTGCGGCGTGGGAATCGGTCACTCTGCAGACAAAAATCAAACACATCCTTAAGCCTGCCGAATCCAGATGTGAACCATTCGAATGAAGGTTGATCCCAATCATGCGACCTGACTGAGGCGCTGACGCCACCAAGGACTTGCTCACAGCAGTTGCATCGGCTCAGAAGTCCAGGCGTGCGGATCCTTGGCGCACGACCGCCGTCTTTATCTCTCAGACATGCAGCCCTTGTATTTAAGAGCACCAGAGCTAGGGATTCAAGAGCACCAACGCCAGGGAGAATCGTCCCCGAAGAGAGGATGCCGTCGCGCGAGCCGTCTTGGTACTCTGCTCGCTCTGACGCCGCATTCACAGCTGACGTGACGACCCTTGTTTACGACGGCAGCTGCGCCATCCGGTATGCAAACGTCGTCTTCTAGGTCTGCTATCAATGCGCGGCTGAAGCTGTACATGACTGCGTGTCCAGCAAAAGAAGCAGGACAGTGCCCTGTAATAAGCCTCCCGGCTGCCATCCAGGAGGAGAAACATGCGGACTGCAATGAACCATCGGTGCGTCCGGAACGCGAGCTAGGGAAGTAAAAACGCGATGCGCCGTTCTTTGGTGGGGTCGCAGCAGCACTTGCACGCTGACCATCCGACGCACCGCATGAATCACATCAAGAACAGGACTACGGTGCGGCAGCAGATAATTACCGCGATACCAGCGCCGTGAAAGACGTTCTCTAGAGCGCGTTGCGCAGTGCTATGGGCGAGTGTCGCGATGAACAAGGCGCAACGATCATTTCCGCGGGGGAAGAGCAGGCCACCGACGTAAGGACGGGGCGAAGCGCCGCGGGTTGTGCGCAGCGCAACAGCCCGCACTCCCCGCGGCCATATCTGAGCAACCGCCACCTTCAAAGCAGCCGTCGCCGAGCTTGCTATTCCGCCCGCGAGGCGCAGGAAAGGAAGCAGCTGATTTCACTCGCGCATCTCGCTGCGAGGATATAGACGCCATCTGCAATCGTCACCTCAGTGCTCGAAAAGAGGGAAGTGATGCAAGACTTCTCATCATCGTCCAGACGGCCCGGGCAGAGATCGGGCTGAACAGACGGGAACTCGATGCAGTAAGACAGTGAGACTGGCGCAGATATGTCGGCTTCAGACCCACGCCAACACGGCGGTGCAGAGCAAACCTGTCGCTCAAGGCCAGGTGGGTTACCCGACGCGCAGTCCGCAGAGCTGCAGAGCATCCGCGTCCATTGGAAAAGAATATTATGCCCGACGGTGCCGCGAACAGCGTGGCGCGCACGTCTCGTCGCCGGCCGTGTTCGCCAAGAACACATACAAGACGGCCCAGACAGAGCACCCTTGACCTGGCGGGCGCAAGGACAAGTAGCTTCATACACGGCTGCCCAGAGTCCAGCTGCATCATCTCTGCAGCTGGGAGCCTTCCACGCGCGCTGGCCGTCTGGAAGCGAGCGGGATGAAAATGAGATCATTGCCGTCCCGCCCACGTCAAGCACGGGCGGAGACATGATCTGCACATCCCACGCGCATGTAATCACGAATGAGCCTCGGCGCAAGGCGCACGCACCAAGGAACGGCAATGTAGATAAACGCCTTCGCGTCGCGTTCGAAGCGCACAAATCCTCCGTGACTCCAGCTTCGCGCGCGCAGATGATGAGCGCCCAGCGCTGCGAGCACAGGGTGGCGCAACGGCGACGAGCTAGAACTTGTCCGCCGGGCTTCAAAGCTGACAAACAGACTTGAGCCTCACGTGATTCAGGAGCGCAAACGGCCCCAGCACCGCGGGGTCCTCAGCGCGCAGCAGGAGCGACTCGATGAACTCCAGGATGCGCTCTTCCCGATGACGGGGAACAGTGGCAACGCCGCTCGTACGTCGCTCAGCCAGCTTGTTCGTGACAATGGGCAGAAGGAAAATCGGAGCTCTCGCCGGCGCTTAGCGTGTATGAGATACGAGCGAGCATTCCAAGCGACCGCAGCCAAGATGTGAAGTCTGCGCACTCAGTCTTCGGCAGACAGGCGCTTTCGGCGGTCGATGACAACGAGCACCCAGCGGACCTGCGCGGCGAACACGCCCAGGAACTCCAGTAGATGGGCCGCGCCGATACCAGCGTTTCTAATTCGTATGCAAGGCGGTCGCTCGTAGGCTCACGTTGTGGACACTGGTCGAAAGGAAGAGAAGAGCATCCGGGGCCGGGCGGAGTCGGGCCGAAGACGGAGGCCGGATGCTTTGTTTCTTGCCGTCTTACCTCCACGTGGCACCATGTCCAGACCGGCGCACGAATAAGCGGCACGGACAGGCAGGTTGAATCTGACTTGCGTTCGGCCCGACGTTACACGTCAACTTGTACACGCCTGCTGCCCGAACGAGCGTCTCAACCTACTGGAGTCTGCCTAACCGCGATCTCTCTTGCAATCCGAGCGACGACGGAGGCGATTCGGTTCCCACATTCCTGTTCAAAGAGGCCGGCTTAGATGTCTCTCGAATTCATGCCTGCAACACATCGCTGGACGTCTCTCATGACGAGCTGACACCCGCCTGAACTGTCCGCGATAATACTTGCTGTTCTGGATGACGCCAGCATGTTCTACCACGCAGCATGATAGTACCGGCAGCCTGACGATTCCGCCATTCGCAGCGTTCTGCTGCGTTTTCGAGCTCTTTCCGCTCGGGGCCCACATCTCTGCGAGCCATGGATCCTATTCCTTACGAGACGCACCACCACTTAAGCCGGTCCACGTCCAGGCAAACGTCTGCTCGGATGATGTGGCCACCCTTCTCGCACATGGGCAACTTGGAAGGAGGCGCACCTACATCTCCACCTATACGCTCTCCTTTTCCAAGCAGGTCCGATGGCTTCTCGGCCATTCGCTAGGGTCAGGCCAACGCATCGGCAGAGCAACTCGTGGTTGCATGTCCCAACCGCGGGCTGGATGTTCTTGCAGTGTCCATTAAGTTCCCGCTTCTCACAGGGCCCACTGGCGCTCTCGCTCTGGCTAGTGTTAGAGGATCAGCGCTCAGCCTCTACACGGTCGCACTTCGAAATCTCAGCGCTATCCGGAATCTGACCTCGCGGAAGTACGAAGCCCGTTTCGGTAACGTCAACGCGGTGTTTGGGAGCTCGACTCACCTCGACTACTCAACCTTCTGTGCCGTCGACGCACTCCCCACCATTCAGACCAGCCCGACCGAGAGCGCGTTGAACCTCAACCTGATCGTCCTTGGGGAAGCACCGTAATCGAGAAATACGTCAAGTGAGAGACGTATACACATTCCGCTGGATTATCTCACACAAAGACCCGCCCAAGCGCCCACTATCGAAGAGAAGTCTGGAGGGCTCGCTCGCCCTTGAATCTTTACCGCCCCCTCCTGCCGTGTGCGTCGGAACCGTGTGCGTCGGAACCGTGTGCGTCGGAACCTTACTCACAGGCCATCGCTGTCGGATCATGCTCCCGCGACGTCAAAGAATTCGCCTAGATTAAGCGAGGGATCGTCGAACTCGAACAGGTCAGCCGCTTGCCGGAGGTCTCAGACAGTGCCGTGCTCACTAGGTCTCTAGGACGCGCGCGCCGGACCTCGGCGGTCGAAAAGAACAGCCCAACGTCGAGGAACGGGTCAGAAAACTGAAGATGAGTGTTGAGAACAACGCTCTTGCCAGGGCAAACGGGCTTACAATGTCCTCCGGACGTCCGGGATATCCAATGCGATCCCAGTGAGCGCGCAGTTCGTGGTTGTTCTCACATAAAGGGTATATCTCCATGAGTGCGTTGTGTATCTCCTGCATCGGTGCCCTGGAGGAAGGATATTGCTGCAGTATCCCAGGTGCCTGTGTCTGTATCCATTTCCCGAGGTCCCAGGTAAGAATTTTGCCGTCTGCTCCCTCGGTCTCTGCGAAAGCTAATGCTTTGAATAGCTGCTCTCCGTCGCCAAATGTTGCAGGGTCGCGAAGAAGATGACCCACTTCGCCGATAATAGCCGCCAAGATCCCAGTGGCGCATCTAGCAGTATGGTTTCCATCCCGAATGTAGTACGGTGGCGCCTCCATAATTCTGACGGCAGTCGCATTTTCGAGGAGATGTCGTATAACGTCCAGTGTGCCCGCGGCTCCAAGGATGCGCCGGGGCCAACAGAGTAGGCGGAATAGAAACTCGATCCACTCCGCCTCACTAACTACAATCCTGAGCAAGCGCCTTCAAAGATGAAGGGACTCACGTGATACACAGTGCCATGGTGAGAGGAGCGTCACGGCAGTGCGTCCTACAGCAATATTGAACTCCAGGTCCTGAGACTGCACGTGGGACGAGTTGCATTGGAGAACATGACGGCGGGAGTCGCAAAGACAAAGGGAGAGAAATGACAGGTGAAATGACATCCATCTGTTGCCCCAGAATGCCGTGCGCCGAAACAGGCCGCTCCCAAATAGATAGGCTAGACAGCGGTATTCCCGTAGCCTAGAATATGTCGAGAGTTCCATAATCAGGTCCACGGCGGCCGTTAGCAGGTTGCCGTAAAGATAGCCATTGCAGCAGAGGAACACCAAGATCTCAATAGCCCCAGCCCTCCCACCATATTTGTCCTAGTGGGGATCAGCACGAGACTCATCAATAGTATCTCAGTGCGTACAGTGACTTCAAGGGCATACGCACTGCGCATCGCGGTGTCAAGACTTTGGTATAGATGAGCCTCCAGGGTGAGCCTGAAAGACTGCAGTTCGTTGAGATGTGTTTTGTACCCGCTTGCCAAAAGAATTAGAATCTCAGTCCGGCCCTGTTCTATTTGTCGTATGTGCGGCAGGAGAAGCTCTATCATTCTCGGCTGGGCCACTCGGTCCGGAATAAAGTCCTCAAGCATGTGCAGCATGATATCTGTGAGACGGACCCTGATCACCGCTGCCAAGCCATCTTCGCTGCGCAGGTCGGGCTCCAACGGGTGGAAGCGGGAAATGATGTCGTAGGTCCCCAGCACCTTGTCCCCAGGTGTGTTTTGATCAGCAAGCACAAAGCGGGCTGCGGTGAGGAAGTCCACCTCCTTCCCGGTGCGACGGATGTGTGCCCGGAGATTCGTGTGTAGGGCGAGCGAGGTATGCAGCCCCACCACCGGGCCAATATCGAGGTCACCGAGAGCGAATACGAGCGCACGGAAGACATCGGGTGCTTGAGAAGCGCCGTGAAGCCAAGAAAGCGCATCGGCGATCAGTCTAGGTCGGCGGTCTCGTGGGAGAGCGGTCCACGTCGAGCCGAGAAACCATTTGTCAATTGGAAGGCTGCGGACTGCCAGGACAGTGGTGCGCAGTCGCGATTTCACATACGACCACTGGAGGCCATGACGTGTTGCGCGGAGGGAGGTACGTATCTCCCGCACATACGCAGCCGCGGCACTACCTGCGGCGAAGAGGACGGCCGCAAGGTACCTATGAGCGTGCAGTTGGCGGTTCTCCTGTCGACCCCCCGGTAAGGACACCTGAGTCTCGAGTGCACGCCCGATTACCGTCGTGTTTAGATCTCTGAGCACGGTGCCGATAAGGTTGCGTTTCGGTCGATAGATGACACTCTGCATGGACAGAAAGGACGCAGAGATAGCAGCACGAAGCATCTGGGTTGCGGGTGATTTGAATGGGCTGGCGGAGAACACAATGGCGCTCAGAGTCGTGACAAGATACAGGACCAGTGCGGCCAAGGAGAGCCCAAGAGTGAGATGTTTCGTTAGCGGGTCAGATGAAATGAAGATGACGAGGCCGGCCCCAAAGAGGAGTAGAGAGAGGTGGAGGAGAACAGGAGCAGCGGCGATCACGCCGGACATGTACCACTGTTCGACGCAGCGCAGACGGTATGTCCGCATCTCTGCCCACTGTCGAAGATTGCAGTCCGGGCGCGCGGTATACATTCCGATCCAATCCTTGCCCATGATGGCAATCAGGGCGGCGGACAGGCTGAGGATGAGGCTTGCGACCCATAAGCAGGTAACCGCGCGAGCGCCGGGAGACACAGCAAACGGCTGCTGAACCAATTTCTCGCCCGTCAGGCTCGCGTTGAGGGCGAGGAATGTGAGCTGCGCGTAGTCGGGATTCATGTCCTGCTGCGCTTCTATGACGAACGCAGTCGTGACAGCTGAGAATAATGTGGCCTATGAACATTTAGTTTCTCAGGATGACATTATGCCTCCGTGGACGAACGAATAGGGCGAGGTTATTGAGGCCATTGTCCCAGGACTTGGTTCTCCTCTCGTCGTCTTCCTTGGCTATACTATCGTAGACGTGCCAGATACGTGCATCGTCTGCAAGCTCCTCGCCGACGCGATCGGGATTAACTGGGTGGGTGGCTGCATAACGAGAAATCAAAGCATTAGCCGCATGCGCCGAACAAGCCGTCGGCCAACATACGTTTCCTGTCCGATGCGGTATTGGCAGTCTCGCCGACGGCGGCGTCGATGGCGGGCATGGTGGTGGGTGCAGAGCAAAGGGCGAACAAACAGGCGACGCAACACCCGGTCGGCTTCTTTACAGGAAGCGGAGCGCCGTCAGAGCGCGCGCGCGCCACATTTGCAATCCCGCTAATCCGGTAGGGAACCGAATTTAGATTTGTGCCGCGGCTGCTGCCCGTTTAGCAAGAGACAGAATTAGCCTGAGACAGATGTCTCAATGCGGAAGACCGTCTCGAAACTGCGCGGCCGACCTAGGCCTCGAAGTCTTTATCCATGGTCTGCCGGCTTCCCTTCGTGTCGCACAACAAAAGATCTCGCAGCGCTCCCGCGGCCGCATGGATTGCTGTTGAGTCTTGACCGTCAAACAGCTCAAGTAGACAGAAACCCAAAGAATAACTGGCCACAGCGACGTGTCCGTGACGGCCAGCAGGGCGCGAGTATAATGTCGACGGAAGCCACAGTGAATCAAACCCTTCATCGCGCAGAATGGCCCGCGCGCATCGTGTACATGTGATCAATCTGCGAATTATTATTGGCATATTAGTCGCCGTTGGAATGCATCCCTTAGCCGTGTGAAGCGCAGGAGAGCGGCCAGGCTCATCAATACGCTGCAAGAGGCCCCAAGGGCACCGCAAAAGGCTCCTCGATCCAAGCGTCCGTGCCGGGCTACTGCAGTGCACGCGAGGGTAGGCGCCGGAATGGAAAGCCCTGGATTGCATCTGCGCTGCGTCTTATACGACGACCGTCAGTGCCAGCTGCTCGCGGAATTGAAATTTGAGCCTGGCGATGTCCATAACCGAGCCTGGCGCGGTGACTCGAAGACTCGAGGACGCTCGGCACCGAGCAGCGTTCAGACTCCGCCCAGCGCTTCTCTGACCTGTCCATGATTAGGCTCGTCCCCAGCCGATTTCGAGGTCCGCTCGGGCGGATTCTCGAAACGGCTGGGATGCAGATCCGATCCCAGATATGTCACACTTTTTGATACTGGGCGTGACATTTGACTTAGCCGCATCGTCGCAACCTCTCCACACTCAGAATTCACTTCCCCGCAGACCTAGACATAAACGTGTTTTGGATGATTTGAAAGCGAACGAGAGGAAGTTGTTTTTTGACCAGAGATAAATACATAGTAATTAGCCAAGGGTGCCTATACCTCGCATCGCTATTTCTAATGGGTTGATGGCCTTAAATACACGCTATGAGCAATAGAGAAGGGTTTGCGGCACCCTAGAAAACGACTACGCGTTCATCTCCCATCCGCAAACGACACATCTCATTCCCGCCCACACAAAGGCTATAGAAGCTCTTTTACCTTTAGCTTTCTCATACTAAGCTTATTCTACACTTTTTGAGCCGTTTGCGTGCTGGTGAGAGTTCGGTAGGTGTTCTGCGGCGAGTTATTTCTCGTGCCGTTGAGCCAGGTGCGTAGTGCCGACACTCACTTTGGACCCCACACGTCCGGCTATCTCACTAAGTAAGTGTATTCAATAAGACTAAGACGAGCGCCATTTGAGGTATTTGGATGTATTGCGCCCATGTGCGGTGTATTATGTGCCCGAGCACGATGCCGAAGGCGAGCCGACCCGTGTCTTCAGCTACGACGACGAGCAGGACGTAGACCTGGACCCAGACAACGTGTACGAGACAGACGGAGACAGTAGCGGTTCAGACGCCGACAGCGACGGCGAACCTGATTGACGCGTGCAATTGACATGTTATTGAATCCGTACATCGTCCGGTACGCGTTCGCAAGACTCAAGAGCACCCGAATCAGCTTCTACTTGGTCCATAACGCAACGCACTGCCTGGTATTTCGAGCGGAGGAGAGTGCGTGACGATGCGGACTTGGAGAGTGCCGGCACTGAACACCGCACCTTCCGGCCACGGCCTATGTCCATTCGAGCCTCACAAACCCGTGTAACCGACCTATAAGTGACGCAGCCAGTCCCAATGAACCTCTAGAAGGTTTCCCGGGACTCTACCGATTTACTACGAATTTAAATGCGGGTAAAAATTAAGTGTATCTAAATCGTCTTGGAATGCTCTAAAACGTCTTTATTACCTAGCATGTGGAGAGGTAGAAAAAGTGTGGTTGGGAGGCAAAGCGGCGAATCGGCTAAGTCAAATGTCACGCTCAGTATCAAAAAGCGTGACATATCTGGGATTGGATCTGCGTCCCAGTCGCTTCGCCGAGGCTCAGCTCCGATTTCAAACTCCGAGGCGAACGCCGACTGGGCACGAGTCTAGTCCATGATGGTGCCGACGGACGAGCCACCTGTCTCGCGCGTTCGCAACTCAGACAGGAGCATATCCCATGTTTTATCCTGTGCGCCCGCGTTTACGCGGCAAGTCCGCTGGTTTCGCGTCGTCTATCACCTGGGGCGTGATCCCGAAGAACAACTCGTGCCCCCGTGTCCCAATCTCCGCCAGCTGGATATTCTGGCTGCAGCCATGGATTTTGCGCCCCCCGCTGGATCCACCTCCCCTCGCGCTTTGGCTGGAGTACACAAACTCGGGCTTCAGTCGTTCGTCGTTCGGGACGACGCTGATGACTTTGTGCTCGCTGCGGACCGCCTGGTCGGCCACATGCCCGCGTTACGAGACCTGACTCTTGTGCATTTGCCAAGCCATCGCCGCCCTCACTCGGAGAAGAATACAACCCCTGCATTCGCGCACATCAACCGTCTCGAACTGCAGCGCTACGAGATCTCGCCCCTCTTCGTACACGCTGGGCTCCCCTTGCTCGGCTCGCAGGATAGTCTCAGAGAACTCAACGTCACGCTCGATGACAGCGACAGTGCAGCCTCTCGGGAGTCGCTCGTCGAAATGCTGCAGCGCGTGACGCTGCGTGGGCTCCGGCGTCTGGTGCTCGTCAACCACGACCGCCATCTCCCCCTCGACTTTGCGCCGCGCATCCTTGCGGCTTGCCCTACCGCGCGCACCCTGGAGCTTGACACAAGCCGCATATTCCCCGAAGTGCGGGGGTGGCTCGACAGCGCTCTGCAGACACCGGGGTTGCGCGTGTCGACGCTCTGCGTATCCACCAACTTTCACGCGTCCGATGGCACCGTTCAGACGCTGCTTAGCCAGGTTCCGCGAATGCGTATGTTACGGACTCTGATACTGCGATGTGCCGCTGATTCTCGCGACACCGGCTTGGAGCGCCTGCGGCAGGCTTGTCGCTTGAGACGCATCGCGTTCATTCACAAACCCGAATGAGAACCTTGCGTTCATGCTGTCGACTCCAGCGACCGAGAGGCGTGGTCCGTCACGCATAGCACGCGCAGATTGTGGCTGGACGCGCCCCGATAGCAACCAAGGCTCGGCGCAGTGCCATGGGCCGGGACGCGCAGGCGCAACTATTCTCACACAACGCGCCGATGTCCGCGGTCGACAGCGCGCCCTGCTGAACATGTCCGGACCAGTCTCCGTCCGAGTCATGCGGTTCCACGAACCAGTTCGGGGGGGATCCTTCTGGTCGGTACTTTGCCAGGCGCGAGCCGCATACAGAAGCACCAGCTGTCATAAGCTCCTGAACGCGCGACGGCAGCAGGGAAGGGTCCGGGCAGGCCGTTCAAACGTGTGAGCCTGCTCGAGCCCCGTGTATCTTGCCCGTGGCACGCGCAGAGCTGGCAGGCCTCGAGCGTCAACAACCGATCGATGAGGATGCGCGCATTGCGCGCTCAGCTGTCGGAGACGTCGTCGCCGCGGATTGTCCTCCTCCCAGGGCTCTTCCGGCGCGGATTACATGCTCCTCGAACGCTGGGCGCATGCCCCTTTGCCGAGACAGCGCGACGAAGGGAACGCAGACCCAAGCTCCGCTTCTGGTGCCAGAATCTCTTGCAATAACCCAGTCAT
The DNA here is from genome assembly GCA_030578095.1 of Auricularia cornea. Taxonomy (NCBI): domain Eukaryota; kingdom Fungi; phylum Basidiomycota; class Agaricomycetes; order Auriculariales; family Auriculariaceae; genus Auricularia; species Auricularia cornea. The sequence continues at coordinate 6,483,707 of JARLTE010000007.1, forward strand.
GGTCGTACACCACTTCAGCGACATCGACGTTTCAGCATGTGTTCGGGATCATTTGATGACGTGCAGATCTAACGCATATGAGTCTCCATTCAACACTTATGATGAGAGTACGCTTACTATACCCCTGACGTCGAGAGCGGGTCCTCGGCACGTGCAAAGAAATCACCGAGATCGAGGTAAGGGTCAGAGAACTGCATGGGGCGCATGAGAAAGGATTCCGCATCTGGAGAAACGCGCGTACGTATATGATCTCCGATGGTGGCCCGGTATAGCCAATGCGATCCCAGGTGGCGCGCAGCTCGGGTTTGTGCTCGCACAGCGGATATAGGGTACTGAGTGCGTCGTGGACGTCTCGCATCGCAGCGGTGGATGATGGAGATCGCCTCACAATTTCCGGTGCTGTGGTGCGAAGCCACTCGCCCAGGTCCCACGTGAAAGTTTCGCCATTCAGCCCCTTGACCTCGGCGCGGGCCAGTGCTGCGAATAGCTTCTCCCCATCGTGAGTGCTGGCGCGGTCGCGAAGGCGATGGGACAAATCGCTGATAATTGGCACCAGAATTGCAATGCGCCTGATGTCAGCATCGCCGCCATAACCGTCCGTCACTCGCATGCCCATGATTCCGATAAGTGTTCCACTCTCAAGAATGAGGGGGATGACGTCCGCCGTTTCATCGTTGTCTGGATGGCTCGGTAACGGCGACTGACAGAGATAGCCATGTAGGAACTCAATCCACTCCCACCCCCACCCTGCCAACTTCATTAGTGTGCCTTCTTTGTGGAGCAGATTGACCCACAAGATGCAGGGGTATGCGGCGAGAGCATCATGGTCGCAGTGCGTGCCAACGCGAGGTCGAACTGCCAGTCGTCTGACAGCGTACGGACAGAACTGGGTTCGAGCGGATGAAGACGAGAGACCTCAAGACTTGTGGAGAGACCGTAAAGCGAGTCCCACGACCAGTGTTTGCCCTTCCATGTAGCATCCCGAAGCTTGTTCCTCCCAAAAAGATATGCAAGGCATCGGTGCTCGCCTTCGGGAAGATGCTCCAGGAGTTCCATGACAAGCTCCACCGCGGCTGGGATGGTGTCGTCGTCGATGATGTCATGGCAGCAGAGGAACGTCAGGAGCTCGATTGCTCCCGGAGTCCCACCGTATTTGACCTGCGAGTGATCAGAACTGCCGTTGCCGACACTGCATCGGTACCGTACAGTAACCGCACTTGCATATTCATCGCGTGTCTCGGTATCAAGAGTTTCGTATAGGTGCACTTCCAGGTTGCCGAGGCAGAAAGAGTTTGTCGTCAGGAGGTGTTTTCGGTACCGGTTTGATAGGAGGATTAAAACATCTGTCTGGAACTGCTGTGTTTTCTGCGCATAGGGCAGCAAAAACTCATGCATCCTGGGCTGTGCCACCTGATCGGGGAAATACTGCAGAAGCCTCCAGGGTAAGATAAGCTCAGGATAAATCATAATGGACGCCGATATCCCATCTTCGCAGCGTAGCGCAGAGTCCTTCGACAGATTGAAGCGATTGACAAACTGAACACGGATCAAGGCCGCTTCGCCGGGTGTGTTTCGATCAGCAAGCACATAGCGTGACAACGTCAGAAAGTCGACTTGCTGCCAGGTGCGACGAATCTGGGCCCTGAGACGTGAACGCAGCGCAAGGGAAGTGTGTTTCCCAACCTGGGGACCGACGTCGAGGTCCCCGAGCGCGAACACGACGGCGCGGAAGACGTCAGGTGCTTGTGAGGCACCGCTAAGCCAGGAAAGCGCCTCGGCGACGAGTTCGGGTCGACGGTCGACGGGGAGATCGGTCCATGTGGAGGAGAGGAACAAATTGAATGACAGCCGGCGGGCCGAGGACGCCAAGGAGCGCAGCCACGAACGCACTCGCGACCACTGAAGGTTGTTGTGCACGGTGGGTGCCCAGGCGGGTATCGTTCGCATATATGCGATCACGGCTTGACATTCCCGGACGACTGCTTCCCGGGGACCAGCGTACCATTGTAAGTTCTCCGGTGCGCCGCCTGGCAAGGACGCGGTGCCGCTATAGCACATTGCGTTCATCGCGCGCACCAGTGCGACGATCCGTTTACGTTTTCGCCAGTAGAAGACTGTGGAGATGGACGAATATAGAGGGGTGAGGGCAGCACGAGCCACCTGAGTTGCGGGCGACTTGAATGGACTGGCGGCGAAGAGGACGGCGCTGAGCGTGGTGACGAGGTATAGACCTCCAGCGGCCAAAGAGAGTCCGAGGGTGAGACGGCGTGTAAGAGGGTCTGATGAAATAAAGAGAACAAGGCCAGCACCAAACAGTATCAGCGAGACGTGAAGTAGCACGGGAGCAGCAGCAATGACACCGGACATGTACCACCGTTCGACGCAGCGCAAACGGTATGCCCGCATTTCCGCCCATTGGCGGAGGTTGCAGATCGGGCGTGCAGTGTACAGTATCGGAATTAATAATTTAAACACCGAGCTCCGTCGGCTTGTGCCGCCTGTCCTGGTTTATTCGCTGCAGTAATGGCGTCACTCACATAGCAAGTTACAAGCGCAAGAACCATTGGTTACTGTAGAAGAAGACCTGGAGTTGATATCATATGTGCTTGAACTGATACGAGCCGATCTTTGCGGCTCATGCCGAAACCCGGCCCTAAGATCGGGCCGTCGTCGACCTTTGTCGGCCCACACAGCTCATGTCTAATAAGAAACTATCTTAGTCGTGCTAGTACCTAGTGTGTCTACCTCTTGCCTTTACAACTGCTGCAACACGAGCGGGCATGGATCTATAGAGAGCCCGAATATAAGAAAAGTCCAGCCGCTCCCACTCCTCCTGCAGTGCAGCCCAAAGCTGCTCGACATTAGTCGGAAGCGGGTCGCGCTTGCGCACTGCACGATCCAGCTGATCCCACGCATGCTCGATCGGGTTCATATCGGGCGATGATGCTGGCCAATCGAGGACTTTGAAGTGGTGATCGGCCAACCACTTGCGTGCAAGCTTCGACGTGTGCTTGGGATCATTGTCCTGCTGGAAGATGATGCTCTTTTTGGAAAGCTTGTGGTCCTTTAAGGTGCCCAGAAGCGCCGTCTCGTAGATCTCGCAGAGTCCGCGGGCGTTGAGGGTACCCGGAATTCGATAGAGGCGGCCGGTACCGGAGGCAGTGATACAACCCCAGACCATGACCTTTCCTCCGCCATGTTTGACCTCCTGGCGAATACAGCGAGGTAGATAGGCCTCTCCTCTACGTCTCCTGCACCAATGACGACCGTCCGAGCCGAACAGGTTGAACTTGGACTCGTCGGAGAACACGACCTTATCCCAGCGAGACTGCGGCCAGTCAAGATGACCCTGTCCCCAGACGCGGCGAGCAAAGACATGTCGGCGGCTCAGAAAAGGAACCCTGCGACGGATGTAGCCTCGGAGACCAGCACGGAAAAGGACACCTCGGACTGTCCGGTCCACGAAGGAAGGGAAAAGGTTCCGTTGCACCTCCGAAGCATCACGCATCCGCCCGCTCGTGATAGCGCGGCACGCACGGCGGACCTTGTGCGGCGTGAATTCGAGAGGTCGACCCCTGCCTGGGCGGTCTGCGTAGAAAGAACCGAGCTCCTGAACCTTGAGCAGGTTGTAGCGGACAGTCGGGTAGGGGATGCCAGTGACCCGCTCAATGTCGCGATAGGAGAGGCCCTGGTTGCGCAGCACGGAAATGTGCTTGCGCTTGGTTGGGGTGCAGAGCGTGTAGCGCATGCGCGTCATGTCTGGGACGGGCAGCAGCTGCGGCTGGCGTTTGAACGCGCGGTGATGGTGTCCGGAGGCAGATCGGGACGGAGTGGATTTGGCCGTGTTCCGTGTTCGGCTGGGCTTGGCAGTGCCATATGTAGATATTTCAGCACAGTATTTTTTGTGCATAATGTCGACCTCCTTAGCATCATTTTCACTTGTGAGACTCAGGCCTTAAACTTGCTCCTTGAAGCAGGAAGAGAACCACAAGCCGACGGAGCTCGGTGTTTAAATTATTAATTCCGATACTGTACATCCCAATCCAGTCCTTGCCCATGATGGCGATCAGGGCTGCGGAAAGGCTGAGAATGAGGCTGGCAACCCAGAGGCAGGTCACGGTACGAGCGTTTTTGGGGATCGCGAATGGCTGCTGAACGAACTTCTCGCCATAAGATGTGGCGTTGGCCGCGAGGAAGGTGAGCTGTGCATAGTCAGGCTCCATGTCGTGCCGCGCCTCGATGATGAACGCGGTCGTGACCGCCGAGAACAAGCCCGCCTAGGAGAAATGAAAAATCCAGTCTCGGGTAGTGAAGGGTTGCACATACGAAGAGAGCCAGGTTGTTTAGGCCGCTGTCCCACTCCTTCGTGCATCTCTCGTCGTCCTCCTTGGCTACGCGCTCGTACACGCGCCAGATCTTCGCAGAGTCTGCGAGCTCTTCGCCAACCATATCGGGGACTATAACAGCAATCAGTCGGCGGGCTGAAGAATGGGCCATTGGGCGTACGGTTCTTGTCATCTCCGGCCGAGGCATCTTTGGTATCGGTAGCAGCAGCGTCGGGCATGGTGGTAGTTGCGGCTCAAGGAGCAGCCAAACAGACGCAACACGCTGGCTGCGCGCCACGTTGCACCGGGAGGCAGGCTCTCTCCGAAGGCGCCATTCGGGATGTGTTGGCGCAGGGCAAGAGGCAAGCGCTTGTCCTAGCGCCACAGCAAAGTGTCCGATGTCCAATCAATGTCCAATGCTCCTGCAGCTGCGCCGAATCGCGCGGTATTTCGTGCGAATACCCTCATGCGTCATCCGTCCGAAGATTTCACTGCAATGCACAGCGTTGGGCAATGCGCCCACAGCGCGTGTTTAAGCAGCAGACACGGTGTTGTTCCGATACTCCCGCTACCTTCCTAAATAGGAAGTCGACGACGACGCCCTCTGCCTGCTCGCTGCTGCCTAGGGGCCTCAAACGGCATTGTACCCGGCGCACGAGACGCTTTTGGTGACGGTAGTGTTTGCTGCTCGCTCGCGGTCGAACGCGACGCCGGGTTGGGACGCGTCATCGTCGCTTCTGCCCACCTGGGACCCCGTTTCCCTCCTCGTAGCAGGCTCTACTGCCTCATTCCCCTGTGTATACGTCCTCCTTGCGTGATCCCTGGGTTAGAAGGAAGTCAAAGCACTTCTGCTCCCCAGGGACGCGCAGTGCCGCAGACCCGATCCAAAGTGACGGGCAGGCCAACAAATTACATACCCCCTTGCATTAAGTCCACACGGGGAAACTGCCCTGTAAAATATCGCCGTAATCCGACCCGAGAAATGAGCACTATGAGCTACCGGCCGCTTGAGGGGCGGCAGCTGGCCGGTCGGGGTGAAAATCTCGCCTCTTGCCCTCATCCTTCTTCGACCGCACTTACCGCACCAAGAACACACCTTCCTCCAGCCAGAATGGCGGCCGCGGACGCAATCAACTTGCGCCCGAGGCCGCTTACGCTCGACGACGCAGAAACTGAGCGCATCGAGCAGTCCGTCAATGACGTCTTCGCCGCGGAAGCTACGCCGCCCGGGGCAGACCAGGCGCCGGAGCCCATGGAGGACGTCGAGCCAGCTACCCAGGACGACCCGGGCGCATCGCCAGGGAAGGCAAGCCGCCGCAGGAGCAAAATTGGCTCGACACCCTCGTTCGCGAGCCAAGACTCGGCGCCCCCTGCCACGTCCGCCCCCGGCTCCTATGTCCTGTCGCAGGTCGGTGACTGCAGGAAGAACTGGGCCGAAGCGAAGTTCACCGTGCACAATGCGCTGCACTCGCTCGCCAGTGCACTTGACAAGGAGCACGTCGAGTGGACGCGCGCCGTCGCCGAGCTTGTAGACGCTATCAAGCCCCTGCTGGAGGCCACGGGGAACCCGCTTCCCTCCATTCCCGCCGTCGCCCCTGCTCCACCTGCGCCTGTGGTAGATCCTGCTTCATTCGCCACTGCCGAGGAGCACGACGAGCTCGTACTTGCGCACAACCAGAGTTTCCAGCTGCTCCGGGAGCTGAAATCCACGCTGGCGAACCTCTCTACTCGACTGGACAGCATGCACGTCTCTTTCAACGAACGAACGGGCGACCTGGAGCGGCGGGTCGGCAGCTTGGAGGCTGCGCCGAGCTCATCGGTGGACCTCGCGCGCAAGCGGCCCCGGGTGGAAACCGTCGTCGACCTGCCGGGCCCGCCACCTGCCCAGCCTCAGCTCAGCGCGCTTCCGGCGCTCCCTGCCCCTGCCACACACGCGTCGACCCTGCCCGCTCCGACGCATGGCTTTACGATGCCGGTGTCGCTTCCAGCAGTCGCGCCGCCGCAGGCATCCGCAGTGCCCATGCAGGCCGTCCCAGTCCCCTCGCTCCCGCTCCCCGCGCCTGCAACCGCTTACGCCATGCTTCCCCCGGCGCTGGGGACTCGCCCGGCGGGTCAGGGGCGCACGCGCGCGTCGCGTCAAGGCGGTGCAGCTTCGGGCCCGAAGTCGGCGGCGGTGACCCTCGGGCCCTGCAACTGGGCGACAGATGACGAGACCATGATCCAGCAGGTCACGCAGTTCGCTGCTGGGTGGCCCGAGTGGCCGCAGCTTCGCGAGATGCGCATTCAGCGTCATAACTCGATCCCGAACTGCCTGCACGTCACCTTCCCGTCGTTTGAGCTTGCGCAGGTATTCCATACGAACTGGATGCGCATCCCGAACATGCAGGTACAGGCTAGGCTCCACACAAAAAACTAATATGGGCAGTCGGTGTAGCCGACGCTCCCTCTCATCCTGTCGTATGCGCAGCGTCTAATACAGCCCCTTTGGAATGCGACAATACCCTCCGCGTGGTATACTGGAATGTGAAAGGGAAGCTGAGAGTGAAACTTGACTGCCCAGACTTCGTACAGTGTATTATAAACTGTGACATTGTATTCTTACTGGAAACACACCTCCGGCCAGATGAGCACGAGTCTCTCTCAGCCCCGGATGGTTTCGAAATCTTTGTGCGCTCCCGTCCCGCGCCTCACGACCTGCGCCGGCCGTGGGGAGGTATGCTGGCTCTGGCGCGGAAGGAACTGCGAGCACGAGAGCGGGGAGATATGTCTGGCCCGGACATACTCGGCCTGGAATCCAAGGGTAATGTCTTCGTCGCTGCGTACATTCTCCCGGCCCACAACGAGACCTGGGTAGAATGGACATCAATCCATCCGATGGACAGGCTACTGGAAATAATGTCGGCCGTACATGAGGCAGGCAGTACAAGCCCCGTTTGGATCGGAGGCGATCTCAATGCTCGCATTGGCCAACTTCGGGCCTCCCCTGAGCACCAGGCTCGACTCTCGCGGGATCAAGCTGTGGACTCGCGTGGGCGAGACCTTGTCCGCCATGCCTCTATAACTGACTTCAAACTACTCAATGGGGACATGGCATATGGGCCGCGCGCGGGCGAATACACCTCATTTCAGCCGCAAGGATGCTCTGTGATCGACCTTGTCGTAGCGAACGCGCCGGCAGCGTCGCGTACAGCTAGTCTAGATGTATCGGAGCATTGGCCAGAGTGGTCGGATCATGCAGCAGTCGAACTGATAGTTCGTACGCCGAGACAGCTGCCGGACTTGAATATCCGCGGAACTGAGCATGCGCCAAACCCGTCGCCAGTTCCTGCGGTATATCCAATGGACTCTGAGCTTGACTGTTTGCTAATAGACACGTTGAACACTACTCAGACGCATTCGCAGCGTCTAGAGCAACTTTACGGGTTTTGCTCAGATGGTACTCCCGACGTGCATATATACACTGATGGCGCGTGTCAGAACAACGGTTCTCGCGACGCAAGAGCAGGTGCTGGGGTCTTCTGGGGAGATGGAAACACGAGAAACTGCGCGCTACGCGTCCCGGGGCCAGGACAGACAAACAACCGTGGCGAATTGTTTGCAGTGCTCCATGCGCTACAGCAGGCTGAGCCTCACAAATCCCTGCGTATATTCACGGATTCACAGTACGTGGCGGACTCTCTTGTCTGGCTGGCGCCTAAGAATGCTGCCCATGGATGGAATTGTCCGAATGGCGACCTGATGAAAGCATTCGCTGCCCGGATGCGCTCTCGGACGGCCCGTGTATTCATCGCCCGAGTAAAAGGGCACAGCGGAAACCCTCATAACGACGCTGCTGACGCCCTGGCGCGGCATGGCGCTACTCTCAATGCAGTTGGGGACTTTGAGCCTATAGTGGACGAGGAGCTACTGCCAGTCACACCGCTAGGCACAACCTCTCTGTCCAAAATTGCGACGGACTACCCCGATCCACGGCACCCTCCATTGCCACCTGGAAAGAAACTTTTTGGGGCCAAGTTGGGCTCGCACCGTGGGAGGAATCGCGTCAAGGAACGCATGCGCCAGTCATTGAGAGATCTGACAGCTGCGGCAAGAGACAGTGCACGATTCTGGAATATATTCCGGCGACTTGCTGATCCGTCACGGAAGAAATCAGACTGCGGTGTTGGCGCAAATGATTTCAAGAGGGTCTTTGAGGTACGGATGAACCCATCCGGGTCGGAGGAGCTCGATCGTGCAGTGGAGGAGCGAAACGCGGCGTTGGCTGCCCTGATCCCGTCCCGCACCAAAGACATCACCCGAGAGCAGTTCTTCGACCGGGAATTCAGTCTGGCTGAGATTGCGCGTGCAAAAGCCCATTATGCCTCGCATGGGAGCGGCACTGCAGATGGAGTGGACCGGGCAACGGCCGAGACAATCGATGACGTCCCTAACGATGCCCTTCAACGTCTCATCAACAAGGCCCTTGACGAGTGCGATGCGCCGACGATCTGGTTGTGGACGTATCTAGCTGCCGGACTGAAGAGGGGGAAGCCGCCGGAGATACCGGACTCGTATCGAACGCTGGGAGTGCAGAGTAGATTTGTCAAGTTCACAACTCTCCTCTTTCACTTTCGCCTGCTGGATTGGATGGATGCGTACAAGATCCTTCCCCCATCCCAGAATGGCTTCCGACCGGGATATCGTACCGCAAACAACGTCTTTATACTGCGCTGCCTCATAGATAAGGCTAGAGCGATCGGGAAGACGCTGTATGTGGCAACAGTGGATCTCACAAATGCATTTCCCTCTACGGATCGAGCGACCCTATGGCTCAAACTGTACCGCCTCGGGGTGTGGGGTAAAATTTTCGACTGGTTGCGCATGCTCTACAGCAAGATGGCGTATTTTGTCCGTCATAATGGGACCGACTCGGAAGCCTTCAAATCCCTGGTTGGGATTCTCATTGGTGACACCGCCTCACCGGGCCTTTTCGACGTCTTCATGTCGGACTTTTCGCTGCCCCGAATGGACGACGATATAGAACTCAACGGGGTGTATATCTCGCACTTAGAGCATGCAGATGACGTACTGCTAGTGGCAACCTCTCCCTCAGGGCTCCAGCGAAAGCTAGACCTGTTCTATCAGTGGTGTAGGGAGAATCTCATGCACATCAACGCATTGAAGACATTTGTGGCGATACACGGACCGAAGCCGCGTCGTATGCCTACTTTCACAGTATCCCAACAGTCTGTGGCCGTTGTGACCCAATACCTACCTCGGGGTCGTATTCACAACCAATGCCCAGAATATGTTCAAGAATCATTATCACACAAAAGCAGCCATCGCGAGAAGGGCCGCGCATGGGGTACTTCATGTTGAATCTATGGTAGGAAGCCTCCCCCCAAAAGAGGGAAAGATTTTGTACATGGGAAGAATTGATCCCCACCTCATTTACGCGTGCGAGGTTATGCCCGACGCGAGTGAGACTCTATTGGAGGAGCTCTATCAGGTTCAAAAATCGTATCTTCGACGGATATTAGGAGTACACAAGAGATCCATGCTGGGCCCACTGCACACAGAGACAGGAGTTGTCCCGGTGAAGTATAGGCGCTATGATTTGGCTCTACGCTACCTAGGTTATCTTTGCCAACGCCCCAAGGAGTCCTACGTTTATGCCGCCCTCATGGAGAGTCGACGTCTGCTACAAGCAGGACAGCCTAGTTGGCATACAGATCTGCGGCATGTTGCTCGTGGAATTCGGGCCGTCGAAGCTGCCGCCCGAATCTCCGAGGAGTCTCCTCCTATTGATCTCATTCAGAGATTGATAACATATCAGATGCATGCCTCACTGCGAGACGCCATTCATAGCCAGAGTAAGGCTTATCTATTAGCTGGCAGGAAAGAGCCACAGGCTGAGGGTCCCGCTCGAGATGTGAAAATGTGCTTCCGTCACTATTTGGAAGTGCAGAAGACCGAGCATCGTCGCGCTCTGACGCGGATCCTTATGGGATGCCATCTCCTCGCTGTAGAAAGACTAGCTTGGAGGGAGAGGTACAGAAAAGAGGTGCCACATGACCGCAGAGTCTGCAGGTTCTGTCTATGTGTGGTAGAGACAGCCGAACACGCATTACTACAGTGTTCGGCCTCTCCAGACCTCACTCGACTGCGTGCAGAGTATCTCTCCGAGATGTACACCCAGAGGCCGAATCTCCCGCGACTGTCGACGGCGAGAGACCTTGCCGATTACTTCAGGGTGCTGGTATGCGATATTGCAACGATTGACCGCACAGCTAGGTTTGCGCATGACTTCTGCAAAAACCGAGAGACTCTCCTGTGCACCTAGTAGTCCCCAGAGCACGCATCGCTCAAATCGACACCCCCCCCCTTTCCAGAGAATGACAGTGTGCTCTGGGGAGCTACCAGAGCGCCACCAAATCGGACATTCTCACCGTATACCGAGGCAAGCCAATGTACATTCCTGCTGGTTTTCGAATAGATGAGTGATACCGACTTTCGACTCCTGATTGACCGGCTCGGTAATTCAATTGATGGCCTACGGCATAAAAGATGCCTGTTTGGCGCAGTTGGAGTGCAGAGTCTCAAGGGAACAAACGAGGCTGCCGTTTGCTCGGCCCTTGAAAACCGGCGTTCACTCGTGGACCATGCCGTGTTCCTTCCTTCCTTCCTTCCTTCCTGGGCGCGACATCTGACACGTGACGTGCATGGCGCCCATCAAGGTCGCAGTGCGGCGTGACTGCGGCTCACGCTGGAGAACCGCCTCTGGGACGGCTAAGCAGAGCGTGCCCATGACAGGAGACCGCCCACGCGCTCGCAGCGGGGATCCGACGCGAAATGCCTCGACCTTGCGATCCTAGGCGTCGATGCAGCCGGCGCGCGCACTAGAGCCACAACCCGAGATGCTCGAAGTGCCACCGAGCGCTGAACGTCGTTCTGGTCCCAAACTACACCCGCATGGAGACCGTCGCCACGAAGCGCAGCATGGGCACCTCGCTGCCTATGTTCACACTGTCACGGCGATCGCACTACTCGACGAGCATTCTCCCTGAGGAGGAGGCCTCGCATTGCCGACGGGGAGAAGCCGCTTGTAGCGCTCAGTGAGCCAGATGAGTGGTCCCACCATAGGAAGTATACCGCTTGAGGGTGTGTTAGGCCGTAGACGACCTGCAGTAACCACTAGCCGTTCAAACAGTGATAGGTAAACTGGTAGCGCAGACACGCGCCCAAACTGTCTCGCGATAGAAGCAGATAAGAAAGCAGGGAATAGACGGAGCAGATCGAAAACACGGATCGCGAAGCGCTAGATCTTGGCAGTAGCCGCAAATAGATGTGCATGGCGACCAGACATAAGAGGCCAACAGCTGAGAAAGAGACAACCCGCATCTAAAACACGTACGGCCAAACGCTACAACAGAATGAGCGACGCTCTGAAGCCTTGGTCGCGCTGGGAGTGCTGACTAGAACGCCTGCGCACGTGGTCTTGGTCTGTTCGAAGTACAGAATATGAACCAACGGTGTCTCGACGGCGGCAAGGCAGGGATCACACCGTCTTTGCCCAAAAGCCGTCTGGCGGACGGGTAGCAGAGCGTAATCGCAGGCAGCTCAATATGCGCCAGCCGATCTTCGGAAATCGTATCCGACTTCCTGTTGCCGGAGAGACAGACTCGGCGTCGTGAGGGTGGGCCGCGCGCGGAATCAAGGCTGCGCCGCAGAGGGCTCTCTCGGTCTCGTAGGCAATCACGCAGCGTCACTCGCGCAGCTGCCTTGCTAGGCCCCCTGATGCGTCTCCCGGAGGTGGGGAGGAGAGCTGCATCACCCTGTTCAGCCTTTGAAGCGCAGCAGCTGCGATGGCGCGTGGCCTCGCACAACGGACAACCAAGTCCGGTGAGGGCGCCAGCACGTCAATCCGAACTGAGCGGCCGCGCATAGTCTCTCCGCTGCAATCGGAACCACGAGCTATCGCAGGCGCGTACTTGCTGAACTGCGAGATGTGGACCGCAACAGGCGTGCGCGGCCGCCGCCCAGGAACAGCAAATGCCTCAAGAAGGCCCGGGACTGCCTCCAGAGCTACAATTCTCGCCAGAGGTGCGCGCAGACTCTGTGCGCCTCGGGAGCCAGATATATGTATAACGAGGAAGCCCGTAGCGTCGCTCACTGCGCGGCGTCGTCACAGCGCCTACTTTGGCTGGATGACTGTTATCGGCATGAGCGCCCACCCGAAGTCGACTGCACTCTCCTTGAAGCTGCGGGAATGGCGACGAATGAAATGCTCAAACCGCGGCAGGCATCCCGGAAGCTCAGCCGAGATCTGACCAGGATGTCCTGCAATTAGCAGTACCAGGAGCCGCATGTGGGGCTCGCGGCGGAGCAGAGCGCCAAAGTACGCTGCGCGAGCAGCATCTGAGTGGTGACACAGAGAGTGCAGAGGCTTGCCGGCCGCACAGATAACGTAGAGGAGAATTGCATGCAGCGGAGGAGGGCATGTGCACACAGGCAAGGGCATGCAGTTCTGGCTATCGCGGTATTGAATAGCTGCAGCCGGCGCAGAGCCCCGTGGGCCAATGCGTCGCGAGCCGACCAAGTCAGTGAACCTGAATGTCCTGCGAGTTGAGCAACGGAAGATCAAGCATTTAGGAGCACGGAAGAGACCTGGAAGCAATCGAGCGCGAGTAAATCATAACGAATCATTCCCGTATACGTACTGGAAGGCAGGCGGTCGACGTTTATCAGTCCGTCTCCCACCCAACGCAATCGAGCCTGATACATATACTGAGCACCAGCGGGAGCAAGAAACGGAGATAAGCAGAAAGCAGGCCGAATGCAATCTTTCAGACAGGCGCGCAAGAGCCCTTCGGAAGACAGGCGCCGCCCGCGGTCGATGGCGACGAGCAGCGGTGTGCAGGCTTGCGCAGCGAACAGACCGAAGCGCTCAAGCACATGGGCCGTGCCAGAGTCACCGTTGCTCACGCGCGTAACAGGCGGCAGATCGTGGGCTCCCATTGCAGACGCTTGTGGAGACGAAAAGGACAAGTGCGTCCGAGCGGAGTCGGGCCGAAGACGCCGACGCGGGGCCGGATGCTTTCGACATTGTCCTCCTGTTTCCGCCATATCCTACCCAGCGCGCGAATGAGCGGAGTAGACTTCCAGGTTCACTATTCTTTGCAGTGGGCACGACGTTATGCCTCATTCGCCCACGCTGTCAACGTCTCAATCAGCCCTTGGAAGGTTCATCCATGATCCAGCAATCGAGCGTCGGGACTGCTGCGACTTCGCTCTATCTTACCCCGCGCCACCTCCGAGCTCCCGTGAACTACCGACCGTATCCTCTTTGCCGACTCTACTACGCGATACTGAAAAGGCATACGGCTTCATGTTCCTGCGCTTCCTCTGCCCTCCGTTTTCATGTATCCTCTCACTGGAGCTGGCTTGGACCTCGTTTTCCGAGGTCCCACGCCGCGCTGTCGCTGCCCGACAGCACAGCTGCGCTCAGCGACACGCGCGCTCCTGCGTCCTTGCTCAGGCATGGTACCCGGCGCTCGCGAAATGCGACGCGTACGGGTGAGACGGCAAAATTCGGGCTCACCGTGCACTGGCCGCCCCGGGCCCGCATCATTCATGAGGCGCTGGCTGGCGCAGCCGCTGCTGACCTAGAATGTGACCGTGCGGAGAGTGCGTGCTGCCCTAACCGGGCGCGCGTTGTCTAGCCTGCGCGAGGTGGGGGTGAGAACGAACTGCCAGTACACGAGATCCTCTAGGAGGATGTACGAATGAGTAAGGGCCGCTGAATTCGCGGCGAATTCGAGGCCCCGCGCTCCGTTGCAGTAGTTGCTGCTCTGCGCGGTGAACGCGGTGGCCAGTGCGTTAGGTGGGCAGCCAGCACGTACGATGCAAGTTAGTATGCTTGCTTCGCGCATGGAGGTGAGGTTGAGGCACGCGCTTGAGAGAAGCTGCTGTCGTTTTCGTCCCCGCCAGCGTGACGGCGATATTCCTCAATCGGACGCAGAGCGTGCGCGGGAACGGTTGATTGCCTCATAGCGTGCAGGTGCAGATGCACAACTGTGCCATGATTGCCTGCTCATCGAGCGCGGGGACCAGACGTCTCGAGCCCCAGACCCATCGCCGTCCGGAATTACGCGCTGCCAGCCTCTGACGGAGACAGACAGGAAGCATGGCCGCAGTACCTTCTGAGAGCGCCTCCCGAGAAGTTCCCTCTGACTCAGCAGCGTAGTCCGAGCGGCTGAGCGGCGATGCATGACCGACGGGACCGGTCAGTGAACGTCCAGAAGCTGAGGATCTCTGCCCAAAGTGGGGCACCACAGAATGCGCTGCAGTCTGCTTGTGGTCAATATCATCGGCGGGGAGTGATCGTCCGGGCGACCTCAAACTCGCGTCCAGTCCCCACGGTACTTAGAAGCAGCGTGCATGGCATGCAAGTCGCGAATGCACCCGGCGCGCAGATCTGGGGCGAAAGCGCCGCACGGGCGCGTGCGCCTGGGTGTCCCCGTTGTTGCATACAAGGGACATGCAACGAGCCCAGTATCACAAGCGAGTTCAGAGATGTGTGCGAGCGGTAGGATGCCGTAAGCTCTCAGGGGAGGGAGACAGTGATACAGGCGTGAAAGGTCACAAGGACAGGATGCATGCGCGGACCGTAGGTCGAAGGAGGAACCTGGCGCAATCGCGAACACCAGAGGCTCCTACAAATGTTGTTGCTGATACGTACGACCGTTGCGCGATGCAAAGCTGGTTCAGCCGCGAACACCCGGGCTTCCGCGCGGCGCACATCCGGGGCAGCTTCAAGTTCACGCCGACGGCCACGCCCACGGCGGCGCAGCTGAGCAGCGCGCCGCACTTCGTGCCCGCGACGACGACCTCTCTGGCGGCGCGGTTCAGCAGCAGCATGGGCCGGCCGCGCACGCACGGCGGCGCGGGCTGGCCATGCGCTTCGAGCTGGGCCGGCATCGGCACACGGACATCGTCGCCGACAGCGGATTGCAGAAGATTGTCGGCGTGCCTCGAGGCTGGCCTGGGCCGCGGCGTTCGTCGCCGCGCTGAAGCTGTGCCCGGCGTCGTTTCAGGTTTACCGAGCACGATGGAACCAGTCTACGCCACCGCGGAGTATCACAGCATTTGACGAAGGTCAGAGCCGTGGAATTGAGTCGGTCCGCCATCTTGGCCGGTCGCCGGATGCGGAAGAAAACAGAAGGCGAAAAATTGTCTTCGGGCTCCGCTCGGACGCAGTGACCGGGACTTGATGTGGCCCACGGATAGTCTCGTAACCAGACGGATCGCAAGCGGACTTTGAAACCGGAGCGGTTCGCTTGCGAACCGTCTGGGACACGCGGTCGCCGTTTTGATATGTCACGCGATTTGATACTGAGCGTGACGCGGGACTTGGTCAAATCGCGCCCACATTCCTCTCGCAACAAGTTTCTACAGACCCTGCTCAAAAACATTCATTTGCGTCCCAGAGGCGAATAGGATATGTGTAAAACTTAATAATTATGGGAAATAAAGACCACCATTCAAGATCTCAGTGCGATGAAAACAACTTTTGTGGCTGAAATTCCCCTTAGAAAATTCTGTGGAGAGCAGTGCGAGGCGGGCGTTGGCGGGGAGGCGGGTCACTTCAAACCCCGCTCGCGGCCGCCGCTCCGACCTTGAAGGCACTCTTGCGCTCCACCCAGATTTTTCTGGGCCATTTCGACTTCGGAAATGTTATTTCCAGGTACTAATTAACCTATTTCCAGAGCATGTTTATGGAGAAATTTAACTCATATAATGACCTCCAAACATCCCCAATCCCTCTGAAAGTCATTTTTATGAGGGTGGGGTAAAAGGGATTCTGAAGTGTGGTGAGGGTGCGATTTGGCGAAGTCTTTTGTCACGCTCAGTATCAAAATGTGTGACATATCTAAACGGCGACATCCCGTCCCAGCCGCTACGCTGACGAGCCCCGAGCGGAGTCTGAAAGTAGCGGCTGGTGACGAGCCTAGCCCACGGACGAGCCACCCGTTTCGCGCGTGGACAGCACGAACGGAAGCTCGACCTGCGTTTTCTCCTGTCCGCCCTCGTTTGCGGCGCAGGTCTACTGGCTCCGCGTCGTCTTCACCAAGACGCGGCCATCGGCCCGTGGCGAGCAACTCGTGGTCGCATGTCCCAACCTGCGCAGGCTCAACGTCACGACTTCGGCTATGACTTTTCCGCTTCTCACTGGCCCTGCCGGCGCTCGCGCTCTTGCCGGCATTCAGACTTTCAGATTTCAGACGGTCGCCCTCCGCGATCTCAGTGCTGCAGACTTCGTGCTTGTTGTAGACAGCCTTGTCGCCAATATGCCCGCGCTACGAGACCTCGCGCTCGGTCACTCTCATAGACGTGACCTTCAGACTGCACAGGCTGATCCGACCGTCATATTCCCGCACATCACTCGTCTCGCGCTGCAGCGCTATGAGATCGCGTCCCTTTTCGACCACGCCGGACTACCGTTGCGAGGGTCTCGAGATACCCTGAGGGAGCTCCGCGTCACGCTGGCCGACCAGGACAGCCCCACGGCGCGCGAGTCGCTCCTTAGCGCACTCGAGAGCGTGAGCATGCACAGGCTGCGGCATCTGGTGCTCGTCAACCGCGCCGCGCATCTGCCCTCAGACTTCGCACCCCGCCTCCTCGCAGCTTGCCCGACCGTGCGCGACCTCGAGCTGATCACCGTCCGCATCGCCCCGGACGCGTACGACTGGCTCGACAGCGCACTGCTCGCACCCGGGCTGCGCGTATCCACGCTGGTCGTCTCGACCAATGTTCGCTTCGCCGATAATTCCGTTCTGACTATGCTTCGCCACGTCCAACGCATGCGCATGCTGCGGACCCTATTCCTGCGGTGCGCCGCGGACTCTGGCGACGCCGATTTAGAGCGCCTCCGACATGCTTGTCAGTTGCAGCGCGTCGCGTTTAGCCACGAATCCAACGGGTGAGATCGCAATACAACACTTTGCTATTTCTTTCTTCAATTGGGCGGTGAATACCGCTGGTTTGGGCCGCCTTGGAGTGAGATGCCATCGCGTCGGTACGTGCTGACGAGTTCCTCGTGAACCAAACAGGCTTCGCAGCTTCGTGTATTCCTTCCCGCGGGGAATGCGCGCGGTATATCGGCTTTGCTCTACAGGTCGACCCTCTGAAACTTGCCGTCCACGGATGTTCCACGGACGTCCGCGTTGACGGAGGGGGCTCACGAACGTCTCAATGGCACCGGTCATACTGCTGAATACATAGAGCAGATTCTCGTCCAATGTGGTATGCCTGAAGTGCAGCATGCATTCCTCGAGGAGGAGCAGACGTTGCGGGGCTATGTGGTATTTGCGAGTCTGAACTGCCGAAAGACCGTGGCTGTCGAGCACAATGTCTTCGCCGCGCGAGGCGCAGCAGCAAGTGCGCTGGTCTCACAGCAACATCGCAGCCGCAGCTGAGCCTCAGGCACCGCGCAGGTGCTCCATCCAAGTAAGCACAACAGCCCGGAGTATGAACCGGATCGGAGCTCGCGGAAGGACCGTGATCTAAAGCCGCGTCGTGAACGGGAACCGGCACGGCCAGTGGCTTCCGCAAGGTGCACGACGATGGCTTCAAGCAGGGGAGCGCGTCCGTTCGAGCACCTGTGAACGCCCGACGTTGTAGGAGTAGCACTGGGTAGACCGGGGCCGTACACACGCGCGAGGGCCAGCGCATGTTGTCTTGATAAAGCAACGGACACAGTTGTAAGCCAGGATGTTCAGCACGTCAGCGGACACTGCACGATCGCAGTGAGAAAGGAAAAGCGAGAATGCATCCGCGGCAATGTTCGCGCTCCGCCCGGACCTTCTCTGACCCGGGCACGATGTGGCCGACAGACGAGCCACCCGTCTCGCGCATAGACAAATTGGACGGCAGCGCGGCCCATATTTATGGCTATAAGCCCTCGTTTGCGGCGCAGGTCCGCTGGCTTCGTATCGTCTTTGACACGCGGCGAATATCTGCAGAACAACTCGTGGCCACATGCCCCAATCTTCGCAGGCTCAATATCTTTGCGGCGGATATGAACTTTCCGTTTATCACTGGACCTCTTTGCACCCGCGCTCTGGCTGGACTCCAAATCTTTCCTCCGCGATGTGAGCCCATGCAGACTTTGTGCTCGTCGTCAACCGCCTTGTACGCGGCCTCGCGCTGGGAAACTCTCCAAAACTTGGCTCTGCGCCCGTCCAGAAGGATCCTGACGCTGTGTTTTCGCATATCAACCGTCTCACACTGCAGCGCTACGAGATCTCGGCCCTCTTTGTCCACGCCGGGCTGCCCTTATTTGGATCCCAGTACACGCTCAGGGAGCTCAACACTACGACTCGCTACCGGGACACCGCCGCGGCGCGCGATTCGTTGCTCGAGTCGCTGGAGCGCGTGGCCTTGCGCCGGCTGCGGCATCTAGTTGTCGTCAACCGCGCCGCGCATCTGCCGTTGAATTTCGCACCGTGCCTGCTCTCGGCTTGCCCCACCGTGCTCACCCTAAAGCTTATCACCATCCGCCTCTCACAGGCATTGTATGAATGGATCGACAAGGCCCTGCTCACTGCTGGGTTGCGCATTTCCGCGCTCGTTGTCGCGGCAAACGTTCTCTTCGCGGATACTTCGATCCAGATACTACGTTGCCACGTTCATCACATGCCTAATCTGCGAAGCCTGCTGCTGCGGTGCGCCGCGGAGTCTGACAATGCCGAGCTGGACGGCCTGCAGCGTGCTTGTCGCTTGCGGCGCATATCATTTACCCAAGAATCCTATGTGTGAGACCGTGACAGGCCCCGGCCTTCAGCGAGACGCCAGAGAGTGGTTGGGACCCCCTTGCACTGGAATCAATTTACCTCTCACCAGTCCAACTACTCACCTGCTTACAATTCCTCGAGAGTGGGAAAGGCAGGGCTCTGACATTACCGGGTGCTTGATCGTCGTATGCCAGTATGCATCACGCACTAGCGCGCTGCGATCCGCCCGACAACCCGAGCTTCCGTTGCTCGCCTCATGGGACCACCTCAAGGGGGTGTATATGACGCCGCTCAAGCACGACAGCTGACCCTGTCCGTGCGCCTCTGACTATGAGTTCTCTCGTCGCGCCTCTTCGGATGCACATTGCCGTTCTTTCGTGGACCGCGAAACTCTGCTTGTGTGTCCTGCGGGTGCTGCACCCTTGGGCTCAATTCGTCGCGGTTACGCCGGTGTGCAAGTTCCCAGCTAGAGTTGCTATGGATCAGCGGAAGCATGACACAGTGGGGCATAAAGTGAGCTCAGGCAGGCGTGCTCAACGGGTTAAAGTGGGTCACATTTCCGATGAGCAACTGGTACGCAATCTGGGCACCCGCGCTGAGCGTGCTTTCGGACATCTCAGCCCGTTCCCGGGCATCATGTCTCATCCTCGCACGCTCCGGAAGCTGTGGACCAACCATGGACAGCGGGACATGTCCCGGTGCGGGCGGTGGCTGCAGACAGACGCCCAAGCGCCCGGGCGGGGATCAAACGCCGTGTTGGATGTTTTGCCTCGTCCCACGATCATGCCCGACGCTACCGCCCTCGACCGCGGCAGAGCAGCAGGAGACAAGCCGCAAGGTTCGTCACATTTTGGTGCAACACAAGATTCTGACACAGTAAGTAGGCGTGCCAGGCGGCAACCCCGATCGTGTCGGAGAAGAACTTGCAGACGATGCGCACATATGGAGAGTCTACGGCCGCGTCGCGAAGGAAGACGACGATAGACGGGTCGCAAACTGGAACCGCGGCCTAGACAACCTGGCGCTATTCGTACGCAGCTCTTTGCTGACTCTCCATGCGCGTGGTGATTTCTGACCATCGTATTGCACTAGGCCGGCTTATTCTCCGCAGTCACGACTGCTTTCATTATCGAGTCTCAGAAGGACATGAAGCCTGACTACCTGCAGCTTACCTTCTTCGTCCTTAATGCGACCGCCTTCGATCAGCCGTTCATACCAACGCCGTTCGTCGTGCCGGCTGGCGCACGAACCACCAATAGTCTATGGATTCCTAGTCTCGTACTCAGTCTCTCGGCCGCCCTCATTGCCATCATGGGGAAGGACTGGATTGGCATGTACATGTCTCGACCGGTTTGCAATCCGCGGCAGTGGGCAGAAATGCGCACCTACCGCCTTAGATGCGTCGAGCGCTGGTACATGCCAGGCGTCATCGCCGCGGCGCCCGTTCTCTTGCACGTCTCCCTACTGTTATTCGGCGCTGTCCTCGTGACTTTCATCGCCCAGGATTCCCTGACTCACCATCTCACACTCGGGCTCTCTCTCACTGCGGGGCTGCTGTATTTCGTGACGGCGCTCAGTGCCATCATCTTTCCGGGAAGCCCATTCAAATCCCCTGCTACTCAAATGATTCGTGCGGCATTACTCGCTTTCATTATCTTCCTGCGAGATACATTCTCCAGGCCGAGGAGAAACCTGCTTCCATCTCTGCAGCGGGCCATTGACGCTCTGATTGCCCCTGGGCTCAACGTTGCCGGCGATCAGCACGACATTGACGGAACTCCGGAGACGAACGTCGATCCACTCACATACCGCCGCATAGACATTGCGCTGAGGTTCCTCGAATATGCGATCGATCGCCCGCCCGATACACTCGTACGGGCCGCGTTGAACGAGTGTATCTCGCTCACGGCAGCAGCAGAACAGGGCTGGCTTATGGACCTCCAACTAGTCATCCTAAAACTTCGAGGGTCCCTAAGGCTCCCTGATCTGCACGATCTCACTCAGAGGAACGTCGGACAATGTCGAACGCAGTTGCTCGCGGTAATGCGCGACGACTTGCAATCCCAGATCGACACGAACAAAAAACTATACCTCCTTCGTAATCGAAAAGGTCCTGTGCTAGCCCTGCGGCGATATCTTCTGATAGATAACGCTCAGCACCGCGAGGCCATCACACAACTGCTGCTCAGCTGTCACGGCCTCGCGGTCGAAAGACTGCGCTGGCCCCAGCGGTACCGAGCGCGAGTGGATTTCAAGGATCGCCTATGCCGGCTCTGCCTCAACTCCGTAGAAACCCCGGAGCACGTGCTGCTAACGTGCACGGCAAGCCCGCAGATCTGCGACCTCCGTTCCTCATTCCTCAACGAGCTGCATGCGCGCTCGGAGTCGGTTCTGGGCCCGACGAACGTGTCGGAGCCGATCCCTTATCTCCGTCGCATACTGAGCCAAGAGGATGCACTCGCAATGACAGCAAAATGGATCTATGAAACACTGGAGCTCGTGCTTTCCGTGGATATGTACGTTCCGAGCGCATACCTGCTCACTGCTTAGGCTGGAAATTGGTGGATGGACAGGAGTTTACGTCGGCTTGTAGAGGGCGAAGAGTGGGGCATGTGGCTGTTTAGCTGCGGCGTCAGTCATGTGTTTGGCTTTAGCTTGACTGCAGGTCCTGGGAGCGATGACATAATACTGTGCAGTGTCGGGACAACTTCCGGAATAGAACTTCCTTCCTTCCTTCCTTCCGGTGGGTGCTGCCCTGCCCGAATCTGCTGTCCGTCCATATCGCCAGCCCCGTCGATCAGCTCTGCATCTCTTTCTCAATGGAGCAGCAGCCGCTGCACTAGCCTATCAGGCTCTCAGCATGTTTCAGCAACCGCGTCGCAAGTCGCTTTGGAAATCGCTTGTGTCTCGCTACCGCAGTATTCACGTCAGCGTCAACGTTTCCGCCGCCACCTGGACCGACCTTTCCGCCCACGGACGGCTTGACCTCATCGCAGACTCACTGGCATGGCTCAACAGTGCCTCTCAGTCCCCCGACGTCTTCCGCGCGCTGCTGTTCTCACTCGGAGACCTCGTGATCGGCAAACAGGTCGGACGTCTGGTTCCCCGAGAGCTTACTACCCACGTGAGGACGGACATACGACATAACTGGATGAAGGTGGACTTTCTCACCCTGTCGCGCTACGTCCTTGCCGACAGGAACCTCCCGGGGGATTACGTCTTGAATTTCCAGCAGTTCAACGCTCGCTTTGATCTGGCGGCCCGCCCTTCGCTGCGCTGTGAAGACGGCCTCGCAGCCTTCGTCAGAGTTGGCGACCCTGGGATGTGGCCCGAAATGCTGCAACGTCACTTCACCGACCATGTCACCCAGCCCCGTATGGCAGAATTCCTCATTCCCTACATGGGTCGCTCGCATTTCTCTTCGGTAGAGGCGGTCATCCTTCTCGCGAATCGGCATTGGACGCACCTGCGCCGGTCATTCCAGCTTGAAGCAGAGCTATATCGGCGCTTCTATCACAGAATGCGCCTCGCATATGATGGGACCATCGTAGTACGATTATAGCTTTCTCGCGCACTATGTGCACTGACACTGGGAAGGCATATTATGGACGTCCTGGATCGATAGAAATTCTATCGTTCCTCTGTTACGGTCGCCGCCTGTCGCCTGTCACAGAAAAGGCCGCTCTCAAGCTCATGCTTCAGATCTTGAGCACGAAACAGGCACCAGATCATGTGTGCCTTGCGTATCTATATACACGCAGGGACCTGTGGCGCAAGGGCGAGACCGTCATTCCGCCTGGCAAGATCTGCTCAGCGCTCCAACCTTGCCTCCGTCGTATGCTCAGTTCAGACTCAACTGAGGCAGAACCGTCGAGCCATGAGCAACGCCATGAATTCAAACTTGCCGTCGCGCTCACGGTTGCACAGCTTCTTTCCCCGGTGTACGGCTTACCCGGCGAGTGTTCATTTTCTGCCAGTGACGACGGCTTACTTCCAAGTCCAGATCGCTTGCTTGTCAGCGCTCCAATTATCCAGCTCTGCCATCCCCAGACAGTCCTACTCGAACACGAACAGCTCGCAGTTATACGCATCATCCTCAACGAGCTGTCCCTTTGTCGCATAACCTTTACGCCTCTGTTCTCCGTCGATGATGGCATTCTGGCGGGTGGCATCGCAGTTTTGGCTATGATCATTCGCTGCATCGGTCGTCGTCTCAGCGACGCTAACACCTGCATCGATGGAGCACACCTCTTGCAGCAGTTGGTGTACGCGGAGACCAAGGGAACGCGTGGAGAAACGGTCTCCTGGGACCTCAGGAAGTGGATCGACACCTCCGCGCCGGAGTACGTCGAGAAGTCCCTGACCATCGCAACCGCCATGCAGGCATTCCACGATGCGATGGCCGACGAGCTATATCCGCAGTGTGCAGCTAGCTCCGAGCTTCGCGCGCAGTGGGAGCGAATCGGTTATCCTGGCCGTCCCGACGATGTGGTGAGCACCTAGCCCGATCTTTACCACTCTTGATGACGGTCGTCTCAGTTCTCAGACCCCTTCCTGAGCGTCGGTGCATTCCTCGACATGATCGAAGCGCAGGAGCCGGAGCCGGAGCGCTGAGAGCCAAAGCGGGTAGACGATGGAGAAAGCATTCCGACCCTCGACGATGTACATACATCACTTCCGCAAGCGGCAGGTCACATGAAACTCGTGAGTACCCTGTGAACAGCAGAATCAATGGGAAAGCAGCTTGTTGGGAAGCACAGCCCAGTGCGGTGCGCAAGGTGCAAAGCATCGCAGACCGAGACTCATACTGGGAATACAATAAGCGCCGGCGGCCGGCCGCGGCGTGTACAGGGTGGGGATACTCTCGGTATGCGCGCAGGAAGGAAATATGAGAGCCTGAAACAGAAGTTATGGGCCCGTATGGACAGCGCGCACTACCAGAAGCTGCGTTCTCCCCAGTGCGGGAACGGGCCGAGAACGAATAGATCGTCCGGGGACGCGCGCACGGCCGGGCCGATGCACAAATACCGTAACTCCCGCGAGTGGTTGCAAGAGCAAATCGCGCGCGGTGGACTTATCGTGGCACGAAATACTGACAGTGTCGGCGAGCAGGAAGACAACCGAGACCTCGTAGCGCTCTAGATGAATGCGTGATTCATCTGCAATCAGGCGAGGAGTAGATCGAGCTATGTAGCCAAGGCACAGATCTCGCAGCCTGGGCATACATCAGAGCAGGTGGTCGATGTCTGCCACGTCTGTTGGGCCGTCTCCCACGCTGACGGAGTGAACGACCGCCAGGGCGTACGAGAAAGCGGTAAAATCAGCGTTAAGTCTGCAGCTCTGGCCAGGACGCGCAGTCGACGCAGGTTCCAACCTCGGACAGATGTGAACAAGCTCTTCGGCCGACACGCGCGTCCCGGGGTCAACGAGGAGCCAGCGCTGCGAGCAGACCCGGTCACTCAATGAGGTACATTGCGCTGGCATCCGCGTTGCTCATGCGCAGGAAGGGCGGCCAGTCCTTGGCGCCCATCGTGGAAGAGGCAGGAAGAGAACATTCGGGTGGATCCGGGCCGGAAGTTTTTGTTCCTTGGCCTCCTGCTCGCATCGTGCGCAAAATTGTCGAGCAAACGAGCTTGTTGTGGCCGCTCATGTACTGTCACGTGTCATGCTTCTTGTTCTTCATGCACCCCCGCTCTGCACGTCGGAGCCTGCTCGCCACTGGACACGCGCGCTGCTCATGGTTGCCCGGACTCGACTGTGCCGTGCCCTACTGGTATACAGATGGCAGTTTTAACTCCTGGGTGGCTCTCCACATGCTCTCCGTCCGCATTGCGCCCGGCTCGGTGCATTGATCCGATCGTGGAGGTGCTCCTGGTAAATATAGTGTACCGAGTCTCAAGCGACGCGCCGTGCCCGAGCTATCAGATCATCCCCGTCTTGCCCGCTTTCTGTATACTGGAGGACATTGCCACTCTCCTGCGCAAGCGCGTGCGCTAGAAATCGTCGTTCTCAGGACCGCGCCCGCAGCCTCCATTGCAATGCGTTCTGCGCCTGTGCCGAGCCGGTGGTTCCTTGCGCTATGGCTTCTCCTATTGTCGGCTTCGACGACGCCGAGCGTCCTCAGAACGCTTCAAGCTCTGAAGCACAGCGCGTCTCATTGGGGATATTGCAGGCTGGATCATCGCATGGTCGGCCCGCCCGTCGCGGGGTCAACCAGAGCGCCGCGGAAGTTGGAAATGGCATAATATGAGGCGGGCGACTGGTGCGCGCACTGATTGGCGATATCGACGAGCAACATGCGCATTTGACTCTATCCCTGCGGGCCTCGGGTACGCTAGATCCCAAGTCCCGTTGAACGTTACGAAGTAATTGTACTGGTACAAATTAAACGCATCAGCAAAGTTGGTTTCCTCTCGACAGCTCCCAGATCCTCTCGAGGCTCTCAGACTTGTTTCCCCGAGCTTGAGGTGCTTGGTTGAGCAGAGCAAGCTCGACGGAGCTCGGTGATGCTCACAAGCGTGCTCAAGCTGATCAAGCACGCCCAAGCACCCCAAGCACCGGAAGCATCTAGTCGGATAACGGCATTCTTGTACCAAGAAGGCATTGCTAACCCTCGCAAGCTATTCAAGCTGTTCAAGCGGTACGCGCTTGGCCGAGCTTGAGCTGCTTGACCGAGCTTGAGCTGCTCAAGGCCGCTCAGCGGAGCTCGACAAACTGACTTTTTGCTTCATCAGCTTGGGTGCTTTGCATGCTCATGAGACTCGGTGAGACTCGTGAGAGCTCACAAGCTGGTACCAACTTTGCTGATGCGGTCATTGTGCTGCCGTGACGGGCAGGCGGACTGAATACACGAGCAAGATATCAAGCCAGTGGAAAACCGTGGAATCCAGCTCATTCCAAGGGCGCATCAGGCCACCAATAGTTCCCGTCTTCCGCACCGTCGAAGAACTCGGTCAGGTCCAACCACGGTTCGTCGAACTGGGCAGTATAAGCAGCCTTCCAATGCACGGAGAGAGCGTCACACTCACTATATCTCCAGGTCGCGTGCGGGGAGCCTCTGCGTTATCGAAGAACGCGCCAACGACGAGGAATGGGTCAGAGAACTGAGTGGGAGAGGTGAGAAAGACCTCCCGCATTGCGGAGCGTGCTCACGATATCTCCTGGGCGCCCCGAATATCCTATGCAATCCCATTGGGCGCGCAGTTCGTTGTTGGCCTCGCAGAGCGGATATAGCTCGACCAGTGCGTCGTGGATGCCCTGCATCGCAGTGGCCGATGATGGGCACTGCTTCAGAATCTCGGGGACCGTCGTGCGTAGCCAGTCTCCGAGATTCCAGGTTACTGTAGCGCCGTCCGCTCCCTCAACCTCGGTCAATACCAAAGCTCGAAAAAGCTGCCGCCCAAGAACGGTGGTGTCTGCGCGAAGATGTCGCGCCAATCCGCTGATAACCTCCGACAGGATCGCAGTGCCACAGTTTATCCAATTGTCGGCGTAACCGGTATAATTTGGCATACCCACAATTCGGAGGAGCGCGCCGCTTTCTAGGATGAGGCGAATAACACCGAGCTTTCCGTCGTTGTTTGAACTGCTCGGTACCAGCGTCTGACGGAGATAGCCCAATAGGAATACCAGGCACTGCGGCTCCAGACCTAACATCATCGGCATTGGGCATTTTCAACCTGGAGGGCTGGAGCTCACCGAATTTATCGTGCCGTGGAGATATGAGCATCACCAGCGTACGGGCCAAGGCGAGATCGAACAGTTTGTCGCCGAACTGCGTGCAGGCCAAGCTGGGTTCGAGAGACTGAGCGAGCCTGCAAACCAGAAATGAAGACCGGTGGTTGTCCGCCCAAGCGACGTTCCAAGGCTCGCAGCCCCCCAAAAGATAGGCTAGACAGCGGTGTTCTCTCAACCGACCTGGATAATGCTCCATACGTTCCATTATTAGCTCAACTGCGGCCATTTTGGTGGCGTTTTCGATGATGTCATGACAGCAGACAAACGTCAGGAGCTCGACAGCTCCCGGAGTCCCGCCATATTTGACCTTCGTACGCTTGATCAGAACTACGACCATCGAGAAGAGCCGATCGTCACTGTACCTTAACTTCGGTAGCATATGCCTCCTGTGTAGCGTCGTCAAGAGCGCGGTAGAGGTGTGTTTCGAGATTGGTAAAATTGAAGGATTCTCCTGTATTGAGATGCGCCCGACATCTGTGTGCTAAACCCACCAAAACGTCAAGGCGGTTGTCTCTTGTTTGGAGAATATATGGCAGGAGAAACTCCGCCATCCTGGGTTGGGACACACGGGACGTGCCCGGGAAATACTGTTCAAGCGCGTAGGGTGAGATGTATGCGGGCCACACCCTGACCCTGGCAGCCAACGCGTCTTCGCAGTGTGGCAAAAGCGCCTTTGGTTCGTAGAAGCGAACGCCAAGCCACTCGAATGCCAATTTGGAATCACCGGAAGTGTTGCAATCGGCGAGAACGTAGCGAGACAAGGTGATCAAATCTACTTGCTGCCAGGTTCGCCGAAATTCCGCCCTGAGGCGTGTGCGCAGCGTGATGGACGTATGCAGCCCAACATGAGAACCAAGTTCGAGGTCCCCAAGCGCGAACACGATGGCGCGGAAGACATCGGGCGCTTGCGAAGCGCCGCTGAGCCAAGACAGTGCGTCGGCAAGCAGTTTGGGTCGCCGGTCAGTGGGAAGATCAGTCCAAGTTGAGGCCAGAAACCAATCGTCCAGTGGAAGGCTTCGGAACGGTGACAGAATAGATCGCAGTCGCGATCGCACGTCGGACCACTGTAGGCTGTGGTGCGCAGTTCGTACTGAGGTGGGTATGTTCCGCATATAGGCAACCGCGGCGCGACCCGCCGAAGCAAGACGGCCGACGCGCAATTGTCGGATCTGTGGTGCATTGCCGGGCAGGATCGTGGAGTCGTCCGCGCGTCCGACGACCATCGCGTTGATATCGCGCAACAGGGTAACTACCAGGTTTCGTTTCGGCCGATAGATGACGCTGCGCAGATAGGAAAGGAGCACGGAGAGCGCAGCACGAAGCATCTGTGTCGCGGGAGACTTGAACGGGCTGGCGGAGAACACGACCGCGCTGAACGTCGTCACAAGATACAGAGCTCCGGCAGCCAGAGAGAGGCCGAGCGTGAGATTGTGCGTGAGTGGATCCGAGGAAATGAAGACGACGAGTCCAGCGCCAAAGAGTAGCAGCGAGATGTGCAGAAGCACTGGAGCTGCAGCGATAACTCCAGACATGTACCACTGCTCAACGCAGTTCAACCGATATGACCGCATCTCCGCCCACTGGCGAAGATTGCAGACTGGTCGGGCGGTGTACATCCCAATCCAGTCCTTGCCCATGATGGCAATCAGGGCAGCGGACAGGCTGAGGACGAGGCTGGCGACCCATAGGCAGTTGACGGTGCGAGCGCCGGAAGCGACGATGAAGGGCTGTTGAACGAACTTCTCGCCGAAGGCAGTCGCGTTGAGCACGAGGAATGTCAGCTGGGCGTAGTCAGGTTCCATGTCCTGCTGCGCCTCGATAATGAAGGCGGTGGTGACGGCCGAGAACAAGCCAGCCTAGGGACGGTGCGGTAACCGTTAGTCGCGAAACAGCACAAATAATGACGCACGAATAACGCGAGGTTGTTGAGGCCGTTATCCCAAGCCTTGGTACGCCTCTCGTCGTCCTCCTTGGCAACTTTATCGTAGATGTGCCAGATCTTCGCGTCGTCCGCGAGCTCTTCGCCCACACGGTCGGGATTTTCTGGGAGCGCGCAGGAGTGAGCCCCCGCAGCGCCAATGACGGCCAGTAGACGCACGCTTTCCCTCTGATGCCGCAGCGGCAGCCTGAGCGGCGGCGTTATCAGCCATTGTGGCGGTTGCAGGTCAAGGAGCAGCCAAACAGAGGACGCGCCGCGTTGCACTCGCTAGCAAGCGAACCCGGAAAGCGCGCGGGTGCGGAACATCGGGATCTGTCAGTGCAGAGCGGCGAGCGCTCGCCGTAGCGAAGCCGCAGGGCAGTCTGGAGAATACGACTAACATCGAAGTAGAGCGTATATTCGAACGCCCTTTGCAGCCGCGCGAGCGGCCGACTCAAGTCGAGAATCGCCCATGTCGAGACTCGAGACAGGAACGTCGTGCGCTAATAGCACAGATGAGACGGGAACCCACAGCCCGGCTCGAGCATTCTCGACGGCCGGCGCGCGCGAGGATGGTGATCATCATGCATAGCTATACTGAGCGCGGTTCAAATGCGCACTGGAGAACCAGCTGGATGCAAATTGACACTTTTCGCCAGGCCTTGTGCGTCGAGCGCGCTCGCAGCAGTTACTACCCGTCTGCGTCGGGAGTGAGCACGAACCGGCTCCCGAAAGCCGCACGGCACGAGCACGTGCAACAAAGTCGGCGGCTCCACCCAGGGTACCCTCAATGCACGTTGCGCGGCAGGATGGTGGCGCAGCAAAACGCCGCCGAGTTGCGGTCAGAGTTCACAAGGCGTCCATGGCAGCGGAGAGCGACGCCTAGGAGTAGCACGGATTCACGCGCAGGGTGGCGGGGCAGCGACGGGCCAGACGGATCGTACATCGGCGCGCGCGGCGCAGAGTATCCGGTATGCAAGAGTAGTACGCCGGAGTGCATCCCATTTCCCAGTTCCACGCTCGGCCAGGCACATAGGACATTCCCAGAGCCTGAGACCGCGCACGGGAACGGGAAACTGCAAGAAACCGCCACGCGCGCAGCGTCTGCGCCGCTGGCGCTACGATATTACACTGACGCGAAACACGAAGTTGCGCCATGGCCAATATTGACCTTCCCGAGACGAGCGCGTGTACACCGACAACCCGCTGATCGCGGAGCCAGAGCAACCCAGAACTGGCGGGGACGGAGCGCACGTTCTGCGCAGGGGCACATCTAGGGTGTCAGCTTCGAGATGACACAAAGAGTGAATCTGTCGCCAATGAAATCGGCCGCGCAAAGGGCGCGGGTGTCTGATGCGCAAAGATTCGAAGGGACCGGGACCGTCGGAATGACAGCGAGTAAAAGTAGCCAATCCCGAGGCTGAAAACATGTACGACGCAGCAGGCGAAGAGCTGGCGCCTGGTCGGAGGATGGTTGGTAGGAGGACAAGCACCGCAGCCCGCCGGGCGCAGCCGTGATCTCGCTTTGCTTCCGCACGAGAATGAACCTGAGTTTTCTCAATATAATGGCCGCACAGACGGCCACCGCCAAGTTCTCCAACCGACGAGGCCCTGCGCCACGTTGCGCAAGTGCTCGAGTCACTGGCTCCGGCTCAGGCTGGGCGGTTGTCACGCTTACATACGACAGCCGTTCAGTTCTGCAACCTCTTCCGAGCGCGGCGACGCTGTTAACAGTGTATCGAAGAATTTTAAATAGTCTATGCATCCTCAGAACCCCGCGCTATTAGGACGTTTTCGTCATAAACCCGTCTTCGCCGCGCACTTGCACGCGCCGGAGCTCCGCGGATTCGAGTTCTAGCTGGACGCCATCATGAGCCCGATCCAGTATCGTCGCACCTGCGCTATGTATGCGTGAAACTCACGGACGCAGACTTTTGCTGTGCGCGAACACTGCGGCTACTATGGGCACTGCTCTGGTACAATGCGACTCTGCCAGACGTCGTCACCGTCTACCGTGACGGGGCTGGAGACTCTCGCGGCGCCGGGACGTGTACAAGCGGCGGCTCTCGCTGCAACTTGCGCCGATTGCGCGGACTGAACCGGCGCCACGGGAAGACCAGTCCAATGCATGAAGGCGGCGCAGACGACTGTGGTGGAGTGTCCAACGCAGTGCTCAAGTCGCACCACATATTGGTGCGCGCTTTGATATCTCGGTCCATTAGCTCGTCTGCGCGTTAGGTAAAAACGTGACGTTCAGTTCGCGCGGGATGTCATCCGGGATCGCATCGGCCGCGAACCCTGTCACAGTGAACGCGAGGTGCGTGGCGCAGCCAGCGAGGCACACCAGCAATGAGCGCGCGCTCTCTGCACTGGGTCCTCGGGGATGAGAGACATTCAATGCGACTCGGAAGTCGGATCTGGCGGCAACGAAGCGTCGCAGGTTGGCCAGCTCAGTCCACTCAAGTTCCCTGGGCTGACCCAAGAGGTCCCTGCCCGGTGTGACATCGACGCGCAGCTCCTCGAGTGCCGGCAGAGGCGGCGCATCCTGAACGAAGAAAGGGAGCACGCCAAGCGGAAGGCGCACTGAACGCAGCTGGTCGAAGCACGGTGCCGCTTGCGCGAAGAAGGGCGGGTACGCGTGCCCCTCCGCAACGGTGTAATCGTCGTCGAGCTGCCAGGCGATGGTAAGCCGGCGCCCGCCGGCGAAGAGCGTGGTGATGGAGATAATTCCACCGCCTGGAAGCTTGACGTCGAGGTCGACGGCACTGTCCAATGTATTCCCGAAGTCCCCAGCACGGCCGACCATGTTGCAGTGAAGGCTGATGTCCTTGAGGGCCTTCGAATCCTTGTATGCTTCGTACACCGCGATAAGACCGCAGTCGAGATCGTTTGTCGACAGCCAGAGCTCGGAGAGCGACTACGGACAGTGTCCGGGCATTGTGACGTTCTCCCGCGTTAGCTACCAGAGCGAGAGGCTCTGAAGACGCGGGCACACGGCAAAGACGCTGTTCAAAGTCGTATCCTCTGTTGCGGACATGCTGAGTGCCGTCAGCGTCGATAGTGCAGGGCATGAAGCCGGAAGACAGAGTAGATGGAGAGGCCTCTGCACGGTGGACTCGGCGGCGCTCAGCGGGAGCGCGTGGTGCGTGCAGGGAAGCGCGCATGGTGCATGCAGAGCGACGAAAGGGAGATATACCTCGCATAGCGTCGGCGCCGCTCTGCCATCCCGTCGGACGTTCAGCGACGGCGCGGCGTCAGACTAAATGGAAGGCGCAGGTCGTCGGCTTCAAGCTGGCACATGTTGAGCATTCAAGTCCAGGATCAGAAAAAGCGACGCCAGTTGGACCAGCTTCGCGGGCGGAGAGAATGAGCGCCCAGCTGCGAACACAGGGTGACGCAAAGACGACGGCCCAACCAAGCGAGTAAGATCTTGTCCGCCGGGCTGTAAAGCCGACAAACAGAGACTCTATGGAGGCGCGCAAGCGGCCCAAGCACTGCGGGATCCTCAGGACAGCAGGAGCAACTCCGGGATGGGCTCTTTCAGATGACGGGGGACGACAGCAAAGCCGCTACGCGTAATTCATACGTTGCCCCAGCCAGCTCGTTCACTTCCTTGATCGACGGCGACGAGCAACCAGCAGACTTGGCCGGCAAAAAAAGCACGGATGCTCGAGAAGATGGGCTACGCCAGCATCCGCGTTGCTCGTGCGCATGAAGGGCAGCGGATTGTGGGCTCCCATTGCGGACGACGAAGAGGACATGTGAGCGATCGGCGGAGTCGGGCCGAAGACGTCGGCCGGATGCTTTGTTTCTTGTCCTCTTCCCTCCATCATGTCCAGACCGGCGCACGAATACGCGGCGTAGACGTCCAGGTTTGATTTGCGTTGGTGCTACGCAAACGAGCGTCTCAACGTACTGCTCCATGGGCTTCACGCTTTACCCTGCTCTACCTGCCGGTGCGCGTTCTGTGGGACTATTTCTCGCTGTGATTCCTTTACGTGACCTATTCCAAGCACTATAATCCTCCACTTTCGCGCCCTGATTCAGTCTCTGTGCTTCCACGTATCCAACATCGCTTTTCCGCTGGGTATCTTGCTGCACGGATCAGCTCTGAGCTCAACCGCTGCGATGGCTACGAAGCTTGCGGATAGATCGGGTGCACCGTCGAAAGAGCCTTGCCGCCAGTCCAAGTGCCGACGGAGAGCCCTGCAGACTTCGTGCTGGCCGCGATCGACAAGCTTGTTTCCCACATGCCTGCTCTGCGGGGCCTTACGCTTGCTTACTCCCCTAGACCTGAACCTGCGTCTGCGCAAGCGGATTCGGCCGCCGCATTCCCGCACATCAGTCAGGGGCTGCAAGGTCCCAGCTGTCTTCACCCACGCCCATCTACCGTCACTAGGCTCCCAATACACCCTCAGGGAGCTCCGCATCACGCTGGTCGATTACGACCGTAGCCCCACGCCGGGCGACCTGCTTCTTACCGCGCTCGAGACCGTGACTATGCACAGGCTGCGGCATCTGGTTCTCGTTAACCGCGCCACGCACCTACCCCTGGACTTTGCGCCGCATCTTCTCGCGGCCTGCCCGACAGTGCGCACCAGGTCTTTCTATGCTACCATTTCTGTAAGCGCGTACCTGCCAGGGGCTCGGACGCTGGCTGTCGACGGTGCACGTTTTGGAGTGTGCCGTTGGCGTGTATGAGTCGTGCGGCCATTCACAAGCCCCGGGGTATGCTAGTCCCGGAACTTCCAACTGTCATAGATGCTATTGCGCGAGCCCACTCACGAGACATGCTGGTGATTGATAGCTCGCACGATGTCTAGCTATGCAGCGCGCTATTTGTGCTCCGAGGGGATGTACGAGGTCCGCAGGACACCCAGGAGAGCATATGATCGTAGCGCGCACATAAGTTGAATTCCCGCTGACTGAGACTCTGGCGGTTGGTCGCAACATCGAGAGAATTCGAAGCAAGTATCAGAAGCTTGTGCCAAACAGGCTACATGTGAGTCGGGGACGCTCAATGACGCCCTCCGCCCTGATCTGCACGAAGGGGCGTCTCAGCATTCGCGAAGAACGCACCGACACTTAGAAACGGGTCCGAAAACTGAGGCATGTTAGTAACGAGGCCCAGGGAAACGCAGCGCACGCGCTCACGATGTCGTCTGGGCGGCCAGGATAGGCGGCATGGTCCCAGTATGAGCGCAGCTTGTTGCTGAGCGCGCATAGAGGGTATATGGCCGTCATCGCGTTGTGGAAGCGCTGCAGCGCGGGGGCGACGGACGGATAGCGCACGAGAAGGGTCGGTGCGCGATTGACCAGCCAGTGCCCGAGATCCCAACCCACAGCTTGCCCATGCTTGCGCCCTGCTTCGGTACACACGAGCTGGCAAAATAGGTGCTCGCCGTCTCGGAAGGTCTCCGTGTTGAGCAACCGGAGGCTGATGCGTTCAGCGATCGCTGCGAGGACGGAGATGCCGTCTGCGATCGTCACCTCGGTGCTAGAAAAGAGAGGGTCGCCCGAGCAAGTGATCGTGGCAAGCGCAGACACCTTGAGGATGAGACGGGTGATGTAGAGCTTCTCCTCATCGTCTAGACGACTCGGAGGGCGATCGAGCTGAACAGACAGGAACTCGATGCAGACATGCATCGTGTCTGAACGGATCTGTCAGGTTAACGCGACGAAATTAGATCCGGGGGCTTACAGAATTCCACTCGCAGGGGTGAGAGAAGCATCGTTACCGCGTATGCGAGAGCACGTTCGAATCCTTGCGACATCGACGTTTGCCGTGTAGAGCTGAATCTGTCGCCGGCACAGCGGAGAGATGGCTTGAGAGATTGGACTAGCAGGTCAAGCTGCATGCGAGACCAGTCGTTAGATGTCCATGCGGCGTAGGAAAGTTCGCTGCTCCCGAAGACATATGCCAGGCAGGGGTGGTCGCGGGCATGGCGCGCCCGGGGTCCTAACCGCTCTTCTTGAAGTATTTTCATGATCAGCTGAACGGCAGCGCGCTTGGTGATGTACGGCTCCATAATGGCGTCGGAGCAAGAGAAGAACGCCAGGAGCTCAACGCGTCCAGAATTTCCGCCATATTCGCTCTACGGTTGGTCAAAACATGCTGAGGGCGGTGCACGATTGCCGTACCGTGACCATACGGCGGTACCGATCCCGCTCCTGCGGTCGAAGGCATTGATAGAGTTCGTTTTCAAGATGTATTGAGTTGACCCGTGCGGTATGCGTCCAGCATTGGTTCGCGAGCGTGATCAAAGAGTCTACCGCCGGAGGATACACCGATCGTACGACGTAAGGAAGCAGGAACTCCATCATTCTGGGTTGGGCGATGCGGTCGGGGCAGTAACGCAGTATATCCCTGGGCCAGAGAAACTCGGGACGGATCTTGATCACAGCGGCCAGGCCATCCTCTGAGCACAGCGAACGGTTATTTGCCAGGTCAAAGGCACCGAGGAACTGTTGGTAGTTCAACACAGGGTCCTGTGGCATGTTCCTTTCCGCGAGAACGTAGCGCGACAGTGTGAGAAAATCGACCTTCTCCCACTTGCGCCTGACCTCTTCAGTGACCCGCGTACGGAGCTCCCAGGAGATGAGTTGACCGACCTCCTTCCCAATATCGAGGTCACCGAGGGCAAAGATCAAAGCACGGAGGTCATCAGGTGCCTGTGTCGCTGCACTGAGCCATGAGAGTGACTCCGCGATCAGCTCGGGACTGCGGTTCGGACACTCAGTCCAGCTCGTTGACGCAGACCATTCTGACACCTGAAGAGAACGAGCCGCTGCCAACGCTGAGCTAGTCAAGGAATGCAGACGAACCCAAGCAGCGCGGACAGAATTGCGCATCCAGCGCCCGACGCTGCGTGATGCGCGAAAAATGGTAGGGAAAATGACCGCTGGCAACACGAGGCCGTGTTGGCGATGAGCACTTCTGAGGATAAGCCCTGGGACAGAGCTAGGTACGTCTGAAGGCAGAACAGGGACAATGGGCCCGCTGATTGCATTGAGGATTACACCTACAACACCGACCAATGTGATAACCGGGGTACGCCTTGGGCGGTGCGAGAAGATACCGCGCCCGTAGGAGAAGAGGGCAGCGAGGGATACTCGGAGCATCTGGGTAGCAGGAGACTTGAATGGGCTGGTTGGAAACATAGTTGCGCTGAGAACTGTGACAGCATAGAGGACACCGGCTCCGAGAGCCAGGCCGAGCGTGATATGATGCGAAACAGGATCGGGCGGCATGAAAAGCACAAGACCTGAACCAAACAGCAAGAGAGCGATGTGGAGAAGGACGGGGGCTGCTGCGATGACACCAGACATGCACCATCGATCCACACACCGTAATCGATAGGATCGCATCTCTGCCCACTGTCGAAGGTTGCATGCGGGCCGTGACGCGTACATACCAATCCAATCTTTACCCATGATAGCAATGAGTGCCGCCGACAGACTCAGAAGAAGACTTGCAATCCAGAGGCAGTTGACGGTGCGAGCAGTGGAGGGAACAACGAACTCCGGAGCAAGGAACGCATTCCCAGACGCAGTCGCATTCAGAACGAGAAAGGTGAGCTGTGAGAAGTCGGGCTTCATCTCCTTCTGTGCCTCGATAATGAAAGCGGTGGTTACGGCAGAGAACAGACCAGCCTGCTCGGCCGCTCAGTAACATTGGATAAAAAGGGATGATGGAGACGTACAAATAGGGCAAGATTGTCGAGCCCACGGTTCCAGTTGGCGATCCGGCGGTCATCATCCCCCTTTGCAACTCGGTCGTAGATGCGCCAGATGCGAGCGTCGTCAGCCAGCTCCTCGCCGACACGATCGGGGTTTCCAGGGACTGCATCTGAGGATACTATGAATCACTTCTCTTCGTCATCAATCCATCAAAGCGAACTGACTATGAGTCCTTGATGCTGCTGCAGGTGGTGCCTCAGTAGCTGCGTCGGGCATCGCGATGGGCTGCGATTACAGTAAGGTGCGAAGCAAGCCAGCGCGCGAGCACGGCGAGTTACCGCGTACTGCTAGGCGCGGGAGGAGTAGTCGGCGGCAATGGAATAAGCGCCGGTCACGATGTGTCTCGCTCAGCCCAACGACGTGGCCTCTAAGAACGGAATTCGCACAGCCCAGACCCCAGACCAACGCCAGCACAGGCATGCGTAATCTTCACAAAGACAGGGCACCGTCTGGAGTCACCGTCAGACGCAGACAGGGCGTCGCTTGTGCCGCTGACTGTTGACGTCCGCGTACACCCAGCGGTTGAGCTCGTCGATCTGCGGCAAGTTCGGGCGGGAGGAGTGTCGCGGCGTTGAACGTAGCATTAAAAATGCGGATGGTTTCGCTCGATTCGTTGTCGCAAAGCACAGGCACCGTAAAGCTCCGTCAACGTCAGCACAAGAAGGAAGATCCTGTCAGCATGCGTACCATCTGGCGTCCGCTGCAATCAGGCGCCTCATTGAAGTAGATATCCCTGAGATATCTCCCACGCCCTCGTTCGAATTTGTCTGTGCACACGAGAACGCGTCGGCGTCGGCGAATGCCCAGCCGTCGGCAGTCATGCGCGGGCTGACGATGGTGACGCCGACATGCGCTTCGAGACCCTCGAGCTTCCGCATGATCAGCGTCCTCGCGCCCATGTTGCAGCAGGCGCGCGTCGGGGCGAAAAATGCAACATCGACATGCGTGTGGACGTACGGCAGCCGAGCGAGACATATAGGAGGTACCACCCACCCGCTCTGTGTGTCTGCGAGCGTAATTGTGTGCCCGTAGAGTGTTGTGATGTCGCCCTGGCTCGGGGTGTCGCCGGACATGGCAAGGAGGGTAAATAGGCCCGGTGACCCCAGACACGCACTCTGCGTGACAGCTGTCGGACGGGATGTGCGGTGAGAACGGGCCGGACAGGAGAGGAATTACAACATGGGACGTCTGAATCGAGCAGCGCGATACCGCGAGTTGGAAGTTGCAATGCAGGATCTACCCGGACCGATAGGCTTGTCTTAGCACCCACACGTGCAATCGCAAGCTTTGAAAGCAGAGCTGCCAATGGGATGCGGACTATACGGTCAATATACGGTGAGGAAAAGGAATAGCCCGGAAATGCTCCCCGATTCCTGAGAGACGCAGATTATCCGTGCAACGCAGAACCAATGATTACGATTCATCTGCCCTCTTGACGATTTGAATTTATGAGGGAAAAAGATGAGTTATGGGAGGTCCAAGGTAAGAGGCGATGCACTCGGCAAGGTTGAATGGCCGTAGCGTAAGAGATGCGAGCTGGACGAGGGAGAGAAGGGACAAACAACGGCCAAATACATCGGACTCTCTTCCGAGGTGCACAATCCGAACGTTTCTGGGTTCCAGTCGGTGCCGAATTGACCTCGGGGCTCAGATACGTACGCTCTGACACCTAAGTCCCTCGATGCCAGGGGCGAAGGCGCGCTCCGTGTGTGGTCCTGCGCGCAGCAAGTTGTACATGAGAATGCACGTTCCACTCTGGCGTGTGGCGCGCCACCGCATCGCAGGACTAGACCGAGATACCTACCGACTGTGCGCAAAGCGCCCAGCGGTGCGGCGGTGCCTACTCGAGCGTCGTGTTGCGGTCTGGCGCGCAGAGATATGGGACAAGTTGGGCGCGATCACCGCCAACGAGGATGCCGGCTGCGGAGCGGGCATCGTGTAGTCCAGTGACATCGGTCGGCTAGAGCGTCGGCAAGTCACATACAACAGCGCTGGTTGTGCGCCGGACATGCGCATTCACCGAGGCGCGATGACGATGGAAATGCGCCGAGTGAAGCAAGCGTCGCGCACGCGTTCGACCGCCGCGGCGTCGTCAGAAGGTGCGACCACGCGCAGCACCAGCCGCCGCATGCGAGGGACGCGCTGAAGAAAGATGTCGATATCTGGGGCCCGGAAAAGGTGTGTGAGGAGCATCGTGGTCGTGATGAAGATCGTGGAGAGGCTCGCGGACAGGACGACGGCCAGGACGTCATACGTATCAGGCGAGATAGCGCATGTGTTCAGCACCAGAGTGCGCGTAGTCGGGCATGCGGCGAGTATCCCAGCAATTGCGGCCTCAGCGAGGTTCGGATTGCGGTTGACGATAGTCAACTTCTCCACACGGTGCAGGGTCACCCGCGCGAGCGCGTCCAAGAACGAATCCCGCGCGGGGGAGCTATCGTAGCGCGAAAGAGTAATGTGCAGGATTCTGAGGGTATCCTGCGAGCCAAGCAAAGGAAGCCCGGCGTGCATGGAGACCGCAGAGACCTCGTAGCGCTCGAGTGCGATGCGATGAATATAGGTGAGTGCTGCAGGTGGCTCGGCCAGGATCGAGTCGAGCGGCTTGGATCGAGATATTTAGCCAATGGATAGAGCTCTCAGCCTGGGCAGATGTCCGAGCAAGCAGTCGATGTTGACAAGTCCGTGTGTTGGACCGTCCCCGATGCAGTCAAGCCTGAAGAACCGAATGGCGGCCAGAGCGTCGGAGCGTATTCCGGAGATAAGAGGAAAGTCCTCAGTCTACGCGAGGATGTGCAGACGGCGCATGTTCGGACAGACGCGCAGGATCTCTTCCGCCGACACGCGCGTCCCGGAGTGATAGTCGACAAGCAGCCAGCGGACCTGCGCAACGAAAAGATCCGGGCTCTCGAGCAGACGCACTGCGCTGGCGTCTGCGTTGCTCATGCGCATAAAGGGCGGCCGATCGTTGGCGCCCATTGTCATCGTGGACGGTCGGGGCAAAAGGGAAGAGAACGTTCGGGCAGATCCGGGCCGGATGCTTCTGTCCCCGCGTTCTCTCCATGCTCATGTTACAATGATATGAGAGGTCCATGTCGACCGCGTTATGACATACAAGCATCTAGCCACCACAACGCGTCATGCACGCCGCCTGTTGGGCCGCCCGCGTCGACCCCGTTACCGCTGTCCTGTACGGAACGGATCACGTTGGACCTGTCGGGCCGAAAGAACGCGGCGAGAGCCTCGTCGGTGTCATATGACTGAGAGAATAGTCAGTTGTATGTGAATAACATCTATTCTACAACATACCCATTCCTCTACATCGCCGGGAAGTCCAATGCGATCCCAGTGCGAGCGAAGGTCCGCCGAGAGCTGGCAGAACGGGTGGATGGCTCTCAGAGCTGTGATGAGACGCCGAATGCAATCCGCCCGGCGAGGCTCGCGGAGCAGCAGGCTATCCGAGTGCAAGAAGCTGCCGAGATCCCATATTGTCGACGAATCCGCGCGCGTCGTCTCTGCGAACACGAAAAGGCCGAAGAGGCGGCAAGCGAGACTACCCTGGAGTACTGCAGTCGCGCCAAGGAGGTTCTGCAGGACCAGAGCAATAGAGATGGTGATTTCGAGACATGCTGCACGGCCTTCGTCGTAAAAGAGCTCCGAGCGGAGCCAAAATAGCGCATTCGTCTCCAGCGCGAGCTGCACGACGCCGATCCGATCCTCGCCGTCCAGGCTGCTGTGCGAGTCACAGAGAAGCGCGTATACGAGGCGCGCGCATAATGCCTGGTTGGCCACGGCTTGCCTGCCGCATGACCGGACAAAGTTGGAGGACTGGCGGCTCGGAGACATGATCAAGATGACCGTGTGCGCAAGTGCGTATTCAAACGTCGCGCGGTCGCCTGGTATCAGTGTCCCAATGCTGTCGTCCGCCTCGTAGTTGCAATAGTGCTGTAGCGGTAGGGCGGAGAGGAGCCACCCGAGCTCGTACGGGGACCAGTGCAGCAGCCTGGAGGCGCCGTCGTCCACACATCGGTTCATCGAGTGAGTCCGACCAAAGAGATATACCAAGCACGGGTGCTCTCCGCGGCAGATCGGTAGAATGTGGCGGACGAGCTCCACTGCGGCGTCGGGATCGACCAGGCGCGTCATCCGACTGTCGGGATACCGTTCATTTACAACCAGGAAAGTCATTAGTTCTACGAGACCACTGCGGCCGCCATAGAAGTTCTGAAGCTGGGCATCAGCGAGTCCCGAGTATGGCGCCACAAACGAAAAGTGTCTTACCGCAACGGCTGCACGATACCTCTGTCTGTGCGAGGAGGAAGATATCCGGCGGAGAAGATCTCGCTCGCAAGCAGCAAGAGAGTCCTTGGTGAGGAACCGGTGATAACAGTTCATGAGCGATATGAGGTGTTGGTAACCGTGTGACGAAAGCAGCAGGTCGGGGAAAAGAAGCTCAACCATCCGTGGCTGAGAGACGACGTCCGGACAGTATCTGCGAATAACATCGGAATCGGTCAAAGACTCGATTTTGACGATCGCAGCGACGCCATCTTCGCAGCGCAGTGAAGGGTCGTTGTCCACGTCGAATCGACCTTCAAAATGAACGGGCTCCAAGAGCGGTGTGCGCGAGAGATTCCGATCGGCGAGAACGTAGCGGGAAAGCATGAGCAGGTCCGCTTTCCGCCATGAATGCCGAACGTCGGCCCGGATTCGCTCTCTGAGCGCTGGGGAGACCAAGGGGCCGACCCGTTGTCCGGTCTCTAGATCTCCGAGCGCGTAGACGAGTGCTCTGAGAACGTCCGGGGCCTGCGAGGCGCTGCTGAGCCAAGAAAGTGAGTCGGCTACGAGTTGCGGCGTGCTGTCCGTTCGCAGATCGGTCCATCGCGAGACCTGGGACCTATCCCATATGGCAATACGCTTCATATCACGCAGTAAAAGATCGCCTTTTTCCCCTGAAGCGAAGAACGCTGGGAGCGCGATGGATCGAAGAGCATCGCGGAGCATCCCAGGGGCGGAACGCGCCGAAGCCTGGAATCGTTGTAGAAGGACTCTCGGAGAGAGATCGCTGCGCATCTCGGCCGCACGGCCGCTATCCCAGAATATAGACATCCTTCCCCAGGGAATGAATCGTCGGCGAGCAAAATTGTTCAGATCTGGAGCTACGAGGGCATTGATGGCTTCCTGCAGGGAGCCGAGAGCATTGCGCTTGGGACGGACCAGGAGCACAAAGCATGACGCAAGCATTCCGCGCATTGCCTGAGTAGCTGGGGAACGAAATGGGCTCGAAGCGAGTAGGACGGCGCTGAGGGATGTGACGAGATAGAGCGCGCCCGCTGCTATGGAGAGACTGAGAGTGACCAACTGGGTAGCTGGATCTGGAGAGACAAATAGAACGAGACCCGCGGCGAAGAGCATGAGGGAGAGATGCAGTAGAACTGGTGCGGACGCAATAACGCCGGACATCCGCCAGCGTTCGATGCAGCGCAGCCGGTACGTCCGCATCTCCGCCCATTGTCGTGGATTGCAAATGGGTCTGGCAGAGTACATGCCGACCCAGTCTTTTCCCATAATGGCAATGAGTGCAGCGGACAGGCTGAGCAGGAGACTTGCTACCAGCAGGCAGTTGGAAGCGCGGGCGCCAGCAGGCACGACGAAATCTTCTGGTACGAAACGGTCCCCAGCGGCGCTGGCATTGAGAGCACGGAATGTGAGTTCCGAGTAGTTTGGTTTCGAGTCATCCTGGGCCTCGACGATGAACGCAGTTGTCACTGCGGAGAAAAGACCAGCCTAAGCATCGTCGAGGTCAGCAATTCCGCGCTAGAAGCACATAGGCAACACACGAATAAAGCCAGGTTGTCGAGGCCGCGATTCCACGTCGTTATGCGCTCTCGATCATCTTCTTTGCCGATTTTGTCATACACACGCCAGATGCGGGCGTCGTCTGCTAGCTCCTCGCCGACTCGGTCAGCAGGCTCTTGCGCGCTGGCTGCGTCTGGTAGATGCGCGCATCAGAAACGATTGGTTGCGTCGGAATAGGTACAGACGCTGGGACGCGGGCGCCGTCGGCGCGCGGGGAGAGCTGGCAGCTGACTCTCGCATGGGTGCTGGAGCGGGTCGAGGGCCGACAAACAAACAATGCACAACTACACGAACATGTGTCCGGCGCCTAATCCAGACGCAAATGCCAGCCTCAGGTCCCTCGCTCAGGTTTCACCAGTGATTAACAGTTACCACTGAGTTGAACGATGCCCAGGCTCCGTAACTACTTGTTTGGTCATATTTATCAGTCATCACTCCGTCACGTGGTATTTCCGAGTCGGAGTTCTAAGAAGAATGACCACGGCGGGAAAGGAGCGGAGTACTTACTTAAAATCTCGCCTCCGCTATTCCATCGCATTCACCCGCTACCGTAATGCTACCAGACAACACTTCACCGTCCTTAGGTTCAATTCGATACACAACAAGGCCATCAGGTGAGCCTGTTGTCCCCGATCATCTGTGTGCAGGGTGGCCAACCTGATTTGAATCAGCTGCCCAGTGGCCAGAGTCGCGCAGCATTTGATAGGGACGAGGTAATGTCGCCGTAGTTTGACGGATACACTGTTGCTGAACGGCAGGTATCAGTACATGTTGAATCTGAATGCCCTTTGTGCCGAATTCCTCAACGCGCCGGCCATCGCGAGCACTCTTGCGGAGTACGACGCCTACATTGAAAACGTGGGATCCCTATGCTCGGCGTTCTTCAGCGACCCTGTCATAGTGGAAGCTCTCGCGCAATGCAATGCGCAGGCCTCCGTCGCATCTCAGACTGATGCGGTGCCGGGCACCACGGAAACCACGCTTTTGGTCTCGACCCCCGCACCCGGATTCTCCGGAACCACGCCCCACGTCGCGCCGGATTGTGGCAACCGGAAGCGCGCCCGGGAGGCTGACGGCAGTGAAGAGCGCGTGAGTATTCAAACAAACATTCAGGCAACTCACTGACCCTCTTTTACCGTATCCAAAAGAACGTTAAGCGCAAGATCCAGGGCGACACTGCGGGGCACGCACACGCGGCAGACCGTCAGCGCAGTTCTGACGGGCATCTGTGGCAGGCGCGATATGAGCACCTGCTGAGTGTGAGGGATTGTCTAGTACGACCCTGCGAGCAGCGCGCCCCAGAGTGAGAGAGCCAGGAGCCGTCGGCACGCGAAGGGTGCGGATGAAGCGCAGAGCAGAGCGGACATCGTTTGTGGCAGGCGGGTGCACGGACACGTCGTTATTGTTCACGACTAGAAGTATCGGTTTCAATACGACGCTGCATTAATTGTGTGACTCTATCGACCGAACTGGGGAGAAATCAGAACAGCAGCCCCTTGACCTGCTTGACGTCCGTGAGACGGATGTCCTTAAGCATGAGCACCCACACGAGCGCGAGCGCCATGATCGCCGTGCCCGCGACGAGCATACGGCTCTGCGTCTCGGCGTACGCGTCCATGATCGCGCTCCGCGTCGCGCTGCCGACGGGATAACTCAGCTGCACCTCCAAGTCGTCGTATATCATTTCCCAGTCCGCCTTTGCGTCATCCGGAAGGAGACGCCGCAGCGCGCCGGGCAGCGTGTGCGTCCACACGGCGCCCGAGATGCTATTACCCACCGCGCCGCCCATGTACCCGAACAATCCAAGAATCGCGAGGACGGCCGCGACGTCGCCGTGCGCCGCGCTCGCCATAACGGCGATCTGCTGGCCGATGATCATCGTCCCGCCGGCGAACGCGATGAAGATCTCGCACATGACGACCAAGCCGATCGGCGTGCCCGGCTTCCGGAAGTAGATG
Source organism: Auricularia cornea (assembly GCA_030578095.1). Classification (NCBI taxonomy): domain Eukaryota; kingdom Fungi; phylum Basidiomycota; class Agaricomycetes; order Auriculariales; family Auriculariaceae; genus Auricularia; species Auricularia cornea. Next base: position 6,528,015 of record JARLTE010000007.1, read on the forward strand.
AGCAGGCCGACGAAGAGGATGTACAGCGGGACGCTGACGAGCAGCAGCCACTTGTACCGCCCGGTGAGCCGCATGAGCACGCCGACGACGAGCAGCCAGACACCGGAGACGACGTCGAAGATGCCGCCGATGTAGCCCGCCTGCGAGAGCGTCAGGCCGTACACGACTTGCAGGTACGACGCGAAGTAGCTGTTCCAGCAGTAGTACGCGATCTGGTACGTCGCGTCGAGGAGGCAGGCACCGAGGACGTTGCGCGAGAGCAGCAGGTGATAGGGGACGAACGGCTTGGGCGAGACGTAGCGCTCGACCAGGACGAACGCGAAGAGGCAGACAAGACCGAGCACGAGCATCGCGATGATGTGCGCCGAGCGCCACTTGGCCGCAGCCGCCTCTGCGATCGAGAATGGCAGCAAGAACAGCACGAGCCCGGCGGCCAGTAAGACGACGCCGAGGACTATGCAAGCAGAGTTCAGCGCAACTTCGGCACGAACTTAAACCACGTACGGTCAAACTCGACAGCATAGTGGGCGACGCTCTGCACCAACGTCCGCCCGCTCGGAGTCCGGACAAGCAGGCCGTCGCGTTTCGCCTTCGCCTGGTTGGAGTAAAGCACGTAGAACAGCGGCGTTGCAACGACGGGCAGGACTATTGCCCAGCATCCGTACGCCCAGCGCCAGTTGTCCGCGTAGAAGAGCTCGGCGGCCTTCGGGCCGGCGAACGCGGTGATCATGTATGGGGAGGACGTAAATGCAAATGCCAGGCCGCGATCGCGCATGGTCGAGGTGTCGGCCGTGATCACGTCGATGCTGTAGATCATGCCGCTGAACCCGATCGAGTAGAAGACCTGTGACGAATCTCAGATTCCAGTCATAAAAAAAAGAGATGCAGGCGTACCTGAGCGGCGCAGTACGTCTCGATGTTCGTACAGACGGCAGTCAGAATGAGTCCCAGTGTCGAGATGCTCGCCATGAGCGCAAAGCCGCCCGGGCGGCCCCAGAGATCGAGCAGCTTCGCGACGGGCAGGTACGCGGCACCTGTCATGACGTTCGACACGATCGCGATGACGGGGATGAGCGAGTGCAGGTCGAAGCCGCTGACGACGTATGCGGAGAGGTTGTACGTGATGGAGGATTGGAATGCGTTCGTGAAGTACAGCAAGAACATGCTGAATCGTATTCTCAGTGGGCTGCTGCACGCGCGCGCATCGGAGGGCGTACCAGATGTACGCAACGACCAAGTGCGGTTTGGTCCATGTCAGAGTAATCGCCTCGACCTGGCGTACGCCGTGGGCAGCATCGGCAGGGACCTCCGCGAGGGACGTGGCGGATGCCGTCTTTTCTGGCAGCTCCGTATCTGGCGGTGAGGGCTTGTCCGAGTCTCCGAGCGCGGCCACTGCGACTGCGGGCTTCTGCTGGAATAACTGAAGCGACATGGCGCCGGAAATGGTCGCGGGGTGCGGCTGAGGGTCAAGAGCAAAAAGGCCGGAGGAGGGCGAGGCATCTTATCTGATACGATGGATTGCCGGATAGGCGCCAGCGAGGCCGGACAAAGAGCCCATCACTGTCAGCGGCTGGCCAGGATGGTACCACGTTTCACCGGCCCCGAACGGCATAGCCTGCCGCTGTCCGCGAGGAGCCTGTGCTCCCACGGCGGTCGTCGTGCAGACGCAGGTAGTGTCCACGGCACGGACTCGTCGCAGGTTTCGGCCGAAGTGTTTGGCCGTCGGCGCAGACAGCGGGCGGGCTGAGGTTGATCCGTGGCACCATGTTGACGAGCGGATGGGCGCCCTTGCCATTGAGCCATGCAGGGGCAGTGATCGCGCTAGGGGTACTGTGAGGGAGTTGAAAGGGGCCGGCGTGCGACGGGTCGCGGTGATGGAAGTGTGGGAAAGAGCAACTGCCGGACTTTGAAAGCGTGTTCGCTCTTTCCTTGTACTACTGTAGACGCAGTGCCTGCGATGTTTGGCTCAAACGCACTCCGGCAATGCACAGCTCGTCTTTCGCTTGGCCGCGCATCGCAACCCATCGCTATGTCGACGTTTTCGTACTGTCCGCTGGGCAGAAGGCACTCGAATCCGCCAGTCAGTTGACGATAGTCACTCGACGCGTACGAACAACATCAGGTGTGCAGTCAAGATTGGCATGAAATGCTATTCAAAATGAATGTCCGGCAAACAGGTACTTTTCAACACGACTACGGTCTGTAAACACGACGCCGCCGATTACGTGCGCCAGAGCTCGATGTGAAGGTTGTCGTAGTACGTAAAGCCATCCTGGAAGCTGTTCGACTTGCCGCCGACCTTGCCGATGCCGTCGTTCTTGCAGGCGTTGATTAGGTCGCGCGTGTACTGCGCCATGCGGCTGCACGGGATGCATCCGCCCTTGACATTGCCCTCAGCGCACACGGCCACTGCGCGCACACACAGGCACGTCAGCAACATGTGCGGGGGGCGAAAATGGACGTATTACGCACCGCGGCAGTTGCCACGGACCATCATCTGCGTGCACGAAGTCGTCGACTGGCAGCAGTTCTGATTGAGCGCTCCGAGCGCGTCCGCGGCCGCGTAGCAGTCGCCCGTGTTCAGGCTGTTGTTCGATGTCTCGCACACGGCGGCGGCGAGCGCGATGCTGGCGAGGATGGCAAAGGCGCGGGTGAGGAACATTGTGGGTCGATGCCGCGCCCCAGGCTTCGCGTGCGCTGCCTTTATACCCCGCGACGCGCCTGTCTGGGCACATTACCGCATCCACTGCGTGATCCCGTGGCCCGGCACATCAATCCGTCGTCTCTAATTGACATAGGTAACCGCAGTCGACGCATAACTTGTGTATTGACCAGTGAACGACGGCGCACATCCCTCGCAGATCGCTAGGAACCCGGAAGCCGGTGCATCGCGCAGAAGTACGCGTCTGAGCTCTTCGCCTAGAAGGACAGATAAGGCGTGCTCAGTCGAAACGGCTATCCTCTGGCGCGCGCGCACCGTGCAAAACTCCGAGGCTGCCGAGCCGGATGCTGCGCATCAAAGGTCGGGATGCATGATCAGAGATATCTCCCAATGCGGCTGGATATGAGTGATTCAACTCACTCGATCGTCCGTCCTTACGGCAGCTCGTGGCACTGACAGGTCGCGGACGGGACGTACTCGGACTTGGAGACTGCGGCGCATGCTGTAGAATGTGCATTATCCCGAGCTCGAAGTGGGTGCTGAGTGGTAGGATCGACAGTTGTGAATTGGTAGTAGGCTATCGGGGCCAAAAGACGCACTCGAGTCCTTGCCTGCACCCTCAGTAGTCTCACACAATTCCTCTGAGGGACTGGACCTCAAATACAAACAGTCTTCAGGAATCATGTATAATGCGAGACCGTGATAGAGCTTTAATGGCGGGACACGCGTGGTCAGACGCAGCGCCTTTGCCGACTCGGTGAAGTGGGATTTACCCATCGCGGCCTCTCAGAACTCTCTGGGAGCTTTATGTCAAACGTATCTCACTATATCCGGCGGTATTCAGCTCTGGAGGCTTGCGAACGCGTACCAGTTTTGCCGCTCTGAACTGATCTGCTTTGCCGAGCGCGTGACATTCCATCGAACAATCTGAAAGCCTGCTTATACTACCAGAGGAAGTAGTCGTAGCATTATTGATATTTCATGTCGATGATCCCCATATTGTTACCTCATTTCCATCGGCTCTGCGTCCGAGGCCGAGATATTGTTCCGCGTCAAACTCCGACTCCGACAGCTTCTGGTCCGCCCGCCATCGGTTGCCACAGTGGCATCCCAAATACCTCCCTCAGCCCGTTTGCACATCCCTTGCGGATGAGGGAGGACGTGGGCGGAACTGAATACTTCAGATTTCGATACTCCGCGGCGTATCACAATGTCTGACTCGGCCGACCTGCTCTGCGGCGTGCTCGGCCACGACAGCTCGGCGATTTACTCGTCGTGGGATGCCGACATGTACTCGGACGCGGACAGTCTGACCATTCGTCCCGAGATGCAGACCGTCAGCGACCTGCTTGCTGCCTTCGACAGAGCGCACACGTACTGGTGCCGATGCGGCCTCAAGCTCGGCCCGTCCATCTGGCGGGTGGATCTGACTCTTGGACAAGACTCAACTACTGCCATGGCGTGGTTTGAACCCCGCGAAGACCAACTGCTGGACGGCACGGTCCCTCTCGATGAGCTGCGTCTGTCCGAGCTTCCCCAACGCACCATACACCTTGTTGTGGGAACTACAGGGCCTCCCGGTACGTCTCTACCTCTAGTAATGAGATGACCAAGTCATGTATGTCAATTTGGTCCAGTTCCACCGCCCGCAAGTCTTACTTGCGGTCTGCGACGGCTGGGCGGTGATCTTTGCCGGGTGCCCGGTAGTAGCGTAGTGCGTTGATCCTTTATCCTACCTCGACCTGTTTCTGATAATATTACCAGAAAATACTTCCCGAGACCGCCTGTTTCCCCGAAATCATTCGCACCTCAGGTTGTTACTACATTGAGCGCTTTGACTGGATCATGACTGCCTTTGGCGGTGGTCCGTCAGACAACACCCGCATTCCTATCATACGCCGACCGCCCGGTTTCGGAAAGTCCACGTTCCTCTCGGCGTTCGCATCTTTCCTCGAAGGGACCCTCGACCAACGCCGGTTTCCAGTTCCGCGTGTGTTGGAACAATTCATGCCGCGCCCGCTTCTGGTCTTCCACCTCGACTTTGCTCTGCTGCATTTCTCCGAGAACATGTCCGACGACGAGCTGCACGCCGAATGCCAGCGCTTCATGTACGCCGCCGCGGAGCAGTTTCACGCGAAATACGTGCCGCTGGCCGGCGCGGAAGCCCCCCAATTCAGCACAGACAACACGCCCATATGGAACGTCAAGGTTCGCCCTCATTTTCCTCCCGTTCCGGCGGCGATATGTACTGAAATACTGTATCGGCGTACAGATGCTCGCGCGGAAAATCGGCCGGAAGCTCTTCCTCGCGATCGACAACTACACGGCACCCTTCGCGTCTCTCACACCCTCGCGCGCAGCCGACAGTCTGTTCTTCCGCGTAGAAACCGCCATGAGCAAATTTATTATCGGCTACATCCTGGTGGGCACCGGCACGGGACTCTTCCCGCGCGGGCTCATCACCGGCACCATGCTCCCGTCGGACGACGGCGACAACCCACTGGCGGTGCTGCCGTTCGAAACAAACGGGCTGTTCTTGCAGGATACACAGGACCTGACGCACGCGCCGGAATGCGCGCAAATCATCGGCTTCACGCGCGCGGACGTCGAGGAGCTTGTGCGCTCCTTCCTCGGCGCCGCGGACGACAGGATCTCCGAAATCGCCGAGCGCGTGGTTCCCAGGGCTTGTAGGACACTGCTAGATCGCGAGACGGGGCAAGTCACTGAGGTCGAAGCGACGTACGCGCCGCGCGCGGTCCTCGACACGCTACGTGTCGTCGCGGCCAGGGGCGGGCTCGACGCAGAGTGTGTTGATGCCGTGCACCTCCCTGCGTCCGCATCGACGAGTGCGCCTGGATCCAACTTGCCTGAGGAGGAAAAGGCCGTGGTGCAACTTCTGCGCACGCCCATAGACATGTCTGATTCAGCGACGTTCAGCACGAAATAGTTCGTCATGCCTCGCTCCTCTTGTTCACGTCTCCTTAGACCATGTTTCGCCGGCCTTTCCTCGTGTACGTTCTCCTGTATTCTCAGTGTCTCAAAGCATGCGACTGTGTCAGCCTATCTCCCCGCGAACTAATGAATGCATTGCGCTGGTGACTCGCTGACATGCTGATGACTCGCTGACATGCTGCTGCGTTGCTGTCGCAGCTCGCGGTGGGGTTGTGGACGCATAGATCGGCATTTATATCGAGCGACTAGACTGGGAGTCGAGATTCCACACTAACCCATAGAGTCATGGGGTACAGTGTACAATGGACTCCAATGAAGCTCTTGGGCGACCGAGGAAGTTAATCCCAGTCGAGAAGCGTTGTGTAAGGTCCGGTCACGAAGAACGGCTCGTTGGTCACGATGACCGGCGCGGGCTCCGGGTCGTCAACCTGGATGTCCCGTACCAAGGTCAACAAACGTGCAACCGCGGCAGGATCGTTCTCCAAGAGCCGCGTACGCTTCAGACACAGTGCACCCAGCAGCTCCGCCTCGAAGCTGATGCGATTCTCAATGAACTCTGCCACGGCGTCCGCCTCGAGGTGTAGCGGTGGCATATTTGGCGGCCCAATGACGCGGACATTCAGCAACCCAGGGCAGGAGAACACCCGGTCTACCTCGCGCGGAAGAAGGAAGATGCTGTCCTGCGCGTCATCGGTCATGTAGAACGAGCTGAGCAGGATCGAAAGCGTTCGCAGCGCGGGTGCCGGCGGAAGGGGCTCGCCGATGCAGAGCAAGCGGTCCTCAATGACCAACGTCACCAGCATCGCGAACATATCGGGGCCTGGGCGCGCTTCCAGTGGAATGTTGCGCACGGTGTGCTCCCCGGATCCGCCGTCGAACCACAGGTCGACGCGGATCCGTTCATCGGGTGAGAGAAGGACCTCCATACGCATGACGGCCACCGACCGTCCTGGCGGCACGATGTCCGCGAGCATCGCGGTCGCCCGTTCCGCGGGGATTCCGGGTTTGTTATACGAGACGCTGACTTCAGCGACATCCTGATGACGCAGGCGGCGCATGAGCGCTGAGGGGTCGATATGGCCCTGATTGGCGATGACGGCGAGGCTGATGAGGTTTTCCGATAACGGGAGCGGCTTCAGCGGATCGTCGCTGGGGTTCGAGGGCGGTTCTTCGTCCTGCCACCAGTCTAGCTCGATGGCGAGGCCGGTCAGGCCGGGAAAGCGCTCCAGAATCAGGAAAATGTCGCTCAGGGCGGTGCTCTGGTTCGACGGACAAAAAATGAGCCGCTTGACGGTGCGCAGAGAATCGCACGGTGCGAGCGAGCGGATGTTTGCCTGGACCTTGACCAGATCAAGCCGCGGCGCGTCGCCCGCGAAGAGAAGCAGAGTATCGTCAAAGCTTCGGTTGAGCTGCTCGAGATGGTCCAGTAATCTGAATCGAAGCAGACGAGGAGCAGGGCGGCATAGCGCACGAGTTACTGCAATCTGAGCTTCTTCGGGCAGAGGATCGTAGAGGTCGAGCTTCAATACGGTACATCGATGAAGATTTTCACTGAGCCCCTGTACGATTTCTGACCAGTTATGCGGCGTGACGCTGACAGTCAGCGCGAGATTAGCCGCAGCCGACCGTGCAAGAAGTGTCCGTAGACCGAGACCGGACGACGATCTGTACCGTAAGCAGCTCCAGATTGCAGGGCTCCCAGTAAGGACAGAAGAGTCTCGCCATCTGTGACAAACGTGGCTTGCGGAGATGCAGTCCTTTGTTGGCAAGAAGTCGAAAACGACGCAGAGCAGCTCGACGGGCAGCTTTGTCAGGACAACAGCACGATCGTTCAGCGCGGCAGAGAACGCTGCGATAGAGCGATGGACCACGTTCAGTACAGCGAGTGATATATCCTGGAGCGCAACCGCCGGCACGAGATATCTGTATCAGGGTTCCAGCGCAGCATGGGTGACTGAGGGAGAGCGGTGCACCGTGACTCGTCGCGGGCAAAGTCCAATGCGGCATTGCAGGCACGCGTTATGACGCTGTCCATCTCTGTCTGTAATACCTCTGGGAGGATCCAACTCGGATTCATCGTTGCTTGGACGATCGGTGCGTGCAGGAGAGATCGCGGCGAGGCTGACGTAGGCTGCGGCCGCTATTGGCGATAGACGCTCCGACGCGGGCTAGGCGCCCGCTTCTTCGCCATCGCGGGATATGAGTGTCAGAGTCGTACGTATCCGAGCCCAGAAAAACAAGCTGCGTCTTCTGGAAGCCAAAACCGATTTGCTTGGTACCGGAAGAGAGCCCGGTTTATTTGGCCGTTGTTTGTTGCCTCTCTCCCTCGACCAAAACGCATCCGGGAGCTTCTGTCAAGTCATCGGAATTCAACCATGACAGCTACCTCCCGTCTTGTTTCAGTATCTTCGACGCTTTTCTCATCCGCAGATGCGCATCCTCCTGGCCTGTCAGAACCAGCGCACCAGTGGGACTATATATACAGACCACGATCGTGCTAAGTTTGCGTTGCATCCGTGACTGCACGGACTCTTTGCCCCAGGGGAATTCCTCGGACTGGTTCATTCGGTTGGTTCGACACTACAGCACTTGCAGCGCGGCTTTCAACCCGTCTCCCTTCGCGCGAAAAGCAGGGTCAAGGCGCCGTCATTTTTGGCAAATCGTGCATATCCCCAGACGCGCCTGATCGCGCTGCTCGATTCGGGCGTCTCAGAGGATGCAGTCCCTCCTATCCGGCATCTGACTCATTCTCCCCGCACGTTTCGCACGCCAGCTGACGGGCACGATCTGCGAATCGCGTCATCCCGGCGTCTGCACTGCTGACCAATCCAGCCGCATGTCCTATATGTACTGCCAGGCCAACCCACTGGGCCCCTGTTTCCACACTGCCCGCCATGTCCGCGAACCAGGGCGACATCGCGACGCTCCCCACGGGCGCTGACGGCTCGTTCCTCCGCGCGCCGTCGTCGTTCCGGCATACGATTGCTCCTGCCGACGCGCAGAGCGGACGGTACCACCTCTATGTCTCTCTAGGCTGCCGTACGTCCGCATGCACGTCGAAGTTGCGTTTTCTACGTTGACGCGCGACTGCTGCAGCATGGGCGACGCGGACCCTGATCACGCGGAAGCTCAAGGGTCTCGAAGCGCACGTCAGCGTCACGGTCGTCAGCCCGCGCATGACCACAGACGGCTGGGCGTTCAGCGCTATTGATCCGTTTCCTGGGGCAGAGAACGACCCAAACGAGGGCGCGAAGTACCTCAAGGAGATCTACTTCAAGGCAGCGCCTGACTACAGCGGCCGGTGTGCATTCTGTCAGGGTCCGTTCTTCCTGCGCTTATGTTGATGAAGCTTCACGGTGCCCGTGCTGTGGGACAAGCAGAAGCACACGATCGTGAACAACGAATCGAGCGAGATCATCCGGATTTTCAACACTGCGTTTAACGACCTCCTCCCGCCCGACCGCGCCGCGGTTACGCTCTATCCGGAGGACCTGCGTGCAGAGATCGACAGCCTCAACGACTGGGTGTACACGGACGTCAACAGTAAGGGACACGAGCTGCATTCTGGCTGCAATTGACGATGAGTCCAGACGGAGTATACCGTGCCGGCTTCGCGAAGACGCAGGGCGCGTATGAGGAGGCCGTCGTGAAGCTCTTCGCTGCGCTCGACCGGCTCGAGTGGCACATCAAGGGCAAGGACTTCCTCGTCGGCGACCGTCTCACTGAGGCAGACGTTCGCCTCTTTGTCACGCTCGTACGTCTCCTCGCGCTCTGCGCTTGTGTTACCCGCAGTTCACCGCGTTGTAGATACGCTTCGACCCGGCGTACGTCGGTCAATTCAAGTGCAACTTGCGCACGATCCGTAGCGGCTATCCCGAACTCAACCGGTACGTGTCATCTCTCCCTTGCGTACGCTATCTGTGCCGCTCACGCACGCGCGACTGGAAGATATATGAAGAACTTGTACTGGAACTACGATGCGTTCAGGAGCTCGACCGATTTCGACCACATCAAGTCCGGGTACTACTACAGCCAGATCAACGTTAGTCTGTGCTCCGCTGCGTTATGTCACGCATGCACTGATCCCGCATCTTGCGCACAAGGTGAATCCCACGCGCATAGTCCCCGTGGGGCCGGTGCCGCATATCGAGCCGTTGTAAAGAACTACGAACTCGTGGGTGTACACCGTGTAAATTTCCAGCATATGCACCCTATCATGAGGCGATCCCTGGAAGGCGCTTGCGCCGCAATGCGCGCGCCAGTCATTCCCCTGTCAGTGAGACCGAGCTCATTGGTGTTCATCAAGTGTCGTCTGTCGGGCTCCTTCCCAGTTCAGAAGACTAGAATGAACACTATCCCGCCTTGCTCCGTACCTCTTCACATGCGCGTTGCCGGGATGCACAGCGGTTCATCGGGTCCGAGACAGTGCCGGCTGACAGCGGCTCGCGGCGCGGAATCGGATCCAACTCCCTGACGTGAATGACCCTGAACCCAAATGCCTGACGTCTGGGTCGAGATCAACTCTCTGATTCAAGCGACGCTGTGATCCCGGACCAGCTCTCGACAATCTCTTTGGCAAGCCAAATTCTCTAACGGGAAAAGCTGAAGTTGATCACGGGGTAGCGCGACTTGCCCGTTTGCCCGCGCTGAAGCAGCAAATGCGTCGTATGTTGCCTTGTGGAGTGTCTGTAGAAGCCTCAATGTGCGCGGCATTCTATTTGGACACCACGCACAGATCTGACAGCTTCACCCCACGCGAAACCAATGGGAGAGATAGATTGTATTCAGCAGGAGAGATAATATTGATGGCTGGGGGTTGCAAAGCCTCAGCGCAGCCGGGAATCGACTAGCAGTCTGACGCGATGAATCGTCTCGCGAATCGCGCAAAGTCGGCGCAATTCATCCCCTGAACAACACGCGCAGTTGACCGGACGGTGAAGGTTTCCAGAATGTCCGCATCGTATACAAGCAGCGAGCGGAAGTTGCCCCTGAGCGCGCTGAGCACACCGTTGATGTAGTTTTCGTGTGCCTCGACGTTGTCGCCCGACCCGCTGAACTCGAGCGTCAAGTGCTGCAAGCGAGGCGCGTGGACGAAATAGAAGCTGGACGCGTTGACCGGCAGCGAGTCGTCGATGACGCCGGTCAGGCGGAGCTCCAGTGAGACCAGGTGCGGCGCGTGGAATCGTGCATTGAAGAACTCGCCGATGTGCTCGATGCACATCGAGAGATTGGCAAGCCTATCAGCGACGAGCTCTAGCAAGTGCGCGAGCCGGCCGGGCTCCCAGTAAGAGGCGCACATGCCGATCTCCCAGCGACGGCTACCGTCCTCGGAGGCGAGGGTGACGTCTGGCGAGCGCGGCGAGACGCGCAGGCTGATGTTTCCATTGCAGTGCGCAAGGAACTGCGCGATGGGATAATGAATAGACTGGGCCCCGATGAGAGTGAGATACGGGATGTCTTGCCCCTGCCATGCGAGGAGCGGCGTGAAGTCGACACCGTCCTGCTCTTCGTCCCCGTCCCCATACGGCCTGCCATGGAGCGTGATGTGACGCAGCGTGCGCGGGAAAGGTGGGTGCGGCAGCCGTACAGCGTCGTGAACGCCGAGAAACTCGGCCGTGACGAGGAATGGGCAGCAGCGTAACAACTGTTCAGATGTGCGGGCTATGGGAAGCGTGCAGACAAGCTCGCGAAGCGCAGCATACGGTGGAGACGATGCCGAGAACTCGAGTATGGGGCCGACGAGGCGCCGCAGGTTCGGCAGGCGCAGGCTGTCGAACTCAGGCTCGATCGCGATGCTGGTGTAGATACTGATGGAGGCAGGAGGATCCTCGTGGTCACGGCAGATAAACGACGTCAACTCTGGAAGTGGTGTCCCCGAAGCACCCAGGCAACAGAACACGTATGCTGGGCCATCGTATTCTTGCAACCTGTGAACCTCATTGCTGACAGCACCGGCGATGGCGGATTCGTAGTCTTCGTGGTCGCCAAAGTGCGAGTGCGGGATGCGCAGACGAAACGGCAAAGGGTGTGAGCGTTGCAGCATCGTCTTCAGCATGTAGTAGGTCCGGTGTTGGTCCTCTTCGCTGACGAAGGTGGTGCAGGCGAAATCCGCCCATAGACCGCGCTCAGACAAGGCAATGTCTCTCCATTCCCGCGAGGTATGGCTAGCCCGGACTCGGGTAGGCAGGTCCGCGAAGTGAAGGCACGCGGTCAGCAGCTCAAATGGCAGCTGCAGCATTGCTGAGCACAAGGGGTAGTGGTCGGCAAAATCCGATACATCCACATAGTATGTATGGGTCCACCGCCCGAGCCTTACAGAGGTTCGGGACTTGTGTCTCTGGAGGATGAAAGTCGAGGAATCGTGCTTCCTCATGGTGACTGCTGTTCGGACGGTGTGAAATTTCGACGTCAGGAAGAGAAAATTGCATCCTGCAACGAGTTTTGTGTCTTCTTGTCGGACAATCTGTAGCTGAGGTCCGGTCAGGACTAGATGGGAACTGCACAGCGTTAGCTGCAGATTGACTAGAAGTTTCTTTAACCGCGCCAAGTCGGGTATCACACAACTCTCAACTGGTGTAGACTGCATGTGGCTACCGCTGACATAATTTACGGAGGCAAGTCCGCGGATTCGGAGGTATATCCGCGGATATAATATGTATACCCCCACCGTCGCGGGCTTGGAGCCGTTACCGACCCGGTATCGTTGCTTTAGCTGCCCGATACCCCTTGGCTGAGCACGGCCTGTCGTCTGGACGGCTGGAATAACGAGGCTGGCGGTGTCAGGGTCACCGTCGATATCGCTCGCCAGCGAGGGGCCCAAGGGCGGGGGGGAAGGAGAACGAGCGCGGATAAAGCGGTAGATAGACCAGATCAAACCTAGGATACAAGGGGAGGGCCGGTGCCCGTATATATAGGTATCACCCACGCCGATGCCGGCTCGGATCCGAAGCCCGCGAACACCTGCGCGGCGAACCAAGCCATCACCCATCACTCCTTGCCCCGCGTCGACCGCCGTGAGATCGCGAAGGGTGGGCGACCGCGAAGACGAGGTGGTACGAGGTCGGCGAAGTGCACGAGACGCACCGAGTTGGATCGCGAAGGGAGATCGTTCGATGGCGCCCTCGAAGTAGTCGAGAGTGCCGACATCTCGCGGGTCTCCACGCGATGGGCCATGAGGGTCCTGAGGGGTGCCGGCATACCGAAGTGCAAGCGAGGGGTCGCGGACATCGAGAGAGGCTTGCCGTTCGAGGGCCCGCACATCGAGGTCACTCACCTGCTCCCCATCCCTGAACTGAGCGGGTCGTGGAGGTTGACGAAGCGGGGCAGCGAGGTCGCGATCGGGGCAGAATAGGTCGGCGACCTGTCGAGGCCTTTGAGGTACGCGGAGCGGTTCGCGGCGCGCGAGCGGGAGGTTCGAGGTGTGTCTTCGGGCCGCGAACTCCTTCTCGTGCGGCCGGTTCCTGGGCGGGGCGCCGCGCTGTTCTGGGTCGCGTTGGGCGCATCGCGATGGTCGAGCCGGAATGACAAAGATCCCAGTGGGGCCGGCGGATGGACGGAGACGAGGGCGCTGGCAGGTGGGTGCGGGAGATGAGGCGCGACGTGGTCCGAAGGAGCAGGGAGAGTATGTCAGGCCGAGGCCGAGAGCGGCGATAACCTCCAAAGAGCGCGAGGAGCTGGTAGAGAGGTGGTAGAGAGGCGTCGTGGATGGGAAAAAGCTCCTCGAGCTCAACATAACCCCCCTACTAGCCGCTCGAGGCGGATGCTGACTTCGACGAACTGCGGTAGAAGGTCGGCGAAGTATGCCGGACGTTCCGGGCGCCTCGACTTTCGCGGGATCAAACCTAAGTTTAGGTCCCGCGCGCGGTTGGTTGACTCGGGGGCAGCCGGTCTTAGTTCGCTCCCCCCTCTTCGCCTTGACGACGATGCCCCCGAAAGCCGCTCCCTTCGTGGTGCCCGACCTCAAGACCGGCACCGATGCCGAGCTCGTGGAGTACTCCGCAGAGCTCAAGCGGGTCATTGGCGACCTTGACGAGCGTTCCAAGTCGGCGGGGCGCCCCTCCGAGAAACTACAGCCCCTCATCGAGCGTCGCAAGCTGGTGGAACGCGAGCTGAACCGTCGACGGCGCGCGGAGCGGGTGGACGAGGATGTGGACGACGCCCTCGCTCGCTACCTGGGGCCTCCGGCCCCCAAAGGCAGCAAGGACAGCTCGGCGAGGTCAGGGGCGTCTGCCGCCCCCGCGGCCAAGGAGGCGAACGCACCGCGGCTGACTCGAACCTCGACCCGGACCGCCTCGAGCGCCCCCGCGACTTCGACTGCCGCGGCGGCGAGTTCGTCGTCTTCCCATCGCGCTGGCGGGTCGGCGAAGTATCCCCCGTCGCCGTCGGAGCCTGACGACGAGGAGTTTGTGGAGGCCGGGATCCACGGGGAGGAGTTCGACGAGGTGCGCTCTTCTCTGCACCGATGTCTTCGAGGCGCGTCGCTCATGCCCCTCGCCTCGTAGCCGTGCAGCACCTGCAAGGAGCGCGGCAAGGTGTGCCACCGCCAGACGTCGGCGGGCGCGGCCGCGTGTTTCGAGTGCAACCAGTCGCGTGCGCGGTGCCCTTTTGTAGGGAGGGCTTCGGTCCCGCGGCCGGGCAACAAGAAGCGTCCGAGGTCGCCGTCCCCGGTGCCGTCTGCAGGCAAGTCCCACAAGTCGAAGAAGGCCCGCACCGCGGCCGAGATGGCGGCGGGCGAGTTCGGGGTGCTGGGCGACACGCTCGCGGCCGAAATCCGCGCGGGCTTTGCTGGTCTGCTGCGCGAGGTGCGCGAGGGATTCGTCGAGGTTCGCGAAGTCTTGCGCGCTCCGCGCAAGCGCGTTCGCATCGCGGTGCCGGACGAGGAGGACGAGGCGTTCGGGGAGGTGGCGACCCCGCCCGCCGGCGTCGCCGGGGTCGAAAAGGCGGAGCAGGAAGGCGAGTTGGACGACCGCGCGAGCCAGCTGATGCAGGGGCTGGACATCTCGACGCCGCGCCCGGCGCCCGAGGACGAGGAGGCGAGCGTTGGCGGGTCGCCTAAGGTCGCCGACCCGAACGCCGAGGGTACGGACATCGCGATGGAAGGTGCTTCTTGAGGGGGCGGGTTTTCCGGGTGAGCGGCAGCGGGGTGGTTCGCATAGATTTTGTGTATACCGGGTTTGAAAGGCGAACAATAAACAAGTGGATGAGAAAGATCGGGATCGCGATGTCAACATCGCGAAGGCCGAGCGGAGCGAGCGAAGTGCCGGCCGAAGTCGCGAGCATCGGCGAGGCGAAGGGCGATAGATAGAAACGAGCGTGGGCTAACTCCGAGCAAGCCGGGTTACTGTACAGGAGGGTGGGTGTCGGGCGCGCCTACGCCGGCCCGGCAGGGCGGGGCGAAGACACACGGATTATGAGGACGTCATCGGCGAACTCGAACACGGCACCTCCCTCGTCTTCGTCGAGGTGGGCGACGAAGTGGACGATCTGCAGCGATCGAGCTTCGGTCGGCGGTTGCAGGACGTGACGGCCGAAGCGGAGGGGTAGGAGGAAGGCTGTCATCTGGAGGGTGGTGCGCGTCGAGCGGGTGTTACCGGAATGGGTGTAGAGCGGGCCGGTGATGTAGTAGCGGTCCGCGAAGACCGAAGCCTGGTTCGCCTCGACGAGGTTACCCTCGCGCGTGAAGCAGTCAACGATCCAGAGGTAGTCGCGCGACAGGGCGCTCCCCCCGCTAGCGACGAGGCCGAGGTCGGCGAGGGGAGGGGAACCGATGCGCTCGATGAGCGGCACAGGTGGGGCTTCCGGTGGGACGTATTCGACCTCCTCGAGGGCGGGCATGTCCGCGTAGTCGTCTTCGTCGTCGTCGTCCATCGGCTCGTTGCGGGGGGAGTAGGCGGGCGACCAGGGGAGCTGCGGGTAGCCGCCGTCCTCTTCGTGATCCATCGGGTTCGCGACGGGCGAGTAGCGAGGCGAGTAGCGAGGTGACTGCGGGTACGGCGGCGGCGCCGGGGACGGCGTGCGGATTCGCTCCGCGAGAGGGACTCGATCTTGCGGGACGAATTCGTAGTCGTGGGCGGCATCGAGGGCGTCGATGTACCTCGCGTTGAATTCGTCGACGAGGTCCGATCCCAGAAGCGAGGCCGCGGACTCCCACGAGGCTTCTTCGGGTCGCGCTCCGCGCCAGCGGCAGAGATACTGGACCGCGCCGTTTCGGCGACGTCTTCCGATGATGCGTTCGAGAGTGTAGCGCGCAAGGAAGTGGGGCATGGTGTTTTTGGGCGGGACGCGAGGGAGTTCGCGAACTGGGGCGGGGAGATCGTGACGAAGTCGTTCGCGTGAGCGGGTTCGTGATTTTATAACAGGGGTCGGGAAGCCGAGCGATGGCTGGGGTGATGGATCTACGATCTGCGGCGGCATGCGTCCGGTCCTCCTCGAGGGCGGCGAGCTCTTGCTGTCAGAGTAGGTGGAGTGGGTGCGGCCAGCGACGTTTAGAAGAGGTCGCCGAGTCGAGCGGGCCGCGCGGGCATCGACTGGAGGGAGGGATCTCGCCCCTGGGGTGGGGCGGTGCCTTGGGCGCATGGGGCCCCGGCGGCGTGCCGATGATGGGAGAAAAGATGGGCGGGACGCCTTCGAGCCTCGAGCTCTTCCCACAGGATAGGGCGAGTCGCGGGGACTGATAGCGCCGGGTATACGGGGGCTCATCGGTGAGGTCAGCGAAGGCGGGGAGCGCGAGTTCGAAGGGCCACGGATGCTCGGCGAGGTTCGACCGACGGATCCTAGTGCTGACTCGCGGAGGCGGGAGGGGTTCCGCCCGAAGTTCGGATTGAGGAGAAGTCGGAGGGAGAGGGAGGAATGCCCTTGAGCGTCGGTGGGGAGGTTAGGTTTGATCTTATGTCAGGGTCACCGTCGATATCGCTCGCCAGCGAGGGGCCCAAGGGCGGGGGGGAAGGAGAACGAGCGCGGATAAAGCGGTAGATAGACCAGATCAAACCTAGGATACAAGGGGAGGGCCGGTGCCCGTATATATAGGTATCACCCACGCCGATGCCGGCTCGGATCCGAAGCCCGCGAACACCTGCGCGGCGAACCAAGCCATCACCCATCACTCCTTGCCCCGCGTCGACCGCCGTGAGATCGCGAAGGGTGGGCGACCGCGAAGACGAGGTGGTACGAGGTCGGCGAAGTGCACGAGACGCACCGAGTTGGATCGCGAAGGGAGATCGTTCGATGGCGCCCTCGAAGTAGTCGAGAGTGCCGACATCTCGCGGGTCTCCACGCGATGGGCCATGAGGGTCCTGAGGGGTGCCGGCATACCGAAGTGCAAGCGAGGGGTCGCGGACATCGAGAGAGGCTTGCCGTTCGAGGGCCCGCACATCGAGGTCACTCACCTGCTCCCCATCCCTGAACTGAGCGGGTCGTGGAGGTTGACGAAGCGGGGCAGCGAGGTCGCGATCGGGGCAGAATAGGTCGGCGACCTGTCGAGGCCTTTGAGGTACGCGGAGCGGTTCGCGGCGCGCGAGCGGGAGGTTCGAGGTGTGTCTTCGGGCCGCGAACTCCTTCTCGTGCGGCCGGTTCCTGGGCGGGGCGCCGCGCTGTTCTGGGTCGCGTTGGGCGCATCGCGATGGTCGAGCCGGAATGACAAAGATCCCAGTGGGGCCGGCGGATGGACGGAGACGAGGGCGCTGGCAGGTGGGTGCGGGAGATGAGGCGCGACGTGGTCCGAAGGAGCAGGGAGAGTATGTCAGGCCGAGGCCGAGAGCGGCGATAACCTCCAAAGAGCGCGAGGAGCTGGTAGAGAGGTGGTAGAGAGGCGTCGTGGATGGGAAAAAGCTCCTCGAGCTCAACAGGCGGGACGCAAGGGCAGCACTGAAATGTGAGTCCTCTCCATTAGCATTTTTCCATAGTCACATGGCTGAAGACGCACGTCTACGGTTGGGGCCTAAACTCGTCCAGTTGAGCTGCTGCGCATGCGCAAGATCCGGAACGAAGCAAACTCCGCATTCCGCTTTTTGTCATCCACCATCAGGCCTCACCCTCTTTCTTTCTCGGAGTCCTCACCCGCCCCGGCGCCGCTCGTAGAGCACGGCCCGCCCGTTCCTCGCGAATCCGGGCTTCACGCACCGCTCGTAGAGCACGGCCCACCGTTCCTCGCGAATCCGGTTGCTCGCACTCGCGTAGAGCACGGCTCACGCATATATCTTCGCTGCTGCGCATGGCGTTTCCGCCGCTAGCACAAAAATACTCGTAGCGCACGGCTCTGCCGCCTGCCGCTAGCCGCTATCCTGGAGATTCGCTGCCCGTAGAGCACGGCCTCGCCGTTCCTCGCGGTTCCGGAATCTCCCCCTCTCCTGGCGTTGCCGCCCCTCGCGTTCGACGAATAGCTCGGCTCCGCCCCGCTCGTCGTCACGGCCTCGCATGCCCAGTCATCAGCCGAGTGAGCGCTTCTGCGTATGTCGCGCCGTACGCGCTCGATGGCACCGTCGAGGTTGGGCTCTTTTGTTGATTCCCGATTTGGCAACTATACAGTTTGTTTTACTTCCGATCATCTGTGACGTCATCAGGGCTCTTCTTGAACAAGTCACCGCACCCTGCAGCGCTCTTGCATGGGGTCTCAGAGTAGCGTCTGCATACTCTTTCCGCCGCATTGTATGCTGCCGTGTCTGATGCTTTTGAGACTGCCCGTGTCCGAGTCGTGCTGCTTGTACGACGATTGCCCCCCGCTCGCTCGATGAAGCCTTCACCTGCAATCTACAGCCCTGGCCTGTCAAAGACTCACTGAGATGATCGTCTCGATTGCGCTAGGTAGTTGCCGCTTGTCAAGTCTCCAGGCTTCCCCTGTGGTGGATAGCCATGTAACAGGTTATTCAGATACGCCAATGCATTGCGCATAAACTGAGAATGCAGTTAGCGGATGGCGAGAGGCGTTGACCCCCGCCATGCGTTTTAGTATGTGCTGCTCCGAGACTTCTAATGCAATTGATCTGTGGTACTCAGGGAGTTATATGGTTGCGCGGAGAACTGTGAAATCATTCCTCGGGGTTTTTTCATAGTTTTTTTCCCCAGTTGAGGTTTTACCTGAGTGCCTGCCTTCGCTGGCCGGCAGATCACTTGCATTAAAGGGTGAGGAGTTGTACTGCTGCAGCGCCTGGCGGGAAAAACTACCGCGCAGAATGTTAGCTGCATGGGTGGGAGGGTCGGTTACCGGAGAGTAGTATTATGTTATCCATGTACTTACTTTCCGACGCGGAGGCAGTCCAGAAGGGCCCGTCAGCTCCGAATCTACCTACCTACCTACCTGTTGGCCTCTGATCGCCTGGCTGATGAACGCAGTTTGGTCCAGGACAAACCTGAACCGCGATCCGGCACTGACCGCACTTGTCGCCCTTCCTCTTTCTCATAATATGTGCATATTCTACGTGCCCCACGCGCCAAGCGCACTCGCCGTTGCGGACGGTGCTCTGCTTTGGCTCCCGGCGTCGTCGCCGACAGCGAGCTCGGCCAAGCGGCATAGGCAAAGCAAACCAAGTGATACCAGATATCATTCTGATCAGAATTTCGTGCTCTTTCCAATGGTAAAGGTCCGGGGAGGATAGTGCCGCGCTAGGAGAGTCGATGCCGTGCATATCGTCGGGGTCAGGTCGGCCAAACCCGGAGCCTGCGCCCTGCCGCCACGACCGCACACGACGACATCGCCATACGCCTACTCGCAACGCGGCAAGGTCCTAGCGGGGACACCTGCATTGGCTACCCGCTCGTGTGCACCACGCCAGCGGCAGACTGGCCGCTATGTGACTTGCCGAGCAGTCGCGGCAGCCTGTCCCTTCTTGCCTTCTCGCTCTGTGACAAGATGACGCGCCGACTCTTCTGAGCGGTGTCTTGCGCTCAATACGGCCTTCTTCTGTTCCTCTGGGCTCTTTCTGGTGTGTTATTCCCTGTGGCTTGTATTATTCAGCTAACGCCTTTGTTGCAACAGAGGCCATAATAGATTAGTCAGCATGCGAGCGCTGGCCCAGAGTACGGCTCGCGCTGAGGAAGGGAATACCCCCTGCGTGCTCGGGTCAGGCAGTCCTGCGCGTGCAACCCGACTGCCCCGTGTTTTATGCGCACCAGGTGCGTCGACGGACATGACTTTAACCATCACCAAGCATCGCTGCGGCACGCCGTCCTGCCCTGTAGTGTCTTGCGCTGAACAAGCATCAGGATAGGCTCGTTCGCCCTTTTTGGTACGTTGTCGCCATCTTCTGGTACACGGTGGGCCTCGGCGCTCGCGTTGACCGCCATCGCAGAAACTCGACCAAGTTTTCACGAGAACGACGAGTCTGCCACCAACGAGGTCAGTCCGACCTGCGCTCCACTGGTATTTTGAGCACCCTGTCACTCTCAGGAACACTACCATCGTGTGCACAACCACAAGCTCGTACACCCAGAAGTCATCTGCGTCCAGGCCGGTAGCAGCAAGGACCGCCTCATTGCCTACCCTATCGAAATTTGCAATGTACGTGGTCTCGTTGGCATGGCAAGAACTTGCCTCTTATCTTACATGTTGTTTTCAAAGCCATTTTCCGCCGCTCTGCGGTACAATACGCGGCGCATGCGCGGCGGCGGGACCGATGTCGATTGATTATCAGATCCCGGCGTCGCGCTTGCTGCTTGTGGTGTTGAGCGGATAGCTGGTCCTGCAAGTGGATAACCTCGGGGGCGCCTTCAAGAAAACGCACACATTTGGACCTGATCCAATGCAGTGGGCGCCACGCGGCTCATCTTCCGCACATGCCTGTCGCGTCTCGTCCCTAGCGTAACGCTGCCGACACATTGACTCCATGGCGCTGCTGGTCCGTGTGCCCGTTGAAGTGCCGCGCCTTGCTTTTGTGTGACTCGGACACCTTCGCACACGCTTCCTTGCACGCCGACGAATGCATCTAGCTGAGAGACCATTCGCGCTGTAGCAACTATGTGGCAATCTGAATGCATGAGTCGGTTTCAGTCAGCGAGGCAAGGCGGTCCGGCGTGTTGCAACAAACTTACAGCTCCGAGTCTCGCTCGGCCACTGTCTCAGCAATGTCGATGACTGGGCATTCGGGGCGACGTACGAGAACCGATTATGTGAGGAGAGGGCATCTGCGAAAGCAACCTGGACAACAAGCAAACAAGCCAGCATAGTGACCGCGAAGATGGCAGCAGGTACGACCCGGCACGAGGGAAGAGAGCGGTCGGGCGTGCGATGCTGCCGAAGTGTGTTGCAGTGGCTACTTTTATACCGCAACACAGCGCCGGGCGCTGCAACGATTCCATGCCAAGTAAAGAGCAAGTCTATTCCAATTGATGTGCGCCTCAAGGAATGGTCTGTATATTCGAAACGGGAATAATACAGCCAGGCGTTACAGTGTGAAGATAAAAGCGCGTTCGGGCAGGATCTCTCCATACAACTCACGCAGGACTGGAAGCATCTGGAAGAATACAAGCCAGGCAGTCGACTGCGTGATTTGTGGAGAGCCGAGGTTCCTGTGGACGGTCGTGGCGACCGCAGAGAAGGACTCGGAGCAGAAGGCGAGCGCCTGCTCGCGAGTGAAGACCTGCTGGGCGCGGAAATGCGCGACAACGTCCTTCTCGACCCGAATGAGGCAATCCGTTAGACCAAGGGATTGCGGCGCCTCGTAGACTTGGTTTGGTGTCTCGCCCGACGGATTTGCCTTCTCATGCTGGACGCGTATGCGATGCGAGTTCCAATATTGGACGAATTGATCGAGCGCCTTTTGCACTACTGGGACCCATATCCAGTAAAAGAGACATCTAATGTAGTACTGTACGTTAGGCACGACGGGATAGATTGCTTGTCACTCACGATTGCAGGGCGTCCGTGCCGTTAAACCTGTCGCGCTCCGCAGTAATCGCACTATGGAGGTTGTACCCGTCGAAGTTACGGAGCCAGTGCCACGCTCCCTCCTGAGGAGTGTTCTTGAAACTACTCAGGTGAACAACTGGCGGGTGGCGATCTTCGTCGAGATTAGGGGCACAGATTGCTCTATATTGCATCATGAGCTAGGCCTTCAACCAGAGAACTCAGTTCAGACGCACCGAATCTGACGTTGCACTTCCATAGCCTTCCCAAGCTCAGAGCCTTTGTCGACGACATGCGTGATGGCGATTCCTCAACAGATGAGATACAGGAAGGAGCAAGAAAGCGTAGACCAACATACCTCCAACATGGTCGATGAAATCAAGCTGAACATGAACAATGACGTCCGCAAGCCGGTCGTTGGGGACCGCGACCAGGTACAGCCGTTTGCTGCTGCACTGATCTGTGAAACTGTATGCGGGAATACCTACCCCGCCCATTTGAAGGGCTTGCGCGCCCAGCTTCTCCCAGCCGTCGGCGTGATGCATTTCATTCGGTCCTACGGAGAGCAGAGTCTTGCGAGCGGGACGACCCTTCTTGCTGCCGGGAAAGCGATCGATCACAGCATCAAGCGTGTGCATGCGTCGCACAGTTCGCACAGCCTCACTGTTCGAGCAACAGTGTCAGCCAACAGCAGAACGGAGTTGACGAGCCACTCGCCGTGAAACCAGGATAGGCCCTTCAGGATTGTTTCTGAGATTCGTTAAAACAGCATCCACACCGCGGCGCGCAGTGGCATCATTCGCGATTTCGCTGAGAATCGCAGCGTCTTGCTGCTCGAGGGGTAGTGTGTCCCGCTTGATCGGGATATCGAAGCGTGCATAGAGTCTCTTGAGTGTTGATAGTCTATGAGGAGTTAATCGATCCAGTGGTAAAGCAATTGTTCACCACATACTTGATATCCAGGCCAAAGCGCTCGCGTAGTCGAATGAGACGCTTTTCACGTGAGATTCCTTCGCGCGTATACTGCAGTAGGGCATCCTTGAGCACGTCATCGGGGGGATCTATAGCAATGCATGAGCATATTCTCGGGCTGCACGAGGCTCGTCGCGCACAGAGCTTCTCCCCATGCTGGTTATTCCCAGCCGGGTTGTTGAGCGGCATTCGGTCGAGGGAGATGTGAGGCTTCGAGCGTCTGATTTTACTTATATCAACCGTTATATCGGCCATTCTCGAATGTTCTGGATAAGTGATCTATCCTACTCGCTATGGTATTATCTGAAACGGCAGAAAGAACTTGTGCGGGAGTGGCAAGGATAATTGATTTCGGGCGATGCATAGTCCAACAGCGTAGGCAGGCGAGGGGCCGGGGCGAGGGGCCGGGGCGGGCGGAGAGGTCTGGATGAGGCCGACGCCTACAGCACCGTCGAAGAGCAGTGCGCCGGTGCTGAGCGCGGCGGTGCGCACGGCGGCCGCGATGTAGTCGTCGAGCGGGCCGTAGAGGCCACCAGGGCTGTCCTAGCTGGGCAGCGGGCGCCGTTCATGCCGCCGCCAGGGTTACCCTTGTGCGTCGTCCCGGTGCGCCGGGTGCGCGTGTCGACCGTCGTCTGCTTGTTCGCGACCTGCTCGCCGTTGTTGCCCGGCGGCACAGGCAGGCCGCCATCGCCGCTCTCCTGGCCGTCGGCCACGAACGTCACGACAACCAGCACCGTCACGATCACGGCCGGTGCGGTCGCTGAACGACTGTGAGACCGAGAACGACGTCGATGCGACCATTGTGAGCATCGGGCGCTGCGTCTGGCTCTGGCTGTTCTGCGACTACTGCAACAATGATGGGCGGGGAGGCGTCGTTTGACTCTGCGCGGAGCAGAGCACCCAGTCAGTCAGTCGCCGCTACGAAGTAGACGCCGGCAGGTCGTACCTAGACGGCAACGAGCGCAGGGGCCTGGACAAGGACGAGGGCGCGCGGGAGCAGCATGGTCGCTGCTGGAGAGTGGGCAGTGGCAGTGCAAGGTCTTCTACGCATTGCCGAACTGCACGCGCGGCAGCTGGGTCGGCATCAATTGACTACCCCATCCCACTGTCACGCTTGCAGCTCATCCCAACCAGCGCGCCGTTGTGCCTCACCACTCGGCGGCTCTTTGGTGCCTTTGCCTTGTGCGCACGCATTAGTGTGCCCGAGGTTTAGGTGCCTCGGTGCTCGGGGAGCTGTCACCATCAACTCTCCTTTCAGCTCTCGACTGCCTACCCTCTTTCTGTCTCACACACAAGCGTTCCCCGGGCAATATATTCTGAGTGGGGAGTATATATTTCGAAGCTGCTAAGAAGTTCAAGATCTAGTTTTCGTCTGTCGACGTCTCCGGCTGGCTGACGCTGTCCAAGCCGATGCCAGCACAGATTTTGCCGCATACATGGTGCTTTCTCCACGCGTCTATGCCTTCTTGCCCATGGTCACCGACACTGTTGTTCCTGTCCCCTAACCGTGAGTGGCAATTGCCGTGCAACCATGAGATGACGTACCCTTCTGGGGTATGGACCATCGGGTCGAAAAGGCAAAATCCACTTTTCTGTCGAGAATGGTCGGAGTACCTTGGGCGTAGAATGTTAATGAGCAATACTTGAGGGAGAGGGAATGGTGATACTTACCCTGGAGATCGGCATACACAAGCTCCATCTTGGACAGCTGGTACACGTAGTGAACAAATGCGTAGATAGTCTCGCCCAGTGGTGTAGTGGGGCGGGGATGGACCAGAGTCCCAGAGAACTTGATCACCTGTCGAGCCCGAAGGGGCTCGATGAGCCACAGTGCCTCGAAATCGTCGTGATCGGCCTCTGAGGTGCTGTGGCCTGATGCGGCGCTGAACCTTCCCACCTCTCGGATTACTTTTACGTCTGTGAAGGCAAAGTCTCGCACAGGGTGAGAGCGCAACTCGAGAGCAGGAATTGAAGGACGCACTACGTTCTACACTTGTCTGGCTCTCTTCGGCTGCGGCGAGAAACTTTTTCCTGAGCCATTCGCCATCAAGCAAATTCTTGGCCTCGTCCTCGATGGCTTTCTTATTCTCTTCCGAAGAGACTGAGCCGCGTGATCCGACATTCTTGAAGCGTTTGGCTGCCCAGAGGCCGCCGCCGTAGTTCAGCTATTGGTGTCAGTAAACTGCTTTTCGGAATGCACCCACGCGTTACTCACCTTGTAAACGAGTTTACTTGCGCCGGTCGCAATCGGCTCCTTCGTAATGAAACCGGAAACGATTGAGTCCTTTTCCGCGCGCTCCTCCCACTGAATGTCGACAAGGCCATCCTCCTGATTGACAACCAGGGAGCCATGTACAAACGAAATCGGTGTCACAAGACCTGCCGCCGGATCGGCACCTGGCCCAGAGTTGCGAATGCGTGAGAAGACTTGCGAGGTGAGCGCCGAAGCTGGTGCGTGCATCAGCTCTCCATCATGACCACCAGGCACGATGGAACCCTCACAGCACATGCGCTTGGCAGTCGTTGAAACCACGCTATCGGAACTCGCAGAACGTTTCCTTGAGCTGGAGGCTGGCTGCCCATCCAGGCGCGCGTTAAACTGTGCGGGATTCGTCAATGCACAAACAACTGGGATGACAAGTGAACGTACTGTTGAGCTCGAGGAGCTTTTTCCCATCCACGACGCCTCTCTACCACCTCTCTACCAGCTCCTCGCGCTCTTTGGAGGTTATCGCCGCTCTCGGCCTCGGCCTGACATACTCTCCCTGCTCCTTCGGACCACGTCGCGCCTCGTCTCCCGCACCCACCTGCCCGCGCCCTCGTCTCCGTCCATCCGCCGGCCCCACTGGGATCTCTGTCATTCCGGCTCGACCATCGCGACGCGCCCAACGCGACCCAGAACAGCGCGGCGCCCCGCCCAGGAACCGGCCGCACGAGAAGGAGTTCGCGGCCCGAAGACACACCTCGAACCTCCCGCTCGCGCGCCGCGAACCGCTCCGCGTACCTTGAAGGCCTCGACAGGTCGCCGACCTATTCTGCCCCGATCGCGACCTCGCTGCCCCGCTCCGTCAACCTCCACGACCCGCTCAGTTCAGGGATGGGGAGCAGGTGAGTGACCTCGATGTGCGGGCCCTCGAACGGCAAGTCTCCCTCGATGTCCGCGACCCCTCGCTTGCACTTCGGTATGCCGGCACCCCTCAGAACCCTCATGGCCCATCGCGTGGAGACCCGCGAGATGTCGGCACTCTCGACCACTTCGAGGGCGCCACCGAACGATCTCCCTTCGCGATCCAACTCGGTGCGTCTCGTGCACCTCGCCGACCTCGTACCACCTCGTCTCCGCGGTCGCCCACCCTTCGCAATCTCACGGCGGTCGATGCGGGGCAAGGAGTGATGGGTGATGGCTTGGTTCGCCGCGCAGGTGTTCGCGGACTTCGGATCCGAGCCGGCATCGGCGTGGGTGATACCTATATATACGGGCACCGGCCCTCCCCTTGTATCCTAGGTTTGATCTGGTCTATCTACCGCTTTATCCGCGCTCGTTCTCCTTCCCCCCGCCCTTGGGCCCCTCGCTGGCGAGCGATATCGACGGTGACCCTGACACGTACAGTATCAACGAGGATGGCAATCACGAGCTTCATAGTATGACTTGTCTTGCTTGGCCGTGCGCGCCTGGACGTCTCTGGAAAGTAGAGTGCCTTTGCCGTGTCGCTGTTGTAAAAACTGAAGAAACTCTCGACGGTCCTGGAAAAGGTTCCGCCTGCCAGCGCGACATTTGGCGGTATGCGAAGCTCAATTTCCTCACTGCCAAGGACCGCGTGAGCTTGTAGCGTGATCTCATGCAGAAATGCGCTTACGACAGGATCTCCTGCTTCCGCGAACACGGATTCTTGATCCAGGACCGATTTATCGTGGCGAGCGCGTCTGAGACAAGATCTGCAATCACCTGATGCATCAGCCGCGGTCCTAAAACTGCAACGCAACACCCTACACGTACCCGGGATGAAGTCGTCGGGGTCGCAGGGGCATTTGACCTCAGCTAGCTGCTTGGAGAGACGAGCGGTCACACCCAGGAGCACCGGCTCGAAGACAATGTGGTACTGGTTGCCCCCGAGACGCGCGGAATGTGCGGCCTGAAGCTGAGCGCGGGCAACCGCAAGTCCGTCGGACGAGCGCACATCGGCCGTTGCGGCACCAAAGCCGGTCGGAACGAGGAAGTTGGTCACATCATGGAGCTGCTGTCCATTCGGCTGAGGCGGAAGTGGTGCCTTGAATACGGGCTGCTTATTGAAGCGCGCATGGGCTGCCTCGCGAAGCTCGCGCTCTTTCTGGGACCGGGCAGGATCGTGGAGACTGCACCCTGTGTAAAAGGTTAGTAGGCAAGTCGTTGGGAATAGAATACAAAGGACGCACGCTCAATGCAGCGCGGGCAGAGGTTTTTGGTGTCCACCTCGCGGAGGAGGAAGAAATTTTTGCGACCGTACGTGCTGCAACCCTCGCATTGCATGCACTCTGTCTAAGATGGCGTCAGAAATAGCTAAAATGCAGTGTGAAAGCGGAGGATCACCTGGAGAATCACAATGGCGGGGTCATTGCTGGCCTTTCCCGACGCGACGAGCTTGAGGATTTCTGCGCAACGCGCGCAAGGTCCTGGCGCCGACTTGAACGGAAAGCGTCCGTGACATGCATACAGGTTGAGGCTGGGGTCGTCGTGACAGCACTCGGCATAGGGGTTGTCGGGGAATGGGGTTGCAGCCGTCGCCATCGAGGGAGTCAGCGCAGCTGAGACGACGAGTAAAGGGCTCGAAAGGCGGCCTATTTATCCCCAGACAGTAGGAATTATCCAGAAATTCCTAGAGCACGATGACGCTACTCGTTCCTTGAACAATTTTCCCTCGGATAATTCAGATGATCGATCACTCCGGCACCGGCAAGGGTGCAGAGGATTCAAAGCCACGTAGACTCGACAGGCCAGCAATGCGCGAGAGATACTGCCTGGTATTTCTACCAGCACGTCGTCGTGAACAGCGACAAACACATCCAGCTGGAGAACCGTCAATGGTTTGCGTTTTGACTATGATCTCTCTCAAGCAATCCGCAGTAAATTCCATCATGTTCGCGAAGCATGATGCACACACTTGTATCGCCGTCATGTCAGTGTCTATGGAACATGGTGCCGACGTCACTGCACCGTCTGAAGTACTACGAAGCAGGTTTAGCGGCATGCGCCTGCATAATTCCCCCACCAGCACATTAAGGCCGCATTTGTATGCTGGAGAGATACAGGCCGTATCAGAGAACACGAGCCTCGTGATGCACGTAAACTAGATCATACGCCGCAGTCTCGAGGCCGCGTCGCAGTCTGAGTCTCGGGAGTCAGAACAACATGAGCAACACCAGAAACCTCCAGTGCAGTGCCACCAAGTAGTCAAAGACGTGCAGATGCAGTCTGGTAGGGGTTTCCTATCCAAGAGCATAGAGGTCTGGCATTCCCGGGTGGGTTTTGAGGATTGCGACGCGCGGTGGCTGTGCAAGTCTTGCCAGGTGCGTCGACCTTCTGGCAATACTTGCACAGCCACCGTTTACACCACAACGAAGCAGGATCAAGTGTCGCCCAGCGCCCGCGGGGCAAGACAGAGAACCGGAGCCGCCAATCTCATGCTGCACAGTAGTATTCGACGTAGCCCAGCTGCCGCAAAATGGTCCACAGCCAGCGTCGGTGGACTGGGATCGCGACAAGCTGCTGCCGTGCTGACGGCTCTGATGATCACGTTCCCACGAGCCGCAAGCGGGTCACAACAATACAAGCAAGATGCTGCGACCTTCGCAGCCGCTAGAGTACGATTGTATGGAAAGCCGGACTGACCAGCTTCAGATCCGATGGCCGGCCGAGCACGGAGCAATCCAGCGAGTGTGTTCCGAGTGATAGGATCATAGCAAGCGGCGTTAGCGCTCTTACTGCGTCCGTCAACTCCGATCCGCCCTCTCAGCTTGAAACTTTTCCGCTTGGTATCCGAGTCCTCATCCTGCGCCAGAGCCTGCCCTGCGTCGCTTTCTACCCGTCTTTTCGTATACCTGGATGCAGCCTGAATGTGCTCTTTTTTACTTCAGGCGCTGATAGGCCTTGCTTGAGTGTCTGACCCCAGCAGCGAACGCTCGACCCGAGCACCATGCCCAGGATCCTACCGCACGCCAAGATTAACTCTCTGGCTCCTCTGGTGCCACCCAGAGTTTGAGAGAGGAGCCGAAGCCGCTCTCATGCAGGCAGCACACGGCGTCCGGCGCGTCTTCTCGTGCTCGTTTCTCGTAGCGCACCCACGCCATTACACTGGCGCGAACGGGCTCGTGCGTTGAATACTCCGGACCGCCCTCCGGATGTCCTGCGAGCAGCTGCTCGATCTGCGTGTCCTCCCTCGCCGCCCACCCAAACGTGCGCGTCGCTGCTCTTTCCCATGGGAGCGTCGGCATCGAAGTCACCCACGTTGCACGAGCTTGGCGACCAGTTACCCCGCCTCCCTTGTGCATGCTTCGCACGTTGTGTGAAGGCACCAGCGCCCGTCCCGGGGCCGCACGTCCTCATGGTCCAGCGCGCACTGCTGAGTAGTCCCAGCCGGTACACTTACATCTCGCCGCATCGCCCCTAACCCTAGTCTATCTGGAGCGCAGGACTACACAGATAATTCTGCGCCGCGGCGCGCGCTCATTCCGTCGCGCGGCACACTTCTAATCCTTTGTTGCGGGATGATTACAGTACTTTCTCGGTCCCTGTGAACTTGAGCCACGATACTGCGCTGACACTGCGCGCGAGTTCTCTTAGCACCCGGCGTGGGCGGATTCTAAGGTCCACCCAATGCGTGTGCAGTGTCTCACGATGCTGTCGTCGTTTTATGCAGTCCCCGCGCTCAGCCCAACAAGCATTCTGGCCAGGCACCAATTTGTAAGCTTTTTCGACGACTATTCCGGATTTTATACTCATATTACTCTCCGCCCCCAAGGACTTGTGAGCCCCGGATCCTCGTAACAGCGGAGGTCAGGTTGGAGGCCGATTCGATGAGATTCCGTTGGGTTATCGCAAAAATCTCATTCCAGGGCATAAAAGAAATTGCTTTCACTTCACTATCCATTGTTAATTACTACTTCACTGTTCTTACTGTGTGAGCAGCGGTATACGAACGCGCAGATCGCACCTGTGAACCGCGTTGAGGTAACCAGGTCCCACGGGGGGCCTACATAATCACCTCCCCTGCTGTCATGCGGCCGGCGAACGCATAGTTGGCGGGCCCTGCCCAGTTTCCACGTGTTGCTCGTTTCAACGGGGTGTACTGTAAGCGACTACTAATAGCGCGTTCTCGAGATAAACTTCCGCAACGGCTTTAGCGCGTTAGGCCCGAACAGCATGATCCTTGCCCTCGGGAGATGCTCGCTGGATTGCTCCGTGCTCGACCGGCCATCTGATCTGAAGCTGGTCAGTCCGGCTTTCCATACGATTGAGCCGACCGATGGTATGCTGGCTCCACTCGCAGACCACGGTGGGCAAGGACGATCAAACAGTGCCGCCAAACAAAGCCGGTCTTCGGTCCGATTACAGCGGCCGTTGCGCGCGAGTGCCGATCCTCCTATTTTCACGAAGATTATACTATACTATAGACATCTCGTCGAAAGGGTATTAGAAAGGGCAACTGTAGGCACCCACAGGGCGAGAAGACTGCGGCGGGATTGCCCGGATCGCGGTTCGAGTTTGTCCTGGACCGAACTGCCTACGGGATCAAACAGTGCCGCCAAACAAAGCCGGTCTTCGGTCCGATTACAGCGGCCGTTGCGCGCGAGTGCCGATCCTCCTATTTTCACGAAGATTATACTATACTATAGACATCTCGTCGAAAGGGTATTAGAAAGGGCAACTGTAGGCACCCACAGGGCGAGAAGACTGCGGCGGGATTGCCCGGATCGCGGTTCGAGTTTGTCCTGGACCGAACTGCCTACGGGACCTGGCGCTGCCACCGGGGGCAAGGTGACGATAGTGCCAGCTGATCCTATTACTGTAATAGTTGTCGCAAAAGTCTCGCTTTTGGCCCGATCGCGACGCCACACCGATGCTCGATGTACCGGTCGAACAGGGACACAATGCAGAGTCGGAGCACTGCCGAGCCACCGAGCTGTCGCGAGAGACCAGGCCGTTTATGAGCCCGAGAAATACGGAACTGTGTGAAATCGCTGTGAGCAGTCTCCCTGACACTGGATGAGAGATAGCTTGATACTTTATATCACTAGTGGGAGGATAGGATGGGTGTCTTCCTTCGTTGCCCTATGACTCTAATGACCTCGGCTCAGCGCACTCGGAGCGTCCGAGGGGGACCGGGAATGTTACCTCCCAGTATTATCGGGAGTCTGAGACAATGCAAGACCCCCATCGGGTGGCACAATGCAAATGCCTCAGGCGCCAACCTTTTGCCAACTATTATACTAATAGTGTAGCGCACACTATCGTCACCTTGCCCCCGGTGTGCGGGATCTGGTTCTGTCGGTTTGCGCCAAAGCTGACTGGTATGAGCTCAGGTGAGCCCAACGTGCCAGGCGCCAATTGCAATTTTAATCAGGGTGGTTACTGGCAGCACGTGCGACGCACAGACGGTTGTGGACGACATCCTTCACACCACGCGGACCATTCTGGCCGACACCTGTCACCTTCGAAATCAGTCCAAGTCCAACTGCCCTCTGCCGCCCGAGGTCTTGACCGCTTGCTTTACGTTCCTGCCACTGGAGGGTCGCGTCACTGTGTCCCACGTCTCTCGGACATGGCGCGCCACGGCGCTCGACGCTCCGTCTCTCTGGAATGATATTACTTGCGATGTCGGAGACAATCGGCTTTCTCCTGGGCTGGTGCGGATGGCGCTCTCGCGTTCCGGCGTGCTACCAATAGAACTGGAGTACCGTGGATGGCTAGACGACGACATAGCCGACCTCATACAAACGAACTTGCACCGCATAACCTCGCTGAAGCTCTACAGCTATGCGACCCTGTCCTTCCTGAATCATCCGGCCCCACTTCTTCATACTTTGACTCTATTGGACGATGCTTCGGTCTCAGAAGAGTTTCTTGCCCGTATCCCAGGACGACTGGCCACCCTGCGTGCAGATCTACTCTTTCTGCCAGCGTCGTGCCCCGCTCTATCGAATCTAACGACGCTCAGTGCGGCTGCAACCCAGAGAACGACACTGTCCGGCGTCTTTGCGATGTGCCCGCGCCTACAGAGTCTCTCGCTATGGTATCTGACGTGGGAAATGGCCTCAGCACCCGGAACCTGTCCGCGATCCCTCTCCGAACTCTGGCTGTCAACAAACCATCGCGACTGCGATCTTATTGCGGTGTACGAGGCATACAAGGGTTCGAACGCCCTCAAGGACATCAAGATCCACTGCAACATCGTCGGCAGTGCTCATGATTTCGGGCAGGCATTGCATGCCGCCGTTGATCTCGACGTGAAACTGCTCGGTGGTGGTGACATCTCCGTCACCGCGCTCTTCACAGGCGGGCGCCGGCTCACCATCTCGTGGCCGCTCGACGACACGTACATCGTTGCGGAGGGACGCGCCTACCCTCCCTTCTTCGCGCAAGCGCCATCCTGTTTCGAGCAACTGCGCAGAGTCAGCTTGCCGGCGGCCGTGCTCCCGCTTTTCATCCTGGACGCCCCGCCCCTGCCGGCGCTCGAAGAACTGTGCGCCGAAATTACGCCAGGAAAAGACCACTTGGGTCAGCCGCGAGTGCTCGAATGGTCCGAGCTGGACGAACTGCGAGGCTTCGCTGCGTCCCGGTCCGATTTCCGACTCGTATTGGACGTCTCTCACCCCTACGGACCAACTGCAGATGACGCGCGCTCGCTCCTCAGGCGCCTCTCCGACTGTGCCACGCACCTCGCTGTCACTATTACGGGATTTACAGCGGACACGATCCCGGACGCGATCCCGCGAGAACTGAACGTAACATTTGTACCAGACGCTGTGTAGACAATGCAGCCTGAAGTGGCAGGTACAACTCACACACTACGCCTTACACCGACTGTCTTCAGGATCCGGCTGTGGTAGCAGCGAAAGGTTTACTACCGGGTTGCTCGAGTTGATATCGGATGCGCAGGATTATAGCTATGTCGACATTACGGAGTTCCTACGCTTGCTAGCGCACGACAATTAGCCTGTAGAGGTGGCTGAGGGGAACGCGGAGCGACGCGAGGTGTGTCTCCCTCTCGAAAGGCGTCGAGTTGGTCCTTGTCCGGCCTGGGAAACGCATGCACAATGTAGAGATGCAGCGTAGAAATGGTCTGTTCGAGACGCATTGGATCCTTCAGCACCTCCAACTCCATCTGGCTGAGATGCCAGGACCAAACGGTTTCTTCGTTCGCCGAGGTGCGGACTCAAAACGGAACTGCGGACCGAAGCTTCCGTTTCTGCTTTGTCCCCATCCTCACCACATCTCGCTCGCGTCGTCGACCGCGGCCCGCTCATCTGCATCAACAGAACCCACGCGGTCGGTTTCGATGGATTCGAGGGTCACACACCGGATCCGTCCCGAGTTTCGACGCCATTTTCGAGCCTTCGGCCACGACCTTTCTGCTGCCTCTAACCTCGGCTGTTGTGGCCGCTCTCGATGCTCGGGGAACCGCTTAATGCTCTGGATGCTCGGTCCCATGCTTCTCGCGTACACGAGCTTCCTTGGGCCTCGTGCTCAAGCGCATAACAAACATGAAATATTGCACTCGCCATACACAGTCGCTGTCTCGTCGATCTAGTCGTCTACCTCCTCGAACTCCATCTCGCGCAGCACCTCTGCCACCAGCTACTCTTCGACCTCCTTCGTGATCATCCGTTCGAACAGTCTGCCGCGCGCCAGCATCGTCTGCACATCCACGACATCCTCTCCGGCGCGGAGCTCGTCCAGGCGCTGCCGGTGCGTCGGCGCACGGGTCTCCACGCCGTCTGCGAAAAACTGCTTGTGCGCATTGGGGAATATCATGTCGGCGGCCTCGAGCCACTCCAAGTAACGGTCGAGCTTTACGAGCACCCGCCACGGCGCGCAGTTCGACTTCCTGTGCCGGACGAACTGCGCGATCCCGCCGCGCGTAATAGGGCACCCGCAGACGACGCAGAACTCCAGTTCGTGGCTATCGTTCTCGTGTTTCTTGAGACGGTGGGCCAACACGCGCTCGTGCACGCCGTGCTCGTCCCTGCAGCGCTGGCAGTCGACCCATTTGCCGCGGCCCGTTCGCGCGCCTTCGGTCTGCGCGGCGAGGTACTCCTTGATCTTCTCAATCGCCGCCTCGTTGACAGAATCTGGGCGCGCGGCGGGAAGTGGCGCGCTCGACGGCTGGTGCAGCATAACAATCGCGGCCCGGATGGACTCGCAGCGTCTCTCCTTGCTGCGAGCGTATGTTTCAATTTCCCGCGAGGGGCGAGATTTCTCTTTGCTATTTGCTTGGGCACTGGTCCCAACGTTGGCTTCGGCGTCCGAAACGTCCTGCAAGGGGCGTCAGTCATGTAGGGAAGGGCATCAACATCGTACGCACCGTTTCGCCGCCCTGATGTTTCTGATTCTCGCTCAGTGCGCGCTTGCTAAGTCCCGTACTCGCAGTCTGCAAGTTGCTCCTCTCCGCGACGGTAGAATCCTGCGCAGGACATTGGTGGGCCGACGGCATATGTCAATCCAGTACGTACCTGCTCTCCGCCCTGCTTTTTCTGAGTCTTCTTGCGTCTGCGCTTGCTAGGTGAAGTATTTGGACCCGCCGAGCCGATATGAATCTGCAAGGATGCGTTGGTGCGTCCGTACCAACTATAGAAGTACAGTAACTCGACTCACGAATTCGGATTCCTTGGTCCCCTCGATGTTGCCGCCGTCCTCGAGTTTGAGAGGAATTTGCAGCCAATCGACCGACGTCCCTTCTGGCAATGCATCGTCGTCATTGTCTCTCACCTGCGCAGGTGCTGATTAGCACGCCATTGCGAAGCTCAATTCTGACCCCTTACTCCTCCCACAGAGACGCCCGGCTCAAAATTCGCGTAATGGAACTGTACGCGCAACCCCGCGCGGGGGAGATCTCCAGCGCGCATGGGAAACGGTGCAGACTCGGCAGCGCGCGTCTCGCGTCCATGCACTAATTCCCATAGAAGATGTAGGCCAATCTAAGGATCGGGGTAAGCACGTCTCGACGCGGTTATGAGAGGCTCTGACTGACCTCCAGATTCGCAGCATCAACCAACATCCCGGGAAGCTGGGCGGGGTCCGGAGCTTGAGCATGCGAAGAGGGCCCCGCCTCGCTGTAGTCCAGTCTTGGCCTCATGTTCTGTAGGAGCGACGTTGTCAGCTACGCGGTAATATACGCCTTGCACCACGCACCCTCTCTCCGGCACCGTCAGACTCGCGCCCACGCTTGCGACCTTGGAGGCGCAGTGCACCCGACTGAGTGCGCTGGAGCCTCTGCATGCGAACAGCAGGGATTGGAGCCGCATAGTCGTAGCCCTGGAATATGTCAGTACGGCCGGAATGAGGGTATCATTAACGCGAGGCCGAACCTGCGGAGGACCTCCGAAGCCGACGAGATCGCGCGGCCCGGGCAGACCGATCTGACGCAGCTGCGCGTATGCGTCGTAGTCAATGTCCTGGGCGTGCGCGCCGTATGACGAGTCCGAGGGAGTGCCGGCGGACGTGTCCTGCGTGGTCGGGGTGGCGGCGTCGAGCGACGGCGTGGTGCCGGTGGTGCTGCCCTCACCCTCGTCGCCGTTGGAGGGGGCAGGCGGGTTATTGAGCCCCGCGAGAAGCTGAGTGATTTCTGGGTCGGCAAAGAACGCCGCGCACATCGTGGCAAATTCGTCGCTGGCCTGGTAGAAAAGCCGACCAGTCAGCGCGCGACGAGGCTACTGCACGGCCAGCCGCCTCGTACCACGTCAGGAGCTGGTTGTTCTGATGCGGCTGTGTCGCTTGACTACGCTCAGGTTCATCTCTGCCCATTCCACAACGACGCCGAGAAGGTGTACGCACTAGGACTGGCATGTGTGGTGCAACAGTCACATCCGACATAGGGATGTAACCCGTCCCGTCCACGGGTACGGCCGTCCCCGTCACCTCTCGGACGGGTACGGCCCGTCCAGCAGACGGCCGTCTTCGCGGTTCTGAAGAGCGCTGACGGGACGGGACGGGCCCGTCCCCGCCCGTCTCACGGGTTCAAACGGGGACGGGTTGACCTACCTCAACTGCATTCAAGCGACATGCTGGGAGCAAGCCGAAAGGTGGGTTTATGAGGTAGTAATCATCATAAAGTAGCAGGACATTGCAGTCATGATTCAGCACCGCATATATCGCTAGTAGAAGGCGCATTTCCCCAGTGAAGCGATGGACACGGGAACCAGAAGTCACTGGGAGTTGATTTCCGGTGATGCTGTTATGGGAGTCACCTCCCTCCCCATCTGGATTGTACCTTGGGCTCAGCTAATATCAAAAATTTGATACCGTAGTACCTGTAACATAGGTGTCTCAGCTGAGAGAAGGCTATTATATCCGAACCCGTGAGACGGCCGTCGACGGCCGTCTACCGCACGGGTTGGACGGGTCAGGCCCGTCCCGGACCCGTCCCGTTTCGCCGAGGAGGAGACTCCAGACGGGACGGGCTAAAAGCCGTCCCGTCCGTCCCGTCTGACGGGTTGCACGATTCCGACAGCAAGGGCACGTCAGGCGCCTCTTCCTGATATCCGAGCCAGGGCCCCGGGTCCATCCTTGAGAATGAAGCCGTTGAGGTGGGTGGAGGAGCGCAAGGCAACAGCGGAGTCCGTCGAAACTCCGCTCCCGCTGGTTTTGTGTCGGACGGCACCACGCCCTTGGAACTCCGCCATCGCACGTGACCGCGCTCGGCAATATTTATTCTTCCACTCTCAGCTGGAAGACATTCAACCCACACAAGGATTCCCTAGACATCCAGCGCTTCGGTGGGAAAATAACCACGAGATCAGGATACCGCCGCTTGTCTCGACGGTGCTCAATCTAGCGGTGTTGGAGCAAGAGTCGTCTAGTATGAGTCCCCTCATCGCATATCAAATGCTGGGACAGTCGACGAGCACGTCGTTTCATATCCGTTTTATGAACCAGTGTCTCTAGATCTCGGGCCCGATGCTCATTGTGCGCATCAAGGTCTTTCAATAGCAGCTTCTGAATACAATGCTCTGCGAGGAGCAGGACGCTATGCTTACGCGGCGCAGCTACTAAGCGCATGACTATACCGTGGGCCTCATTCAAGGTGCATTATCGACTTGTACGCACAGATACTGGCACGGAAGAGCTGGAGGAAGCCATGCCTCGCGATCTTCAACTGCTCGGCGCAGTACGCGTCTCCGTATCCCACGTCTTCGCAAACTTCAATGTCAAGTCCCGTACGAGAGGAGGGCTGACAGGCAAAGAGCGCGGTGAGGAAGCCCGGCATGGTAAAAGCGGGTCTGAATGTCCCAGCAACGGCGCGGAGAGTGACACTGCAGCGTTAGACCATGACGCAGCGCTCTCAAAGCAGGTATTACACGGCCCGGTGTAGCGTGCCAGGTACGCAACGCACAGCGCAAGGGGATAAACGCAGGAGAATCTCTAGCCCCCACCGTGACACGCACGTCGCGCTTCCAGTGTACCGGCAGCCGCGGTAGATGGAAAGTCGCGCGAGTCGAAGAATGTACGAGCCCGTCGCGCTTCTGTGGTCTCGCGGGGTAATATGCTGCCGAGGAGGGTACTGCCGGAAACGTGACATGAGGGGCACGTCGTACAGTGATACCGATGACTCCGCGTCAGGTTGCTGCGAGCGGATGAGTACATGTTGACTAACAGGAGTCAGCGACTCTCCATCATCAGGCAGAAGGAAAGCATGATATACGGCCGCGTGCCTTTCCGGCACGGAAAAAACAGAGCAGATACGAAGGTAGACACGAGGCGCGGATATCAGCAGGCAGGGTAGAATATGAGGCCCGTGAAGCAGCATGTCCCGACGCATGAGTAAACGGGCAGGATACATCGACGGCGGCCAGGAAAAAATAGGGGGCCATCGCGCACGTTGAGGAGACAATTTGCCGTTCCATCCGTACCACAAGCCAAGAAACGTCCTGCCACGTCCTGCCATGCGTCGGCGTCTTCGGCCAGACTCTGCGGCAGCGCGCTGGGTCACGGCCGTACAGCTGCGTGAACAGGGTCTGGGGGGCGTGCAGCGCAGCTCTGGCGCGCGTCGCTGTCTGCATTCCACTGCCGTTGCTCGGTGGGTCACAGTGCGGAAGCCCGAGCGGCGGGCCAGAAGAAAACGCGGTTTCGGCTGGCTCCGATGCTTGTCGTCGAGCCATCATCCGCGCAGCCGCTGGCACATAGCCGCTGCCTGTTTGCTACTTCAGAATACGCCGCATCACGCTTGCCATGGTCATAACTCTCCCGCGATATTCGTCTGGGAAACTTGTTTTCATGGCAGCTTCCAGGACGAGTACATTGCCCATTTCTCTCCACTGCCCCTGGTCTCCGCAAATGCGGGTCCCATGCGCCAATATCAGGCCTCTGCGACTCTGTATCTGTCTTTGCTTTCAGGTCGCCCGAGTCAGTAGGATTGCCTGCCTCTGCGTGGCGGTTTTCACTGGCGTATCCCACTGTCAGGCGACGCGAGGCCGATGTCCTACACCTGCTCGCGCAGCACATGCGCTCTACTCTGCTCCTAATGCGTTGCGGACTTTTTATTATTGCGCCGACTCTCTTGCTCGCCTCGGCTTCGCGTGCGGTTGGCTTGAATGCATCATGTTCACGCGCTCGCGGTCTTCTCGAGAATGCAGGCGATCGCCGCGCCAGCGCACACAGCGCCTGCAGGTAGGTAAGCATTCCATATTACGGCACAGCTTCTTGCTGAGCTCTTCGGCACCGCTCCGCGCTGTCGGGCAGCGGCGATGCTGCCTGTGCTCGAACCGAGTGCAAGCGCACGTTCTGCCTAGGCTCGAGGCGCTCCAGCTGGTGTGCACCCTTCCTGCGCCCTGTAATGCTCTGAACCAGCTTCTCCGGATTTTCCGCGCAAGGAATACGCGGATGGGTATTGGTGATGAACGTTGTTGCGCTCTCCGTGGGGCCGGTGTATCTCTCCGTTGCGCTGACGCACTCGTCACAACACAGTCCCGTTTCGCCATTCTGCCGTTCTTGACCCGAGAGGAGCCCCCGCGCGGCGCCTCCGACGCCCCGCGGGTGCGTGCTCGTGCGTTTATGCCCGTTCTCGACGTCCCTCGCACTGTTATTATCTATGGGACTTGAGGCGCCGGCTGTCCACAGAGCATGCCATCCCGCGCTGAAACTGCAGCCTTGCATGATGCTCGCCATCCTCGTGCGTGCGGGCTGTGAGGTCGAGTGTCTGGCTCTCGTCTAGTATGTAGGTGCTCTTCGCGCTTGCTTTACGTTGAGAAGTGCGCCGTGCATGAGTTGCGGGGGGCGCTCTATTGCTCTAGGGATGGGCATGGCCTTCAGCTCGTCCTCATGTCATTCTGCTACATGCAGCCACAGTTGGTCCGAACCTGTTTGGCTCCTTCATGAAGACACGGTATGCTGCCGGTCTCGTGTTCATCCGATACGAGCAACAAGCTGGTAAAACACCGTTCACTGCGCGGGTGCTGCGGCGGGTCGATTTCATAGAAGTTCAGGGAGCTGTAGCTCCTTTTCAAGGATAGTGCGCCACAGGTGGACACCGCCGCGCTTTCTGCAATCCTGGAGAACGGCCGCGCGGCGGCATATAGCATGTTCGGCGCCGCCTTTCCAAAAATATATATATGCAACTTGCTGATCTACACGCCCCGAAGTGGGGCGGCCATACTGCGATTGGGGTGCGCTTGTTTGGGTCCTCGTGCTCCGCCTGCCGACTGTGCCGATCCAGCGTGCACCGGTGAGACACGCTCCAGACAGCATCACGCTGCCAAATTGCGATGCAGACCTGGTGGACAAACTTGCAGGGACCGCACAGACCACTTCGGTCGTAATGCGCACGGCAATTGCGCGGCGTCAGTGCGGCGACCGTTATCCCGATGATAGTTCCGTACCGGCGCGCTTTCCGGGTTGCAACGTGGCGCGTCCACTGTTTGGCTGCCCCCTGCCTTGCACCCGCGACCATGGCTGATAACCCGACAGCGCAGGCTGCATCTGCACCATCGAATCCCAAGCGTACGTCGAAAGGCTGTCGACTGCGTCCATCGGATGAGCACTAATGCTCCTGAGCAGCCTCCGTCGCAGTCAATCCTGACCGGATCGGCGAGGAGTTGGCCGACGACGCGCACATATGGCACGTCTACGATCGGGTTGCACGAGAGGACGACGAGAGGCGAACGAAGGCTTGGGATACTGGGCTCAATAACCTGGCGCTATTTGTGAGTCCTTGGGACATATGGACGCAGACACGCAGTCTCATGCATACTTTCCCCGCAGGCGGGCTTGTTCTCGGCCGTGACAACGGCCTTTATCATCGAGGCTCAGCAGGACCTGGAACCCGATTACGCGCAGCTGACATTCCTCGTGCTCAATGCGAGCGCGTCCGGCGAGAAGTTCGTCCAGCAGCCGTTCGCAGTCCCGTCGAGCGCGCGCACCGTCAACTGCTTATGGGTAGCCAGTCTCATCCTCAGTCTCTCCACCGCCCTGATCGCCATCATGGGCAAGGACTGGATTGGGATGTACAATGCACGCCCGGTCTGCAACCTTCGCCAGTGGGCGGAGATGCGGTCATACCGGTTGAACTGTGTTGAGCAGTGGTACATGTCCGGGGTGATTGCCGCTGCCCCCGTCCTTCTGCACATCTCGCTGCTACTCTTTGGCGCTGGCCTCGTCTTGTTCATTTCGTCTGACCCAGTCACGCACCATCTCACCCTCGGGCTCGCTCTGGCCGCTGGTGTCCTGTATCTTGTCACCACGCTCAGCGCTGTCGCGTTCTCCGCCAGTCCATTCAAGTCGCCCGCAACTCAGATGGCTCGTGCTGCCCTCACCGCTCTATATTTGTCCATCTCCACAGTCTTCTACTGGCGAAAACGTAAACCGATCGACGCACTGGTGCGCGCAATGAACACAATGTTCTATGGCAGCACAGCATCCTTGCCAGGCGGCGCACCGAGGAACGAACAATGGTATGCGGGTCCTCGGGAAGCCGTCGTCAGGCAAGGTGAAGCCGCGATCGCAAATATACGGAAGATACCTGCCTGGGCACGCACCGTGCGCAACAACCTTCAGTGGTCGCGAGTGCGATCGTGGCTGCACTCCATGGCGTCCTCGAGCCGCCGGCTGTCAATCGATTGGTTTCTCTCGTCCACGTGGACCGATCTCCCCGTAGACCGTCGACCCGAACTGCTTGCGGAGGCACTGTCCTGGCTTAGCGGTGCGTCACAAGCGCCTGACGTCTTCCGTGCCATCGTGTTCGCGCTTGGGGACCTTGACATCGGTCCTGAGTCCGGGAAGTACACTTCCCTTGCACTGCGTTCCCGCCTTAGGGCCGAGATCCGTCGCACCTGGCAGCAAGCCGACTTTCTGACATTGTCTCGCTATGTGCTGGCCGATCGAAACACTCCGGGGAATCCCGTGTTGCTCTGGTCTCACTTTACAGGTCGCTTCGATCTGTCAAAGGACTCTGCATTGCGTTGCGAAGATGGGATAGCTGCGTTCATCATGATTTATCCTGAGTTTATCGAACCCCATTTGCTTGTGCAGTATTTCCCTGATCAGGTGGCACAGCCCAGGATGCATGAGTTTTTGCTGCCTTATGTGTGGAAAACACAGTGGTACCAGACAGATCATTTGATCCTTCTATCTAACCGGTACCGAAGACACTTCTTGACGACAGACTCTGTCAGCCTCGGCAACCTGGAGGCGCACCTGTACCAAACTCTTGCTACCAAGACACGCGACGCATATGCTACTGCAGTCACTGTACGTCACCTATACAATTGTGGCGAGACGTTCTGATCACCCGCAGGTCGAATACGGTGGGACTGCGGGAGCAATCGAGCTCCTAACGTTCCTCTGCTGCAATCGCGTCATCCATGACGTGACCAAAGCAGCCGCAGTGGAGCTCGTCATGGAACTCCTGGAGCATCTTCCTGCCCGCGAGCACCAATGCCTTGTGCATCTTTTTGGGAGCGGCGAGCTTTGTGATGCTACGTGGAAGGACAAACACTGGTCGGACGTGTCCCTTTACTGGCTCTCGGACAGTCTTGCGACCTCCTGTCGTCATCCGTACGGACCCAGTTCAGTGCACACGCTATCGGACGACCGGCAGTTTGATCTCGCTTTGGCACGCACTGTGGTCATGTTACTCTCGCCGCAAAACGAAGCTGGTGGGTTAATTCCGTCCACAAAGGAGGCATGCTGATCAAAGTGTCAGCATGGGAGCTCGTTTGGATCAAGTTCCTATTCGGCCATCTTTGTCAGACGCCGTTACCGAGCCAAACAGACAACGATGAAACGGCAGACGTCATCCGCCTCATTCTTGAGAGCGGAGCGCTTATCGGCATTGTGGGCATGACAGTCGATTACGATTATGACGACGATATTGTCAACTGGGCCACTGCGATTCTCGTTGCGATTATCAGCCGCGTGGGCCATCGTCTTTGCGACCCTGCCACCATTCACGATGGGGAGCAGCTGTTCGCAGCACTGGCCCGCACCGAGGTCAAGGGGCCAGATGTCGAAACTTGCATCTGGGACCTCGGAATTTGGCTTAGCACCGATGCACCGAAAATTCTACGGAAATCTCAATCATCCACCGCTGCGATGCGAGATATTCACGACGCACTCAGCACTATATATCCGATGTGCGAGCAAAACCCCGGACTGCGCGCCACCTGGGACCGCATTGGCTATACCGGGCCACCAGCGGAGATCATATATGTAGGCACGGTTTCTCCGTACGCGAGACGGTTTCTCATGCGCCGCCCTACACAGTTCTCCGACCCTTACCTTGACCTTGGCGATTTCTTTGCAAGTGCGGAGGACATGCTCTCGCGGGAGGGGGTATAGTCGGCATACCGCGACCCTAGGCGTTCAGTGGAGACTCAGGCTCATATGTGCTAGATCTGCACCTCATCGAACGAGTTTGCGACATCGATGTCGCTGAGGCGGTGTCCGACGCACCGGAATTAGACCATT
Source organism: Auricularia cornea (assembly GCA_030578095.1). NCBI lineage: Eukaryota > Fungi > Basidiomycota > Agaricomycetes > Auriculariales > Auriculariaceae > Auricularia > Auricularia cornea. The sequence goes on from JARLTE010000007.1 coordinate 6,570,588, forward strand.
ATGCATGCTAAAGACCCGGTCAACGATTTGTATGCGATGTGCTACGTACGTCTTGCAATCGAATGTGCACTGTGAAGTCACTTTCTGGGTAGCATCCAGACCTCGCGTGCATTTTAGGCAAGGTGCAAATAGCACAGGCGCGTCGTATCAACGAATGCAAGGGCAGATACGATGGACCGACATCTCCATCGCAGCACTAGCACATTCCGCAGGCCGAAAGACATGTATCCAGTTGACGGCGCGCGGCTGCCGGTGGGAGAGGCTCGCCGACAATGCAGCGAAAGCGGTCCGGGATGCCCAGCGTCATGAGCATCGCAGAAAGGCTGGGTGCGGGCCGCGCGGAGAGTGAGATGCTGCGTGCGCCGAGCGTGAGAGGAGCATGTAGTCCGCGATGGAAGAGCCCTGCGAGGGCAACAATCCGCGGCAACGACGTCTCCGACAGCGAAGCGCACGCGCGAATCCTCATCGATCGGTTGTTCATGCTCGAGGCTTCCCAGCTCTGCGCGTGTCACGGGCAAGTGCTCGAGCGGGCGCCCACGTTCTAACGGCCTGCCAGGGCTCTTCCGTGCTGCCGAGGCGCGTCGATGGAGACTGCGACCGCTCGTGCGTCCGTGTGCAGCTCGAGGATGACGAGATACCGTGCAAACATTTAATCAGCAGAATGAGCCGCAGGCATGCTCGCGAAACGTAGCATGCATAGAACGGAAAGCTGGTCCGTAACGGAAGAGAGCATCACGACCTGTTCCAAACATATCCTCCGAAGCCTGCGCTGTCGAGGCGTGTCGAGCGACAGTTGACCATCCATCTGCGTGTGTGTCTTCGCCCTGGCATGTTATATTCGACAGCAACATGCAGGCGGAGTTTTCATTCGGGTTTGTGAATGAACGCAATGCGTCTCGAGCGACAAGCACGCCGCAGCAGTTGTAAGCCGACGTCTTGATTCTCACCGGCGCATCGCAGAACCAGCGTTCGTAGCATACTCATGCGCGGAACGTGGACAAGCAGAGATTGCACAGTGTCAACTGAAGAGAACAGGTTTGTGGACACGAATAGCGTCGAAACGCGCAATCCGGGTGTACGCAGAGCGCTGTCAAGCCACCCCCACACTTCGGGGAATATGCGGCTGGTGTCGAACTCCAAGGTGCGCCCGGTCGGGTACGCCGCGAGGATGCGCGGCGCGAAGTCGAGGGGGAGATGGCGATCGTGGTTGACAAGCACCAGATGCTGCAGCCGACGCAGCGTCACGCGCTGCAGCACTCCGACGAACGACTCCCGAGCGGCTGCACTGTCGCTGTCATCCATCGTGATGTGGAGCTCCCTGAGGCTGTCCTGCGAGCCGAGCAAGGGGAGCGCACCGTGCACGAAGAGGGGCGAGATCTCGTAGCCCGGGCTGGTTGGTAGCGAGTCACCGATGGCGCCGGTGAGGCTGAGATTAAGCCATACGAGGTGCGGCGCGTGGTATCGCGCGTTGAATTACTCGCTGATGTTCTCGATGCAGACCGAGAGATGAGCAAAGTATGTACTGTAGTAAGTGCGCGAGCTGGCCCGGCTCCCAGAAGGCGAGATAGCAGGTGTAGATCTCCCAGCACCGGTTATATCTGGAGAGCGAGGCGAGATGCGCAGGCTGACGGGCTCACTAGCCCGCGCAAGGAACAGGGGAAAGGGATAGCCAATAGATCGCGCGCCGAGGAGTGTGAGATTCGGGTTGTCTTGGCTCCCTGCCGCGCAAGGAGCGGCCCAAAGTCGAAGCCGTCCTTCTGTTCTTCGTCGTCCCCGTACAGCTCGTCCTGGAGTGGCTTCCCGAGTACGGGTGTGGCCAACAGCGACTCGCGAGACAAGTACTGCGCGTTCAAGCTGCGCATAGTACGCTGTGCGGAGTTCATCTGACGGGCAGTGGGCAGTCACCGTCGTCGGGAGATCAGCACCGTTGCCGTCGCTCTGCCAGTGTGCGAGCGGAAGAAAACGCGGTCTCGGCTGTCTCCGCTGCTTGTCCTCGACCCACCTTCCGACCGGCCGTTGGCAGTCGAGGACGGATTTCTGATACCTATGCCCGATGGAGTGACCCACCTGCGCGATCCCTCCGCGAAACTGGACTCCCTTGCAATTTCCTGGATGACCGCCTTTTTGTTTCACCAACGTTTCACTTGTGCCCTCGATCTTTGCATATCCATAGGCGGTATTCAGGCTCTTTCGTACCCAGGCTGCGTCCCCAATATGAAGACGCTCTGCGCGGCAGCATTCATCGGCCCACGGCTGGCCAGCGTGTGCGGCCCATGCACTCTGGCCCGAGGATACTGCTGGACGGATTGTGCGCCACGTGTGAGACAGTTTGGAGGTGTCTCGTCTAGACGTGCGTTTTTCCCGCGACCAAGCTCATGTTGGCATGCTCGCTTTCGGCTCGGACACGCACAGGGGTCTGCACATTCCATTTCCGGCTTCATGCGGCCTGCTCTCGCCTCGAAGGACACTGTTTAGAAGCGCATAGCCAACGCGTGCGGCTTCGCGTGATTGTCCCGCGCTACGCGCGCTGTCTTGGCCCAAAAGTTCTCGAAGCCAACTCAGGGCGCTCCTCTGCGCGACAAGGATCCTATGTACAGTGGCCGCCCGCTCTCCCGCACCTCCTGCGGCTGGAGACCTTGCTCGTCGTATTTTCGCGGCAGGCACGTTCATCGTCGGTCGGCCTGTGCTCGCGGAACCGTGTGCTCATACTTGGCGCCGTTCTCTGTCCGCGCGCACCGTTTGTGCGCGTCGGCACCGTTTCTCTGCGTCGCGATTCTCGCACGCGACGTGCATCGGAAGGTCATCCCGCGCGTGCTTGGGCTTCGCATACGCAGATACTATCTGCACCTGCGCTGGACATTCGCGCGGACTGGGAGCTTGCGACTTGCATGCATTTCTTCTTCAGATGGAAAGCGCGCATCGTGATGCGATATGCAGGCAAGCGCGGCGCTCGCACTCAGTGCAGCGGGAAGGTGCACTCCCTGCGCTGCCAGGACGCATGCGAGCTTCCCGGGACCTGTTTCCCTGCTACGGGCTTGTTTGAGCTCTCACAGACATCGTTCAGCCTCTGCAACGAGGACGAATTGAGACCTTTTCGTTTCTGCGATTTGCTGGTGTCGGATTTGCGTAAAGGTCCCGGGCCACGAGATCACGCTTCTGCCGCGTCAGCGCCGGCTTGCTGACTCGCAGCTTGCTTCCTGCCCACGACGTGAACATGCCCGACGCTGGCAACGCCGACGCGCGGCCTGATGACGCAGATCGTTCTCGCAGTACGTGTCATTGCAACGTTCTGCGCACGGTAGCGACGTCTGACAACTCGGATAGCCCGTCCGCCCGAGATCAACCCCGATCGGGTCGGGGAGGAGCTCGCAGACGACGCGCGCATATGGAGGGTGTACGACCGCGTCGCGAAGGAGGACGACGACAGGCGCATCGCGCACTGGAACCGCGGGCTCGACAACCTCGCGCTCTTCGTACGCACCGTTGCTCAACTAATCTACTGGGTCTTGATAGATCCATTCTCAGGCCGGCTTGTTCTCTGCGGTCACGACGGCCTTCATCATCGAGGCCCAGAACGACATGAAGCCGGATTACGCACAGCTCACTTTCCAGGTCCTCAACGCGACCTCGTTCCAACAGCGATTCGTACCCGAGCCGTTCGTTGTTCCGTCTGCCGCGCGCACGGTCAACTGCCTCTGGGTCACCAGTCTTTTTCTCAGTCTTTCTGCAGCGCTCATTGCCATTATGGGCAAGGACTGGATTGGGATGTACGCATCCCGCCCGGTCTGCAACCTCCGCCAGTGGGCGGAAATGCGGACGTACCGTTTGCGGTGCGTCGAGCGGTGGTACATGTCAGGGGTCATCGCCGCTGCCCCTGTCTTGCTGCACGTCTCGCTGCTCCTCTTCGGTGCCGGTCTTACGGTGTTCATCTCGTCGGACCGAGCGACGCACCATCTCACCATCGGGCTCTGTCTGGCTACCGGAGTTCTATATCTGACCACGACGCTCAGCGCCGTTGTGTTCTCAGCAAGCCCGTTCAAGTCCCCTGCTAGCCAGATGCTCCGCACCGCCCTCTTCGCATCATCATCACACATATCCTTCCTCATCTACCGACCGAAGCGCGGGCTCATTTCTTCAGTGCTGGGGCATCTCAATTCAATGGCCGTTGGACGAGCCGATGAGTCCGCATTTTTGCAAGACTGCGTGCCGGACAGCGTGCCGCAACGCACTCGTTGGTGGCCGGCGGCCAGCCTGTCTTCCCCGGGACACCTCGCCGTTGTCCGCCTACGGTCCATACCCACCGCGCTACGTAGCACATATCACGACTTCGAGTGGTCAAGTGTTCAAGCTAAGCTTTTCTCCATCGTCTACCGTCTTCACTTCAGCTCGGAATATTTTTCCTCCTCCACGTGGACCTATCTCGCATCTGAGCGGAGGCCCAAACTGCTCGCAGATGCTCTATCCTGGCTCAGCGGTGCTTCACAAGCGCCCGACGTTTTCCGTGCCGTCGTGTTTGCGCTGGGTGATCTTGACATTGGACTGCATGTTGGAGTTCACACTTCTGTCGCGCTGCGTACACGACTGAGGGCAGAGTTCCGGCGCAGCTGGGAACATGTCGACACTCTGACGCTGTCTCGCTATGTGCTTGCAGATAGAAATACTTCCGGGACCCCCGTGTTGGCCTACAGGCAGTTTCCTGGCCAATTCGACGCATGGAATGACTCTGCACTCCGCTGCGAAGATGGCTTGGCCGCGGTCGTACTCAGCCATCCTATTTATATCCTTCCTTCCGACATTGCAGGACATCTCCCCAATCAGGCAACTCAGCCCAGGATGCCTGAGTTTCTGCTGTCCTATATGGGGAAATCGCAGAAATACCTGACTGATGCCCTGGTCCTTATAGCCAACCGCTACAAAACACACCTGTGGACGTCGAACGTTTTCAACGTCGAGAACCTAGAGCTGCACCTGTACCAGAGTCTTGATGCCAAGACACGCAAGGCGTATAATACTGCAGTCGCTGTACGGCATCGAACCAATGATAGCACTTGCAAAGCTGACAGTTCATAGGTAGAATATCGCAGGACCGCGGGAGCAATCGAGCTCCTGACGTTCCTATGTTGCCATGGAAGGAAGGAAGGAAGGAAGGAAGGAACACTGTCATCGGTGACCTCGCCCAAGCAGCCGCAGTCGAGCTCACACTGGAACTCCTATCTCATCTTCCCATCAGCGAACACCGATGCCTTGCATATTTACTTGGGACCCCCGAGCTCTGGCGCTCTGCTTGGAATGGCAGATGCTTGTCGAACTATACCCTTGCCCTTCTCACCGACAGTCTTGCAATCTCCTGTCGGCGTTCTTCCCAACCTACATATGTTTATCCCTTATGGGACCTCCGGGAATTCGAGCTTGCTCTGGCCCGTACCGCGTCCAGGCTTGTCTCTCCACGGTACAGCAGATCCGGTGGGTTCGCTAGTTGGCAAAGGGAATACCCTGATGGATTTGCAGGAGATCGGGACTCGCAGTGGATCGCTTTCCTACACGCCTATCTCAGTCAGTCACCGTCACCAAGCATTCTATACGGCGACGAAAAGCTCGACATCATCGACCTCATTCTAGAAAGCGCATCCCTTATCGCAATAGCAGGGATAGACGGCTGTTCTGAATATTTCGACCAATCCATCTGCGGCACTGCGGTTCTCGTAGAGATTATCAATGAGTTGGGCCGACGTCTCTCCGACCCCGCCACTATTTGCAGAGGCATGCAGCTGTTTTCTGCATTAGTACACACTGAGGTCAGGGGATGGGACGGCGATACTGCAACTTGGGACCTCGGAGAGTGGCTACGCACGGAAGCGCCTGGACTTCTGAGGAACGACCCATCCTCGGCGCCGGTGCGGGGCGTTCACGAAGCACTTTGCGCGATATACCCGCTGTGCGAAGACAACCGCGAGCTGCGCGGCCATTGGGATCGCATCGGGTACCCCGGGCGACCCGGGGACATCGTAAGCGCGTTCATCGGTTCACGAGCATTCATCTTATGGGTCCTCGCCTAGTTTTCAGATCCGTTCTTCCAGCTAGGCCCCCGGCTTATCCCATGAGAGCTCCGATCCTCCGCCCCCCAAAATTGGGCCTTCGGGAGGCCAAATGTTCGATCCCCACGCCCCCAAACTGCATCTCCCGAGCCATGAGGTTCGATGTTCCCGCCCCCAACTCGGGTCAGTCCTTAGCTGCTTGAACAGCCCGAGTCAACCATGAGAAAGTTGAAACTGAGCCAGAGATTGGGTCACTGCAGTTTGTATGCACTCTAATAGCCTCCTTTTGCTTGTTTTGAACTTTGAGAGTAGCTGGGAACCTGAGGGCCAGCTTTTCGGAGCCTTTTCTAGGTGTAGAAGTGCGTGGGAATGTACCGGAAATGGCCGATGTTCGATGCTCCGTCCCCCAAAAGTGACGTTCTGAGGCCCCTTTCCGCCCCCCAAATGGCCTGTTCTGCAGATCTAACCTCTCATGGGATAAGCCGGGGGCCTTTCCAGCTGGGCGAGTTTTTCGTTAGCGCCGAGAATCCAGCCTCGCGTCGGAAAACGTAGTGAGCATCGTCATCCTCGACCGCTCGATAGGGACTGATATGGACCTCATCGCTAGGTGTTGCCGAATTCCGCGATGCTGGCGTAGCAAGGGCTGTCTGGTTCCGTCAGCCCGGAACGAGAACATTGTGCGCGTGAATCGGCTCGATAACCCGTTCGTGTACCATAAACTACGTTGTGCCGCCAGAATGGAATGTACGGTACAGAGCCGCGCGGGACGGCGCCAGAGCCAAGTAGTGCGGACGCAGCTCTCGACGGGGATGCGACAGGTTGGAGGACACTGGTTTCGATGGTAGCCGCACGAGCCGGGCACCCGCTCGCTCTCCGGGTCGCTGCGGGAGCGTATCCTGTGCCGAGCACGAGCAGTTGCGCCCACCGGACGCCAGAAACGGTGCAGTTGCGCGGAGCGGAAGAAGATCCGGCTTGTTTGGGCGTTGTTTGCGGCTTCTCTCCCTCGTTCAGCTCGCATCTGACTCCGGGTTTTTTATGCCTCGACCGTTCAATGGATCTCTTCGGGGCCTGTCCCAGCGCCGACAACGCGAATCTGTCAGCGCTGCTGCTCGGGCTGACGCATGTCCGACTTGCGCCTTGCTGTCCTCGATCTCTCATTGAGCGTCTGCGTCGCAACAGCTTAGCTCCCCACGACCTTGCGCTCTGCCCGCCTTTAGCTCCGTGTCCCGCAGAGCTTCCAAGTCCTCTGCGTGCTCGATATGGACGTACGCCCGGACCGTCTGGCTGCTAGCGCGCCCGAGCTCGTGTCAGACGCGCGGGTATTCACTTGGCCCGCGCTGGCCGTCCGATGGTTTGCAGACGGCCCACGCGGCAGTGGGAAGCTTGCCGGCCTGCGCATACGTCGAGATTCGCCCCGCTATCCGTCTCGTTTCCCGTCCTTGCGCGCGCGTCACGGAAATCCGCCCGCAGCCCGTGCGTGGGCAGCTCGTCTTGTCAGCGCCGCGACGCGCACCCGTTGCGCGGAGATATCCCAGAGGGCGCTTTGCATCAGTGCCGCTATGCATGGAGCTCACATTCTCGCGCGCACGGGCTCGACGAAGCTTACCACGATCGTCGTGCCGCAGTCTTGTACCTGCCCTCTGCGCCTGTGTTTAGTCGAAAAGCGCGTGGCTATCCGCTCGACTACAGAGGGCGGGCGCGTTTCATGAGCTTGTTTTCGATCCTTGGAAAGCGCGCATCCCCCGACCGAAGAGTGTATACTACATTCCACGGCGCCCTGCTGCGTCGTCTGAACGTCCTGCGCGAGCCTCTGCCTGGACGACACGAGTACGCGTTCTCGTGCCAACCGGCCCGGCTTGCATCTATCCTTGACCCGTTTGCAGCACGGCGGACGTCACGATGACCTGCGCGACACTTGACTTGAGACATCCCTGGTGACCTAATTCTTGCGCTCGGGCTGTAGTGTCGAAACTTAGCCTGTCGTTCTGGACGCATGCTCGATGCCCCCGATATTCATCCTGCGGTAGACGCGCGCTCTCGGAGGACGCGCAGGGGCTTACTGGACCCGCCCGGTCCGTCAGCTAGGTCCCCCGCGCATTTAATGGGGTCAGGCAGAAGAGCACGACGTCTGGCACTGGATTTTTGCGCATCCTGACTCAGTAGCCGGGCTCTGCATCAGGAAAACCGGTCGCCGATTAACCGTGTAGTTGGGTCCCTCTGACTGCTCTGGCAGCTTGCCCGAGGAAATCGTTGTTTTGAGACTTCTCGGAGGACCTAGAGTGATCAAAGCGTTTAGAGGCGGCCTCTCCCGACTGTTTGGGTATTCCAGAGTGAATACCATTGGCTAGATGTTCCCCATAAGTTGCCTTGTTAGCTACAAAGCGTGTCTTGAAGCTTCAAGTCGGCAGACGCAGTTCAGAATCCATAATCCGAGTCCTGAGATATTAGCGGGATCGCAGATGAAGATACCATGGCTGTGCTGCTTTGGAAATATAGTCGAAGGACACTCACGCTCAATCTACTTCACGTAGTGCCGTTGCATGTCTCTGGAGGTTCACTGACATTCCGGAGTAGATGCGTCTGACTCAATGATGAGATCTGCTTAACAGAAAAATTTGTGGTCACATTAATTGAAGTAGAGTCTGCCTACTTGTATTTTCGGAGACGCCCCCGATTCTCGTGCTGCGAGTGAGTCCGTGCAACGCGCGTTGGCGGTTCGGCGGATAGCGGCCGATCGGAGCTCAAATGAACTTGGCCATTTTTCTCCCAAGTCCGCACCACCCAGCCCGCCCGCGCACGACGCGCGCCACCGGCCCGTCGCATCACGCCATGCCTCATGCGCTGGGGGTCTTTGGCGCTGGTTCGCATGACGCACTACGCTGCTATGCTCGTCCTTTCGTCCTGCCGACCAGGCTTGCTTTGGGGAATGTCCCTTCTAGTCCTGGGGCTAACGTATGACACGGCTGCCCCTTTCCACGGCCACTCTGGTTTTCGTGACCGTTTTCTGCTGCTTCTAAGCTTGCGCTTGTGCCCGGGCTTCCTGGTTATCGGTCTGATATTTGTGTCACTCGTGCTCGGTGCCGTCTCTGCTCCCTGTATCTGTGCTATGCTGGCTCTGGACTCTGTCTCTGGCTATCTCTGGACGCTTAGCCGTATACTGACACTCACATTCAGGTCTCGAAGTCCCTTCGTAAGGTGTGCACCAACGTGTGCGGAATCCAGCTGGTATGTTTCTGCCACTATCTGAACTCATCTCGCTGATGCTTCACACTCGCAGGACGCAAGTTCTGAATCCGAAATAACCCGCCGATTCAAGCTCCTGGGTGCGCGCCCACGAGGTTGGAAGGCGTCATATGGTACGCGATACTGCATTTTCCGCGGACGCACTCTCATTGCATGACCAGTCTTTTCGTCGCACGCCCGTCGGGGGCCGACTTGATCTCTGCTCCCCTTACACTCATCGACGGCGCAAGCTCGCAAGCATGGTTAGCGTATGTCGAGGTATCAGTGTCCCGTGTACGTAGCGTACTTGTTAGCTCGACTCAATCCAATTTGTTTGATTATCATGTTTACTTCGAATTGAATCAGAAGAAGTCAAGGGAACCGAGAATGGCCATGCTAGAGCTGGTCAGAGGCGCCAGAGCTGCCAGAGCTCTGGCTGCTCTGGCTACTTGCCAAAGAAACGCACTAAGAGTAAACATTTTTCAAGCTCGGACAGGTTGGGCGGGTTGTGAGCTCTCAGAGCTCTCAGAGCAGCCAGAGGACCCGTCCCGTTTTCCTGATGCTGGTCAAGGACCCCCTTCTACACGTGCGCGGTGCTCGTGCTCATTGCAGATATGCAGGCATGCACCTCATGATGGGCCTGGCGCATCTGGAACGAGGCGGGGCGACGCGCTCGCTCGCATAAACGCTACATGCGGCGTCATTGCAGTGAGTCGCAAGATTTCGCGTATGCATGTACCGAGCGCTGAAGCGGCACGATCCGTGGACCCCCAATACGTCCCTGTCGTGTGCAGATGAGTCCGGGATGCAATGAGTGCTCCTCCCTCTGCGACAGGCATTCGACCGCTTTGTCGCTTCCTGTGCTCGTCGCGAGGGATGCCGCACCTGGAGGACGTGCTCTCGCTGCTGAATAGCCCTGCTCCAGGGACTCTTTCTGCGCGCTCAGAGATGCTGCGTCCCTCTCCCCTGCCCGGGAAATCTCATGCATGGTCATTTCGAGGTGGCTTCGTATTCTGCATTTTATCTCCCGCATCGTGCCTAGAGCGCCGCGTCCACGTTGTGCGTGTTCCTGGTGCTACCGCGCCGTGGATGCGCAGGTAATCACTACGCCCGCGCCCGACGTCCGCGGCACGATGCTGCTTTCAATTTGACGTGCTCGAGAGGACGTATCTCGAGGTGGCTTGGCCGGAGAGCGCACTTCTCAGCGCCGAAGATGGAGTTCACTCTCCCTGCACGCGCAGGCCGTCTGCCAGAGCGTTGGCTCCCATCGGGCGTGTTCTCTCTGTGTAGCACGAGTGGTGGCGGCCGCTCGTGCATCTGCGTGTCACAGCCTCCAGCGCGCCGGTGTGCTGCATAGCGCTTGTTGTACCATTATCCCATGCTTCTTCGTGCCCACGATGCATGGGTCGCCCTGCGCGGACGCAGTGGGTTTTGCTGGCTCGTTCATCGCTATGCGGTAATCTACAGTGCGTCCATTCCTGCGCGATGCGCTCGAGGAGACCGTCCACGCAGCACGCATCCTTCTGCGGGATGATGGGACGGTCGGGAGCAGCAGATCGTTTCATAATTATAGGTACCACGCGTTGAGGTGATTCTGTGCCTCGGAAAAGAACGGCTCCGTGAGGGACCGCACGTCTCCAGTTTCCTTGACGGCAATGGACAGCTATCTGGTCTACCCGCTCGGCCGTGAGTTGGACATCGCGTAGGCGGAGATGCATAGCCGGACCCTCAGCGCAGACGCTGCGATCGAGGCGCGCTCATTCGTGTCATTGTGCTCAATAACACCCGCGTCAAACTCACAGACTTCTGGCGGGGGCAGGTCGGCTGTTACTCGAGCCGTTCTCCCTTGCCGAATCCCATCCAATGCCGGTTTTCTGCCGAGCCCGCATTCTCCGGTGAGACGCCTTCCGCACATTCTTACGCCTCTAGTGAGCTGTTGATGCAGACTTGCTAGAGCGACCACTCTCTGAAGCTGAGAAGGGAGCGCACAGACCATGCCTGTCACAATGCGCCAATGCGGCGTCACTGCGGCGAGCGCCCGCCGCTGGCTAACAGATCCCCATGACGGGTCCGCACCCGCGCGCTTTCCGGGTCCACTTGCTAAACCAATGCAACGTGGCGCATCCTCTGTTTGGCCGCCCCTTACCTTCCCGCCACCACCATGGCTGATAACGCGGCAGCCCAGCCTGCAGCTGCTCCATCGGATACGAAGCGTACGTCGAATCGCTGCCGACATCGCTCACCGGCTGACTGCCCCTGAGCAGCCTCAGTCCCGGTTAATCCTGATCGGGTCGGCGAGGAGCTCGCGGACGACGCGAAGATATGGCACGTCTACGATCGTGTCGCACGCGAGGACGACGAGAGGCGAACGAAGGCCTGGGATACCGGCCTCAACAACCTCGCGCTATTCGTGCGTTCATGGGCGATGATCTGGACGTAGTCTCACGAGTGTTTACCCACAGGCCGGTTTGTTCTCGGCCGTGACGACGGCCTTTATTATCGAGGCGCAGCAGGACATGGAACCGGACTACGCCCAGCTTACGTTCCTTGTGCTCAATGCAACTGCTTCCGGCGAGAAGTTCGTCCAGCAACCTTTCGCTGTCCCGTCGAGCGCGCGCACCGTCAACTGCTTATGGGTCGCCAGTCTCATCCTCAGTCTTTCCGCCGCTCTCATCGCCATCATGGGAAAGGATTGGATTGGGATGTACACCGCCCGCCCCGTCTGCAACCTTCGCCAGTGGGCGGAGATGCGGTCATATCGGTTGAACTGTGTCGAGCAGTGGTACATGTCCGGTGTGATCGCCGCGGCTCCCGTGCTTCTGCACATCTCACTTCTGCTTTTCGGTGCTGGGCTCGTCCTCTTCATTTCCTCAGATCCTATCACTCACCACCTCACCCTCGGGCTTTCTCTGGCTGCCGGTGTTCTGTATCTTGTGACCACATTCAGCGCCGTCGTGTTCTCTACCAGCCCATTCAAGTCGCCCGCGACCCAAATGATTCGTAGCACGCTCTCCGCGCTCTTTTCGAATTTGCGCAGCGTCATCTATCGGCCGAAACGAAACCTGGTCGATACCTTGTTACGCGATATCAACGCGATGGTCGTAGGACGCGCAGACGACACCGCCATTCTGCCCGGGACGGCAAGGGGGCCTCGGAAGCAAAATCTCGGAACCAAACATAGGTAGGTAGGTCGGCCTCGGAGGGCTTCCCAACGTAACTGGAATTGCTGACTAATCATGGAATTCGGCTTTATAGCAGTCATGAAAAGCTCTTTGGCGACAGGACATGGCTTCCAAGAGTCAGAGATGGCCTACAAGTCCCCTCTGACCACTCAGAACATCGGCCGAGTCCCTAGGGATGAGCAGTGCACAGTATGGACTGAGTTGAGAGTTCTGGATATGATGCTCCAGCAGCTTTGCAAAGCACATAACACATGAATGATCGAGGCCCCGGACTTTGCATTGTTGAAGTGCTTGCGTGGGAACATTCTTTGCATCCGGTCCTCGGACGGTTACCATATATGGACGACATCTTCCCACGGTAGGTAGGTAGGTCCACCCTCGACGGTCTTGCAGCGTAACCCGACCCGGTTCCGTCATTTTGCTTCCGGTGCCCCCTTGCGGGACGGCACCGGCGTCCCGAAGATCGCACACTCGTCTGCCCGGGGACGCCCTTGCTTTTGCAGGTCGCGCCGCTATTGCTTATTGGCGGAACATACCCAGCTCGGTACGCACGGCGCGCCACCGCCTTCAGTGGTCCGGCGTGCGATCGCGACTGCAATCTATTGTGTCACCAGTCAAAAGCCTTCCACTTGACGATTGGTTTCTCTCCTCGACTTGGACTGATCTCCAGGCTGACCGTCGACCCAGATTGCTCGCCGATGCACTATCTTGGCTCAGCGGCGCTTCGCAAGCGCCCGATGTCTTCCGCGCCATTGTGTTCGCGCTTGGGGACCTCGACATTGGTCCTCAGGTTGGGTTGCATACGTCAGTCACGCTGCGAGCGCGGCTCAGGGCAGAATCCCGGCGCACATGGCAAGAGGTGGACTTGCTCACCTTGTCTCGCTATATTCTCGCCGAGTGCAACAACGATAGAGATGCCTATTGGGGATACATTCAGTTGCAGCGTCACGTCGAGCGATCAAAGGAGACTGCACCGCGATGCGAGGATGTCTTGGCTGCCAGGGTCAGGGTGTGGCCTGACTACATCTCACCCTACGAGCTGGAATTGTTGTTCCCGGGCACCTCTCGTGTGACCCAACCAAGGATGGCGGACTTTCTCCTGCCATATATTCTCCAACCAAGAGACATCCCCCTTGACGTTTTGGTGGTTTTAGCACACAGATGTCGGGCGCATCTCAATACAGGAGAATCCTTCAATTTTACCAATCTCGAAACACACCTCTACCGCGCTCTTGACGACGATACACAGGAGGCATATGCTACCGAAGTTAAGGTACAGTGACGATCGGCTCTTCTCGATGGTCGTAGTTCTGATCAAGCGTACGAAGGTCAAATATGGCGGGACTCCGGGAGCTGTCGAGCTCCTGACGTTTGTCTGCTGTCATGACATCATCGAAAACGCCACCAAAATGGCCGCAGTTGAGCTAATAATGGAACGTATGGAGCATTATCCAGGTCGGTTGAGAGAACACCGCTGTCTAGCCTATCTTTTGGGGGGCTGCGAGCCTTGGAACGTCGCTTGGGCGGACAACCACCGGTCTTCATTTCTGGTTTGCAGGCTCGCTCAGTCTCTCGAACCCAGCTGCGACCGCATGCAGTTCGGCGACAAACAGTTCGATCTCGCCTTGGCCCGTACGTTGGTGATGCTCGTATCTCCACGGCACGATACATTCGGTAAGCTCCTCCAGCCCTCCAGGTTGCAAATGCCCAATGTCGATGATATTAGGTCTGGAGACCCAGTGCCTGGTATTCCTATTGGGCTATCTCCGTCAGCCGCTGGTACCGAACAGCCCGAACAACGACGGAAAGCTTAGTGTTATTCGTCTTATCCTCGAAAGCGGCGCGCTCCTCCGAATTGTGGGCATGCCAGATTATACCGGTTACGCCGACAGTTGGATAAGCTGTGGCACTGCGATCCTGTCGGAGGTTATCAGCGAGTTGGGCCGACATCTTCGCGCAGACGCCACCGTTCTTGAAGTGGGGCAGCTTTTTCGAGCTTTGGTATTGACCGAGGTCGAGGGAGCGGACGGCGCTACAGTAACCTGGAATCTCGGAGACTGGCTGCGCACGACGGTCCCCGAGATTCTGAAGCAGTGCCCATCATCGGCCCCTGCGATGCAGGGCCTCCACGACGCACTGGTCGGGCTATATTCGCTCTGCGAGTTGAACGTCGAACTGCGCGCCCAATGGGATTGCATTGGATATCCGGGGCGCCCAGGAGACATCGTGAGCACGCTTGGCGATGCAGGAGGGTCTTTCTCACATTTCCCACTCAGTTCTCTGACCCATTCCTCAACGTTGGCGCGTTCTTCGATAACGCAGAGGCTCCCCGCATGCGGCCTGGAGATATAGTGAGTGTAACGGTCTCTCAGTGTATTGGAAGGTTGCTCATCCTGCCAAGTTCGACGACCCATGGTTGGACCTGACCGAATTCTTTGACGGCGCGGAAGACGGGAACTATATGTGGCTCGATGAGACCCTAGAATGAGCTGGATTGCATGGTTTTCTACTGGCTGGATATACTGCTCGTGTACTCGGTCCGCCTGCCCGTCATGGCAGCGCAATGACCGTCTTGTACTAGTACAAGAACTTTGTAATGTTCAATGGGATTTGGGATCTAGCGTACCCGAGGCCCGCCGGGATAGAGTCAAATGCGCATGTTGCTCGTCGATATCGCCAATCAGTGCGCGCACCTCAGACCGCGAACGCGTATACCCGAGCCGCGCAACTGAAAGCAAGTGCAGGATCGACTCAGGTCACGCATCCGGTCGTGAACGTCCAGATTCTCGGCCGACAAGAGAATCACCAAAGCCGGAATAGTAGACGCTCCATCTCCTCGCGCCACTGCATAGCTTTTTAATAGAATCGGGTTGTGGTATTGAGCGGCCGGCGATGCCGGGCACGCACGCGCAGGCGATGCGCTTGACCAGTCACTGTCTGTTTTCCAGGTTGCGAAATTCCCGATGAGACGCGCAGTGCTTCACGGATTGGAGCGTCCTGAGGCCGCTCGGCGTCTTCGAAGCCGTCAAGAGGAGAAGCGACAATCCAAGGAACCACAGAAGGCACGGGCGCGGAACACATTGCAATCGGGACTGGAGGCGCGGTACCGAGAGGACGATGTCTGGCGCGAGCGCAGGATAGTGGCGATGTCCTCCACGATAGATAAAAATAGCAAGCCGAGGACGATCTTCCAGCCTGGGTGCATTGCTTGAGACTCGATGGATCATATGTACCAGGAGCACCTCTGCCATCATTTCGACGCACCAAGACCGAAATGCGGACGGAGAGCATGCAGAGAGACGCCCAGAAGTTGAAACTGCCGTATGTATACCAATATGACACGGCACAGTCGAGTCTGCGCGCCCAAGAGCAGCGCGCGGGTCCAGTGCACGGCGACTGCGAGCGGGCGATTTTCTTGCTGGCCGGGATCACGTGCAGAGCCGGGCGACTCAAACAAAGGTGGCACAACGTGTCCCGTGAACCTGTGCGGCAGCAAGAAGCTCGTCTGCTCGACAGTTTTTGAGCGAGATGGGAGCAGGAGGCCAAGGAACAAAGCTTCCGGCCCGGCTCCACGCGAACGGTCTTCCTCCTCGTCCACGATGGGCACCTGGCACCACGACCGGCCGCCCTTTCAGCAACGCTGACTCTGGCGTGGCCCACACTCTAGGGCGCCCCAGCGTGCTCGATGCGCATGTCCGCTGGCTGCTCGTCGACTATCCCTCCGGAGTCCGGACGCGCGTGTCGGCCGAAGAGCTGCGTCCGATCCTGCGCCGCCTGCACGTGCTGGCTTCGACTGCGGAATTTCTGCTCTCCGGAGCATGCTCCCATGCTCTGGCCGCTTTCCTATTCTCCGGCTCGACTGCATCGGAGACGGCCAAACCAATCAACAGGCGGACTCGTGGACATCGACCGCGCTCAGGCATATAACCGGGCTGAGCTCTCTTTCCCTCGACTATATGTCTATATCCAAACTGCTCGACTCGATCCCAGCTCCCGCGCTCGCAAAGAGCCATTGCAGCCGTCTCCCTGCGGGCAGGTCTCTCTCTGCTTGGCTTAGAACACACTCAGGACTCTCTACATTGATCTGTCGCACCACGATATGTCTAGTCCGCGTCGCTTCCGCACACGCTGACGCGGGTTACCCTGCACCGCATGGAGAAGTTGCCTTTCGTCAACCGCCAGGTGCAGCTTCCCGCAATCTCCCGCGTCCTCTCTGCCTTCCCGACCCTGCGCCCCCGCTTTGACCATATGCGCCATCCCGCTTAATGCATGCTCTCCATTGCCCTGCCGGCAGATGGATCGTGCCTCTTCACTCTCTCCATCAGGTTGTGAATTTGGGCACTCTCCCTGCCGGTGTACCTCGCATGCGGCGCATGGTGCTTGCACCTGCTTGTGACGCGACGCTCGAGCGCCTGCGCAACGCTTTTTGCGGTACATTTCCTTCCTTCGTGCCTTGGTAAACGCGCGCGCCTGCCGTGTTCGAGGAACGTGAAGTTCGGTCCTGGAGAGCCCCGCAACGACCATTATAACCGTCGTCTTCGACTGCGGATTGCGTCCTCGTATATCTCCTGGTTTTTCCGGCTCTAGGTGAGGTGGCTCTGACCGCGCCGGCGAGTGACGCGACGCCCGAGCGGGCAGCTGCCGGAGTGGCGCGTTCGAGCACCTGGCCCGGGCTTCCACGTGCTGTTGTCGCGTGTTACGTCCTCCCGTAGCAAGGCGCACTGCGGCAGATCGTGGATCCGGATGATCGTGTGCGACCGCAGCTCGCTTCCGCTCGCGCCGCTGGTGCGACCGAGTTTGCCTCATGAGATAGGCTGCCTGGTTTGCTTACATGGTTTGCTTCCCGACTTGCCGAGGCACACATTTGCGCGCCCGGCCGGATGCCTGCCTGCGTCTGCTCCCTTCACTCAGCGGATCCTGACTACAGTGCAAGCCCGCGGCGGCGTGTCCCGGAACCCTGCGGACACAGACAGGTGGGGGGGCATCGACCTCGCCGTGCGCCCGTTCCAGGACGTCTGTTTTGTCCTCGGTCCATTCGCGCTCAATGCCCGATGCACTGAACGCCCGGGTAGGTTCGTTTCCAACGATTCTGAACCGTCGAGTGCGTCCGCCCCGGGATTTCTAATGCCCCGAGAAGACAGGCAGCTTCTGCTCGCGCGCGCTGTCGATACGGGCCAACGGATCCTGCTCTAGGCTCTCCAGTAGTTCCCACCCGTGCACAGACCGAGAGGATCCCCACCCTATACCGTCGGCCGACTGCGCCTACGACTATTCCCGGTCTGATCTCGGTCTGCAATGCTTTTCACCTTGCGCGCCGCACTGGGCTACGCTTCTCCCCGTACAAGATGCTTTCATGTTTAATTCTGGCTGTTCGCGGGGTACTCACGAGTTCCTACCGCTTGCGGACGTTATGTATGTACATCGTCGAGGGTCGGAATGCTGTCCCCATCGTCTACCCGCTATGATCCTCTCACCGGCGTTCAGCCCGCAGGGTCCGGATCCTCTGCTTCTGCCATCTCGACGGATGCACCAACGGTCAGGAAGGGGTCTGAGAACTGAGACGGACGTCATCAAGAGCGCTCTAGATCGACCTATATGCTCACCACATCGCCAGGCCGGCCGGGATAACCGATTCACCCCCACTGCCCGCGGGGCTCGGAGCTGGCTGCACACGGCGGGTACAGCTCGCTGCACAGTACTCCGGCGCGGAGGTGTCAATCCACTTCCTGATGTCCCAGGACACCGTTGCTCCGCGCACTCCCTTGTTCATCGTGTACACCAACCGCCGCAAAAGGTGCGCTCCGTCGGTGCGGGTATTAGCATCGCCGAGACGACCGCCGATGCAGCGAACGCACAACCAATGCCATGACACGTTCGGGAGCTTCCTCAACGCAGACACCGTGGAATATCCATCGACAGTAAGTCTCAACGCGCCGATGAGTAGTGCGAAGACGATATCCCGGCGCGCATTCAGCTCGGAAAGGAATACACGAAGCTGCGAAGCCTGTGTGGTTCGCAAGGAACTCATGAGCAAGTACCGACGCGATGACATCTCAGTCCAAAGGGGTCCAAACCAGCGGTCCCCAGAGTCTGGCTGAAACACAGAATAGGAGAGTGTTTTATTACAGTCTCACCCGTTGGATTCGTGGGTAAACGCGACACGCTGCAACTGACAAGCATGTCGGAGGCGCTCTAAATCGGCGTCGCCAGAGTCCGCGGCGCAGCGCAGGAATAGGGTCCGCAGCATGCGCATGCGTTGGACGTGGCGAAGCATAATCCGGACGGAATCATCGGCGAAGCGAACGTTGGTCAGACAATGAGCGTGGATAGGCGCAACCCCGGTGCGAGCAGGGCGCTGTCGAGCCAATCGTACGCGTCCGGGGCGATGCGGACGGTGATCAGCTCTAGGGCGCGCACGGTCGGACAGGCCGCGAGGAGGCGGGGGGCGAAGTTTGAGGGCAAATGCGCGGCGCGGTTGACGAGCACCAGATGCCGCAGCTGGCGTAGGGTCACGCTTTCCAGCGCGGCCAGGAGCGACTCGCGCGCCGTAGGGCTGTCGTAATCGTCCAGCGTAATGCGGAGCTCCCGGAGGGTCTCTTGGGAGCCTACTAACGGTAGTCCTGCGTGGATGAAGAGGTCCAGGACCTCGTAGCGCTGCAGCGCGAGGGTGCTGATGTGCGGGAATGCGGCCGCCGCATCCAGCGGTGAAGACGGAAGGTCGCGTCCGGGAGAATGCCCGAGCGTGAGGTCTCGCAGCGCGGGCATGTGGGAAACAAGGCGGTCGACAACAATCAGAAAGTCTGCAGCGCTGAGATCATGGAGGATGACCGACTGGAACCTGAAAGTCTGAATTCCGGCAAGAGCGCGAGTGCCAGTGGGGCCAGTGAGAAGCGGAAATTTTATAGCCGAAGCCTTGAAGTTGAGCCTGCGCAGGTTGGGACATGCTGCCACGAGTTGCTCGCCGCTGGCAGATGGCCGCGTCTTGGTGAAAGCGACGCAAAGCCAACAGACCCGGGCCGCGAACAAGGGCGGACAAGAGAAGACGCAGGTTGCGCTTCCGTCCCTGCTATCCACGCGCGAGACGGGTGGCTCGTCCGTCGGCCACATATGATCATCAAGTCCGGGTCAGAGAGCGTCCGGGCGGAGCCTGAAGACTGCCCCGGATGCATTCCCGTTTGTCTTTCTTCCGCTACGCATCTGGCGAGCGGCCAGGACGCTCGTGTATGGACTACTATGATATTCTGTGTCAGCCCTGCCTTCGTACGGTCCCTCGCTGGCGCTTGTCTACGGCCGCGGCGTCTTTCGGTGTCAATGGTCCCCGAGCTGTTGTTCGCTACATCAGTGACCCCATCCGCTCCGCCGGAATAAGGGGTCACTGTAGTAGCGTCTGCGTCCCGTAGACTACTGTTGTTCACTTGTTCCCCGTCTCAGACTGTGCCACGCCTTCGGACCGTCAATGGTGCTCGGACAGACACCGGATCTCCTGCGCTCGGCGTCTTTGCTCGACCATCACCGGGTCAGCTCAGGAGCAGATGTCACCCGCGCTGTGGGTGCGGTCCTTATCATGTTCCCCGTTCTCTCGCGTGACCTGACGGTGTTACCGTGGCATGTCGCTCTGTGGGGTTGGATGGCTCCCGGAGCCCCTCGTGTGCATGGTGCTTGAGGAGCAGTGGTCGCGGGTGTTCGGGTTAGCTCCTATTCCCGAGCCTTGAGCGACGAGATAGGGTGCTCGACGGCAGCGGTTTTCCAGATTAGGGGACAGATCAGATGTCCTCTCATCGCATGGGCCTTCTTGCTGTGACGTCCGCTCTCGAGACTCTGTGCCCGTCGTTCTGATGACCATCTGGTCATCGCGAAGTGGCAGTATATCGTACGGCCCGACCTGCGAATGGAGACTATCCCACGGAACGGTACTCGCCTCTGGCAAGCTAGAACGCATTGGACGGCCTGATTTTCCGTCTGCTCGAGTGCGTCATCCAGATGCTCACGTTAGGACAGCACGAACGCTGGGCGCGGTTTTGCACGTCGCGGATTTATCAAGTTGCACGGGCCGCTCTTGCTCCTTGACCTGCGCCTTTCTCGGCAGCTTGAACGCGACGTTTTTTAACATTCGGGGACTAAGCAGATGGGCGCCCCTCGTGCGCGCGCATGTCGGCGTTCGCGTCGCCTACGAGGCGCAGCGTCGGCAAGCTCGAATTAAGCATCATGCGCGCGCAAGAGGCAAGCCGGGAGCAACTGTTCGCGTGCTCTCTGGCGCGCAGGTCATGAATGTACCGGACCTGCCGTCCGATGATCTGCCTACAATTCGTCGTGAGACGGTGCACGCTGATATGGAACGGGCAGGCGCTGACCAACATCTCTTGTACGACCCTCTGTCCCAGGTGCTTGCAGCGAGCAGGCAAAGCCGTCCGGTGACGTGCGCCAAGCACGGCGCCGTGCACGAGCTGCGATGGGATTCTGCGGCGAATGACATTGTGCGACTGCAGAACCATCGGGAACTTACTTGGCGTGTGCTTTCGCTGTGTCGCGCTGTTCTCCTTCACCGCCTAACAGCATCTGGCGGGGTCGGGCAGAGAGCAGCGCGCAGTCCTGCGCGCGGGAGGTCAGATCGGGCCCCACCTACCAATCTCACTCGCCACGCACGCTGCGGCAGGCCCGAGCGTGGGAAGGCCCGAGTTGGATGCTCACCCGTCTTGCCCCGAGACGGAGCCCTCACGCTCGCTCCGTATGATGTGCGGCGCCGGGCCGCCGATGTTGCAGGTCGCGGCGCGCGGCGAGTTGTCCTTCTCCTTGCCCGTGCTGTCCGTCTTTCTCTCTGCTCATGGGACCCGGTGCTGGGCGCGCGGCCGGGACCTCTGGGGTGCATGACGGGTCACACACAGTGTGCTCTCTGTGTTGAAAGTGATGCTCTGTTCGCCCCTTTGTCATCCAGGGGGCGCTGCGTTGGAACTGTATGACTCGGGGCCGTCGAGCACCGGATGGACGTATCTCAGGCAACTCAGATTCCCCTGGTTTGGTACTGGAACGCATCGTAGTTGCACTACGCGATATCTTCGTCTCATTGGAACTGGTCGACGGGACGCACTAGCATTGGCCGTGGTATGGAGTGTAGACTCTATCGCTCAGCGGTCCAGGACGGGCCATTTACATAGTGGAAGAAGACACATAAGTAAACGGCGTGATCCCTGCATCGATAGATTGACTTCAGACGCGCTGTGGCGCAGCTCAATTGCCGTGATGAGCTCCTTGAGTCTCGAGTCTTACGGCATCGCGGGCAAGCCGCCATGGTCGGATTCGCGCACAGAAGAAAAGGTAGCGAAGGCTGGTCGTGTGCAAGCGAGACGGTGACATGCACCAGGAGCCACCCGAGCGCGACCTGAGACCAAGAGGCGAGCCAGGGCAAGACGAGCCGTCAACGCGTCACGTTCGTCTTTGGTTCGTCCTGGGAGGCTGGAAAAGCGAACAGGCTGGGCGCGGTAGCAATTCACGACCATCTTGGCTATGAAATCGACCCATTCGACCGCGGCGGCACACAGTGGCGCGCAGCTTCGTTGCTGGGTGCGGAAGACCGGAAAACGCGATGCCCGGCTTGTAAAGGTTCCTCGCGGCACAACGGCCCGAGGATAAACAAGCCCAAACGATTGGCTCTTCATGTTCACCAGCTCCCATCAGGCTCCCATGGCCGAAGCTTTCCTGGCCGCGAAAGAGCCTTGTGCGGGATGGCTTGACGAGCGTCGACGCTCAGCACTCTCAGCCTGCGTCTCAGACATTCTCCATCAATTTGCTCCGAACCCGGAATCGTGCGTTGACGTGTCATGCGGTCGCTCCTGAACTAATCCATTGCTGCTCAGAAATACCGACGGTTCCGGTGCTATGTATGACGTGCTATCCGCTGTTCATATGGCGTGCGCCGAATTTGCCACCAAGTGGAACTACAGGAACCCGCATGCCCCGGTGATGCGGCTGCCCTTCGAGGTGCTGACTGCCTGTCTCGACTGGGCAGACCAGCGGACTCGCATCCGTGCCAGCCATGTCTCGCGTAGATGGCGGGAATTTGCTCTGGCAGAAAGACGACTCTGGACGGACTATCGCTGGACATCGTTGTCGTCACTCCGCTTTCTGGAGGCTGCGCTTCGCCGGTCCAGCCCCCTCCCGATTCGGCTCACGTTCCCGTTACGACACGCCAACAACATGGCACTGTTTGCCCCCCGTGTGGCTGATCTAGTAACCCCGAACCTGCATAGACTGCAGGCGTACACAGGCCCGGCACACTTGTTGTTCCAGCTGAACCCGCATGCTATCCCCTTACCGGGGCTACACTCTCTCAACATCGATGAGGAGGGTGGGACCGGCATCTTACCCACATGCACTGTTGGTCTTCTGCGATGCCTCCCAAACCTCCGCCGCCTTAGCGCCGCCGAGCTCGATTTCCGGGGCCAATGGTATCCCAACCTCCGAGAGCTCGTTTGCACCTTGGAGCGGGATGAAGGCATAGACTTGTTCCGCTCTTGTCCTAATCTCGTCCGCGCCGAATTTCGCGGCAGGCCAGACAGTCGGCTCCCGCGAGGACCTGTGCCGCGTAGCATCCGCGAAATCGATATCCACTGCTACAGCCTACGGCATGGGTGGACGGGAATCAATGTTTCTGCTGTGGATGTCTGGGCGGGAGAACACATACCAAAGCTAGTGTTCATCGGCGGCGCGGAGCTTCTTAGCACCATTGTGTACCGGTTTCTGAAGGACATGGGGCCCACCCGGGTCGGCGTCTCTTTGGACGAACCCAGTATCACACTCACCGACGCGGCAGAGCCCAGCGGCTGGTGCTTGGCTGTCAGCACGCCCGATCTGTGGCCGTCTCCGCGCCGCGCTAGCGACCTGGCCCGGCTCTTCGGCAACTCCGTTCATATCGTCGCCCTTACGGTATGCATAAGGCGCCTCGACGCGTTGCTCTCCGCACAGATCGACGCGCCACATCTTCTGTCTCTCGAGCTCTCGTTGGCAGGCTACCGCGGTCAGCCGCCTTCCTTTGAACAGGGCGACAGTTTCATAGCCGAAATCAACAGATTCAACCACCAGCCGCCCCTATGTCTGACTCCGTCGCAGTCGGGCTTCATTCTTGCGCGACACCTCCAGCAGTTCACGATCGACATGTGCTGGGCGAATGCGGACTCGCCGGGCATCGACACCCTACTGCGGGACCTGACTCAGAACTTCCGCCAAGTTGTTGTCTACGACTCGGAGCTTTTGGAGACGGTAACCGTGCGATCTCCCGCGCACGATGGCACGGGCGTGGAATCGGACTGCGCGGCTCTCGCGCGGTTTGCCCGCCATTATATCGAGATCCCGTAGCCTGCACCCTCAATTGCGCAGTGTCCCACAGTTTTGGCAGCGGCGTTCAAGTGGGGGTGAGACATGTATGCAATAGCTAACTGTTCGTTCGCCCGAGCCCATCCGACTATGACCGAGGTGGAAGAAATTGCATTGTTTGCCACACGCTCAGCTCGTTCGCGATATCATGAAACGTGGGGTGTCGCGAGCGAGCCATCTTCGCCTCCCCGTTGGCACTGCGATCCTGGCGGAGATCGTCAACCTCAGCCGTTTGCTTCGCAAACCCAGCCTTAACGACGTTGTGCAGATTTCGGAGACTTGGTTCTCACTACGGCCAAGAGAGCAAACGGCGAGACTGCAATATGGGACCTGGAGATATGGCTAGCGTGTATGCGGGTTGGAAGGTCCGCAAAGTAGAGAAAGACGGCCGTCAGCTCGGAAGGTAGACGTAGAATCCCTGATAGGCTGAGTCTGCGAGGGAACTAAGTCGTATAGAAGTATTCAGTCGGCCGAGACGACGACCGGCTGCGACTTGAGGCCCTCGATATGCACATCCCGAACGAGCCCAATCAGGTGGCCAGTGAGGGTTTTCTGAAGCGGTCCGGTACGCTTAAGCAGAAGCGCAGATAACAGCGGCGCTTCAAGTTGCAGGTGCTGCCGGTGTCGTGTAGAAGGAGCAGAGAGGACACTATTCGTAAAGAACGAAGTCCATCGGGCAGCATGTCCCGACGCTCCACTGATGAGCCTGCTGTGCGCTGGTTGCGCGATCAGGTGATCCCTAGTGCGCACAGTGTAGTAATTCAGAGCCGGACGGGGCACCCGCGCCGCTCATTCGTGCGCCAGGCAGGACACCTCGGAAGACGGAGGGCAAGGCCGAAAGCATCCGGGCCGCGCGTCGGCGTCCTCGGCCAGACTCCGACTAGACGCTTTTCTTTTCTTCGTCTCGACCAGTCACCGCAATGGGAGCCCACGGCCTCCCGACGCGGACTCTGGCGCGTCTTATCTGCTCGAGCGCCCGCGTCCGTTTGCTGCTCAAGCTGTCCCGCCCAGGCCGCTTGTCGCCGTCGCGCCTGTCTCGGGAAGAGCTCGTGCGCGCCTACTCCAACCTGCATAGACTGCACGTCCTGCCGCAGTGGAAGAATTTCCGCTCAACGCTAGTTCAGAGTCGATTGCATCGGGGGCCAAGCAGACAAACAGGCTGACTCGCAAAGCCGTGGCGGCACTGGCTGACCGCCGCCATTACGTATGGCGCCCGTGCTCGTACGATACGTGGTCCGCATGCTTTTCTCCTTCAGAAGGATATGGTCCCGACTTGTTCTCCATCTTCCCGTGCTCAGGCTGTAATGCGGTGCTCGGACAGAAACTAGAGCACCCGCGTATGAACGTATTCACACTCGAACTTGACCGGTCCAGTGCCGAACTTCCGTAACGCCGGGAAGGTCCTCGGATGCGTGTTTGAACCCAGCTGTCCATTCAGGTCTTTTTGTCCGGTTCAGGGCAGACGTCATCCACAGTGTGGGTGCTACTTTCATCAGGTTCCCTGGCATCTCCCGCGCGGGAACGAGTCTACGCGGTGGGTCGCTCCGGGGCCTTGACTAGCGCCTGGAACCGGCCGTGTGCGCGATTCTCGAAGCACCGCTCGCGCGTCGATGAGCCCGCGGTGAAAGAGTTGAATGAGCTTCCTGTACGCTTCTTCCGAATACGCTGCCTACCTCGCGCCGTGGCCATTCGACTTTCTGGACGACCACATTTCTCCGCTGACCGCGATCTCTGCGAATACGGGTCCCGTGCGTCAATATATCTTCGCTGATGCTTTGAGTGTGTCTCTGGCTCATTGAGCACCCGCGTACCCAGGATCTCCAGGGTCTGTGCGGGCGTTCTCACCGGCGTCTGGATCGAGGCCGACATCCCACATGTGCTCGCGCAGCAGGCGTGCTTCACGTTGCAGTTACTGCAGTGCGGCTTGCGCTGCTCCACGCCGACGTTCTGTACCTCTTTGTCTACATATGCGCTCAGCAGTGTGATGTTCACGCGCAGCGCGCTCGCACTTGTTTCGGAAATGCCGCTGATCACTAGCACCGTGCCCGAGTTCTCAGCGAGGATTGGCACGCAGCTCATCCCACGTTCTGCTTCTCGCCACGTTCTTTATTGTGCACCCGTGCGCTGTCGGGAGGTGGGGATGTTGCGAGGACTCGGCCAGAGCCTTGAAGCTCTCGTCCCGGCGGTGCTCAATGCGCTCCTGCTGCTCACCGAGGAGCACACATGACGGTCACCGTCTGCTACCCGCAGTGTATGCCGAGCACGCAGGCAGCGCGAAGGCTCCTGTACACCTGGGGATGGTTGTGTGTTCGAATCCTCCTTGAGATTGCGGACTGTGCTTCTGCGCCCGCATTTATCCACTACCGTGGACAATGCGTCTGCACTCATCTCGGTGCGATCAGTTCTCCATGGGACGCGCTGGTGAACCACCCCGCGCACGGCGCAGCAGAGACCGCATTGGAGATGTCAATGCAAAAGCTGCATGCGAGGTGGCTGGGCATGAAGCTCACCATCATCGCGCACGCGGGGACGATGCTCTACTATCCGCTGTGCCAACTCGGCCGGCAGCCACAGGCCGCTCCGTGCAGGTCTGACAGTGCCGTTTGGGGAATGGCCTTGTTACCTTGGAGGGTTTCTCATACCTTGCGCTCGAGGTGCCGCAGCGGTGTCCCGCTCTCCGTCAAGGTTGACGACGCCGGTCCATGCTCCAGAGGCTGAAACGCGTGCTTGGTGAGTCTACTGCCTGCGTCGCCTGTGATCAGAAAGCTAGGTTTGGGGGTCTTGCGCTTCAGATCAATGCGATGCGTTCAATACATGAGCTTCGTTTCAGACTTCCCCCCCCCCCCCCCCCCCCCCCCCCCCCCCCCGCGCTCCCCGGTTTGCGGTTCGCTGTCCGCGCTCGGCGCGGGTAGTTTCTGTCACGTTGCAGGACCGAACGGACGCCACACTCGCCATCAAAGATACCGAGGTGTCCGCTGCTTCTCCCCGCATTGAGGACCGGGCTCGCCGCCGCTGCATCCCGCGCACATGCATGTAGGCTAAGAGATCTGTCCGCTCCACCAGGCCCGCGAGGCACTGTTGTGTCGCTCCCGGTGGTACTCGAACGAGCGCGTGCCCTGGGGTTCAGATCCCGACGAGCGGACCCGAAGCGCGCGCCTTTCGGGTTTAGAGGCTGGCGGTGCAACGTGGTGCGTGTTTGGTCGCCCTTGGTCACCTCCCACCATGCCTGACGCTCGCGACAAGACGACTGCTCCTGCGTCCGATAAGCAACGTACGTCGAATCTTGCGGTTGCGGCGCCTCTAGATAGCCTACTAACGGCGGCGCTAGCTGTCAATCCCGACCTGTTTGGCGAGGAACTTGCGGACAATGCGAACATATGGCACGTCTACGACCGCGTCGCGAAGGAAGACGACGAACGGAGGACAAAGTCCTGGGACAACGGTCTGAACAACCTCGCCCTATTCGTGCGTATCATGTGTCAGAAGTCGGGTTTGTGGCTGACATATCGTTAAGGCGGGCTTGTTCTCCGCCGTTACGACGGCCTTCATTATCGAGGCACGCCAAGACATGGAACCTGACTATGCTCAGCTTATGTTCCTCGTGCTCAACGCAACCGCTTTCGGCGAGAAACCCGTCCACCAGCCATTCGTCATCCCATCCGGCGCTCGCACAGTCAACTGTCTGTGGGTCGCCAGCCTCATCCTCAGTCTCTCCGCTGCCCTGATTGCCATTATGGGCAAGGACTGGATTGGCATGTATACTGCCCGTCCGGTCTGCAACCTCCGTCAGTGGGCGGAAATGCGCACCTACCGCCTGCTCTGCGTCGAGCGCTGGTACATGTCCGGCGTCATCGCCGCCGCGCCGGTCCTGCTCCACGTTTCGCTCATTCTATTTGGTGCTGGCCTTGTTCTATTCATCTCTTCGGACCCGTTCACGCACCATCTCACGCTTGGCCTATCTCTGGCCGCCGGAGCACTCTATCTCGTCACCACGCTTAGCGCCATCGTCTTTTCGGCCAGCCCGTTCAAATCTCCCGCTACTCAGATGATTCGCGCCGCATTGTCCGCATTCTCTTCCTATGTGCGCAGCGCTACGACCCAACCGAAACGCGGCCTTGTCGACACACTCCTGCGAGATCTAAACACGATGGTAGTAGGATACGAGGACGAGGACGATTTCGCACGAGCCTCTGTGGCAGACGCGAACGAGCGTCGGCCACAGAGACTCGTACGAAATTGGACTCGTCCTATCTATCTGCCGCGGCGCAGTGCGGTCGCCTCACTGCTCCGGAATATCAACACACTGGTCATGGCTTACGCGGATGACTTTCCGCTCTTGCCGAGTAGTACTCCGTACGTCCGTTAGCATCACAACCTCCATTTACTGGCAGCGGTACTTACCGCGTCGGCAAGAACCTCGGTCGCCTCGGTGCAATGGCTACCTTTGCCACTACGCGCAGCATGGCGGAACCTAGAGTGGTCGCGAGTGCAATCGCGACTACACTCCATCGCATCCTGGGTCTACCTCATTCCTTTCAGCGACTGGGTTCTCTCATCACTGTGGACTGACCTCCCGACCGACCGTCGGCCCCAACTGCTTGCCGAGGCATTATCCTGGCTTAATGCCGCTTCCCAGGCACCCGACGTGCTCCGGGCTCTCGTATTCGCTCTCGGGGACCTCGACGTCGGTCCCCGGGTTGGGAATCACACTTCCCTTGCGCTGCGTACACGTCTCAGGGCCGAGATCCGTCGCACCTGGCAGCAAGTTGACTTTCTGATGTTGTCCCGCTACGTTCTTGCTGATCGAAATACTCCCGGCAATCCCGTGTTGGACTATCATCAGTTTACAGGTCGTTTCGATCTGTCGAAGGACTCTGCGTCGCGCTGCGAGAACGGGCTGGCGGCGATGATCATGATTGATCCCGGCTGGATCGTGCCGCCCGACGTAGCACGGTATTCTCCCGATCAGGTGGCACAACCCAGGATGCTTGAATTTTTGCTGCCTCATGTCAAGAAACCACAGAGATCCCTAAGTGATGTTTTAATCCTTCTAGCAAACCGGTACCGAACACACCTCCGGACGACAAACTCGTTCAGCCTCCGCAACCTGGAAACGCACCTGTACGAAACTCTTGATACCGGGACATGCGACGCATATGCAGCTGCAGTCACTGTACGGACCCGACGCACTGTTGGCGACGGCAGTTCTGATCACTCGCAGGTCAAATATGCTGGGACTGCGGGAGCAATCGAGCTCCTGACATTCCTCTGCTGCCATCGCGTCATCGGAGACATCACCAAACAAGCCGCAGTGGAGCTGGTCATGGAACTCGTGGAGCATCTACCCATACCCATCCGCGATCACCGGTGCCTTGCATATCTCTTTGGGAGCAGCGAGCTTTCGGATGCCACATGGAAGGACAAACACTGGTCATGGAGATCCCTTGACTTTCTCTCGAGCAGTCTTGAGACCGTCTATCATCATCCGTTCGAACCCAGTTCAGTGCGCACGCTATCGGACGACCGGGAGTTCGACCTCGCTCTGGCACGCACTGTGGTCATGTTACTCTTGCCGCAAAACGATGCTGGTGGGTTAATCCCGTCCACAAAGGAGGCATGCTGATGAAAGTGTCAGGATTTACCTCGTTCTCGTGGATTGAGTTCCTATTCGGCCATCTCTGCCAGTCGCCGTCGCCAAGCTTGCCAGACAATGATGAGGGGCCTGACGTCATCTGCCTCATTCTCGAAAATGCAGCGCTGCTCAGGAT
The DNA here is from genome assembly GCA_030578095.1 of Auricularia cornea. NCBI lineage: Eukaryota > Fungi > Basidiomycota > Agaricomycetes > Auriculariales > Auriculariaceae > Auricularia > Auricularia cornea. Next base: position 6,600,162 of record JARLTE010000007.1, read on the forward strand.
TTTGGACCCGCCAATCTGGTACGGTTTCCTCCCCGCCATTGACACCTGGAGCACCGCGATTCTTGCAGAGATCATTCGCAATTTGGGCCGTCGCCTTTGCGACCCTGAAACCGTCCGTGATGGAGTGCGGCTATTTGATGCATTGGCCTGCACCGAGGTCAAGAGACCGGACGGTGAACCTCGTATCTGGGACTTGGGAGAGTGGCTTCGAACAGGGGCACTGAAGCTTTTGACGCGTTCTTCGTCATCCACGGCAATGCAGGACGTTCACGACGCGCTCTGCGCCCTATATCCGCTGTGCGAGCACAACATCGAGCTGCGCGTCCACTGGGATCGCATCGGCTATCCCGGACGACCTGGTGATATTGTAAGTGCGGTTATCCTCGCAATGCCCTGTCTCTGATACGCCGTCCACAGTTCTCTTCACCTTTTCTTGATATAGGCGAGTTCTTTGCAATTGTCGAGGACCCTCTCTCGCGTCGGGAGATGTAGTAAGCATGCTGTTTGCCTCAAGTGCCGGTCGGAGACTGATCCGTGCTAGTGCCGCGGAAGAGTCCTCGGACGACTCTTCGAACGACTCCTCGGACGACTCCTCGGACTCCTCGGACGATGAGTGAACGCCCGATTCCGATTTGTCTGACCGTTCGCCCCGAAGCGGCCCAGAAAACACCGCGGCGGAATGCTTTGTAGCGTTTACGTACCGTTTTGTAACACAACATGCTGCGACGAGCCGCGCGGGATGGTGCGAAAGCCTTACGGCGAAGGATGGGCGGAACATTGAGTGGAAGAGGACACCGAATTGCGGTAGTCAGAGCAGTAGACTTTGCATCGAAGCTGCACCATGGTACACCGCCTGAGAAGTGAAGAAGTAGGACCGCGATGGTCCCCTATGGAATGGCTGGAGACCCACGCATCGCAGGCCCAAGTTTGCCGCGATTGCGTACATGGACTTCGTGCAGGTATGATCGATGCGTACTCTCATACGAAACAGGACCGGAGAACGGCGGTGAACATCAAGGACGGTACCAACGCTGGCATGTTCACCGATTGCACCAGGGAATGCTGGGCGGCATCGTTTCTAAGAATCAGCCTTTCGAGAGATGAATTTCTTTCCCGGCGTACGTGATCCACTGTGCCTGCCTGGTCGCAGATGGATGCGGTCGGCCACAAGCTTGGCACGGGGCAGCCATGAACAATGTTCATCATCGAGCGCGCGTGCGCCGCCGCGGGATGTCGTGTGTAATCTGGCCGAGCATCGGCCGGTCTAGTAGGCTCTCGAAGCCCACATGTCTTGCGTCGAATAACGCACCGTGTAGATGTCGATTTGTGTGCTCAGTTGGTGCATGACGACGCTTGGACAGCTGAAGAGGGTGCTCTGTGTTTCTGCCGACGCATTGGGCAGCTCCGCGAGCAGAATCTGCTGCGCGGCGTTGCCAACGTTGGAAAACCGGACTGAGAACGTCGCGCAGTATCCCTGGGATACTCGCGGAACAGGTCGCCACGTGTTGACGCGGAGCCGCGCGTCCCGCTAGGGGATATTCAAGATCGCATCCGAGCCGCACTCACACTGCGGGTAACCCCTAGATCCGCGCGCAACTCGCGGTCGTAGGCCTCGCATAAGCTATTCGACCTGTTCCCGGTTCGAGGAACCAGGGCAAACGGATCTCCCGATCTCGGAGGCACGGTCGAGCGCCAGGACTATGTTGTCAAGTCTAGTATCTCAGTGGGCGGGGTAGACGGACTGCAAGGCACCGCATGGGACCAGAGAGCGAACGTTTGTCACCCAGTCTCAAAGCGTTTCCCCGGAGCAAACAGAGCCATACCAGAACTGCTGAACGCGGCCCAAACGTCGAAGGGAGCATGATAGTTGAGCGAGATGACCTGCAAGATGCGCAATTGCCGGCTGGCCCGCATCAGTGACCCGCACAAGGCGAATTCCAGAGCGTGCATCGATGAAGCTCCCACTGAAAGTTCGAAAGTGTTAACTGAAAAGCGGGAAAGCAGACCTAATAGACCAAACACGGGCGGAAGGATTCCACGCCATTGTGCGCCCGCTCACAGCGCAAATTTGAAAGACCCATTTGCGTGCCAGGTAATCAAGACGGTGCCAAGCGCGATACGGGCTGCGTTGCGCAAGCTCCTCGGCGAGGTGCGCGTCGCTTTTCGCATCCGGGAGCAATGAGACCAAATTGGACCTGCATATTCGCTACGCGCCGATCTGGACAAGATGGAAGTCGGAGGACAAGGACGAAAGCATCCGGCAGCCAGGTTTCGGCGTCTTCGGCCCGACTCCGCCCGGACGCTCTGGTCCTCTTCGTCTCGACCGGCTGAACTCGATTCCGTCTGGGGTGGCCTACTTGCCGACTCGCAGACTCATTGCAGCACTCTCTGAGCGCTGAAATTGCGTGTGGCCCCTGTGATCTTACGGTAAATGCTCCGCATGCCGTCTCCTTCAGAAGGAGTTGGCTCACAACTCGTTCTCCGACATCTCGCGTGCTTGGCTGTCACTTGGTACTCGGACCGACGCTCGAGCATCTGCGTGGCGACGGGTTCACATTGGACTATTACCGTGCCAGCGCCTGATTTCTATACCGCCGTGAAGGTACTCAGACGCGTGCGTGGAAACGGCTGGCCGTGCCGCGGCGGGTCGTTCTGTCTGGTGACGAACAGATTGTCGTCCGCAGCGTGGACACAGCTTTTCATCATGTTCTCCGTTCGTGCGTGCGCGCTGACTGTGCTACCGCAGCGAGACGGTGCAGGGGCTTCAATGGCGCCCTGAACTGCCCGTCTTGCGCAGCGCTCGAGGGCCCTGTTGCGCGAGTCGGAACGGCCGCTCTTGTCCTGCGCGTCGCGCTGCGGGACGGCGTGATCCATGGCTGCCGCTTGATAGATGTCTGCAGCCCAGCTGTGCGCGCACCGCGCGGGCATGATTCCCGCCGGAGGGCTGTTGCGCTGCGTTTCATTTGGCCACTCCAAACCCCATTCAATCGGATGTAAACGGTTTCGGCAACTTCCTGCGGGTGGGTTTCCCGACAGTCAAGATAAGTCCCACAGACCTTCCCTTCTCAAAATTTCGTCATGGATAGTATGCTATATATATAATCAACCTGTTCTAGGTTGCAGCTTGAGCATATGATTAGTGGATGAGTGACTGTGGTTATGACTCTGGATCATACGCATTTTCACGGCCCTGTTCCTCCATCGGAGCAGGATTTGACGTCACAATATCACTGAGAACGTATATATAAGGCTAATTCCCAAATGCTAAGCCAAAAGAGCATGTATCTGGTGCGTTATGCACCGTTCTTGGGTCTCCTGCCGGAATCTGCCGTCGGGCACTTCGCCATTTTTTCACCGCCGTGGCCAGCGTTGCCACACTCTGATCTGCGCCCGCCGCCCGTTCCGACTTCCCTCGATGCATGGGGAGTGCAAAGAGAAGTGTTCTAGCTTCCCGCGACAATGGTCAGACTGGCCCCGCGGCCAAGAAGGCTCGCTTCTCGGAGCCGGAGAAGGAGAACGATGATCCTCCTAGTCGCATCTCTCCGAGGCATCTCGCACGGCTCGAGGACACTGTTGCGGCCCAGGCAGCAACCATTCAGTCTCAGGCTGCTGCTCTTGCGTCTGCGACTCAGCAGTGTGCTGCGCTTTCGCGGGACAAGGCCAATTTGCAGCGGACTGTCTCTTACTGGCGCGACAAGGCTGCTACTGCTTCATCCCCGGAATCGTCTACCCCGAGTGCAGAGACCGATCGCCTGATCTCTGACCTTCGCGCGAAGATCAGCAAGCTTGAGACCCGCCTCTCTGACGCCAGAGATGAGCGTCACAAGATGCAGATCGCCCGGGACAGAGCCAAAGACAGCCGCGAGACCTACGCGCAGAAATGCGTGAAGGAGGCCATGCAGGTGCACTGCAAAGTGGGAGCGGAGGTTCCAGAGCACATCAGGTCGATGATACGAGACCTCTACTGCCTGGAGAACGTTCCCATGAAGCATGTCTTTGCTGTGGCAAAGCGGGCCTGGGAAGCGGCTGGTCTCACCGTCGTTGGTTCATTCTCCCATGGACTGGTCTCTCTGTGCATTCGGGAGGGTGGTTTTGCCTCCAAACTTCAGATAATCGATGCTATGACGTCTGCACAAGGCGAGTCTCGCGTATCATTTCTTAACTCCCACTAAATCATCATAGGGATCGTTCTGAGCTCTGACGGCACGAACGACCGCGGTCTACACTACCAGGCGTACCACGCGACGTTGAAGAAGGTTGATGGGAACGTGCAGACGCTGTTCCTCGGCCTCCAGCGGCAGGCAACTCATACGAGCGAGCAGCAGCTCATGGACTGGGAGCGCCTGCTACGCGAGCTCGTAGACCTCTGGAACGCGAGCCCACTGGGGCAGGTCATGCCGATGACTCTCAACTTTCTCCTCGCGCTCTGTGTCGGGACCAACATGGACCACGCGGCGGAGATGAAGAAGTTGAATCGTCTACTTCAGGAGCTGAAACGCCGTGTCGACCGCCTCGCGCGCGGTTACGAGGTCATTGATGCTCTCAATGACCTCCAGTATCAGTCTCTCGCCTCGGAGGTCCTTACGACGCTTGTCCGAGAGCATGGTGGCGACGCGGCGTGGGATTCGCTCCCTGCGGACAGGCAGCAGGAGCTCTACGATGCTGGGCTCGACCGGATAGCGCAACAGCTGGGAGAGGAGAAGTTCTCTCAGCTCCCAGCCGCCGTCCAGGCCCGCGTTGACCTCTGGTTTTGGTTCGGGTGCACCATGCACAAAGAGCTGAATGCGATCAAGGCTGGCAGCGATCGCATGGCCTCCGCGTGGAAGGATCTCGGTGCCACACCGCCGATGAAGTTCTTGAACAAGGATAACGCCGCCGCCGCCGCTTCTGGGTCTGCTGCTGCTAGGGAACGCGCTGAGAGCGTCTCTCAAGCTGGCGGCGCAAAGCTGGCGTACTCCCTTGGCAGTCTCTTTCGCAACAAGGACCCGAACAGGGGCTATCAGCGGACGTTCAACAACTTCATGTACGAGGAACTCGGGTTTCCCGTTCAGTTCCCCGATGTCGGCCGCTCGCGCTTCCACACCACCACCGGAGCAAGTGCATTCATTATTGTGCACACCTCCTCCATCACGGTCTTCCTGACGTACGCTTACTGGAAGAAGGAGAAGCCCTGCTTTACCAACATCGAGCAGAACTGCTATAACGGCTTGCGAGACGCGCCGACCCGCACTGAGACAGCTGTCCTAGCCGTCTGCCATGTCGTCTTTAGCATGCCCTATGTGGCAGCTACACGCGAGCCCGGGGTCAATGCCATCTCTCTGGGTCCGCTGCACAAGCGGGTTGTCAGCTTCTGCCGGAGACTCGCTGCCAATCCGTCCATGCTCGTTGATCAGCCACCGACAACCTCGTACAAGGACTGCTCCTTGGACGAGCAACCCTACGCCGACATCGACGTCATTTATGCGGTGCTAGAGTTCTACCGCGACGGAAAGCTCCCCCATTTTCTGGCGATTCTCTCCGCGTTCTTTGCGGGCTGCGCGGACAAATTCGAGGACTTCATGGCCGAGTTTGCGGACGATGCTCCGCTCGCTAAGGCGGCACCAGAGGATCTCGATCGTGTGTTCTTCCCTGCGACGAACGATAGGAACGAGTGCGCGCTCGCACAGCTCCGCGACGGGCATCGAGATGCCGCGAACATCACCGACGATATTCTGAGCGCGAAGATGAGCTACAAGCTCAACGTCACCGGCCCCTACATGGAGACGCTGCCCCCGGAGACCATATCTCATGTGCGCCGTCGCGCAAGGGAGCAGGAGGCGGAATCGCGGAAGCGACGCGACGACACGACGGAGGCGGCACATTTCAGGCAAACCGCTTGCGAACATTACGAACTCGCGCAGCGAAAGGCCGAGCACGAGCGCAACGAGCGCAACGAGCGTACAATTCGTCTCGACAAGCTCGAGTCGGAGGGCTTGCTCATTCGTGACGCTGCCGATGTTCAGCGACGTCTCGATGACAAGAAGCTGACGGTCAAGGACCTCGACGAGCAGTTGGAGTGGCACCGGTGGCGTGGCCTCGCGCAGGACCACCCAGACAAGGTCTCTATGACAAAAAGCACATACAAGAAGAAGGAGGATAAGGTACTAGCTCTTACTCGTGCTATCATAGCCCTCAGGGAGGTAGAGCTGGCCGAAGCAGCTCTAATGCCTGTATCAGTAGATGATGTATTTTTAGCAGTTCAATACGTAGATACAGCCCATTAAACAACATCTTAGCCATTGACGAAGCAGCAGGGTATTTCTATAGACCACAGTCGTGTCCCGGCTGAAGCCAGATTCCCATCAAAGGCTCCGTTTGATCTCGTTGAGGCCATATTGCGGCATATGCTACTGAGACCTTCTTTATTTCTATCTGGACTGCATGTAAAATAATATTCCTTGAGTTTGACGCACAATTGGAGAGCGGGCGACGCGAAATTACGACGCTATAGCTTGTGAGGTGCCGGCGGGTACTTATCCGAATAGGAATCGGGAACTCCCGGTCCCTTCGGTTTGGACTGGCCATTTCATTCGTAGTGATTTCATCGTCGTCCGCGGTTGATGCCCACGCGTTCATCGCGGCGCGCTGAACTGCCTGTCCCTCGAAAACACCCAGCGCTGCGGTTTCAGAGCGGTCATTATCATTGCTACTGCACCGTAGTCCTGTCGTGGATCCATGCGCTGTGTTGCATTGCCACTGTGCCAGGTGCTTCCGCGACTCCCTTGGATAACTGCGGCTTTCCCTCTTCGTGCGACTTCTCCGTGTCACGAGTGCTGCGTCGACGCAGTGCGCGAGCTGGGTATAGATTTCGAGAACACCTCCCTGAGCTGCGGCAGACTTTCCGCGTGCACCGCCTCGTCACCGGCGAGCCAGGGGTTCGTTGAGCCAGCATATGTCTCTTGCTTGCTGGCAATCTGGCTTCCTCTCACATGGCATCTGTCATGCTCATTTCGCTAATCCCGCTGGCCATGCACGCCTTCCGCGGCGCATTGTTAGCAACCCTCAAAGTCGACGTCTCCACACCGTATGCGATGGCCCAAGGATCCTGAAACGGCGCAGGTGCCTCATTAGACCTGAGTCGCTACGTCAGGGGGTAAGGTGGCTGCAGAGAGCGCAGAGCTCAAGCGCTGCGCGCGCGTCGCTGTCGTTTCCTTGGGACGCGATTCTTTCTAGCATTGGTGCTCCTGAACGCAAAGGCTTCAGGTCTGAGACCGTCGGATACGGCGCCTTACGACTCCAAGAATCACCGGTCCCGGACTTCTGAGCCGATGCAACTGCTGTGAGCAAGTTCTTGGTGGGGTCAACGCCTCAACGGGTTACATGATTGGTGCCAACATTCATTCGGTCAGTCCCCATCTCGCGCCGTATTGTTCTCTGGTGGGATCTTGTACTTGCTTCTGCATTAGGCGTAAACAGCGTATGATTTTCGTCTGCAGAAGGACCGGTTCCCACTGGCCGCAGATGACGGCTCTGAGGGTTTGAATGCGGGTGAACGGAAATAGTGAATAGAGAAGGTCTGAATTCAACCCAGAGTATGCATTCAGTTCCTCGTGCCTGTGAAACGCCTGCGAGAAGACCGCATATCGCGCCGAGCTCCCCTCTCTCGATGCCGCGGTCCTAGAGCCACTGAACACTTCAACCAGAGTAAAACTCTCGTATTGCTGGCGTGCAAGCACAGCCAAGATTAAGAGTTTGCAAGATGAGTGGCCGGGCTGCCCGTTCGGTCCTTGAGGAACTTGTCAGATGTACCGACGCGATGACATCTCATTCCGAGGTCCTAACCAGCGTCCTCAACGTCTGGTTGAAAGCCAGAGTAGGAGACAGTTATATTACAATCTCACCCGTTGGATTCGAAGGTAAACGTGACACGCTGCAACCGACAAGCATGTCGGAGGCGCTCTAAATCGGCGTCGCCAGAGTCAGCAGCGCACCGCAGGAATAGGGTCCGCAGCATGCGCATGCGTTGGACGTGGCGAAGCATAATCAGGACGGAATCATCGGCAAAGCGAACATTCGTCGAGACGACGAGCGTGGAAACGCGCAGCCCGGGTGCGAGCAGGGCGCTGTTGAGCCAATCGTAAGCGTCCGGGGCGATGCGGATGGTGATCAGCTCTAGGGCGCGCACGGTCGGGCAAGCCGCGAGGAGGCGGGGTGCGAAGTCTGAGGGTAGATGTGTGGCGCGGTTGACGAGCACCAGATGCCGCAGCCTGTGCATGCTCACGCGCTCGCGTGCGTGAAGGAGCGACTCGCGCGCCGCGGGGCTGTCGCGGTCGGCCAGCGTGATGCGTAGCTCCCTGAGGGTGTCTTGAGAGCCTAGAAACGGCAGCCCAGCGTGGGTGAAGAGCGCTGGGATCTCGTAGCGCTGCAGCGCGAGGTTGCTCATGTGCGGGAATGCGGCGGGCGGATCCGCTTGGGCCGACGCAGGTTCACGTCTAGGAGAGTGAACAAGCGTAAGGTCTCGCAGAGCAGGCATATGGGCAACAAGCCTGTCGATCGCAGCCAACACGAAGTCTACAGGGCTGTCTTCGTCGAGGATGACCGACTGAAATCTGAAAGTCTGGATGCCGGCAAGGGCACGAGCGCCGGCGGGGCCGGTAAGAAGCGAAAAATCCATAGCCGCAGCCATGATGTTGAGCCTGCGCAGGTTAAGACATGCTGCCACGAGTTGCTCGCCACTCGTAGATGGCCACGTGTTGCCAAAGACAATGCACAGCCATCGAACCTGCGCTGCAAAGGAGGGCGGACAGGCGGAAATGTATGTCGTGCTTCCATCCGTGCTATCCACGCGCAAGACCGGTGGCTCGTCTGGCGGCCGCATCAAGTCCGGGTCGGAGAGCGTCCGGGCGGGGCCCGAAAGGGCTCCCGGATGCATTGCTGCTTGTTTTTCTTCCGCTGCACCCCGGCTGTCGATGGACACGGCGGACTTCCTGGTAGGCAGAAAGCTCGGGCTCGGGGACGCGCGTGTCTGCGGAAGAGCGTGTGCGCGCGGTCGAACCTGCACAGACTGCACGTCCTGGCAGCGGTCGTGTTCGCGCTTATCTCCGTCGAGTACTCCCGCGACCTGTCCTGTGTTTGCTCGCTTCATGACGATTGCGCTCGTGGGACGTCTGGTAGACGACCCGGCAGACATCGACCTTGGATAACTGTCTGAGCTCCGTGGTCTCGTCCATCTCGTGGGCTTCCGGCTGCTGATTCAGACACTGCGTTCGCTCACAGTCATTGAGTCGCACTGGAGCGCTGCCAATTATCGCATCCCGGCCTTCCCTTGCTCGGTTCTGTTCTCTCCGTTTTCCTGTCCGCGAGACTGGCGTCTGCACTCTCTGCATCGGCAGTCGGATGTTGCTCGGGCACATTGCTCGCTCCGCGCCTTCGGTACTGCGCCTCAAAGCGTACTGGGCATGCGACACCGCGGACTCGCGGCTGCTGCACCTGCTGGCGGCGCAGCCCCGCCTGCGCGGTGATTGTTGCGCGCGGCACATGTGACCTTAAGTTCGACGGCACGCCCCAGTAGGGTATGTCTCCAGGAGACTATCGTACCGACCGTCAGTGCCGACGCGTTCAACCGATGCTCGCACTCAGATAGTTCGGGCTCAACGCGTGCGACGCTCGTGGGACTTCTGCGGACTACCGGGCCAGCGTTTGTCTTCCGGGCGTGTCTGGAAGCAGCTGGCCGTGCATGTCTTTGTGCCCGGTGCGGAGCAGAACTCACCCGCCGTGTGACTGCGGCTTCTCATCATGTTGAAGTCGGATTGCACTCGGAACCACCCGTCTGTGCCTCCGCGGTGCTTGAGGCGCAGCTGTCGCGCGTAGACGAGCCCGCGGTGCACGAGTGGAATCGGCCGCTCAGTTCCCTGCGGCTCGCGTGGCGGGATAGCGAGCTCAATGACGGCTGTTTTACAGATGGCGGCTGCTCTGATATGGCCGCGCACCGCTCGTGCTGTCGCGCTGCTCGTGACCCGCTGTGCTTCCCCCCGTACTTACGTCCGCAATGCGCTCTCCCCCCCGCATTAAACATGTTTGCGCTTTCATCGCGTCACGGCTGCACCGCCGCTGCTGCGCGTAGTCCTGCATAGCGGGAACGCTTTGCGCTCTGCAGGTATCGCGGTCATTATCGATGTTACCTCATCGTCGTCCTGTTCTGGCTGGGCTTCATGCGCTCTGTCGGATAACTGGCGTGCCCGCTGCGACCTCGCGGGAGAACTGCAGATCGTGTTCTTTGTACATGCTCTCTTCGTCACGAGTCCTGCGTTAGCGATGCGCTCGACCTGCCTTCAGGTTGACTCCTTCGGCGAGCGAGCGGGCTACATATCTAGAAAACGGTTCCCTAAGCTACGGAAAGCTTTCGGCGTGCAGTGACGGTCTCGTTCTGCGACTGGCAGGGCTCGTTGAAGTCAGCACGCTTCAGTCCACTACGCAGGCTCAATCATCGGCTGTGCTAAGTTCCCACTCGAAGCTCACGCTCCCGTTTCGAACTGCCAGACGGCACTCATCTGTCTGAGCTCACAGCTCGCTTTCTGCGCCGCGGAGAACGCGACCACGATGACCTGCACGCCTCTCCTTGTTCGCACAGCGCGGGGGCCATTCTCATTCTCGCGCGCGCGCACCCAAGCTGTGCTGCGACGCCCGGCTCTTTGACGGCGTAGAAACGCTCTGCACTAGTGGTAATGGTCGGCTTAAAGGCTGGCTTGTCGCGCGCCGGGCGCCGGCCGTACAGGTCCTTAGGGAGGTTCACCAGTACCCGACTAGCCTGCAGAGCCTGATGGCTAAGGAGTGCTCCTTCCTCCCCCGAGTGCAGCTTCCGCCTGGCTCGTTGGAGTGGACGATGTTTTGCGCTCGTAGCAAGCTAGATGGCGCATTATGGCTGAGAATACGGGCTCTTCTCGCTGCGGTTTGCGATCGGACCTCGCTATGTCTTGCTCTCGGGCTTCTGTCCGCACCATGTCCATTCTTATTCACTCGGCCGCGCCGGAGATTCGAAAAAATCGATCCGGACTGGGAGAATGCGCCTCCAGGACCTGGGACGCAGGATTGCAGGCCAGCAGCTAGCTCCGATTGCAGTGCGGCGTCACGACGGGCGCGCGCTCAACAGCTCAGATTGTGCTGATAGATCCCGGTGACCGTTTTACAGGCGCGCGCTTGCCGGATCCGTTAGCCTCGCCAATGCAACGTGGCGCGTCCTCTATTTGGTCGCTCCTTGACCTGCACCAGCTACAATGCCTGATAACGCCGCCGCTCCCGCGTCAGAGGGAAACCGTGCGTCAAATGGCCGTCAGCGGTCCTGTGCGAGCTCACTGTTATGACCAGCCGCGCTCCCGGACCATCCTGACCGGGTTGGCGAGGAGCTCGCAGACGACGCGAAGATCTGGCATGTCTATGATAAAGTCGCCAAGGAGGACGACGAGAGGCGTACCAAGGCTTGGGATAACGGCCTCAACAACCTCGCGTTATTCGTGCGTCATTCTTCGCGCTGTTTCGCGACTAACAGTTACCATATCGTCCCCAGGCTGGCTTGTTCTCGGCCGTCACCACCGCCTTCATTATCGAGGCGCAGCAGGACATGGAACCCGACTACGCGCAGTTGACATTCCTTGTGCTCAATGCGAGCGCTTCCGGCGAACGATTCGTCCAGCAGCCTTTCGTTGTCCCCCACGGCGCACGCACCGTCAACTGTCTCTGGGTCGCGAGCCTCGTCCTCAGCCTGTCTGCTGCCCTCATTGCCATTATGGGTAAGGACTGGATCGGGATGTACACCGCCCGTCCTGTCTGTAACCTTCGGCAGTGGGCGGAGATGCGGTCATATCGGTTGAACTGCGTCGAGCAGTGGTACATGTCCGGGGTAATCGCCGCGGCTCCCGTCCTCCTGCACATCTCGTTGCTGCTCTTCGGTGCTGGGCTCGTCCTCTTCATTTCAACCGATCCACTTACACATCGTCTTACGCTCGGCCTCTCTCTGGCTGCCGGAGCTCTTTACCTTGTGACGACGTTCAGCGCGATTGTGTTCTCCACCAGCCCGTTCAAGTCTCCCGCGACCCAGATGATTCGTGCTGCACTGTTCGCGTTCTTTTCGTCAATCCGCAGCGTCCTCTATCGGCCGAAACGAAACCTGGTCGTTACCCTGTTACGTGATATCAACGCGATGGTCGTCGGACGCGCAGACGACACCACACTCCTGCCCGGCAATGCACCAGAAACCCTGAAATTGCGCGTCGGTCGCCTTGCTTCTGCGGGTCGCGCTGCGATTGCCTATATGCGGAACATACCCACCTCGGTACGGACTGCGCGCCACAGTCTTCAGTGGTCCCACGTGCGACCGCGACTGCGATCTTGGATGTCGCCGTTCCGAAGCCTTCCAATCGACGATTGGTTTCTGTCTTCGACCTGGACCGATCTCCCGGTTGACCGTCGACCCAAATTGCTTGCCGATGCACTGTCCTGGCTTGCCGGCGCTTCCCAAGCGCCCGACGTCTTCCGCGCCATTGTGTTCGCACTCGGGGACCTCGACATTGGTCCGCGGGTGGGATCGTATACGCCCACCGAGCTGCATACACGGCTCAGGGCGGAATTGCGGCGAACCTTGAAGCAGGTTGACTTGCTCACCTTGTCTCGCTACGTTCTCGCCGATTGCCACACTTCTGGTGACTCCAGACCGGCATTCGAGTGTCTTGAATTTCGCTTCCGCCAACCAAAGGCAACTTTATCACACTGCGAACACGCCCTGGCAGCCAGGGTTAAGGCGCGGCCCGCCTACATCTCACCTTACGAGCTTGAACATTTGTACTTCCCGGGCAGCTCTCGTGTACACCAACCCAGGATGGCGGAGTTCCTCCTACCATATATCCTGCAAGCGGAACACTACCTCCTTGACGTATTGGTGGTTCTAGCACACAGGTACAGGGCGCATCTCCGGCCAGGAGACTCTTTCAATTTTCAAAACCTGGAAGCACATCTCTTCCGAGCTCTCGATAGCGAGAAGCGGGAGGCATATGCTACAGAAGTTAATGTACAGTGGCGATAGGCTGTTCATGATCGCAACTCTGATCACGCGTAGGTCAGATACGGTGGGACCACGGGACCTATCGAGCTCTTGACGTTCCTCTGCTGTCATCCCAGCATCGATGCCATCACCAAACCAACCGCGATCGAGCTCATAATGGAGCTCCTGTATAATCTTCCTATCTGCGAACACCGATGCCTCGCCTATCTTTTTGGGAGCAGCGAGCTTTGGCAGGTTGCCTGGAAGGACAGAAAATGGTCTTCGTATTCCCTATCGCATATATCTTGGTGTCTTGAATACTCTCGTCGACATCCCAGCTCAGCCCGTACGCAGTCAGACGACCGACATTTCGATCTGGTCTTGGCACGCACTTCGGTGATGCTCCTATCTCCACGGCATGGTCTAATCAGTGAGTTCCTCTAGTTTGCACATACCGAATGCGGATGATTTTAGGTGACTACAGCGAGTCCGTTGTATTCCTATTCGACTATCTTTGTCAGCAGCCTCCACTGGACAACGCTAGGAGGCTCAACGCTATCAGCCTTATTCTTGAGAGCGTCGCGCTTCTCCGTATTGTGGGCATGCCAGACTATCTCGATTACCGCGAGAAGCCAGTCAACTGTGGCACTGCGATCCTCGCGACGATTATCAGCGAGTTGGGTAGACATCTTCGCGATGGCGCTACCGATCGCGAAGGGGAGCAGCTTTTGCAAGCTCTGATATTTACTGAGGTCGAGGGGGAGAACGGAGAATCTCTCACCTGGGACCTCGGAAAGTGGCTACGCACTCAGGCACCCGCAATTCTGAAGCAATGCCGATCCTCGGCCACTGCGATGCAAAACGTTCACGAGGCACTGGTCGAGCTATATCCGCTCTGCGAGGCCAAAGACGAACTGCGCGCCCAATGGGATCGGATAGGATTGTCAGGGCTGTGCCAGCCTGACACCTTCCTCCGCGGAGGTATACCGATAGGCGCGCATTCTCGCTTACATAAGCGTAGCGGCCATCACGGATCCCTTGGTCAGGTGACCGGACAGGGAACTCCGAGCGCTCCGCGGAGCACGGAGGTTTTGTCAGCTCATCCCTGGGCGCTCGGTCAGCGGGGCCCGAGGGATCACGGACCTTGTCACCTCGTGATCTCGAGGGCACCGCTCTCATGAAACCCCTGTCGGCCTTTCGTCCTTTTTCATTTGATCTTTCATTTCGGACCCATCTAATACACAGCCATATCTCCAGTATATAAACTCATGTACAATATCCTAGCTCTCCAGTTTCGAAATCAACTTCGGTTCCCACTTCGACTCCCCGGACTCCGCGCTGGGTCACATCTCGTTCTCGTAACTCCCTCGTCGCTCTCCTCGGTCTCCGCGGTCGCCAGACCGCGGCGCCATCCAAATACATCTCGACCTACGCCATCTCCTCGTTCTCCGCGTCGTCACCAACGGGCATCAAGGACTCCACGTACCGGTGTGTCAATAACGCACTGTGTAGTGTCTTGTCTCCGCGGACTTTCACGGAGGCTTGATATTACTTAATACCCTCCCTGTGGGGCACGGCCGTAACAGTATTTCGAAACTCGAGTACGCTCGAGTCACTGTATGTCCTTTGGGACACGACGTCAAGTACAACAAAACTCGCAAGATCTTGCACCACAAGTCAACTCGCCGGACCGCATCCTCCGAGAAGCAAACCGACGACGACGACAACAGAACCAGCAACAAACGCCTGCCGCATCCTCATCCGCGGCACCCGCGTTCTCCTCGCCTTCGACCCTCACCACTCTCACTCCCTCGCCCTCAGCAATGTCTTCGCGTGGATCAGTCTTCGGCTCGGCTCGCGTCGACTCCGAGGACCTCGAGGACGAATCGTTCTCGCCCACGCCTACGGCAACCTCGACCAACCACTCCTCGACGGTCACACCAACCCCGTCGTATCACTCGCACATCACTGTGCGCTCCTCCTCGGCATCTCACCACCCGCCAACGACGACTTCCTCGTCGTCCGCGGGGTCCTCGATCCCCAACTTCGAGAACCTCGGGCAGCTCCCGTACTTCGCTGCCATCCCAAGCTCCCACAGTGCGTCTCCGTCGCTCGTGCACGTTGACCCTTCCGTGCACTCCGGACAAGCCGCACTGCCGGGCATTTGCATGAACCCATTTTGTGCAAACCGCTCCCCGCACCCGCGTCACTCTTCCGCGAACTCCTCGGTGGCTCCCGGGCCGGGCCCGCCTCCTGGCGGACCTCCTGGGCCTCCGAGCGGTAGCAGTGGCGGGGGCGGAGGAGGCGGCGGTGGTGGAGGCGGTGGTCCTCCGAGTCATCACTCCTCGCATCACTCGTCCTCGCACCACTCCTCCTCGCATTTTTCGTTCTCTGTGCCTCCGGCCTCGCACCACACTCCTTCGCACTCGGTGCCCTCGGGCAGCCACTACACCCCGCCTTTCCCACCTCCGAGCTCTGGAGGGCCTCCCTCGGGAGGCGGCGGAGGTGGCGGTGGTGGCGGACCGCCCTCGGGCGGCGCGCCTGGTCCTTTTGACTTCGAGCCTGCAGTTGACGACGAGCGTCGTCGCAACCAATGGATCGACAACCTGGTCGCCGCGCTGCGGCCGCACTCCAAGATCAAGGTCAAGGACCCCGAGACGTACGACGGCGCGAAGCCCGAGGACCTTCGTCACTGGCTCGTCTCCCTGGAGAACTACTTCCTCGGAGACCTTCGCACGTATCAAGAACACCGCAACCGCATCATCACCGCGTGCTCCTACCTCAAGGGCAAGGCTCAGACCTGGTACGAGGGATACGTCGAGTCCATCCTCGACGGTCAGCCCCCCGCGTTCTTCGCGTCATGGCTGGACTTCAAGGCCGAGCTCAACGCGGTATTCGGCATTCGCTTCCCGCGGGATGTCGCCATCCAGAAGCTCAAGAAGCTGTTCATGAAGGAAGACCACACCGTCTCGCAGTACGCTCTAGACTTCGAGCCTCTTGCACGCCAGTCCGGCTGGGACGGGCTTGCCCTCGCTGATCGCTTCTACGAGGGACTTCCGCGGCGCATCAAGGAGGTCATGGGAAACCAGATCGCCGCGCGCCCCACGGATCTCACGCGCCTCCGCGCATGGGCCCTCGCCATCGACGCCAACCAGTGGAACTCCGGCGTCATCAAGAAGTCCTCCGCGGACTCCTCGCACTCCAACTCGCACTCGAACAACAGCAGCAGCAACAACAACAGCAGCAACAGCAACAAGAACCGTTCCTCGGGCTCCTCGAACAAGAAGTCCTCGAACGCTCGCTCTTCGTCTTCCTCGGCTCCCGCGGCGACACCCTCCTCCAAGTCGTCAACTCCTCGCTCCTCCGCGCCCGACCTCTCCGGCAAGCTCGCCAGTACCGGCAAGCTCACCGACGAGGAACGCGCGCGTCGTCTCAAGGAGAACCTCTGCCTCTACTGCGGCAAAGCAGGCCACTCGGCCCGCGACTGTCGCAAGGCCGCGCATAACCGCGAGGTGAAAGCGCGCGCCACGGCCTCGTCCACTCCGGTTTCCTCGGCTCCCGCGGCGCCCTCGGGCTCCGCGCAGTCGGGAAACTAGAGGGCAGTTCTGCCCGCGTCTCTCGGCAGGACTGCTCCGACTACGAGGGACGTAAAATCACTCGGTTGAACGCTGCCGCGCTCACCGATCAGGACGCACTCATTATACCCCTGTCTTCAGATCCTGTACCCACGTTTCGCACCCTCGTGGACTCGGGCTCCGAGGACAACTTTCTCGATCTCGCTTTCGCTGACTCCCACGCGCTTCCGCGCTATCCGCTCGACCGGCCTCTCCGGCTGCGTCTCTTCGATGGGTCCTCCCGCGGACTCATCTCCCATTTTGTTACGCTGCCAGTCCGGTTCCCGGATGGTACGCGTATGGCCATCAACTTCCTGCTTACCAAGCTGGACCCGTCTTGCTCCGCCGTGTTAGGACACCGCTGGCTACACCGCTACAATCCTCGGATTGACTGGTTTCATGGCCGCATTCAGTTTAACACGCAGATCTCGCCTACGGTTACTCATGACTTCGCTCATGGGTTCTCTGCGGATGACTCGGATTTCGCCTCCGAGCACGACCCTCGTACTCCGCGCGCTCCGCGCGCTCCTTCTGTCCCCGCTCCTACCCTCAACTCCGCCACTCCGGCACTCTCCGAGACCGCGCTCCGCGCGGCCGCCGCTCGTGTCGACGTCCGGTTTATTGGCGCAGCCGCCTTTAACCACGTCCGGCACCAGCGCGGGTCTCTCGTCTCCGCGATCTATGTGCGTGACCCCGTCTCCGCGGCGCGCTCGGCGTCCGCCAACCCCGCCTCGGAGACCGGGGAAGGCATTCCGGAGGTCTATCACGACTTCTTGGATGTCTTCTCCAAGGAGGCGTCTAACCGCCTCCCCGAGCATCGCCCATACGATCTCAAGATCGAGATGGAGGACGGCCAAGCTCTGCCGTCAGGTCCGATCTACTCGCTCTCCGAGCCCGAGCAGCGCGCTCTCCGCGACTACATCCAAGAGAACCTCGCCAAGGGCCACATCCGCTCCTCGTCCTCCCCGGGCGGTGCGCCTGTTCTCTTCGTGAAGAAAGCTGACGGCAGTCTCCGGCTGTGCGTCGACTACCGCGCTCTCAACAAAATCACTCGCAAGGACCGCTACCCGCTCCCGCTCATCAGCTCCGCGCTGGACCGCCTTCGCTCCGCGAAGCGGTTCTCCAAGCTAGATCTCCGCGTTGGATACTCTAACGTGCGGATCGCCGCGGGGGACGAGTGGAAAACCGCCTTCCGCACGCGCTACGGCTCCTACGAGTACCTTGTCATGCCCTTCGGTCTCAGCAACGCTCCCTCGGCATTCCAACGCTTCATGAACGACATCTTCTCGGATCTCCTCGACGTCACCGTCCTCGTGTACCTCGACGACATTCTGATCTTCTCTGACGACCCCTCGCAGCACGAGGAGCACGTCCGCGAAGTCTTGCGCCGCCTGCGCAAGCACGATCTCTTCTGCAAGCCCGAGAAGTGCGAGTTCCACGCGGACCGCATCGAGTTCCTCGGCTACATCATCTCCGCGGACGGCATCTCGATGGACTCCAAGAAGGTTGACACCATCACGAGCTGGCCTCAGCCGCGGAACGTGCGTGACATTCAGTCGTTCCTCGGCTTTGCCAACTTCTACCGCCGCTTTGTCCACGGCTACTCGGACATTGTGGTACCACTCACGCGGCTCACAAGGAAGAACACTCCGTGGAACTTCGATCCTCGGTGTGTACTCTCCTTCGAGACGCTGAAGGCCGCCTTCACGCGCGCCCCTGTCCTGCATCACTTCGACCCCGTGCTCCCGCGGATCGTCGAGACTGACGCCTCGGACTACGCGGTCGCGGCGATCTTCTCGCACCTCCTGCCCGACGGCACGGTGCACCCCGTCGCATTCCACTCTCGCACGCTCACGCCCACGGAGCTCAACTACGACACGCACGACAAGGAGCTCCTCGCGATCTTCGAGGCCTTCCAGCTGTGGCGACACTACCTCGAGGGCGCAGAAACGCCAATAGACGTCGTCACGGACCACAAGAACCTCGAGTACTTCAGCACCACGAAGATGCTCACACGCCGGCAAGCACGCTGGTCCGAGTACCTCTCGCAGTTCAACTTGCTCATCCGCTTCCGCCCCGGACGCCTCGGAGGAAAGCCTGACGCGCTTACCCGCCGTTACGACGTCTATCTCAAAAGGGGGGATAGTGGCTTCGCCAGTGCTAATCTGCAGAACCTTCGACCAGTCTTCTCGCACGAGCAGCTCATCACGTCGCTCCGCGCGACCTACGCGGAACCCATCTTCCTCCGCGCAGTCGTCCTCATGGACACCGAGTCGCTCCACCGCGACATTCGCTCCGCGTACGCCTCGGACGAACTCGCGAAAGAAGTCCTCACCAAGCTCGGCTCCGACGACCAGCCTCACTGGACCAAGTCCGCGGACGAGTTCTTGCTCTTCAAGAACCGCATCTACGTCCCGGACCACGCGGACCTCCACCTCCGCGTCCTCCGCGCCAAGCACGATCACCCTCTCGCGGGGCATCCCGGCCAGAACAAGACGTACAAGATGATCTCCCGCGAGTACTTCTGGCCGGAACTCCGCGGATTCGTGCGAAAGTACGTCCAGTCCTGCGTCACTTGTGGCCGCAACAAGCCACGCCGTCACAAGCCCTATGGGAACGTTCAGCAGCTCCCCATCCCTGTCCGCCCCTGGGACTCCATCTCCATGGACTTCATCGAGAAGCTCCCGCCATCTCTCGGCTTCACCGCCATCCTTGTCATCCTCGACCGTCTCAGCAAGCAGGGCATCTTCATCCCCTGCCACGACGAGATCAATTCCGAGGAGCTCGCGCGCCTCTTCCTCCTCCACGTCTTCAGCAAGCACGGCGCACCCGCGCACATCTCCTCGGACCGCGGCTCCGAGTTCGTCTCGCGCTTCACGCGCTCCCTCGGAGCACTCCTCAACATCAAGATGCACTTCACCTCCGGACACCACCCCGAGGCGAACGGTCAGGTCGAGCGCACTAACCAGACGCTTGAGCAGTACCTCCGCATCTACTGCAACTATCAGCAGACCAACTGGGCCGAACTCCTGCCCCTCGCGGAGTTCACGTACAACAACACGCCCTCGGACACCACGGGCATCTCGCCCTTCTTCGCCAACAAGGGCCACCACCCGAACCTCGACGTGTATCCCGAGCGTGATATCACCTCGGTGCGCGCGAGGGACTACGCGGTGGACATTCACGAGTTGCAGGTCGAGCTCAAGAAGCAGATCGCGCACGCGCAGTCTCGCTACGCGGTCTCCGCGAACGCTCGCCGCGCTCCACCTCCCGCGCTCTCCGTGGGTGACCGTGTCTACGTCACCGCGGAGCACATCAAAACGACTCAGCCCACCAAGAAGCTCGCCTCGCGGTTCCACGGGCCATTCACCATCATCGCCCAGCCCGGTCCTCAGTCATACACCCTCGAACTCCCGCGCGATCTCAGCCTCATCCACCCAGTCTTCCACATCTCCCAGCTCGAGCCATACCCACCGGACGAAATCCCCGGACGCATCTCCGAGCCACCCCCGCCAGTCATCATTGACGGTGAGCCCGAGTGGGAACTCCGCGAGATCCTGTGGTCCAAGCTGGACGCGCGGAGACGCAAGTGCCCACTCATCTACCGCGTCCGATGGCTCGGCCACGACGATCGCGTGGACGAATTTGACAACATCCCCGCGACAGATCTCGAACACGCACCTGATCTTGTCCGCGAATTCCACGAAAACCACCCAACTATGCCAGGTTCCTATGAATTGTTCCTCTCATACATTAACCCGTGAAAACCCATCTCGTCTCATGTCTCGCTCCGCGCACTCCTCGCTCTACCGCCTGTACTTCCCCATGGACTCACACATCTCGGCTTCCTCCATTAATTCACGCCTCGGACCCCGCGTTTCCTGCACTTAGGATACACCGCGTCTCGGTCTGTGGTTCAAAAGCCTGTATCCCATTCCCCCCAAATCTTATGATGTTTCCTTTCCTCGGATTTCCGTTCTCATTGATTCCTCTAAAATTTTCTCTTCTATTCCACTATTTCTACTTCTACTTCTACGACTCATCATCATCCCTCAACGTCTCCTCAATCTCCTTCACCATCACCCTCTCTTTCCCCACCACCTTCCTCGGCCTCGGCTTCGACGCTCCGACCCTCTCCGCGATCGCGCGGAGCAGCACCTCCTGGCGCCCGAGAGCCTTCGTGTTCTCCGCGACAACCTCGCGCAGACCACCAATGGCCCCGCTCAGGGCAACGAGACGCCCCTCGTGCTCCACGGAGGCGTCCTGCAGCTCGCTGACGGCCTTGAAGGTTTCCGCGATCTCCTCCGCGTACTCCCCGGCGCTCGTCTGCATCTGCCCCAACACCTCCATCACGCGCGACTCGTCCGCGGAGGGCCCACCCGTCATGCACTTGAGGTGCGAGACGGCGCATGAGGCGCAACCCTGCGCCTTCGCTCCGCGGCCCTCGAGGTCGAAGCAGACGAGGCGGTTGATCTTGCAAAAGATGCAAGCATTCTCCTGCACCAAACGTCAGCGCGGACCCCTCGGATAACAAGGCTGAAACGTACCCGGATTTCGCCCATAACCTCCTCCTCGTTGCCGAGTGCGATCTTGCTCATCTTGCGCAGGAGCTCGCGCTCCTTTTTCTTCCGGGTCGCCTCGTCGAGCTCCTCGTCGTCCTCGCCCTCCGACTCGACCACCGCGCTCGACTTCTTGCCGCGCGGCGTCACGGAGCCCGAGGAGTCGGCCTTCTCTTTCTTCTTCTTCGCGCGCGCGTCGGCCTTGAGCTTCTTCAGCTCCGCCTTTTCCGCGGCGCTGGCACGAGCGCGCTTCTCCTCGGCCTTGCGCTTCGCTTCCTCGTCCTTGCGACGGAGGCGGTCGATCTCGTCCTTGTGCTCTACGACCTACGCGCTGTTAATCCCGCGGACCACGCGGATCCCGATACGACTCACCCATTCGGTCCAATAGGCACTCAGCTCGTCGGCCACGGCGCTGAGCGCGTGGGCGCGCGCCACCAAGTGCTCCTTCGCGCTCTTGAGGTCCTCGGCGGCGGCCTCGATCTGCATGTCGCGGTCCATGTCGTCCTCGTCAAGGGCCTCCGCGGTCTGGTAGGCCTTGTCCTTCTCCGCGACGCGCTTCTCCGCGAAGTCGCGCGCGCGGAGGGCCTTCTCCCACGCGGAGACCCGCGGCGCCAAGTCGGCACGCTCGTTGAAGAGCAGACTGGCGGCGTCGACGTCGAGCGGGATGCCCGAGGCCTGCACGAACAAGTCGGGCAGCCTGACGGTGGACATGGTGTGCGGGAAGCGGGCGAGCTCGTCTTCTGACAGTTCGACCCACGGGGGCATGAACTTATAGCTCTCTCCCCGGCGCTCCCCAGCTTCTTTTATCCGCGATCCGACAGCCTCCCGTTCACCCCTCCACGGCGTCACATTCCTTGGCGATCGTTCTAGAAGCCCGCGGACGAGTCATCTCCGCGCATCGAGTCACAAAAACTCTGATAAGGACGACTTCTCCATTCATTCGCTTATCAGCTTCTAGAACCCTGCGCAATCTTTTCTCCGCATTTCAAATTCGTCACACCTTCACTTCGGGTTTCCACGGGATTCCATGACCTTCCATCAGGTCCCTCGAGGGCTCGGGACCTAAAGGGGGGATACTGTCAGGGCTGTGCCAGCCTGACACCTTCCTCCGCGGAGGTATACCGATAGGCGCGCATTCTCGCTTACATAAGCGTAGCGGCCATCACGGATCCCTTGGTCAGGTGACCGGACAGGGAACTCCGAGCGCTCCGCGGAGCACGGAGGTTTTGTCAGCTCATCCCTGGGCGCTCGGTCAGCGGGGCCCGAGGGATCACGGACCTTGTCACCTCGTGATCTCGAGGGCACCGCTCTCATGAAACCCCTGTCGGCCTTTCGTCCTTTTTCATTTGATCTTTCATTTCGGACCCATCTAATACACAGCCATATCTCCAGTATATAAACTCATGTACAATATCCTAGCTCTCCAGTTTCGAAATCAACTTCGGTTCCCACTTCGACTCCCCGGACTCCGCGCTGGGTCACATCTCGTTCTCGTAACTCCCTCGTCGCTCTCCTCGGTCTCCGCGGTCGCCAGACCGCGGCGCCATCCAAATACATCTCGACCTACGCCATCTCCTCGTTCTCCGCGTCGTCACCAACGGGCATCAAGGACTCCACGTACCGGTGTGTCAATAACGCACTGTGTAGTGTCTTGTCTCCGCGGACTTTCACGGAGGCTTGATATTACTTAATACCCTCCCTGTGGGGCACGGCCGTAACAAGGATATCCGGGGCGACCGGGCGATATCGTGAGTACACCTCGTTCGTGACGCAGGAGGGGGTGTTCTCACATTTTCCACCCAGTTCTCTAACCCATTCCTCGAGCTTGGCGCGTTCTTCGATCATGCTGAGGCTCCTCGCGCGCGTCCCGGACTTAAAGATATAGTGAGTATGATCCTCTCTCTGTGCGTCGGAAGGTTGCTCATCCTACGAAGTTCGACGACCCGTGGTTGGACCTGACCGAATTCTTTGACGGCGCGGAAGACGGGAACTATTGGTGGCCTGACGCGCCCTTGGAATGAGCTGGATTCCACGGTTTTCCACTGGCTGGGTATCTTGTTCATGTACTCAGTCCGCCTGCCCGTCACGCCAGCACAATGTCCATCTTGTACTAGAATAAGTACTTCGTAACGTTCAACGGGACTTGGGATCGAGCGTGCCTGAGGCCCGCCGGGATAGAGTCAAATGCGCATGTTGCTCGTCGATATCGCCAATCAGTGCGCTCACCTCAGACCGCGAACGCGTATACCCGAGCCGCGCAACTGCGAGCAAGTGCAGGATCGACTCAGGCCACGCATCCGGTCGTGAACGTCCAGGTTCCCGACCGACAAGAGAATCGCCAAAGCCGCAATAGTATACGCTCCGTCTCCTCGCGCCACTGCGTAGCTTTTTACTAGAATCGGATCGTGGTATTAAGCGGCCAGCGATACCGGGCACGCACGCGCAGGCGATGCGCTCGACCACTCACTGTCTGTTTGGCCCCGCGACGGGCGGGCCGACCATGCAATGATCCAGGTTGAGATATTCCCGATGAGACGCGCAGTGCTTCACTGATCAGAGCGTCCTGAGGCCGCTCGGCGTCTTCGAAGCCGTCAAGAGGAGAAGCGACAATCCAAGGAACCACAGAAGGCACGGGCGCGGAACACATTGCAATCGGGACTGGAGCCGCGGTACCGAGAGGACGATGTCTGGCGCGAGCGCAGGAGAGCGGCGATGTCCTCCAGGATAGAGAAATCTAGCACGCCAAGGACGATCTTCCAGCCTGGGTGCGTTGCTTGAGACTCGGTGGATCATATGTACCAGGAGCACCTCTGCCATCATTTCGACGCACCAAGACCGAAATGCGGACGGAGAGCATGTAAAGAGACGCCCAGAAGTTGGAACTGCCGTATTTATACCAATATGGCGCGGCACAGTCGAGTCTGCGCGCCCAAGAGCAGCGCGCGGGTCCAGGGCACAGCGACTGCGAGGGGGCGATTTTCTTGCTGGCCGGGATCACGTGCAGAGCCCGGCGTCTCGAACAAAGGTGGCGCGACGTGTCCCGTGAACCTTTGCGGCAGCAAAACCTCGTCTACTCGATATTGTTGAGCGAGAGGGAGCAGGAGGCCAAGGAACAAAGCTTCCGGCCCACCTCAGGCAGGGGTGACGGAACGAAGTTAACCCTATTTTAGGTATGAGTAAAATGAGGTTAACTATGTCAGTGGTGCAACCGACTGCAATGTCGGTAGGTCACCGTGAGCGCACCATTGGGGGCACAGTGGCCTCGCACCGCCGTTGCCATCGTCCTCGGGGGTACAATCGCCGCTCCAGACCGGCGCTTAGCACCTAATTACCGGACACCGGAAGTGACGCGCGGGAATTACTCAGTATCAAACAATTCCCGCGCGTCACCCCCTCGGACGCGGGCGAGGGTACCCCCTTGGGGGTTTTTTCGCGCCCGCGTCCGCGTCCGATGGGTTAAGGGGGTACCCCCCTGGGGTTTTTCTGCGCCTGCGGCCGCGGCCGATGGGTTAGGGGGGTACCCCCTGGGTTTTTTCGCGCCCGCGGCCGCGGCTGATGGGTTAGGGGGGTGCCCGTGGGTTTTTTCGCGCCCGCGTCCGCGGCCGCGCATAGGGGGTACCCCCTGGGTTTTTTCGCGCCCGCGGCCGCGCCTGCGTATCGCGCCGCCAGAAAGCGCCGATCGTCGTCCCCCCGCCGCCGGAAAGCGCCGATCGTCGTCCCCCCGCCGCCGGAAAACGCTGGTCGTCGGCGCCTCGCCATCGGCAAGCGCCGAGCGTCAGCCGCGGGCGCGGGCGCAGGCGCGGACAGATAATAATGTCTGCGTAATAGATCAGCATAGGAATACCATCTGTTAGCAGGTCTATGATGTCTGTGTAGTAGATTCATTTTAAATCCCTCCGTTGACGGCTCTGAACTGTATGATGTCTGTGTAATAGATTCAAAAAGTAAATCTTGACCGTATGATGTCTGCATAGTAGATTCAAAGAGGGAATCTCGACCTTATGATGTCTGCGTAGTAGATTGAAATAGTAAATCCCAATAGTTCGACGACGTCGGACACAGGCAGGGCAGGGGCTCGGGCTCGGGCTCGGGCCTGGGCGCGGGCACTACAATCACGAACCTGTTTGTGTAATGGTTCTCAATGTTATAGATCTCAATGTTGGCATTGCCACGGCAACTGTTGTAGGGTCCTCAACATCTCATTCAACTAACACTTCATATTTGGGGAAGACAGACATCAGCACAGCCAGAGGGAGGGGACAGGTGCACGGGCACGGGCCACGGGCGCGGGCACTGGCGCAGGCAGAGACACGGCTACTTGCATTCAAAATGGGGTCCGGGGAGTGTAACAAATGCGATCAAAAAACAAGAAACGGCAAGGCGAGTGACTCAAGGGGATCCAGCCCCTGTTTCTCCGCGGCGCTGCAGCTCCATCCCGACATCTTCAAAAAGCGCGGCCATCCTAGGGCCCCTGGGAAAAAGTAAGCCTGCAGGCCAGACGCTGTCCGCATATGCAACAAGGTGGAGCTCGCTAGAGCTCAAGCGGGTGAGGTCTGCATTTGGGGCACTGGCGGTCACAATCGCAGCAATGATGTGCTGATTGAGAAGGCCGGCCGGCAGGTGGAGCTGCCTCTGCTCTGGGACGCTGTGAATCTTGGCCATGGCACCCACAAGCCGCACCCGTGGACCCTCGAGGTCAGGGTACGTCGTCTTGAGCAACGGCGGTACCCGCGGCGCAGCGGCAACCGTGTCCGTGCCCGGGCTCGCGCTCGCGCCCGTACCAGAGCGATGAGCACCAGCGCCAGTACGATGGCTACGGTGTGCAGAAGCGGAGGAACGAATGGCGCTGGTGCTCACCTTGGCCTTGTTCTTCCTCGGGGTGTCGCCGTAGTTGATCTTGTTGGCCCGCGGTGAACTGCACGGAACTTGCAAGGAACCAGCTAAGACTGCTATCTGAATCAAGGAGAACTACTATGAAGATGATCACTACTAAGAATGAACAACTCCAAAGAAGAACGGCCGCTACTACTAAGCTACCTAGTGCAGAGCACACAGGAGAATCCCAGCAGAACGTAGAAGTAGATGTATAGAGGGGAGAGTGGTCACCACGAATCGTTCCGCGAACGGGATTCGATGCTTGGGGACGGACGTTCAGAGAAGCCTGGGTTCCGCGCAAGCGAGTATGAAGTTCAATCCACACACACGAAGTGGAGGACGAAGTTGGTTCGCACAAGCGAGAGACGGATGATGCACAGATCGACGAACGAAGTGCGCACCTGAGAGAG
Organism: Auricularia cornea; assembly: GCA_030578095.1. Taxonomy (NCBI): domain Eukaryota; kingdom Fungi; phylum Basidiomycota; class Agaricomycetes; order Auriculariales; family Auriculariaceae; genus Auricularia; species Auricularia cornea. The sequence goes on from JARLTE010000007.1 coordinate 6,626,632, forward strand.
ATAGTTGAGGGTCGAGATCGAGAGCTGAGGCCGACGCTACGGCGGAGACGCGAGAGAAGACGAGAGGACGAGGGCAAAGACAAGTCACGCGACGCGATTCGCGGAGACGCTGACCGCAACGACGCTGAGAGTGAGGGAGGTGCCGAACTCTACCCGGCTCGAACGGGACTCAAGTTGCAACCGAGCCTCAACCAGACCACTGGGCTGCTCTCACCGGGCTCGATACCGGGCTACGACGTTGGTCAGGAAGTACTAGAGATTGAGTGGGGATCGCCTTCGGGCTATATACATGTGTGAATCCAAAATCAGGGGTGGGAGCCCCGTCTGCCTTTCCGGGAAGCGAAGACACGTACATACGGTCCATGAACTGCGGAAACACAGCGAACCGTCGTTTCTCCGTCGCTGGAGCCAATGAGAGCGCGCCGAACGAGTCATAGAACGCGACCGAAGGTGGAGGAATGACTCTGCCGATCGTGAACGGCGTGGCAAACGAGGGCCGGGTGCGTGATGGATAATCTAGGCTGTGCCGAACCTCGCGCTAGGGTCCGGGATACTGGGCGACCGGGCTCGAGATCCACAGTGCCAAGTGAAGGAAGGGCTTTGGGACGAGGGCTAGCCTCTGCCGTGGTGTTGCCGGGCTTGCGCGTTCGTCGTACGTGCCAGGGCGCCGGTGCAGCTGACCACGCATCGCGTTCGAGAATGTCCCATTGCACGCGTTCGCGCAGATTCCGCAGCGTCGCTCGTCGATCCAGGAGAGTGCTGAGTGCCGGGGGAGCCGAAGAGGGGGCGCGCGAAGGGAGTTCGCGGCGTAGTTCGCGGTGAGCGCACGGCGCTCGCAGATGACGCTCCTCGAGTGAATGGATATGAACCGCCGTCCTTGTGTGCGCAGGAGCGTGGAGCATTGCGTGAATCGTATGTAGGAACGCGTCGCCTTGAAGTTGGGGGAAGGCGAGGGAGGCGGCGAACCGAGTTCGCGCTCGCAGTTCGCGCTCGCGGGTCACGCCGGCTGGTCCCAAACCGCATACACGGTGCACGAACGAGCTCCGTGCTACTTGTCCTGCGTACCGTTGGCTTGAGCCTTGTCATCGCGCACTTGAATCGAAGCCGGGAGCGTGTTCGCGGTGGTCGTGTTCGTTCGCCGGCGTCGGTTCGCGCTGAAGTTGTACCGTGATCAGAGGCGAATTTGCGCAATTTTCGAGTGGGTGGATTTCTGCCCGATCAGCGGGCGCAAGCTTCTTGACGGCTCGCCCGCGCCCTCGCCCTCGCCCTCGCCCTCGCCCTCGTCATCGCCCTCCCCCTCATCGGACGCGGGTGCTGGGGCCTTGGCGTTGGCGTTGCCCTTGCCCTTGCCCTTGACCGGCGTGACGGGCGTCTTGTCCTTGGCGGCGCCGCGAAGCTTCTTGGGCGCCAGCCGTTCCTCCGCCTCGGTCTCTGGCCCGGCAGCCAGCTTGCGCTTGTTCGGCAAGGCCGAAGCGCCTTGCGCAGATGTTTCCGCCGCTGGGAAGGCGAGGGAGGCGGCGAACCGAGTTCGCGCTCGCAGTTCGCGCTCGCGGGTCACGCCGGCTGGTCCCGAACCGCATACACAGTGCACGAACGAGCTCCGTGCTACTTGTCCTGCGTACCGTTGGCTTGAGCCTTGTCATCGCGCACTTGAATCGAAGCCGGGAGCGTGTTCGCGGTGGTCGTGTTCGTTCGCCGGCGTCGGTTCGCGCTGAAGTTGTACCGTGATCAGAGGCGAATTCGCGCAATTTTCGAGTGGGTGGATTTCTGCCCGATCAGCGGGCGCAAGCTTCTTGACGGCTCGCCCGCGCCCTCGCCCTCGCCCTCGCCCTCGCCCTCGTCATCGCCCTCCCCCTCATCGGACGCGGGTGCTGGGGCCTTGGCGTTGGCGTTGCCCTTGCCCTTGCCCTTGACCGGCGTGACGGGCGTCTTGTCCTTGGCGGCGCCGCGAAGCTTCTTGGGCGCCAGCCGTTCCTCCGCCTCGGTCTCTGGCCCGGCAGCCAGCTTGCGCTTGTTCGGCAAGGCCGAAGCGCCTTGCGCAGATGTTTCCGCCGCTGGGGCGGCTGCAGCCTGCGCCAGCCTCAACAGCTCCTGCAGGAACACCGGGTCCAGGTTGTTGATGTCGATGAGCCCCGGTTGCGGTGCTGCAGCGGGCGCCGCGGCGGCGGGCTTTTCGGCGGCCTTGGTTGCGGCGGCCTTCTTGGCCGCCCTGTCCGCTTTGACCTTGTCTGCGGCGGCCTTCTTGGCGGCGGCCGTTTCTGCGGCGGCCTTCTTGGCGGCGGCCGTTTCTGCGGCGGCCTGGTCTGCGGCGGCCTTTTCCGCGGCAGCCTTTTCCGCGGCGGCCTTCTTCTCTGCGGCCTTCTCCGCTCGCTTTTCCTTCGCGGTCTTGGGCTTCGTCGGGGACTCGGGCGCAGGCGCAGCCTCGGGCTCCGGCTCGGGCTCCGGCTCGGGCTCCAGCTCGGGCTCCGCCTCGGGCTCGGGCTGAGCCTCCTCGTCAGTGTTCTGCTGACAAGAACAGTGAGCAATAGGAGCAAAGAAAAACCATGACAACATACCCCAGCAGTGTCGTCGTACTCATTTCGACGGGAAAGCCTGCGGCGCTTGGGCGGCTGCATGCTGTTAGCACATGACTCCTGAGCGCAGAGAGCGTACACACCTCGGGCTCGGCCTGCTCCTCATTCTCCTGGTTCTCCTCCTCGAGCGCGTGTTTGCGCTGAGCAGCCTTCTTCGCCGGCTTTGCGGGGGACTTTTTGGGCGAGGGCGCGACCTCCTTGACGCCTGCCATGCGGCTCTTGTCGTCCGAGTTGACGATGGTGCCGCCGGTCTTGCCAGCCTTGCTGCCAGACACGCCCGAAGTCTTGTCCTTGGACTTGGCCTTGGCGGCATTGGAGTCCGCGCCCGTGCCCGCGCCCGCGCCCGATGTCTTGCGCTTGCCCGCTGCACTGCCCTTTGCCGCGGGAGTGGCTGAATCGCCAGCAGTGTGGAGCCAGGACCCCACATGCGACGGCCGGCTTGACGGTCGCGAAGGCTCGCGAGGGGAAGAGGGCAAGCAGGGAATTGAAGTCCGACTCAACCATCGGACGACTTTCAAGGCGGCACAAGCCGCTGGTTGGATCCTCGCAGATCATCGCTGTCAGAACGGACTTCGCCAAATGTTCCTGCATCTGCCCGATCCAGGATCTCAGTTTTCCGTCGTCTCTCACCTCCAGTTTCAATTCTGCAGTGATAGAGAGCGTAAAGCTCGTCGGCAAATGTTTCCTGCTCCTCCAGGTCACTCTCGGTCTGGATCAAAGGGCTCAACGCGCGCGCCCGGGAAAACAGAGTGCCAATAGGTCTACAGCAGCAGTATCACTTTACTCACCCAGCTCATGATGAACGGGCACCATGCCCTCCATAGCGCCTCAGCGCACCGATCGTGGGCTCCTGAGCGTCGAGAAACAGCCTATTCGCGTTCTTTGACAGGGTGCTTCTGCAGTCGCGGCTCTGCGAGGCTTCCTAGACGGGCAATGACGCAGTCGCAGGCGCCTGGCGTATCTGCGACGTTATCTACGCGCTGATCGTCTCGTCGGCTTCGGGAACACGAGGGTGCGCCACCGACGTCCTCTAACATGTCATGGATGCTGTAGTGCAGAACACGTTTTACTGATGTAATGAACAACGGGGCGGGGAGTGCGAGCGACGTACAGGCAATGGATGTGGAACAACCTCGTGAACTCCTCCGGCGTCATGTGCAGCTTGTGCTCGACGAACTTGCGAGCCCCGTGCGTCCAGTGAACGCGGGACATGCCCTCGGCCCTTGCATCGATGTCCGGGCGCGAGCCGCAGGTGAGCAGCAGCGTGTCGTGGTCGTTGATGCCGGCATTCCAATTCGCCTGCAAGCACAAGTTAGTCGCGTGACAGAGGCGCGGGCCCGGGCGCGGGCAGGGACACGGGCGGGGGAGCAGACGTACGTGGTAGGCCTCCGTCTCGAACGCTTTCGTGAACTCCTTGCGGCGCTGGGCCTCGGTGACGCTCCCCTCCTTGAAGGGATGGCTCGCCGAGTGCTGGGCGAGGAGTGAGTCCATGTAGACGCCGCCCTGCACCTTGTGGATCCTATTCCAGCATTCGTTGACCTCCGCGAGCGTGTACGTGTTGCCCTTGTTGCCGAAAAGCTCGTCGAGGTCGCGGCGCAAGGTGTAGTCTAAATTGGAAAGGTCAGAAGGCGGGAAAGGAACAAAAAAAAAAAGAAAACATACCCGGCTCCTTGTTTTCGAGCCAGCGCCGGAAGATGGCCATCCTGGACGACTTGTTGGCCATGCTGGCGCTGCTCACCATATCCGTTGTCGCTTTGGAGACGCGCTCTGGTGACACGCCCGTCGCGCCCGCCACATAATTGGTGAGGGAGCGCAGGTGCACCTGAAGGCGACCCAACACCTCGAGCTCCTGCTCGCTGACGCGCCCACGGCCGCGCACCGCGGGCCCAGTCTTCTGAGGGTCGCGCTTGGCCTCCAGCGCGTTGATCGCGATGACCAGCTCCTTGAAGTTGGTCTTGATGTCGGCGAGCGCGAGGTAGGGATAGTTCGCGAGGCTGGTGTCGGCCTCCCAACGGTCCTCGATCTCGCTGTCATTGTCTGACGGCTCGTCATCGCCCTGCTCCTCGTCGTCTAGCTGCTCCAGCTCTGCCTGCGGTGGCGGTGTGTGGCTTGGCGCCGGTGCGCGCAGCTTTCCGGCTGCCTTTTCGGACAGCGGTTGCGGCGCCGGAAACGGTGATGGCACAGGCACGGCGGCCTTGGGCACCGACGCGGCGGCCGTGGGCGCAGAGGCGGCGGGCGCGGGCGCAGGCGCAGTGGCCTTGGACGCGGCGGCGGCGGCCTTAGGGACTGACGCGGCGGCCTTGGGGGCAGAGGCGATGGGCGCGGGCGCGGGCGCAGGCGCAGTGGCCTTGGACGCGGCGGCGGCGGCCTTGGGGACTGACGCGGCAGCCTTGGGAACGGACGCGGTGGCCTTGGGCACCGACGCGGCAGGCGTGGCGACGGACGCGGCGGCCTTGGGCACCGACGCTGCGGCCTTGGGCGCGGCCTTGGGCGCAGAGGCTGCGGGCGCGGGCGCGCGTGCGGACGCAGTGGCCTTTGGCGCGGAGCCCGCGGTCTTGAGCGTGGGCGCGGCGGCCTTGGGCACTGACGCGGCGGCCTTGGTCGCAGAGGCGGCGGGCTTGAGCGCGGGCGCGGGCCTCTTACGCATCTCGTTTTTTGCGAACGGGTCTGCGCCCGTGTCCGACTCGTTGGACGCCTCCGGCGAGAGCGCCCCGGACGGGCGCACGGTGTTGTCGGACGTCGCGCGCGCCCGAGCCTGAGTGACGGGCGCGGGCGCGACCGCACGCGCCGAGGCCGGGCGCTGTCGAGACGTCGCGGGCGGAGCGGGCGCGGGTGGGGCGCCAAGTCCCTCGAGGCGCGGACGGGACGTGCGCGCAGGCGCGGGCGGGGACTTCGGTGTGGGCGCGGGCCCGTCTTCCCCGTCCGATTCAGGGACAACCTGGGGAAACAGTGAGCATGGGCAATAGATGGTATTGGCTCCATTACCTGTTTTTCCTTGCCCTTCTTGAGCGGCGGCAAGGGGGGAGCCTCCTCCTCGTCCGAGGACGGCGCGGGCATCGAAGACGTCTTGCGCCTTTTCTGCGCCTTTTTCTGCTCCTCCTTCTTCTCCGCCGCGCGCAGGGCCTGCTGTGCAATAAGCGCCATGGGTAAACCACCATCCACAGACTTACCTCGCGCGTTGGCTCGCTGTCGGACACCTCCTGGGTGCTCTCCCTGCGCAGCACCTTCGTCGGGCTGGTCTCCTCCACGTCAGAGGGCCTGCGGTCGACGTAGTCGCTGTCGGACGCGTCCTGGGTGCCGGGCAGCATCTCGGGCTGCGCCTCGTCATCGGTGAACCCCATGCTGGGGAACTGCGTGTACTTAATATGTAGTGAGTGATTGAAAATAAGAACAATAAAAAAAACGCACCGGTGGGCCCGCAGGGTCCGCGAACGTGACCTTGCGAGGCTGCTGCTGCTGCTCTTCCTCCTCGTCGTCGGCGTCGTCGTCGTCGACGCCGACGTCGAGAGTGCTCTGCACCGCGCGGACGTCCTCAGACCCAGTCTCGGGCTCGAGGACGGCGGGCACGGCCACAGGCGAGGTCGCGGGTGGCGGCGCCTGTTCCTCGGTCTGGGCCTCCAGCTGGTCGTCGGCGTTCTGTTCCTCCGATTCGGGGGACGCAGGCTCCGGGTCCGCCTCGCGCGATTGACGCTTGGCGCGGCCGCGTTTTTTCTTCCTATCGTCGGCAGCCGCAGGCGCAGGCTCAGGCGAGGCCGACTGGCGCTGCTCCTGGGCCTCCACAGCTGGCTCTGAGCTCGCAAAGTTGCGCCCCTGCAGGCGAGTGAGTCACAGGGCGTGGCGGGCGTGTGCCACGTACCTGGGGACGGCTCACATTTTTTTTCGTGGATGCGGCGGAGGTCGGCCTGGAGGGCATCTGCGGCGCGTCAGCGCAGCCCTGGACGCGCTCAGAGGCGCGGACGCACGGTTGATGGGCGGGGCGTGGCTGGGTGGATGCGGGGTGCGGGGGTGGTTCGATGACGGACACGGGCAAGGACGGATCGCGGAGTTTGAACTCCGCATCCGGCCGCGAACCCACCCGCCGAACATGGCACAGGACGGCAATAGAGCCCGGTCCTGTGCCCCAAAATTCACAGGGTCGCGTCTTGTGTCGTAAATGCTCGCCCGAAGTAATTTATTTGCGATTTAATTCATTGAGGCGCGAGTCTCAGCCTTGGGACTTCGTCAACATGCACTCCTGGCCGCGTAGCACGCCAGGGACGGCGTCTCACGTCTTGCCTGATAGTGGTATAATGTGCGGCCCGGCCGTGCGCAACTCTGGAACACCTCTGATGCCAGATAGGACTGTGCGTGCGTTGTGGGAAACATGATCTGTACGAAACGCGCCCCAATAACGCGTTTTCTGACCCTTAAACGTGTGCACATCGTGGAGGGGGTCTGTTAAAACGTCCCCCAACCGTCTGTAGGATGCTCGGTATGGTCCTCATTGCTGGTCAAGCGAGGCAGTTCCGGTGTACTTGTTGCAATAATCGGCCTCCTGCACTCCTTCCGACCACTTCAACCATGGACCGCCCTACTTTCTGTGCTAGACTGTGTGGAATGGGATACAAACCCACCATAAGAGTGAATCAGATCGTCTGAGTGCCTGTAGCCCGTGAAATATAGCTTATACTGGTTGAGGGGTGAACAGGACCAGCTTCAAACTTCATATTCTCGACCTCCCATCGCTTCCAAGTGGTTTTCTGGGCTTGGGGGTACTTCGCATATGTTGAATACACGATTCCAGTGCTCGGTATGTTGTCTAGGGTTGTCAGAGTCGCGCCTCGGATCGCGGATACGCCCGAGAGCGGAACCGCTGAGACCTATCAGATGCGCGCAGAGGCGCACTGGATGCGCCTAGGAACAGTATGGCGGAATGTGCCGAGGAGACCGAGGAGAACAGTGTCGGGGATGTGCTGGATGAGCGGAGGAACTCCTAGGAGGCCGAGGAGCGAGGAGGACGAGCGAGGAGGTGAGAGCGGAGGGTTGGCGCGCAAAGGTGACAATAGCGCGGAGAACGCGGAGGACGTCGGACAGAGAGCGAGACAAAGTGTGGAGGAGCCCTAGGGCCCCACGGCCAAGCGGGGACCGAGGGGTCCGAGGAGGAATATCAAGTAGAAGCGGTGTGACGAGTTCTTGTTGATTTTCTGGCTGAAGAATTGTAGTCTACATCGCGGAGTATATATAGAGGACAAAAGAGGCAGTGCCGGCAGATGACAAAGTCCGAGGGATCACGGAGCAAGGCAGTGTGCTGACATGAAAGGCCGATATGCCGACAGGGGTGTGATCGGAGATGAAAAGGGGAAATGAAATAGTACTGCGGAACAAGGGAGGCAGTGTGGGGATGAACAGCATGACCAAGCAGGGAGTCTGGGAGCAAATATAGTTCCGAGGAACTCCGGGGAGCTCCTAGGGGTAGGATGTGGCACGGATGTGACAGTGCCCCCCCATTAGCGACGAGCCCTCGAGGAGCTTGGGTAGGGAAGAAGGGTGGAAAAGTATAGAAAAAAAATTGATGAATGAGCGCGGAGAGCGCGGAGGACATGGGAGATGGCATGGGGCATGGAAGGAGAAATTCCGAGGAGAACGAGGAGGAACACGGAGGGATGTGAGGATAGGAAAAATAAAGCAAGAAAATGCAAGGATGAGAAAAGAAAAAATGTCATGGGCAGCGCGGAGAGCGTCGAGGGAAAACACAAGTCCTTGAAAATGGAAGAAAATTAAATGGAAAAATCGCGCAGAAAACCCGGACTTCCACGGGGATAATGGAAGTGAAGCAGAAAAGGCCGCGGAGGCCTCGGAAGAAAAATGCAGAAAAGAAAAAAATGGAAAAGAAATGGAGAGGACTCCGAGAAGTCCGAGGAGGGCGTGGAGAGGCCAGAGAATGAAAAGGATGGCCGAGGAGGAGGGAAAAAAATTGCGGAGGTGGAGGATGGGGATGGACAAGGACAAGAACATGGACAAGACCTGGACAAGACAAGAGCATGGAGAAATAACACACCGGAGGCCTCGGAGAGGCGCAGGCCGATGCCTAGCTAGGGGACCCGGGGGGACCTAGGAACAACGAGGGCAGGGTCGGATTGGCGAGTTGCTCTGAACCTCGTACATCTTGAAGATGCGCGGTGAGGTTGCTTGGCGGTGCCGGAATCGTGGCTGACAGGTTGGACCAACAAAAGACGCCGAGAGCGCGGAGATTGCGGAGGTCGCGGATGGCGGGTGCGTGCACAAAGGCAGCCGAGGGTGAGGAACTGGACGAAACCAGAGGCTCAAGACACATGTCCTACATCCTGCTCCGGATTGTCCAGAGGGTGATGAGGTGTACATGCGGGACACAGGCAGACTGGTCCTAGGGGATGCCGAGAGTGCTCCGCTGAGTCCAAGGGGATCGGGGGTCGCAAAGCGAGGTTGCCCGATACTGCCCGAGGAGTGCGCGCGGGGCGACAGCCAGAGATGCCAGGTGACGGCGCGCATGAAAGCGCGAGGTCCGAGGCGAGGGGACGAGGAGTCCGAGGAATTAGGCGAATGGTAGATGAGGACAAGACCGAGCGGACCGAGGGGCAGGAGGGATAGCGGCGGTGAGGATGGCGGAGGTCAGTGCAGGGCAAAAACAGCAGAGGTGCACGCAGAGCGGAATCCGCGGAGGGTGCTGCAGTAAAGCGAAGGCTGAAGAATTTTGCTGAGGTCTGAGGGCGATGACTGGCTCCAAGGAGTCTGTGGAGTGGGAGCCAGAAAATACTGTCAGAGTCACGCCTCGGATCGCGGATACGCCCGAGAGCGGAACCGCTGAGACCTATCAGATGCGCGCAGAGGCGCACTGGATGCGCCTAGGAACAGTATGGCGGAATGCGCCGAGGAGACCGAGGAGAACAGTGTCGGGGATGTGCTGGATGAGCGGAGGAACTCCTAGGAGGCCGAGGAGCGAGGAGGACGAGCGAGGAGGTGAGAGCGGAGGGTTGGCGCGCAAAGGTGACAATAGCGCGGAGAACGCGGAGGACGTCGGACAGAGAGCGAGACAAAGTGTGGAGGAGCCCTAGGGCCCCACGGCCACGCGGGGACCGAGGGGTCCGAGGAGGAATATCAAGTAGAAGCGGTGTGACGAGTTCTTGTTGATTTTCTGGCTGAAGAATTGTAGTCTACATCGCGGAGTATATATAGAGGACAAAAGAGGCAGTGCCGGCAGATGACAAAGTCCGAGGGATCACGGAGCAAGGCAGTGTGCTGACATGAAAGGCCGATATGCCGACAGGGGTGTGATCGGAGATGAAAAGGGGAAATGAAATAGTACTGCGGAACAAGGGAGGCAGTGTGGGGATGAACAGCATGACCAAGCAGGGAGTCTGGGAGCAAATATAGTTCCGAGGAACTCCGGGGAGCTCCTAGGGGTAGGATGTGGCACGGATGTGACAAGGGTGTACTTCTCGGCCTGGTGGTGGTTGGTGAGTTCAGACCCCGGCACACACATTGAGACATGTTACAGCGTATCAAGATCCATTTGTGTATCGTGGAATACATGTTTACAAAGCAGAGAATAAAAGTAACGAGGTAGAGACAAGAGTCCGTGCTTAGACAGATGTACAGACACAAATCCATTCATAATGGCTACCGAGGCGGCAAGCGCCCAAAGGCCTGGCTCATGCGCGGGGAGGACGTCTCCAGCCGCGGGGGCGATGTGGCGTACGCTCCAGACATCCTTGAGCGATAGTCGAATGCCCCGGGCGCCCTGATACTTGGCCTCCCTGAGCAATGCCAGTATGAGGTTCATGACAGACTATATAAATGCGTCAACAGCGTGAAGACGGCGGCGAAGGGACGTGCGTACCTTTCCCAAAGTCCACCCCTGGTCCACGCTGTTTAGGACGCCATAAAGGTCGATCCTAAGGTGCTTTACCCAAACTGCAGCAAGGCCCCAGTTTTCTCCGTCTCTCACGGGCACCAAGACAACGTCGCGCTCCCAGAACCGTGTGCCGCTCACTGAGGAGAACAGCCGCGACGCGACCTGACCCTCTGCCCATGTTGCATGGCACGTGGGATCGAAAATCGCGATGTGGTCGGTGTTGTCGGGAAACTCGAGGCTGACAGCCGCCAGTGCCGCGTAAAACACGTCTCCGGTGAGCCGTGACGTCTTGAGGAACTGCGCCTGGCCGGCGACGGCAACGCGCAGCGGTTTGAGCCTTTCAGACGCCGGACGGCGGAGGGCGGACACGGGCGCGGCCACGGGCGCGGGGACTTGCGCTGCGTCGTCCAGCCAGGTGTCAACATCTGCATCATCAAGCTGAATGAAGAGTCAGCGACCTGAGTAAATAGGCATGCCCGCACTAACCGTTGGGGCTGGTAAAGCCTTCAAAAGAGGTAACTCCTCCTCTGTGGCGGTGTCCGCCTTATCTGACTCTTCGTTATAGTCGGCAGGCATCACAAGCGCAAAAACGTCGGCGATGTCGGCGTCCTCGTCCTCGTCGTCGCTCTCGATATTTGCGACTGGTGCGTGCACTCCAAGCGTGTAATGGCGATTACTGTGAGGCGTAGACGGTGGTGTTTGCAGTCCGACCTCCTCAGTGATGTGTCCTGCATCCTCCGCCGAGGACGCATCTGCATCACCCTCATCCAGCTCTGGCGCATCTCCAGCAGATGGCGGCGCACGTTCCTCCACCGGAAGAGCAGGAGGGGGCGCTGAAACTGAGGGAGCGCTCTGTGCCTGCGCCGGCGTCCGTGTCGCCGCCCGCGCCTGCGCCTCGGCCAATGCGTCCCTCACGACTGAAATCCATCGGTGAGAGGGCGTTTGCAAGCCACTGCATGCTGCTGCAATGTCCTCCAGGCGGGCCATCTCCCGGCGAAGAGATGGCATTAATAGATGGTCTGTAGGCATGTCAGATCGGGTGCAAGCAAATGCAAGACTAAACTCGTACTTTCAGGGTCGTACATGGCCCTTGCAATCGCGCAGCTTTCCAGCGCCAGCCAGTCATACAGCTGCGATTCCTCGCGCGTCAGACGCTTGCGCTCTTCAGTGCATCGATCGAGTGCGAGCTGCGATCGGATTGCATTGCGGACCCCAGGATCTTTGAGCCAGAGCGCCTCGTCGCCGGGAATGCTGGACACCCAGACATCGTCCAGCAGGCTGGGGTCGTTCTTGAGGTCCGTAAGGTCAGTGGAAAGCTCTGGCAGAGGATAGTCCTTGTCCGCCGGTAGCAGCTCGCGAGCCTTTGCGCAAAGGGCATTATAGCGAAGGATCGCCTTGCGAATGGCTGGGGAGCGCTTCTGAATGGAGCGAAGCGTGCGCTGATGCTGCTTTCTGCCTGCTATCCGTCAGAGCCATTGAAAGACGTGTGGGAAATGTTTTAGACGTACCCAAGGCCTCCCCCATTCCACCTGCGGCTTGGTCCAAACGATCCCACTCGAAGAACCGACCGATGAGCTTCTTTCTTGCTATGCATTTCGCGTCATAGGCCATGACAAGCGTGCGGACAAAGTCGTATCCGAACTCGCGAATGGCCAGAAAATCGTCGCCAACATCGAGGGTAACATAGAGGGCCTCGGCCTGGCTGGAAAGCGCGGTATGGCTCTCGCGAAGGTCGTGAAGATGGCGCCGTGCGTCAGCTCGCGCCTGGGCATCCGCTTCAGCTTTCTTGACGGCAGCTTCCGCAGCAGCAATCGAGTCTTCTACAGCGTCGATCTGGTCCTGAAGGGTCATGACGGCCTCAAGCTCCTTTTTGAGACGCGGTGCGGTACCTGGCACAAGGATCAGCGTGGGCACGGGCTCGAGCGCGGGCGCGGGCACGGGCGCGGATGCAGACGTACGACGGCGAACCTCGAGCTGTGTTTCGCGTTGAATGGCCCACTGAGATCGCAAGAATTCGGCCGTACGGCCAGACTCGAGGACGGTGGCCTTCGCAGCCTCCTCGCGTTTGACGAGCAGGACCCACTTCTTGTATAGCCATGACCCTTGATCCTGCAGCATGTTCTCTGCAATCCATTGGATCTGCTGATCGAGTACGATAAGGCGATGATTTTTCTGACACCAGGTGGGTCAGATAAAGAGGGCGTTGTCAAGCACAAACTCACCGAGGCGTGGCGCAAAATGCCAATGAGCTTGCGAAGTTTCGACCAAAGACGCTCCACTCCTTCACCATCGGTAAGCCCGAGCCCAGGCTTCAGGCGGGGGCTGTACACAAGCTGGCACTCCCACTCGTGGGCGTAGGCATGCATTGCGCTCGTAGCAAACATGATCCGCTTCTCGACAGACTCGGGCATGATCGCAAACTGCGATGTAGGACATTAGAACGGTCACGGGCATGGGCGCGGGCGCGGGCGAGGACGCCGACACCGACACTCACCGACTTCATCGTCTTGTCGGCCACACACCCGATGTCGTATAGGGTCATCATGTTGTGCGTGTCGGGGAGGTGCAGCATGAGCCACAGGAGGAGTCCCACGGCGTACTTCTGCTGCTCGCCGGGCGTATCGATGTTGCAGAAGAAGAGCGGGACGTCATGACGGCAGACAATCGCGGCGAGCCCTTTATCGTCGTGCTTGTTGCCGCCGGCCTTCGTACGGGAGCCATCCGCAGCCGTGTGCGAGCTTTCACACTGCTTGAGGGCTGCCTCAGGAATCTCCATTGTGTGCGGCCGAGCGCCCTTCCCACGCAGTTCGTCAAGATCCTCTCCAACCGCGTTGATGAACTCCTTGGGCACGAAGGCCACAAACTCGTGGGCAGTGGCAGGGTCTACGCCAGCCAGGATGTCGCGCTTCTGACCGAAAGTCGCGTCGGTACTGGTCTGCGAGTCGCCACCTCTGAAAAATGACCTTAGCAACAGAATGGACTCTGAAAGCAAACAATACACACTCGAAAAGGGGTATCCCACTCTTTGCCATGGCATGGCACTTCGGGCAAGCACGGACAAGGTACTGAGCGATGTCCTTGCGTCCGGCCACAAAGAGCCCATAACGAGCGGCGACCTTGATCCATCGCAGCCAGGCTCCAGACGCGCTGTTGCCCGGTTGGCCTTGTGCCCGCGCCCGTGCCCGTGCCCGAGGCCTTGTCGCATTCTCCTCAACGACCGGTTGCACTTCCTCTTCCTCTGGAGCCCGCGCACCCACATCCTCTGGCTTCCTGGGATACCATGCGGGCCTTTCTGGCTTCACACGCTCCTCTATTACAACTTCCATATCATCATCGTCAGCGCCTGACTCAGAGTGGAACAGTTGTCTATCCCGAATATCTCCCTCGTCAGGCACGTCCTCAACGGTGGGGAAAGGAACCCTGGCACGCGGAGGGTCCGGAGTGTGATGCGGCGTCGCCGGTGGGGTCAGAATGGCCGCATCGGTGTTGGCGTGAACGGGAATGCGGGCGCGGGCGGGGGCGCGGTCACCGACACGAGCGCCGGCCTTGGCAAGGGCGGCCGCCTCAGCCAACTCCATGAGCTCGTCGGCGGCCTCCAAGCGGGTGCGATCGAGGCATCGCAGTGTACGCGTCTTGATATGTGCTTGCACCGCGTCGTAGAATTGCATGATGTGTAGGAGAATCTTGTAGTACGGCTCTTGTATTGGCTGGCCCTGAACGCTGCTGAGTGAAGTGCCAATCCGCACGAAAACTGCAGACCTTGCAGTTGCGCAAAACGTATCCGTTGGCACGATGCTGCTCGTGCAACGACGCCGCAAGGGACTTGACAGAGTTTCCCCCATGGCGGATCAAGTCTAAAAATAGATTCAGCACATTGATTGAAAAGCCATATCCTGGCATGCAGGGTCCGGAGGGAAAAAGTCCCTCGGCCGCAAGAATGAGGGGAAGAGAAGTGTGAGCACAAATCTTGTATTTGCGGATCTTGAAGCCTGTTTGAAAAATGAGAATCAAACACCTCGTTGCGGTTTTCACAGGAGCTCACTCGTGTGGTAAATGCAAATGACGGCCTTGGTACGCGCACTCTTTGCACACTTTGCGCCGAGGCAACCGTCGACCGGTGGGCCGCTTGCGCAGATGATGCCCGTGGTCGGGTCCGCGGCCGTGTCCGCGCCTGCGCCCTCGACGGCGAAGCGCAGGAATGGATCCACCAGCTTTGGGACCAGCTCGTTCCAGCGCGAGTACTCCTTGACCTTTGAAACGGAAGGCTCATCAGCGTTGGAACGCGTTCTTTTGGGGCGGGTAATGGGATGATAGGTAAACTCGTAGCTTGGGCCAAGAACATCATTGAGTCCGCCGTCGTCGGCGGGTTCCGGTGATGGCGCCCCCGTTGACAGCTGCACTGTTTGCGCCGCCTGTTGAAGGCTGTCCTCCTGCCTGACAGGAGGCGCTGACGCGCTGAAGCGGGCGGGGTACTGCCGATGCGACTTGGGTGCTGTAAAGCGCTTCTTGAGTTTGTTCATGAGGTGGGCAGCAGGATTATCGAGGCCACCACGAATCGGTGCCGACTTTGCGTTCCTCCGCCGCGCCTCGCGACACATGCCGGCCGTGACATGGGCAATGTTGACGGGGATAGTGGGCTGGGGACGCATCGGAGGGCAGGATGAAAACTGTTCTTCCGGATCATCCGGACTATTCCGCTCGGCCGGGGCCGTCCAAACAGCCGTCGGATGCGACACAGGTGGTCCGTGCGCACATTTCCCTCACGCACTGCAACGATCGCGCACAAGTCCTACACACCAGCCTCAGAGGTTTAAAGAGATGTAAAGGCAGACACCGCATGCGACAGATAAGCATGGGGAAATGGCAGGCTGGTGGGCACAGACCGATGCACCGACCGCGCCCGCGACTGTACTAAGTGCCATGAAATTGCGGCTCAGGTGGTGCCCGCGACCGTCTTGGCCGAGTCTGTGTCCGCGCCCGTGCCCGTGGCCGTTCCCATATCATTGTCAGTTGAAGTATAACACAGCAAATGTTGAGGTTCTACTACAAAGAGATCATAGCACCAACATTGAGAATTAATAGATGTGACTGCAGTGACAAGTGGCTCAAGGATGAGACCGTGCCCACGGCCACCTTGGCCGAGCCTGCGCCCGCGCCCGCACCCGCACCAGTGTGTGCAAATGTCAGAACGAAGTAAGATCGAGCAAATAATGAGATCTACTACACCAGCAATATTGACATCTACTACACAAGCAAACAGTGAGATCTACTACGCAGACATCATAGTAGCCACATCGAGAGTGATGATGTATTGGCATCTACTACACAGAGATCATGAAGCTGCCAACATCGAGATCTATTACACAGACATTAGTCCTATTCAGATCTATTACGCAGACATTAGTCCTATTCAGATCTATTACGCGGACATCAGTCCTATGCTGATCTATTACGCAGACATTAGTCCTATTCAGATCTATTACGCGGACATCAGTCCTATGCTGATCTATTACGCAGACATTAGTCCTATTCAGATCTATTACGCGGACATCAGTCCTATGCTGATCTATTACGCAGACATTATTATCTGTCCGCGCCTGCGCCCGCGCCCGCGGCTGACGCTCGGCGCTTGCCGATGGCGAGGCACCGACGACCGGCGCTTTCCGGCGGCGGGGGGACGACGACCGGCGGTTTCCAGCGGCGGGCGGACGACGATCGGCGCTTTCCGGCGGCGGGGGGACGACGATCGGCGCTTTCCGGCGGCGGGGGGACGACGATCGGCGCTTTCCGGCGGCGCGATACGCAGGCGCGGGCGCGGGCGCGAAAAAACCCAGGGGGTACCCCCTATGCACGGCCGCGGACGCGGGCGCGAAAAAACCCACGGGCACCCCACTAACCTATCGGCCGCGGCCGCGGGCGCGAAAAAACCCAGGGGGTACCCCCCTAACCCATCGGCCGCGGCCGCGGGCGCGAAAAAATCCTGGGGGTACCCCCTATGCGCGGCCGAGGGGGTGACGCGCGGGAATTGTTTGATACTGAACAATTCCCGCGCGTCACTTCCGGTGTCCGGTAGTTAGGTGGCGCTTAGGGTCTGCACCTGCCACTGCACCTGCTTTCGGCCGCTTCAAACCGCACGGCTGATGGTGCAGGGCCTGCTACTGCGCCATTACCCTCGACGTTGCGCCCGCTGAGGCCCAATCAGATGCTGCACCTTGCAGTTCCCACAGGCGCTGTCGAGGGGCGAATGGTGCACCCGCCGATGCGCTCGCGGTCCTGCGCCCCAGCGCGCATTTGCTGCATCCGTAAATATTGCTGCGCGACTGCACCATTGCATGCGCGGTTACAATTACATCCGGGTGATGAAAATCTCGAGCTCCAGCGGGTCATACATCCCACCTTCCCGCTGCTCAAGGATGTCAAAAAATGAATCCAATAAGTGCTGAGGCCCTATATCCTTAGCATGCTACGGTTCAGTCAATCCGGGACGCGCATCGGGCGACGAAAACAGCTGCGCCACCGGGGGTGCGATTCGCTGTCCCGGCGCCATTGGCTCAATCGGTTCTGCTGCGCCGTCGATGGCGCCGTCGGGTGCAGTGCATTCGACCGTGGGATTTCTCACGATCGGCGGCACTGCAGGTCCATAAAAGAAACCCGGCATAGCAGGTGGTCTACGGTACGAAGCAAATTTCTTGACCCGTCAGACGACGCACGGCCAGTGTAGTTGGAGCTTGCGATGTGCATCTGGCATGACCGCTGCCGCCGAATCCGCAGGCGTCATTAGCTCGCTCAGAATCAGCTGCGCCGTCGATGGCGCCGTCAGGTCCAGAGCATTCGACCGTGGGATATCTCACGATCGGCGGCACTGCAGGCCCAGAAGGGAATCCAGTGGCCGAACTTAGTCTTCCGTACAAATTCAGTGAACCTGACGACTGAGCATGGCCAATGTAGTTGGAGATTGCGATGTCCGGTTCCGCGGCCGCCATCGCTGCACCCCAGGTAACCAGTGTCCAGAGGCCTGAGGCCCCAAGATCAGACCAGTGATGGGGGGCCTCAGGCCTCCATCAAAGTGTACAGCCACAGCCGTGCAGTCACCGCCCAGCACGCTGGGAAGGCACCTGGGCCGGCTCAGACCCTTCTGCAGCTGCCGACAGCTGTGCATTTGGCCTGACACCGGCGCTAAATGCATCAAAGCGGTCACCGCTCGGAATGCCTGGCAATGACACCTCAGGCGTAGGCATCGGAACAGAGTTAGACCACTTTTCGACCCCCCGAAAAGTGGGTTAACTTTGTCAATGGTACCATCGATGGTGAGCACCCAAGTGTACCATTGACGGTGCAGGATGGTGCTGGTTCCCCACCATTTCCATTGGATTTCGGGGGCTTTTAGATGCTCCAGACCGGCGCTTATTCATTATTTTCACCCTTACCATCGGTCCCAGGCCTCAAAATGGTGTGATGGATGGTGGATTTTCCATGCACCCTCACCATTGCCATCCAATTTATGGGCTACAGGGGTACGGAATTGCAGCACCAATAAATAAAAATCCTGCTCCACCAGCACCATTGCCAGTTGGTCCATGCATCAATGCACGGTTAAATTGTGCATTAATGGTGCAGCTGCTTGTACCATTGCATCGGTATCAAAACCAATGGTACAGCACCATTGCTTCGCACACCCTTGCCGTTACCATTGCAGCTGCATCCAATGCGGCTGCTGGCAGGGATTGCCGTACCCAGGGTCCGATAAATTGGGTATGCTTGGCGATTTTTAATTATCTCAGTAGAAAAAGAGAAGGATTCTCTCCATTCTCGTGTGTTTGAACTTGGAGCCGCTGCAGCCGCTAGCTTGCAATTTACCAAATAGATTCAGGTTTTGATTGGGAAAATGGCACTGGTGAGGGTAATGGTGAGGGTGTGCAGCGTGGTAATTAATAATTCTTGAATCACGCACTTTGGTGCTGATTACAGTTATTCGTTGAGAGGAGCAATGAATTACATGCTGATAAATGATATATTCATTGCCGCAACTTTACTATAGCACCCCAGGTATAAATTCCAGTATTATACCATTCTGGCATCAGCAATGGTGTCTGTACTAATTTGCGCAGTTATATTCCTACAAGGCGTAACAAACAGCAGTTGTTTGATCATGTGGCAAAGAGCGTAGTAACATGTCCTGCCTACGTTGCCATCAAATGGCAGGTAAATCATCATTGGTAAATAGAATGGTATTGCCCTTGCCATTGCACATGGAGTGGCACCAGTGTCACCATTGATGCACTGGGTGGCACCAGCGTCACCATTGATGTGTCAATTGGTGATAACCTCACCATCGCCACA
The DNA here is from genome assembly GCA_030578095.1 of Auricularia cornea. NCBI lineage: Eukaryota > Fungi > Basidiomycota > Agaricomycetes > Auriculariales > Auriculariaceae > Auricularia > Auricularia cornea. Next base: position 6,645,415 of record JARLTE010000007.1, read on the forward strand.
TGGAATGAGCCCGCCTCACCATTGGCACCTCGAATGGTCACCATTGTGGTCGCCATTGATGTACCAATGGTAGAATGGTACCCGCCTCACCATTGGCATGTCAAGTGGTGTTCACCATCAAGTAGTGTCACCATTACCATTGATGCATTGGGTGTACCACCATCCTTTTTTTTTTCTTTTTTTTTTTCGAAAAAAAAGAAACCGTCTTCGCCATTACACCATCGCCTATTACAAGTTGTCTAATACAAGCCTTTTGCACCATTACAGTCGAATTGTTCTTGCATCTAATGGTACCATTGCTGTTACCCCATTACTGATCAGTTTCAAATATGCTACAAGTTGATTGATGTATTCTCACCATTGCTATTACGCCATTACAGACCAGTTGTTGTCGCATCTAATGTGAATATTTGCACCATTGCCATTACACACTTCTAATGCATGCCAACCAGATCTAATTGGACTTCTAATCGAGTCTTGTTACCATTGGTGTTACCATTTATCTATTGACAAGTCAAGCACTAACACAACTTGAGGCCATTTTGAAAAAAATGGATATCGGAAATCTGATTATGGGATGCTATTCCCACATATTAGGCGAGCCTAATCGCGAAATTCAAGGTCTATATGTGCACCTGGAAAGGTGCTATTCCGCTTTTAATAGTTACAATTAAAAAAAGGGTAGCTACTGATCTGTTGCCTCGATAAGCGCATTTATATAGTAAAACCATCTTGGATAAGGTCTCTAAGAAAGAAAACGTGCTCCATATGTGTGGGGGAGCGAGGGAAAAACCTTTGTGCAAATGCACCTCCTGCTGATGGAGAAGACATTTGCACCCAGAGACTCTAGCACATCCCATTACCCTACGACTTGCTGGGTATGTTTTCCATGATATGGGGACCCATTCTGGACTGTGTGCCTGGTATCCGAAGCACAGGCCCTTGCGCATTTAGGGAATTAGTGGAAATCCCAGAAATTATGCATCTACCTATGTTCAAAGGGTCTGAGACCTCAGCCTAGGCCATCTCGTGCTTCTATCAGGTGGTGTGATACCCTCTAGCAAAATTCAGGATGATTGGATAAGGAGTGGTAGAGATACTGCATGTTCCTTGTGGAATCCCCCCAGTTCTACATTCACCCATTTCTGCACATGCAATGAACCCCATCTTTCAGAGACCATGAGGGTGAGCACATTGAGAGACTCTAGATGACTTTGACACACATTCCAAACATTTCCTCGGCAGAGGAGTGAAATTTCCTGGAAGATGGGGTTCATTGCATGTGCAGAAATGGGTGAATGTAGAACTGGGGGGATTCCACAAGGAACATGCAGTATCTCTACCACTCCTTATCCAATCATCCTGAATTTTGCTAGAGGGTATCACACCACCTGATAGAAGCACGAGATGGCCTAGGCTGAGGTCTCAGACCCTTTGAACATAGGTAGATGCATAATTTCTGGGATTTCCACTAATTCCCTAAATGCGCAAGGGCCTGTGCTTCGGATACCAGGCACACAGTCCAGAATGGGTCCCCATATCATGGAAAACATACCCAGCAAGTCGTAGGGTAATGGGATGTGCTAGAGTCTCTGGGTGCAAATGTCTTCTCCATCAGCAGGAGGTGCATTTGCACAAAGGTTTTTCCCTCGCTCCCCCACACATATGGAGCACGTTTTCTTTCTTAGAGACCTTATCCAAGATGGTTTTACTATATAAATGCGCTTATCGAGGCAACAGATCAGTAGCTACCCTTTTTTTAATTGTAACTATTAAAAGCGGAATAGCACCTTTCCAGGTGCACATATAGACCTTGAATTTCGCGATTAGGCTCGCCTAATATGTGGGAATAGCATCCCATAATCAGATTTCCGATATCCATTTTTTTCAAAATGGCCTCAAGTTGTGTTAGTGCTTGACTTGTCAATAGATAAATGGTAACACCAATGGTAACAAGACTCGATTAGAAGTCCAATTAGATCTGGTTGGCATGCATTAGAAGTGTGTAATGGCAATGGTGCAAATATTCACATTAGATGCGACAACAACTGGTCTGTAATGGCGTAATAGCAATGGTGAGAATACATCAATCAACTTGTAGCATATTTGAAACTGATCAGTAATGGGGTAACAGCAATGGTACCATTAGATGCAAGAACAATTCGACTGTAATGGTGCAAAAGGCTTGTATTAGACAACTTGTAATAGGCGATGGTGTAATGGCGAAGACGGTTTCTTTTTTTTCGAAAAAAAAAGAAAAAAAAAAGGATGGTGGTACACCCAATGCATCAATGGTAATGGTGACACTACTTGATGGTGAACACCACTTGACATGCCAATGGTGAGGCGGGTACCATTCTACCATTGGTACATCAATGGCGACCACAATGGTGACCATTCGAGGTGCCAATGGTGAGGCGGGCTCATTCCATGTGGCGATGGTGAGGTTATCACCAATTGACACATCAATGGTGACGCTGGTGCCACCCAGTGCATCAATGGTGACACTGGTGCCACTCCATGTGCAATGGCAAGGGCAATACCATTCTATTTACCAATGATGATTTACCTGCCATTTGATGGCAACGTAGGCAGGACATGTTACTACGCTCTTTGCCACATGATCAAACAACTGCTGTTTGTTACGCCTTGTAGGAATATAACTGCGCAAATTAGTACAGACACCATTGCTGATGCCAGAATGGTATAATACTGGAATTTATACCTGGGGTGCTATAGTAAAGTTGCGGCAATGAATATATCATTTATCAGCATGTAATTCATTGCTCCTCTCAACGAATAACTGTAATCAGCACCAAAGTGCGTGATTCAAGAATTATTAATTACCACGCTGCACACCCTCACCATTACCCTCACCAGTGCCATTTTCCCAATCAAAACCTGAATCTATTTGGTAAATTGCAAGCTAGCGGCTGCAGCGGCTCCAAGTTCAAACACACGAGAATGGAGAGAATCCTTCTCTTTTTCTACTGAGATAATTAAAAATCGCCAAGCATACCCAATTTATCGGACCCTGGGTACGGCAATCCCTGCCAGCAGCCGCATTGGATGCAGCTGCAATGGTAACGGCAAGGGTGTGCGAAGCAATGGTGCTGTACCATTGGTTTTGATACCGATGCAATGGTACAAGCAGCTGCACCATTAATGCACAATTTAACCGTGCATTGATGCATGGACCAACTGGCAATGGTGCTGGTGGAGCAGGATTTTTATTTATTGGTGCTGCAATTCCGTACCCCTGTAGCCCATAAATTGGATGGCAATGGTGAGGGTGCATGGAAAATCCACCATCCATCACACCATTTTGAGGCCTGGGACCGATGGTAAGGGTGAAAATAATGAATAAGCGCCGGTCTGGAGCATCTAAAAGCCCCCGAAATCCAATGGAAATGGTGGGGAACCAGGCCTGCACCATCCTGCACCGTCAATGGTACACTTGGGTGCTCACCATCGATGGTACCATTGACAAAGTTAACCCACTTTTCGGGGGGTCGAAAAGTGGTCTAACTCTGTTCCGATGCCTACGCCTGAGGTGTATGAATCAGGAGAAATGAAGATGATCACAAAGAGTGAACAATCCTCAAAGAAAGAAGGCCGCAAAGACTACAGCTACTACTACTACGCAAGGGTAACCGATGCGGTCACTAATGCGGTACGCAGAATGCGGTAGAAAGAAAGTAAAGAGAGGGAGAGATGGTCACCACGCAAAGACAAGTATCGTCGATGCGAAGCTTGGGGGACGGACGTTCTATGAAGCCCGAGTACCGCACAAGCGAAGTCTGAGACTGCGTACAGTCGTACTCGATCGACACACAACAGGTGTTCGAGGATACGGAGACAGAGAGAGATTGATGCACAGTTCGTGAGAAGTGCGCACCTGGGGAGGTTGGCCGGAGAATACGATACGCGATGCCGACGCTACGGCAGAAGACGAGAGGACGAGGAAGATGTTCCGCCACGACGGGTCTGAGAGTAAGGACGAGCTCGATGGTGCACGTCTCGCCGGACGAGGAGGGCGTCCGCGCCGCCTCCAACAGAGCCTCGCTCGACGCAACGGACCTAGCGGCAGTTCCGACGGGACTCTGCTCGGCCGCGCTATGGACCTGACGGGAGTCCCGGTAGAGGTCCGCCTATATAAGACGACTCGTGACCCTCGCTGTACTCTAGTCTTTGGATTCTTGGTCTCTCAGAGTCTTTGTGCGTGCACTTGGCCTGGGAGCGTTCCTCCAGCACCGCCGCGCCTCTGGGCCGCGGCGGCGCCCCACCTCTGGTCCGAGGCCTCGGGTCCCACACGTCGCAGACCCTGGGTGCGTGGGAGTAGAGGCGAATACTCCTCATCAGCCCCGGTTCCCCTCCAGAGACTCGAGCGGGACTCCCGTCGGGACCCTCTTGGGGGTCTCTCTCTCTCCGTATGCCTGCTCTGCGCTTCCACCGTTGCGGGCGAGAGTCAAGGGTCGGGTTGGGATGTCTCCTAGAGAGAGAGATGCGGTCCGTGTGAGGGTGGGCTGCGGGTGGTGTTCCACTCGTAGGCTCTCGCTCTGCGCGGTTGCCGGCTGGCCGCAACATAATCCAAAGACTAACACACCATCGCGGCGCGGTGTAACGATGCCCGCGCCGCCTCGCTGCTCCCTCATCCTCACGAGACCCGAGGCCAAACAACTCTCTCCCCATATACCAACTCTTGCTTCTTCGCCACGACCTCTCCCTTCGCACCGCACGGACGACGCGAAGGACTACTACACCTCGCGCACGACCAGGGCTAAGGCTCCCGATGACTGCAACCGGCTCTCTGCTGCGACCCGCACGAAGCGTGCTGCGACCGACGAACGGGTCCCGACACGAGCGAGCGCGCGAGAACGCCGCCCTAGCGAGCGCAGATCCCCGCGCGCACGTACGACAAGGACGGGCAGGGCGAACCCGATCCCGAAGCTGAAGGCACCTCCCATCTTGGCACACGATCGCTCGAGAAACTCGTCGGACGTCCTACGGAGACCCGATCGGGGCTTGAGGAGACCTTCTCCGCTGAGTCTTTTCCCGGAACTTACGAACTTCGCGACCATTTCTGACGAACCATCCTTGGTATTCAAACACAAACCACACGCGCGAACTCTACTTGACAAAAACGAGACATTGGACGCCCGAAGACGGGTCATGAGCCAGAGGCGCGACGAGCGGCGGCAGCGCGAAGGGACTCCTCCAGAGCCAACAACTCCCTCGTTCGCTGCTCCACGAGCTCGCGGGCCTTGTCCACCTCCGCTCGCATCTGCTCCTGCTCCTCGAGAATGCCGGTGAGCTGTCCCACGACGGCACTGACGCGCTCGCGGTGGGTCTCGGAGTCGCTCTCACTCTCCGACTCCACGACGCAACGCGCGTGGGACGCGCTGCAAGCCACGCACGACTGGCCCACCCCACCGTCGCGACCGTCGACGCGCGCCACGCACTCGATCTGGCGGCGGCGGCACCGAACACACTGCGCGATGTGAGTGAACAAGCGCGACCGCGCGGAGGACCGCTCCCACGTACCGCGGGGCCGAGATCATCCTCGTCCTCCTCGCCCTCGCCGGACCCACTGACGGGACCCGGGCTCTGGCCGTCCACCGACATGGCGTCGCCCACCAGCTCGTCGACTTCGGCACCCGGGTCGCCCGGCGAGTCGGGCTCGACCTCCGGCGGAACTCCGCCGTCGCTCAGGTCCGAGAGCTCAGAGCCCTCGAGGTCGCGCAGCAGGAGCGCACGACGGGCCAGCGCGCGATTGCGCTCTTCGAGCGCCGGGAGGCGCGCCAACACGGGGTTGGGGACGGCGGCGTCTCGACGCCACTTCTTCGCGACGGCGACGTCGCATTCGACCCAGAGTTGCTCGCGAACGCCCAGCTCGTCGCCGGGCTCGAACTCGGCGTTACGGGCCCACGCCTGCAGTGCGATGCACACCGCGGTCAAGAACTGCGAGCGGGCCCGGACCCCGTCGCGACCCCGCAACTCGGCCACGAGCTGGGTGAGGCGATCGAAGGTCCGCTTGTACCGTCGAGGGTCTTGACGGGACTCGGGGACGGGCGCTTCGACGACGACCCAGTGCCCCGTCACCACCTCGGCGACAAAGGGGTCGTCCTGGGCGGGGAGGAAGTCTCCGCGGCACGATGCGAGGCCCGCGAGGACGGACGCGCCAAGGGCGAGGTGCGAGTTGAGAGCGTACAGCTCCACTTCGACGGCGGGCGGCTGTCGCGACATGGTCGAGGTCAAGAGTCAAGGACCAAATGACTTCGAAGCTCCGCCACGCCGCCTTTTATATGCCCAGGCACGGAACCTTCTTCCCGGAACGGCAGGGGAAGCCGTCTCGGTGGGGGAACACGTGCGGGATCGCCGCTCGGAGGTGAGACTCGACGGGTTTCCGGTGAGAATCCCAAGGGAGGAGACCGCGGTGGGTGAGAGGCCAGTGGACGACACTCGGCGGTACTGCGATTCTCCTCACCGTGGACCGAGCGGGGCGACGACGACACGAGGGGGGGGCTCGACTATGCGGACCACCGCCGCGCACCCGTCTCAACGCTCACCGAGGATTCTCCCGCTTCTACGGGCCTTGTGGCGGGCGACTCGACCACGAAGGGCCCACACAGCATCTCGACGGCGCTGGGGGTGACGTCGTGGCCGCCACGTCGCTGGAGGAGGATTGACGGCCCACGAGCAAGGCAAAGTGGTACGACTCCCTGCGACCATCGAGCTTGTCCTTAGGGGGGGTTATGTTCCGCCACGACGGGTCTGAGAGTAAGGACGAGCTCGATGGTGCACGTCTCGCCGGACGAGGAGGGCGTCCGCGCCGCCTCCAACAGAGCCTCGCTCGACGCAACGGACCTAGCGGCAGTTCCGACGGGACTCTGCTCGGCCGCGCTATGGACCCGACGGGAGTCCCGGTAGAGGTCCGCCTATATAAGACGACTCGTGACCCTCGCTGTACTCTAGTCTTTGGATTCTTGGTCTCTCAGAGTCTTTGTGCGTGCACTTGGCCTGGGAGCGTTCCTCCAGCACCGCCGCGCCTCTGGGCCGCGGCGGCGCCCCACCTCTGGTCCGAGGCCTCGGGTCCCACACGTCGCAGACCCTGGGTGCGTGGGAGTAGAGGCGAGTACTCCTCATCAGCCCCGGTTCCCCTCCAGAGACTCGAGCGGGACTCCCGTCGGGACCCTCTTGGGGGTCTCTCTCTCTCCGTATGCCTGCTCTGCGCTTCCACCGTTGCGGGCGAGAGTCAAGGGTCGGGTTGGGATGTCTCCTAGAGAGAGAGATGCGGTCCGTGTGAGGGTGGGCTGCGGGTGGTGTTCCACTCGTAGGCTCTCGCTCTGCGCGGTTGCCGGCTGGCCGCAACAGAAGAAGACGAGAGTGCGACGCGGTTCGCTACCAATGCTGACCGCAACACGCTGAGAGTGAAGTAGGCACCGAACTCTACCGGGACCGCACCGGACTCGAGTTGTGACCGAACCTCAACCGGACCACCGGACTGCTCTCACTGGGCTCGAACCAGGCTACGCGTTGGTCAGGAGATTGGATGATGATTGGGGGTGTTGCCTATCGGTCTTATATACATGGGGAATCGAGTCATAGGGGTGAGAAGGGAAATCCTGCCTGTCGGTATGCGATGCGAAGTCCATATGGTCGATGCGCAGCGAATGCGCCAAGTGCGCGAAGGTCCGCGACCGCAGAGCCAATGAGAACGCGAGGCTCGAGTCAGAACGCGGTACCGAGGGTCGAGAATGAGTCTTCCTATCGTCAGCTGGCCTTGTTGCCGATCGAAATGCTTGATGGATCGTGAATGCGGTGCCGATGCGCTGGGTGTTGACGTCGGGATAATGCGAGTAGGATTCTCCGAGGATAAGTCCCGCATGGCCAGGGACCATCGTTCGTCTTGGGAATGACTCCCAGCCAATCCGGAGCGTCGAATGGGCTGACACACCAAGGATATGAGCCGGTGGCCAAGCACCTGCTGGCCGGATGGAAGGTTCGCGAATGTGTCGCCGCGCGAATGCCAGGGCAGAGGGGATGTCGTTGCGCAATCCGAGATAGTCGCTGCGGTCGCGCCAGCGTGGGGACGAGGTCCGCGTTACGGAATGCGGTCGTAGTCAGAGACAGTGCGGTCGTGTCGCGTTCGATGCTCTTCGAGTGCCGCGTCTTGTATGGCAGGTCACCGTGTATGTGCGAGGTTCTCCGCATTGTGGATACGGTGAGTTGTCCGCAGAGCTTCGAGGTTGAGGTCGCGAGGTGAAGACTCGGATGGGAAGCGCGGCTGCCGGTGCGCCGCGGAAGCCACGTCGGCTCACGCCGGAGCGCATTCATGCTGCGTCGCATCCGTCGGTGGTGAGTGTTCCGTGTCGTGCATCGCGCCAAAGCGTCGATTGAGCCGCTCTTGCGCATGGTGGATGCGCTGCCGTGTACCGTGGTGTTGGAGGACCAGTGCGCCGAATGCACAAGTAGCCGACCGTATGCGCATCGAAAGTCGCAATTTTCGGGCGTACCGATTTCTGCCCGATCATCCGCAGGGTACTTTGAATGTGCACGTCCCTGTGCATCACGTTGCGAAGCATCAAGGCCGAAAATTGCGCAGATGCGACCGCATCCATGATTCCTCCGCAGTGCGCCAGTGGCCGTGTAGACGTTCCGCCGCCAAAGCCTGTTTGCTGATGCCGTCACATTCCGCCGCCCGCTTCACGGTGTCGCCTGTGATGTCGGTGGAGGGTCGCCGTATTGGAGCCGCCGTGCTTCTATCACCGAAATAGACTCGAGCGCAGTGAGGCTGATTGTTGATTGAGTACGTGAATCCCGAGGTGACTGCTGCCGGTACAGCTTCCGCCAAGGTTCATGGAAGCCGATCGTGGAAGGTTGCTTGTGGCAATACGGTTGGGACTGTTTGCCCTGCGCCGGGAATCGGGCGTTTGTGGCCGTCGTTGACTCCGTTGAATAGCAACGCTAGGCTATTTAGCCGCAGCGTGCTTGCCGCTCCGTTTCTTCCCACTCCTGTCTTCGTCGCCCATGGCTACTTTCTCGCTCGAGACCGCCGCCCAGTCCGTCATAGGGGACCTCGACCTCGACTTCGAGTATGAGTCGCCGCCGCCCGCCGACTTCAGCTGCTGTATCTTGCCTGCCGACTACGACGACCTCGTCAAGTCGAACCGTCTCCAGCTTGCGTGCGTGGGGCGCAGCATCCCCAAGTCGATGCATAGCGCGCACCCGGTGCCGTTCTTCAAGGTACGTCGTCCGCCGCGCCGCGTCGGTGTCTTGCTGATCGTTCGTGGTAGATGCGCGGCCTTGAGCTGCTCGCCCACCCCTGTGGCTTCGCACTCGCCGCCGCCGTCTCCTATCGCCGAGTTCTCGTTCACGTGCCCGGCAACGCGAAGATGTCCGAGCTCGCCCTCCTCTTGCAGCGCTTCTGGTCCGCCTACCAGTTCGGGCGCGCGTACGCTGAGGCTGCGAAGGACCCTAAGGAGGAGCGCGCTCGCCACGACGAGCACTGGAAGGGGCGCATCGTCGCCGTCCTCAACCGCGACTATCCTTTGTCGTTCCTGCTCAATGCGCCGATCGCCAACCTGATTATCGCGATCGGGATGCGTCTCGTCGCGTGCGGCGTCGACAAGGACGACCTCCCGCACTGCTTTTCGCGCTTCAAGGCGCCCATCTTCTCCAAGGGCTTGCTGCGCTACGACGAGGAGCGCCCGCGTTCGTCGCGTATCCTGGGTTTCTTGACGTCGCAGCCGGCGCTCATTCGCTGCACGGCCTGCGCTGAGGAGTCCGCAGACTTCGTCGACCTCTGCTTCCGTTTCAGCGACGGTGGTCGCTGCTGGTCCTGCTACACGCGCCACAAGAGCGGCAGTGACTGCAGCACACCCGAGGAGGAGACGCCGCTCAAGTCGCCTGAGGTACGTATCGCCGTTGCCGTCGTATTCGTGTTGCTGATCGAATCGTAGGAGGCCAAGGACATTCGCAATGCGGCCAAGAAGCGCAAGGCTGAGGAGTCACCGGCCGCGCCCAAGAAGAAGCAGAAGGTGTCGCCCGACGCGCCGCGTATGCGCCAGCCGCGCCGTTCGATGTGCCCGCTCCGCAGCTCCGTCCCGTGCGCCAGCACCTCTCGCATCGCCGACGATGGGGAAAGCGAGGCCGAGGAGGACGACGAGAACGGCAACTATTGCGAGGAGTCCGCCCCGCGTCATACGCGCGTCCGCATGCCCATCCTCGACGAGACCGTCACCAACTTCGCCATGTCTGGCAACGTGCGCCTCCTCCAGATCTTCCGCAACTTGATGCTCGCCCAGGAGGACCTCTTCAACTACCTCCTCATCCAGTCCTTCTTCAACACGCAGCTCGCCGGTGGCAACATGCCCGCTCCCTCGTCCGTCGAGGCCGACTTCTCGGAGCTCACGGCGCGCATGGAGGCGGAGAAGGATGCCGATGGGGAGGCCGATGACCAGAACTAGTCGCGCTTGCTCGTTTGTTGCCGTCGCCGCTGTCGTTTGTTGTCTCCTTGTCGCCTTCGCATTTGTTCGCCCGCATCGCGTGTACCGTAGTTGTCACCAAATTGAGAAAAGGCCTCTGGCCCTAGATGAAACTGCTGCCCCCTGGGCATTCGTGATGCGCCCACATCTTGCTGAGTAATGACCGGAATCGAAAGTCTTGAGGGAATGATGTTGGCATATGTCGAAAGGAGCGTATGCTTGAATAAATAGATCGAATCTTGCTACTTCACTGCGGGCCGTCGTCCCGCTCTTCTTCATCCGCAACTTCTTCCTCTTCTTCGTCGTCCACCGCCTGGGGCGCGTTCGCGCGTTCCCAAATGTACTGCGGCGTGTTCTCGACGATTTGCTTGACGTTGTAGCGCACGTCCGCCCTCGCGTGATAGAGACGTACACGCGCAGCCGCGATGCGGTCCACGATAACTGAGGAGTCGAGTTCCGCCAAGATATAGGATCCACCGGAGTGCCGTCGTAATACGATGAACGGACCGAGCCAGCGGGGCTTGGGCTTGCGATTGTGTTCCATCTCGATCCGCGAGTTCTTGACCAGAACGAGGGTGCCGGGTGCGATGTCCTTCGGTGCGCGGAGCCCCTTGTAGCTGCGCAGCATTCGCTCTGCGGCGCGCTCGCGGAACCTCTTGACGCGTTCACGCATGGCTTCAATGTCTTCATCCCGTTTCTCGATTTGTCGTGCCCGGGTTGCGATGAGATCCTCCGTGGTCATGGGTGGTTGCATTGGCGGAACCAGCCACGTCGCCTGTTCGAAGTCGAGGGGGAGGATGGGTTCGCATCCATGCACCATGCGATACGGTGACATTCCGAGGTGCCGTTTCGCCGTAACGCGTTCCGCCCAGAAGACCGAATGCGCCTTCGAAGCCCACTTGCTCGGCTCCTTGCCGCACGCCTTCATGAGCGACTCCCGGACGTCGAAATGTTTGTGCTCGACGATGCCGTTCGCCCGCGAGTTGTATGCTGAGATCTTGATGTGCCGGATGCCGTGCTTGATGACCAGGTATTCGACCGCCTTGACGATGTCCGCACCGTTGTCCGTAACGATTTCGCCTACTACGCCCCAACGGCAGAGGATTTCCTCGAAGATGAACCGTCCGAGCGTAGGACCGTTGACCTTCGCGAGCGCTCGCCATTCGGGATAGCTGGCCGTAGCGCATCGTCCTTGCACCATTGCCTTCTTGCCCTCCGATGCGATCGACATCAGCATTACGTCGATGTGGCACTTGAAGAAGAGTCCGGGGATGAAGGGAACCGACTGTGGAATGCGTTGGTGTCCGAGGAGTCGAATCTGGCACTGGTGGCAAGTGCGCAGATACCAGCGAATGTCCGTATCCATGTCGTGCCAGAAGAACCGTTCGCGAATGTGGGCGCGCACCGGGAAGTAGCCTTTGTGCCCCAGCTCGTCGTGGGCGAGGCGCATCTTCTCCAGCCGCTCCGTATTGCCGATGACCACGACCTTGTGTCGGTTGTCGTCACTACGCCGGTAGAGAACGCCGCCGAGAACGAAATACTGAGCCGCCTTGCGCACCAGTCCGTTGAGCTTTTCCCGTGTCATGAGCGGATCGCGGGCGCCAGTCTCGAGGAAGTTCTTGATGTCGGGGAGCTCGCGGTCTCGACGCTTGCCTTTCGCGCCACGAGGAATCCGTGTCTCTTCTTCCGCAGCTGGTGCCTCCGCGATTTCCCGGAGTGCTGGCTCAATGGGTGCATCAGCCGCCGATTCTTCCGTGATCGCCGTTTCGGGTTCGTCCGGCTGCCACACTGCCGTTGCTGCAGCAGTCTTCGCATTCGCCTTGCGTGTCCGCTTTGTCGGTTTCTCCGCCGCATCGCCTTCTTCATCGCTGTTTTCGGGCGAATTTTCGTCGGAGGCAGCCTCCTCCTCTCCGCGGGGTACTTTAGATGGTTGCGTCCTCGCACCACTACGCGTTCTCGCCTTGAAAACCTCCGCAATGAAGACGTTGTGCGATGCGGTTGTTCGAGGAACCGCGTCGTAGTTGATGCCGAATGTGTCCGCCAGGTGCGGTGCGATGCGGAAGACGTGGTTGTACGTCGCGTGCCTGCCGTTGACTAACTCGATCGCGAAGCCGAGCGCCTTGTCGAGCCATTCGTCGGGGTCGTCCGGTTCCAGCTCATCCTCCTCCGCAGCCGGTCTGCGCGAAAGTCCATCCGCACAGGTGTGCTTCGTTGCTGGCACATGAACGATGCGCGGGTTGAACAGTAGAATACCTGCGATCCAGCGGTTGATGGTCGCATTCGGTTGCATGTCCGGGTTGTTGAGCATGCCCTTGATATACTTCCGTCGACTTCGACCACCAGCGAGTGTACACGGTAGATGTACGCTCGGACCGCACGCAGAGCGCGGAAAAGACCGTGGAGCTCGAGCTTCGCCTGGGAGTATCGTGATTCGCGCTCGTTCCAAGTAATCGATCCGTATCGCGCCGGATACCGTTTCTTGTCGTCTCCTACTTGCAGGAGGATGTACCCAACGGCGATGAGGGATGAATCGACCGCGAGAATGACGTCGTTGTAAGAAGCGTAGTCGATTGGCTTGAGGCCGGGCGCATTCGTAATGAGTTCCTTCAGTCGCTCGACCGCCGCGCTGCACTTGTCTGTCCACTCGAACTCGACGTCCTTCTTGGTGAGATGGTACAGAGGTCGTGCTTCCTTGGCGAAATCCTTGATCCATAGTTTCGATACGCCGCACGTGCCGAGGAAGGCGCGAACTTGCGTGACATTCTGCGGGGTGGGCCAATCGAGGATCTTCTGCACGTTCCCTTTCTCCGGGTGTCGTCCTTCGAAGTTGCAGCGGTAGCCCACGATCACAGCTTCTTCTTGCGCGATGATCGCTTTCTTGCCGGAGACCGATGCGCCGGCGCGCCCAAGGCGATGCAGGATGCGGTTGAGCGTCATGGCGTGCTCCCACACAAAGCGCCGGATGCCTTTGTTGTCGGGATGCGTCTGGTACGATCCGTCCGCATTCTTGTAGTACGAACGGCTGCCTTTGCCTACGACGTCGTCGATGAAGCAATTGGCGAAACGCGGAATCTCGTCGAGCAGAATGAAGGTGACGTTCTGCTGTTGAATCGGAACCGAGTTGGTGTAGCCCATGGGCAGGCCCACGTTGCGCAGGACTCCGAGAGGCGTTTGGAATGCCGTCAGATCCCGCGAGGCCTCGTCGATGAGTTGCTGGTCGTAGGACGAGTAGAGGTCGAGCACCGATAAGAGGGTGAATCCGGCGCACTCTTCACTGAACTCGTCCGGCTGCGGAATGAGGCCCGCATCGCGAATGGTATTCTCGTTGAGCGGCTGGAGGTCGTGCACGATGCGGAGACTCTTGCCGTCCTTCTTGACTACGCAGAACCAACTGTTGCGGTACGACGAGTTGCACTCTTCGTACACGCCGGCCTTGATCTTCTCCTTGAGCAATTCGATGAGACCTTCGCGAATCGATGGCGGAATGGGAACGTGTCGCTTCGTCCAGGGTACGTGTGGGAGTACGGCAAGCTTGACGGGTGGAAAGTAATCCGATCGAAAGCGGCCGCGTTCAGTCTCTTTCCATGCGAAGGACTTCTCGTTTGCCGCGATGACGGCCTTGAGGAGCCGCTTCTCCTCGTCCCAGAGGTGTTTGCTGTCATCGATCTTAAGCCTTTCATCCGCTCCTCCGTCATGTACGCAGTGGGTACGACGTCGGGGGGATGCGCCGTAATGGCTGGAAGCGTCATCATCGGGTCGGAGGGCATTCGCCGCACGATGCGATACTCCTCTGGCATGGGAGCGTTCTTCGGATGCACCTTGAGCAGTGCTGACTTGTAGGGGCGCTTTCCGAGGCCGATGGCGTCGCCGGGTTGCTGTTGCCGAGGTTTGTCGCGGTTCGCCACGATGTTGAAGACCGATGCGAAGATGCCGAACCTGAGCTCCCCTTCTCCGCGCGGGACGTATCGTAATTCGCCCAGGCCGACGGGAATGATGCCGGGGTGCCGATACGCTCGATGGTCGCGGTACATACGCAAAGGTGGGGGAACGTATTTGGGTCGCGGTGGCAGCTCGTAGCGCAATGGGTCGCCAATGGTGAGGGTGACTGTCATGGTGAAGTCGCCTGGGTCGTCCTCCTCGACGGACGGCCTTTGGGGAAGGATGCGGTCCGACTCAATGCGCAGCGCATGTAGATGTGGTGCCGGACGCGCGAAACGATCTTGATTGTCGAGCGCAAAGACGTCGATCGGAATGAGTTTGTCGGGGGCCTTGGCATATTCTTCTTGCACAGGGTCCTCGTCTTCGTCGCTCGTGCTGTCGTATTCGTCGGGAGTCGGACTACGGTCGGCCAGGATCAGAGAAACTTCTTCCTCCGGGGCCGGTGCGGTGCCTCTGCCTCTGCGGCGCCGCCTGCGCTTCTTCCGCAACTCCTTGTTACTCGGACTTTTGTGCTCCACAACCTCCTCTATCCTGGCGGAGCTGGTCTCCTGCCGCAGGACTCCGGATCCTATCAATGCCACGGCCGCGCCAGCAACGAGAGTGCGAACCCACGCGGGTGCCCAATCGAGCGGAATAGCCTGTGTCACTGTGAAACCAACCGCAGTCGCGATGACCGGGTCGGGAATCCGAGTGCGAACACCTTGCGAAACGCCCACAAGTTGATCGTAGAAGAATAGGGGTTGTATATTGCGGAACGGGGAGGAGCGCTCTCCCCTTTTCAAAAATCCTTGGGCGAGTCTACAGAACGCGCGAACGCGACTGCGCGGCGCGGTTTGGCGGAACCGGGTATGAGGACTGTCTTCTCCGTATTAGGATCGGTGATCTTGACGACCATTTCGGACGAGGGGCGGTACGAGATTTCGATCGATGCGATGGCGCAGAAAGGAGTGCCGAGGATGAGACTGAAGGGCGCATTCGGTACGACGTGGATCGTACCGAAGAACTTGAGGCCTCCGATGACGATGAGCTGGTCGAGGACCGCACCGAGGGTGCCGGCAACGTTTCCGTTCGCGTCGCGCATGTTGGTGGACCTTTCGGTGTAGACGGGCGCGCCGATCTTGCGCCAAACGCGGTCGCTCATACAGCAGATCGTTGAGCCGGTGTCGATGATCGTCTCGATGTCTTCGCCTGCGAGGGTTGTCGAAATAACCATGAGCGGAAGCGAGTCGTGCGCCGCGAGGTCGCCGGAAGGGGTACGCGGAAGGCGCTGCTCCCAATCCACGACTTGGAAGACGTCCTCGATGTCGGGCGAGTCGCCGTCTGTGCCGTTCGCTTTGTCGATGATGTGCACTTCGCTGACTGGGGTGCGACGCGTCGTGGTGTACTTCTGCACTAGTCGCCGAGTGTCTCCGGAGGGCCTAACAAGCTGACACAAATTTCAGGATAGAACTGCCAAATTTTCCACATTTCTCGGCGCCGAGTTTTATTTTTCGGCGCCGAGTTTTCTATGCCGAAATTTTTCGGGCCGAGTTTTGGGGACCAAAAATGCACAATGAGCAGGATTCGAACCTGCAGCTCTCCAGCCATCAGTTGCTGACTAATAAACCTGGAGCGCTACCACTAGGCCACAGAGCCGATGGTATACCCTCCCCAATAGTGCTCTATGCCTAGTACTTTTTGTAGTATAAAGTAACAAAAGTGTACAAACCAACAACTTGCACACCTTGCTACCCCAGTTTTTTTGGCTTCTGACGTTCCTTAACCTACCCTAACCTAACCTAACCCTAACCCTAACCTAACCTAACCCTAACCTAACCCAACCTTAACCTAACTTAACTGCTATTCAGCGTTTTGTAACTTAATGCTGTTTCCACAGAAAAACACAATTTAAACGTTCCCTAACCTAACCTAACCTTAACCCAACCTAACCCTAACCTAACCTAACCCTAACCTAACCTAACCTAATCAGCGTTTTGTAACTAGAACCTTATTTCCCTTTTGTTCCCTTTTGGGAATAAGTGTGGTACAAACTCGTTTTACGTTTTGAACCCCCAGTTTTGCATCTAAACCTTAATCCTCTGGGTTTTTGTGTTCAAACCTTATTTTTAACGGTCAAAAATATTTTCAAGAATTTAGGGATTTTTCTTACTTGCAACTTACTTGCAACTTGTTGCTTGTGTACAAGAAGTGTTACTTGGAGTTGACTTGGGAACCCTATACATGGCACCATTCCTGGAGGGACACTATTGGCTCTGTGGCCTAGTGGTAGCACTCCAAGTTTATTAGTCAGTAACTGACGGCTGGAGAGCTGCAGGTTCGAATCCTGCTCAATCTGCAATTTTGGTTTCAAAAACTCGGCTGGGAAAATTCGGCGCCGAAAAATAAAATTTGGCGGCCGAAAAAAAAACTCGGCAGTTCTATCCTGAAATTTGTGTCAGCTTGCTTAGCGCTCCGGAGATCGCGAGCATTTCGCGGAGCGATGCAGTGATGGGCGTATCCAGCATGCGGTCGAAGACGCGCTCGGCCATAGACTCGTCTGCGGCGGGCGCACGGTTACGGAATTGAACGCCGTCGCTCTCCATCTTGTCCGCAGTCTTCTTGGTCATCTCGGCGTGCTTGCGCGCCACTTCGTCGAGAGGGATCGGAACGAGTAAGTCGGCTTGCTTCTCGGGACTCCGCGGACGCGGTGCTTCTTGAGGCGGTGCAGTCGATGCCCTCACTGCGGCAGATACCGGCAGGATGCCAGGCGTCCGATCAGGCGGCTTGTTCTGCGTCGATGCGGGGCCCCAGCGGCGCGCCGGAAGCTCGATGCCGTCGAATCGCTTCTTGGGTTGAAAGCGGCCGGTCGTCTCGTAGTTCATGACATGCTCGCGCATTAGCAAGAACGTCTGGTACTCGCGCTCCTCCGGCGTCAGGTCGTCGTCCTCGCTGTGGATGAGAGCCTCGACGTCGTTGGGGTACTCGATCATCATGACTTGGTCGTAGTAGTTCGCGTGTTGCTGCGCCTTCCAGTAATCGTCGACGCGCTTGTGCATCGGAATACTGCGCGGGCCGGGGATCTGCAGTCCGCCTGGAAGCGTCGTGCGACCCATGATGTCCTCCGTGATCTTTCCGGTGCGAATGTACTCGGTGCGCATCGGGCAAGACTTCATGCGATGCGCTTCGCCGTCGCAGAAGATGCAGCGCTCGTCGGGTCGAAAGGGAATGCTTGAACTCGGACGCGGCGTACTGAAACGCGCTTGCGAGTATCCCTGCGTAGCGGTCGTAGAGTCGGTGCGCTGGCCGAGCCGGGCGTCGAGACGCTCGTCGAGTAGATGCGCAATTGATGCGATGAGGCATTCATCAGGCTGCTCCTTCTTGACGGTTGGCTGCACCAGAGCCGAGACCTCGCGCTGTTCAGAACCCAGCGGCGAGTACGCGTACTTCGTTGTCGCACCCGTCGTCTCCGTACTGGTGTTTTTTGCCAGGAAGCGCACCTCCGCTGCGATATCGTCGATCGTGAGGTCGCGGTAGTGTTGATCGGGGTGACGCCATTCGAGTCGCCTTTCAATGCGGCCGCGCTCCTCCGGATTGAATGCGGAGAGGTACAGCTCCTGCCGCTGGTGAACGATGCCTTGCCGCGTGAGCGACTTTTGACAGGCAAGGAATTCGCGCGTATAGGTGCTGACAGCTTCGGGAGACTTGAATGGACCAAGCTCCTTCCACTTCGCGATGCGCTCCTTGAGCTCGTCGAGGGTGTACTCCTTGATCTTGCCGTTCTCCGGATAGAGCTTGAGCACTGCGGTGCGGAAGTCGGCCCAGTCGGAGGCGTCGTCGAACTCGTCCACTTGCATCCACTGGTTGCGGGTGTCGCGGTCGCAGTAGTCAACGATCTTCTTCTTCCATTGGTCTTCCGCTACACCGGCGAGTCGAGCGCGACTCTCGAACGAATCGAGGAACGTTCCGACCTTGAATGCGTCGCCGTCGAAACGCGGTGCGTTCTTCTCGTCGGGGTATGGGAGCGGAACGCGTGGAGGATGCGCTGCTTGCGGTTGAGGTTGAGGGGCCACGCCGGGAGGCATGGGTTGTTGCTGAGCCCGCTGCAGCATGTTCATGAAGAACTGCTGGAACAGGTTGTCGAGCACCTGCGGGTCGGGACCCGGAGGTGGGGCATCGCCTTGCTCGGACATTCTTCGCAGATGAAGTTGGAGTAATTCTTCGGCGAGGATGCGCGGATTGGGTGGCGACGGATTGCGAGGTTCGGGAGGATATCGTCCTTGTCGCGGCGAGACGTACTGCGCTCGGAAGGGCGATGCGGTCGGTGTCGGAGTCGCGCTGCCTTCGTGTTGGAGTGTCGTCGTCGCCGCTGCTCACACAATCAGTTATGAGCAGGTTCAAATGAGACGAAGGCGCCACTCACCGACACGGACCGGAGCTTCATGATGAGCATGCGAAGCGCGGACCAGAGTCGCTCGACGCCCTCCCCGTCCGTCAAGCCCATTCCCCGCTTCATTCGCGGGCTGTACACGAGTTGGCACGTCCACTGATGCGCGTAGGCGTGCATGGCGGACGTTGCGAAGACCAGTCGGTCTGTGAAGCCAGGCGGCAAGACATCATACTGCGACGCGGTCAGCCCGAGCGGCCGCCGCCCCAGAAAGCACTGACCAGCTGGCATGTCCTGTCCGTGATGCACCCAACGTCGTAGTACGCAGCGACCGTCGCCGTTGGCGGGAGCTCCCCAGCGAGCCATTCAAGACTGGCCAGCATGTATTTCTGTCCTTCGCCGGCGTCGGTGACGTTCGCGAAACACAAGGGATGGCCATGTCGGCAGATGAGGGCGAAGACGCCCTTGTCATCGAACTTGTCGCCCTTGACCTTCTCGTTCGTTGCCGTGCCGGCCGTGTGGGACTCTTGACAGGCATCTAGGTCGTCGTCCGGCACGCGTCCTTTATATGTTCCCTTGGTGGGCTTTTTGCCGGCCTCGACGAGCCGCTCCTCCATGTCCGCAATGCGAGCGGGGTCGAGCTGGAACATGTTGACGTTGTTGTAGGGCGGGCAGTCGCCCGCTTTCTCGTCGTGGCGTTGCGAGAAGTTGGCATCCCTGGCGACGTGGAAGTCGCAGCCACTGTGTCATTATCAGCGTCGGTGCGCTGTATGGGCAGATGCTTACTCGTCGAATAAACGTCCATAGACGCTCTCGTTGAAACACGCCGGGCAGCAAGACAACAGGTAGTCGCTCGCCCGAGTGCGGGGCTGAGCCCGGGCGGCTGCCGCTGACCGTTCCGCGCGGGACTTGGCGAACGCGGGGTTCGGTGGGGCGGCCGCCGCCGCGCCATCGCCCACCGCCGCAGACGCCAGTACCGGCTCGCCTGGCGGCGGGGAGACTGGAGGCGTGGGGAGCGCCGGTGTGGGGCCACTGACTTCGGGCTCCCCAGCCTGTTCTCCTTTGAGGTCTGTCCAGGCTTTCGCCCACTGACGCTCTTTATTGACAATATCATCACCTCATTGTCTATCACCCCGCGCAGAATGTCATACCACTGAATTGCAGTCTGAAGTTGCTTTCGAAACCCGTCTGCAAGCTTTTCACCCTGCTTACAGTCAGCGCCTTGCCTAAGTAGCAAGCAGGAGCCTGCGTACCTTCCGATTACGCAGAACGTAACCCTGATCGGCGTGGAAGCCCATCAGAGCGGCGGCCACCGCCGTAGCCGAATCCGCCGAATGAAACCAGAGGTGATAGTAAAAGTCGAGTAACTTCAGCGAGATAACGGCCGGCTTCAGGAGCGGATGGGAAGTATCCCCGCGCGATGAGCTGCGCGGGGAGCGTGTTGTGGGGGCAGGTGAGGAAATGTGCCGTTGTATACTCTGAGCCGGGGATCAGCCGACGCGTGGGAATGGAAAAAAAAATGTGCGCACTGTCCCAATCGACGAGGATGACCTCGCGCAGCGTATCACAGCAACCCGGCATAGTGCAAGGCCCGTGGACCCGGGGCTCTTGCCCGCCCATGCACTCAAGGAACGGCTCTCGAAGCTTCGGCACGAGCTCGTCCCACCTGGCGTACTTGCTGTGCTTCTTCGGCGTGCTTAGACGTTTGATGCCAGCACCACGACGACGGCGACGGCGGGGAGGAGCGACGGGGATTTGAATGTGTATCTCCCGGGGTCCATCAGCAAGCGCCGGTTCGAGAAGGGGTTCATGGGGTCCTTCTGCCATGTTGTCCATGTCGTCGGGGGCGGCGGAGGGCGGGTCAGGCGCGGTGTCCATCGCGCTCGGCCCTGGAATGATGTAGACACCGGGCGGAAGCTGTCGTCGACGCGGCTTCTCTAACGGCTGATTAGACGTTGCTTGACGTGCGCGGCGTGACAGTTTGTCTGTTGATGTCGTCCTGCCCCTGACGTAGGGCGTGCGGTGATGGTGCCATGTATTGCGCTGCGGGCGCTCGGACGGCATTGGAGACGAGGAGGACAGGTGGTCTACGACGCGTCGGTGCGGTTGGGGGGAAAGCGGGAAGGACGGAAGTATCTCGGCATGGAATAGGATTAGACGCCCAAAGAGATTTTAACCGAGGCGCCTAACTTGTGGCGCATCAAGATGGCCAGTGTTTGTCTCAAGTCGATCCAGGCGGCAGCCGCCTGAGCCACGCTCTGCTCTATGATGTTTGCCTGACATAGCAGCGTCAGTAATCATGGAGTTACCTCGACATAGCATAGTGCGGTTTGGAGAGTAATTGGGCTGGTTCGGAGCGTCGGAGGGCGTCGTGGATGAAATGGCGGAGTGGCATATGCTCAGCGGTGGACTGGGACAGGTATCTGGCCGAGTCCCGTTGTTCTCTCGTCACCGAACGCGTTTGCATTTGTATAACCCTTCGGGAACAGTCGCGCCAGAAGTACCTCCGTATGGGGTCACCATCGCGGTTCCAATAAATTATTCGGCGACGGGCGGTCGCCGCCGCAGACGCCGGCACGACGATGGACCGTGCTGGACATCGTCGACGTCTCATCACCGGTACCCTTTAAGAACAGTCGCGCCAGAAGTACCTCCGTAGGGGGTCACCATCGCGGTTCTAGTTAATTATTCGACGACGGGCGGTCGCCGCCGCAGACGAAGGCACGACGATCCAACGTGCTGTGCATCGTCACAGTCTCATTACAGGTACCCTTTCCACCTGTGTATGTCGATCTTCATTGATGTATGGGGTCACCATCGCAGGGACGGTACTTGTGTCTGGATGCCGTGCGGCAGCCGCTCCGAGAGTGGGCAATCATTCCATCCATCCCCTCGGCAGCAGCACCATGCAGGCTGCATTCACTCCCATAGATGTTCTAGTCACCCTCTGTAATGACCTGCGTCCGCGCTTTCTTGCAGGGCGTCCGTCCAGCCAGGCGGGATGTTGGCGGCAGCCGCACGGGTGGCTGTACACTTTGATGGAGGCCTGAGGCCCCCCATCACTGGTCTGATCTTGGGGCCTCAGGCCCCCATCAGAGGTTGCCTGAGGTGCCTGGACCGGCGCCGCCGCCGTCCGTTCGTCCTTCGCCTGTGCCCGCGCGCGGTCGCGCGCCGCAACCGGCGCGTCGTCTCGTCGTCGAGATGCCGCCGGTTCCGCGCAACTGGACGGCGCCCACGCCGCGCCCCGCGCCCGCGCCACAGCCCGCTCCTGCGCCGGGGGCGACATCGGCGACCTCGCCGCCGTCGCCTTCGGATGAGGAGGAGCCGTTTCTGCGTCGTCGTCGTCGTCCCCTGGCGCGCATGACCGCGTCGCGCACGGCGCCAACTGTCGCCCCGGCGCGAGCTCGCGCGCGACCTGAGCGCGGCCGCGCGGCTGAGAAGACGGCCTCGCCGCGTCGGGGGCCAAAGCGTGCTGCTCGTCGTGGCACGAAGGTCCCGCCCGGCGAGAGCAAGAAGGCCGACCTCGAGGCCCGACGCCGCGCTCGCAAGCAGCTGGGGCCGGATGACGTCCCCCTTCGGGTGAGTAGGCTTCGCTTTCGGTTCTCGGCGGGTCGCCGAGGTTGCTAAGGTGGTTTGGTGCAGCCGTGCGAACGCTGCATCAAAAGCGGCTTCGCGGACTGGTGCCGCGACAAGGAGGGGGCGCTGCCGTGCGCGGTGTGCAGCCACAAGCGCCTCGCGTGCTCGTGGACGCAGCTGCGCACGGACGCGGGTGTGGTTCGCGGGCATCGCGGCGTGCGGCGTGCGCTGACGCCGCCCACCGATCCGGGCTCTGCGCCGTGGACGCCGCACGGCTCGTCGTCGTCGAGGCGCTCGCGCCCGTCGTCGTCGCGATCGCGGCGCTCGCAGCGCCGTAAGTCGTCGTCGTCCTCGCCGGGGCCCGCGGGGACGCCCGAGATCGAGGAGGCGCGCGCGCGCCTGCGCGACCTGCAGCGCCGCCGCGACGACCACCGCAACGCCACGCGGATGGTGCTCATCGAGCGCCTGCGCCAAGCCGACGATCCCGCGTCGGAGGAGGAGGAGTCCGAGGGGGAGGAGGACCAGCTCGAGGAGGATAGCGGGTGAGCCGCCTGGGGCGGCTGTTTCTTGTTGTATATAGTCTGCTTGTCGCAATGGGCGTAGTAGGATAGAAAATAAGGATCGAGGTGTTTCTTGGAACGAGTGTGAGGCCCGGAGCAGAGCCCGGGCTGAAAGCGAAGCTAGAGCCGCGAAGCGCGAGGACTCGCAAGCTCGCGGTCGGTCGAGAGAGCTCGTCTCGAGGGCCGGGCCGCGTGCGCTGAGGTCGGCGAGGTCGTCCGAGGAGGGCGACGAGATTCGTGTCCCGCGAAGTCAATCTGGTGCCGCCGCCAATTGGTGTCGCGCGCAGCGAGGTGCGCGATATCAATCGTGGAGTGGAGCGCGCGCGAGGACCGACTTCGCGAGCGTTTTCTCGGTCGAGTCGTCGAGATGATCCCCTGGGCAGTGTGGGGAGAGAGGGAGGGGCGAGACCAGCGCTCGAGCGTTGGGGGTCGTGTAGTGTTGCGGCCAGCCGGCAACCGCGCAGAGCGAGAGCCCACGAGTGGAACACCACCCGCAGCCCACCCTCACACGGACCGCATCTCTCTCCCTAGGAGACACCCCAACCCGACCCTCGACTCTCGCCCGCAACGGTGGAAGCGCAGAGCAGGCGTACGGAGGGAGAGAGACCCCCAAGAGGGTCCCGACGGGAGTTCCGCTCGAGTCTCTAGAGGGGACCCAGGGCTGATGAGGAGCACTCGCCTCTACTCCCACGCACCCAAGGTCTACGACGTGTGGGACCCGAGGCCTCGGACCAGAGGTGGGGCGCCGCCGCGGCCCAGAGGCGCGGCGGTGCTGGAGGAACGCTCCCAGGCCAAGTGCACGCACAAAGACTCTGAGAGACCAAGAATCCAAAGACTAGGGTACATCGTGGGTCTCGCGCTTGCCTATATACCCTCTCCACGGGCCTCCGTGAGAGTTCCGTCTGAGTCGTCAGCGGATCGTCCTTGCTTTCGGGAGTCCCGGCGGAACATGTAGTGATCGTGGAAGCCGCGCTAGAGAGCGGGCTAGAGATAGCGTCGATCGCGGAGCGTTAGGAGTGCTCGGCGAGGTTCGTTCGGCTCTGCCGTGTGTTCGTTTCGAGGCGTAAGACATCGGGGCGTTCGTTCGAGGGCGTGGGCGAAGCGTCTTGCATCGCCGAGGTCGTTCGTGCCTCGTCTCACGAGGTCTGCGGTGCTCAGGCACTGCGAGCGCATGCATCCTTCGTCGGATCATCGCCAGGCCTCCATCTTTCGATGGTCGAGAGCGGGGAGAGTGACTGCGCGTTCTTCCATTCTCGCTAACAGTCAGAGGTTGTCGGGTTTTGATAACGCACCGCTCGCCGAGGCGGCGAGGGTCGAGGGTATAGAGGAGGAGGGAGCACCCCAGAGGTGTGGGATGCGGCGCGATCCTGGCGCCGAATATCCGAAGGTCTTGGCGGATCGCGGGGAAGCACGCGTGCACTTCGCGAGTCGAGCCCCCGGGGCGAGGGGGAGAGACACAGGTTGCCCGTCTGGGGTCGGCGAGGTCGATGCACGGGCTAGCGTCGCTGACGCTATGAAACCGAGAGGAGGAGAGCGGTTTGTCCGTCGAGAGGATCCCATCGGCGCCCGGGCTGCGAGCCCTATCGGCCACTCCGACTTGCTAGAGGATCGTCGCCGGTGAAGAGGGGAGCGTGGCCGATGATATGTCGAAACTGCGCGACGCATCGCACCACGGGGGAACCGGAGAGTGGGGGAAAGAGGTCGGAGAGGGAGGAAGGGACGCCAGTCCGAGGAGAGGTTAGATTTGGTCTTATGTCACGGCAGAGCACACCACACTCGCCGGGACTGGCGCTGAGGAGGGGGAACTATGCGAGCAAGAACATGGGTGGTGCATTGACCAGACCAAATCTGGGGATCAGCCCAGAAGGCCATCCGCCCTATATACATATCACGAGAACGTCGGAACGAGACTATCCCGGATCACCGTACTGCCACGAGAGAGGTCGCCGATCTGGACCGAAGATCGCGATGTCCTCGAAGTCCGAAGTGGCTCGACGAGCGACCCATAACCGAACTCGCCCCCACCAACCAACCATCGAACAGGCGTTGGACATACCGGGAGGGATCCGCGATACACACGGACGTGTCGTAGCCCACCGGAGCCTCGGCGGCGGAGAGGTGGTGCGAGCGAGGAGGATGTGCCGCGAGAGCCGATGCTGCTGCAGACGTACATCACGGTATAGCATCTCTCCTGCCTCCGATGAGTATAGAGTGAGCGTGCGAAGAGCATCGGAGACGTGATTCGAAGGTATCCCGGGCGGCACAAGCGCCCAGGAGCGTCGGGGGCGGAAAGCCATGTTGGGGGAGAGCCGATGTACGAACCCCACCACCACCACGAGTCGCCGGTGCACGATAGCAGCGCATATACGACGTCCCCGAGGTGAGAGAGGCCCCGCGAGGATATCCCGAGTGCTGGGGGCACGAGAGGACTCCGGGCGAGGTGTTCGAGATCGGACCGCGGGACCAGAGTCCGTGTTTGGGCGAGCCGGCCGAACGCGAGCCGCCGAAGCGCGAGGGCGAAGGTCTCACCCTCTAGACGAGATGAGATCGAGTCCCTGAGCACATTCCGGGCCTGAGGTCGCCGAGGCGTGGCATCGTCGTCGAACCCGGTCGAGGCAGCGGCGCTTGATGGGGTGCGGGTGTGGCGCGAGTCTCACCCGCCAGGTCGATTCGGATCGCGATTCCGCACCTCTAGAGCCTAGGGACCCAGCGGGATAGCGCGATTTGAGAATGGCAAACTGAATGGGTAGGTGGGGGAGACTGCAAAGAGGCGACATCTCGAGCGATGAGACCCAGTGAAAATCCCCTCCGTTAGAAACCGTTCCAATAGGTTCGAATCCGCTCTATAGCGAGATGACCGGATGGGAACGGCGTGCGACTGACCAGACCGGAAAAGTTGGACACTTGTATCCGGTGTCATCCGACCGCATCCGCTGCCCTCCGTCGATTTTGATGCAAATCAGTTTTCAGCGGACGACAGCGGGTTGTATCGTACTGCCCCTGGTCCCTTTCCCGACTATAGATTTATTTTTTCCCTTCTGAAATGACGGCACAAATAGATTATATTCAAAGCTATGCTACTGCTACGCTATGGTCAGGGTACCGTCTGAGACACAGGGAGACCGGGTGTGTATCTGATGAAACGGCGTCAGCTACGAGGTCACGGCGGGGCAGATGTACACACCTGGGCGCACAGCTAGCGGGGCGACTCGCAGTCGCGAGCACTATCAGTGGGCGGGCATATCACGATGCGGACAGATATCGACGCACCATGTATGCAACACTGAAGGCACCTGCAAGAGAATGTCAGAGACGACGACAACAGCGGCCTGCGCACCTTCCGCCGCAACCATGGGAATCTGAAACGCTGTTGTCAGTGCATGGAAAGGTCAGCACAGGTCCAGGAACCGGTCAGTCGCTGGCGGCACAGTCAGCGCAGTGTGCGACGGCGGAAATGAACTTGCCCAGGGAGGGAGAAGGCAAGGGGACTTGGCTGACTCCGAAAATGTTGTGCGCCCACAAGTGCGAGCGCTTTTGATGAAAGTTGTGATGTCGAATGGGACAGCCTGGGCCGGCTGCATGACGGGCAACAGTTGCATCATTCACAAATCCACTCAAAAATAGGTCGCCAACGGAGGGGAACGTCTGAGTGCAACAGCGCCAAGCATTCCTGGGGCAGATTGACGGAAACGAGCGGAGACGACCGTACTTTCTGGCCGGAGGAGCGGACAGGAACGGATTGGGCCGGGGGGTGTTTTCACTGGGGATGAGAGGTCGCAGCATGCGAAGACCTCGAAAATCGCAACAGGGTGACACTGCGCGTTGGCATCTGCAGGCGAAAGTAAGGGCGCCTCCCTTGCCAGTTATCCCGATTACTGACGCCCTTGCAGGACGTCGTCAGCTTCGTAACTGCGCTCATGGACGCAGCGCGCCAGGTGCGCTCGCGGAACGTTTGGCCGCGGCCCGAGCAGTGGGAAACGCGGCCACTGGTCATGGACAGCGCCCCCCACCAATCCCTGTCCGACACCGACAGCGGGCTGTGGGTCATGGCGTGCGTTGCCGCCGTCATGCGCAGGTGGCGCACCACGAGCTTTCCTGAAGGACACTTGATACACTTTAGATTCTTCATGTACGAACTTGTGTTGAAACATGTACCTGTCGCGTTGTAGGGACTGTTTGTCGCAATGAACTTGCTCTGTTCTTTTACTGGTCGCGCGCGCTCTGCTTCTCTCCCTGCGTCTTGTTCCCCTAAATCTCCCACGATTTCTGCGAGTCATTAGCGCACTGGTCATCGCAGAAACATGGGTCATTCCGACAGTTTCGGCCAGCAGGGTCCCAATGGAATTGTAGGACATTACCCAGCCGTGTTGGCATCTTCAATCGTGTTCCCACAGGAGGATTGAACACTTCAAACGAAAATAAGAATATCAAGGGCAGAGGGTGTGGAAGAAAGACAGTATCTGTCGTTTGAACAACTCCTTGGTTTACAAATGTCAAGCTCCCTGTCTTCCCGGACGAGATGACTTTGTGCATCTCGTCTCACAAATACAGGCAGTGTGTGTGCGTCCCGTTACCATTCCCAATTATGGTGGGAGGACCCAGGAGTGTAATGCAAGTCGAAACGCGTGTTTGCATTCTCGACCGCCACTGCGTGAGTCCGCTGCGTGAGTCCACTGCATGGCCGCCAGCCATTGCTCATGCACCCTCCCTCCATGCTGCCATCGGAGAGGCCAATGGATTGCTGCAAACATATTCCACAACAGAACGTCTCATTTCTCTCGCAAGATGTGCGTTCAACATGGAAGAGGCGCAGCATCGCCGTGCAGAATGTCACCTAACTACCGGACACCGGAAGTGTAATGCGGCAATTGTTCAGTATCAAACAATTCCCGCGTTACACCCCCTCGGACGCGGGCGAGGGTACCCCCTTGGGGGTTTTTTCGTGCCCGCGTCCGCGTCCGATGGGTTAAGGGGGTGCCCCCTGGGGTTTTTTTGCGGCTGCGGCCGCGTCCGATGGGTTAGGGGGTACCCCCCTGGGTTTTTTTCGCGCCCGCGCCCCCGTCCGATGGGTTAGTGGGGGGTGCCGCTGGTTTTTTTTTGCGCCCGCGGCTGCGGCCGCGCCTGTGCATAGGGGGGTACCCCCTGGGTTTTTTTGCGCCCGCGCCCGCGTCCGATGGGTTAGGGGGTACCCCCCTGGGTTGTTTTCGCGCCTGCGCCCGTGTCCGATGCCATAGGGGGGTACCCCCCTGGGTTTTTCTGGTGCCCGCGCCTGCGTCCGCGTCCGCCGCTGTGCCCGGCACATCCCGGAACGCTCCAGAACGTCGGGAAGCGGTCGGAAATCGCCGATCGCCGTTCCAGACCGTCCCTGGGATGCTCCGGGATGCCCCGGAACCTTTCGTCACCGGCGCTTATTTTTCAAAAAAAAAATTCAAAAAAAATTTTTTGTTCCTCCACACATTCTGCACACATTGGCATCAATATCATCATGGTTATGTATTCATATTATCTGGGTGCTGGTGCGAGCAGGCTGCAGGCGCGGGCGCGGGCAGGGGCACAGGCAGTATCAAATTGCCTGCTAGGGCAGCTGAAACAGGTCAAAGCATGGCTGGCAGCCCATGGATAGGCTCATGCAATGCTAGGGGACCATTTCATGCAGTAATTTACAGGGATATTGCTGGCTGGAGCATTGGGCGCAGGCGCGGGCACAGGCGCAGACACAGGCACAGTAGCACAAAAATAAAATTGGGTTACATGCTTGGTTTACAGTATATAGATGTTTTTATGATTTTTTTTGGTGAGGGTAGGGGCATAGCGGATCATGATAAAACTGTATTCACCACCTAGAAGCTTGATATGCATATGTGCAGGCACGGACACGGGCGCGGCCGCAGACACGGACACTGACATCGGCAGGCACCTGAGCAACCAGAAATGTACCCAGCCTCATGCCATTTGGTATTTAGCCTAGGGTAGGTCTTGATAAGGATGGGAGGTTGGTTTTGTTGCTTATGTTTGCATCATTCATCCGCAATGATTATAATGAGCCATATTTGGCTGGCCGATTGATGCCGAGCTTGCGGCCGGCTGGCTGCAAAAAATTCAATCAACAAGAGGCATGTCTTTGTAAGTGCTGGCAGTGCTAGGAATAAGATACTAGACAATAGAACTCATTATTGACGGAGTATCATGAGTCCCGGAGGCTTGGTTGTTGATCTATGGCATCATCCATTTGAACCATGGCCGTGCCTGCGCCTGTGCCCGTGCCAATGCCCCCGTCCGTGACTACCTTGGACACGCATTCTAACCACAATGTAATCAATCCAATATCATGATCAGAGGATCCATTGGTGGGCTGGGGTTACTTTCGAGTCAATCAACAAAAATAGCAAGTCTAACTTGCGCTTCTATGAATGGGTGCAGTGCTTTGGGCCAATAGAGACTTCTGGACAAAAAATGCCTCGCTTGCTCAAGGATCCAAATGCAGATAAATTGATTGGGCACCATAGTAAAAAATGATAGACCCTGCATGCACGACATCCTGCAAATGGTTGGTGCTGTAGGTCTGTTGTGGATTGATGGTCCTGGGTCTGCCCTTCTAAAAACTAGCAAAACGTTCACTCAGCAGCAGCTGTTTAATTATATCTCTTCCCACTCAAGGGGTATGTTCTAGACCCATTAAAGAATAACCACAGCGATTCTTGTGCTCATATAATACTTCTATTGGGTGGTATAGTGATGACCATTCAGGAAAGGACAAGCATCTCCCCAGCAAGAACAGTTCAATTATATTTCTTCAAACTCCAGGGGTATGATCCAGACGTATATGAGCGTCTCCAAAAAAGTTTCCAGCCTCTTACAATGCTGCCATTAGAAGATAGAGTAGTGGATATGAAGGCAAAAGTCGAGCACAATGGTGAACTAAATTGAACTCTATTCCTTTGGTTGCCATAGTATTAATTGATCGAATATATGCTGCCAACACACCCCTGGTGTTTTCCCAAAAAGATATTGGGTGAATATGGCCAACTTGGTTGCCCTCCTCTGGTCAGCTGGGGGCATTTGCACCCAGCAACAACCGCTCGACAGAAAACATTTCTGCTCACGGATCATGTTGAATACATTGAATATAAGCATTCGAGATGTTGTGCCTGGATACTTGTGCTGCGGTTGACGTTCAGTATATGTGGATATATAGGGAAATGTCAAACACTCCAGCACACCATCCCCTGCCCCAATCGCAACGTTTCAATATAATAATATCGTCGATTCAATGGTCCAAACATGAATTTGCTTGCTGATTGACATTCGGACAAATATTGAGCAAGATAGAAAATGCTTACTTTTTGATGGGAAAAGAAGCTTGCACCCTGAACGATCCAATCAACCAATCTGAATTCTGCTCACGCTGCGTAGGGGCCCTATTGGTCTCACCCAGAATCTGCCCTGTTCCTGGAATATAATTAAGAAATAGTGGAGTACTAGGTCGATTACTCGATTTTCGACCACCCACCCCCCTGGCATTGGCCTAGGCATTCAGTTGTTGATCTGAGGGTTCTATCCTGGTCTAATGAGCTATATAATGGCCTCCAGCAAGATTCATGTGGTTTGGTTCAGGCGTGGTTGAGATATAGCATGCGTACAGTTGGGATGTGAGTTGCAGCAGAACAGACCATGAATCACTCCTGCAACCTACCCCACCTTCCAGGACTTACGGGTGCTCGACATCCCATGTTGTATTCTGGTCCAGATGACTGGACCAAAAGCTCCATTGGGCTAGAGATGTGTTCTCTGATGAATGGGAGCCTGACCTATGCTCATCTCA
The DNA here is from genome assembly GCA_030578095.1 of Auricularia cornea. Taxonomy (NCBI): domain Eukaryota; kingdom Fungi; phylum Basidiomycota; class Agaricomycetes; order Auriculariales; family Auriculariaceae; genus Auricularia; species Auricularia cornea. Next base: position 6,676,162 of record JARLTE010000007.1, read on the forward strand.
GCCCATCTGGGGCATAGGTTAGCCTCCTATTCACTAGGAAACATATCACTGGCCCAATAAAGCCTTTGTCCCATTTTCCTGGACCAGAATACAACATGGGATGTCGAGCACCCGTAAGTCCTGGAAGGTGGGGTAGGTTGCAGGAGTGATTCATGGTCTGTTCTGCTGCAACTCACATCCCAACTGTACGCATGCTATATCTCAACCACGCCTGAACCAAACCACATGAATCTTGCTGGAGGCCATTATATAGCTCATTAGACCAGGATAGAACCCTCAGATCAACAACTGAATGCCTAGGCCAATGCCAGGGGGGTGGGTGGTCAAAAATCGAGTAATCGACCTATTACTCCACGATTTCTTAATTATATTCCAGGAACAGGGCTGATTCTGGGTGAGACCAATAGGGCCCCTATTCAGCGTGAGCAGAATTCAGATTGGTTGATTGGATCGCTCAGGATGCAAGCTTCTTTTTCCATCAAAAAACGAGCATTTTCTATCTTGATCAATACTTGTCCAAATGTCAATCCTCGAGCAGATTCATGTTCAGGCGATTGAATCGACAATATTATCCTATTTAAACATTGCAATTGGGGCAGGGGATGGTGTGCTGGAGTGTTCGACATTTTCCTATATGTCCACATGTACTGAACGTCAACCACAGCACCAGTATCCAGGCACAACTTCTCGAATGCTTATATCCAATGTATCCAACATACTGCGTGAGCAGAAACATTTTCTGTCGAGCGGTTGTTGCTGGGTGCAAATGCCCCCAGGTGACTAGAGGAGCACATCCAACTTTGCCATATTCACCCAATATCCTTTTTGTAAAACCCTAGGGGTGTGTTGGAAACATCTATTTGATCAATTAATACTATGGCAACCAAAGGAATAGAGTTCAATTTAGTTCACCATTGTGCTCGACCTTTGCCCTCATATCCAGTACTCTATCTTCTAATGGCAGTATTATAAGAGGCTAGAAACCTGTTTGGAGACACTCAAATATGTCCAGAACATACCCCCTGAGTTGTAAGCCATATAATTGAATGGTTCTTGCTGGGGAGATGGTTGTCCTTCCCTGAATGGTCATGACTATATTATCTAATATAACAATTATTAGAGCATGATATTCGCTCTAATGATTCTCCTAGATGTACAGAACATACCCCTCAAGCAGGGCGAAATATAATTAAACCGCTTGTGCTGAGCAAAACTTTTACTGATTCTTTGAAGGGCAGACCCAGGACCATCAATCCACAACAGACCTACAGCGCCAACCATTTGCAAAGCATTGCGTACATTGGGCCGATCATTTTTCACTATGGTGTCCAATAAATTTACCTCAATTTGGATGCTTGAGCAAGCGAGGCATTTTTTGTCCAGAAGTCTCTATTGGCCCAAAGCACTGCACCCATTCATAGAAGCGCAAGTTAGACTTGCTATTTTTGTTGATTGACTCGAAAGTAACCCCAGCCCACCAATGGATCCTCTGATCATGATATTGGATTGATTACATTGTGGTTAGAATGCGTGTCCAAGGTAGTCACGGACGGGGGCATTGGCACGGGCACAGGCGCAGGCACGGCCATGGTTCAAATGGATGATGCCATAGATCAACAACCAAGCCTCCGGGACTCATGATACTCCGTCAATAATGAGTTCTATTGTCTAGTATCTTATTCCTAGCACTGCCAGCACTTACAAAGACATGCCTCTTGTTGATTGAATTTTTTGCAGCCAGCCGGCCGCAAGCTCGGCATCAATCGGCCAGCCAAATATGGCTCATTATAATCATTGCGGATGAATGATGCAAACATAAGCAACAAAACCAACCTCCCATCCTTATCAAGACCTACCCTAGGCTAAATACCAAATGGCATGAGGCTGGGTACATTTCTGGTTGCTCAGGTGCCTGCCGATGTCAGTGTCCGTGTCTGCGGCCGCGCCCGTGTCCGTGCCTGCACATATGCATATCAAGCTTCTAGGTGGTGAATACAGTTTTATCATGATCCGCTATGCCCCTACCCTCACCAAAAAAAATCATAAAAACATCTATATACTGTAAACCAAGCATGTAACCCAATTTTATTTTTGTGCTACTGTGCCTGTGTCTGCGCCTGTGCCCGCGCCTGCGCCCAATGCTCCAGCCAGCAATATCCCTGTAAATTACTGCATGAAATGGTCCCCTAGCATTGCATGAGCCTATCCATGGGCTGCCAGCCATGCTTTGACCTGTTTCAGCTGCCCTAGCAGGCAATTTGATACTGCCTGTGCCCCTGCCCGCGCCCGCGCCTGCAGCCTGCTCGCACCAGCACCCAGATAATATGAATACATAACCATGATGATATTGATGCCAATGTGTGCAGAATGTGTGGAGGAACAAAAAATTTTTTTTGAATTTTTTTTTTGAAAAATAAGCGCCGGTGACGAAAGGTTCCGGGGCATCCCGGAGCATCCCAGGGACGGTCTGGAACGGCGATCGGCGATTTCCGACCGCTTCCCGACGTTCTGGAGCGTTCCGGGATGTGCCGGGCACAGCGGCGGACGCGGACGCAGGCGCGGGCACCAGAAAAACCCAGGGGGGTACCCCCCTATGGCATCGGACACGGGCGCAGGCGCGAAAACAACCCAGGGGGGTACCCCCTAACCCATCGGACGCGGGCGCGGGCGCAAAAAAACCCAGGGGGTACCCCCCTATGCACAGGCGCGGCCGCAGCCGCGGGCGCAAAAAAAAACCAGCGGCACCCCCCACTAACCCATCGGACGGGGGCGCGGGCGCGAAAAAAACCCAGGGGGGTACCCCCTAACCCATCGGACGCGGCCGCAGCCGCAAAAAAACCCCAGGGGGCACCCCCTTAACCCATCGGACGCGGACGCGGGCACGAAAAAACCCCCAAGGGGGTACCCTCGCCCGCGTCCGAGGGGGTGTAACGCGGGAATTGTTTGATACTGAACAATTGCCGCATTACACTTCCGGTGTCCGGTAGTTAGGTGACATTCTGCACGGCGATGCTGCGCCTCTTCCATGTTGAACGCACATCTTGCGAGAGAAATGAGACGTTCTGTTGTGGAATATGTTTGCAGCAATCCATTGGCCTCTCCGATGGCAGCATGGAGGGAGGGTGCATGAGCAATGGCTGGCGGCCATGCAGTGGACTCACGCAGCGGACTCACGCAGTGGCGGTCGAGACTGCAAACAGCAGCCGCAAAAAAACCCCAGGGGGCACCCCCTTAATGTCACGGCAGAGCACACCACACTCGCCGGGACTGGCGCTGAGGAGGGAAACTATGCGAGCAAGAACATGGGTGGTGCATTGACCAGACCAAATCTGGGGATCAGCCCAGAAGGCCGTCCGCCCTATATACACATCATGAGGACACCGGAACGAGACTATCCCGGATCACCGTACTGCCTCGAGAGAGGTCGCCGATCTGAGCCGAAGCCCGCGATGTCCTCGAAGCCCGAAGTGGCTCGACGAATAACCCATAACCGAACTCGTCCCCGCGAACCAGCGATCGAGCAGGCGTTGGACATACCGGGATATGCATCGAATACTCCTCGAAGGGCAACAGCCTCTCGCGGACCATCGTAGAGCCCCGAGCGCGCGAAGGGGCGAAGATGCGACGCGGGCTGGTGCCGCTGCAGACGTACATCGCGATGTGGCGACTCGTCGAAGTCCCTGGGATATAGAGCGAGCGTGCGAAGGACATCGGAGAGGTGTCTCGAAGGTATCCCGGATGGCACAAGGTCGGGGGAACGTCTCTGTCGAAAGAGCAGTGTTGAGGGGTAGGGCTGGGGACCAGAGTCCGTGTTTGGGCGAGCCGGCCGAACGCGAGCTGCCGAAGCGCGAGGGCGAGGGTCTCACCCTCCAGACGAGATGAGATCGAGTCCACGAGCACATTCCGGGTCTGAGGTCGCCGAGGCGCGGCGTCGTCGTCGAACCCGGTCGAGTGTTCCCGTAAAGGAGGCGGCGCTCGATGGGGTGCGGGTGTGGCGCGAGTCTCACCCGCCAGGTCGATTCGGATCGCGATTCCGCACCTCTAGAGCCTAGGGACCAAGCGGGATAGCGCGATTTGAGAATGGCGAACTGAATGGGCAGGTGGGGGAGACTGCGAAGAGGCGACATCTCGAGCGATGAGAGGTCGCAGCATGCGAAGACCTCGAAAATCGCAACACTTAACCCATCGGACGCGGACGCGGGCACGAAAAAACCCCCAAGGGGGTACCCTCGCCCGCGTCCGAGGGGGTGTAACGCGGGAATTGTTTGATACTGAACAATTGCCGCATTACACTTCCGGTGTCCGGTAGTTAGGTGCAGAATGTGCTGTCACACTGCTCAAGAAGATCTCGTAAGTCAACTGCGTAGCGGAGAAGTCAATCGTACTTTGCATGGACCAGTGGTATCCACAGGAGCAGCTCGGTACGACCGACCGTGACTTGTTCAACTGTGAAGTTGGCTGCAAAGTTGCCGAAGGCTGAGAATCTGCCCCCCGGGATTTCACTCTTTATACCGAGTTATTTTCATAAAGCTGAGCCTTTAAGAAGCTATGGGGTGCATAGTATTGATGAAGAGACGATGAAGATGGGGTTTATTGTTGCGGGAGCGACAGACGGCGCCTTTCGCTCGCGCGTTCACACTCCGCCGCTCGCCTTTGCTCTTCCATCACCCGCCCCAGCGCCAGCGTGACCGGCCGCACCAGCGCACGCACGCTCGACGCCACTACCCTCGCTATAGGTGAGCTAGGCAAGGGGCGCGCAACGGCCGGTGCTGACTCGTTCCAGAATGAGCTCGAGACGACGGCCAGGAACGTGCAATGCGACCAAAAAAAAAAAAACGGGCGCGAACGCCCAGGAACTAGAAGTTCACCCTCACTCGGTAATGAGCGCTTTACGATTCCATTCCATTAAGCTAAATGTTGCTAGATTGGCCCATGGAACGGCGAAAGCAGCGCGAGCGAGGACGAGCATGACGCAAGGCCAGGATCGAACGCGGCCGCGAGCCCGTCCTCAGCGCACGACCCCGCGCACGACCCCACGCCCGCGCCCGCTCCCTGGCAGGGCGCGCAAGCCGCATCAGTGGAGGGGGATGCTGTCGACAACATCGCGCGCGCAGACGATGTCGACGCTCCCACAGGCACTGCAGTCCCGGAGGATGCGACGGTGGACAGCTCGGCGCCACTGGGTGCTCAGGCGACCGTCACGGGTGCAGACGGCGTATCCGATGACAACGGCGGACAGGATGGCGCGGCAACGCCATCGCCCAGGCTCGAGGGCACCCCGCCGCGCAACTCGTCGCCATCCGATGTTGAAGCCACGCCGGTACGCATTCGCCGCGCCACGAGCGGCACCTTTGCTTATGCTTTTCCTTGCAGAAGGCGCCCCAGCATCACGTTGCACGCGAGGAGGAGAGCGAAGAACCAGACGAAAGCGACGACGCGGACAAGGACGAGGAGGAGGACGCTGAAGACTTGACTTCGGTGGTCGACGAGGACGTGAGTTGCGTTTTATTCACGGTGTATACTGTTGATTGACGTTCTCGTAGGAATTCCCGCTAGCGGAGGATCTCGAACGCGTTGGGCGCGACGTTCGCCCGTACAACAACGCGCTTTGCACTGTCCTACTCAGTGGGAGCTTGCTCCAGTCGTCCATGACCCGCCAGGAGCACGCCAACGTCCTCATCCGGCTCAACGAGGCGCTCGAGTTGATCAAGACGGCAACCCAGCCCGCCCCAGCCATGCTTCAGGGCCTCGGCCGGCCGCCTGCGCAGCGCCGCACGGCGTCCTCAAGTACGCATCGCGCGGAATCGCAGCACGTCTCGTCGCGCGCCCTGTCCACGGGGCAACCGTCGAGTCGCGCGCGCCCATCGCGCCGCTGACGGATGCGCGGGCTCGTGCCCGCAAGTCGGACTTGCCAGTCAAGCCGCCTGCAAGTGCGAAGACTCTCGATTCTGGCCGTCCACTAGGCGCATCCAGTACGCCCGCCCACGAGGAGGCGGATGGCGGGTCCACGCCTGCGCCGACACACCCATTCAATCCCCAACCCGCTTTCAAGTCGAAAGCCATTGGTACGCTCGCTCCAACACCCGTGGCCAACGCAGCACAGCTGGCTGCACCCCCGCGCTCAACTCCTCCCACGACGGCACCGTCAGGCGCGTCCAAGCCCGCTCTTGCGCCGACAGCCAAGCCACAAGGCGCCTCCAGCCACCCCGATGAATCGCTGCCGACCGGGAGACTGTCTCCTGACAAGCCGCTCGCCACCGGCACCCAGCTTGAGGCCGACATCTTCGCAGGCATCGAGATCCCGTTGCCAGCGATCGTGGAGGACAGCTCGTGGCACTACAGGAGCAAGAGTACCGAACCTTCATCGTCGCCAATTCTTTCGCAACTCCCTCTGACGGTCGGCCTTCAGACAGGCACGTCGGCCCCGCATCCAGCGCCTTCGCCCGCACCCGCACCCGCACCCGCACCCGCACCCGCACCCGCACTCGCACCCGCACCCGCATCTCCCGTGCGTGCACCTCCCGTGCGTGCACGCGCCCCGCCCGCAGCTCCAGCGCGCGCAGTCGCCCCGCCCCCCGCCCCGCCAGCGCGCGCATCCGCCCCGCCACACGCGCCTGCAGTCGCGCCTGCACCTCCCGGGCCGCCCGCGCGCGCTCCCGTCCCACCCAATCTCGCTCTCGTGCCGCACACAACCGAGCCTGTGCCGCCACAGCCCCATGCGCCACCACTGTCAACGGCCGACGCGCCCGCTCCTGCGGCTGCTGCCCCGACAGTCAGTGGCTCGCAGGGGTTCGCGCGCATGATCCAGCCCTTCGATTCGGCGGACTGCGTCGCGCTGCTGGACGAGTACGAGTCGGACGACGACTCAGAGCGCGCGGCGCGCGAGAAGACGGCAACGACGTTCCCTGACGAATCCCTGATGCTGAGCCCGGAGGAAGTCATGGCCAGCTTCAAGGCGGTCATGGAGTCGCTGCATCACGAGGGGCAGAAGCGGCACTCCGCTGGTCCTGGGCGCCCGACAGCCGACCAAGCCCGCGCGATGAACATGGTCAGCGCGCTGTTCACGCAGATCATGATGTACGCGGCTGGCACGCTGGGCATTGGGACCGAGCGCATCCGCCGGCTCATCGGCGAGCTTCAGAAGCCGCGGCAAGTCAGTCGGTTCTCGTTGTTCAAGAGCTTCTTGCGCAACTGCGAAGAGTGTAAGTCGTGCGCTATCTACCTCATTTGCCGTACTGACTTGCTCGCTGCTGCGTTCCTTAGCTTATCACGACCGCCGTGCGCTGGACAACATCTTTGACCGCAAGGTCAAATACACGCTCGAGGAGGCGAAGGCGCACTATGCCGCCTTTTGCTCGAAGTACAGCGCGGACGAGCAGGATAGCATCCTCATCAAGCACGAGCTCGTCTACCCGTACGGCCCGGACAAAGGCACGCCCACGGACCGTTCAACACCTTCCAGGCCGTGGTGAACTTTGTCGTCAAGCTCGTGAGTTTGCGGTACCATTGGTGGTACCACTGGGCTGACACTGGCTCCCAGCTTGAGTATTTGTCGGCGTTCTTGCAGATCGAGTCGACGATTTTTATCGCCGGCTCTCGTTCCGAATACGACAAGGACCCTGCCATGACCGCCGTGTACTCAACGTACATGGCGCGCGACTGGATCAAGCACAAGCTCTGTGTCACTCCCGCCACCGCCATATCGCGGTTTCAGGTCCATGTCCAGTACGTCCGATTTTCTCGCATGTCAATGACCGTTGAGCTCACTAATTGAGCAGGAACAACATGCATAATACGCTCGCTGACATGAGTGCTATCGCTGCCGGCCAACCACCTGCCGGTGTGCGGGTCAGCTTGCTGTCGCCCACCCCACCAGGCGCGCCGTCGGCCTCGAGCCACTTCATTCCGCGACGCTTAGGCAACACCGCGGAGACCGATACGCAGTCCAGCGGCGCTTTCTCGACTGCCCACGAGGGCTCGGGCACTCCTGCGCCCGCAGGGCCCTCTGTGCCGCGCGGCGGAAAGAAGAAGAAAGCGGGGACCCCAGCCATCGGTCTTGCCGACAACATCGAGGAGCTCGACATGCTGCCTGTTGAAGGCGCGGAAGCCGGACAGCTCGCGTGTGTGTCGATCACGCCGGGCAAGGTCACGATCTGGACGCCCATCTACGGCCAACGGAAAATGATGAGCATCGTCTTGGACTACGACCAGCGCATCCCGCCCACGATGGACTATTCGCTGGAGTTCACTGCTGAAGAAAAGGCCGCCGCCATCGGCAAGTTATGTGACCTTGTGGCGCTGTGTAAGTGCAGGCGCCGTTACCATTGCACTCGCCCGCACCACTGACCCGAACGCAGTTGCCACGATCAAGCTCCAGGGCACCGCTATGCCCATGGCGCGCATCTTCGACTTGCTCATCAAGTACCGCAAGATGATGATCAACTGGCCGCCCTGGGTCTATTTCTATTCCGAGTTCACCGCGCGGCAGTCTTTCGACTCGCTCTCGAACTTCATGCAGGGCAGCATCATCCTCTGCGCCCTCCTCGAGACACTTCGCGTCGAAGACGCCATTCCCCTCGACAAGGCCACAGCCGAGGCAGTCGTCAAGTCAACTGGCCCCGCATCGCAGCCGCCGTCTTTCGTCATTTGTCTGAGCGCACCCTATCCCGCCGGCGTTGGCAATGCCAATTGGGCTGGCACCTGCCGTGCCATGCTTAACAACCGCACCTTCATCGGCATCCCCGCTCTCCACCTCCTGTAAGTGACTGTGCCCCCCACCTCCAGGTGGACTCCAGGTGGAAAAATACAAAAGTGCAAAAAACACATCTAGGACCATAATCCATCATTTTTTGATGAGGTACCCCAAAGTGGACTCCAGGTGGAATTCCACTCCTCCACCTGGACTTGCTGTGGAGCTTAACCAGTTCTCCGGCGGAATTCCACCTGGAGGAGCGGAATTCCACCTGGAGTTGCACCAAAAACGCTGATTAGCAGTTAGGTTAGGTTAGGTTAGGTTGGTTAGGTTAGGTTAGGTTAGGTTAGGTTAGGTTAGGTTAGGTTAGGTTGGGTTGGGTTAGGTTTGGTTAGGTTAGGTTTGTAGAACGTTATCTTCATTTCTTGCTCCGTAGACTGAGTTTGAACTTTATTTTTGGTACTACTAGTATTTGTTTAGTGTTTACTAACTTTTTCATTTTTTCCGCCTAGGCTCCACCTAGACTCCACCTGGAACAGAGGGGCAGGGTAAGGTTCTCTCCACCTCGTGCCCAACGCCCGCCCCATTCTCGCTGTCCCCCCCGCTTCCCACCCTACGGCACGCGGGGATGACCTGCTGACCCCGCATTCGGTGGTCTATGCCAATGGAGATGCCGCAGGTGCCCTGCCAGCGCTCCTTCTGACGCTCCTGCCAGCGCTCCTGCCCGCGCCCCTGCTGGTACCATTCGCCGGTCCACGGCAAACGAGGTCGGCGACTCGGACGACGAGAACCGCCTCGCACGCGTCGTCGAGATCGCCAAGCCAACTGCTCCGAAACGCCCGCGCGTCTCCGCCACTCCGCGCGACGCCGGCTACCTCGACGAGATGCGCAAGAAGGCACAAGAAGCGCTGGAACGCCGCAAGAGGCTTAAGTACGTCGAAATTGGGAGCGATGCGGACGAGAACGCCGCCGCTGACGCTGCACGCAGCGTAACGGCCGACCGCGATGATGGCGCGGCTGCGGATGCGGAGGACGGCGCCACTGAGGTCGAGGACGAGCAGCATGTGGAGGCCACCCAGAACGACGACGACGACGCACAGGTCGTCCCTGAGCAAGTGCGCAGGCTTGCGCCGCCGCCGCAACGCGTGGCCGCGCAAGGGACGCGCTCCTCGCCGCGCAAGGCCGCTCGCACGGCGGCTACTGCCACCGCGGAACCCGAGCTGTCCAAGACCGAGCAGCTGCTGCACCCCCGCGCGCAGAAGCGCAAGGCCGCGGCGTCGGTGGCTCTCTCGGAACAGGACGAGCTCGAGGAGGACACCGGGGATGCTGAGCAGCCCACCGCATCGGGCAGCTCGCGGCCGCGCCGGGGGAAGGACAAGGCGGCGGCGCAACCTCCGCTCAAGAAAGACCGGGGCCGCAAAGCGCAGACCGGTGCGACCGAAGGCGACGATGGGGGCGCGGCTGAGGGTGCGGAAGAAGGTACGCGTTTCGTGTGCTGGACACCCGCAGCGCACTAATCATATTGCCAGGCGCTGTTCTCGAGGACGACGGCAAGTCGTCCAAGACAAAGGCCAAGGCAGCGGCAAAACCCAAAGCCGCCCTGAAGACTGCCGCCGCCGCGAAGCCTGCGGCTGCCGCGAAGACTGCCGCAAAGCCTGCGGCTGCCCCGAAGACCGCCGCCGCCGCTACGAAGGCCAGCGCTGCCGCATCCAAAGCGGTTGCGACGACGGCCCCGGCGAATCCGCCCGATGCAGGAGCCAAGAAGCGCAAGCGCGACGAGCCGGAGCCGCCTGCCGACGCGCCGCCGGGCAAGTCTGCTCGCACAGATGCAGAAGCCCCGGCGCCCGCTCCCTGGGCGCACCGTACGCTGGACGACGCGAAGGGCCACCCGTGGACGCAGGCCGGCTTCAAGAACCTCAAGGACGTCATGCTGTCCAAGGCCGACGTGAAGCGCTTGACCGCGAACCCGGCCAAGTTGACCGCAGAAACCGGGGCCGTCGTCAAGCGTGTCCCATGGTGGCCCAAGGGCTTCCAAATGCTTCTCGGCATCGACGACGACGACAACATCATGTGGACGGTGTTGAGCCGTGCGTTCCAGCGCATTGCCGAGTTGTCGGATGACGAGAAGGCTCTTGTCCGTCACGCTTACGATGTGTGGCCCAAGGACGCTCCCATGTCGGTGGATATGCGCACTATGTTCATGGATGTCTTGCTCGGGTAGGTACTCGCTTTTCGGCCGTTGACACAAGCAATAGATGTCTCAAGACTTGCATTCTCCAATGGTGCAATCAAAGGCGCGCTCTTGATCGGATGATGAATCCCAATGGCACTGGCACGGGCACTCACTGGCACAGTCAATGGTGCAAGCAAGGGTGCGGTCTTCATCACTGGGTGAATATCAACGGCAATGGCGCGGGCACCGTAAGTGGCGGGCGCACTGGCAATGCCAGCTCCCGTCAGTGCACTAACGATTCGCGGCTCTGTGCAAACGTAGCTTATATTTCGGCGTGCAGCGCCGCCGATCGTTCCTAGTGAATGAAAGACGGTGAATCAACAGCCCAGAACGCTTGTGGCCATCTCAATCTGATGCTCCACCGAGGGCGCCGTCGACTGCGCTCCCGCCGAGGACGCACCGTGCGCCATCAAAGGTGCCATTGACTGCGCTCCCGTACTGACGGCACTAGCGGCGAGGGCAGCAGGGAGACCTCATTCGCCTCGGCACCTAGGAGCACACAATGTAGGACTATTTTGACCTGCAGTGCCGCCGACAGTCGTTGCAAACGCTGATGCACATAATCCGATACCGCAAACCTCACACAGTTCACAGCGCAATCTCCAACTGCACCGACCGTGAGGCGTAGGCAGGTCAGCAAAAGTTGGATTCGTTCGATAAACTAAGTGAGATCGTTGAACTCTTGTCTGGACCTGCAGTGCCGCACATCGTCTAAGAAATTCAACACGCGGTCTGCGTCTGACTGCATGCGAGTGCGCCCTCGATGGCGCCGGCGACGTCAGCTACGCAGCGATCCGGCGCGCCATCGAGGGCGCTTCAACTTCAACGTTGCCTGAGCAAACGATCGAAACGGAGGGAGGCTGAATGGGCTCGTATGCGTCCTTTGGTGTACCCAGGGGCATAAATTATGCAGAGTCCTCCGTAAAACCTAGCCCAAAAACACCATGACGGCACAGACATTTCTAACATAACGAAGCAAACAGCCGGGGGCCAAAATAGTGCATCCCGGGGTGCCATCCACACAGCGCCAACGTTCTACATTGACGGCAACGGCAGCGAGCGCGCCCGTCGGCAATGCGCCGCACCATCGGTGGCAGATTGAGTGGACGACGGTGAGCGCACCCTTGATGGCTCCGTCGGATGTCTCGGCAGGGCCAATCTAGGCCGCACCGTCGGTGGCGCAACAGCGTCACCGTCACAGGCCCGCGGCGAAATTGGCAGCGGCAGCAAGTCCGGTGCACCATCGGTGGCGCCCTCGCGTCGTCGCTGCGTGCAGCGATGGTTGGAAACTCAAGAGGCGGAGAATTTCTCGTATGCGTCCTTTGGTGTATGAAGAGAGTAGTGAGGCGGAACCCTGTCGCCAAAACCTAGCCCAAAAACAACGAGACTGCACAAACTTTTCCCTAACACTCTGGCCAACCCGCCGTGCACCACTCGTGCATGCGACGGTGCCATCGAGGCACACCGTCAACGGCGCCTGCGCATCCGGCGGAGCGCAGTGGCAGGCGCACCACCGATGGCGGCCGCAGATGCGGACATCGCAATCTTCAACTAGATTGGCCGTGTCAGCCGGCATGTTCACTCTGTTTTTCCAGCAGACCAAGTGCAGACACTGGATTCCCTTCTGGACCTGCGGTGCAACCGATGGTGAGAAACCCGACGGTCGAATGCGCTGCACCCGACGGCGCCATCGCCGGTGCATCTGATCGCAGACGCAAAGCCGACAACTCAATCTCCAACTGCACCGGCCGTGCGTCGTCCGGCAGGTCAGGAAATTCGTTTCGTACCGTAGACAATGTGCTATGCCGGGTTTCCTTTCTGGACCTGCAGTGCCGCCGATCGTCAGAATTCCACCGCTCGAATGCGCTGCACCCGACCGCGCCATCGCCCACGTGCGCCGGAATGCCCTGCACCCGACGGCACCATCGCCGACGCACGCCTGCGGATTCGGCGGCAGCGGTAATGCCAGATGCACATCGCAAGCTCCAACTACACCGGGCGTGCATCGTCCAGCAGGTCAGAAAATTAGTTTCGTACCGTAGACTATGTGCTATGCCAGGTTTCCTTTCTGGACCTGCAGTGCCGCCGATCGTCAGAATTCCAGCGCTCGAATGCGCTGCACCCGACCGCGCCATCGCCCACGTGCGCCGGAATGCCCTGCACCCGACGGCACCATCGCCGACGCACGCCTGCGGATTCGGCGGCAGCGGTAATGCCAGATGCACATCGCAAGCTCCAACTACACCGGGCGTGCATCGTCCAGCAGGTCAGAAAATTAGTTTCGTACCGTAGACTATGTGCTATGCCAGGTTTCCTTTCTGGACCTGCAGTGCCGCCGATCGTCAGAATTCCAGCGCTCGAATGCGCTGCACCCGACCGCGCCATCGCCCACGCACGCCGGAATGCCCTGCACCCGACGGCACCATCGCCGACGCACACCTGCGGATTCGGCGGCAGCGGTCATGCCAGATGCACATCGCAAGCTCCAACTACACCGGGCGTGCGTCGTCCAGCAGGTCGGAAAATTTGTTTCGTACCGTAGACCATGTGCTATGCCAGGTTTCCTTTCTGGACCTGCAGTGCCGCCGATCGTGAGAAATCCCACGGTCGAATGCGCTGCACCCGACGGCGCCATCGACGGCGCACCAGAACGGGTGGATCAAATGGCGCCGGGACGGCGAATGGCACGCCCGGTGGCGCAACTATTTCCGTCGCCCGATGCGTCTCACGGCGACTGAACTATAGCTTGCTGAGGTCATAGGGCATCAGCACATATTAGATTCATAGTTGACGGCCTCGAGCAACGGGAAGGTGCGATGTATGACCCACTGGAGCCCAAGATTTTCACCACCCGGATGCAATTTCAACCGCAGATGCAATGGTGCAGTCGCGCAGCACTATTTATGGATGCAGCGAATGCGCGCTGGGGCGCAGGACCGCGAGGGCATCAGCGGGTGCACCATTCGCCCCTCGAAAGCGCCTGTGGGAACTGCAAGGTGCAGCATCTGATTGGGCCCCAGCGGGCGCAAAGCCGAGGGTAATGGCGCAGTAGCAGGCCCTGCACCATCGGCCGTGCGGTTTGAAGCGGCCGAAAGCAGGTGCAGTGGCAGGTGCAGACCCTAAGCGCCGGTCTGGAGCGGCGATTGTACCCCCGAGGACGATGGCAACGGCGGTGCGAGGCCACTGTGCCCCCAATGGTGCGCTCACGGTGACCTACCGACATTGCAGTCGGTTGCACCACTGACATAGTTAACCTCATTTTACTCATACCTAAAATAGGGTTAACTTCGTTCCGTCACCCCTGCCTGAGGTGTTCCGGCCCGGCTCCACCCGAACGGTCTTCCTCTTCGTCCACGATGGGCACCTCGCACCATGACAGGCCGCCCTTTCAGCAACGCTGACTCTGGAGCAGCCCACGTGCTAGGGCGCCCAAGCGTGCTCACTGCGCATGTCTGCTGGCTGCTCGTCGACTATCCCTCCGGAGTCCGCGTGTCGGCCGAAAAGCTTCGTCCGAACCTGCGCCGCCTGCGCGTGCCGGCTTTGACTGCGGACTTTCTGCTTATCTCCGGAGCATGCTCCCATGCTCTGGACGCTCTCCGATTCCTCCGGCTCGACTGCATCGGAGAAGGCCCAACCAACCAACACGCGGAATCGTGGACGTCGACCGCGCGCTCAGGTATATACCCGGGCCAAGCTCTCTTTCCCTCGGCTGCATGTCTGGATCCAAACTGCTCGACTCGATCCCGGCTCCCGCGCTCGAAAACATTTGTTGCAGCTGTCTCCCTGTGGGCGGGTCTTTCTCTGCTTGGCTCAGGACACACGCAGGACTCTCTACATTGATATGTTGCAAGACGATATGGCTCGCTGTTGTTCTTCTCCACGCTCTCAATCATGGGCACTCTTCTTGCCGGTGTACCCCTTGTGCGACGCATGTTGTTGCGCATTACCGCAGTTGCAGCTGACGCGGCTGTCGAGCGCCTGCGGCATCCTTTTTGCGCGCGGGGTATTTACTTCCTCACAGCGCCTTGGTAAACGCGCACGCCCATCGAGGAGCGTGTAGTACAATCCGGACTGCCCTGCAACGACCGTCATAACCGACATCTTCGATTTCCGAGTGCATAACGAGCGCCTCCTCGTGTAGCGCCCGGGTCTTCCGGTTCTAGTTGTGCTGGCTCTGAGGGCGGCGCCGGCGAGTAACGCGACGCGCGAGCGGCCTTCTTCCGCAGCAGTGCGTTCGAGCATCCTGGCCCGGGCTCCACGGTGCTGTTGTCGCGCGTTACTTTCCCTGAGCCATGGGGACTACGGCAGCTCGCGCATCCGTATGTAGTTCGAAGATCATTTGCGACTGCGCGGCGCGCCTCGCTTCCGCTGGTGCGAACGAGATTGTCCCATGAGAGGGGATGCCTCCTGTACCCACACGTTCTGCTTCCCGACTCGTCGAGGCACGTATTTGGGCGTCGAGCCAGATGGCTGCCTGCATCTGCTCCCTATACCTAGCCCGCCAAGCCTCCAGCGCGAGACATCCGATGGTCTTGGGACTCTGAAACCACAGACAGTTGAGACCGCTGTACACGCGTCCCATGACTATTGCTTCGCTCTCGGGCATCACGATCGGTGCAGGGAACGCGGTGGTATGAGTAAGCTCTCACTCATTGTATTATGGGTGAATGCGATCCGCCTCAAGCGACAGGCATACCGCGGGCGTTCTACATCGGCGTCGCCAGACCGAGTGGCAGTACCAGGGTTCGTAGCGTGCGCATGTGCTGGACATGTCGAAGTAGAACCTGGACGGACTCGTGCACGAAGTCCACGTCGCTAGAAACATCGAGCATGGAGATGCGCAACTTGGGCGAGCTCTCTGTCCATCCACTGGTACGATCCAGCTTCGGGAAAGAGCGAGATGGTACTCAGCTCCAGGCTGCGCAAAGTCGGGCGTGCGGCGAGAATGCGGGATACGAACTCGCCGGCGATGTTCGCGTCGTGGTTGACGAGCACGATGCGCCGCAGCCGGCGCAGAGTCACGCGCTCCAGATCATCGAGGAGCGACTCGCGCGATGCGGAGCTGTCGTGGTCGTTCATCGTGATGTCGAGCTTCCTGAGAGTGTCTTGGCAGCCGAGTAGCGGCAGTCCAGCATGCACGATGAGGGCCGAAATCACGTAGCGCTGCAATGCGAGAAGACCGACGTGCGAGAATGGAGAGGCAGGGTCCTGGGGGAGCACGGGGTCATGGATCGACGGTTAGAGCGTGAGGTCTGTCAGCGAGGGAGTCCATCCGGAAATACGGTCGACAACGTGCATGCAGTCTGGGACGGCGGGCACCTCAGCAAAGACGACAAGCCGGAGCCTCATGATCTGAATGAAGGATCAGGCGTGGGCACTGATGAGGGAAAGGTCCAAGGATCGGTCGTTGTATGCAGCTGGCGCAGGTTGGGCATGCGGGCACGAGTTGCTCTGCGCTGGTAGATGGCCGCCGCGAGCTGCAGATGAGCTGAAGTTGTCGGACCTGCGCCAGAAATGAGGAAGGACACTCCAACACGCGGGAAGCGCCTCCGTCGGATTTTCAGAGCCGCGGGACGGGCAGTTTGTTCAGGGCCTCCATCCTGCGTGCACTGTGCATGGCACCCCAGGACGCCGTACCGGAACTAGTCCAGACCCTTTTCGGGATCCCGGAAAGGGATCTGGAGACGGATGGGGGAGGGAAACGGATGGGCCGCACTAGGGTCCCAGCTTGCCACGCGCATGAAGGGCAATAGGCCGTGGACACTCGAGACGAAGAAGCGGGCAACGGTCGGGCCGACCGGCCGAACTCCGCCCGCGGAAGAACATCCGGTTTGTTTGGGCGCTGTTTGCAGCCTCTCTCCCTCGTCGGGCTCGCATCTCCGAGCTTGGGATGCTGCACGATTGTTCAAAGCCGCGGTATGGCTCTCGTCGCATCTCAATTTCCCGAAAAGGCGTAGTTGCTGCGCTGCCCGGCGGCCCGTCATGTTGACGACCTCGATGAGCTCACCGCCCTGCGTTTCCGCCGACGGGCGTGACGCGCCCGTTTTGCTGACTCAGGTCCCTGCTTTCTCCCCGTTCCGTTGCCAATCTGCGCTTACTCTTTTGCGCCACGCTGTCGACGCGTCGGGAACGCAGCCGCCGCCGCAGAATGCGCTATTATCGGTGCTGCTCTCGGCCTGACGACGTGCGCTTTGGTGCTCGAACCTTCGCTTTGCAGCCGCGTCTCTGTATCGGTTCGGCGCCGCGCGACTTTGCGCTCTCATAGTCATACGCATTTCCCACTCCAACGAGCTCGATGCTCGATGCGGATGTCCTGTTATCACGCTGTGCTTGCCCCCGTGTCATCTGCTTATCTTGCCCGCGTACGATGCTTTGTTATTTACCGGACCCGTGCCCGCCGTCAGATGGTCTGCAGCTAGCCCTCGCACATATGGAAGCCTCTGGCAACGGAGCATACCCTCCTGCGCAGACGTCACAATTTCTCAGGAGATCCGTCTTGCCTTCCATCCTCTCGCGAGCCCCACGGCGCCAGGATGCGGCGGTCACGCAGGCGGAGCGTGAGGAAGCCCGTTTTGCGACACTTGAGCTTGACGCGCACCCGTTTCGCCTCGAGAATGCACTGCGCCTGACCGGTCCTGGTCTCGCTCGCGCAGTATGCGGTGCGCCGTCGATGCTGCATGCCGCAGCACTTGGGGGTATTCATTTGTCTGTATCAACGTCGTCGAGCACGCGAAGAGGCTGGCGGACCTAAGCCCCAAACGAGCGCGGAGCAGGGACGTCGGTCGTTATTCGGCTCGAGTTGCGTTCGCACGAGGCAGGTTTTTCGTCCAATGGCCTCATCGTGCATGCAGAGCAGAAGCAAACGCGGCCGTGCCGCGCGCCAGTGCGTGCCCTCAAAGCATCTTTTGGTAGACATCTCGGTCGTACTGGGTGCGATGGAAGTGTGCCACGCCGCTCTCTATCTTGCATCCCATGCTCGCGGTTGAAATCTGCGGTGGAAGGGAGGCGGGGGCGTAATGGTCTGCGCGATTCTCGTCTTTGGACAGTGCTAATGCGTCTGGAAAGCGCTGGTCCTGCCCACCCTCTCCCTTGGATCAGCACAGGTATATCCCTTCTCGCTCTACCGCTCGTGCGCCAGGCCCTGGCGTAGCCCGCGGTACCGTGCAGCATCACGCGCTCGGACCACTCGACGTGTGGGGGCTCTCACCGGTGTTGTTATCGAGCAAGTGACCGCACGAGTGCTCACGAGGAACATCGTGGTCCCATATCACCCGTATCCGCGGCCGTCCCCGCCCGGGACATAATGTGCCGCTTTAGGCGCGGAGCTGTCCTAGCTCGTGGTGCCGTGCTCCCGACAGATCGAGCTACCGGATATCCGTGCACTCGACAATACGCATCGGGCGTTCGGCCTCGCGTTCGAAAGAGCATGCGATACAACGACATATACATTGGGAACATCAGGTCCAGGAACGATCACATCATGGAGGTTTCCAACCACCACATCGCCTCACTTTCTTCGCCTTCAGCGGACGCTAGCCCCTCGGGGTACACTGCAGCGTGGCTGTCTCCAGCAGCGCCGAGGTCCACCGCGCATTGCTCGGGCTCGTTTCCCGCCTCATCTGAAAGGCTCCCTCCACTTGTCTCAGGCTCGCTACAGATCTCCTGGGTGCGCTTCTCAAAAAATGCGACGAGCTCTTCGTCAGTCTCATACTTCTGAAGTCGAAGTCAGTGACCGTTGTTCATGAGGCTCTCCGGTGGACTCACCCAATCTTCGACGGAAGGAGGAAGGCCGATGCGATTCCAATGGGCAAGAACCGTGTCTGAGTCACCACAGAGTAGATAGAGATGCTGCAGCTTAGCGATCAAGCGGCGGATGGCCCCCGAAACAGAGGGTTCACTGTAAATCGTAGTTGACTTCTCGCGCAAGTAGTTCCCGAGGTCCCAGGGCAGATAGGAACCGCCTTGACTATTCTCTTCCGAGTGTACCAAGAGCCCAAATAACTCCTCCTCACGACTTTGACTAGGTGTCATATCCAGCGAGTAGCCGTGACGGAGGTCCAAGGACAGATGGGAACCGTCTCGAGTATTCATATCCGAGTGTGCCAAGGGCCCAAATATCTCCCCGTCACGACTCTGACTAGCTTCCACTTTTAAACGAGGTGTGAGATGGTGGACAATGGCGGTGAGGATGTCGATACAGCATTCTAGCCGGGGAGGATCATGTTCGAAGCAGTATCCACTGGGGATAGGGGATCGAATAGATAGCAAGGTGCCCTTTGTGAGGATATCTCCAATGACGATGATCTTATCGTCATCTGTCAAGAGACTGCTGGTATGGCAGAGTTGCACATGTAGGAACCGAGTGCACAAGTCGTCATATCTCAGGTTCTTATGACGATTGCGGAGCCTCCAGAGGCCAGAACGATCCAACCGCGCAGGAGAAAGAATATCGATGACACTCCGCGCGAGTGCAGACTCCATGGGCCGGCGGCGCTCTGGCTGTGGAGGAGTGTCGCTATCGTCCCATTTGTATTAGGGGCTGTCACAGCTGTAGAAACGTGGCCGGAACGCGAGTCGAAACGGCCTGTCGAAACGAGGTCGTGTTCCGGCGGGTGCGCTGTGACTACCCCGAAAAGCAAAGTAGAAACTCGCTATTCCGACCCTCAGCAACTCACTTTCTTTGAGTTGGAGTGTCTCCCCTGTGTTAAATGCTGCCCAGAATCGATGTCACATTAGGGGGACTTCAAGGTATGAATATTTTGGAGGCGGGGAACGGTGAGGATGGCTGAGTTTCGACGGAACGTTTCGACCGTTCCGGCTCGCCGAGTCGCAACGCCGAAACGGTCGAAACGGTCGAAACGGCCGGAACGTTTCGACCGTTTCGATTGCCCGTTTCTACTCGCGTTCCGGAGCGTTTCTACAGCTGTGACAGCCCCTATTGTAAATACGTCCTCAGTGGCATGGAAGCGCGTAGAAGGAAAGCCTCCGTATCAGTAAGGCGCTGCTCGCCCAGTTGCAAAGTAGGACGATCAGACGAGAACAAGTAAGCAACACACCAACGTTGTTCCAAGAATGATGAGAGAATATGAAAGATGAACTTCGTCGCGGAAGTGGCGCTGTCTTTGTCAAGGTTTACCTCAACAATGAGATACACCATGAGTTCCAGAATCCCGGATTGACCACCGAATCTATTCTGTATTCATTATATTAGCACACGGGCTCATGGGATGTATATATGACATACCCGAATAGTCTTTCTGTACCCCTCTCGCATTCCAGAGTCTACACACTGCAAGAACAAAGCTTCCAAATCACGCAGGTCGCGTTGAGAGAGCGAATTCATGTAGCAATTCGTCAGTCCGATCAGAGGTATGTAGCCCCGGTGAAACCATGAGAGACGAGGAAGAAGAAGGTGGAGCATGCGTGGCTGTGAAACAACGCGCGGACAGTATTCCTGAATGTCACTGAGAGAAGTCGAAGAGTTGCTGGCCATGACGAGGGCAGCTAGGCCTTCCTCGCAGCGCAGATGAGGCTCGCCTTTCAGTGAAAAACGGCTCTTGAACTGCGAATAATTGATGAGAGGATGCTCTGGGAGGTTACGATCCGCGAGGACGTAGCGGGACAGTGTGGGGAAGTCGGCCTTCTGCCAGTTGAACCGTATATCTGCTCGAACCCTGGTGCGCAGATCTGCGGAAATCAGAGGTGCCACTTCATTGCCGATGTCAAGGTCTCCGAGCGCGATTATGATGGCGCGAAACACCTCGGGCTCTAGCGAAGCATTGTTGAGCCAGGAGAGCGCATTTGCCAGACGCGCCGGCGAGCGATGGGAGCAAACGGTTGTCCAAGGCGAACCGACAAAGAGAGGGCTAACAAGGAGGCTGCAGACCGCGGATGCGATCCATCTGCACGCTCCTATAAGGAATTCACGGGAACCAATCCAGGTTGATGCGATTTTTGATGGACGCATCTGTCTGCCTGCGTCTCGAAGGAAGTGACCAGAAATAACAAAGGCGGAAAGCGGTGCGGTGTAGGCGAAATTGCGACCGCGGCGAAGGGCGGAGAGACAGTTGAGCCCTTCTTCAGTCAGTCGATTCGTGTCCCGGCGAAGGAACATGGGTAGGATACGGCGTTGATCGCGACTAATCGAGTTTATATCTGGCGCAATAATCCGGCTCATTGCTATGTGGACTTTACCGACGAGGTTGCGCTTCGAATGAAAGAGGAGAGAACAAAGTGTTGCTGCAAGAGCTCCACGTATCATCTGAGTCGCTGGTGATTTGAATGGACTAGCCGGGAACACAATCGCACTGAGCGCGGTGACGAGGTACAGGCCACCTGCGGCCAGGGATAGTCCGAGAGTGAGGTGGTGTGTCAGGGGGTCCGATGAGATAAAGAGCACGAGACCAGCGCCAAAGAGGAGCAGTGAGACGTGAAGAAGAACAGGAGCAGAAGCAATGACCCCGGACATGTACCAGCGCTCGACGCAGAGCAGGCGATACGTTCGCATCTCTGCCCACTGTCGCGCGTTGCATACCGGCCGCGCAGCGTACATTCCGATCCAATCCTTGCCCATAATCGCAATGAGCGCGGCGGAGAGGCTCAGGACAAGACTGGCCACCCAGAGACAGGTGATCGTGCGTGCGCTCGAAGGAATGACGAACGGCTGCTGAACGAACGGCACGCCATTGGCACTTGCGTTGAGAGCCAGAAAGGCGAGCTGCGAGTAGTCGACCTTGAGGTCCTTCTGAGCCTCAATGATGAATGCCGTGGTAACGGCTGAGAACAGACCAGCCTGGTGACCAGGCAGTCAGGAATCGTTCCGTAAACGACAAAAGATGCGCACGAATAGAGCTAGGTTGTCCAGGCCACGATTCCAGGTGTCTATCCTGTCCTTATCGTCCGCCCGCGCGACCTGGTCGTAAACGCGCCAGATACGCGCGTCATCTGCCAACTCCTCGCCAACGCGATCCTTATCGGCACCTGCAGACGACCCCTCAGATTAGGCGTCAAGAAACGTGCAAGTCCGAGACGTACTCGGTGCTGGGTGCGGAGGACTCGCAGTGTTCGTGGCTGGTACTGGTGCATCGGCGTCTGGCATGGTGGTTGTGGGCGAAGAGCGAGAAGCGAAAGAACCCGAAACACCGACTAGAGACGTCTGGAGACCATGGGGCCAGTGTCCGGACCTGTGGGCGCGGCCTGAGTCGGCCCCTTTATTTGCGGCCCGAAGCTGCCATTCACGGTGACGATCTGAGAGAAGTCAGGTTGAGTAATGAGTACTGAGTGCGCATACAGTAGTCAGCATGGAAAGGTAGGCCACTTCAGCGCGTCGAATGACACGATCTGCACAGCCGATCGACTTGGCGAGGATTCGCTCTTACATAAGAGGTGAGAGCGGCGCAGTGCCTCCTATGCGGCAGCAAACCGACCCTGCCGCTGTCAATGCGGTTCCAGTGCCGTTTCACTTCCTGGGTATCCAGAATTGGACAGGGGCCCTCGAAAAATGCAGCGTATACGACGACAATAGAAGCATACCGCAGAGCGAGACGAGGACCGTCCAGGAGCCAGCCAAGGGTCGTAATGAATGGTCCCTGAAGACGAGACCCTTGCTGTGAAGCATCGTTCACGTCGGAGCAGTGACTATATGTATTTCCCGGCAATTCCAAAGAGCGCCGAAGCGCCCAGCTGTAAGGGTGCTTCTAGTTTTCCAGATGTGATAGAAGGCGCCGACGGTCATGCCGATGCCTGTCGATGCCGGGTTCAAGTGACTGTCACGCCAGGCCGCTGAATCGGGGTCATACAGCCGTTGGTACAGCCAGATTGAAACGCGAGCCGAGCTCCTTGGAAGCACATCGACATCGGGATTCAAGCGCTGTTGCTCGGTGCTGCGTGCGGAAGAAAAACACAGTTTCGGCTGGCTCCGGTGCTTGGCCTCTGTGGTTTTGGATGCGTTGCGACGGCCGGCGCGTTCTCCATCGGCCGTCCTGGCCGTCGCCGTCGCCGTTGCGCCAACCGGTGCTCGCAGAGCGTCGCTCTGATACTCCAAGGCGGAGAAACTGGCCTCGCTATCCATCTTTACGCACGATTCTTCATTTTGCAGCGCTTTTGTCGAGAGCACAGCCTGCATCGAGCACCCCGTCCGGCGCCGCCGACATACTGCGCATCTGGCGGCATGTCCATAAGCTTTGCTGCCAGTGCGCTCTGGGTACCTGCCGCCATAGCACCTGATTATGACCGGCGGTCGGGGCTCGACAAGTGTGTCGGGTCGAGGAGCACGCTATGCACAAGCTCCGGGGTTGACACCGGCGTCGCACGTCTCCGAGAACACGGTAGGGAAAACGTCACCTGGTGAATGTCCTACCAGCATCGGCAGGACATCATGCACGCAGGCCGGATGCCGTGGGAGCTGCCTGCCTCGCTTGTTTTGACGCGGCTGTGTGCCGCGGCGCAATCGTTCCCGTGTCCAGCCCTGCATGATCAGCGTCGCACAGACCGTCGTCCCCGCCAGTCGTATGTCTTCGGTGACCCTACTACCGCAGCGGGACGACCACCGCATCCGGGTCTGGAACCGATGCTTGCCAGCTTGGGCAAAGCGCTCGCCTGTCTTCCCAGGGTCTTTGCGCGCACTAATCCGAAGACAGAAGCAGTAGACGTGCCCCTGTAGATGATCTGATGGACCGCTGCGCCGCGCCCGGACGATCGAGGACCGCGCTACAGAGCTATCCCCCAAACGTTGGTTGCGTAAAGGTCCATCTGCGACACGGTGTTTGCAGGTACTATGCGAGGAAATTGAGCTACTCATTCGCGTGAGTGCAGATCACATGCGCGGCTCGTCGCTGCGTCTCGCGGATGAGCGCTTGCCCCTTCTCCAAGCTCGGAAGGATCCCAACTGAATGTCCACGCGGCGCACGTCTGTCAGCCATCGTTGCCTGCCATGTGCAGCACACTCCCCGTGCGCAATACCGACGTTGTTCTCCGTCCTCGCGCCCAATTCTTTGCGTCCCTACGCTTTCTGTCGCCCCTCAGTACTGCACCGGATATGTCCCACTGACTTTACTCGGTATAATCCTCCCATATTCTGGCCTCCCATGTCTGGCCTCCCATGTGGGAACATGGGACTCCAGGCATGAAAGAATGGCAAGATGCAAGTACAAAATGAATGTTCCAAGCAGGAATTGAACCTGCAACCTGTTGGTCAACCAAATTTGGAAATTAATCTTGACACCTTAACCACTGAACCAAGTAGCCATATGGTCCAGGCTTGTCCTGGAGCATTATGTGAGCGCATTTTTGACCAACAATTTCACTTCAAACTAGCATATAGTTAGGTTGGGTGAGGTTGGGTTGGGTCTGGTTAGGTCTGGTTAGGTTAGGTTGGGTTGGGTTTGGTGAATTAGGTTAGGTTTGGATATAAAATAATTAAAATTTGGATAAGCAAGTCACTACAAAACGAGGAGGGTTAGGTTAGGTGGTTAGGTTAGGTTAGGTTAGGTTAGGTTTAGAACGTCTAGAAATCCCTCTGGGGTATAAAAGTTGTTTACATGGGAATAAGCTGGTTAGGGTAGGCTTCAGCCTACCCTAACCAGCCAGAGTGCATTGTAGAAATAGTTTGGTTAGGTGAGGACTTGTCCTCACCTAACCAAATTGCATTTTATAGTGAGAATATTTGGTTAGGGTAGGCCTGCCTACCCTAACCAACTTGCATTTCATGAATTACATATGTAGAAATTTGTGCTGGGATTGGTATATGGTGCTCAAGTTGCAGTCCAGGTCATATGGCCACTTGGTACAGTGGTTAAGGTGCGAGGTTTAATTGCCTTTTCTGGTTTGGCAGAAGGTCACAGGTTCAATTCCTGTCAAGGGCGACTCTTTTAGGCCTATCTCTTGGTGCTGTCTCCCAAGTTTGGAGTCCCATATGGGAGGCCAAAACATGGGAGGATTATACCGAGCTGGAGCTCTGGGACATGACCCTACTGCACTGCCAATGCCTACGCGTGCGCATGTCCGTGTTCTCTACTGGGTATCATCGCGACAGCGGCCCGGGACCGCTCGGCCTACCTTTGCTCGACGAGCGTCTGCGCCACGGCGATGAGCGCGAGATTCACGACATGCGCCGGATGCTCGAGCCGTAGGTTCTTGGAGAGCGACGATGACATCCGGAGCACAGAGAAACACTGTGTCTCCGTGTAGGGAATACGCTGCCGACACGCGCGTTGGATCGCACTGAGCTTCTTGACGCACAGGCTTCAATAATCGCAGGGCGGCGCAACCGTTGCCGCGTCTGGCTCTGCGAGACCCGCGTCAAAGACAACGTCCTCTCCGCCGCTTCGTGTGGCCCCTCTCACAGCGCGTCGTCCAGCTGGGCGCATGTGAATCTGGAGCCATTGCTTCAGCGACCCGCTCAGCTCGTATTGCCGTTGCTCACGGCGCGCACATTGAACGCAGAAGCAATCGAGCTCAGATAAATCTGATAGGCCGTCGCGTTGCGCTCGAGGTCGGTTTGGGGTCCTTTACTTCTTACTGTCCCTCTGTCCGCACCATCCGGGTCCTCTATGCCTCCCAGACAGGCTCTGGGCCTCTACCGCGGCTCACATTTACTTTCCCCTGGGCGAAATGAGGGGCGACTTGCGTCTCAAACACAGCCGACCTGCGGCGGCATCGGTATCGCTGACCGTCGCAATCCGCATTACGGACTTGTCCCGGAGGCTTGAGCTGTATCTCATACGCACATGCGACTGAAATGGAGGGCTGAGATATGATTACCCATCCTTGAAATCGTGATGTGCGGACTGCATGTCTTACCGCGTCGGCGAGCGTGGAAAGACTTCCCGAATCCGGGCGCATCGTGCGGGCACATCGAACGGGCCAGCGTGTTCATAGACGTTTATTTTGGGATTTACCCACGGGAATTACGTCAGCAGGTTTGTATCTTCTCCATTCCTCTCCTTGCAGCTTGTCCGCGGCGCCCTTCCAACTCCGCCGTGGCACGTGATCGGTCTGGCAGAGACCTTTTCATCGTCTGAAAATCGCAAAAATGCAGAATGGTGCTCGTGGGTACTCTGACCCGCTCTTTAGACCGAGAGGACGATCCTCAGTATGCACAGGGGCCGACTCGTTAGGAAGAGCACGCGGAGCCAAAGCGGACCAACGGGCCGACATCTCCGATGCTCCTTTGTCTCCGCCCAGCGCGCTTTGCGAACGTCGGCTCGCTCGTCTGTGAGCCAGCTCCGGGCTTCGTGGCGGTCTGTCCGCTGCAAAAGATTCTGCATGCCATAGCGCCTTGGGTCATCGCCCGAACGTTCTGCGCAACCTCCAAGGCTCCGTCACCTGGACATTCCTGCCAACTGCCTCGCAGCTGGCCACTCAGCCATGTCGCGCGCGCTCACTGCATGGGGCGCGGCCGACGGTAATACGACCTGCGCGAGGCTCGTATCCATCTCGCGCCGTTCTGGAATCGTGCTCGATGCGTCATGTCAGCCAGCCCGACGCAAACGCGCATGTACTCATGCGGCCGGGCCTCGCCGTGTGCACCAAGTTTTCTTCATCCAGCGCGAGCGCGACTTCCGGCGCAGACGTCGCGCTCCGTGCAGCCATCCACCCTGTGCCGCGCGCCGCGCAGGCGGGATGTACTGCCCTCAGCCCGATTTTGGGAAGCCCGTCGTTGACGCGCCGCGCAGCAGGCTCATCTCGTGCAGACTGTGCGCCCCGCACGATCTCCTGCTGGTGGCCATATGCACGCGTTGGCTCTCTATATCAAGGGCGGGCGGCGGCCTGCGATCGCGCCGCGCCTGGCAGACGATGCTTAGTAGTCCTCGCCGCGGGGCGTAGCCTGGCAGCGCGTCTGCTGATAGCTATGAATGCGTTCTTCACGAGCGCGCGTCCCGACGCCAGAGACTGAGAACTGCTGACGCCGATGACATGCGCTCGGGTGAATACATTTTGGGTATACTGCAGGCCCGAGCCACGATACCTGTGGGGCCCACGCACCCAGCGAAACGCGGTATCATACTAGCCAGGGCGCGTCGCCTGACGTTTCCCTTGTCAGTGAGTACTGGAACCCTTCGTAGTTGGATTACAGGGTCTCCCTGGAGCTGAGCCCAGCGCATAATCATGCGCGTGACGGCGAGCTGCGAGCGCACACAGCGAGTTTGGACACTCCGGTCCTGCTGAGATTATCCGTTTCAGATGGTTCCCCGGCTGCACCGGTACTCGTACGGACTGATATGCGATTGTCTCAGCTGTCCCGAACGAGTCACTGCCGGTCGGCTACTCGGAGAAGACGAACGAGTGAACAACTTCACGCCTACATCGCTGAATCGGCTTCAGACGCGCAGTGGGGCAGTGGTAAGCGCGGGCTCGTCGTTGTGGAATGCGGAGAAAGCGCGCAGGACGGGCGCAGTAGAGGCTCAGATGTTTCTTCGTATCGCGCTGAGGCGCGCGTCGGCGAGCAGCTTCGTCGTTAGGTGCGGAAGTAGAGGCGACCAGCTCGAAGTCTGCGTTACAGCTGCCTACTCCCTGCATCAAAAGCTAGATACTACTCGCGCCGCGTGCACGGCCGCGTGCACGTTCTGAAGGGCCCGGTGCGCTGCTTCACTGCGCTCCGCGTATGCGGCTGTCTTGCGCGTTCCAGGAAGGCCTGGCAACGCGGCCATAGAGTCCCGCGCGATGCTTGTCATGCGCGGCGCCTGTCATTCATCGTCGTATCTCGGTACTATACGTCAGGTTACGTCCCGCAGCCTCGTCGCCCAACCCTTTGCTCTTTTCTGTGACTACACAGTGTGCTAAACAGCAGAGTTCCTTTGAAGCTAATTCAAGAGGGCTGGTACGACTGAGCTGAGGGTTGATCTAAAGGCTCGGAAGCGATGACTCGGAAGGAAACGCGCATCAAACTCCATGTTCCTCTCTTTGTCACCACCCATCATGTTGGACTCTGATCGCCTAGCGCTGCAGGAGTTGGTCCTTGCAGTGTGCGCCAAGGCCGATTGGTACCAGCTCAGGTGCGTCTACCCTGTCGGGCGCCAGCTACAATCTGATCAAGTTGGTTGCTAGCACGTGCGACGCTCAGGCCGTTGCGGACGACATTCTTCATACAGCGCGAACGATTGTGGCCGATGCCTGCCACCGTCGAAACAAGTCCAAGTCAACCTGTCCATTGCTGCCAGAGCTCTTGGCCAGTTGCTTTGCATTCCTGCCGCTGGAGGAGCGCATCCTTGCCTCGCATGTTTCTCGGACATGGCGCGCCGTTGCTCTTGAATCTCCGTCCGTTTGGGATGACATTACCTGCGCTTCTGGACAGGATGGGCCGTATCTCGTGAAAATGGCGCTTTCGCGTTCTGGAAGCCTGCCAATTCAACTGGAGTATCACGGATGGCTAGATGGCGACGTAGCCGAGCTCGTACAGATGCACCTGCATCGCATAATTTCACTCGAGCTCTACAGCTATCCGAACCTCTCGTTTCTCAACCACCCCGCTCCGCTCCTCCGCACTCTTGTTCTGATGGACGATGCTCCCCTCTCGGAGAAATTCCTTGCGCGTACCCCAGGACGATTGGCGACCCTTCGTGCGGATCTACTCTGTGTTCCGGCTTCATGCCCTGCACTATCGACGCTGACGGCGCTCAGCATGTCCGCAGCCGAGGATACAACTTTGAACAGCGTCTTTGCCGTGTGCCCGCGTCTGCAGAGCCTCTCGCTCTGGTATCTAACGCGGGAGAACGTCACGACACCCGGACACTGTCCACCGAGCTCTGGCTGTCGACAAACGACCTCGACTGCGATCTTATCGCGGTGTACGACGCATACAAGGATTCGAAGGCCCTCAAGGAGATCAGCCTTCACTGCAACATGGTCGGCCGTGCTGGGGACTTCGGGAATACATTGCACGGTGCCGTCGACCTCGGCGTCAAGCTTCTTCGCGGTGGCCTTATATCCATCACCGTGCTCTTTGCGGGCGGCCGCCGGCTCACTGTCTCGTGGCCGCTTGACTACGAGTACGCCGACGCGGAGGGGCGCACGTACCCGCCCTTCTTTGCGCAGGCCGCGCCATGCTTCGACCAACTGCAAAAGGTCCGCTTGCCACTCGGCGTGCTCCCGTTCTTCATTCTGGACGCGCCGCATCTGCCGGCACTGGAGGAGCTGCGCGTCGACGTTGCGCCGGGAATGGACCACTCAGGTCAGCCACAGGAGCTCGAGTGGTCCGAGCTGGGCGGGCTGCGGGACTTCAAGCCGCCCCGATCGGACTTCCGGGTCGTATTGGATGTCTCCCACCCGCACGGACCGACTGCAGATGACGCGCGCTCGCTCCTGGCGTGTCTCTCCGGCTGCGTGGCGCACCTCGCCATCACGGTGACAGGATTCGCGGCGGATGCGATCCCGGATGACATCCCGGGCGAACTGAACGTCACGTTTGTACCTGACGTGTAGAGGACAGCTATAAGATCATGTACCAATTTGCCGTGCAACTCGAGCGCAGCGTCGGATACTCCACTGCAGTGGTCTCCGCCTTCAGGCCTTGGACGTGTGTTCCCCTGGGCGCTGGTTGAGCCTGCGCACTCGGCGCAAGTAGCGGCCCTCGACAAGGCGGCGGAGGCGAGAGTTTCTCAACGGGACACAGACGGTGGCATCTAGGAGCACCGCGTCGTACCAGAGCGGCACGCATAGTATAGTAGCCGCAGTGTTCGCGCACGGCAGAGGTCCGAGTTCGGGATTTTCACGCACACATAGCGCAGGCGCGACGAAACTGGATCGGGCTCGTGACGGCGTTCGGCTAGAACTTGAATCCGTGGGGCTCCGGCGTGTGCAAGTGCACGGCGAAGACGGGTCTATGACAATGAAGTGGTGATGGCGCGGGGCTCCAGATACGGAGAGACCATTAGAAGTGCTTAGATATACTGCGCGCAGTGTCGCCGCACTCGGGAAAAGGTTGCAGAAGTGAAGCTGTTGTAAGCGTGACAACCGCCCAGCCGGAGCCGTGACCAGTGTCTCGAGCACTTGCGCACTGCGGCGCCGGACCTCATCGGCTGGAGATCTTTGCGGTGGCCGTCGAGGCGACCACTACATTGAGAAGAATCAGGGTAATTCTCGCGCGCGCCGCGGAAGAACATCGGGATCACGGCTGCCTCCGGCGGGCTGCGGTGCTTGTCCTCCTACCCAACATCATCCGACCAAGTGCGAGCTCTTTGGCTGCTGCGCCGTGCGTGTCTGCAGCCTCGGGACGGTTCCGGTCCCTTCGAATCCGAGTTTACGTTTTTCGTGCCGGCTTTGCGCATCAAGCACCCGCTGGGCCGCTGGCTAGACCTTGCGGTTCTGCGTGGCTGTGTTCATTGGCGATTCTCTCTTTCTGCCAACTCAATGCTGATAGCCTACACGTGCGCCCCGTGCCCGCCAGTTCTGGGCTTGTTGGGCTCCGAAATTAGCTGTTTGTCGGCATACTCGTGCTCGTCTCGGAGATGCAAATGGCCTCTACACAAAGGTCCCGTGTCACTGCGACGGTTAGTGCCAGCTGCGCAGACGCTGCGCGCGTGCCTTGCCGCCCTGCGCTTGTGGAGTCATGCTATTACACCGCGGCGTCGCTCCCCGTTGCCATGGACGGTACTCTCACCGTGACTCGGCGTTTTGTTCCGCTACGATCCTCGCGCGCAACTTGCATTGAGCGTACCCCGGGTGGTGCTATTGCGCCTGCTAATGCCATGCATCTTCGAGCCACTGCGCGCTCGCGCTCAACTCGTACGGGTCCTGCGACCGCGACGCGGAAGTCACGGCGAAAATGTCGATTTGGATCTTTCTGGTTCTCGTACGTCCAGTATGCATCTGCAGCCGGCTGGCAGGAGCGCGCCCCGCTCTGCTCGAAGCTGCGATTGGGATAGGTATCACCCTCCTCACGCGCTCCGCCTGTCGAGAATGCGGGCCGAGCGTCGGGTTCCCGTCTCGTCTGTTCGAGTTGCGCGATCCACGACTTGCGTCTGCCGCTCGCGCTGCTGCAAAGGGCGTTCGAATGTGCGTTTTGCTGCGATGTTAGTAGTATACTCCGAAATGCCCTGCGGCCTTGCTGCGGCGAGCGCTCGCCGCTCTGCACTGACAGATCCCGATGTTCCGCACCCGCGCGCTTTCCGGGTTCGCTTGCTAGCGAGTGCAACGTGGTGCGTCATCTGTTTGGCTGCTCCTTGACCTGCAACCGCCACCATGGCTGATAACGCCGCCGCCCAGGCTGCCGCTGCGGCATCAGAGGGAAAGCGTGCGTCTAATGGCCGTCAACGAGCCGCGCGGGCTCACTTCTGCAACCAGCCGCGCTCCCAGAAAATCCCGACCGCGTCGGCGAAGAGCTCGCGGAGGACGCGAAGATCTGGCACATCTATGATAAAGTCGCCAAGGAGGACGACGAGAGGCGTACCAAGGCTTGGGATAACGGCCTCAACAACCTTGCGTTATTCGTGCGTCATCCTCCATGCTCCTTCGCGCCTGACGGTTACCGGATGGTTCCCTAGGCTGGCTTGTTCTCGGCCGTCACTACTGCCTTCATCATCGAGGCGCAGCAGGACATGGAACCCGATTATGCTCAGCTGACATTCCTCGTGCTCAATGCAACTGCTTCTGGAGAGAGGTTTGTTCAACAGCCTTTCGTCGTCCCTTCCGGCGCTCGCACCGTCAACTGCCTGTGGGTTGCGAGCCTCGTTCTCAGCCTATCTGCTGCCCTGATCGCCATCATGGGCAAGGATTGGATCGGGATGTATGCCGCTCGTCCGGTTTGCAACCTTCGCCAGTGGGCGGAGATGCGGTCCTATCGGTTGAACTGCGTCGAGCAGTGGTACATGTCCGGGGTGATCGCCGCGGCTCCCGTGCTTCTGCATGTCTCACTGCTCCTATTCGGAGCAGGGCTTGTTGTGTTCATTTCTTCGGACCCGCTTACCCACCATCTCACACTCGGCCTCTCTCTGGCTGCCGGAGCTCTGTATCTTGTGACCACATTCAGCGCCGTCGTGTTCTCTACCAGCCCATTCAAGTCCCCCGCGACCCAGATGATTCGTAGCGGGCTCTCCTCGCTTTTTTCGTATCTACGCAGCATCATTTATCGGCCTAAACGGAGCCTTGTCACTAGCCTGCTACGCGATATCAACACGATGGTCGTCGGGCACGCAGACGATACCACGCTTCTGCCCGGGACTGCAGCAGAGACCCGGCGATCGCGGGTTTGTCTGCGCCCCGGAGACACCCTTACCTCATCAGCTCGCGCTGCGATCGCCTATACGCAGACGATACTCGCCTCGGTACGCAACGCCCTTCATAACCTTCAGTGGTCGCTAGTGCGATCGCAACTCCAGTCCGTCGTGTCACCAGTCCGAAGCCTTCCATTCGACGATTGGTTTCTGTCCTCAACCTGGACCGATCTTCCCATCGATCGCAGACCCAAACTGCTCGCTGAGGCACTGTCTTGGCTTAGCGGCGCTTCGCAAGCGCCCGATGTCTTCCGCGCTATCGTGTTCGCGCTTGGGGACCTCGACATTGGTCCTCAGGTTGGGTTGCATACATCCATCACGCTGCGCACGCGGCTCAGCGTAGAATTTTGTCGCACGTGGAAGCAGGTCGATCTGCCCACCTTGTATCGCTATGTTCTCGCAGAGTGCAACACTCCAGGCGATGATAAGTTGGGGGGCTTCTGGTTGCACTCTCGCTTTGACGAATCAAAGAGGCTTGCATCACACTGCGAAGCCGCCCTGGCAGCCAGGGTCAAAGCATTTCCCGCCTACATCTCACCCTATCTGCTTGAACAGTATTTCCCGGGCACGTCTCTTGCGACCCAACCCAGGA
This sequence comes from Auricularia cornea, assembly GCA_030578095.1. NCBI lineage: Eukaryota > Fungi > Basidiomycota > Agaricomycetes > Auriculariales > Auriculariaceae > Auricularia > Auricularia cornea. The sequence goes on from JARLTE010000007.1 coordinate 6,708,888, forward strand.
TGGCGGACTTTCTCCTGCCATATATCCTGCAAACAGAACATTACCTCCTCGAGGTTTTGGTGATTATAGCACACAGGTACAGGGTGCATCTCAGCACACAAGAATCCTTCAATTTTACCAACCTCGAAACACACCTCTTCCGAGCTCTTGGTGCTAATGAACGAGAGGTATATGCTACCGCAGTTAAGGTACAGTGACGATAGGGTATTCTCCATCGTAGTTCTGATAAAGCGTACGTAGGTCAAATATGGTGGGACTCGGGGAGCTGTCGAGCTCCTGACGTTTGTCTGCTGTCATGACATCATCAGCAACGTCACCAAAATGGCCGCAGTTGAGCTAATAATCGAGCTCATGGAGCAGTATCCATTTCCCTTTAGAGAACACCGCTGTCTAGCCTATCTTCTTGGGGGCTGCGAGCCTTGGAACGTCGCTTGGGCGGACAAACACCGGCCTTCACATTTGGTTTGGAGGCTCACTCGATCTCTCCAACCGAGCTTCGCCCGCATGCAGTCCAACGACAACGATTTCGATCTCGCATTGGCCCGTACGTTGGTGATGCTCATATCTCCACGGCACAACACATTCGGTAAGCTCCTCCAGCCCTCCAGGTTGCAAATGCCCAATGACGATGATGTTAGGTCTGGAGACCCAGTGCCTGGTATTCCTATTGGGCTATCTCCGTCAGCCGCTGGTACCGAGCACTCCAAACAACGACGGAAAGCTCGGTGTTAGTCGCCTCATCCTCGAAAGCGGCGGGCTCCTCCGAATTGTGGGCATGCCAGACTATATCAGTTACGCCGACAGTTGGATAAACTCGGGCACTGCGATCCTGTCGGAGGTTATCAACGAATTGTGTCGACATCTTCGCGCAGACGCCACCGTTCTTGGGGGGGAGCTGTTTCGAGCGTTGGTATCGACCGAGGTCGAGGGAGCGGACGGCGCTACGGTGACCTGGAATCTCGAAGACTGGTTACGTACGACGGTCCCCGAGATTCTGAAGCAGTGCCTATCATCGGCCACTGCGATGCAGGGCCTCCACGACGCACTAGTCGAATTATATCTGCTCTGCGAGACCAACCACGACCTGCGCGCCCAATGGGATCTCATAGGATATCCGGGTCGCCCGGGGGATATTGTAAGCGCGCAGCGCAATCCAGGAGTCTTCTAACGTATCCCACTCAGTTCTCTGACCCATTCCTCGACGTTGGAACGTTCTTTGCGTATGCCGAAGCACCCCGCAAGCGTCCAGGAGATATAGTGAGTATAATGTCCTGCATACATCGGGAGCTGGCTAATCCTCCCAAGTTTGCCGATCCCTTGTTGAACCTGAGGGAGTTCTTTGACGGCGCGGAAGAGGGACATTATAGGTGGCCTTATAACCTAGGGTGATCTGGATTGTATCATCCTCGATAGTCCAAAGATTGTGCTCGCGTATGCAGGCTGCAAGGTACCTGGCGACGGTGAACAATTTATTGCCGTGTTTGAGGCCTGAGGCCTCGGGCAGAGTTATGTGCGCGCTGCGGATGACTGTAAGGCGCAACAGAGCGCACGCATCAGTCCGGGAACATGACCACAGACCAAGCGTCGCATAGGACTGCAGGCGAGTCCGGGATCTACACAAATCAACTCCCAGGCCGGGAACGTCTAGGTGCCTGGCCGACGAACGAGTCGCCAGGTTCGAAATAGCGTACGCGCTCTGGCCCCCCCGTAGCACTGCTCAACTTCGCACTGAAAGAGATCACTCTTCGTGAGCTCCGCGGTGGGCGGGAGGACCATGCGACTGACTAGAGTACTTACTGTACGACATATCCAATGGTACACTCTGCAGTTCACGGCTTGGGGCAACCCGCAGATGCTTGGCTCCAGTGTACAGGCGATTTTCCGGCTTGGCAAGCTCACGTGCAGAGGTTTGCGACTCCAGAAGAGGCGTCGCAATGTGTTGCAATTTGAATAAGCTCATCTGCTCGACAGTATTGACCCAGACGGGAGCAGGAGGCCAAGGAACAAAGCTTCCGGCCCGGATCCACCCGAACATTCTCCTCCTGCCTCGTCCACGATGGGCACCAACGACCGGCCGCCCTTCATGCGCATGATCAACGCTGAAGTCGACTCAATGCGACTGCTCGCGCGCCCTCGTACTAGCTCAGGTCCGCTGGCTCCTCATTGATCCCGGGACGCGCGGCCGAACAGCTGTGAGCCGCGCCCGAACCTGTGCCGAAAGCAAGTCCAGTTCCCCAGCGGCGCTGTGCGCGCGACACGCGCATCCCGGCGTGCTTCAGGCACTCCTGCTGCGCGCCGCAGAGGTCAGTGCGAAGGCTGCTCCCACGCCCTTGCCTTACGCAACTGTCGGTTTTACAGCCCTGGCCCGCGAGTTCTTGGTAGGACGGCCGGGCCGTCGCCGTTGCGCTACTCTGTGCTCTCAAAAGTGTTCTCTGATACACTGCGTACGCCCGCGAGGCTGGCATCTCGCTTTGTCTTCGTGCGCAATTCGTGCTCTTCGACCGCGACGCGGCGGCCTGTTGCTGTGCCTTGCTTCCCGCGCACAATCACAAAGAGCGCACGCCCTGCTGCGCCTGCGACCCGTGACTCGTGCCGTTGCAAACCTGTGCTGTCTACTGGGTATCCGCGTGACTGCGAAAGACTCGGGCTGAACTTGGAATCGCTGGTTCTGTTAGTGCTCGTGTCGCGTCGAGGAGCACGTGATGCGCGAGCTGCAGCGGAAGCTCGAGCTTCAGGCGCTCAGAGGGCGAAGCCGGAGTCGTGGGTATGGAGAAACACGTCTCCGTGCAGGAAATACGCCTCCTACGCAGGCCACTTTGCGCGTTGGAGACCGCGGGCTACCTAACCTGGCTGCACGCCTCATTGCGACGCAGGTGTGTGCCAGTGCGCAACCATTTGCGTGTACAGTTCTGCGTTAAGAGTGTCTAAGAGACCCTCCTCGCGGTCGGTGTCATCTCCTTCGTGCGGCTACCTATCAAAGTGAGACGGCCTCCAATCTGGCGCGGACGCTTGGCCAACGCGGTTGTCTCCTTTTCCCGCTGCTCATCGTACACACGCAAAAAGGGCAATCGACGTGCTCGAGAATGAGCATTAGGGTCCTCGTATAGAGCATTCGCGCCGCTTAAAATTTAGCTGTATGATGGTCGATGACGTCGCCGTTGCTCCGCTTGCGGGTTTAACGAGTCTCCGAGGCGCGCCTTGCACTCCATCGTTGCACCAATGATAGGCCTGGTACTATTCGTCCACGCTCGTCCCAAAGCCACTCAGTGCTTTCGGGTATGCCGCAGCTTTTTCTAAAATGAGAAAATCTTCTAATTCTAGGCATTGGCTTACAACAGCAGCATATGAGCCGGCGCAGGAGTCGGAGGGAAGAGCGCGTGTGGTCTACGGAAGTAAACCGGACCAGCAGGCCGCGTCGTTTCAGACCTTCGCCTACCTTTGGGCGTGCCGTTGGGCATCTGTGTATCCTCCGGCTACTGGGCTTCTGTGAGCTGCTTTGCTCAAGCCCGCGCGGCGCATGCTCGAGCGTCGAGCCTCGTCTGCGCATTCCTGCCAACGCCCTCGCTCGGCTTGGACAGAAAAGCAACTGCCCCCGCGATAGACCGCACGGATCCCAACGTGGGGGCGGTACTCGTTCTCGCGCGTGCGTGCTTGGTACGAAAACAATCCTGGACTCATGCTCTATGCCAGCCTGGCGCGCGCCGAGCGCTCGCCGTGACCGATCTGCAGTGGTGGTTAACCTTCTGTATGTTGATGCATGGCTGCGCGGCGTAAAACTGCCCTCCGACACGTGCTGTTGCCCTGCTTCCAGGTCTGCCACCACCACCGCAGGTCATCGACGTAAACCACGTAATTAACCTCATTTCGACGCGGCGGCACCCCTCCCTGCTCCGTATATATCATTTCAAATGATTGAGAGTGTGATTATCACTGCTTTGAGCGCCGCACGCTGCGCTCGCCACAGATCCATGGTCTGAGAGCTTGCGTGCAACTCGTCTTGAGGCGTCTACTCTGCATTCGATCGCGTCAGGGAAAAGAGCGCGCTGTCTGGCGCAGAATGGTCCTTGAGAATCCATCGCGCCCCCACTTTCTACGCGTCCTCAGTGCTAGTGCTCTTTCCATGTCTTTCTATGCCTCGTACACGTCTTAGTCATTCGCTGCATGCGCAAGGACCTCGGCGGTGGGACCGTAATCGTTGACGTCGCGGAAGAGCCGCATGATGGCCGCGTCGTCCTGGCCGCCGAGCAGCGTTCTGCCGTGCATGCGCAGTGATATCACGTGCGTTGGAGCTGCCAGGGCACTTTCCCAGATTTGCGCGTGATCGACGGCAGTGGGGGCGCTGAGACGATGAAGATCGCACGCGCGCCGCTTGGCTAAGAGCAGACTGTAGCTGGAAGCAACTCGACGAGCGGTCCCGTGGAGCGTCTCCGACCAGAGTTAGCACAGACAACTGACGCACCAGGCACTCACGCTGACAGATCGATTACGAGTGCGCGAACCGAAAAAGAGCATGGATTCATCACTCCAGTATTGCAGGCCTGGACTATGGACAGTAAGCAGGGTCTAAAACACGGAAAGGCGCAGGTAAAAGCGTGTTTGAGTGAAACGCGTGTGAGAACGGACTTAGGCGGTCTGGCGAAGCTAGGAACAGAATCTCGGCGCGTGCAGACTGACGATACCTCGCGTAGCAACGCTAAAGGCGGAGAATGTGAGAGAAACAAAACCTGAATCACTTGGAACAAAACAGGACTCGTCATATGAGCCAGACAGACAAGGGATCAGCCTCGCAGGACTGGCATGTATCCGAGCCTGCAGTCAATCGAAGCCGGTCGGTCCATCCGGAGGCTCTTCCGCGACAGTCTATCTGGGGTATGCGCGCCCGACTCATGCTGCAGGGACGCAGTTGTCAATGCCTAGGCTGACGGGGAGTCGGTGGACCTACGGTTTAAACAACGGCGCGCGATCGAACGCACGGTTTGCGCCTGCGTTCGAGTATCTTGTGCGGATAACAGGCCGCCAGCCGTTGGCTCCCATGGTGGACGTTTGAGACGAAGAGGATGAGAAGGTCCGGACGGCACCAACGACACCTTGGATGCTTCCTGATCCGTCAAAGCCAGGTACGCTGGCGGGAATATGCAAGCTTTACTCGATCCGCGACCCGCCCTCATGATCTCGGTCGACCGGTTGTTGTTGGGGTTCGAACGCGCCTACCGGAGGCACGATCATCGCGGCGCAAAGCTGATCGAGCGGCGTTCCTGAGGCCTGAGCATTCAAAACGCTGTCCCGGAGACCATGCGCACCCTTCGTGAACCGAAACGGCGCGTCATGCGGGAATCTGCACGGTATACGGGACCTATCAGTAGCTGCCAGCGTGCGCCGCTCCTCCTCGAGGAATGCATGCTGCACTGCCGGCATACCACATTGGACGAGAATCTGCTCTATGTATTCGGCAGCATGACCGGTGCCATCGAGACGTTGGTAGGCTCCCTGCGTCAACGCGGACGTCCGTGGAACATCCGTGGATGGCAAATCTCAGCTTGATCTCAGAGAGTCGATGTTCGGTGCAAAGCCTATATCCATGTGCGCATGCAGCTCGGAAACGAATACACGAAGCCGGGAAGCCCGTTTGGTTCGCGAGGAAGTCAGCACGTGCAGACGCGATGATATCTCACCCAAGGGGGCTCAAACCAGGGGTATTCACCGCCTGGTTGAAGAATAAACTAGGAGAGTGTTGTAATACGACCTCACCCGTTGGTTTCGTGGGTAAACACGACGCGCTGCAACCGACAAGCATGTCGTAGGCGCTCTAAATCAGCGTCACCAGGGTCCGCGGCACACCGCAGGAATAGGGTCCGCAGCATGCGCATGCGTTGGACGTGGCGAAGCATAGTCAGGACGGAATTATCGGCGAAGCGAACATTCGTAGAGACAACGAGCGTGGATACGCGCAGCCCGGGTGCGAGCAGGGCGCCGTCGAGCCAACCGTACGCGTCCGGGGCGATGCGGACGGTGATCAGCTCCAGGGCGCGCACGGTCGGGCAAGCCGCGAGGATACGCGGCGCGAAGTCTGAGGGTAGATGTGTGGCGCGGTTGACGAGCACCAGATGCCGCAGCCTGCCCATGCTCACGCTCTCGAGTGCGTTAAGGAGCGACTCGCGCGCCGTAGGGCTGTCGTAATCGTCCAGCGTAATGCAGAGCTCCCGGAGGCTCTCTTGGGAACCTAGTAGCGGTAGTCCGGCGTGGATGAAGAGGTCCGGGACCTCGTAGCGCTGCAGCGCGAGGGTGCTGATGTGCGGGAATGCGGCGGCCGGATCCGGCGGTGAAGACGGAAGGTCGCTTGTGGGAGAGTGCCCGAGCGTGAGGTCTCGCAGCGCGGGCATGTGGGAAACAAGACGGTCGACGACAATCAGAAAGTCTGCAGCGGGGAGATCGTGGAGGATGACCGACTGGAACCTGAAAGCCTGAATGCCGGCAAGAGCGTGAGCGCCAGTGGGGCCAGTGAGAAGCGGAAGTTTAAGAGCCGAAACCTTGACGTCGAGCCTGCGTAGGTTGGGACATGCTGCGATGAGTTGTTCGCCACTGGCAGATGGCCGCGTCTTGGTGAAAGCGACGCGAAGCCACCGGACCTGAGCCGCAAAAGAGAGCGGACAGCAGAAAACGTAGGTCGCGCTTTCATCCGTGCTGTCCACGCGCGAGACCGGCGGCTCGCCTGCCGGCCACATTGCGGCGGGTCAGAGCTGAGAGAGCATCCGGGCGGAGCCTGAAGACTGCCACGGATGCATTCCCGCTTGTTTTTCTTCCACTACGCATCCAGCGAGCGGCCCGCGCTGGACACGACAGGACGCTCATTTTTCCACTGCTTGTACGTGGTGCCACTCGCTGCTGTCTACGGCCGGCGGCAGCGGTGGGTTCGACGAGAATGGTCTCCTGCTGCTCGTCACCTGATGCTCAGAGCGTGCTATTCCGTCGGTCCCAGTGCTCGGACCCAGACCACAGCACCTTCCATGTGCCTGCACGTTCGCACTCGACCATCACAGCGCCTGACTTCCGCAGCGCCATGGAGGTCATCATACGCATGCCTGGGTATGGCGTGTGTGCGGCTTGCCATTGTGTTTCTCGTCTCCACGCGCGCTCTGACCCTGTTACCCCGGCAGTCGCTGTGGGGTCGGATGACTCTGGGAACCGCCCGTCTGCACGGTGCTCGAGGCGTAGCTATCGCGCGGTTGATCAAGCAGCTGCGCCTTGGGCAGCGGAATGGTGTGCTGTACAGCTCCAACTTTACGGATGGAGATAGACCCGATGGCCGCCCAGCGCGTGGGTCTCTGTCTGGCGGCAGTCTGTTGCGCCGCACTCGACTTACACTTATTCTTCTTGGCCATATGACCGCTTCCTGACCTCCGCCCGTGACGTGTTTGCGCTCAACGCGACGCGGATGTCCTGCCGCTTCAGCGCATAGTCCTGTGCAGCGTGCCTGAAGAGCACTCCCAGTGCGATTGCGCAGCTGATGGACATTACCGCTGCTACCGCACCGTGCACTGCGTAGTTCGGATTGCCATATGTATTTGCAGCCACTCAGGGGGCTGCAGCTTGCGCACTTCTCACATTGCGTCTTCGCTATGTCGCACACGGTATGCTGCTAATCCGACTCAGTTGGTGAGCGGATCGCTTGAAGATTCCAGTCGGACGCGCGCCTCACGTGAGGCGCTTCTCGCGGGCATGGTCTCATACGGAGCTCCCTGCGGGGATCGTTGAACGAGTGAGAAAGCGTGTCTTCCTGGACAGCGTCAGCGCATGCTCATGCTGCTTGTGGATGGGCGTCACTCCTGGATATGTATAGCGCGATTCGCGCATTTTGATTGGCACTCGACCGACCTCCGCGGTCAATATGCCCTAGTGGAAGGCGCGGGCAGCCCGGACGCGGCCTCGCGATTGTACTCGAACCTGCCTGCCTGCCGCTTAGCGCATGCTATTTGTCTGCGGCGTCATGATATATGACCCCCCAGCGCGTCGCGCTCTGGCCGTCCCTGTCAAGCGCAACTTTGCGGGCGAGCTCATACCGGGAGGGTAAAGTTCTGACTCTGGATCAAGGGCTGCCGGGCTGAACTGCTCCCAGGCCGATCTAGGAATATGCGCTGGAATCTCGGCCTCGCTGCTGTCTAGGACCCGGAATGCTACTGCGCTCCTCGCGGGATTCAATCTTCACGCTTACACTCAAGGCCCGCGGTATGGCATTCCTTGTGCTCAGACGGTCCTCGCGCGTCTGCCGCGCGCGCACTCTCGGGGATCCCTGGCGCACGTGCTGGGCGGTGCTGCTAGTCTCACGCGTGAGGTCTCAATGTCCTACGGTACAGAGCGTCTCGAGGACCGTCTGCTCGGTGCCGGAGATTCATCGCGGGTGCGTTCGAGAGCTCGCTGCGGTTGCCTCTCCCTCGCGCTAGCGCTCCAAATCTCGATACTGCAAAATGTGCAGACGTCCGCCACCATTTCCTGGGCATAGATACGATAAGTGTGCGGCTGCCTTTTCTCGTGCCGTCGACTCGCGGCGAATCCCTGACGTGCATGATGTTGGCAGGCTTGTTGTCCCGGTCACGGACGTCGGGTCCCTGCATGCACCTGCGGAGGAATCGATATCTTGCAACACGCAAGCTCGCGAGCCCTCACGCGCATCAGATGCTGGCCATCTTCTGTGTTTTCCGCGCCCGCGGATGCGCTACCACGCCCGGCCGTTGGCGGAATTTGGCCTGAGACGACAGTCTGCGTGCCGCTCGAAGTCCGCTGGCCGTACATCCTCAATCTCACTATGTATAACCTGGCCTACAGTAGCTCGTCGCGCTTCGGCGATGCGGGAGATATCGCTTCAACATCTGCTCTGGCAACTCGGCGGGCGACCAGAGGTTGCTCAATGTGAGTCGCTTGCTGCCATTATGAGACAGGCTCGGTGGACTTGGAGAGAGTCCTCTGCGCCTTGAACTTGAGGGGCTGCAACGGCTTCCCACTTTCTCTCGACGTTGATGGCGCCTCTTGGTGCTTTCGCATCGGAGCCCACTCGCGTTCACTGGGTACCCACAACTTGGCGGCACTGCCGCGCTATTAGCTGACTGTCACTTCTGCTTGTACTCACGGCCTGTGCTCCAGGAGACGAGATGTGTGCTTCCCTCGGCTGCGATTCCCATGTAAGGCTCGGCTGTGTTATGCTATACATTCCTGCGGTGCCGTCGATACACGAGCTTCATTTGAGACTTCCCCCACGCGCCTCTTCTTATTGGCTTTCTAAGCTCGTCTCAGCGCGTGGGCGTCCTCTGTCATGTGTCGGGACCGAACGCACGCCACACTAGCCGTCAAAGATCCCGAGGCGCCCGTGGCTACTCCCCGCATTATGAGCGAGCTCGTCGCCCATAAGTCCAACGGCCGCTACGGCTCACAACCGGCACTACGCTGAGAAATGCTTAGACCCCACCGTCTGGGCAAGAAACGCGAAGCAAAGCTGCGGCGCTGCACCACTGAACTGCGCGCGAGATCCGTTCCCAGCGCCAACAGATGCCGACGAGCGTTCCCGAGGCGCGCATTCCGGGTTTCATGGCCTGACCGGTGGAACGTGGTGCGTGTTTGGTCCCCCTTGGTCTGCACCAACCACCATGCCTGATGCTACAACAGAGACGAATACTGGCGCGTCCGAGAAGAAACGTACGTGCCTACCCGCACCATGGTTCCTTGTAGAATCCCTGATACCTTGTGACAAGCTCCACCGGCCGTCAATCCTGACCGCGTCGGCGAGGAACTCGCGGACGACGCGACCATCTGGCCCATCTACGACAAGCTCGCTAGAGAAGATGACGAGAGACGCACAAAGACCTGGGACAACGGGCTCAACAACCTCGCCCTATTCGTGCGTCCTCCCGGGATCCTGTTGCTCATCACGATTGACCACGCATAGGCTGGCTTGTTCTCGGCCGTTACGACTGCCTTCATCATCGAGGCACAGCAGGATCTGGAACCCGACTACGCGCAGCTGACGTTCCTCGTTCTCAACGCGACCGCGTTCGGCGAGAAACCTGTCAACCAGCCGTTCGTTGTGCCTTCCAGTGCACGCATTGTCACCTGCCTATGGGTTGCCAGCCTTATTCTCAGCTTGTCCGCTGCCCTCATCGCCATCATGGGAAAAGATTGGATCGGGATGTATACTGCACGCCCAGTCTGCAACCTTCGCCAATGGGCGGAGATGCGGTCATATCGACTGCATTGTGTCGAGCGGTGGTACATGTCCGGCGTCATCGCTCTTGCTCCCGTTCTTCTTCACCTGTCGCTGCTCTTATTCGGGGCCGGTCTCGTGTTATTCATATCCTCCGATCCGCTTACCCACCATCTCACTCTCGGGCTCTCTCTGGCCGCCGGTGTCCTGTATCTTGTAACGACTTTCAGCGCCGTCGTGTTCTCTACCAGCCCTTTCAAGTCGCCCGCGACCCAGATGATTCGGGCGGCGCTCTCCTCGCTCTTTTCAAATCTGCGCATCGTCCTCTATCGGCCAAAACGAAACCTAGTCGCTACCATTTTGCGCGATATCAACGCATTGGTCGTCGGACGCGCAGAAGACACCACGCTCCTGCCCGGGAGTGCACCAGAGGCCCAGAAATCGCGCATATATATGCAGCCAGGGCGTGTCGTTGCTTCGGCAGGTCGCGCCTCCATCGCTTATATGCGGAAGATACCCACGGCGCTGCGCACCGCGCAGTGCAACCTGCAGTGGTTGCGAGTGCGATTGCGACTGCAATCTATCGTTTCACCGGTCCAAGGCCTTCAGCTTGATGATTGGTTTCTCTCCTCAGCCTGGACTGATCTCCCGGCTGACCGTCGACCGAAATTACTCGCCGATGCACTGTCCTGGCTTCACGGCGCTTCGCAAGCGCCAGACCTCTTCCGCGCCATCGTTTTTGCGCTCGGGGATCTCGACATAGGTCCTCAGGTTGGGATGCATACGTCTATCGCGCTGCGCACGCGCCTCAGGGCGGAATTCCGACGCACATGGCAGCAGGTGGACTTGCTCACCTTGGCTCGCTATGTTCTCGCCGAGTGCAACACTTGCGGTAATGCCAAAATGACATTCGAGTGGCTTGAACATCGCTTTTGGGCATCGAAGGAGCTTTTATCACACTGCGAAGACGCCCTGGCAGCAAGGGTCAAGGCGTTTCCCGCCTACATCTCACCCTACGCCCTTGAACGTTATTTCCCAGGCACCGCTCGCGTGTCCCAACCCAGGATGGCGGAGTTTCTCATGCCATATATGCTGCAAACGGAACGCTACCTCCTTGACGTATTGGTGATTCTAGCACACAGGTATAGGGCGCATTTCCGGGCAGGGGACTCTTTCAATTTCCAAACCCTAGAAGCACACCTCTACCGTGCTCTTGATGACGATACACGGGATGCATATGCCACCGAAGTTAATGTACGGTGACGCTAAGCTTTTCACGATCGCAGCTCTGATCACGCGTAGGTCAAATACGGTGGGACTGCGGGAGCTGTCGAGCTCCTGACGTTCCTCTGCTGCCATGCCAGCATCGACGGCATCACCAAAACCGCCGCGGTCGAGCTCCTAATGCACATCATCGAGAATTTTTCCATCATCGAAGAACACCGATGCTTAGCCTATCTTTTTGGGAGCAGCGAGCTTTGGCAGATTTCCTGGAAGGACAAGCACTGGTCTGAATATTCCCTTTGGCGTCTCTCTCGGTGTCTTGCAGACTCTTGTCAGCATCCTTTCCAACCTAGCTCAGCCCGCACACTGTCGGACGATCGAGAGTTCGATCTTGCTCTGGCACGCACTTCTGTGATGCTGCTTTCTGCAGGTCACGAGAACCTCGGTGAGCTCCTCGGTTCATAAAGTAGGAGTACTGATGATGTTATATGTAGACACGATTTCCGAATCCCGGGCCGTTTTATTCCTATTCGGTTACATATGTCACCCGTCCTCACGCAGACTACCGGACAACGACGACAAGCTCAATATTTCCCGCCTCATCCTCACGAGCGGTGCTCTTCTCCGAATTGTGGGCATGCCGGAGTACGTCGGGTATTTCAAAAATACTGTCAACTGCAGGACTTCGATACTGGCGGAGATTATCAGAGGGTTGAGCAGGCATCTTCGCAATGGCGGCACCGATCGCGAAGGGGAGCAGCTTTTGCAAGCTCTTATATTTACCGAGGTCAAGGGAGACAACGGTGAATCTCTCACCTGGGACCTCGGAGACTGGCTACGCGCACAGGCCCCCGAAATTCTGAAGAAATGCCCATGCTCGGCCACTGCGATGCAGAGTGTTCACGACGCACTGGTCGAGCTATATCCGCTCTGCGAAGCCAAGCAAGAACTGCGCGCCCAATGGGATCGCATAGGATATCCGGGGCGCCCGGGCGATATAGTAAGCGTGCTCCGCGGCGCAGCATGCGGGGTTTCTGACCTTCCTCTCTCAGTTTTCGGATCCATTCCTCGACGTTGGAGCGTTCTTTGACGCTGCAGAGGCTCCCCGCGCGCCCGCGGTAGATACAGTGAGTAGAAAAATATCAACATGCATTGAGAGCTAGCTAATCCTTCCCAGTTTGACGACCGCTGGTTGGACCTGACCGAGTTCTTCGACGGTGCGGAAACGGGGACCTACATGTGGACCGAAGAATAGGATGAAGTCGCCTGTAACACCGTGGAATGTCCATAGACTGTGTTCGTGTACTGCCGCTGGCCGCGTTGCGGCCGGCGGGACGATGGCAAACGTATAACGGTACCTTGTGAGTGACGTTGAACGACAGGACGTGGGAACTATCGCAGCTCACGAGGCCCGTGACTAAGTCGCATGCACGTTGCGTTCGAGTACATCATGCGTGATAGCGCGCACCTCAGGCCGCGGACGTGTCTAGCGAGCGCCGCGTGCGACAGCGAGCGAGTATGGGATCTACGCAGGTCCATTGTCCGGCCGGCAACGTCCTAGTGACACGCTCAGAAACAAATCGCCCACGTGGAATCAATGTACTCCCCCACTCTCTGGTAGTGTACGCGGAGCAACCGCGTGCTGAGGTGCCCTGTGCCCGTCATATCCTAGAATAGGGAGAGTTTGGAAAGGGCGCAGCGAGACCCGTATAATGTTGAGGCGGTGGGCAGATTTAGAGATTGTATTACAGTCCAGACTAAGCGTCCGCGGTTGAACCAGGCGTTCCAGGTCCGTGGAGCGGCCAGAGCGACACGGAGCTCGGGAGACGTCTCAGCGTCATGCAACATAGTGAGCGAGATCATAGTGCTGGGACAGGATCTCTTAAAGCATGCACAGAGAGCAATAGTCACACTATCATAGAATGGGCACCAGCAGGTAGCACTCGGAAGGGTAAAACGTGGAGCCCGCGCAGCACCTTGAAACGCTCGTTTGGGCAGCAGGTGGGCGCAGATGAGGCATATCTTCGGGCCCAATGTAGACCAGATTGATCCTGGATGACCGTGCCGCTTGTTCGTGCGCCGGACTGGACATGACGGAGGTAACAGGGCAAGCAACAAAGCATCCGGCCCGCGTCTTCGGCCCGACACGGTCTTCTCCTCTTCCTTTCGACCAGTGTCCACAACGGGAGCCCAGGCGCCCACGAGCGGCCGCCCTTCATATGCATTGTCAACGCGGGTGCCGGCGCGGCCCATCTGCTCGAGCTCCTGAAAGGTGGACTAGGGCTTTGTGGCGAATGTATGTTAAGTAACCTCGTTAGTTAACACATGTTATTAACCTGTTAATAACTCACTGGATCGATGAAGCGAGTGGTTAGCAACACCGGAAGTACTTGAAATGCCCCCGGAAGGCTCTTCGGGTCCTCGTTTGCTACGGCGGCGAGTAGTCCGGACTGCTGCAAATATGGTGCTTGATATCCCATTCAAGTACTTTGAGGAGATTGGGGTGGCTGATAACCTCATCATCGATATCCAGATTCATGCCACCTGCCTTCCTGACATCACCGAGGGTGAGATAGCCGTATAGTGTCGCAGACGGTGAGATGGGCATGATGTCTGGGCAAGAGGAGGCATTGGCACTGTTCTGAGACACCTCATCGAGTCTCCTTGTCGTCCATTGGTGCTCTAGGTTGGCTCCTGTTATGAACCTTGTTATTAACACCGTGTTAGTAACACATTCTGTTGCTAACGCGTGAGAAATGGCTCGGTGCATTCCCCACAAAGCCCTAAGGTGGACACGCACAGTGCCCGCGAGAGCTCCAATTTTGCCGCTGCCCGTCGTCATGGAAAGGCTGGCTGAGCGACCTACGATTTACGCGCGCCGCGGCTTTGCGGGTCCTTTCCATTCATCTGGAAGCGCGCTTCTTGGAGGTGGTCGAGGCCTGTTTGCTGAGCCCGCAGCGCTGGGGCCGGTTGCGCTCCCGACTCTCGCGAGGCTTGAGACTGTGTTCGTCGGCGGCTTTGCAGGCCGGCGGACAAGATTTTTGGTCGCTTGGTTGGGCCGTCGTCTTGGCGCCACCCTGTGTTCGCAGCCGGGCGCTCATCCTCTGCGCCCGCGAAGCTGGCGTCGCTCTTTCTATCTCTGATTCTGGTCTCGAATGCTCAACATGTGCCAGCTTGAAGCCGACGACCTTCGCCTCCATTTAGTCTGCTGCCGCGCCGTCGCTGAACATCCGACAGGTTGGCTGAGTGGCGCCGACGCTGGAATATTTCTCCTTGGTCGCTCCGCGTGCGCCATGCACGCGTCCCCCGCGTGCTTAGTGTGATCCCTCTGAGCGTCCCGGATCCTACTGAGCTGAGACCGCTCCCCTTCCCTCACGCCGGACACCACTCTTGTCGGTCTTGCAGCCCCGGACATCGCAGTTGAAGCACCCAGTGCTCGCAGAGCTTTTCTCCGATACACCACCCCCGCGGCGGTCCACTATGAATTTTGCTGCGCCTTCCTTCGTGCATTGGACGCGCCCCGATGTCTTCCTCGCGCCGCTGAATGTCTGTACTCCCCGCTGGGCATCTCCGCGACAGTGCCTTATTCTGTCTGGCGCGGGATCTTTTGTCTTTCCGGTGCTCGACGAGCACGCAATGTACGAGCTGTGGGTGCTCACAGAGCGACGCTGGCGTCCTGGGCATGGGTATGGAGGAACACATCTCCAAGCACAGTGTAGGGAAGAAGCAACCGATGCGGACGCGTCCGCGCGTTGGAGGCTGCGGGGGCTATATGACGCGCCTGCCGCGTTTCTCGCGACGCGACTGTGCGCCTCGGCGCACCCGTTTCCGTATCCGGGCCTGCGTGACCCGCCTCGAAGTGACGGTCTTCGCCGTCGCTGTGATCTCCTTCATGTGGCTACTCTCACAGTCGGACGACCAGCGCGGATCTGAATCCCGAACCGGTGCCCGGGTAACGCTCTCCGCCCGTCTCCGAGACACACATCGAACACATTTTCGCAGGTGGATGTGACAGGCTGTAGCACTGAGCTCGAGGTGGACTTCTTTTGGTTCTTTTAAATGTCCCCGCCCTCCGAGTCCTCTCTGCCCATGCGGATGATCGCTGCGCCTCCATCCCGACCCAGCTGAACTGTCTCCCCCGCACGAAATGAGGTGGGATTTGCATCACCAGCACTCCTGACCTGCGGCTATTGATATGCTGCGGCTGACGGTTGAGCAGTTCACTGCATACTTGTCCCGTTAGCGTGCACTGTATACTAGGCCTATCTCATATTGACCCTGGGGGCTGTAATTTGGTTACCCACCGTCGAATCGTGTTCGGCAGACTGCACAGCCTACCCAGTCCATGAGCGCGGAGATACTTCCCGACTATGCGTGCACCGTGCAAGTTCGAAGAACGGGAAATCCTGCGTGTCTTCATAGGCGTAATTCCTTAGTTTTGACTTGGATCTCACGTGAGCATATGTGTACCTTCGACGATCGGCTCTCTGCTGGTCCGCGACGCGCTTTGAACTTCGTCGTGGCACGTGATCGGCCTCGGTCCTGCTTCTTCTCCCTCTGCGCATCTCCAAATGCCGGAATAAGCTTGGGCATATTATTAAGCTCTGTCTGTATCAAGAAGACGACCCACAATATGTACCGGGGCCGGAAACATTGCGTGGAAGCAAAGCGGACCAGCGGACCGACGCCGCCGATGCTCCTTCGTCTCCGTCCAGTAGAAAGCCCGGACCGGGAGTGATCGGGAATCACCGTTAACGCCGCCCCGCGCCACCCGGCCGGCAGCGTTCCGCGGATGCTCCGCCATCAAACTCCACCGTCGTCCAGCGCCGCTTGCCACAGCGACCTGTACGGGCTCCAGAATGCCTATATAACGATTACAGTTATATCTAGGATCTCCTATAGACTCAAATAAATGCCCATTCATATCATAGCTCGGGTGCGGACAGCCACCCCATCAGGCGCATGCATCAGCACCCTCCCCTTACAACCATTAGTATCCCGGCGGAACTAATGTTCTCTCCCCGCCCAGATATGTCTGCCTCGACCCCCGCTGCTGCGCTGTTCAACGGTCTCCCGGTTGTCGACCTTAAAGTTGACCAGCTCAAAGAGCTCCTCAAGGATTACCTGCACGTCCAGCCCGCGAAGAAAGCCAGGAAGGACGAGCTTCGCAACGCCTGCATCGAGGCCCTTCGCGCTCAAGAGCCATCTCTCATTAAGGACCCCCGTCTCGCTCACTTCTATGTTCACAAGGAGGGCAGCAAGCCAGAGCCGCGCAAGACTAGCGCGGACAAGGCCAAGGAGGACGCCAACGAGGGAGACCAACCGTTGGAGGATGCAACAGGGTGCGTTAGTCTCTCGCGACATGAGGCACAGGTACTCATGTACAACACGGCAGTGCTTTGAAGAAGCTCCTTGCTGCGAAGGTGCCGCTCCAACCTCCGGGACAGTCCGTTCCTCGGGGCACTATCCCTACGAGTGGCAAGCCAGGGGTGGGGGGAGACAATGGTGAGTTGTACACATACTCACGGATTCATACTCTGACGGTGCCTCAGACTCGGAGACGAGCTCACTTACTGAGCCCAAGGAAGTCGCCGATAAAGGCCAAGAGCGTGGTGGTTCATCCCCGGGCAACGTGCCATCCGGCGGCGAGGATGATCCCCCTGTCCCACCGGCATCACCGCCTCGCCCCCTCACATTCGACGACTTCGATTTCCCCCGCACTCCGGACAGACGCATGGGTGAGCTTTACCTCTGTTTCCGACGTCATGACTGCTCATGCGCGCAACAGTCAATGTCCATGTTCATTTCCCTGGTGCCCAGCCCGATGAGCTAGAGATAGAGCTCGACGACGACGTTCAGGACATCGATTTTGGCCTCACGGACGACGCCCGTGTCCGCAAGAGTGCACGGCTCACGGAGATTATTCCAAAGGTAATCGCAAAGTATACGCCGCTGAAGAGTGAGTTCTCCTTGCCACAAGCACGAACCGTCCATGACGATGTTGTAGACTCGAAGGGCATTCTCAAGACGGCCGGACGCAGCCAGGACTCACTCAAGTATCTCGGGCCGATCGAGAAGATTGTCAACAACAATTTCTCGCGCTTCAGTACGAAGGGCGCGAATACGCAAGGTCTCCTTGAGCGTAATGGCCAGTATAGCCTCGATCTCTTTGTCGAGACTCCAGCCGCTGGCTCGGCTCGGCCCCCACAGGCTGAGGTACGCATTAGGATCCTCCCGCGTGCTAGTGTCTGACTATCCGATTATCCGATTAGACCATCGTCGTTCCCGCCATTCCACAGCCAATGCCCCCTGTCCCTCCGGGCTCCTCAGTCTCGTCACACGCCGCCAGCACAGCCGGCTCATTACCTGCGGCTCGACCTGGTGCACCCGCCGCAGGTACGAATGTAGACGGCCGAGAGGACTTCCACAACTGGCTGCGCTTGACCATGAACAGCAAGTTCAAACTGTCTCTCCCTCTCTCCAAAACGCCCGGAGACCTCGCGGGCCAGTTTCTACCACGCGTCAAGAACCTCGAGGCTTGTGTCAAGGTCTTACGCGACTCAGGGTGGCATGGTGGGCGCTCCGAGGCATACACGGTTCCTGAGCACAGTGCGTATCTTGTCTGGCAGCCGCTTATCATTCTGACTGTCCCCGCAGTGGACCAGTTCGCAGGCTGTCGGTTCACCAAGGAATCGATCTACAAGCTCCTGTTCTTCAGCAAGAGTCAGCTTCGCGACGACGTCAAACTTTTTGCAAAACTTGACGCCGCGGCACACGACGAGCTCCAGCGCTGGTACGACGATCCCAACGACGTCATTCTCTCAGCACAGTTTGAAGACATGACACGGGATGACATCCGGCAGTGGCGCGCAGACCAGTTGCGCGCGAAGGAGGAGGAGCGCGTGGAGGCTGAGCGGGCGGCAGCCGAGGACGAACGCCGCCGCCGCCGTCACGAGATGCGTCGCGCGCAAGCCGCCGACGACACACGCAGCCACGCTCCTCCCCGTTCGGCACAGCCTGCTCCACGTAGCCATGTTCCGGTGCCTGCTGGCGTACGCGCGCGAGAGCGCGATGCACCAGGTCCGTCAGCGCATCGTCGTGTCGAGCGTCGGTACGAGGAGGAACCTCGCGAGCATAGGCGGCAGCGCGTTCGGGAGCGGCATGATTCCGAGGACCTCGACGATGATTAGATAGTACGGCGGACACACACTTTTCCTTTGCCTTTGTTCTATGCCTTTTCCCTGTGCCCTTTATGCCGCTCTATGCCTCCCTATGGTTTCCCTATATGCCCAATACCACTATGCTATGTCTCATGCACTTTGGCGATGCTGATCAAGGCGGCTCACTCTGATGGACTTGAACTTGGACAAACCAAACCGTGAATAACGGCTCCTGTGTCAAAGCGGCGCCCGAGATTCTATGTCTTCTTTCTCATAGTGCATAGACATCTAATTTTCTATTTTTGACTACCACACGGCGGTGTTGGGGCAATTATACATAATCGCCCAGTCCGGGAGACCTATTGTCTGTCTGAGGTACTGACGTTCACCAGAATCCCGTGGAGGTTCACTGGGTGCTACTGGACATCGCTGTTCTCCGGTGACGGTCGGTATAACGCCAGTGGATGCACAGCGACCGTCACAGGCCACACACCGGAGGTCAATGGAAGGCAGCCCCGGTGACCAGAGTTTCGGTGGATCTTCACTGACCGATACTGTACATTCACTCATGTGTGGTACACATTCGGTGGGCTTCCAGTGGGCGACCAATGAAGGTTGATGTGCGTCCACCGGTCGCCCACCACAGGTCCCTGTCTGTTCACTGGGATGCGGCGAGGGTCAGTGTACCTCCGACGACCCACAGTGACCGCAGGCATGTAGTCACTGGACCTCCAGCGCCTGTTTGCTGGAGGTTACCCTACATCCAGTGGATAGGAAATGACGCCACTGTCGTACGGTGACTGTCAGTGGCTCGGACTGCACATCGTGCAAGTTCCGGAGAACAAATGATGCTATTTGCTAAACGCCGTTAACCGAGTGGAATTATTGCTGCTGAGTCTATTCTGCGATCTGCGATCCATAGATGTCCTGGCCCACTGTCGGCGCGCGCACAACATGCGCGCAAATGCTACTCCGGAAAATCCCGGATGCGCTCGCAAGCAAGTGTCTGTGCACTGCTTCATACCATCTCATGCCTTGGATACAGTTTATTTTCAGTCCCTAGGTCATCGCGCTCACAAATAGTTAAGAAACTCAAAATATCATATATTGGTTACCGAGCACGTATCTCCATCTTTGCCGGGGCGGTGCCAATCAGTGCCCGTCGTTTGTTCTTGAAAAATTACTTATATGTTCAAGAAGAGTAGTTTTTAAATACATTAGGTGTGGCTTCAATTCTAATTAGAGGGAGCGGTGCTGTCAGTCTCTGTCTCCACAGTCCGGCGCCGAGCTCGTTGCTGCCGGCGAGGGACTGCAGCCGCAGCGGCACGAGCCGATACCCGCTCCGCATAGAGCATGAAGAGAACATGCATGACAAAATCATGCGAAGAAGCCGGCATCTGCTCAAGCAGGCCTTTGTACTTGTCCAGCCAAGAGTTGAACTGTTCCGCCGTTTCGAGGTTGAATGCCCGGGTGCGGTGAGTGTTACCATCGGCATCCTCCTGCGCGATGACAAGGTCTGGCTGAGAGCCGTCCATGGGCGCCGGATTGCACCAGACGCGGCATATCTCGTCGTCAGAGCGGTGGTTTATGTAGTGCCAAGCGTCAACAATGAACCGAGTCGTCGAGAGCCAGCCGCCGTCGAGCTTCGAAGTGACAATATAGCGAAGGAACTTGCAGGCCAAGTCGTAAGCAATGAACGATGGCCTATCGGTAGCCTCAGGCCAGACCCTGTCGATGAACCCATATACCTGAGACAGGCTCTCGGAGCCGTAGAGCTTGGTCCACGCGATGGGATAGCCGCAGGCCCATTGCGCAGTCTGGATGCAGTAAACAGACCGCGGACGGAGCGTGTGCTCGACGTCATTTCCGCGAAGACCGTCGATGTCAGGGAGTTGGACACGCGCGTTTGGGCCATCCCGTCCCTCATCGGCGTTGCGAGTCTGCTGGCGCACTACCCGGCGAACACCGCGGTAGGAAAGCCGACCAAAGCGTGCTCGATAATGCTGGTACCAGTTGACATGAGACTCGATGGCGCAGACTGGAAGGTCGTCGGCAACCGATTGATTGCAGAACGAGATTGCACATATTTCGGCCAGTTCCTCATGCGCATCGCAGAAGCGGCCCGTCTTGTAGTTCGTGAGGCTATTCCGGCAGGTGGTGACGGCGCAGATCTATACATGAAAGGTGTCAGCGAAGGGAGAGACCAGTGATTGATACCGAACCCAGTGCTGAATGGTCTTGCCGTCCATAACAGCAAGGTTCACCATGAGCTCCTCGTCGTCGTCGTCAAGCGCAGCCGGTGGAGGCTGTGGCAGGGCGCCAGCTTCGAGATCCTAAGCCCAGTTTCAACGGCTCTTTCAGCGACGTGCTCAGCCACAATCAAACAACACACCTGGTCCACTGGGTGACCTTCGCCGGCCTCCCCCAGCACGCGGAACCGGTTGTTCCCTGGCTGGGGAACTCCCTCCGCGGCAGGCTGCTCGGCCGTGCGCTTCTTGTGACAGCACTCCGTGCAACGATGGCTCAGGGCGGCTGGCCCCATGCCAAAGTCACTTCCGATCCTTGATACAACGCCCTCGACAAGGTCGTCAGTAGTCGGGTCAGCCCTACATGTGAAGGAGTCGAGTTTGCCGTGCGCAAGAAGGAGCCGCCGACCGAAGTGCTCGACGAACATCCGCTTCGACTGGCGGTCGTTCAAGACTGTCCCAGAAGCCATCGTGCTGCTGTCGGAGACGAACTGCGCGAATGTGGACCATCCAGAGTGTAGGTTATAGAATGCGGCAGCCTGCATGCGCATGACGTCGCGGTGGACCCAAAGATTGTCCGGACGGGAGATGCGCACGAACTCAGGATCTGCTTCGAGTTGCACGAGGCGGCGGCGTGGATAACTGGGGTCTGGGAAAGACACCCGATCCGGATAGAAGTGGGACTTGCAGGTCGTGCAGTGAGCCGAGACGAGGACCCCACGTTCACGGTGCAGTGTTGCCGTGAGGATGTAAACGCGCTGCGGTTCCTCGTGCCGGTACAGAACATAGGGAGCACGAGCTCCGTCGGGTGGGCAACGCGAGCAGAGTCTCCGGGGAGTACAGACGATTGTGGGCGTCACAGGAAGGAGTGAGCCTGGGGATATGGTGTCAAGATCCATAATGTCGGCAAGTGCGTCCACATCCGCTGAAAGAACGCGCAGCGCATTTCGATTCTGCTCCCGCGTACTGCCCTCTTGGTCAGGCAGCATATCGTTGCGGAAAAGTAGTCGAAACGCGGGTAGTATTGCGTCTAGCCAAGCAGTGCGAGCCGATTGCCGCGGGCGGCGCTGCTGGACGCGGTGCAGCTGGAGTAGCGGAACCAACGCCGCAAGAGTGCCAATAGCAAGAAGAGCGTTCCTAGCGGGGTACGACTGTGGAAAGAACACATTAAGCACCTCAATGAGCTGTTGTACCGTGAAGGCCATGACCAAGCTCGAAGGTCGGGGAAGCAAATGCACCGTTCCTGAGCTACTGCCAGCGGCCGGCCTATCACACCGTTTGTGAGATGAATACCGCAGAAACAATACTTTATAAGCATGTACTGGTCTAAAAAATGGCTTGTATCGTTCGCGAATGAGTTAAAGGGCATGCGACGGTGCGCAGACGACGGCGGACAGTGGAGATCAGGCACAAGGGATCGGCCGGCAGTGACTGCCGGTTGAGGCCGATGGACGCCGGTGTCCACCCACCCTCCGGGCATACCACTCTCTCCGTCCAGCTCGTTTTGCGCACGTCGGCTCGCGCGTCCGCGATGAAAATATTCTGCATGCCGCTGCGCCTTGCTGGATCGTTTGTACGTTTCTGCCAACCCGCTCGTACATATCCCTGACCACCACTCATTCACCTCGCGCGCGCTCACCGTCCGCGGCGCGGTGGACTATGCCGCGACCTACTGCGCGCAGCTCGTCTTCGGGTTGCCCCCGCTCCTTCGACAGGGTCACGTAGAAGAGCACATTTTCTGACGTAGAATGATCTTTGCTCATGCAACAGGTGCTGGCTCTGTACGGCTCAGGTCGCGACTGACGTTCTTGGCTTGCTGGGCGCTCCTGCTCGTCGCGGACATGAAGGCAAATCACCTCACTAGGGCTGTGTGTAAGTGCGCGATCCGGTGCACTCGTCATTCTGCGCCTCGCGCAACTGGAAACGGTACTCGATGGCTTTTCCGGCCGATGGGCTCGGCACGAGGGCTGCCTAGTCTCCTTTGCGGACTCTAGCCGGAAGACACTCGTTCCAGTTAGAAGGGCTGCCGTACCTCGAGTCTCGATGATGGATTACCCTGCGCTTCAGGAGCTATTTCTCTGCGCACTGCTTGACTGCGTCTCCCTTCTCTGCTTTGGAAAATGCATGCACCATGATCTTCGCGACGCGGCTTCACTTTCTGTACGGTCATTCTCGCGCGCAACGCGCATAGAGCATCGCGTTCACCTTGTGCATATTCACGGTGCTATCTCGCGCGCCTGGTCAGATGACCCCGCGGCGCAGGGCTGCTTTCAATTTGAGCCGCTCGAGAGTGCGCTTCTCGACGCGGCTTAATCGGAGAGCCCGCTACTTGGCACTCTGAAGCTGCGATGAACTCTTGTATCCGCTGCTTGCGCCCACGCTTTGGCTGGTGCTCTGCATTTCAGGCTCTATTGCGTCGAACGCGAGGGAGTCGACTGCCGAGACATTGAATCACGCTCCCATTGCGCTAGCGCGTTGCAGCACACTAGTGTTTTGGGGCTTACAGAGCGGTTTAATTCCCCGAATCGAGATTATTTGGCTGGAGACTGGCGGTCGCGCCGCTTGGGCAAACGTGTCTGTCTGTCTCGAGAGGCCGCCTCCTGACGACCTTACGTGCTTTGCTGGATGCCCGCGTTCGTCCACCCCGCACGTTCAGCACTGAGTGATAGAATCTGCGTCCTCAACGTAGCTGAAGGCGAGAGTCTCCAACTATGCACACTGCAGCGCCGGGGAGTCGGGATTTCTCAATGGAATCTCGGCGTAAAAACCACTATCCTATCCTATCCTATCCTATCCTATCCGGCAGAGTCTTCTGCCGGCCGCTGACTGCAATCGTAGTATCGAGGAGCGCCGCGTCGTACCAGAGGAACTCGCGCAGCATGCGAATGCGCGCGCGAAACAGCCGTCTACGTCGCTCGCGGCAATGGCATCCATTTCCGGAATGCTCGCGCGCACACGGCGCAAGCACGGAGCGACGAGGCCGAAGGACGGCCGTGGCACCGCTGGCTCGGTGCCGTCGTCGAGCTGCAAGATCAACTCGGAGAGTCGCGGCCCGTGCAGATTCCAGGATGCGCGGACAGGAGCGTGTCGAAGTGCCTGCTGTGGACGCAGAGGGACCTGAGGCGCGCTGCGCCGGGCTCGAGCTCGGGGCTGTGGTACCGAGCGAATGCCTGCACTACGTAGAGACACGGCGCAGGCGCGGTCTGTCTGAGGCGTACCGTGTCCTGTAGCAGCTCTATCTCAATCTCGCCGCGACAGGATGATAGAAAGAGACCGAGCGCGTGCGAGAGACTGAAGCTACCATGAAGCTCCGGATGTCGGACGGGGAAGCCTTTCCACGGAGCCAGCCTCTCGTCGGAATGCGCTGGGCGGTCGTGGGCTGCATGCAGAGATACTATTCCGAGAGTATGGGGCAACCGTCCGCTGCGTAGAAGAGTAGATCCCGTGCTCGGTCAGCGGTGCGCATCGTGGGAAAGGAAAGAGTCCAAGAGACGAAACTCCGCTTCCGGCTCTCTTCTCTCACCAAGTCACTCGCCGCACGCAGCCGATAGATGGCAGCGTTGTCGTGCATCTCGACGTACTCACTGTATCTTTTCTGTACTGCGCCCCACGTCGAGACATTGCGGGCGCTAGTGCAGGGTCTGCTGCAGAGCGTGCCGACCAGTACACACGCTGCGCTGGGTGCATCTGGTCCTCGCCAATAGACTGGTCATGCACGCACTAGGGCTTGGGTGCTTGGAGCCAGCGTCGAAATGCCCGTCTGCGATACCGCCTGGACAGCCTCTTGCGCAGCGCACCCATGTACGACCGCCCTGCAGACTCGGCGGGAAGTGATAAGCTTGGGCTTGCTGGGTGCTCGTCCTTGCATCTATTTGACCAGGAGAGCCATCATCTGGCGGGATATTTCGAGTCCGACGTACTCCTCTGTCTGAATCGTCCGCCGCGGCTTCAGCCATTTTCGCTAGCTTGTGGTATACAGTCGGTGACAAGGACAGCCGATCGAATGTCTTTTCGTGTTCCTTTCTTCGCGAAAGGTGCGCAACCTACGTAACGCGTTCTGTCGAGACGCTGCACGGTTCTTGACGCCGGCAGAAGGCTCTCATGCCTCATTTCCAATGCTTCTTCGGTTCCCCGATCTGCGATGACGACGGACTTGGCGGTGTTGCATCACTGTGTCCCTGATTATATATGGAATAATGTTGCTACAATGAGAGACGGGCAGCCTGCGTTATCACGGGATCGTGCCATGCTTCGTTAAGCAGTAGCACGAATCCTGCATTCTCTCCGCACCGAGGGTGGTACGTTCTCTCGCCTTCGGGCCCGTGAAGATGCACCCGGTCGTACTCCAGGCGCTCCTCCAAAGCGGTCAATACTGGCCAAGGGATAGCAGCTCGGCCGGGGATTACTGGCTCACTCCGCGGTGCTGAGTGCAAGCGGTATGTTCAAGCCCCTGAGTCCTCAAAAGCCGCGCACGCTTTGTGGGAGGGGGAAGCGCAGAGCAACTTTTGCGATTGGTTGCTTCGCCGTTCGGACGAGCGCTTTCCCCTTTCCTCACCCTGACCTATCCCGGGAATTGCTCCCAGAGCGCAATCTCCTCGCTGCCTGCCCCGTGCAACGTGTGCTTGTTCCGTCTGGTCGCCCTTCGACTGCTCCTACCACCATGCCTGACAATGCCGCTGATCCCGCTCCTGCCTCTGGGAAGAAAGGTATGCTGACATCTGCTCATATGTCTCCGTAGAGGGCGTCTGACTAGGTTTAAATAGCTCCCCCGGCCGTCAATCCCGACCTAGTCGGCGAGGAACTTGCGGACGATGCCCATATATGGCACGTCTACGACCGGGTCGCGAAGGAAGACGACGAGAGGAGGACGAAGGCCTGGGACAACGGCCTCAACAATCTCGCTCTATTCGTACGTGCAGTGCGCCGATACCCAAGGCTTGTGGCTGATGTATATTAAAATTAGGCGGGCTTGTTCTCAGCCGTCACGACGGCATTTATTATCGAGGCGCGGCAGGATCTCGAACCCGACTACGCCCAAATGGCATTTGTCGTTCTCAACGCAACTGCCTTCGGCGAGAAGCCCGTCCATCAGCCCTTCGCCGTTGCTCCCGGTGCCCGCACAGTCAACAGTCTCTGGATTGCGAGCCTCATTCTCAGTCTTTCCGCAGCCCTCATCGCCATCATGGGCAAGGACTGGATCGGTATGTACACCGCCCGTCCGGTCTGTAATCTTCGCCAGTGGGCGGAGATGCGCACGTATCGTCTCCTCTGCATCGACCGGTGGTACATGTCTGGCGTTATCGCCGCTGCACCGGTATTGCTCCACGTGTCTCTATTTCTTTTCGTTTCCGGCCTCGTTCTGTTCATTTCGTCCGACCCGTTCACGCACCATCTCACTCTCGGGCTTTCTTTGGCCACCGGCATTCTTTATTTGGTCACCACACTCAGCGCTGTGGCGTTCTCCGCCAGCCCGTTCAAATCACCGGCCACCCAGATGATTCGCGCTGCCCTCGCCACGTTCTATTCGTACATTTGCCGTCTCGTTTATCGACCGAAATGCACACCACTCCGCACACCTGTGTCTCAAATCCGTGTGATGCGCGCAGAGGGCACCGCTTTCTTGCCGGGCGGGACAACGGAGAGCAGGCACAGGCGTTCTGGCCTCTCGCACAGGTGTTCTGGTCTATGGCTCAGGTGTTCTGGTCTATGGCCAGCAATCGTCAAGACACCTGGCGCCGCGATAGCCCACGTGCGGAAGATACACAACTGGGTATGCAGCGCGCGCCTTAACCTTCACTGGTCGCTATTGCAATCGCATCTGCACGCCATCGCGTCAGCTGCGAGCCGTGTTTCGTTCGACTGGTTTCTCTCATCCATCTGGACAGACCTCCCAAGCGACCGTCGGCCCAAACTCCTCGCCGACGCACTCTCCTGGCTTAACGGCGCCTCCCAGGCACCTGATGTTTTCCGTGCCATTATCTTCGCTCTAGGGGACCTGGACGTCGGCCCGCAGGTTGGGGGACACACTTCCCTTGCACTGTGTACACGTCTCAGGGCCGAGATTCGTCGCACCTGGCAGCAAGTTGACTTTCTGACTTTTTCGCGCTACGTGCTTGCCGATCGAAACACACCCGGCAAAGCAGTTTTGACCCGTGCTCACTTTGTCAACCGCTTCGATCCTTCGAAGGACTCTGCGTTGCGCTGCGAAGATGGGATAGCGGCGATCATCAGGATTCATAATAGGCCTTTTTTTCTCGAACCCGACAGGCTTGTGAACTATTTCCCCGATCAGGTGGCACAGCCCAGGATGCATGAGCTTCTGTTGCCTCATCTGGATAAGTCAGAGGTCTACTTCACTGATATTTTGATCCTCCTTACAAATCGGTACCGAAAACACCTTGTGACGACAGACTCTTTTAGCAGAAAGCTGGAAGCAATCCTGTACCAAGCCCTTCCTACCTTTCTAGGCGAACGGTATGCTGACACAGTCACTGTACGTCACCTATACAATCGTGGCGAGAAGTTCTGATCACCCGCAGGTCAAATACGGTGGGACTACGGGAGCAATTGAGCTCCTGACCTTCCTCTGCTGCACTGGCATAATCAAAAATGTCACCAAACCAGCCGCAGTGGAGCTCGTCATGGAACTCGTGGGTCTGCTTCCCATCCGCGAGCACCGGTGCCTTGCATATCTGTTTGGGAGCGGCAAGCTTTCGGATGCCGCGTGGAGGAAGGACAAAGACTGGGGCTGGTCCCTTTACTGGCTTTCTGAAAGTCTTAAGATCTGCTGTGTTCATCCATTCATGCCCAGTTCAGTCTGCACACTGTCAGACGACAACAAATTCGATGTCGCCTTGGCACGCACTGTAGTCATGATGCTTTCACTGCAGCACAGTACTCTCGGTAGGCCAATCTTTTCCACAAAGGAGGTATACTGATGGAACTGTCAGGACCGCCGCAGCATTTGATCGAGTTCCTATTCGGCCATCTGTGTCAGTCGCCGTTGCCGAGATTCTCAGACAACGATGAAGAGCTTGATAACATCCGCCTCATTCTCGAGAATGCGGCGCTGCTCCGAATTGTGGGCATGCCAAACTTCTCCGCTTGGGATATGTGGGTGGAAGGATGGCAGAAATCACGCGAATCTGCCAGGTGGGGCATTGCGATTCTGGCTGTGATTATCAGCCGTTTGGGCCGACGCTTGAAAGACCCCGAAACCAGTCACGATGGGACGCAGCTCTTTACAGCACTGGCCCACACCGAGGTCAAGGGGCCGAATGGCAAAACCTACATCTGGGACCTGGGCGAGTGGCTTCGCAACAAAGTCCCGGAGATTCTGAAGCGAAGTCCATCATTCTCCGATGCTATGAGAGACGTTCATGACGCACTCGGCACCATATATCCGCTGTGCGAGCACAACAGCGAGCTGCGCGTCCAGTGGGATCGCATCGGCTATCCTGGACGACCTGGAGATATTGTAAGTGCGTTTAGCCTCGTAAAGCATTGTTTCTCATGCTCCTCATCCAGTTCTATAATCCGTTTCGCGATCTCGATCTCGGTGAATTCTTTGCGAGTGCCGAGAAACCGCTCTCGCGTGCGTGGATACGTGTATGTGCATCCAGTTCTCCGCAAGTCCCTCATAGAAACTGATGCGCATTAGTGACATGATCTGGTTCTCGACTGATGGGGAGCGAACTCCAGACGATGAACAGCGAACGCTGGACGATGAGAAGCGTGCACCATACGATGAGGAGTGACCGCCTGAACATGACTCGTCTTACCGTGCCCATACGTTGTGCCCTGTAACTAGCACCGTTAAAGAACATAAAATGCAGCAATAAGCCGCGCGAGATCATCACCAAATCGGGAAATCTCTGGTGACCGACGATCGGCGCCCACCTGTACATCACCTAATTCCGTAATCAAGATGTGGACAAGCTCGTGCTTCCTGCCCACATGAATGCGACCGTTTGTGCTATTTCCCAGTACCAGCAGGAATTCCTGTTAATTCCCGCTGGACTTTGGCAACCAGGCTGAGAGCCCTGGGCCTGCCTGGCTCTGGACCCTGTCCCTGACCTCGGAACGCTCCGGCCGGCGATTCGACCGGCCGGCGCTGTCACTCCCGCCCCAGATCACCGGCCCCACACTTCCCGCCCATCACCGCCCGTCGCCGCCGCCGTCGCCGCCGACGCCGACGGTCCCGCTCCCAAATCTTATCCGTTTCCCTCCGAAAAAATTGCAATCATATGTTCTTGCTCTGTCTGCGCGCAATGACGACCACAATATTTCGCAAATATGCCGGAACCCAATGATAATTTGTAGTGCAAAGCAAATAGACACATGAGCATTGTTGCATAGCAAGATAACATTGACAAGCAGGGGTACGACAGGAAGTGCGGGGAACTGGGCGATGCGAAGAATAGAAGAACAGGAGGCGGCATAGGGGGCGAAACGAGAGGGCATAGGGGTGCGGGGCGGCGGGGCGGACAATGCCGACGGTGCACGCAGTTAGGCGCCGCCTGCGCCTGCTGCAGCAGCCTTCTTGCGGCTGGTCGATGCGGCGGGCTTGCGTGTGGCCCCGGTGCCCGCAGATCGAGCGGCGGCCTTCGAGACACGCTTTTTGGCGGTGCTGGTAACCGCGGCCGCCTTGACCTTCGCCGCGGCCGCTTTCCTCGCTTTCGCCGCCTTAGACTTGACGCCGTTCTTGCTGCGTGCTGGTGGCTCTTCGTCTTCGTCTTCGTCTTCCTCTTCCTCGGAGCTGCTGTCGTTCTCCTCCTCGCTATCGTCCGTGTTTCCGATGTCGTCGGCTGCAGCGGCAGCAGCCTTCTTCTTGTACGACCCGCGCGACTTGCCCTTGTCTGAGCGCGAGACGACGGCGCTGGGGGAGATGGCTGCGCGCTCCTCTTCGGTGGCGCGCTCCCAGTGGCAGCTCTTCGACACGAGGGCCTCGAAGAGCTTCCTAAGATCGTCGATGCGCGTGAGTTCGCCCGGGTTGCAGATCTTGCCAGGCAACGGCCACCCGACGAGTTTGACGCCGTGCTTGGCCACGATCATGATATCGTAGTTGCGGTAATTCATTTCGACCTGTATGCCGTCGTCCAACAGGAACAGATCTGGAAACAAGTGAGCTCGCTCACAAGCAAGGCAGCGGGACATTCTCACCAAGCGCTACCTGTATCATGCGCCGATCGTCCTTCTTCAAATCGTTCGCATTCTTCTTTCCCACCGGAGCCATAACACCTACAGATTGTCAGACGAGTGTAGAATGGGGAATACAACATACCCATGACGCCCTGAACGTTGTACCCTTCGAACATGCGAGTAATGTACTCGACGGTCTTGCCAAGCGCGATGGCAAAGAACTCCTTGACCTTATCATCGCATATGACGACCGGCGGCGAGGTTTGCAGCGGGTCGGTGCGCGTTGCCATGAAGAAGGACTCCATGCCCGTACGTAGCTTCATGTTGCTCATCTGCGGGCAATGTCAGTCATTATGCGACGTGACGGCGCAGGACGCTACCTCGCTTCCTATCAGCGAACACGTTCGCGCGACATCCATCGCCTCCGCCTTCTTGTTGTAGCGCGGCTGGGTCTGGCACTCGCTGTTGTGGCGGTCGAGCTCGTCCAGCCATTCTTGCTTTTCTTCGTTCGACCTGCGCGTGTAGGGCACTGTGTCCTTCCTGATCTCCTCCAGAATATCCTCGAGGCCCTTGCGCGAGCCCTTCGGAAGCCCTGCGCATGATCAGCCCTGCGAAGGCTCATATTGTTTGGAATACATACCTTCGTTCAGTTCCTTGGACCTCCAGTGGAAGTACGCCTGCCAGAGACGATTTTTCTTCTTCTTCTTCTTGGTCGGCGGCACCTTGCTTGAGCCGCGGCCGAGCAGCAGGCGGCGCACGGCGGCGATGGGCCTGCACGGTAGGTGTAAGGCGTGGATCGCGAGTTGTCGTAGTTACTTACTTATTGAACTTTGACGCCGCCTCGCGAATGTTGTCGTTGAGGGTCTTGTGCTGGTCGTTGACCCAGACCGTGAGGTCCTTGTAGTCCTGGGCATTGAGACGCCTCTGCGCGCTCGACCTCTTCGATTTGTAGCGGCCGACGGTCGTAGAGACCTTGCGGCGAACGACGCGGACCATGTCGGACAGAAAAAACGCGGGCACGGTCGGACTTTAGAAGAATGTGTTCTCCTCCCCCAGCAAAGAACAATGCAAAACAGTACTTCTTTCGAGCGGGCACAGCTGATACAGCATACAAAGCAGACAGAGCAGTGGCGACGAGCCGAAAGTACTACAAGGTGAGCAAAGACAAATCAGCCGCACGTAGCCCAGATAGCCTGCAAGTCAAACCCGTCGTGTTCATCGAGGGCCGCCACGTGCACGGCGTACGAGGCGGTGACGTTGTCGAACTTCTTCGCCACGAGCTTGGCCAAGCCCTCAGACGCGGGGTAGTTCGTGAGCACATACAGGACCCAGCGCTCCCACTGCGCGTCGTCCGTGATGGACACCACATGCTCAGGAAGCCGCGGGCGCCCAACGTGCTCAAGGGAAAGCGCGTGCGCGAGGATGAACGCGCGGTCGTAGCGCGCATTGAGCTCGAGATCACCTATCAAATGTCAGTGCCGTCAACTGCAAGGATGTGCACTTACTTGACTCCTCCGTGTACGGTTGCCGCTCCCCAGCGAGTTGGCCTGGGTGCCCGGCGACGTGGCGGCGGTAGGCCCATGTCTCGACGTGGGGCTTGATGAAAGTGCGAAGGATGAGCCGCCGCAGCTCCTGCACGGCATTCCTGTACGCAGGATGCACAGTCCCGCCTTCCATGAATGCGTCGGGGATGTACTCGAAGCCGAATCTGAGCTGCGTCCAGTCCATAACGACCATGCTGGCGGCCTGCTGCGGGTCGTTGAGCCGGATGTTGGTCGGCCGTGTCTCGGGGCGGGCAGAGAAGACGAAAGTCAAGGAATCGGTCTGCCAATCGTACGGGCGTACCTAGGAATTCTTAGCATGCAATGAGCGAGTACAAGAAATACTTACAATGCGTGCGATATCCGCCGCTGCAGCCTGCGTGAGCTGCTTGCGCCGGTCTCCGTTGGTGTCGTAGTCGAGATGAAAGCCCGAGGGGCCGCGCAGCAACTGGCGCGTCATGCCCGCGCAAGCGTCGTTGTGGCGGAGGCGCGCCACGGCAATGTCGACGGGTGACGTTGCGATTCCTGCGTGAGCACGACGAGCAGTCCATTCCGCGATGGCCGTCTGGGGCAGCGCCCTGCCAAGAGGCGCAGTGGGGGCATCGAGGTCTGCACATGATGAGATAAGAAGGCGACTAAAGCGAGAGAAGGATGAGCATCGGCGTACCGTTGGGTTGCGCGGCTGGCTGGGCAGGCTGCGGGGCAAGCTGCGGGGCAGGGCGTCGCTCTGCTCCACCAGGCGTCCCGCGAATCGTCGTCAGCGGCAGCGCCGCTCCAACCTGTTGCGACGACTGTTTGATGGGACGCGCTGGCGTTGGTGGGATGGCGCTGGACGTCCGGTGGGTCGGCGTGCTTGGGGCAGCGACCTGCTTGCGATGGGCTTTCGTAGGCGAGCTCGTCGGGCTCGTAAGCTGCGAGAGCAGCTTACGAGCACCGGTGGTGGGGTCGCGCCAGCCGCCGCCATCGCTGTCATCGCCAGGAGGGAGCGGCGCAGGCGGCCAACCGCTGACGTACTGCGAGCCCCCTGGGCTCGTCTGGGCTCGAGCTTTGCCCTTCTTTTGCATCTAGGAATCGTGTTAATGGCAGGCAACGAGAGAGAAAGCAGTCGGCGCACCGTGGCGGGCTGACGCGGCTCTGTGCACGAAGAGGTTCGAGGTTGAGAGACGAGTCGGCTCATCCCGGAGGGCCCTCCAGCACACATCGCACGCACTTTCTCGCCAGCCTTGAGGCTTCCACCTGATCTAATATGCGGAAACAATTATGTTAGCATTAATCTTGAAGACTCTGAATTTCTGGATTTTTCTATGATACACATGACGAGGGCAAATGATTCGTCGTGTTCCCTGCTCCCAGTACCCCTGAACACATTCTACATCGGCACTCGCACCATTCCTGGGTCTACAAACTGCAGAGAGGGCCCGTAACCAGTCTATCTATCAGTATGTGAGGTGAGATATGCCGTTCATCATGGTGCAGATGTACATTCTGTGACGTTGGGCTTCGAACAACTTGCGAGCACAACTACAAGTTCTGAAGCACCTCGGGGTGCGGACCGCTCTGACACTTGCTGTGGCATGCGATACACGAGGCCTCGACGTGATAGACCCCTGAGAACGATGGAATTGATTGGTGGAACGGTATCTGTGCATCGTGAGCCGTCATGTGGTCTTGACGGCGTTCTCAAGCAATCTAGCTTCACCGTCGTCACATCGTGCTCATTGCTTGCCGTCTCACACATGGGTATCATGGAATTCAGTTCAAGCAACGTATATTGGAGGGAAAGCACGATGGGGATTAGCTACAAGTGGTGAACGAAGGAGTCAGTCTGCAATGCCAAGACTAGCTAGTTGGTCCTCGAGAAGCTGATACCGCTCAGTCTCCAACTCGTCCTCGTCATCGTCGTCCTCTTCACTGAGCATAGCCGCGTCAACCTCGCGGTCTGGCCCTTGAGAAGCGCCGTCAGGCTCCGGGATCGGTGTCGATGCGCGCGCGTCAGCCAGCGGGTTGCCCGGCGAGAACGCTTCTTGGAAGCCTGGGAAGGCCGCGAGCTTCGAGAGCCGCTTCATGTGAAGGGCGTTGGCGGTAGAACGCCGTTGGCGCAGGCGCCCGACTTCGTGTGCCAGAGGGTGACGTTGGGCACATAGCTCGGCGTGTCGGCGGTCGAGCTCGTCTGTTTCGATATGGATCGCCGTCACGAGGCGGCGCATCTCGACACGGCACCGCGTGAGCTCCTCCTGGGCGCGCTGCAGCTTATGGTACTTGACAGCCGCGTCGCGGTTTGCGGGCTGCGCCCAAGCGCGCTCACGAACATCGCCATCCCGCGAAAGACGAAGCAAATCGAATTCTTGAAGTTCTGTCCACTCGAGCAGCTGCGTGAAATCGACCGTAGGCGCGGGAGGCGTGAGCGCGACGGCAGCGGCATTGTAATTCTTGACGGCAGTGGCGATAGCCTTTGAGCGCGACTTGATGTTCTTGCCAATGTGCTCCCGCATTTTGTAACCTGAATGAAGTCAGATGAGTGAACGGAAGGCGGCGAAGACTTACTGGTGCCAAGGGTATGCGTTTTCTTGAGCTCGCCCATGCGCTGGAGCATAAGAAACTCCAATCGATCGACGGCGCGCATGTAGTTGCGGCGCGCAATCTTGAGAATCGTCGCCTTGTATTCGGGCGTGTTGACCGTCCATCTGCCGGAGCCGATGCCCAGGGTCGTTTCCAGGGCCGCGACGTTTGCATTGACGGCCTTCAGCGTGTCATGGGTGGCGCGGCGCCGGGTGTTGCGCTTCATTACTTCGCCGTAGCTCTTGCCCGTCAGGTCGTCCGCCTCGAAGACCACGAACCCATCGCTTTGCAGCGAAATGCGAGCCTTGTTTGCCGCCTCGCTGCAAAGATTGAGTCTGACAGATAGGTGCGGCATAGAACACCACTCACTTAGCAGCGTCGAGCTCTTGCAAAGCTTCAACATAATCAATGTGAAGAACATCGCGCGGCGGTTCAGCCTTCAGCGACTCGAGGTGCCGCTCCTCCTCGCCGCGCCAACCTTCGATGTCGGCATCGGTGAAGCCGCTGCGGGTCTTGAACGCGGCGAGCAGGGGCGCGTTCTCCGCAATGATGCGCTGAGCCTGCACAACGTTGTTGTATAAGAAGCGACCTGCTGCTGTTAGGAATGAATGTGTAGCGCGATAAGAAACGGCTCACTGAGTTCCGCATACTTCTCTTCGTCCCACGCAGAGAAGAACATGTCGATGAATTGCGAATACGTGAAATGCGAAGCGTGCCGAATGACGCTGGCGACGTGGTTGCTTGCCGAGAAGACTCGCTCGCAGGTTTCGACGTCCTCGAGTCCAAAGCCTTTCTGATAGAGGGGATGCCGCTTCAGCTGGCAGAGTCGATTGTGGCCGTAGCAGTGAAATGCGTTCATGCACATCTTGAGCCCCGCGTTTGCCGCACGCTCGCCGAGAGAGCTGCGACTGAGCGTGCCCTCGAGCGCGCAGCCAATGTCGGCCGCAACATGGATGGGTGCGAGCCCTGCGTCAAGTATTCGGGCGACGACGCCAAGCGGATATTTTGCCCTACAATGACAGGCGTTAGAGAGTGCATCACGGGAAGCATGCACGAGGATGACGCACAGCTCGCCACTCCTGCGCATCTCGGCATACCAGAGCACCAGACCATGCCGGCAGACGACAACATAGAAGCCCGTCTGCTCAAACATATCTGGTGCGATCTTCAGGTGGTCGGCCTTGGACGCCTTCCACCGCTTCGCGCACGGGCTAAGCGTTGGCGCGTCATCGCCGGGCTCGCCGGGTTCGTCGACAATCTCAGTCGAAATGTCGTCGGCCGAGCCATCCTAGACATACGTTAGTCTGTGTGTGACAACTGAGGACGTCAGACGCACCTTTGGTATGCGAGTCACGCGGACGCGGCGCTTGACCTCATTTGCGTAGTGGTCGACGTTCTCGTTGGCGATGAGGTAGTCCGAGTCAAACACGCGAGGGTCGGCCGAGCCCGCCGCGGCGGCTCGCTTTGCAGACACATTGCCGTCCATGGCAACAAAGCCCGGGATGACAAGATCGGGCTCCCCATCGAGCTGCGCCCTTTCGTGAGAAGATCAATAAGCGTTGGGGAGCCTGCGCACCTTGTTGCGGCACGGCGGGCATGCATGGCGAACCCGCCAGTGGGGTTCTGCGCGGCCGAGTACTATCTTGACCCGCAGGTCCACCTCGCGCAGTATTGCGAGATAAACGTCGAATGCCAGCGCAAATTGCTCGCGCAGATAAGGTCGGAACGGGCGCTGGGTACGTGTCAATCAATGTCCCGCGAAAAGTCACGGCGAACCTCGTGGCGATCACAGAGAGCCTTGACGAACTGCTGGACTCCTAGACGAGGCGCATGGCGGCGGAGGCGATAATAGAACTCGAGAAGATCGACCGATACTGCCAGCGCCGGCTCCAGGGGCGTGCAGACGATGAGCCCAGCTCGTAGCAGCCCGACGGCCAGCGATTCGTCGGCACTGAGCGACACACGATGCTTGGGGATGTACTCTACCACACAATTTAGTGAGGCAAAGCAAAGAGAGCCCGACAGACGTACCCTTGTCAGAGATGACGGATATGTCGAGCCAACGGGCCGCTGGAGATGATGCGGCGACCTCGGGCTCGGGCCCTGCAGCATCGTGCGTGGCATCCTGGGCGGCATCGTCCGTGGCATCCTGGGCGACACCTTGGGGCTGGACTGTGGCAGTACCGCCCGCGGTATACTCGAGAAAACAGTTGACCAGCGCTGGCATCTCGCGGGCCCAGACAGCCTCGCGCGCGATGATACGCTCCCTGCGGGTCCGTGCGTCATAGCGTTTGATAGGAATCCTGGTAATAATTAGCAAAACAAATGACACTGTGCTATAGAGATACACTCACCCGGGGCGCACATATTGTATAAAGGGGAGAAAGGGGTGCGCGGTGTACGTGGGCGGGGCATCATCGGCGGCCGGCGGTTCGGTGATCCATTCATCGTCTTGCTCATGGCCAGGGGCCGTATCTTCGGGCTCCTGCGTTTGTAGAGCAGCAGTACTCGTATGTCCGACAGCTTGAGAGATAAAGTTAGTACGTGGTTCGCCAAGCTGCGGGTACTACACGCACTAGCGAGGTACCGCGCACGCGTTGCCGCTGCCTGCTCGGCCTCCTGCGACAATTGCACCACCGTCTTGGATACACGCGACACTGACGAGGCGCCAGCGCCGGGTCGAAGAGAGACGACGCGTTGCGAAAGGTTGGAGCGGATAATTGTCTTCTTCATGCTGGCGATAGCATCTACGCTGGCAAGAGCGATCTGTATTTATGTGCCATGGCCCAGCAGAGCCCACGGCCACGCGATTGCAACGCGTTCTGAGGCGGGACCGTGACATGCCCAGCGGTTGTGGAGACTGAGCGAGTGCAAGTGTGATAGTGGGCGGAGTCGGAATGGACCCAACATGCAGACTACATAATCACATTAAATCATTATATTAAAGTATGAGTAAGGTATTCGCGATGGGAAGATGCAGTTATATAGTTTTGCAATTTTTTCGGAGGGAAACGGATAAGATTTGGGAGCGGGACCGTCGGCGTCGGCGGCGACGGCGGCGGCGACGGGCGGTGATGGGCGGGAAGTGTGGGGCCGGTGATCTGGGGCGGGAGTGACAGCGCCGGCCGGTCGAATCGCCGGCCGGAGCGTTCCGAGGTCAGGGACAGGGTCCAGAGCCAGGCAGGCCCAGGGCTCTCAGCCTGGTTGCCAAAGTCCAGCGGGAATTAACAGGAATTCCTGCTGGTACTGGGAAATAGCACAAACGGTCGCATTCATGTGGGCAGGAAGCACGAGCTTGTCCACATCTTGATTACGGAATTAGGTGATGTACAGGTGGGCGCCGATCGTCGGTCACCAGAGATTTCCCGATTTGGTGATGATCTCGCGCGGCTTATTGCTGCATTTTATGTTCTTTAACGGTGCTAGTTACAGGGCACAACGTATGGGCACGGTAAGACGAGTCATGTTCAGGCGGTCACTCCTCATCGTATGGTGCACGCTTCTCATCGTCCAGCGTTCGCTGTTCATCGTCTGGAGTTCGCTCCCCATCAGTCGAGAACCAGATCATGTCACTAATGCGCATCAGTTTCTATGAGGGACTTGCGGAGAACTGGATGCACATACACGTATCCACGCACGCGAGAGCGGTTTCTCGGCACTCGCAAAGAATTCACCGAGATCGAGATCGCGAAACGGATTATAGAACTGGATGAGGAGCATGAGAAACAATGCTTTACGAGGCTAAACGCACTTACAATATCTCCAGGTCGTCCAGGATAGCCGATGCGATCCCACTGGACGCGCAGCTCGCTGTTGTGCTCGCACAGCGGATATATGGTGCCGAGTGCGTCATGAACGTCTCTCATAGCATCGGAGAATGATGGACTTCGCTTCAGAATCTCCGGGACTTTGTTGCGAAGCCACTCGCCCAGGTCCCAGATGTAGGTTTTGCCATTCGGCCCCTTGACCTCGGTGTGGGCCAGTGCTGTAAAGAGCTGCGTCCCATCGTGACTGGTTTCGGGGTCTTTCAAGCGTCGGCCCAAACGGCTGATAATCACAGCCAGAATCGCAATGCCCCACCTGGCAGATTCGCGTGATTTCTGCCATCCTTCCACCCACATATCCCAAGCGGAGAAGTTTGGCATGCCCACAATTCGGAGCAGCGCCGCATTCTCGAGAATGAGGCGGATGTTATCAAGCTCTTCATCGTTGTCTGAGAATCTCGGCAACGGCGACTGACACAGATGGCCGAATAGGAACTCGATCAAATGCTGCGGCGGTCCTGACAGTTCCATCAGTATACCTCCTTTGTGGAAAAGATTGGCCTACCGAGAGTACTGTGCTGCAGTGAAAGCATCATGACTACAGTGCGTGCCAAGGCGACATCGAATTTGTTGTCGTCTGACAGTGTGCAGACTGAACTGGGCATGAATGGATGAACACAGCAGATCTTAAGACTTTCAGAAAGCCAGTAAAGGGACCAGCCCCAGTCTTTGTCCTTCCTCCACGCGGCATCCGAAAGCTTGCCGCTCCCAAACAGATATGCAAGGCACCGGTGCTCGCGGATGGGAAGCAGACCCACGAGTTCCATGACGAGCTCCACTGCGGCTGGTTTGGTGACATTTTTGATTATGCCAGTGCAGCAGAGGAAGGTCAGGAGCTCAATTGCTCCCGTAGTCCCACCGTATTTGACCTGCGGGTGATCAGAACTTCTCGCCACGATTGTATAGGTGACGTACAGTGACTGTGTCAGCATACCGTTCGCCTAGAAAGGTAGGAAGGGCTTGGTACAGGATTGCTTCCAGCTTTCTGCTAAAAGAGTCTGTCGTCACAAGGTGTTTTCGGTACCGATTTGTAAGGAGGATCAAAATATCAGTGAAGTAGACCTCTGACTTATCCAGATGAGGCAACAGAAGCTCATGCATCCTGGGCTGTGCCACCTGATCGGGGAAATAGTTCACAAGCCTGTCGGGTTCGAGAAAAAAAGGCCTATTATGAATCCTGATGATCGCCGCTATCCCATCTTCGCAGCGCAACGCAGAGTCCTTCGAAGGATCGAAGCGGTTGACAAAGTGAGCACGGGTCAAAACTGCTTTGCCGGGTGTGTTTCGATCGGCAAGCACGTAGCGCGAAAAAGTCAGAAAGTCAACTTGCTGCCAGGTGCGACGAATCTCGGCCCTGAGACGTGTACACAGTGCAAGGGAAGTGTGTCCCCCAACCTGCGGGCCGACGTCCAGGTCCCCTAGAGCGAAGATAATGGCACGGAAAACATCAGGTGCCTGGGAGGCGCCGTTAAGCCAGGAGAGTGCGTCGGCGAGGAGTTTGGGCCGACGGTCGCTTGGGAGGTCTGTCCAGATGGATGAGAGAAACCAGTCGAACGAAACACGGCTCGCAGCTGACGCGATGGCGTGCAGATGCGATTGCAATAGCGACCAGTGAAGGTTAAGGCGCGCGCTGCATACCCAGTTGTGTATCTTCCGCACGTGGGCTATCGCGGCGCCAGGTGTCTTGACGATTGCTGGCCATAGACCAGAACACCTGAGCCATAGACCAGAACACCTGTGCGAGAGGCCAGAACGCCTGTGCCTGCTCTCCGTTGTCCCGCCCGGCAAGAAAGCGGTGCCCTCTGCGCGCATCACACGGATTTGAGACACAGGTGTGCGGAGTGGTGTGCATTTCGGTCGATAAACGAGACGGCAAATGTACGAATAGAACGTGGCGAGGGCAGCGCGAATCATCTGGGTGGCCGGTGATTTGAACGGGCTGGCGGAGAACGCCACAGCGCTGAGTGTGGTGACCAAATACAGCGAGGCGGCAAACAAGGCTCGCATTTCGCTGCAAAGCGATGGGTTCATGGTCTTCGAGGCGGACGACCTGACGGGCAAGAGCTACGGCGAAGTAATGAAGCGCAACACCCGGCGCCGCGCCACCCATGACACGCTGAAGGCCGTCAATGCAAACGTCGCGGCCCTGGAAACGACCCTGGGCATCGGCTCCGGCAGATGGACGGTCAACACGCCCGAATACAAGGCGACGATTCTCAAGATTGCGCGCCGCAACTACATGCGCGCCGTCGATCGATTGGAGTTTCTTATGCTCCAGCGCATGGGCGAGCTCAAGAAAACGCATACCCTTGGCACCAGTAAGTCTTCGCCGCCTTCCGTTCACTCATCTGACTTCATTCAGGTTACAAAATGCGGGAGCACATTGGCAAGAACATCAAGTCGCGCTCAAAGGCTATCGCCACTGCCGTCAAGAATTACAATGCCGCTGCCGTCGCGCTCACGCCTCCCGCGCCTACGGTCGATTTCACGCAGCTGCTCGAGTGGACAGAACTTCAAGAATTCGATTTGCTTCGTCTTTCGCGGGATGGCGATGTTCGTGAGCGCGCTTGGGCGCAGCCCGCAAACCGCGACGCGGCTGTCAAGTACCATAAGCTGCAGCGCGCCCAGGAGGAGCTCACGCGGTGCCGTGTCGAGATGCGCCGCCTCGTGACGGCGATCCATATCGAAACAGACGAGCTCGACCGCCGACACGCCGAGCTATGTGCCCAACGTCACCCTCTGGCACACGAAGTCGGGCGCCTGCGCCAACGGCGTTCTACCGCCAACGCCCTTCACATGAAGCGGCTCTCGAAGCTCGCGGCCTTCCCAGGCTTCCAAGAAGCGTTCTCGCCGGGCAACCCGCTGGCTGACGCGCGCGCATCGACACCGATCCCGGAGCCTGACGGCGCTTCTCAAGGGCCAGACCGCGAGGTTGACGCGGCTATGCTCAGTGAAGAGGACGACGATGACGAGGACGAGTTGGAGACTGAGCGGTATCAGCTTCTCGAGGACCAACTAGCTAGTCTTGGCATTGCAGACTGACTCCTTCGTTCACCACTTGTAGCTAATCCCCATCGTGCTTTCCCTCCAATATACGTTGCTTGAACTGAATTCCATGATACCCATGTGTGAGACGGCAAGCAATGAGCACGATGTGACGACGGTGAAGCTAGATTGCTTGAGAACGCCGTCAAGACCACATGACGGCTCACGATGCACAGATACCGTTCCACCAATCAATTCCATCGTTCTCAGGGGTCTATCACGTCGAGGCCTCGTGTATCGCATGCCACAGCAAGTGTCAGAGCGGTCCGCACCCCGAGGTGCTTCAGAACTTGTAGTTGTGCTCGCAAGTTGTTCGAAGCCCAACGTCACAGAATGTACATCTGCACCATGATGCCCAGTGGAAACCGGAAGGGGCGGGAACGGGCCCGAACGGGCGAACGCTGGTCACCGTACGTTCGCCCGTTCTTGCCCTCTCCGGCCCCGAAAATGAGAATAAGGATGGGCCAAAATGGGCCATACTGGCCGTCCGTTCTCAACGCAACCGACATGGTCTATTTTAGGCGCTTGCTCGCTTGCTCTTTGCTCGGTCCATTCGGGCGATGTGTCCGGATTAGATCAGGGCTGCGATTATTGGAACGAGTAATATGTAGATACAAAAAGTAATATCAATAGAAAAGCACCTATGGTAGAATACGATAAATTGACTAGCAGGGGTTTGTTAGCGTGGGTAAAGGACTGGGCGGCATGGGACATACGAGAAGACCGGTGGGTGCAGCGGCTATGGCGCAGCCTTCGAACGAGCAAACTCTTCTTCCCATTTCTACACAAGGACAACAGTTAGATAAATAAGCATGACGTCGCTGGTTGTGCGTACCTGTTTTTCTGCCTTGCTGACGGTCTCCCAGTAGGCGGCAAAGCCAACGTCGTTGCCGCCCGGGTTGGCCTTGCCCCATGCAATCTTTGCGAGCATTCTGCAGTAAATTCAGTAAAAATGACGCAGGAGGACGGTAAATACGTACTTTCCACTCTTGCTGTTATGTCGGATGGTCAGACGTCCGCCCCGTTTCGGCTGCGGCGCTGTCGGCGGCACAGGGCCCCCGAGACTTCCGGAGCCCGTAGAAGAGCCGCTGGACGATGCCGAAGGTAGCGTTGCATTCGGAGCCGCGGTGGCCGATGCTTGTGTGTACGGTGTAGGGTTTGGCGGCACGAAGGGATACGTGGGCACCGGGTCCCTGCCAGAGAGAGGTGGTGCAGGCGGGGCGCGAGGTCCTGGATTGGACGCGATGAAGAGCGTCGGGGTGGACAGCGGGTCGCGGGGAAAGGAGGGAAGAGCGGACGACTTGCCGCTGTTGGCACTGCTGCTGTCGGCTGCTCCACTGGGCACCTTTGCGCTGCCCGCAAGCGACGGAATTACCGACGGAGTGGGTGCAGCCTGCACATGAGCGCCAGGCTGTTCGATGACTGCAATACCCGGGAGTGTTGGTGCGGCTGCGTTGTTCATCGGCATGGCTTGAACCATCGGCAGCGTCGGCACTGCGGATCAAGCTCAGAGGCGCACACAAGGGACCTATGGGCGCACCTTGGTCTGTCTGAGCGACTGGAATAGGGGGCAATATGGCCGCTGCGTCGATTTTGATGCTCGCTCTGCTAGCGTGGTAAGAACACGTCGATGAAACTGCGTAGCAACCTACAAAGGATTCAAATTCTAGTGCGTCTGTTAGCAATACTGGTTACTGGAAAGCGATTCTACGTACCTGCAGCGCTTCCGATATGCTGGGAAGCGTTGGCTTTGGCTTTGCGGCAACCGGTGCCGCGTTGATGGCCTTCGCGACGACCTGCTCGCCACTGTCGAGCAGAATCGGAGCTTGGCGGGACCCCGATGCATCAGGGATGGTTGGGTCCTGTGCCTCTGCAACAGAGAGTGGGTCTGAGCCCGGCCGGGTGCACAATAAAGTATAAAGACGGGAGAGCGACGACGCACCGGCCTTTGCCTTCTTCACCCGTGTTTGCGGCTCGTCGTCCGCTGGTCGCTTTGCGCCTCTCGCCCGACCGGTGGCGGGCACAGTGTCAGGTCCATTGCTCTCACTCTTGATTTCCTTGAACTTCGCGGGCCGCTTCCGGTGGTAGCTGCTG
This sequence comes from Auricularia cornea, assembly GCA_030578095.1. NCBI lineage: Eukaryota > Fungi > Basidiomycota > Agaricomycetes > Auriculariales > Auriculariaceae > Auricularia > Auricularia cornea. The sequence continues at coordinate 6,751,911 of JARLTE010000007.1, forward strand.
TACTGGAGGGAAGCCAGCTTGCGCAACTTCCAGTGTCCCGCGCAGTTCGCAACGACCTTGACCTGCTCGTACACGCGGATAGCAACAACCGCAACCCCAGCTGCACCCACATCGGTCCAGACGTCCCCCGCGAGCCCGAGCGCGACCAGGTCATTGAACGCGAGCCGGACGACCTCGCAAGCATAGTCTTTGAGTGTGTCGCCGATGTAACGGCCGTTCAAGTCCTCCAGGAATCCGTATTCGCCGCCGTCGGTCGTGGGCTTTTTGTCCTTTGTATCCGCGTCGTCCTTGGGATTGTCGGAGATGTTGGACGCCTTGCGCGACTTCGGTGTCCATGTCCATGACGCTTTTTCGAAGTATTTGACTTTGGGGCACGTTTTGCGATCGACCGGCGCAGGCATTGCTGGGTACACGCGTCGCTGTAGCATGAGCACGACTTCGTCATGCCTGGCAGCGCTACTCTTGACCGTTTCGCTGCCACAGTGTCAATCAAGAGATCGAGGACAGCGCTAGACGTGGACAGACCGTGCTTCATCCAGGCGAGCTTTGAGTGCAACGATATCAGTTTTGTAGGACTCGTTCTCCTTCTGCAAATCAGCAATCTTGGCTCGGAGCTCGCGCAGGAGGGAGTCTGATATCTGCCATTGTGGTGATGACGGCGCTCATCAGTCTCTTTGGCTTGGACAGTAGCAAGCAGCGCCCACACACCTGTTCGGATTGAACAATGCTTTGTTCTTCTGCGCTGCTGTAGTCCATCACGTCGATGTCGTTCTCGTCCGATGCATCGTTCGGCGGCGATCCTGCCATTTCGCAAGCATCGAAATCATCAATGGGCACCGCCAAGCTGCTGAGCATGCTCATGGGAATGACGAGGTCTGGTGGTGTATTCCCAGTGAGGATATTAGAAGAGTGGTCCACAGCGAAGTCCATGGGAAGGTCGAGAAAAAAACGATGGCACGGAGTTTGATTTGCCCGGAAGCCTAACTCCGTGCTTGCGACCGCAGCCTGGCCGACGCAGCGTAGGGTGAGATTCACCATAACAGATACAATAATGGCACAACCATTTGTTTCGGCTCAGATGCGTGTGCCCAGATGCACGTGGCAATGCTGGGTAAGCCGGGCTCTATATTTCATCAACATCACCCTCGTCTACCTCGATGGGACCTTCTAGACGAGCTACATCCAACCCGAGCTTTTCTCCTACAAACGAATAGTTGCCGTAATCGGGGAGGAATGAGGAGGAGAAAGGCACCATCGCCACGACTGACTGGATGGCTGTGAACGGAACGACGAGGCGGGCATCCGCGTCTGGACGCTCGCAGCACATGAGAGTATGCGAGGACTCATCATAAAGCTCTGGGACGTGTTCCCCATAGAGAGACACCATCACAAGCGTCTTGGTCACGCCCCGATGTTCGATCTGGAAATAATATTTTACCTCCGCAAAGCGTTGCTTCCCGTTGACCACAAGCTGCCATATACACACGTCAGAATGGTTCACATAAAAGCGTCTTGAACTGACCTTCACGTTTCGTGCAATCCTCAAGTTCTCCGGCGGTCGGATCTCTTCGCGCCACTGGCAGCGGGAGTACTGTCCATTGGGCAACCGGAGGCGTGCCCACCGCTGGACATCGAGGTCCCTGTGCTGAAGCGATCCCGCCGGTTGTGCCCAGTACTTCTCCGCGAATGCGACCATGGCAGCATGCTCAGTGCCTTGCAAGCGATGAGTTTTACGCTCCCGCGCGCGAAGCAGCACATAGCCGTTGCCCAAGTCCTCCGCACCCTTCGGTAGGGCTTCGGAGACGTTCTTGTCAGCGGAATCGTTTGCCAGAGCCGGAAACATGGCTTTGAGCGCATTTTCCTGTGCGCGACGAAGACCTCGTTCAGAGAGATTCCGGTAAGGGTCGGAATGCTGCCTGATCTCCTCGGTGAGATTGCCGATCGTGCGCTCCATGGTCCATTGTGAGACACAGCCCAGCGGGCCAATGCGGACAGTCTCGCTCGCGTAGTGCTGGAGGTTGTGAATGACTTGTCGCATGAAGTGAAGGCGCTGCGGTTTCCGCTGATAATAGATCGCCTCGTACTCCGCAATAAACATGAGGAGCAACTGCGCGGCCTGGGTGATCTCAGGCTTCCGAATACGCTTCTGGTAGAGAATACGGACTCCAGCAACGAGCTTGCAGAAGTTCCTCCAGATGTGGGCTGGTAGGACGCCGTAGAAGAGCCCCGGGCCCAGAACAAATAGGTAGTTGACGAATTCCATGGCCTTGTAGCCACTATTTATCTTCTCGGCGGGGTTTCTGGGCGGACGGTCATGTGACCCGGGCATATAGCGTCGGCAGTTGGCAACATCCTGGCCGTGCCGCAGCCAGCGCTCGGGGTCCCGGAACACAGCCCAATCCCATGAATCAACCGTGTCAGGAGCGTAGCACTTTAGCTTCCCACGCCACAGATCCAATAAGAGGTCGGCGAGGTTGAGAATGAGGTGCATGATGTCTCCAGGAAACATGTTGGGGATCCCGAGGATCATTGGACGCTCGGGACTCACCACCATGCCGAGGAAGATGCTGGGCCTACAGATGCCGCTGTTCAGGCGCAATTGCTTATACTCCTGGATGGTTCGAGCGGCCTGAACCTTGCGCAGCATAGTAATATAGCTATCAGGATCGGGTGGTCGAACGAAGTCATATGGGATGTCGTCATGCGTGCAGCCAGCGACGTCGTAGTGTGGCCCCGGTTTGGCCATCGCAGCATAATAGTGGCCTCCTTCAGAGACAGGGAGGCGGCGACCAGGCATGCCACACCATAGACGGCAGCCGTACTTTCCAGAGTGCCCGACCAGTCCGTTGAGATGGACCATGCCAGGCGCGTCCGCTGTCGCGAACAGAACAACCAAGCCGGACAGGTACCGTGCAGGCAGGCCGCGAGCTGCGAGGTCGGCGTCCCATATAGGAACCCCTCCAGCTCTGTTAATAGCTGCGACGTGGTGTAGACCCACGTAGAGGAAGGACTCGACGATCTTGGGGGCGGTCGGCCCCGGAATGAAGCCGCCAGGAATAACGTGCTTCTTCTTGTAGCGGCGATCGGGCGAGAGACTGAGAATAACCCAGATATACATCCAGCAATCGGAGACCTTGTTCCGATAGAGCTGTGCGCCGTCGAGGGAGAGCATGAGGACAGTATCGTGCGGCAATATCTTCTTCGCTCCGACCGCAGACAGAACATCAGAGCCACAGGTGATATCGTCGTACATCTCGATCCCCTTTCCGGAAAGGAGATCCTTGATGAGACGCTCGGTCTGCTCCTGGAAATAGTTCATATGAGACGATGTCTGTCGGTGCCGGCGGAGAGCCTGGATCTGAGGACCAATGGGCAGTGTATAGAACTGCTGGCGAGCCTTGCGTGTCCCAGGAAAGTAGCGAGGCTCCTTGCACTCGGGACACTGCTCGAGGGTGGCGAATTCATGCACATACGCGAGACACGAGCCAGGGCACATGTCCTTGATAATAGGACGAACCCCGCTGAGCCGCTCGATTTCCCGAGAAACCTGATAATGAGAAAGCAGCTTGGCGTCGGGAAACGCAGTCTCGATGGCCGCCTTAGCACGCGTATACGATTCCCGTGATGACATCGTCAGAGACATGAAGAGCCGGATGGAGAGCAGCGTGTCGCGATCCCGCTGCTCGTCTAGGCTCAACTCAGCGGTCTCGGGATGCTGGAGTGCAGCCAGTGTATCCTTATCGAGGTCTCCGTTCGCCAGAGACGCAGCCTGCAGGCCACGTATAAAAGACTGCGAGAGCTTCACCTCTTTGATGAACGACTCGATGAGGAGATCCTCGTCAAATGGCACAGACGGATCCTCTGTTCTGTCGATTTCGCGAGGTACGTCGGGTGTGGGAGGACGAGAGACAGGTGGAGACGGGGCATCCTCCGGCAAAGGCTCATGATCGTCCGCATGCGGTTCGTCCACACGGAGACTCGCGCTAGGAGAGGGCGGGCGAGATAGATTGCCACCAGTACCATCGTGCGACTGCTCCATGTCGTCATTCTGTCGTTCAGGTACACAAGAACCGTGCATGCGTCAGCGAAAAGTGCCAGACAATGACGGTATCGCCATGAAGCAGCATACCTGATGCGATAACTGGCCTGCTGTCCCTCCCTCGCCACCCCGACGGCGCTGGATCTCCGCCGGAACGAGAGACCCATCTTGGGCAACACGATATGGGGTCTTGTACGACGACGCGGCGTCGCGGCGATGCCGATACCACGTCGCACTGCTGACTTCCTTCGGAAATTTGCACGCAGCGGGACAGTCGCACATATAGACGACATCCCCGGGCACTCGAGGCATTCCGGGCATCGACATGGCGGTCGTGGTCAGAGTCGGTTCATCGATAACGGGAGCTTTCCTCAGATTGACGAGAATCGCGCGGAGATACGGGCGACTCGATCCGACGGGAGCAAATGCTGCCACAGGTTCGTCTGTGCGAGCGCGTGTCGACTTGTCTTTCCAAAAACGTTCAAAGACCGGTTCAAGTGCATTTCAACCGCGTTTGGAAAGAGAAATCCATTCTCGCCCGTGCCGGCCCCTTGGCTTCAGCTCGGCATCTACTCCAAATCGTTGTTCGCCCGTTCGGGCCCGTTCCCGCCCCTTCCGGTTTCCACTGGGCATGATGAACGGCATATCTCACCTCACATACTGATAGATAGACTGGTTACGGGCCCTCTCTGCAGTTTGTAGACCCAGGAATGGTGCGAGTGCCGATGTAGAATGTGTTCAGGGGTACTGGGAGCAGGGAACACGACGAATCATTTGCCCTCGTCATGTGTATCATAGAAAAATCCAGAAATTCAGAGTCTTCAAGATTAATGCTAACATAATTGTTTCCGCATATTAGATCAGGTGGAAGCCTCAAGGCTGGCGAGAAAGTGCGTGCGATGTGTGCTGGAGGGCCCTCCGGGATGAGCCGACTCGTCTCTCAACCTCGAACCTCTTCGTGCACAGAGCCGCGTCAGCCCGCCACGGTGCGCCGACTGCTTTCTCTCTCGTTGCCTGCCATTAACACGATTCCTAGATGCAAAAGAAGGGCAAAGCTCGAGCCCAGACGAGCCCAGGGGGCTCGCAGTACGTCAGCGGTTGGCCGCCTGCGCCGCTCCCTCCTGGCGATGACAGCGATGGCGGCGGCTGGCGCGACCCCACCACCGGTGCTCGTAAGCTGCTCTCGCAGCTTACGAGCCCGACGAGCTCGCCTACGAAAGCCCATCGCAAGCAGGTCGCTGCCCCAAGCACGCCGACCCACCGGACGTCCAGCGCCATCCCACCAACGCCAGCGCGTCCCATCAAACAGTCGTCGCAACAGGTTGGAGCGGCGCTGCCGCTGACGACGATTCGCGGGACGCCTGGTGGAGCAGAGCGACGCCCTGCCCCGCAGCTTGCCCCGCAGCCTGCCCAGCCAGCCGCGCAACCCAACGGTACGCCGATGCTCATCCTTCTCTCGCTTTAGTCGCCTTCTTATCTCATCATGTGCAGACCTCGATGCCCCCACTGCGCCTCTTGGCAGGGCGCTGCCCCAGACGGCCATCGCGGAATGGACTGCTCGTCGTGCTCACGCAGGAATCGCAACGTCACCCGTCGACATTGCCGTGGCGCGCCTCCGCCACAACGACGCTTGCGCGGGCATGACGCGCCAGTTGCTGCGCGGCCCCTCGGGCTTTCATCTCGACTACGACACCAACGGAGACCGGCGCAAGCAGCTCACGCAGGCTGCAGCGGCGGATATCGCACGCATTGTAAGTATTTCTTGTACTCGCTCATTGCATGCTAAGAATTCCTAGGTACGCCCGTACGATTGGCAGACCGATTCCTTGACTTTCGTCTTCTCTGCCCGCCCCGAGACACGGCCGACCAACATCCGGCTCAACGACCCGCAGCAGGCCGCCAGCATGGTCGTTATGGACTGGACGCAGCTCAGATTCGGCTTCGAGTACATCCCCGACGCATTCATGGAAGGCGGGACTGTGCATCCTGCGTACAGGAATGCCGTGCAGGAGCTGCGGCGGCTCATCCTTCGCACTTTCATCAAGCCCCACGTCGAGACATGGGCCTACCGCCGCCACGTCGCCGGGCACCCAGGCCAACTCGCTGGGGAGCGGCAACCGTACACGGAGGAGTCAAGTAAGTGCACATCCTTGCAGTTGACGGCACTGACATTTGATAGGTGATCTCGAGCTCAATGCGCGCTACGACCGCGCGTTCATCCTCGCGCACGCGCTTTCCCTTGAGCACGTTGGGCGCCCGCGGCTTCCTGAGCATGTGGTGTCCATCACGGACGACGCGCAGTGGGAGCGCTGGGTCCTGTATGTGCTCACGAACTACCCCGCGTCTGAGGGCTTGGCCAAGCTCGTGGCGAAGAAGTTCGACAACGTCACCGCCTCGTACGCCGTGCACGTGGCGGCCCTCGATGAACACGACGGGTTTGACTTGCAGGCTATCTGGGCTACGTGCGGCTGATTTGTCTTTGCTCACCTTGTAGTACTTTCGGCTCGTCGCCACTGCTCTGTCTGCTTTGTAGGCCTAACAAGTTGACATAAAATTCAGGATAGAACGGCCGAGTTTTTTGCATTTTTCGAGGCCGAGATTTTTTTGACTTGAATTTCAATAAAAAACACAGATCTTATAGTGTCTTCAGGAATTTTTTTCGGCGCCGAAAAATTAATTTCGGCGCCGAGAAACATTTCTCGGCGCCGAAAAATGTAAAGAAAATCAAAGGTCAAATGTATTTCTCGGCGCCGAAAACCAAATTTCGGCGCCGAAAATTCTACTTGTAAATACAAGGCCGAGAAAAATATCACCAAGCCCACAGACAAATTTCGGCGCCGAGAAACAATTCTCGGCGCCGAGAAATGCACAGCGCGCAAAGAAATCACCACAGAAAACTCGGCGCCGAGAAATAAATCTCGGCGCCGAAAAATCCAGACCAAAACTCGGCGCCGAGAAACAATTCTCGGCGCCGAGTATTTCAGTCTGAATTTCCAAGTTAGCCGCCTGTGAGAAATATGCTGGGAACCCCACTTACACCCCAGGGTAGCCATGCACTCTATGGATGGCTGTAGGGGAAAACCAGAGTATTGGCGGACGAGGCAGGCCGCCCTGCGGCCCCGGATGTGCGAGGCCCCGGATGTGCGAGGGCTGCAGCTGCAGTGAGCGACAGACGTCGCCCACATGCGCGCACCGCGGTGGCACGTATGCGGTTTCTGTGCCCAACGCCGCTGCTTGCTCGCGCGAACCCGTAAGACCAGCTCGGCCGCCCGCCGACGCGCTGCGCCGCGCGCGAAGTTACAAGCAGAGCAGCAGCGGGCGACGCTGGTCGCCCGCCCGCCGACGCGCTGCGCCGCGCGCGAAGTTAGAAGCACAGCACTGCGGGCGACGCTGGTCGCCCGTCCGTCGAGGTGTCGATGTCCTCCGCAGCGCGCGAAGTTACAAGCAGAGCAGCAGCGGGCGACGCTGGTCGCCCGCCCGCCGACGCGCTGCGCCGCGCGCGAAGTTACAAGCAGAGCAGCAGCGGGCGACGCTGGTCGCCCGCCCGCCGACGCGCTGCGCCGCGCGCGAAGTTAGAAGCACAGCACTGCGGGCGACGCTGGTCGCCCGCCCGCCGACGCGCTGCGCCGCGCGCGAAGTTAGAAGCACAGCACTGCGGGCGACGCTGGTCGCCCGTCCGTCGAGGTGTCGATGTCCTCCGCAGCGCGCGAAGTTAGAATCAGAGCAGCAGCGGGCGACGCTGGTCGCCCGCCCGCCGACGCGCTGCGCCGCGCGCGAACCCGTAAGAGCAGCAACGGGCGACACTGGTCGCCCGCTCGTCGAGGATGCGCCGCCGCGCTAGTGTTGCATGGTATATGACGATGACCAGGCGTTGGACATACCAAGAAGGTATGCCCAGCCCGATCGCGCCGTTGCTGTAGACAGCTCTGCTCAAGCGCACCGCCGGCGAAGCCAACGTTGAACTCCCGTCGCCGAGGTCGTGGATCTGGGCGATGACCGGTCCACCCTTGCTGGCCAGAGAACAGCTTGAAGCACTGTGCACGATCAGCGTTTGGTACAGGGCGAACAGGCGTTGGACATACCAAATAGGTATGCCCAGTCCAAGTGTAAGATAGCACCGGCATGAGGCCAGAGTGCAACAGCGGTGCAGACAGTGCCGGCGCGGCATGCACGAGACCACGGCATCGACGATCGCCGTGCTTCAGAGCACCAATACGCAAGCTGCAGAACAAGCTCGCGGTCAGACGCTCGAGCCTGCGCAGCCATCGCACGTACTCGGCGTCGGCGTGATACGCAGCGCGCCCTCGAGCGCGTTGTGCGCGGCGTATGGTCGTCAAGGGCGGCGCGTCCAGCGCATTGTGCGCGGCACGTCGTCCAGCGCGCCGTCGAGCGCATCGAGCGCGTCAAACGATGGCAGCGCGTCAAACGAGGGCAGCGCGTCGAGCGAGGGCGGCGCGTCGAGCGCGCCGTCGAGCCCATCGAGCGCGTCGAACGAGGTCAGCGCGTCTTGAGGGGCCGCGCGTCGAGCGCGTCGAGCGCGCCGTCGAGCCCATCGAGCGCGTCGAACGAGGGCAGCGCGTCGAGAGAGGCCGCGCGTCGAGCGCGTCGAGCGAGGGCGGCGAGCGCATCGCGTTGTTCGCAGCGCGTAGTCGAGCGCGTGCTTCAGGCCGACCCCCGCGCGCTGTGCCGAGTCGTCCACCTCGCCATCCAGCTATGCGGAACGGCAGCCCGTGAGTCGAGGAGCGCTCTTGCGGGTTGCAGTTGGAAAATCCGCCCACCGCCGCCGAGAACGATTGAGCGCCGCGGGCGGAAGCATTGAAGTCACACCGTTCACGTGACACCCACACATTCTGACTTTGAAATTTGATTCCCTACTGTTGCATAGAAGATTGCATAGAAAAAAATTGTCATATCAAATATTCTGCCATTGCAACTTCTCTAAGGAAGAAAATCTGAAAATCTGCGCGGTTTTTAATCACTAAAATAGCCCCCATTAGCGTTGCGGCGCTTCAAGGGGCGCTCGACGTCCTTCTGTTCTTCCCACTCAGCCTCTACCTCGCTCTCATACGTGAACTCCGAGCTCCCCCTCGCGCGCTTCGAAGGGTTGAAGTCCGAGCCGTGCACGCGAAGCAGCAAGCGAAGCTCGTGCTTGTCGTACTTTGCCCGAAAGACCTCCGGCACAAGCGTCGTGTTGACGTCGATGCCCCCGTCGCGCGCGACCCCGTCGTCTATGTCGGCCCTGTTGCGGTTCAGCAGCCCGAGCTCCTTCAGCGTAGCCTCGCTGAAGTCCTTCAGCGTGAACGTGCAGTCTTCTGCCTCCCAGCGTCGGCGACGCAGGCGGACGTCCTTCGTGACACGCCGTTCGAGGCCCTGGCAGTAACCCTAAGTGGACATGTTAGTGTGAACGGCGTTCTGCAGTGCTATGCTCACCTCGTCATAATGAACCACTTCCACGAGTACCTTGATATGCCCCAGCGTCTCCCACTCCTGGTCCAAGTGACGCCACTTCTCCTCCTCTAGCAGGGGGACGTGCAGGTGCAGCTCGTCGATCTCGATGTCGATGCAGAAGACGATCGTGTTGAACTCGTTGAAGCGCAGGTCTTGCACAAATATTTCCTCAAAGCCTACGTCGTCGTCGCCCCGGAAAGCGAGCAGGTAGCCGCTGTGGCCGTCCGAGAAGGCTCGCAAGCGATAGACATCGCTGCTGCTCAGCTTCAGATCCTCGCGGGCCTTCTTCGTCAGGTCCGAGCGCAAGAACCGCCCGGCGCGCCCACGCGCTGCAGGCACCTGGACCGTCGTTTTGTAAACCGCGAAGCCGGCATCGCGAACAGGGTTTGCCTGCGCGAGGTTGTCAGTACCGTCCTCGTGTACGGCGCGCTCACGCTCAGCGCACCTTCCATTGGTGTTGGCAAGTCACTGTAACCTTGATTGTTGCCGCCGCCCAGCGCTTTGCGCCGCCAGCGTCCGAGACGCTGGCCTCATCGTCCTCGCCGCCGTCCGCACCGGCCTCCTCGCCGCCGTCCGAGGCGCTGGCCTCGCCGTCCGCGGCGGCGTCCGACATCGCGTCAACGTCGATGGCCTCGTCCAGCGCGTCCACATCGATCACGTTGTTGCTCGGCCGCCACACCATCGAGGAAAGCGAAGCGTACTGGACCTTCCCGTTTATCTTGTCGCCGTTGTGGCTGGCGACCTTGCACGGCGGTCCGACTTCACGGCAGCACGACGCGCAAAGCCAGTTGGTGCAATCTCCGCGAGCTGCGTCGTCGCAGCGCGTGCAGGGGTCCCCTGACGGGTGCGAGCCTTTTCTTTTCCGGAGATCGCGACGCTGCCCCGGGGTAGTCGCCCACTGAAATTTTCGCACGAGCGTCCCGATGAGCTGCGAGACGATTCGGTGTGCAGGGCACTGCGGGTGGTGTGTTAGCATATCCAATACACATTCCAGAGAGCAAAAGCACTGCTCACAACGGCCACTACGAAGTTTTTCTTCTGCGTCGTGCGCGTCGTGGGCTTCCAGTCGGTCCTGCCGCCGCAGAAGCCACCATCGCGCAGCTCCGCGCAGCACCAGATCTGCGGGGGAGCGTCCCCGAACTTCATGGTTGAAACGACAGCCATGCCGGTTGCTGCAATGTGAACGGAATGCTGGGTGCGCGGCGGAGCGAGGGCGCTGAGTCCCGACTCCGCCCCTTCCGGCGCCCTTCTCGGCCGAGTTGAACTTTAGGTCACACTCGCGACGCGCCGTCCTAGACGGCGCGTGCGTGGTTACAATGAAAAATATCTTTGTATTCTATACAAATGTGCGACAAGATTTATTTTACATTATTCTGGCGCTTTGCCCGGTCCGTAAATCTTAGCAGCCCGTCCTGACCGAAATAGTACTTGTGCCCACGAAGGAGCGGCGTGAATGTACGCACGATGGGGCGCCCTGGTGGCAGCGGGTCGGCCGTCGTATGAGCGCTGAGGTACGACCGCTCCCTCTGGAGGTCGACGTCCTTGCCGCCGTTCGACTTCTTCAGCTGCTCCCGAAGGCTCTCCTGTTGCTGCGTGATCCTGCGATAGCGCACCATGAACGACCCGAGGTCGCTGTGTTCCGCGACGCCGGTCGTGGATGCGATGCGCTGAAGGGCCAGCCCGCACTTGCGCAGGTGCATGAACACGTCGGCAGGATCCCCATCCCCCTCGTACGCGCGTGGGCCGCACGGGTATTCCTCGACCTCGACGAACTCGTCGCGGTGCTGCGCGCCATACTGCACCGCGTCCCACACCCACCCCATCCACGGGAGGCGCTTGCGCTGCTCGCGAGGTGGGTTCTCCGGCCGCGCCATTCGAAGCTGGAGGTTGAGGTCGAGGTCGATGAGGTCCCATTGCGTGACCACCTGGCACGGGAACGTTCGCACTGCGTTCTCGCGGCGTACGGCGAACGTGACCTTGTCCGGGTTGGTGCGACACTCGAACATCATGTCCGGCTCGGCGCGCCAACCTTGAAGGGGAAGGACACCGTCCCGATGGGCCCAGGACACGACGACCCGCTGCGTGACGCTGCGGCAAGAAAAAGGCAGCTGGACGGCCTCGCGTGCGAGGTTCTTGAAGACCTCCCCGTCCCGAGCGATCTTATCGCCCGTGTACGCGTCCTTGAACACGCGCCGGGGCTGTATGTCTCCCCACAGCCAGCCCTTCATAAAAGGCTGCCCGAACTTCCCCAGCGGCAGCGGCAGCATGCCCCCCGACGAGAGATACCAGAGCTCTTCGCGAAGGGCCGCGTTTCGACGCGGCGTGGGTAGGCGGTCCAGCACCTCGTCCAGCGAACACCCCACCAAGCCCGGGTGCGATGCCAGCTTTTCGTCCTCCTCGGCAGCCACTGCGGCGTCCGCTGCATGGTTGTTGTCGTCGTAGTATAGCTGGACGCCTTCGACATCAGGCCCGGCTTCGACGAACTCGCCGTCCACGTCGACCTGGTTCATCTTGGTCGCGTGAGCCGTCTTGCTCGACTTTCGCGGCTGCGGCGCCGCTGGTTGCGGCACGCGGTGACGGCGGTCACCGCGTTCGGCACCGTGAAGTCTGTCTTGCAGACGTTGGTCGCGCGGCTGCCGAGTTGGCGTAGGTGCGCCCGAGTTTGACCATCGCGCCGGCGACCATTGCTGCGGCTGGCCTTCGTCCTCATAACCGCGCCGACCTCCGTCAGCGCGGGCACCCCAATCGAGTCGTTCTTGATGGGGCGGTGGCGTGCGGGGGCGCACAGGCTCCTTGGCCACGCGATCGGCCAGCGACGGCCCATGTAGCTCGCGGCGCTCGGCAGCTGCGCCCCTGCGCTCCGCGTCGTCGACCGCCGTCGACCATTGCTCCGGCCGGGCTGTATCCTTGTAACCGCGCCGACCTCCGTCAGCGCGGACGCCCCGATCGAGTCGTTCTTGATGAGGCGGTGGCGTACGCGGGCGCACGCGATCGGCCAGCGACGGCCCTTGCATCTCGCGGCGCTCCGCAGTTGCGCCCCTGCGGTCTGCGTCATCGACCGACGTCGACGACGCGACCTGCGTGCGTGAAGCACCCCAGGGCTCGACCGGCTGATCCCAAATAGACGAAGGCGGCGGCGGCGGTGGTGGCGCAGGCCTTGACGCTGCCGCTTCCTTCTCCTTCTTCGCCCTCTCCTTGCTCTTCTTCTTCGCGGCCTTCTTCTTGCGCCTCTTGTCGTCCTCGCTGTCGGTGTCGCTCGGCGCATCTTCCAGGTCGTCGTGGAAGTCGTCAATGGTCTCCGGCTCGGGTGGCGGGTTTTCCATGCGCTGCAGTTCCTCGCGCACAAAGTCGAATTGGTTCTTCCCCTCCTGTAGCCCGTCAGTACCTTCTGCAATAAAAAACTGATTGCCATACCGTTTCTCCGCTCTTCTCAGCGAGCTGCCACGTCTTTTCGGCGAGGCTGATGCGCAAGAACTTGACGTCTTCCTCAAGCGACTCGATGCGAGTCTGCTTGCTCGCGTTGTCCATCATCACGCCTGTGTATTGAAGGCGCATCTCCTCGAGCCATTCTTGAGTCTCCCGGCTGAGCGAGTCTTCCCATCGCGCGCGTTTCGAGCTAGGCGAGCGCGAGCGCGAAGATTCGCGTTCGCGCTGGCGCTTGAGGTTCGGCCCCTTGTACAGGTTGTCGTGCAAGTCTCGCGGCGGCGTAACAAACCGAGTCCTTGATGCCTGAGGCGGCGAAGGCGCCTGAGGTGATTGGACGGGCGGAGGTGACAAGGGACTCTCGCGATCTAAAACGCGAGAGTCAGCCTGGGCGTCCAGCTAGAAGACCGTCGAGACGAACGCGTATTCATAAATTCGCCTGACATACGCCCGCCCTCCTGGCGACCTTGACCCTGCGTGGTGCGTCGATGGTAATTCGACGACCCGCGTGGGGTATGCGATGATATCGCTTCGTCCGAAGGACGAGAAGGTCTGCGAGCCGGGGATCGTGAACGGTCAGAGGACCGTCCGCCCCTACGAGGCTCTGTTCGTCGGTCTGGTCGCCCAGCAACTGGCCTGGCGCTCCCTCGTCGAGGCTGCCACGCCGAAGACGAGTGCGTCTTGCCGCGGTCGGGCTGTGGGGATGGGCGGCGTCCCTGGTCCCCGGTGCGACCACCGTCGCGTCGGCTGTGCGGCTCGCCCGCCCCTTCTTGACGCCCATACGTCCTGTGCTGCGACTGCGTCGCAGGATACTCGTCGCGCGACGAGCGACCTCTGCCGCGGTCGGCCTCTGGCGTTCGGCGACGACTCTGGCGCTCGCTGCGACCTTCGTCGCGTCGGCTGCGCGGCTCGCCCGCCCCTTCTTGACGGCCATGCGACCTGTCCAGCGACTGCGTCGCATGATGCTCATCGCGCGACGAGGGACCCCTGCCGCGGTCGGCCTCTGGCGTTCGGCCACGACTCTGGCGCTCGCTGCGACCTTCGTCGCGCTGGCTCTGCGACTCGCCCTCGCCTCCTTCCAGGCCTCGTGTCCTCTCCTGCGACCTAGTCGCGGGAGTGTCCTCGCGCTGCCGTTCTGCGTACATGTTGAGCTCTCGCCCTTCCTTAACGCGTCGCGTGGCTGCTCACCTTCGTCTTCGTTCTCGCGTTCCGTCGCGATCTTGACTTCCTGCGCCTGCGCCGACGACGAAGACGTCGGCGGCGGCGGCGGCGGCGCGTCTGCGTCGCGCGCTGGGCGTTCGCCGTCCATCGTCCCGGGAGGTGGCGCGGGCGCGTCAAGCGCTGGGGTGGTGGCCATTCGGGTGCAAGCGCTGGAGGGACTTGGACTCCGCCCGGAACCGTTTGCACTTGCACCGGAACGACCCCGCCGCTTAGCGACCTCCGTCGCCATAAGCGATCCCGCCGCCGTAAGCGACCTCCGTCGCCGTAAGCGATCTCCGTCGCCGCCCCCGTCGTACCTGGCAATCACGATCCGGGGTCTTGCACCGCGGTGGGTCCACTTTTCCCTTGTATGCCGCCGTCGTCAACGTCATCCGTTGCTGGCGGCTCCTCCGTCGCCCTCCCATCCCTCTTAGCCGTACCGAGTGCTGTGCGATTTCATCGTACGCAGCCGTCGTTTTCCCCTCGCCATCCTCCCCATTTTCCGGATTTATTGTTCTTTTTACTTTTGTTCCTCTACTGACCGCAGCCCAGGGCTCCCCGGGCACCCACAGGATAAATTTACCCCTCAAACGCCCTGGATTGTCCTTACCCCATCTCGTCGACCCTCGCCTGCCACCGCCCGCTTTAGATATCGGCCTATGGCCCTCTTCCCGCGACAAAGGTCGCGGGTCAACTTTTCGCGCGATGTCCATCGCAAACTCGACAGCCTCTCCGTGCGCGTCGCGCCCACGGCCAGAGCATCGTGTCGGGGCACCCACAAGGGCAGCCCCATGCCGGTGCGGCGGTCTTTCCTGTGCGCATCGCGCACTTGATCTCGCCCCGGCGCCTCCGAGCGATGTCCATCGCTCGGAGATCTCTCACGCGATGTCCATCGCATACCCGCCCGCCTCTCCGTGCGCGCCACGCCCACGGTGAGAGCAGCGAGTCCAGGCTCCCGTAAAGGGGACCCTATGCCGGTGCGGCGGCCTTTGGTTCGCGCGCCCCGCCGCCGATGTCAGCCCGGCGCCTCCGAGCGATGTCCATCGCTCGTCCATTACTCAAGCGATGTCCATCGCATACCCGCCCGCCTCTCCGTGCGCGCCACGCCCACGGTGAGAGCAGCGAGTCGAGGCACCCGCAAGGGGAGCCCTATGTCGGCTCGATGATCTT
The DNA here is from genome assembly GCA_030578095.1 of Auricularia cornea. Classification (NCBI taxonomy): domain Eukaryota; kingdom Fungi; phylum Basidiomycota; class Agaricomycetes; order Auriculariales; family Auriculariaceae; genus Auricularia; species Auricularia cornea. The sequence goes on from JARLTE010000007.1 coordinate 6,767,191, forward strand.
TGGTGCGCGCATCACGCCGCTGATCTCGCCCCATGTCTTCGAGCGATCTCCATCGCTCGTCCACCTCTCACGCGATGTCCATCGCATACCCGCCCGCCTCTCCGTGCGCGCCACGCCCACGGTGAGAGCAGCGAGTCGAGGCGCCCGCAAGGGAGCCCGCATGTCGCTTTGATTTACATCATCCGGACGCCGCACAAAGTGCTGTTTCATTAGCATGTCTTGCACGCCCGCGCCGGGTGCGGCGCCTCATGTTTTTCTTGATGTCGGATCAGCGCACCCCGTGGGTATAAAAGGCGCGTCGTTTGCTGGATGCCCGCGATCAACGCGTGAAACCCCCGGTTGAGCGACCGGACTCACTCAGGGCCCGGGCCTGCACGCCGGGGCGAATCGCTTTCTTCGCGGGCTCCTTTCACTCCCTTACATACTTTGCTGACCCCCACCATGCAGCTCCGCGCCCTGGCGCATCGCAGCGCAAGCCTCTCGCTGCGCGACCAGCACGCAGCGATGACCGAGCACCGTGTGTTTACCACGCGAAGTCAGAGGCCTCGAGAACACGTGGACGACCCCGTCGAGTATCTCACCGACTCTGACGACGAGAGGATGCCTTCCCTCGCCGAGGAGGCTTGCCTCGTCGGAGATTTGTCCGACTGTACGGACTTGGAGGACGGCGGTATGTACAGTTGCCCGACCGCGCGTCGCATCTCACCGTTCCCCGCAGGACTTTCCTCTCCCCCTTCGCCCTGTAGTCCTTGGGGCAGTGAGGGTGCGTGCTACGTAATAGTCCATCATAATTCATGCATCTCACATCGCCCAGAGGATTATCCCCCGGAAGTTCGTGATGTCACCCGCCCTCTGGCCGAAGTTCTTCGTGCCGCTGGGCAGATGCCTCCCGCGCCACCGCCCAATCCGCACCCAGCTCCTCAAGCCACATCAGGCGGCGACGAGGTCGCCGCCAGACAGCCGTCCCTCCCCCTGACCAAAGTTCTTTGCGGCGCAGAGCACTCGTCTCCCGCACCGCCGCCGCCGACGCCGCCCGCGCCAGCGCCCGGCCCAAGTCCAGCCCCTCGCGCCACATCAGGCGGCGACCTCGTCGCCGCCAGAAAGCCTACGCGCCGAGCAGGGAAGCACACTAAATCGCGAAAGGATTGGACGGCAGCGCACCGCGCGTCCGAGAGAGCGAGCGTCGCCCACGCTTCCCGTACAACCCTCGTTCGCGAGGCGCGTCGCCTACAGCGCCTTGACGAGCGTCGCGAAGAAGCTCCCGCCCACGCGTCGACCATTGTCGGCGCCGCGGAGCACTACAAGTCCAGCTTCAAGCTCGTCGGCCTTGTTTCGAAGGGCAGCCCTTTCGTCTCTGCGCGCCAAGCTCCTGCCGGCAAAGGCGGGTACACCTCCCAGGTTTTTCGGGCCGGGTTTTGCAGGGTGGGCATCCCGCCCTGCAGTCGCACGAACATCGCGTTCTCGTTGCGAGTGGCAAGGGGCCCACCGCCCGGCTGCAACGAGTATGTTCGCAAGCTCGTTCGCCAGCACGGCTTCGCATACATCCCAAACGCCAAGTGCGTCAACAACGGCGCATCCTTTGGCATCGTTGCTAATGCCTCTCAGCGTCTCGCAGGTGTTCACCGACGCTCAAGGCCTGATCTACGCCGTCAAGCCCGCCCAACCGACCGGCGACCAGTGGCCCGCGAAGATCGCACACCTGCAGAAACTTCTCCAGCATCTGCACCGCGAGCTGAAGCTGAGCAAGCCGGAGAACGTCGATCACGCAAGGGGCCGCTTTGACCGTATGTCGTGGGGGACGTCTCACGGGGGAGGTCGCACGGTGCGCCCTGCACGTTGCACTTCGACGTTAAACTCATAGGCTCCCAGCGCCCAACGGTCATCACGCCTGACTGGCAGCGCAACAAGCACCTGTTGGTGGAGTTCTTCAAGGACCCCGTGATCCAGAGCATTTGTCGTCACATCCAGAGTACGCCGCGCGCTCTTATCACTCTTCGCGCAATTCCTGACCGTTTCCACGTAGACTGCGTCTTCACCTGGCTTCCGGACGTCGCCCTATTCTACATGGATGTGCAGCGCAAGCTCAAGGAGAACGGCATTGATCTCCAAGCCGTCTTTGGGCCAGGCGCCGCCGAGTTCAACCTCCCCTTCGCAGCACATACTTTGAACCTCGGCCCGCAGGTTCGCTGCATTCTCCATCGCGACAGTCAGAACTGGGTCGAAGGCCCTTGCCCCGTCGTCGCCGCTGGTGACTTCGACCACACCATCAGTGGTCACTTCATCATCGAGGAGGCGAAGGTCGCGCTCGAGCTTCGCAGCGGTGATATCATCATCTTGCTGTCGTCTCTCCTCACGCATGGCAACGCGCCCCTTCTCCCCCACGAGACTCGCATGTCTTGGACATGCTGGATGGCGGGCGGTTTAGTGCGCTGGCTCGCTGCGGGGTGCGCACTGGTGTCGAGCCTGACAACGCGGCGCCTGCAGTCGAGCTACGCGAAGCGTGCCAAGGAGTATGCAGACAGGGGCTGGGCCTCACTTCTGACCCTGTCGCAACTCCAAGAGCGCTGGGGTTTGAAAAAATCGTGACTTCAATGTACTTCCATAGGTCACGCACTTTAGGTATGCGAAGAAAATGTTGCGATGCTTAGATAATGTGACTTAAATTTTTTGAGCAACCCAACGCCTTCCGTGTGCGAATCAAGGCTCGCAAGCTCTATTGCAATCAATGGCCCGGCACGAGTGGGTACAGAAAAGTAAGCAAAATGCGTGCAAAACGATGGCTTCGAAGTCTAAAAAAATTGTTGGCCGCAGCCCGTCTAGTCGATCACGATAACATCGCGGTCGGATACGCGCTGGCGCTTCGCAGCGCGGGGGTCGTTTTTGTCGGCACGCGACGAGCCACTCGCGCCACGCGATGCTTCCTCAGCTTCCTTCGACCTCGACCTCGACCTCTTTGACGCCAGCGCGACTTTGTCGCGCTGCGGCATGGCCTTCTTGCGCTTGTCGCCCCTCTCGCCGCCCCCGTTGCTGTCCTCCCTGCTGCGCTTCGAGGTGGACGCTGCGGCGCCGCCGCCCACGCTCGCCTCACCGCGTTCGTTGGCCTGTGACTTGCCGGCCTTCGAGCTCGGCTCTGGGGTCGGGGTCAGGCTCTGGGAAGACCCTTCGCCGCGCTCGCGCTGCTGCGCGGCGCCTTCATCCTCATCGCGAGTCTTGCGAGCCTTCGGAGCCGTGTTGTCACGGTTCAGGGCGGCAAGCTCGGCCTTCTCGCGCTTTTGCTCGCGCTTGACGTCGTTGACAACGCCGTTGTATCCGTGACGGCGCTGGTCCACGGTGTCCCATGCCAGGTCGAAGGCGGCCTCGTCGACGATGTGGGGAGCGTCCTGGATGAGGCGCGGGCTCGCCCAGGCGTACGAGCTGCCTGTCATGTCGCCAATGAGGGGCATGGCGAGCACAAGCACGTAGGACTCCATGAAGTTGTTCATGGCGAACCCCTGCAAGTCATGAGCACCCGCTGGCCCACGGGACCGCACGGCTTACCTTTCGCGCCATGGCATAGAACAGGTCTGTGACGTCGCGGGGGTTTGTACTCTTCCGCGACCAGTCGGAAGTGTTCAAAGAAAACTCTGAATGGAAAAGTCATCAGCCAGGCGCCGCACCCAAACGCTCGTGCGTACCGTGGGTATCAAAGGTGCCCATGAGAGACCCGTACTTGCGCCAGAAGGAGTGCTTCTTCCCAACCTGTGAAGACCCATCGCCCAGGAAGTTATCCGCTCGCGAACGGCGTTCGCGCGGCTTGCCCTCCTCATCCTCATCGCTGCTCTCGCCCTCGGAACTGTCTGAGTTGCGCTCGTCGCGACGGCGGTCGCGAGGAGCCTCATCGTCCTTCTTCTTTCCCGCAGCGCCTTTGCCCTTGCCCGCGCGATCTTCATCGCGAGGCTGGTCGCGGCTGTCGGGACGCTTGCCCGCCTTCTTGACCTTACGCCCGCGATGCGCATCGCGCGCGCCATCATCGCCCTCGTCGTCGGCGTCGCTGTCGTCGGAGCCACGCTTGGGCTGCTTCTTGTGATGCTCAGGAAAACCGCGAGCTGCGCGGCGTTCACGACGGCGCTCGCTATGCATGGCATCCCAGCCTGTGGCGGCCTTGGCGGCGCCCTTGTCCTTGCGCGCGCCATCTGCATCCCGCTCGCCCTTGTGCTCCTCGCGGCGGTCGCCCTTCTTGTGCGCGCGATCGGCATCGCGCGCCTCCTCGTCCTCGCGGCGCTGCTCCTCTTCTTCGCGAAGGCGACGGCGCTCATCCTTCTTGCGCGCGCGATCGGCATCGCGCGCCTCCTCCTCCTCCCGGCGCTCGTCCTCTTCATCGCGAAGGCGGCGTTCTTCGCGAAGACGCCGGCGCTCATCCTTCTCCTTGCGCGCACGATCGGCTTCGCGCGCCTCCTCCTCCTCCTCACGGCGCTCGTCCTCTTCGTCGCGAAGGCGACGTTCTTCGCGAAGACGGCGGCGCTCCTCCTTCTCTTTGCGCGCGCGATCGGCATCGTGCGTGTAGGAGCCGTTGAGGTCATCGTGCTGCTCGAGTCGCGCGCTATCCTCGTCCCGATGGGCGTCGACGTTCTCCTCGCGACCTGCGTCGCGAGCGGTGACGCGCCTGCCGTACTTGTACTTGATGACTCCCGGGACGCCAGGCCCATGATTTCTGTTGCCGTCGCGCTCTGAGTAGACGTCGCTATCATCATTCTGCAGGAGCTCCTTGTCGCGACGAGAGTCGCTCTCCTCGTCATCGTCCTTGTCCTCGCGCGCCTTGCGCTGCTGCTCGCGACGGCGGTCGCGAGGTTCGGGCGCCTCCTTCTCCTTGCCCTTGCGCGCGCGCTCTTCATCGCGCGCGTTGCGCTCGTCGCCGTCCTTGTCCTCGCGCGCGCGATCTTCATCGCGTGCCTTGCGCTGCTGCTCGCGACGGCGGTCGCGAGGTTCGGGCGCCTCCTTCTCCTTGCCCTTGCGCGCGCGCTCTTCATCGCGCGCGTTGCGCTCGTCGTCGTCCTTGTCCTCGCGCGCGCGATCTTCATCGCGTGCCTTGCGCTGCTGCTCGCGACGGCGGTCGCGAGCATCGTCCCTCTCGTCGTCATCCTCGTCCTGCAGATGGGGCTCAGGAGCCAAGTCGTCCTGCTTGTCGTCAACGACGCTGCTCTTGTTCTTGACTGCACCGCCGCTATCGCGGGTGCTCTTGAGCTTAGCCGCCTGGGCAAGCATTTTGGCCATGCGCTCGTCCATGTCGTTTTTGGCAGAAGCTTGAGCGCTTTTCTTGAGCTCCTGCTGAACGGCCTTTGTGTGGACGCGAGCCTTGAGCTTGCTCAACATCAGCGAGTGGAGCCACGCATGGGTATAGCCATACTTTTTTTCCCTTGAAGAAGGGGGCGGTATCATCGGAGGCCGGAGCCTCCTCCTCCTCCTCCTCGTCGTCGTCGTCGTCGCCGTCGTCGTCGTCGCGGCCTCCCTCTTCAACGCGCTTTGCGGCGGCTTCCTTGCCGACATTTTGCTGCTGGCCGGCGTCGCCCTCCGAACTTGTGCGAGCCGCGACTTGCGTCGCGGGTTTCTTTGCAACTTGCTTCACGGAGGTTTCCTTGGGAGCGGGGCGACCTGAGTCGCCGCCGCTGCCGTCCGTATCGTCAAGCTCTTGCGGAATTTGCTTGCGGGAGGCCGATGCGGATGTGCGAGCGCGAGTGCCCTTGCGGTGGCCCGTAAACAACTTCTTGCGCTTTTTCCTTTTCTACAACCGGCGCTCAGTGCGCCTGGAAAGCAAACGATGGAGGAGCAGAAAAAAACCTTGGGAGCCGGCCCGCCGGCGTCGGACCCGTCGTTTCCAGATACAGCGACGCCGTCGCTGTCTTCGTGGTCGGTCTTTTCGGGGCTGGCGCCTTCGCTACCTGCTTCAGGCTCGGGCTCGGACTCGGACATCTGATTTTCATCAGGCGGCGGGGGAGCAGGCGTGTTTGCTGCCTGGGATATCCGCGAAGAGCGGCGTGGAGCCACGGCTTGCGCTGGGGGCACCGCTTGCGCCGACGCTGGTGCTTTACGAGGTGGCATGAGGGCGGGAAGCTGGAAAAATGAGCGGAGTTTCCCGAGGGCTTCAACTGGAGTTGTAGCCTCTGGCCTTCAGAGCGATTTCAAGCCTTTGTCCCGCCCATGAACGACGCACTGTCATACGGTCCTAGTCGCGCACGCGGTCGCGGCAAACGCAAGCGATCCGACAGTGACAGCGCCGCTGCGGCCGCGGCAAAGAGGCCTGCAGCCAGCAAGAAGCCTGAACGCACCGCGCGACCCAAGGTCCCGCCTGCTCCCAAGAAGCCTCGGAAAACGCACAGGTCGCCAGAACGGTGGGAGGCGCCGGAGAACGAGCTCGACGACTATCGCAAGATGCTCGACGATGGGGATCTATTCCTCGGAGAGATCGCCCCGCATACGTGGGTCGCGGAGGTCTACAACATCTCTCGGGCGAAGGGACCGGTACGAACAGTCCACCACATGCCTGAGGTAGCTCATTCCCCTTTTCAGAGAGGGCCCGACCTGCGCCGCGGGGAGCCTACTTGGACTCACATCACCGTGACCCGCGATCGGGACATGGAGATGGTCTTTGAGTGCTCGAACTGCAAACAGTTCAAAGAGCACAACTCCTGCGTGCACACTCTAATACTAGAGCGCGACGCGCAGGAGTACCTCATCTTCAGCGAATCGTGTACGTGCTCGCGGCGCTTGTCGAGAACGATAGCTGATCGTTCTCCAGTCGACCCGGGCTGCATCGTGTTCTACCATGAGCCGATCGAGGGCTCCGCCGCGTCAAGATCGGCCTGCAGTGTGTCGTGCACACCGTTTGGCCAGCGGGGAAAGAGGTGCTTTGTCTCGCGGACAGGCACCTCGGTACTGGGATCCAAATACCAATGTTCGGCGTGCGCGCACACGACGGCCTGCAAGCATATCAAGAAGGCGCAAGCAACTATCACCGACCTGAAGATCCTGAAAGACTTTCACGGGGAGCAGCACCCAGAATACGGGCCGGCGAACGAGGACGACGAGCGAGCCTTCGACCCACCGCGTAAGCAACTGCTTCGCAGCGGTGGACCATGCTGACGCCCGACATAGTCGGCTACGCAGACTTAAAGGCCGAGGAGAGGCTCGCGAAAGAGCGCACAGTCTCGTGGAAGCGCGTTGGCCTTCCGAAGTGGGCGCGCACGGGGCCTGACGACGACAAGGTCGCCGGCGCATACTCGTACGTGCGGCCCTTCCCATCCGTGCTTCCGCTGGGCGACGAGGGGCGTTGCCGCTGCGGCGCGATGGCAGGGCCCTCGATATCGATCGAGGAGCACGACTGCGTGATATACGATCACGCGGGAGCATCGCGCGCGCGAATACAGGTTCGACGCTGCCCGCGGTGCCCGACAAAGTCGCGCATGACGGCTGGGCCTGATCTCGGCGACCTGGGGCTGTTCAACATGAACAACCAGACCATCATCTCGCACGCGCTGCTCAACAAGTACGATACGATGCTTTCTTCAAACGAGACGACGTTCGACGGGTTCGCGCGAACGTTGTCGCGCGAGTACGAGTTGTACGAGTCGCAGGAGACGTTCATGGGGCCGGACCGCTTCCGCGGTTGCTGGTTCGCGTTCATGAACGTGCAGCAGTGCAAGGATGGGTTTACGTGCAGCATATGCGGCCCAGTGCCTGAGGTCGTCGTCGTGGACGGCGTCACGCTGTGCTACCACAAGCGCCAGAGGACGGCGAAGTTACGTCCGCCGACGTACATCAACCGTTCCTCGCCGGTACATGAGGATGTGAAGCCTCCAAAACAGCCTTTGCAACTCGTGGGCGAGGCGGCGCTGCGTCGGAAGGCTATTGCGCTTGTGCAATGGGCGCTGCCCAACGGGGAGGTCGAGGTGGGGGAGCAAGACATGGCTGTGGACCAGGACCAAGTCGAGGCCGCGCCGTCATCGCGCAAGAAGGGCCGCCGCAAGGGCGGGACAGGTGCGCCACCGCACGAGGTCGCCCCGGTCGTGAGGAGTTTGCGCAAGATCAACCGCGACCTCGCGGACGCGTTTGAGGAGTTTGTTCGACCACAGGCCAAGGATCGCGCAGAGGCGGAACGACAGCGACTGTGGCTCGAGCTGCTGCTGCAGGTGCGGAATGTTGTGCCTGGCTGGTGGCTCCGCTAAAGGGTTTGCCCAGCTGGTTGCGCACGAGTCGGTTGTGCAATTCGCGCCGTATCGGGCCTGGCACGAGCTCGAGTATATAAAGCGCGACGACCTGACCGAGGAGACCGCCAGGTTCGGCATCCACTGCCTGATGGCCTCAATGCCCGCACTAGGCGTGCTGCTACAAGCTGCGTTCGAACGAAGGGATGATGCTGGCGCTTCGCGCAGCGGTAGCGACGGCGAGAGCGAGAGCGACGACGGCAGCTCGAGCGATTGGTCAGTCGCCCTACGGATCGTAGCCTGGGTGCACCATAACGTGCTCGAGGCATGGGGCCAGCTGAAACGCCAGAACCCAGAGCCGCCAAAGGAGGATGCAGCGGTTGAGGGAGACTGGAAGGAGGTGCGTGTTGCGTTGCGGTGCGAAGCAGGATCTCACGCATCGAAGACGGGCTGCTTCTATAGCATGCCGCAGGTGCGCGTGCGCCCGCAGTACCCAGGGCTTCCCGCCGACGGTAAGGTCGACCGGAATATGATTTCGGGGCAGGACGGCATCGGATGCAGCAAGTTTTTTGCAGAGTACGGCAAACAAGGCTACACTGGCGGCATCATGGGCTTCTGGTGCACGCACGGCATTTGCTACGGTTTCCATTGCATCCCAGAAGGCGAGGGCCGCAACGACGCGTTCGCGGGGCTCTACACCCGCTGGCCTACAGCGCCGAAGGTCGTCATATACGACTTCGCTTGCGCGCTCGGCCCATACTGCATGCTGCGCGAGGCCGAGTTCTTCAAGGACACGGTGTTCATTATCGACAAGTTTCACGCGAGCGGGCACAAGGCCTGCTCCCCTGCTTGTTTCGCGTCGAGCTACGCGTACGATCCAGGGATCAAGGGGGTTAATACGAGCGCCGCGGAATTCGGCAACTCGGGCTTGAAGCGCATCCGGCTACCGGTGCGTTACATGACGGAAAGGCACGCAATAGTTTATATTCACCGGTACCTGTCACTGTGGAATCGGATTCGCCGCAACAAGCTGGCGAAAAAAGGTTGTAGATGCTAGGTAAGGAGATGAGTGGTAGTTGGTATTATAAAGTTTACTGCTATGGTTTTTACGACACGAGCATTGCCCGGTTTAAATAAAGTAGGCGTATGGGAAAGGACATTTGAGCGCCCAGTCACGTGACATCAGGCGCGGCTGCATCCGAGCGGGATGTGCTGCTCCGGCTACCTCTGACCAGCAAGTATGCACGCCAGGCGACATCTTCTCTGGTGGCCACTGCGGCTCCCGCGCCCGCAACTCGACACTCGGACGAGCGACATAAGTCGCACGGCGACGTCTGGACGGTCTTCGCGTGCGCTGCCGCACCTCCAGGTGCGGGCGGCGGACGTCGCGCTTCTCGAATTCCCGCAACTCGAATTATGGGCGAGCGACGCGCGTCGCCCCCTGCGGCCCCCGCCCCGGCAACTCGATACTCCGACGAGCGACCGGCGTCGCACGCGGGGCTCTGGATGGCGCGCGAGCGCGATACAGCGGCGAGCGACGCGCTTCGCCCGCTGCTGCTCACTCTCGGCTACTGGCGCAGGCGCAGCACCAGCACGCTGGCGCGCGCAACCGCGGCGCACGATCCTCCCACTTTCGACGGGCGATGCAGATCGCCCGTCCGCAGCCTTACTAGCGCGCGCAACCGTGTCGCGCGCTGGAGCACCTCGAGCGACGGGCGACTGCTGTCGCCCGCTGCGGCTCGCACTACCCACGGGCGATGGAGATCGCCCGTCCGCGGCCTTACTTCTGACTCGCTCGCGCAACCGCGGCGCGCTGGAGCAGCTCTAGCGACGGGCGACTGCTGTTGCCCGCTGCGGGTCGCACTGCCGGCGGGCGATGGAGATCGCCCGCCCACAGCATTACATGTGGCTCGCGCTCGCGCAACCCCGGCGCGCTGGAGCACCTCGAGCAGCGGGCGACTGCTGTCGCCCGCTGCGGCTCGCACTTCGGGAGGGCGATGCAGATCGCCCACCCACAGCCTTACGCGTGGCTCTCGCTCGCGCAACCCCGGCGCGCTGGAGCACCTCGAGCGGCGGGCGACTGCTGTCGCCCGCTGCGGCTCGCACTTCCGGAGGGCGATGCAGATCGCCCGTCCGCGGCATTACTCTGTGCGCCCAACCGCGCGGCGCGCTGGAGCACCTCGCTGGGACGGGGGCGCGCAACCGCGGCGCGCAGGCGTCTCCGACTTAAGACGGGCGATGGAGATCGCCCGTCCCCGGCCTTACATGTGGCTCGCGCTCGCGCAACGGCGCTGCGCACTGGAGCACCTCGCTCGGACGGGGGCGCGGAACCGCGTAGCTGGACCCTTCGGCGGGCGACCTGTGTCGGGCGCGGTGCTCTTGCCGTTGCTAACGCGCGTGCAGCACCGGCGCGCGCGCGAGAAACGCCTCGACGCAGAGGCGGGCGACAGATGTCGACCGCGGGCGCCAACGCCTGAAACACCGATACAACCACGACGAAGTCGTGATGGGCGTATGCGCTGCAGTAAATTTCAGAGGGGATTACATCGCACGACGGCCTGCCAGTTCGTCTCTGAGGTGTGCAGCCCTGATACAAAAAATCTTGAGCAAAACAAAGCAGCTACTGGCCCAGGCGAGTTGGCGGGCAGGAACGAGGGCCAGAATGGCACAAGCGGCTGCCAAAATGCATGCATAGGTGGCAGCAAGCTCTTTCGGGGTCTCTGAACGAAATACGTCGAATGCGACTGCGATTTCGCGAAGGGTACCCTATAAATGCAAAGGAGGTGAACGACCGTGTCGCTCGCGCGAGCATACCAGGGCGTACCGAAACGGCACCATCTTGGTCTGCAAAGGCGTTGGCGTCGCTGCTGCCGCGGGCAGCCGGGGGTTGCAGCTCGTTGCCAGGATCGCTGAGGTCCTGGGGCCCTGTAAGTACTTGCAGCAGGAAGGAGCAGGGCTGCATCTGACCTCTGCAGCAGGTGATTTTGAAGAGGCGGGGGCAAGGCCAAGCGCGGCGACAAGGTCGCTGTCGCCGTTATCGGGTGCCGCGGGCAGGGCCATCAAGAGCTTTTGGGGGCGTGGGCAGGGCGTGGGCAACAGCGAGCGGACAACGACCCGGTGACAGCGCGATTGTCCGGCTGTCACGGGCGTTCGCCTTTGCGCACGCCGCCGACTTCGACCCAGCACCCGCGCGACCGCAGTCGCCCGGGGCCCTTTGTCGCAGCGCGCGCGCAGCCTTGCGCGTCGCGCTGCTCGTCCCGCTCGCGGAGCTTGGGGCGGGTGACGCAGGTCACCCGCTCGTGCTCTTGTCGTCGCTCGCGCGCTGGCGCCGTCGCCTGCTGCTGCGCGTCCCGCTCGCGCCGCCGTTTGTAGCCCGTCGCGCTCTGTCCGCCGCGCTCTGTTGGCGTGCTTCGCGGCGCGGCAGCTGGACGAGCGGGCGACAGAGGTCGCCCGCCGTACCTCGTCCTCCTTCTCCTCATGCAGCTCGCGCGTCAAACGGTGACGCGCCGCGCTGCCTTGGACGCACGGCCGGGCGACCTCTGTCGCCCGGCGCTGCTCGACCGCCTCTCGCGCCCCGACCCTGGCGCGCCGCGCTGCTGCACTGCTGCACGCGCGCCCAACTTCGACGCACGGCCGGCTGGACGAGCGGGCGACAGAGGGAGCGGGCGACAGAGGTCGCCCGCTCGTACTTCGTCCTCCTTCTCCTCCTGCAGCTCGCGCGTGAAACGGTGACGCGCCGCGGTGCCTTGGACGCACGGCCGGGCGACCTCTGTCGCCCGGCGCTGCTCGACCGCCTCTCGCGCCCCGACCCTGGCGCGCCGCGCTGCTGCACTGCTGCACGCGCGCCCAACTTCGACGCACGGCCGGCTGGACGAGCGGGCGACAGAGGTCGCCCGGCGCTCTTCGACCGTCTCTGCCGCCCTCGACGACGCGCGGAGCAAGAGCTGGGCGAGCGGGCGACCTCTGTCGCCCGCGCGGATCTCACCTTCCGCTTGGCCCTGCAGCTCGCGCACTGCTCGTGCCGCTCGCGGAGCTCGGGGCGGGTGACGCAGGTCACCCGCTCGTGCTCTTGTCGCCGCTGGCGCGCGTGCAACCGCGTGCGGCGGGCGACTTGCGTCGTCTGCTGCTGCGCATGAGCTTCAGCCTCGGAGCGGGTGACGCAGGTCACCCGCTCGTGCGCTTGTCGCCGCTGGCGCGCGTGCAACCGCGTGCGGCGGGCGACTTGCATCGTCTGCTGCTCCGCGCCCCGCTGGCGCCGCCGTTTGTAGCCCGCCGCCCTCTGCCCGCCGCGCTATGTTGGCGTGCCGCGGCCCGCGCTGCCAGGGGCGAAACAACACCGCGGCGTCGAGATCGCGCAGCACGCATGGCGGGACGCGCCGTTTGGGCCGTTCGACCTCTCGCCCACCCCGTCCCCGTCCCCGTCCCCGTCCCCGCGCAGCCGGCGCCCACGCTCGCGCAGTCGCAGCCGCAGCCGCCACCCGCCGTGCGTCAGGCAAACGGCCAGACTCACGAGCAGAGCCGCGGCATCGACGACATGCGCGCCGCGGCCGTGCAGCAAGAACGGCCGGGCCGGCCGTTCGTAGTGCGCCTGGCCGGCCTTCCTCTCGACCACACCGCGCCCGTCCCCGTCCCCGCGCCGCCGCAGCCGGCGCCCGTGCCCACCCAGCCACAGCCGCAACCCGCCGTGCGTCAGGCAAATGGCCAAACGCACGAGCAGAGCCGCGGCGCCGACGACATGCGGGCCGCGGTCGCGGAGCACGGATGGCCGGGCGACAGAGGCGTACGGCGGCGACCGCTGTCGCCGCCGTGTCGCGCGCCGTAAGCGGTGCTGCGTTCTTAGTGCCCGCGCACGGGCACTTCGACCGTACGGCGGGCGTGCAACGGTGCTGCGGGCCGTGCTGCCGCACCTGGACTCGCGCGGGGCGACCTGCGTCGCCCGGCGTGCTTTGTTCACACGTCTCTCGCGCGCTGCAGACGTCGCGCGCTGCGGCTGGCACTGCCGCACCTGGATCTCCGGCGGGCGACAAAGGTCGCCCGCCGTGCTTTGCGCTTACGTCTCTCGTGCGCGCGGCATGCGAATGCTGGCACACGCGACGTCTGTGGCGCGCTGCCGCACCTCGACTTGACCGGGCGACGGAGGTCGCCCGCGCTCTGTTCTTCCCGGCCCCGCTCGCGGGGAGCACCAGTGCGCCGCGCGGCGACCTCTGTCCGCGCTGCCGCACCTCTACTTAACGACGGGCGACCTCCGTCGCCCGTTGCGTCTGCCCTTACCCCTCTCGCGCGTGCATCACCAGCTCTCTCGCCCGCTTCGCCTTCCACTCGCACAGTTCGAACCTCCGACGGGCGACCTGTGTCGTCCCTCGTGGTCGCGCCACCGTAGGGGAGTGCGCAACTCCGGCGCGCGCTGCCGTACACCGACGTGCCGGCGACCTGGGTCGCCGGCTGAGGCTGCGACTCGTGCACGTCGTGCGTAGGCAATAGACGTCCTTCGAAACGCAGAGGACGGCGGCCTCACCGTCGGCCTATGCGTTTCGAAGGAGTTTGTGGCCACGGCCTTCGTGGCGAACGCGCTGCCCTGTGGCATGTGCTTTTCGGCGCCGAGAATTGTTTCTCGGCGCCGAGTTTTGGTCTGGATTTTTCGGCGCCGAGATTTATTTCTCGGCGCCGAGTTTTCTGTGGTGATTTCTTTGCGCGCTGTGCATTTCTCGGCGCCGAGAATTGTTTCTCGGCGCCGAAATTTGTCTGTGGGCTTGGTGATATTTTTCTCGGCCTTGTATTTACAAGTAGAATTTTCGGCGCCGAAATTTGGTTTTCGGCGCCGAGAAATACATTTGACCTTTGATTTTCTTTACATTTTTCGGCGCCGAGAAATGTTTCTCGGCGCCGAAATTAATTTTTCGGCGCCGAAAAAAATTCCTGAAGACACTATAAGATCTGTGTTTTTTATTGAAATTCAAGTCAAAAAAATCTCGGCCTCGAAAAATGCAAAAAACTCGGCCGTTCTATCCTGAATTTTATGTCAGCTGGCTTAGCGGCTTTGTATGCTGTATCAGCTGTGCCCGCTCGAAAGAAGTACTGTTTTGCATTGTTCTTTGCTGGGGGAGGAGAACACATTCTTCTAAAGTCCGACCGTGCCCGCGTTTTTTCTGTCCGACATGGTCCGCGTCGTTCGCCGCAAGGTCTCTACGACCGTCGGCCGCTACAAATCGAAGAGGTCGAGCGCGCAGAGGCGTCTCAATGCCCAGGACTACAAGGACCTCACGGTCTGGGTCAACGACCAGCACAAGACCCTCAACGACAACATTCGCGAGGCGGCGTCAAAGTTCAATAAGTAAGTAACTACGACAACTCGCGATCCACGCCTTACACCTACCGTGCAGGCCCATCGCCGCCGTGCGCCGCCTGCTGCTCGGCCGCGGCTCAAGCAAGGTGCCGCCGACCAAGAAGAAGAAGAAGAAAAATCGTCTCTGGCAGGCGTACTTCCACTGGAGGTCCAAGGAACTGAACGAAGGTATGTATTCCAAACAATATGAGCCTTCGCAGGGCTGATCATGCGCAGGGCTTCCGAAGGGCTCGCGCAAGGGCCTCGAGGATATTCTGGAGGAGATCAGGAAGGACACAGTGCCCTACACGCGCAGGTCGAACGAAGAAAAGCAAGAATGGCTGGACGAGCTCGACCGCCACAACAGCGAGTGCCAGACCCAGCCGCGCTACAACAAGAAGGCGGAGGCGATGGATGTCGCGCGAACGTGTTCGCTGATAGGAAGCGAGGTAGCGTCCTGCGCCGTCACGTCGCATAATGACTGACATTGCCCGCAGATGAGCAACATGAAGCTACGTACGGGCATGGAGTCCTTCTTCATGGCAACGCGCACCGACCCGCTGCAAACCTCGCCGCCGGTCGTCATATGCGATGATAAGGTCAAGGAGTTCTTTGCCATCGCGCTTGGCAAGACCGTCGAGTACATTACTCGCATGTTCGAAGGGTACAACGTTCAGGGCGTCATGGGTATGTTGTATTCCCCATTCTACACTCGTCTGACAATCTGTAGGTGTTATGGCTCCGGTGGGAAAGAAGAATGCGAACGATTTGAAGAAGGACGATCGGCGCATGATACAGGTAGCGCTTGGTGAGAATGTCCCGCTGCCTTGCTTGTGAGCGAGCTCACTTGTTTCCAGATCTGTTCCTGTTGGACGACGGCATACAGGTCGAAATGAATTACCGCAACTACGATATCATGATCGTGGCCAAGCACGGCGTCAAACTCGTCGGGTGGCCGTTGCCTGGCAAGATCTGCAACCCGGGCGAACTCACGCGCATCGACGATCTTAGGAAGCTCTTCGAGGCCCTCGTGTCGAAGAGCTGCCACTGGGAGCGCGCCACCGAAGAGGAGCGCGCAGCCATCTCCCCCAGCGCCGTCGTCTCGCGCTCAGACAAGGGCAAGTCGCGCGGGTCGTACAAGAAGAAGGCTGCTGCCGCTGCAGCCGACGACATCGGAAACACGGACGATAGCGAGGAGGAGAACGACAGCAGCTCCGAGGAAGAGGAAGACGAAGACGAAGACGAAGAGCCACCAGCACGCAGCAAGAACGGCGTCAAGTCTAAGGCGGCGAAAGCGAGGAAAGCGGCCGCGGCGAAGGTCAAGGCGGCCGCGGTTACCAGCACCGCCAAAAAGCGTGTCTCGAAGGCCGCCGCTCGATCTGCGGGCACCGGGGCCGCACGCAAGCCCGCCGCATCGACCAGCCGCAAGAAGGCTGCTGCAGCAGGCGCAGGCGGCGCCTAACTGCGTGCACCGTCGGCATTGTCCGCCCCGCCGCCCCGCACCCCTATGCCCTCTCGTTTCGCCCCCTATGCCGCCTCCTGTTCTTCTATTCTTCGCATCGCCCAGTTCCCCGCACTTCCTGTCGTACCCCTGCTTGTCAATGTTATCTTGCTATGCAACAATGCTCATGTGTCTATTTGCTTTGCACTACAAATTATCATTGGGTTCCGGCATATTTGCGAAATATTGTGGTCGTCATTGCGCGCAGACAGAGCAAGAACATATGATTGCAATTTTTTCGGAGGGAAACGGATAAGATTTGGGAGCGGGACCGTCGGCGTCGGCGGCGACGGCGGCGGCGACGGGCGGTGATGGGCGGGAAGTGTGGGGCCGGTGATCTGGGGCGGGAGTGACAGCGCCGGCCGGTCGAATCGCCGGCCGGAGCGTTCCGAGGTCAGGGACAGGGTCCAGAGCCAGGCAGGCCCAGGGCTCTCAGCCTGGTTGCCAAAGTCCAGCGGGAATTAACAGGAATTCCTGCTGGTACTGGGAAATAGCACAAACGGTCGCATTCATGTGGGCAGGAAGCACGAGCTTGTCCACATCTTGATTACGGAATTAGGTGATGTACAGGTGTCGGCGCCGACCAGATCTCACCTCGCCGACCAGATCTCGGATCGCCGGTCAGCGATGGCTCGGCTGGTCGGCGACTTATTTACTGACTGATAGGCCACGAGCCTGGCCGCCTGCTTGTCAGCGGCCGTCAGCCCGCCGTCAGAACTACCGCAGGCTCGCCAGCGTGGCTCGGAGCTCACTAGGTCCGCCCTCGAGCTCACCAGCAGCGAGCCAGCCTGGCTTACCGCTGGCCTGTCAGTCAGCTGCCAGGTTTTGCAGCAGCAGCTTCATTATCGTTTATTAAACGACAAATCACAACTGGCAAATGCGATAGAAAAACGCTTAAATTCGAACTAGCATAGTAACAGTACACCAGAAAGCCTGAACGGCGCGTGCTAATACATATACGACCTGGGACGAAACGAACCTGACTAACTGGTCACCACCGTCGGCGGCGCGAGGCGCTCAGCCGCATCGTACTTGAAGCTCGAGACCTGCGCAAAACGTCAGTATAGTCCCCTTGCAAGTCGCCAGGCTAGCCCCAAAGCCCGTAGCAGCCAGAGCAGAACCAGTACAAAAGCCAGTGACCGCGACGAGCATAGCCATCCAGAACCACAGGACGAGAGCGACGAGCACAGAAAACAGACAGAGCCTAGCAGCGGACAGCGGGCGCAGACGAGGCGGGCGGAATGAGCAACAGCTTGACAGGCTTGAGGAAGGCTGCGGCTCAGGTTTGCGAGCATCTTGGGCAGCGGGGCGAAGGGGGGGAAGGAAGAGCACGGATGCCGGAGACTGAAAATTTGCGCAACAATGCGCAGTCGTGATCCCGCTACAATCCCGGGATGATCATCGTTATGATCAGATCTCCAGCGCCGTCCTCTGAAGTATTTGAGAACAGGCTGCATACAATGCGGACAGTTGAAGTACCTTGGTGCGAGAAGAGTGCCTATTTCGCGTTACGGCGAAAACCCTGCTGCAGGTGCCGTCTGCGCAGCGAGTGTTGGCTGACTGTATCCTCTGCAAATATGTATGGCCCAGCGGTTCTGCTGGCACGGAGCCTGGCAAAGCCTGAGAGGAACTGTATGCCTTAGCCCTGCCTGAGAGGATCCTTGGCCGCACCTGTAGGTGCTCGTCAGCGCCGGTAAGCAGCACGTCGGCCTGATCTCGGTCTTGCCGGTTTATCTCAGATCGAATCTGCCTGGAGGCGATCTTGAGTGCGGTGATCTGTCACTGATCAGAGAGCATTTCACTGATCAGACGCTGTAGGTTCCTATCGGTTATTTCCCAATTTCGTGATGATGGTGCCAGAGCCGTGTATCGAAGTATAAACATATCATGGAGCGGAAGAAAATGCCGCACTGCGGCGGCGACGCCAACTCGGCATCGAAGCTGTTCCTTGGCACACGACAATACTGAGAAATCCATTTTCTAACTGCTCAAGCCTCACGCCTTGTGGGCCTATGTTAGCCGCAGGGCATCAGACTGCGTGCGAAGACTTTGTACAGATGTGCTCCATCCGCATGCGTAATCCTGCTATGCGCGAGAGAAAAGATCCGTTTACCCTCGATGTTGTGAGTACCGAAAAGGCCCACGGGAAAGTCTCGCCGGATGCGTCCAGCATCTTAGAGAAGCGTTGTATCGAGCAATGAAAGGCTATCAGTCCGTCTGGTGTCCGCGGAAATCCGTACACCAGCTCATGCCGAGAGCGCCGCGCGATCTGACGGGAGAAGAGCGTTGAACGACTCATGGAGCCTCCAAAGGACGGACAACACGCAGTCGGCGAGGACCGAGACCGTGCAGCGCACGGAAGACGGCAGTCCCCCAGCATAAATCCTTGGAATAAGAGTGCGCAAGGGAATACATCGATTCCGTCCGGCAGCAGGGCTGTCAGCCTTCTCGCCTGTGAAGCGGAGAGACGCGGACGCCGCTCAGTCGATGCAGTCGGGCATAGCGTCAGTGCGCTGGCCAGCATGCTCGCGCAGCGTAGGGTCCCAGTCTTAAAGCGGTAAAAAGCGCCTCGAACGGACACCGTCGTCGGGATACCTGGGCTGTTAGTCGTTGCGGAAGAAAGACGGTCTCGGCTCGCTCCGGCGCTTGTCCTCGAGCCTTCATCCGAGCAGCCGCTGGTGCTTTCGAGGCTGCGTTCTTGCTTTATAGGCGTAGGCTACGCAACGCCCACCCCATGTGTAACCCTCCGGCGCAACCTTTCTCGTAAAATCGACTCGTCTGGCGACCTTCCTAGACGTGCGCCTTTCCCGTTTCTCTTCTGGCCTCGGTCTCTGCGCATCCATCGGCGATTTTCCGACTCCTTGTGCACTCTCTGCACACTTAGCGCTCGCGCGCTCAGTATCCCGAAGTTCTGCGCCTCCTGCTTTCATCGACGGACACCGTTGGACGGTCAGCCTGCTCGTGTCCGTGGACTGTGCCCTGTTGGGCAGGCTTTCTGCGCTCCTTGGGCCTGGGATTTCCTCGCAAGTACCGGCATGTAGCATTCTCGCTGGCTTCTCGGACATGCACAGCGCGGGCGCGGACCACGATGGTCTGCGCGTATTCCGTCCTCGTAGCCCGGGCTCGTCTGGAACAAGCTGGCTGAGCGGCGCAGACGCGACGCGTGCCACGGCCATGTGCCTTCGTCTATTCTTACATATGCGCGCTCGGGCTGTGAGTCGAAGTGCATCCTGGAGGTGCTAGAGGCGTTCAGGAGCCCGCGTTGCTGGGGCCGCTCGCGGTCCTGAACACCGTGCGTCTCGATCTGGAGACCGCGCCTGACCGTGCTCCTCGGTTTTGAAGTCCCGGTACGTCTTGGTCTGCCGGGCTATTCAGTTGCGCCGCCCTGTGTCCGTACCGGTGATGCTGGCGGCGCTTTTCAATACCGCAGACAACGCGTGTGCCTTCTTCCAGGAACGGTTGCCTTCCGCTGCTCTGCTATTCCACGTGCAACATGCATCTCAAGGCTTTCCTGCGTTGAACCGCTGCGCATCCGCGCTCGCGACGGCATGGATGCGCAGATGATCTCCGCGCCTGTGGGACGGGATGCCCGCCAGCTGTGCTCGCACGCTTGCGTTCGTCTTGGAAAATCCACCAATCACCGCACATGCGATGATCCTCTGCAGCCAGTTTTCAGCGTGCTTCCTGGACGAGTGGAAAAGGCTGTGCCTGTTGCGGTTCCTCGTCGTGTTTCCGATCGTCGCGCTGCGCTGTGCGCGTCACGTCTGGGATACACTCCATGCGTGCCGGATCTCGTCATGACTGAGCTTCACGGGCTGATCACGATCCCGGACATTGGACCGCTGGATGCCCTCGCGCGCGTCGACTATGAGAATCTCGGTGGCCCGTGCTTGCGGACGGAGGACGCAGGCACACTGTGCTATTGGCCCGGGCCGTTGCCGTTGCGCCCCTCAGTGCTCTGGGAACCTGTCTGCACGGAGTTGCTCTCTGTTTTTATATCTCAGTCTTCCCAACGCGGTTGCATTTTTCCGCATCGCCGCTCTCCAGCGCCCCCACAATGAGAACATTCTGCGCGCATAACTTCGCTGTGCACGTACCTCGCGGAGCCCGGACGCAGCTCCGCATGCAAGTCCCCATCCCTCACGGGTCGAGCAGCCTGTTCGGGCCACTCTGGAAACGACTGTCCTGTAAGTACGTGCCTGTTGCGCGCTTATCTCCCGACGAGGAGCGGACGATGTATCACCTGCTTTGCTTGC
Organism: Auricularia cornea; assembly: GCA_030578095.1. Lineage (NCBI taxonomy): Eukaryota > Fungi > Basidiomycota > Agaricomycetes > Auriculariales > Auriculariaceae > Auricularia > Auricularia cornea. The sequence continues at coordinate 6,787,447 of JARLTE010000007.1, forward strand.
GCAGGCAGTCGAGGTGCTCGCGAAGATTTTGTGACCCGTACACAGCACGTGGGTATTTTGTGCCACGCTACGCATGACTGGGTCTGCACCCTCTCGTCTTTGCTGTATGTCCGCGTGCCCTTCCTTCCTAAGACACGGACAATCTCTGCGCGTCCGCCTTGCAGTTGCATTGACATAATGATACCGGCGGTATAGAACCGCTCTGCTTACATTTCTCGGATTCTTGCGCTGAGTGGAACAGCGGATACAGTACCGGGCCCTTCTGTTCCCTGGAAGACAGCATCGGCGCGTACCTTACCTCCAAATGGTGTTTTTGAGAATCATGAACCCACTCCGTCATTAGTGGCGGTGGATGTTACTTCTTCATCTGCGTTTCGCCGGACCACCGGTCGCCGAACGACTGAGCATGAGTGTCTCCCAGACGGCATTTGCACAGCTCCTAAGTTGTTTCCCCTGCAGCCTGAGAGTTGATTCCAAGAGGGGCACATACTGTTAACATTAGTCAGGCGCGTACTTCAAACTCCGTAGCTGCACGTGATCTGCCCTGTGTAAGCGTTTTCTTCCCCCGCACACCGTCCCAAACGTCATTGACGCAATTCCTGCGGTGTCTGCTCAAGGATGAAGAATTCTGAACTCGAGGCGTCGATCTACAACATGCGGAGGGAAGAGAGCGAGCGGAACCAAACGGATCAGCGGACCGATGGCCCGGATCTGTCTTTCTCTCCGTCCAGCTCGCGTTGCCAGCGCCGACTCGCCCTTCTGCGGGTTCGGAGCTCACTGACGCCCTTATAGGTGCCCTATCACGTGGCTTATTCGGCGGACCGTACCTACCATCGTGCCTGGCCAGCTAGAGCACGTGCCGGTGGGTTCGCCCATCGTCTGTTTTTGCGCATGCTCTGCCGAGAGTGGCGCCGCGCCACGGGGCTTCACTCGAAATACGAATGCTCAATCTTGACCTGCGCGCCCATTCCAACGCGCTCCCGTTTACCTCGGCCAGGCGCGCAGTTAACGCCGTCACGCTCGCCGGCCCCGATAGTCCGCGCGCAGCTCGTATTCAGTCAGCGCTGGTGCGCTCTCACTCCCTCGAATTGCGCAGCTGCGTACGGTGCTCTTTGGCTTTGCAGCCCTGGCTGGCGGGTTCTTTTTCGGACGGCCGGACCGCCGCCGTTGCGCTGTTCAGAGCTATTTGTTGATGCACTACGCCTGCGAGGCTGGCGTTGCCCTTCCTCTTTTCGCGCGATTCGTGCGCTTCAACCCCGACGCGGCTGCGTCTTGCTGCGCCTTCCCTCTCGCGCACAAGGAGCTCACACCATGCTGCGTCTGCGACCCATGACGCGTGGCTCTGCATGTCCGTTCTCTCTGCTGGCTATCCGCGCGACAGAGAAAGACTCTGGCTGGGCATGGAACTGCTGCTCTTGTCGGTGCTAGACGGGCATCCGTCTCGTGTCGAGGAGCACGTGACGATCGATCTTCCGAGGCAGGTCGAGCTTCAGGTGGTCGGAAGCGAAGCCGGCCTCGCGGTCATGGATGTAGGGAATACGCCTCCTTTGCGCCGTGGAGCCCTCGGGCGCAGCCTGACGCGCAGGCCTCGGTCATCGCGACGCAGCTTCCTGCGGCGGCTCAACCGTTGCGTGTTCGGTACCGCTTGATCCGTGTCTAAGAGACCTTTCTCTCCGCCGGGGACATCTACTTCGTGTGGCTACTTATTACACTGAGACGCGCAGCTCGGAACTGGTGCTCTGGCAATGCAATTCGCCGTCTTCATAGTGCTCATCGGGCGCATAATGAGCGCAGAAGCAGTATGGGTGCTGTCTTACATAGGTCTGACCGGCCCTCGTGCTGCGCTCGAGATGGTGTCTGTCCTCCTTGTCCATATCTTATGTCCGCACCCTCCGAGTCCTACCCTCCGTCCGGACGAGCGCTGAGCCTCCATCGCACTAAGGCCGCCCTTCCGCACATGCGCAAAAGTCTGTGAGATGTGCATCTAGCGCAGACTCGTCCCTCAGCGGTATTGAGATTGTGCGGCTGACGGTCGAGTCGACCGCAGTGCATCGGACTTGTCCCCGGCATGTGCATTGTTTACGGGCGCATCTGCGACTGACCTGGATAGCTGCAACCTGCGCGGCCGGGTTAGAAATCCTGCAAAGCGGACTGGACAGTCCGTGACCGTGTCATTGAGTGTGGCTCGAACACAGCCCGACTCTGCGTGCACCATGCTGAGCGTCCGGTCGTCGAACGCGTAAGCGTGAGTGTCCTCTACAAGGGCATTTGCCTGGCTTGGGGTTTGATATCGTCGGCCTCACTTCGCTTGCGGTTTCAGCGAGTCTCCTAGGCGCGCAGTGCATTCCGTCGTTGCACGTGATCGGTCTGGTACTAGTCGTCCGACGTCGTCCCAAAGCTACTCAGTGATGGTGGGTCTGCCGCAGCTTTTTTCTAAAGTGAGGCGATTCTTGAATTCCAGGCATCGACGCGCAATTGCAGCATATGAGCGGCTCGGCGGGAAGAACGCGAGAGGTCAGCGGAAGTATAACGGACGAGCGGCCCGATGCTTCCGATGCTGCCGTTTCCTTTCCGACGACTGGCTCTCGTTCCCGACGTCGGCTCGCTCGTGAGTCATGTATGCCAGTGACACTCACCGGCAGGATCCCCGGGGCTCTGGATGTCCCCGGCGCTTGAACGGACGCTGGCGCTTTGCCCTCCGCTGCGCCTTGTGCACCGGCTGCGCACCGCTCTACGACTCGTCATTCAAGTGCACGTGCTTGGATGGAACGTACGCACTCCAGTTCACCGCGCTCATGCTCGGACAGGCTGGAAATTACGGCAACTGCGCTCGCACTAGTATTAGGATGGTCTTCCCGCGGCCCGCACTCGGAAAGCGCAAGTTCTCTGTGCGGGTTCGGGCGCAGGTACGACGGTGGCTCTTGGAAAAGCTGGGAACGGGCTCATTCTGGATGCTGACATGCCGCGCGCCAAGTGCGGGGCGGCTCGAGTTGCGTCTATCATGTAGCGCACTTTGAGAGGCTAGTCCAGTTCTCAGACATGTCTGGCAGTCTCCCGCGCTCAGGACGCTCGGGTTCTACCCGTTCGGTCGTGTTCTCCAACCCTGCAAATGACAGGTACTGGACAGCCGAGAACGAATGCCGCGCGAAGGCCTCGTGGGAGACGGGCCGGGCTCAGCTGCAAGAACTTCGGACCTGAGTCGAATTTCGCCGGCGTTCGGAGAAGCACTTGCCTCGTGCCTCCAACACATCCCGATGGCGCCATCGCCGGTGCAACGTGGTGTGCATCGTTTGTTTGGCTGTCCCTTGACCTGCAACCAGCACCATGGCCGACGCAGCTACCCCCGCCAATGCTGCCGATACTGCCGCGATAAAACAGCGTACAGCTAAACGGCCTATCACTGCACCTCGTCATGTTGATTGCTCGTTGCAGCCGTCGATCCAGTTGGCGAAGAGCTCGCAGACAATGCCAGCATCTGGCGAGTGTACGATCGTATTGCCAAGGAAGATGATGAAAGGAGGACGAGGCAGTGGGACAACGGCCTCAACAACCTCGCTCTATTCGTACGTTAAACTTATATGCCCCATGATCCGCAACCGGAATGCAATGATTTCCTTCAGGCGGGCTTGTTCTCCGCAGTCACGACCGCGTTCATTATCGAATCGCGGCATGACATGGAACCAGACTATGCGCAGCTCACGTTTCTCGTGCTCAACGCGACGGCGTTTGGCGACAAACTTGTTCCGAAGCCTTTCGTTATCCCCACGAACGCCCGTGCCGTCACTTGTCTATGGTTTGCGAGTCTCATTCTCAGCATGTCCGCCGCGCTGATCGCAATCATGGGGAAGGACTGGATTGGGATGTATACTGCCCGTCCGGTTTGCAACCTTCGCCAGTGGGCAGAGATGCGCACGTATCGCTTACTTTGCATCGAAGGGTGGTACATGTCGAGTGTGATAGCTGTCGCGCCCGTTCTTCTCCACGTCTCGCTGTTACTGTTCGGCACTGGGCTCATCTTGTTCATTTCCTCGGACCCGGTTACGCACCATCTCACCCTCGGGCTGTGTCTAGTTGCTGGTGTCCTGTATCTTGTCACGACATCCAGTGCCATCGTATTCTCCACCAGCCCTTTTAAGTCTCCTGCAACCCAGATGTTGCGTGCTGCGCTGTCTGCCCTCTTTTCATATTTGTGCAGCATCGTCTATCGGCCGAAACGAGGCCTCGTTCCCTCTGTCCTGCGCGAGATCAACAAAATAGTAATTGGCCGCGAAGACGACACCGCCGTATTGCCTGGGTGCTCGCGAGAACAGCAGCGATCACACAGTTCTTGGTACCCGGCGGCTGTATTTTCCGCAGCAGGTCGCGCCACAATCGCCTCTATTCGGAACATACCTATCTCCGTACGCAGAGCACGCCACGCCGTTCGGTGGTCGCATGTGCCATTGCGATTGCGCTCTATTGTGTCAGGAGTCCGCCGTTTTCCAGTCCACGATTGGTTTCTCTCGTCCACCTGGACAGATCTCCCAAGCGACCGTCGGCCCGATTTGCTCGCCAAGGCATTGTCCTGGCTCAGCACTGCGTCCCAGGCGCCCGACGTCTTCCTTGCTATTGTAGTTGCGCTCGGGGACCTTGACATTGGTCCGCAGGTTGGAATGCATGTCTCACCTGCACTGTGTACGTGGCTCAGGGCAGAATTTCGTCGCACTTACAAAAAGGCGGAGTTTCTGACGTTCGCACGTTATATTCTTGCCGATCAAAACCTTCCCGGGGATGCAGTGCTGGATTACCATCCCCTCTGGGACCGCCCTAACGCTACACTGCGCTGCGAAGAGGGGCTCGCAGCCAGGGTCAAGCTCTGTCCCACCTATCTTCCCCCGGAACGGCTTGAAAGCTATTTTCCCTCGTATGTGACACAGCCCAGAATGATGGAATTTCTTCTGCCGTTTATCCGGCAGTCGGAGAACCACCGCACTCATGCCCTGATACTTGTGGCTCACAGATACCGGAGTCATCTCTGGCTAGAAGGTTCTCTCAGTCTTGAACACCTGGAGCTGCACATCTACCGAACTCTTCATTCCTCAGTGCGCAAGGCGTATGCTCTCGAAGTGACTGTACAGTGCCAACACTCTGATTACAGTCGCAGTTCTGATCAGACACACAGGAAAAATACGGCGGGCGTCCCGGACTTGTCGAGCTGCTGACGTTCCTCTGCTGCCGGGACGACTTGGAGTTAGATGGCCTTATCACATCGGCGGCATTGGAGCTCGCCATGGACACCCTGAAGCGTGCTGAACCCCGCGAACACAGGTGCCTCGCTTATCTTTTTGGGAGCAGAGAGCTTTGGTTAGCTGTAAGGCAGACCAAACTCTGGTCGCCAGGCACCTTTTCGGCAGTCTTCGCTTGTCTTAAAATCTCTCGACAGCGTGCTTTGTCACACAACTCTGCTGTCAAGGAGGACTGGCAATTCAAGCTGGGTCTAGCACGCACTCATGTTATGCTGCTCTCGCCATACTGCACCGACATCTGTAAGTCCCTACCATCCGGAAAAGGGTCATACTGAGAGATTTAGTTGACTCGAGCGGATGCATCGATCTCCTGTTCAGCTACCTCTGCCACTCACCAACCACTTTGGACGACGATGGCAAGCTTGATCTTGTACGCCTTATCCTCAAAAGTGCCGCCCTGATCCGCATTGTGGGTCCGTGCGCCGCTAATGGTAGCGACGACAAAGCTGGCAGCCGCGGCACTGCGGTCCTCGCGGCCGTTATTGACGTGTTGATCCAACATATTCGCGAGACTGCGGGAGTTCACGATGGCGAGCAGCTGCTTGCGGAATTGGTGTTCACCGAGCTCGAGCGAGAGTCAGAGGACGGCGATACAGCAACATGGGACCTTGAAGACTGGTTGTGCGTGCAGGCGCCCGACATTCTGAAGGCATGTCCATCCTCGACAACAGCGATGCAGGGCCTTCACGATGCGTTGGTCAAACTATATTCGCTCTGCGAGGCCAACTGGGAGCTGCGTGCTCAATGGGAATGCATCGGATATCCTGGGAGGCCAGGAGACGTTGTAAGCACGCCGAGGAGCGTGGAGGTCTTGCTCTCACGTCTCCCCGTAGTTCACGGACCCATTCCTCGACCTTGGCAAGTTTTTTGCATGCGCAGAGCAGCCGCTCCCCGTCGCCGAGGTACCGTGAGTGCATCGTTATTCTCAAGCGGTTGACAGAGATTAATTCGTATCAGTTATGATGACGGATCGTCCGTCATCGCCCAGGTAGGTATTAGAGGCGTCTGATACGGACTCGTTGGATAGGAAGAAGTTTGATCTGTGATTGCCGGGAAGAATGGCTGTGAACAACTACTTTTGCCCTGTATTATGTCCGGGAATGTCTTTTTTTTTTTTTTTTTTTTTTTTTTTTTTTTTTTTTTTTTTTTTGGTGGAGCTTAGTGTGTTGCATCTATACATTGTATGATCTTCACACATGCATCAAGGTAGAGGCTCAGGACTCTTGCCACCACTGGGGAAATGCTTTACGCACTCTAATCTGAGTGTGGGACTCCGGCAGTGGCTGTAGTCAAGGACTACAGTCTGGTGGACGATCAACATTGCCGCTACCCACTAAAACCCCAGTAATTCTTTCTGAGCTTATTTGTTCTAGTGCTGTGTGTAGGGGAGTATCATCCCAAGTCTGTTTAACTAGTTTCCAAGGTAAACACTTCTGTGATCGTATTGTTGTCATATGGTAATCTAATTTCATGCGCTGATCCATGGTGTACCTCCATTTATGGTGTATTTCAGCATGACTGGGAGGAATTGTTGGATCAGTTGCATGGAATAAACGGTTGCATCGTATTTTCCAAATTAAGTGTGCAGACTCTGAAATAAGGATACGGTACATTCTATTTGTAGGGGGTAGCTTCTTCTCAGTAAGTCCCTTGAACTCCACTGAAGCGCATGATAAGAGAGTTGCTAGATTGGGGGTGGGCCAATGGGGGTGTTTTTCCCGCCAGAACTGTTTCGCTAAGTTCCATACTTCCGCCTGGCCATTTCCTGGGCATTCAAATAGTATATGTTCCATGGATTCATCACATTGGCATACTGGGCAGACTGCGCGATCTTCCTTTCCAGGCACATTATACCAGTAGCGGCCGACTCTGTATGTACCGTGGAAGCATTTCCATATGAAGTCTCTAATAGGGCGTCTGAAGTCTTTGGTTCTGATCGATTTCCATAGTTTCTCAGCAGTGGGTGTTGTGCCTGATGTTTCGGCTTGTGCGCTCTGCGCCATACTGACATTGAACTCTGTCCGTCTTCTCTGGGGTATTTGCTTGCTGGACATTATCTTCTTGTATGCCATTGACTGTGTGATCCCTTTTAATTTGAGTCCTTTAGTATCAAAATCACAGGGGAATGTAAGATCTAGGTCGTTCGAGAAATTGTGCAGTGACGCATTTTTTGCTAAATTATGAGTATTGGTCATTATGGGATCTTCCTTTATTTTAATATATTGTATCATTGTTTTACGTTGTCGTGCTCTCAATAGACATAATAGAGTACGATATAGTTGACCACACTTGTTCCCAAGCCAGGCCTTATCATACTGAGGTTGGAGGTTGATCGTGAGGTTCTTGACTACCCGTTTTGAGCATGATTTGAGGAGCAGATCAACGTCTATAGGGGCATCTTTGATTGCTAGTATTAGTGAAATAAGATCAGCCTCTTCTTGCAGTTGCATTGAGTCGGGTAGACGGTTTTGTGATGTGGACTGGTTAGCGTCAACTTCCTTCGTCCATGCAGCTGCAAGTTTTGCATCTGCTGAATTTCTGTATCGTGAAAATCCAGCGCACCAATATACCCATGTTGTTGCATCATTTGTGGGGGGCTTCTCGGCAATTGCTGGTAGTCCATCTTCAAATACTGAGATAGCCGATTCAGGATGTGTCTCATTTGTAAACACTCTGAAAGTGTCAGATAGTGTAGCGGGAGGGATGTGTGGACAAATTGTAATTATTCTGCCATCGTTGATGTCGTTAAGGTCCCCATTTATTTCAGGTATTGGTACATTATGAGTATCGTATATGGGGTTCCATTTAGGTTGCAGATTATTTAGTAATTCCTTAGCTTTAGCAGCGCATTTATGGACATTGTCGCATCCTGTAGACTGTCTAATTTGTTTGCATTTACGACAGAAACAATTCTTGTTCGCCCTGTGCCAGTTGGAGTTTAGGAGTGAAGAAAGTTTATGGGCGTCAGATACCTGCCTGATTTTATGGTTATCAATGAGGCATTTTATATATTTGGATAGTTTGGGTTTCCTCTGCGCTGCAATGTGAGCCCACAGAGGCATTTCATCTTGAACTGATATTGTATAGTGGGGGTGTGCTTCCAATGTAACACCAAGATCTTTTGCAACAGTAAGCATTTCTGCAATGTCCCTGGGAATTTTAGCATATTTTGTTTTCCTGGTTTCAATTGACCAGTCTTGAACAAAGGGATTTACACGTAGTTCAGGTCTGATTGATTTTTCTTCAGATTTTAAAATATTCATGTTAATCAGCGCATCTGTTACCCAAGCCCAGAGTGGTCTTGGGCTCTTTGTAAGATAATCACGAATCCAAGTGAGAGTGATTGCTTTGTTTCTTGCTCTGATATCAAGAAGCTTTTTTCCTCCTTGATTTAATGGAAGTTGGAGCACGTCAAGGGATACTGGAGGGGATCCCTGAGCATAGTTCCACATAAAGTCTCGAATCATTTTAATAATTCGATTCTCAATATGTTTTGGCATTCCTTGGGCTTTAGTTAAGAATTGTGTTGATCCTCCTACGATCATTTGAATTATTAATCTTCTGCCTTCAAGTGTTGGTTGACTGAGGTTCCATAGCTGAAGCTGTTTTTCCATTTTCTGTAAAATAGGAATCCAGGGTGTTGCATTGTCAGTATTATTTCCAGGCCACGCTCCAAGTATACGCACAGGTTCTCCATCAGCTACAATATGAATATTATTTGGGATTATTGCACTATGCATATTTAGCTTGCGTGTCCTTATAAATTTCTCTCTGAAAGTAGTCTCTCCTATTGGAAGTATTTGAGTCTTATGAACGTTGAATTTGGCCCCAGAAGCTTTACACCACTGGTTGAGTATCTTTTGGAGTTGTATAAAATTGTCTTGTGATGATAGATAGACTGTAGTATCATCAGCAAAGAGAGTTGTGATGAGACGATGTGGAGCACCAGGTATCTGGAACCCCTTCAATGTTGAATTTCGTAGTGTGGTAGCCAATGGTTCAATTGCTAAGTTGAATAACAGACAGGAGAGAGGGTCGCCTTGGCGAACTCCTCTGCGAACCTTGAAGGGGTTACTTATAACACCATTTATAATTACTACAGTCTCTGCATGATCGTAGAGTGATTTGACGATATTGATGAAGTGGTTTGGTACATCAAACTTTGCCATGGTTCGCCACAGATAATCATGAGATATTTTGTCATAGGCTTTCTCTTGATCCAGAGCAACAATAATACCATTTTGATTTGTTGCTTCAGCGTAGTCGATTACTGATTTGGTTAGTCGAATGTGGTCAAAGATACTACGGTTCTTCATAAATCCAGCTTGGTCAGGGTGGATGAGGCTTGGGGCGACTACAGTAAAATTGAAGGTCAGTGCCTTTGTGAATATCTTGTAGTCAGTGTTGAGAAGTGTAATAGGCCTGTAATTTGCTATGTCTTCTTTCGAGTTCTTTTTATATATTGGGCACATCCACCCAAGTGCGAATTTCGAGTTAGGAATGACACCATATTTTTCTATGTCATTGTAAACAGTCGTTAATATTTTAACAATATTACATTTTTTGGTGGTCGCATCCCCGTTTACTTGGTGGCGTTTGAATTGGATATGGAGATATTTCCATAGTTCATATGGGAGCCCATCCATGCCGGCTGCTTTCCCATTTGCAGAGGACATAAGAGCCAGCGCAATTTGATCTTCTGTCAAATACTTAGCCAATTCATTCTTTTCAGCTGGAGATAAGCGGGCGTCAAGATATTCATAAATTTGTTGAAAGGCAATCTCACGTTCTATGGGATCAGTACATAAATCCTTGTCTTGGAGATTATCGTGGTATTGGCAGGCAATATCAGCCATTTCGCTTGATTTTGAGGTATATTTGGGCGGGTCAGATTCTGGGATTTTGAGTGAGAACATTGTATCTCGAGGGCGACGCTCTTTGTGCATATTGCTCCAGTATTTACTGATAGTTTCCCCTTCAACTGCATTCTTCACATGTGCTTGTATACGCTTGTCATCATGTTTTTCTTGAGCTAATTTTTGTAATTTATCTTGTAAAATACCGGCAGATAACGATTTTTCGTCCTCAGTTAGTGAGGGATCATTAAGTATCATATCTATCTGAGTTCTGAGTTCTCTGATGTTTTTATCGACCTGGGGGACGATGATCTTGGCTCTTTGTCTAATGATTTCACATAGTTTTATTTTAAAAGTTTCCCATAGTGTCTGAGGATTGTTGTTTTCAGTCCTGTTGTATTTACAGTTTTCGAGATCTTCCTCAAGTTTTAGTGCCAGGTTTTGAATGGTTTTATTTAGTGGTTTGTCTTTGACGAGGTGTACCGGCATAGCCCATCTACCTCTTCCTATATATGGTTGTTTCAAGTCAACGACTTCGACAGAAACCAGTTTGTGATCTGTTATGATCCCTGCTTCGCACATTTCCCAGGAGCGTGTAGCGTTAAATATGTCATTTGTACAATAGATTCTATCTAAGCGAGATTGTGAAGTACCTGACATCTGTTTAAATGTGTATGCTTTACTGTCTGGATATGTCTGCCGCCATCCATCTAGTAGCTGGTATTTGCTACGCAGCTCTTCGAAGCTATCAATTTTGTCGATTCGATTCAGATGACATGGTAAGCGATCTATTTTGTCCTCAACTTGGTTGAAATCTCCGAGCATTATATCTGGTTCAGGAAGGCTCAATGTACTTATTTTGCTTTTAATTGTACTCCAGAAAGCGTCCGCATCATTTGGATCATTAGGTCCATAAACGACTAGTATTGACAGTGTCAGCGTAAGATGCCATGGTAATACTACCAGCATCGCTCGTCCAGGCACCAGTTCTGTATGTTGTACATTGCTCGTGTTTGTCATTTGTCGATTTAAAACCAGAGCAATACCATCAGCGTTGGGTGTTCTTGGATTTGCAGACCAGAGGATGAGCATCTGTCTTTGAAATAATTGTTGTATGTCGTCTGCGAATTGTTGAGACATGTGTGTCTCTTGGAGCGCTAAGACTCCGATCTTTTGATCACGTATGATTTGATTGATATGGTACCACTTATTGTCTGGGTGGCCCGCAACAGATGTACCTCTTCCTTTCATATTCAGAGATGCAATTTTTAAGTGTGCGCGTGTGTGTTTAACAATTTTGGGCCGGTTAATTTGTGTACTGTTTTGAACCGACTGTCTCCGGCAATTTCTTTCATCAGGGAAGTCTTCAATGTCGGTTTCATTTGTAATTTGAGCAAGATTTCTGCGGTCGTGGGATGTAGGGCCTGATGCTCTTAGTCCACTCGAAGCTCTGGGAAAATTTCCTGTCGCGACTTGCAGACCCAACATCGGGTCCTGCATCCCACGACGTGCAGAGTAGTTTCCGCCACCGTACTCTCCAACTCCTTCATCAAGGGTGCAATCGGCGGAAGGGTCGCATTCCTCTCTGGAGTCGGAGAGGCGCATTCCGTTGCCGTTACTTGTTCCCGGTGAAGTAGAATTTATGTTTGTTGGTGAGGTGGTGGTCACTCTACTCGCTACCCGGATAGCAACCATCTCCGGACGAGGACAGACATTCCCAGGCTGTCAGGGGGGACTATGTCCGACAGGTTTACCTAGTACCATCAGGCACATACTAGGTACGCTGAAGGACTTAAGCCTCTCGGCACGGCACGTCCAGGCCTAAATAGGCCGCCGCTGGTAAAGTGTGGTGCATAGCAAGGGCTTTCCTGTGCTAGCAGTATATTTGGGCCTTTGCTATAGGGTCGTGTGCCTGACAACACGATTTATTTGGAAAATACTGAGCGGGGATTACACTTTAGTATATATACATGTTGCAGCGTTCCATCACCAGCGCCCTCGACCCCGATGACCGCGGCCCCTCAAGGCACCGCCGCGGCTCGACCTGGACGCAAAGGGAGTGCCGGAGGATGGGGGAGGGATGTCGAATCTAGGCCCGTGCCAGCCAGGAAGCTTCGGGAAGAGGCACATGTAGCGCGTGTGCGTGCGGCTTTGACACACGGAGCAGCGGAAGGTGTCGCGCTTCATGCAAGTACCCTGCCCAAAGTCGTCGTGCGCGACGGTGACGCCTTCGAACAGCTCGCACCATTCACGGAAGTGGGTGGCGGTAGGGGCGGTGCCGTAGAGTAGCCAGACGTTGCGCAAGTCGTGCGGGTTGGAGTGTGACGTCATGACGCGGTGCACCAGGCGGAACGAGGAGAGAACGTGCTCGATGGCGTCGTCGTCCGGCATGTCGGGCGGCAGCGCGTCGCGATGAGTGAGCACGAAGCTACGGAAAGCGGGAGCGATGGTGCCCTTGCGAAACCCGTCGACGATGCAGGCGCATGCCTGGGTAACGCTCTTGTCCGGGACGTTCCACCCGCTCACAGGGGTAATGAAGTTGGACACGTGGTTGAGCGAGTAGAAGTACACCTGCACCTGCTCGGTGAGGAGACACTGAAGGTCGAGAAGCGTCGCGCGTTGCGCGGGGTTGATGTCGCGCACGAGGTAAGCGAATGGGCCGAGTTCGCCGTGAGCAAGCTGAATAGGTGGTCCGACGAAGGGTGTGTTCGAGCCGAGGTGCGCGTGTATAGCATGCTGAATAGCGCGTGCGGTGTCACCGGCACGTTCGGGATTGAAGGGATGCGGGGTGAGGACGCAGGCTACAAGAGCCTCGTCAGCCCGGGACATCCAGCGCGCGCGAGTCTCCGGTGCGATGTTGAGCAGCACGTCGTCGATACAGACACCATCCGGGACAGGAAAGCCGCCCGGTGGCTTCGGGACCGCAAGCGACGGCGGCGAAAGGAGCGTCGGTGGGGGGAGGGGCATAGTAGCCGGGGAAAGCATAGGGTTACGAGTCTGAGGCTGAGCAGCTGGTGGCGTCGGTGCGGCAGCGGTGGGCAGCGACGGCGACGGCGACAGCGGGGCAGCAGGATGAGTAGACGCCGCGGGATGAGCCAGGAGACCGACAGACGCAGCAGCTGTATGATCAACAGCAGCGTCGCCGAGGTTCATGTCGATGTCCTCGTTTCCAAGGGACATGTTGTCGAAGTCGTCCCAAACAGTCGGGCACGGGGTAGCGGAACGAGAAGGGGAATTAGAATCTAATAGTAGGTTAACAGGCAGTATAATAGGGCACTATGGGGGCGCACTGCGGTGTTTCCACCTGATGTAGGCAGCGTCTCGTTGGACTTCTTCAGGGCCCCCAGGCCAGCCGAAGCGGTAGACGTAGGCAGGGGTAGCAAGCTCAAGATATCCGAGGTCTTTGATGTGCGCAAGCAGCGCAGGGTCGGAAGTGCGTTCAAGGGATGGCGGATAGTCGGAGGCGCGGCTCGTGGTGCAGGTAAAGAGGGAAAAGGAGCGAGGATTGCGGGCGGGACCTGGGCGGGACGCGCGTCGTTCGCTTTCGGAAGCTATGGAAAGTTCTCGAATTATGACGTCAGTCCCGGGAAGGTCGAGCGGCGGGCTCTCGTCGTCGTTTGCGGCGGTGGTCTTAGGCCCGCAACGTTTTGTCGCGCGAAGGCGGAGGGTTGGGGGTCTCAGACCCGTCTGAGACTCTGTGGTTGGAGTGCATTGGGCGGTCAAAAGAGCGGCATTGGGCGGTTCAACGAGCGGTGCGTTCACTATTGGCCCGCCGCTGGCAAATTAGTATTTTAGAGCGCAAAAAAGGAGCACCAAAGGTGCTAGGGCTCGTAGCCTGATATAAGGTGTAATAATTGAAGTATGAAAGCCATTATACGGCGCTGCGTGAAACACGCAGAGTGCCAAAGGCACTTCGGACGTCATGGTCCGGGAGCAAGAAGCTCGTCCGGGAATGTCATGCATCAAAACCACTGCGCTATATGGAAGAATAGGACACTGTTCCTGGGAAGAAGTTGACGCAAAGCTGACGTAGGCCGACGCACATTGGCCGCTCCCTAGAAAGCGTCGCACCGTGAAGAGTCGCATAGCTGTCAATTTCTTGAACAGAAAGCGCAACAAGTCACATGAGGCCAAAAATGATTCGCTTGCGCAGTGCGAAGGAGAATTCGGTTTGTTTAGTCGTTGTTTGTAGCTCCTCTTCCTCAACCAGCTCGCATTAAGCGACGTTTCGCAACGCCGCGTTCGAACGGCGTGCCGCTGGACGAGCTGCCAAAGATGCGCAGATTGTACACCCATCGCGGCTAGTCATCAGGTTTCCCGCCGTATGCACGGTTACTGCAATGGGCGCATGTCCTTCTGATGATAAACGCGACGCGCGCGCTTTCGATTGGGCATCACGCGGGCGTAATTTGCTACTGGTCTGGATTGCAGATGTCACTCTTCCTGTTGCTTGTGAACAGGTGCTAGTCAGCGCCTGTGCCGCCTCCATCGCTGTCCAACGGTTGTGGAGACCTGACTGTGCAGAATGCGTTGAAGTCCGAGTTAAGAGTTGCATAAGCCTGAGCACAGGGTTACGGTCGGCCGCAGAAGGTCCCGTTTGGCGCGGAGGCTACGCTTTCTCCTCTTATACAACGGACGAGGCTCTGCCCTGTTCACAGCCTGGAATCGTGCGTGCTCGGGCTGCACGTGGGACAGCTCGTCTTGTTGGCGCGCTGCGCAAACCTACCCCACGTCGACTATCGCGCCGTGGGACACGCTGAGTTCGCGGAAGCTGAAGGTCCGCAAAGCGCAAGTTGACATCATCTTGAGAATGACCGCAGACGCCTGGCGTTGGGCGACCTAGACGTATTCCTCGGCGCCGATATCAACCTCAAAGAGGGTGCCCAGCCCCTGAGGAAGGTGTACTTCAAACCAACGGCAGAATACAGCGACTTGTGCGTCTTGCCTATTCATCAACCGTCCAGCGCAAACGTGAGGGGAACTTAACGATTCCCGGGCACCGGGACAAGGAAACGCACACGATCCTGAACGACGAGTCTTGCGAGATTCTTACGATCTTTGACCCCGTGTTCACCGCGCTCCTCCCGCCCCGGGTGCAGAAGTTGAAGGAAGACCGGATCACCGCGTTGTCTCTCAGCATCGGCACGCTGTTGGGCTTCTTCGGCGTGCGGCACAGACTCCCGCGCCTCGCATCTTTCGACCTCATTGTCGACTCCGGCCCCGATGGAGAGCTGAGCAGCAGAGGAAGACCTATCATCTCAAGGCACCGCGGCTGCGGCATTTCGCCATCGCGGTAGTGTTGCTCGAGGACCGGCTGGTCGCGCAGGTCGCCAAACACTTCCTCGAGCGTTTGCGCTCCTGGCTGCGATACGACGCGCCGCCGCCGGACTCTATCACTATCCGCGGGAACCCGTCGTGCGTTGAGCAGCATATCACTCAGCTTGACCTTGGCCGGTTGGCCACGCGTTACGTCGTCGAGACCTCTGAATCGGCCCGCATCAACGAGTTCGCGAGCTGGCCTGAGCCTCCGCCTCGCATGGTACGCCCTGTCAGCATTCCGGTATCGCACTAGCTGACGTTCTGCGCTTCTCAGCGCGCCGGGTATTAATGGCTCTTAAACACCATCCGGTCTCATCACTGCGGGGGCAACTTCCCGCCCCTCCTCGGAGCCTCGCACTTGTCGAACTGTCAGTGTCTTCGACCATAGTTCGTTTCCTTGCAGTAGACACCTTCCCCATGCCCGTCGTAACTCGAATGCAACCTCGGTCTCAGTGATTCCTTTGCATGCACTGTGCTACCGAACTCTCGTAGTATCCGGACCAGGATACTGAGTCTGCGTAGCGCCCATTTGCTACCTAGCACCCACGCGTCGCCGCAGACACGCGTCCTCTGCGTTGTTCACGGCCATTCAGTGACGTTCGTAAACCGATTCAGGGCCGTCAGCAGAATGAGTGTTTCGATGCTCCTCCGCGGAATCTCGGACCGCATAGCGTCATACTGGAGAAGCTCGCGTGTCACGGTGCGGTCGCGCAGCACGCGGACTGTGCGCACATAGTGGCTGTCTGCGTCGCCCACGACGATGGGATCCATATCCGGAATGTTCACGAGCACACGACGCAAGCACGGAGCGATCAGGCCGAAGGGCGCGCCGGGCACCGGCGACTCGGTGTAGACCTCGAGCTGCAGCACGGATTCGGGGCGCTGCGGCGCGTTGAGATGCGCGGGAGCGTGCCGAAAGGCCCGCTATAGACGCTGAGGGATGTGAGCCGCGCCGCGCCAGCGTCGAACAGGGGCCAGAGTCCGGTGCTGTACGCCGAGCGAATGGATGCACGACGTACACGCATGACGCAGGCGCGGTCTGGCTGCCTGAGGTGACCGTGTCCTGTCGATACTGTAGGTAAGAAGAGAACGAGCGGATGCGCGAGACTGACGATGCCTTGAAGCTTCAGATGCCGAACGGGGTCCCCTTTCCACAGAGCCTAAACCTCGTCTAAATGCGCTGCGCGGTGACGGGTCGCATCTAGCACTATTGCCATCGACCATCTGCGTAGTGCCGTTGACTCGGCGTCTACATCAATGGGGCAGAATGAAAGAAGTCGTCGAGTCTCGCAGCGTTTCCCGGAACAAAACGAGTAGGTGGACCAAAGGAGGGAGAACACAGCTCAAGCGTCGCAGTCAGACTACATAGTGTGCCGCCCGACATAGAGCATGGGCGAGTTTAGCTGGCCTGCATCGGGGAGACCCTTGTACATGTCGAGTTTCCGAGCGCGTAGCACTCTGCAAGCTCGGCCGGCCCAGCCAGAGCGGCATTCCAAAAATTTACTGAAATGTCAATACCGTCAGCGGGGAATCAGGCAAGCAGGACCAGAAAATCGAGCGCGGGCGACGAGGGCCTGTGCACAGTGAAATATCGGAAGGGTCAGCTGCGTGCCAATTCATTACAGCGGCAGGTGAAGGAAAGCGGGTAACATCCTGAGATGCGTCATGAGATGCCCTGAGAAGGAAGCGTGCAGCAAGTCCCACGACCGAAACAAGAACGCGCGGGTCGGCCTGTCGCTGAAAGAACAGAAGACCGGGCTAGGAAATGAACCAGCGGGGAGCGCTTGGGCGTAATTTCGGGACATATGTGTTCTCTGTGTCACTCAGAGGGAGTAGAGAGGACGGTGCTCGTAATCAGCAGGGAGTAGCACAGAGAGAACGAAGTCCCGCGGGCAGCACGTCCCGTCGGCGGGCCAGTTGCGGGAGCAAATGTGGCCTAGCGCGCACAGTGCCATTCGGTCCGGAATGGACGTCCGCACCGCTCATTCGTGCGCCGGTCCGGACAAGGCGGACGAGGAGGACAAGGACGAAAGCATCCGGCCGGCGTCTTCGGCCCAACTCCGCCCGGATGCTCTTGTCCTCCAATTGTCCTCTGTCTCGACCCTTGACAAGTGTCCGCACTGGGAGCCCACAATCTGGCGCCGTCTATGCGCATGAGCAATGCGAATGCCGCCGCAGCTCATCTTTTTTCGCTGCACAGGTCCGCCGGTTGTCGCCATCGACCGCAGAAGGCGCCTACGCCAACCTGCCGATTAATTGCACGTTCTTCGTCTTCTCTTCTTGCGCCCGCGTCCTGGTCCCTGCTCGATTTGACCGCGGCCTAGCAGACGGACTTGATGACCCGCAAAGGGCTCGTACGTTGACGCATACGGGCCAGCACCTGAGTTGCATGGCGCCAAGAAGGTCTGCTGAAGTCTGTCTGGAAACAGCTTGTATCTGGCTCTTCATCATATTCCACATTCTTGCCCGCGCGCTGACGGGTCTACCGCGGCGGGTCGCTCTGGGTGCTGGACTAGCGCCCGGACCCGTCCGTGCGCGCGCTTTTCGAGGCGCGCAGGTTGCGCGTAGAAGTACGCGCCCCGTGCGTCAATATCAACGCTAAAGGTTTGAATGGGTCTCTGGCTCATTGAGCGCCCGCGTAGCCAGGATCTCCCGGTTCTGTGCGGGAGTTCTCACTGGCATCTGGATCGAGGCCGACATCCCACATGTGCTCGGGCAGCAGGTGTGCTTCATATCGCAGTTACTGCAGTGCGGCTTGCGCTGCTCCTCTCCGACGTTCTGCACCTCTTGATCTACATATGCGCTCGGCTCACGAGCAGTGTGATGTTCTCGCGCAGCGCGCTCGCGCTTGTTTCGGGAGTGCAGCTGGCTCGAAGCACCATGCCCGCGTGCGCAGCGACGATCTGCGCGCTGCTCATCCCGCCTCCAGCTTCTCGAGAAGTTCTCTATCGTGCTCGCGTGCGCTGTCAGGCTGTGGGGATGTTGCGTGGACTCGGTCAGAGCGTTGGAGCTCTCGTCCCGGCCGTGCTAGATGCGTTTCTTGCTCACCGATGAGCACACAACACAATCGTTGTTCTTCGACCCGCGCGGCTAGAATTGCGAATATGCTGAGCAGGCGGGCTACCGGATGACCGCGCAGCGCGAAGGCTGTTTTACGCTGGGGATGGCTGTCCGTTCGGATCCTCCCTGCGCTCGTGGACTGTGCTTCTCTGCACCCATTACGCTGCCTTTGTTCCCCGCGGCAGTAGACGATGTTTCCGCGCGCATCGCGGCGCGGTCGCTTCTCCGCGCCCTGCGCCTCGGAAACACCCCGTGCGCGGCGCCGCAGACGTAACGCGCAAGCTCGTGCCGCGTGTGTGCCTGGAAGGAGATACAGAGCGCCTACCCGGGCAGCTCGGCGCGCGAGAACGTCGCCGCGGTGTTTGTGCCCTTCGGAAACGGATGGCGCGGTGAGAAATCGCACGTAAGGCGAGCGGATCTCCTGCAAGTTAGTACGAGATGACATATGGGCTCTGCAGTAAGACCGCCGTCGATGGAGATGCACAGCCGGATGCTCAGCACAGACACTGTGGGCGTGCCGGGCGCTCGTTTGGGCACTCGTGCGCAATAACCTCCCCACAGGTTGACAGACGTCAACCAGGTCGGGCTCCGGTCCCATGCTTGAATGCTTGCTCTGTCAGCCTGTGATGAGCCCGCGTTCCCCGGTGAGACCCTCCCAGACATTCTCACGCTTCTCCCTCTCAATGAGGACCGCGAGGACAACATTTCAATCACTGAAAACGAGACGCACGGCTCAGTCCGGTCGCAATGTGCACTGCGGCGTCAGTGCGGAGCGCGGTCCCGATGACGGTTCCGCGCGCAGGCGCTTTCCGGGTTCGCTCGCTAAGCCAGTGCAACGTGGCGTCCACTGTTTGGCTGCCCCTTGACCTCCACCCGCGACCATGGCCGATAACACGGCAGCGGCTCCATCGGATTCCAAGCGTATGTGGACCGGCTGTCGACTGTGTTCCCCGGCTGAGCACTACTGCTCCTGAGCAGCCTCCGTCCCGGTCAATCCTGACCGGGTCGGGGAGGAGCTGGCTGACGACGCCAACATTTGGCACGTTTACGATCGGATCGCGCGGGAGGACGACGAGAGGCGAACGAAGGCCTGGGATACCGGCCTCAACAATCTCGCGCTATTTGTGAGTAATTCCAAGATATGGACGCCGTGTCATGCATATATTTCTCACAGGCTGGCTTGTTCTCGGCCGTGACAACCGCCTTTATCATCGAGGCTCAGCAGGACCTGGAACCCGATTACGCGCAGCTGACATTCCTCGTGCTCAATGCGAGCGCTTCCGGAGAGAAATTCGTCCACCGGCCGTTCGCTGTCCCGCCGAGCGCGCGCACCGTCAATTGTCTTTGGGTTGCCAGTCTCATCCTCAGCTTATCCGCTGCCCTAATCGCCGTTATGGGCAAGGACTGGATTGGAATGTACACTGCTCGACCTGTCTGCAACCTTCGCCAGTGGGCGGAGATGCGCTCATATCGGTTGAACTGCATCGAGCAGTGGTACATGTCCGGCGTCATCGCCGCGGCTCCAGTACTTCTGCACATCTCACTTCTTCTCTTTGGTGCTGGGCTCGTCCTGTTCATTTCCTCAGATCCCGTCACGCAGCTTCTCACCCTCGGGCTCTCTCTTGCCGCCGGGCTTCTGTATCTTGTAACGACTTTCAGCGCCGTCGTGTTCTCTACCAGCCCGTACAAGTCACCTGCGACACAGATGATTCGGGCGGCGCTCTCCGCGCTCCTTTCGTATATACGCAGCATGTCCTATCGACCAAAACGGAATCTGGTCGATGCTCTGCTTTGCGATATCAACGCAATGGTCGTCGGACGCGCAGACGACATTACGCTCCTTCCAAGGGGTGCACCCGAAACGCAGAAATCAAGGCTTCGTCTACATGCAGGGGCTATCCTGGCTTCAGCAGGTGGCGCCGCGATCGCATATGTGCGGAACATACCCAGCTTGGTACGCACCACGCGCCACAACCTGCAGTGGTCACGAGTGCGATTCCGACTGCACTCCGTTGTGTCAACGGCCCGCCGCTTCCCACTGAACGATTGGTTCCTCGCCTCCACTTGGACTGATCTTCCTGCTGACCGCCGGCCCAAACTACTCGCCGATGCATTGTCTTGGCTTAATGCCGCTTCCCCGGCGCCTGACGTCTTCCGGGCCCTCGTATTCGCGCTCGGGGACCTCGAAGTTGGTCCGGAGGTCGGGAAGCTCATTTCCCTCGCGTTGTGCACACGTCTCAGTGCCGAGATCCGTCGCACCTGGCAAAAAGCCGACTTTCTGATGTTGTCCCGTTATGTTCTTGCTGAACAAAACTCCCCTGGTGACCCAGTGTTGGACTATTATCAGTTTAAATGTCGCTTTGATCTGTCGAAGGACCCTGCGTTGCGCTGCGAAGATGGGCTGGCGGCAGTGATAATGATATATTCCCACGATATCTGGCCAGGTGATGTAACCCTATATTCCCCCGATCGGGTGGCACAGCCCAGGATGCTCGAATTCTTGCTGCCTCATATGCAGAAACCGCAGCGACACCTAACCGATGTGTTAATCCTTCTATCAAACCGGTATCGAACCCACCTCCGCACGACAAACTCTTTCAACCTCAGTGCGCACTTGTACGAAACTCTTGATGGCCGTACACGCGAAGCATATGCTACTGCAGTCACTGTACGGAGCCAATACAATGTCGGCGATGGCAATTCTGATCACTCGTATGTAGGTTGAATACGGTGGGACTGCGGGAGCAATCGAGCTCCTGACGTTCCTCTGCTGCACTCGCGTCATCGACGACGTCACCATTCCAGCCGCAGTGGAGCTCGTAATGGAACTCCCGCAGCCTCCTCCATTCTGCGAGCACAGGTGCCTTGCATATCTTTTTGGGAGCAGCAACCTTTGGGCTGCTACGTGGAAGGACAAACGCTGGCCGCGTTGGTCCCTTTACTGTCTCTCCAGAAGTCTGGAGACCTCCTGTCATCATCCGTTCGGACCAACTTCAGTCCGCACGGTGTCAGATGACCGGCTGTTCGATCTCGCGTTGGCACGCACTGCGGCTATGAGTCTCTCGCCGGCTTTTAGCATAGACCGTGGGTCCATCTGGCCCGCAAATGAGGAATGCTGATCACGCAATTAGCTGGCAGACGCACCTGGATAAAATTTTTGCATGGCCGTCTCTGTTGGTCGCCATCACCGAGCGATCCAGACAACGATGAAGAGCTTCACGTAGTTCGCCTCATTCTCAAAAGTGCAGCACTTGTCAAAATTGTGGGCAAGCCAGCCGATTTCGACTATCATGGCGATGTTGTCATCTGGGGCACTGCTATTCTGACTGCGATTATCAGCCATTTGGCCCGCCGCCTTCACGACCCCGCCGCCATTGCCGATGGGGAGCAGCTGTTAGCAGCTCTGGTCCACGCAGAGGTCAAGGGGCCGGATGGCATACTTCTCATCTGGGACCTCGGCGAGTGGCTTCGCACTGAAGCACCGGAGATTGCGAAAAGAGGTCCATCAGGTGCCATCAAACTTCAGGAGGTTTACGACGCACTCGGAGCCCTATATCCGCTGTGCATGCACAACTGCGAGCTGTGCGCTGCCTGGGATTGCATCGGCTATTCCGGGCCACCAGCAGATATCATATATGTAGGCGGATTTCTTGCGACTAGGAATCGTCCTCATGCGTCCTACACAGTTGATT
Organism: Auricularia cornea; assembly: GCA_030578095.1. Taxonomy (NCBI): domain Eukaryota; kingdom Fungi; phylum Basidiomycota; class Agaricomycetes; order Auriculariales; family Auriculariaceae; genus Auricularia; species Auricularia cornea. The sequence continues at coordinate 6,809,659 of JARLTE010000007.1, forward strand.
GACCCTTTCCTCGACCTCGGAGATTTCTTTGCAAGTGCCGAGGACCCGGCCTCGCAGTCGGGGGTATAGTAAGCGTAGTGTCATCCTAGGTGTTCGATGGGGACTCATACGCGTTAGACATCATGAAACCGCGAAAAAGGTGGTAGTCGACTGCAGTCGATTACATCGAAGGCGGTGTGTTCTATTCGGTTGTAGTATGTTACGTGAGAGTGCCAGCCGAGCCCGAGCCGGGCTCAGCGTTACGACCTGCTGACGGCGGATTACCTTGTTTACTGTACGGTTTCGACCGTAGGTTCAGGCACAAAATTTTTATCTAATCTTTGTAAGCCTCGATAAGAGATCGCGGTCGATTCCACGAATCAAACCTTATTTTTCAGATGTCCGTGTTACGTGTTACTGAACCTACGGTCGAAACCGTACAGTATCTCTGATGCGAGTGCACTGGCAGGGGCCGAATGGCTGGGAGCTCTCTGGGAATGACATGTATCTAACTAGCATTGTCACTCAGAGTCATCTGAGGATTCCGGGGTACTACGAGGCAGAGCTTCCTGCGCAGTGCCGAACTGGTGCCCGCAGCCCAGTGCCCTACAGTGCCGTGCAGGCTGCAAGTATCCGCATTCGCAATATCCGGAACATTTTTGTTCCAAAATTTGCGGTATGTCGCGTCTTTAAGTTGATTTCGCATGGAAAACCCTGTGTCGGACCTGGGGAGACGAGTGGGCGGGCGGGCGGCGGAGCCCGGGGGCGGAACGGAACCTTATCAAAACGGGAACTTCCTGTCAACAGACCGCGGAGCTCGAAAATTTTCACTGCTTCTTCCTCTTTGCTCGCCTCTTGCGCCAAGTTCCCCTGTTGCTCCCATATCCGCGGCCTCAAACTGCGTGCACGCCTTCTCGCTTATGACTCTCTCGACTGCTCCGGCCTGCTCTTTCCCCTGTGTTGCTCGAAGTCAGGCTTACGCTGTTCACTTGTGCTCGTGGCTTGGTTGCTATTCCATTGCGAAACATGTGCTCCGCGAATATCTGCTGTCTCTGTTACCTACGTGCTTTGACTTCTACTGGTTGACTGCTACTGGACGCTGGAATCTTCTGTTGCTTGATACTCTTGGTCGATGCCGCGCGACTCTTACGTTTCACTAACCCGAGGCTTGTCTTGTACGCCTTTCCCTTCCTCACCTCCGGCTATGCTCGTTGTCGGTTGTCGAATCACTGAGGTTACCATGCTCTATTCCTGTCGCTGGCATCACCTAGTCTCGTTCTAATGCTCCGGAGTTGCAATTTTTAGTCAGCCAGTCATGTATATGTAGCTCGTCCCGCGCTAATATACCTCATTCCAACTTATCATTCGCTTCGACCGCTTCCTGCGGGGCCTGAACAACGCACTCCATATCTGAAAGCGGCACTGGTCCGGAGATATTGCCAGGCTTGTTAGCTGGCGGCCATTCGAGATTCCTTCCCAATGACCGACAACACAGGTCAAATGGTTTGGGGGAGCTTGCAACCTGCCTGGCATCGGATGGCATTTCTCATGGCAGCAAGTCGGATGATTACCAATCGGCCGGATCACTGGCTCATGCTGGCGGGCTTCTGGTATCGTAAAGAAACAGTTACATTTGCAGGTAAAAAGCCGCTTTCAATGTAAGCAATTCGACCGATTACATTAGAAGCCGGGGATTGTACGAGACTGTATTGAAGTGTATAACCATACCATACTCTTCGCGATTTCATGATGGACTTACACCTCGTCGAATGGTCCCCAGCGGATTCTGCGCCGTTGACATCGCTGAGGCAGTTTATGAGTCGGAATGGTTTGCAGGCGAAAGACGAGAGTAAGGATTGATTTTGTATGCCATGTGTGGCGCAGACGTCCCGGAATCGAATGTGCGCTGTTGAAGCCATATCAAAGTCTCTCAGGCTCAAAAGATTACGAGAGCGCAACCGCGTTGTCGCCCAGAACTCGCGTGTGCTGAGAAGAGGCATGGATGGCACGCGTCGTATCCATTTACAGAAGCAGGTACAGCAGCTCCATGTCGGTAACGGCTCATTCAGTGGGTCAATGAAGCTGATATTCATAGTCCAGTGCAAACCGTGGGCTCCACTCGACGGCACGCGGGTCCCGGAGGGAGAGGTTCGGCAATGCAAGGAAACTGGTCCTCGTTAAGCAGACTCACGAGCATCGCAAAACTGTCGCGACAGGACGCGCGGCGGGCGGAACGTTGCGCACGGTTGGGATTCCTGCTACGGTTCCGGAAGCGACGCAATGGTGGGATAAATAGGCACCTGATTCATAAGACATGAGTACGAGGTCTTTGAGAGTCTCTTGCTGCACCAGCGGCTTCAGCGGCTTGGCGCGGGTGGTTTTTAGTCCCCCAGCCGTCAGATTTCATGGCTACTCCTGACCGGCGAGCAACGCGCTCCAGTACTAGTGCGACGTCCCTCAGCGCCGCGTTCTCATTTGGGGCCCAAGTCACCGGTTGGTGAGACCCGCAGAGCACGAGAGAGCGGACGTTTGCCTGAAACTCGACCAGATCAACTGGGTCGAGACGATCCATGGCTCGCAGAGATGTGGTCCCGGCGCGGCAGGAACTCGAAAATGCAATAGAGCGCTGCGACGACCGGCTTCGTCAGACTGACAGCACTGTCATACAGCGTTAGACAATGCGTAGAGGCGTCGTAGCGAAATATCCTGGATAGTTGACACGACTGTCAGCTCGCCACGAGCGAAGGCCCGCGCCGTGTTTCATGCTCTAGTTCCAGCGAAATATAAGCCGGATTCTGATCAGATTTTAGGAACCAAATCGCGTCCGTCGTCGCTAGGACCACCACTGCGAGCAAGAGAGATTGCCGCTAGGATGACGACAAGGCTCCTTCGACGGTGCACAGGAGGTAACCACCCGCTTTATAGCCAGCGCTGCGGCAGAGCCCAGAGCTAATCATCGTGCACCAAGATACCGGCGGAACAACTGGCGATGTTGGATACGTGGGGGAACGGTCGGCGGGGAGATGTGCTAGTCAAGGAAGTCGAATGGCCACGGCGCGGGTTAGGTAGCGTATTTGGAAGAGCACAGGAAGCTCATTCAACTCGCGCACCGCGGGCTCGTCGACGCGCGACTGGTGCTCCGAGAAAATATAATGCTCTGACGGGGTCACGTAAAGCGATCACGGGGTGCGATAGTCCCATAAGACGGGCACCAGCAGGTAGCGCACAGAAGGACACAGCGTGGATCTCATCGAGCAGTACCGTGAGACGCTCGTTTGGGCAGCAAGGGGGCGCAGTTGAGACATAGCTTGAGATGCGATTGGAGTCAAATATATCCTGCACGTCCGCGCCGCTCATTTGTGTGCCGGTCTGGACATGGTGAAGGTAAGAGAGCAAGAAACAAAGGATCCGGCCGGCGTCTTCGGGCCGACTCCGCCCGGACACTTTTCTTCTTCGTCTTGAACAGTGTCCGCAATGGAAGGCCACGACCAGCCATCATTTATCCATATCAGCGACGCTCATCCTGGCGCGGCCCGCCTGCTCGAGCTCCTGGGTCTGTTTGCTCTGCAGGTCCGCGTGCTCGTTGCCATCGCCCGGAGAAAGCGTCTGTCTGCACGTCCTGGCCGCGCTCGTTTGGCAATCTCGTGTCTCGAAGACGCACAACGCCGGCGGGGTCTCCGAGGTCTCCGATTTTTCCGCTGCCCGTCGTCATGGAAAAGCTGGCTGAACGACCGACGAGTTACCCGTGCCATCGCGGCTTTGCGCGTCGTTCCCCGTCATCTCGAAGCGCGCATCCTGGAGTTTAACGAGGTGCTCCTGCTGCGCGCTGAGGACCCCGAGGTGCTGTGGCCGCTTGCGCTCCCGAACTTCGCGGGGCTTTAGTCTGTGCTCGTCGGCCTTGCAGACCGGCGGACAAGATCTTGGTCACTCGGCTGGGCCGTCGTCTTCGCTCCACCATGTGCGCGAAGCCGGAGCCGCTCTCTACATTTGCTCGCGATCTGTGCTATTCACCCGCGACGCACCTGGATCTTTTTGCAGCGCCGTTCTCTCCAGAGCACGCCCTGCGCGGGCTTCGTGCGTGTGCCTGGTGCCGATGCCCGTCCGCGCACCTGTCCGCCTGGCCTGCGCTGGTCATTTTTCAGCTCACGCTCGGCGTCCGCGGGACGGTGATAATCCCGTTTTCGTCCCGCGCGTGCGACTGCAGAGCGCCCAGCTCTGTGATGAAGTTGGGCTCTGCGCGTATGAATCTCCGCATCCTTGCGCGCCATGTCAAGGATGATCTTGCCCGGGCGAGGGCTGCCCGTCCTGTAGGTGCCTTTGGCAGACACGCCCGCGACGATACGTGGACGGCACACTATTTGCGGAGGCGTCGGACTCAAGCTGCAGACGCCGGTGCTCCGTAGCTACCGAACAAGCAACCCTCATTTCCTTAAGCGCGCGGGCGTGCTGTGCAGTGCCGTGTAGGAGAGGGTCTCAGCCACGCGCTCGAATATCTGCTTTTGCACGCCCAGTATGCCGGTGTCGCTCGACGCATCGGGCTCGTTCATCTGACTCCGGGTGCGTTATAATGTGCTGATATTCCCGCCGCTCCTGGTAGCATCCTCGACTTCTCCCAGCTCGACTCTTGATCAGCCAGCTTGAGGTTGACGACCTTCGCGTTGCATTTAGTCTCATACCGTGGGGCGGCTCAACGTCCGACGAACTGGCCGCATGGCGCCGACGCTACGCGCGGTATATATCTCCTCCGTCGCTTTGCGTTCGCCATGCGCGCATCCCTACGCCCTTCATGCGCGACGGGACAGCAACGCAGAGCCCACCGTGCAGAGGCTGCTCGCCTTCCCTCATGCCGAACAGCGTTCTTGTCCGACGGTTCAACTTTGCAGCCCCGGACGTCGCTGCCAGTTGAGCCACCCACTGATCGCAGAGCCGTTTTTGTGATACTGTACGCCGGCGGCGCTCTGCGACGCAGGCGGGTTCTCGTGCGGCTGTGTTTGTGCACCGGGCGCACCACCGGCTGCGTCTCTGACATCCTCCGCGCGCGACTGGATGTATGTAATATCTACTAGCGGTTAAGCAGCGACCGCGACGGGGGTGGATACTTCTGCGAGCACATGATAGGGAACACACCGCCGACGCGGGAGGGTCTGCGCGTTGGAGGCCGCGGATGCTGCCTGACGCGCCTGCGTGCGAGTTTAAGTTGTGTACCATGGGGCAACCGTTCACGTGTCCGGCCCTGCGCGACCCGCGTTGAAGAGACCGTTCTCGTCTCCGGTGCGCATCTCCTTTGCGTGGCTCCTCATCGGCCGGTGCTCATCTGAATTGGGAGTCGGTGCTCGGGAAACGCAATTCGCCCGTCATCCCGGTGCTCGTTGTGCACCCGGAGAGCGAAGCAGTCGAGGTGATTTCGAAGATTGATCTCATGGGCTGCAGCTCTGCGCTCGACGCGGTGTGCTTCTCCTTGTCTTTATGTCCGAGCCATACGCGTCCTCTCCGCCCTCAGGAAGCTTGCTGCGCCGCTATCGCAACCATGCTGCACTGTTACCTCCGTAAGAAATGCAGTGAGACGCTCGTCCCGAGCACCTCACCCGTGGCAGTATTGATATGCCGCGGCAGGCGGTCGAGGACCCCGATAGCTTGCGCTGTGTACTAGGCCCATCTATGACTAACCCAATGGACTTGGATATGATTTCCCACAGTCGAGGTGTGTTCTGAAGATGTACATCCAACCCCCCTTTGGGGTCAGTCAACGAGCGCGGAAGCACCTCCTGACTGTCCATGCATCGTGCAGGTTTAACGGACGGATAATCCTTTGTGTCCCCCCAGACGCTATTTCCCCAGCCTGACCACGGGCATCAAGTTAGTGCAGATCCGTACGTTCAACGTTCTGCCAGTCTGCGGCGCCCTTCGAGCTCCATCGTGGCACGTGACCGGCCTCGGACTTGCAGTTGCTGCGCCTGCGAGTCGCCAGGCTATGGGAAACGCTGGTGCATATCCTGAGGCGCTGTACCGACCAAAGAAAAAGCCTGCAATATGTGCAGACCCGACTGACAGAACGGAAAGAGCACGCGGAACCAAAGCGGACCAGCGGGCCGAAGCCGCCGATGCTCCTTTGAGTTTGTCTCCGTCCAGCTCGCTTTGCGCACGTCGGCTGGCTCACCTGCGACTGTTCGTCAGTCATCCGGGAAGCCCGGATGCCTGAAAAGATTCTGCATGCCATCGCGCCCCGCCGCATGCGTCTGAACGTTCTGCGCAGCCTTCGCTCGGACCGATGCCAAGCTACGATGCTTCACATGCGTGTTTGAGCTTCAGCTGCATCTTTCAGCTCGAGCGCGCTCACCTCCCGCGGCGCGGCGGACTAGGCCCTGATATTATGCGCCAAGCTCGTAACCAAACCACTCGGGGGTGATCTCGTTCTCGCGCTTCCGTCGTCGGGCTGTACTGCGGCATGGAAATCGACCCTCTCGCTCGAAACTTGTGCTCGATGCCTCACGTCAGCCTGCTAGAGGTAGACTTTCGCATGTGTTGCGCTGGTGCTCAATTGTCCCGCGGCCCGCACTCGCCATCCGCTTCTGTATCGTTAGGCAGACACCGCGCATTCAGCGTGTCCTGGCTCAGTACGGCTCAGCTCGCAACCCACCTTCCACGCGTGCACGTCGCGGAAATGTAGACACTCAGATCATTACAGCCGTCGCTCATCTGGAAACGGCTGGCGGCACGACGCACTGGCCGGTGCAGGCATCACACGCGCTGCCTCTAGATCGTCGCGCGCACCTTCCGAGGTCTTACTAGAATGTCGTGGCTGCATGTACCGAGCGTGTAAGTGCACGATCTGCGGGCCCTTGAAGTGCCCCTGTGCATTGCTGACCAGTCCGGGGTGCGATGAGCGCTCGTCCTTCTGCGCCTCGCGCGGCTGGAAACGGCACTCGATGGCTTTGTCGGTTCATGTGCCCGCCGCGAGAGTTGCCGTACCTCGAGCGCGGACTCTCGGTGCTAGATCGCCCTGAGCCCCACGCGCTGTTTCTCCGCGCACTGGGCGCCTGCGTCGCTCCTCTCTGCCCCGGACAATCTGTGCATGGTCATCGCAAAGCAGCTGTACTTCTTGCGCCGCCGTCCAGTTGCGCAGCGCCCTCTGTAAGTTGAATATCTCGTTCCCTGCCTTTTGCGCAGCGTACCAGCGTGTGCGGCGCTCTTCTCTTCCCCCGCGAACGGCCAGGTGACTCCTTCGCGTCGCTGATCGTTGTGTGACGCTGAAAGCGGCGCAAAACTTTGCGGGCTCTCGTCCAACGATGCCCGAGCTCTATCCAGGCGCTCTTTGCGGAAACTGTTCTGAACGCTCACGCAATGCCGTGCGCGCTGTGAACTGTTGGTGCGTTGCCTGCAATTGCTTCAGTGTCAAGCGGCTCGACTGAGAGGCCGCAGCGCCAACTCGTCCGTTGCGCGAGCCGCCGCGGAATCGGGCTCCTTGTTATCCCGCCAGCAACGGGGGCAGTTGATCGCGCCGCGGCGCCCCCGCGGTTCGCGCTCTGCAACCATCGTCCCCGTAGACCAGCCTCTGACCTCAGCGCGAGCTCGTCTCGGCGTTAGGAAAGCGCGCCAGCCTTCCTTCGCGCACTGCTTACCAGGTGCGTTCGCAATCGAGTTCTGACCAACTTCCCATGCATTACTCGACATTGCAGCTCTGGATTCGGCTCAATCGACCGCCCTTGACGGGACACGGATCTTGGGCACTGGCTCATCAATCGCGCACCGATCTTCTCACGCGCTATCCATCCGTCGCGCCCGCGATGCAGCGCTTCCGCAATGCGATGACGGACGGCGCGTACCCTGCGTTGCATGGGCCTCGTTGCTAACCTATCTCAGTTTTCATACCCGTTTCTGAGTATCGGTGCGTTCTTCGAGAACGCTGAGACACCTCTTCGGAGGCATACACAGGCTCGTGTCTGGGCGCACGCAATCCAGAGGTCACGTGGCGCGGGATGACCGACAAGACGGTCGACATCGAGTACAAATTTTGTAGTGTACGCTCCGAGTTTAACCAACTGGAGCCTGAAGGTGGTCCTGATCTGCACGCCAGCCGGTGCGAGAGCGCAGATCGGACACGTGAGAGGTGGGAGATTGATAGTCGGTGCAGGGAAGTTCAGCCGGTGCACGTTCAGCTGGTACAGGTTGGAAAAGGCGCGCACGAGTTGCTCTGCAAACGTCTCAAGCCAATATCCCGGCGCGCATTCAGCTCTGAAAGGAATACAAAAAGCCGCAGAGCCTGTTTGGTTCTCGAGGTCTCGTGAGCTTGTATCGACACGATGACAACTCACTCCAAGGGGGTGGTCTCCGGCATGTGTTTGAGAGCCAGAGTAGGATAGAGTAGTATTACAATCTCACCCATTGGATTCGAAGGTAAACGCGACGCGCTGCAACTGACAAGCATGCCGGAGGCGCTCTAAATCGGCGTCGCCAGAGTCCGCGGCGCACCGCAGAACTAGGGTCCGCAGCATGCGCATACGTTGGACGTGGCGGAGCATAATCGGGACAGAATTATCGGCGAAGCGAACGTTGGTCGAGACGACGAGCGTGGATACGCGCAGCCTAGGTGTGAGCAGGGCGCTGTCTAGCCAGTCATACGCGTCCGGGGCGATGCGGATGGTGATCAGCTCTAGGGCGCGCACGGTCGGGCAAGCCGCGAGGATACGCGGCGCGAACTCTGAGGGTAGATTTGTGGAGCGGTTGACGAGCACCAGATGCCGCAGCCTGCCCATGCTCACGCTCTCGAGTGCGTTAAGGAGCGACTCGCGCGCCGTGGGGCTGTCGTGGTCGGCCAGTATGATGCGTAGCTCCCTGAGGCTATCTTGGGAACCTATAAACGGCAGCCCAGCGTGGGTGAAGAGGACTGGGACCTCGTAGCGCTGCAGCGCGAGACGACTGATGTGCGGGCATGTGGCGGCCGGATCAGCCTCTACAGACGGAAGGTCACGTCTGGGAGAGTGCGCGAGCATAAGATCTTGCAGCATCGGCATGTGTGCGACGAGGCTGTCGACGACTAGCATGAAGTCCGCACTGCTAAGATCGTGGAGCGTGACCGACCGAAATCTGAAAGTCTGGATACCGGAAAGAGCAAGAGCGCCGGTGGGGCTAGTGAGCAGCGGGAATTTCATAGCCGCGGCCATGATGTTGAGCCTACGCAGGTTGGGGCATACTGCGACGAGTTGCTCGCCGCCGGCCGATGGCCGGGTCTTGCTAAAGACGACCCGAAGCCAGCGGACCTGGGCCGCAAACGAGGGCGGACAGGAGAGAACGCAGGTTGCGCTTTCATCCGTGCTGTCCACGCGCGAAACGGGCGGTTCGTCCGTCGGCCACATCAAGTCCGGGTCAGAGAGCGTCCGGGCGGAGCCTGAAGACTGGCCCGGATGCATTATCTCTTGTCTTGCTGCCATGACACGCCGGCGAACGAAGCACGGGTCACTTCTATTACGCTGCGCTGTACCGTCTTGAAGCAGACCGCTTATTTTTCCACGGCATTGGCGCCTGTTCCTGATGTAACTGGTCTGCCGATGGGGTTCCAACTGCCCTTGCGTGCTTGTTGCGTGCTTAAGCTGTACTCCGCCTTTAGCCCTTCGTTGACGCCCTCCTGGAGCACCTTTGTGTCATTGTGCTTGCACTCACCCACCACGTGCCAGCGTTCTACTTCTGCAACGCCGTTGAAGTCCTGATTCCCTGTCTAGAGGCGGCTGGCCTCACGGGTTTCTCTGCCTGGTGAGGTCCGTATGTCTCACGCGGTCCAGCTAACTGGGATTTTTTTTTTACGTTCCCCATCGGAGGGCGGTTGTAGGTCATTGGGTGGCCCGCGGACACGTAGCCCGCACCGACGAGCCCGCAGTGCGTGGACTCTTCTGCTGGCGCCTGGCGCGCCTGGCGCGACTCCGACGGTTTTGCAAATTCAGGCAGTACTCGCACGGCCTTCTGTTTAATGGCGCGCGGTCGCCCAGCTTTTGACGGGCTGTGCTTCGCCTCGCCCTTCTGTCCGTGAGCTATGCTATCGTCGGTGCCGAACTGGCCGCGCTGCCGCTCGCGCGTTGCTCTGCCGCGATGCGTATCTACAGCACACACACCGCGGTTTGGGCATGGCGCGGTTGACGTCTGCAAACCCGATGCGGTCTTCCAATTCTCGCTTGCTATTGCTCAATGCTATGCTGCCAGTGTCTTCGCATCCCTGCCTCGTGCGGTCTGTCTGCCGGAGCGTATTTGCGCATATCGCTGCTCAGGTATGGATGCCATCTGACACGACCCGGGGTGTTTTTCCCCGTCCTTGCGTCCGCGGCGTGCTCTCCGCCCGCGTGAATGGCGATTGCGGGTTCATCACGACACGTCTGCACTTCTCCCCCGGGTAGTTCTGCCTCACGTGCTCCTAGAGAACACCTTTCGCGGTGCTTATATCGCGGTCAGCATGGATGCTACCGCACCGTAGTCCTGTCCGTGATGTGATTCGTGCGCTGTGCCGGATGGTCAGCGTGCCGGTGTCTCACCGGAGAACTGCAAATAGCGCTCTTCGGTACATCCCCTCATCTTCTCCATATGCGTCGACACTACGCTCAACGTGCTGCGGACTCGGCTCGTTCAATCAGACAATATTTAGATAACCATTCCCTGGGCTGCGGCACGCTTTCCGCGTGCGCAGACTCATTCCGGGCCCGCTGGGGGTTCGTGTAACGAGTGAGCATGCGCCTCATCCCACACGTCGTTCGCAGTGCCTCTGGCCGAGTATCACTCACGAATCTTTGACGCCGGCCGGCGCTGACGATGTAAAGCTCCGTCGCGCGCTGCTATTACTCTAGACCTCGGACCCGAGGGTTGCGATCAGGATGCAAAATCCAAAGAAGCAGGAAATGGCGCACGAGAGGTAAGCGGCGAAGATGTTCTAGAGCGCACAGCGCAGAGAGTGCGCGCAGGACAGTCCCTTCGGGAAGGCGAGTTGGAACTGTCCTACCCAGGGCACAAGTAGGAAAGCCACACTGCGCCGATGTGCACCGGACGATTAGTATATTCGCGCCCGCAAGCAGTCGCTGTCGACACAGAGAAACGCCCGCATCGCGGGCGTGCGAGCGCATCCAAGGGTCTGCACGATGAATGACCGGGCTGCGGTCATGCATGCGCATTCCTACTCCGTGAGCGGTTAAATAGACACTGGGGAAGGAGCTCTGCAAGCGACAAGCGCCGAGCTCCGGAGTGAGGCCGCAGATTCGCTGTAACGAGGTAAGGTCACGGTGAGAGAAAGGCGGTGTAAGCTCGAGAAAGAAATCATGCCGAAAACCACTGCCGTGGCCGAGTGGAGCATGGTCAGGGTCATCCTATGGGAGGTAGAAAGCACAGCGTACATTACACAGTCTCATCGGCACGCCAAACTAACAGTCGGTTCGGACAAATTGTCGAGAAAATCGTGCCAGGTAGGAGATGTACATGCGCTCGATAACGCTCGCGGTGGACCGAACGGTGATGCTCTCCAGAAGGTCCGCATCGTAGACGAGCAGGGAGCGGAAGTTGCGCCTCAACGGACCAAGCACGCCGTTGATGTAATCCTCGTGAGCCTCTACATCTTCTTCCGACCCTCCGATCTCCAGCGTAAAGTACTGCAAGTCCGGCGCACGCAGAAAGTAGAATTCAGACGCGTTGACGGGTAGCGAATCGTCGATGACGCCGGTGAGGCTGAGCTCCAGCGAGACGAGGTGCGGCGCGTAGAATCGCGCGCTGAAGAACTCGGAGATGTGCTCGATGCACAGAGAGAGATGCGCAACGCGGTCTGAGATGAGCTCAAGCAAGTGCGCCAGTCGGCCGGGCTCCCAGAACGCGGTGCACATGGCAATCTCCCAGCGCCTACTGCCGTCCTCGGTAGCGAGTGTGATATCTGGAAATCGAGGCGATACGCGCAGGCTGATCGGCCCATCGCACTGCGCGAGGAACTGCGGGAGAGGATAATGGAGAGACCGCGCGCCGACGAGGGAGAGATTCGGGATGCTGTGCTCGTGCCAGGTAACGAGCGGTACGAAATCGACGCCGTCCTGCTCTCCGTTCCGGTCCGGTTCGCCGTGTAGCGTGATGTGCCTGAGCGTGCGCGGGAAGGGCGGGAGTGGCAGCCGTGAATCGTCGCGAACTCCGAGGAACTCGGCAGTGACGAGGCTGGGACAGCAGCGGAACAAGTCCTCGGAGGCATCGTAGTCCGGAAGCGTGCACACAAGCTCCTGTAGCGCGAGATAAGGCTCACACGGGGACGAGAATATGAGCACGGGGCCGACAAGGCGGCGCAGGTTCGGTAGGCGCAGACCGTCATAGTTGGCTTGGATGACAACGAGATCGTGGATGCTGGGCGAACCCGCAAAGTCCTCGTGGTCGCGGCAGATGAAAGACCTCAATCGCGGAAGCGACTCACCCGATACATGTAGTTGACAGAACACGTAGGTCGGGCCATCGTACTCGCGCAGTCTATGCGTGTCGTGCCCCATGGCGGAGGCGATGGAGGATTCATAGTCATGGTATGCGCCAAAGCATGAGTGCGGAATGAGAAGACAGAAAGGTAAGGGAGTCGAGCGGAGAAGCATGGTCTTCAACATCTCGTAGGTCCGGAGTTGGTCCTGTTCCGTGACAAAGGTCGTGCAAATGAAATCGGTCCACAGACCGCGCTCGGAAAGAGCGATGTCCCTCCACGCGCACGAGATATGACTCGCGCGGATGCGGGTCGGAAGGTCCGCAAAGTACAGGCAGTATGTGACCAGCTCAACCGGTAGCTGCAGCATCAGGCTGTGGCGCAAGCTGACAGCGTGGCCGATAGGCCTACATTTAGTCCGCGCGCATGATCAGTGATAATTAATCATTCAACGCACTTGATTTAGGGCCTGGCAGGTCTGTGGACGGCCCAGAAGCAGAACAGTATGAGGTCGAGAGCAAGGCAGGGCTGTGTTTGTCCGTGCTTGTCACTCAGTCCGCGCCGGAGGCTGATTAAGCACGGCGCTTCGAGGCTAAGGTTTCGGCTCTCGGCACTCCCCAAACTATTCACGCTACGTTGTATGTCCACGACTGCGGCAACTTACTCGTCTCTCCCGGACGAGGTGGCGCGAGTCAACATGCGCCTGCTGCGGCGCCACTGCGCGCCAGACGTAGCATGAGAGTAGCTGCCCCTTGGACGCTGGAGTCGACAGTGAGCATGCTCCGTATGTTCTTATTCGGGTTTGTGAACGAATGCAATGCGTCCGAGCGACAAGAATGCCGTAGGCGCTCCAAGCCGGCGTCGGGAGAATCACTGGCGCATCGTAGTACCAGCTTTCGTAGCATTCGCATGCGCGGAACGTGGTCAATCAGAGTCTGAATGTCGTCGGAAGAGAGCAAGTTGGTGGATACGAAGAGCGTGAGCGCCTGTGGATCCAGCGAGCGGCGGAAAATCCATCGCCGCAGCCAGAATATCCAACCGACGGAGATTGGGACAGGACGTCCAGGAGATATAGTGAGTACCTGCCTCTCTGAAAGGCCGTGTTTCTTACCTCCTTCACCCAGTTTTCAGACCCGTTTCTCGATCTCGGCGACTTCTTTGCAAATGCTGAACATCCAGTCTGGCGCGAGTAAGCATACAGTCTCCTTGCTTCCTAATGCCCACCCATCAAATTATCACGGCAGCGCAAATCCCCCGCGCCAATGGTCGAGACGGCAACAATGAAATCCCGCAGCGCGGGAGGAGAGTACCTACAGCCGATTTGTGCCTTCCAGAGTCTGCACAATGACGGCATTCCGTTGACGGCAAAACAGAGGCTGCGCGAGCGACGAGTGCCCGAGTCCGACCGAGGCGTCAAATGCCTTGTAACGAGCCGTGGGAACAATGAGACGCAGGTGATGTAGACTCGAGACCGGAAACGCGCGAGAGACCACCGTGGCCCCTGATTCGAGAATGGGGCATGGTCAGGGTCATATTAAGTACGAGCGATGGGAAGCACAGAGCGGTACACTACAGTCTCATCGGCGAGCCGGCCTAGCCGTTGGTCGCGACGAACCGTCGAGCGAAGCTTGCAAAGCCGGAGAGGTCCAGGTCTTTGACTACGGGAGCCGTAGCCCGGACGGTGATGCTCTCGAGCAGGTTCGCATCGTAGACGAGCAGCGAGCGGAAGTTGCGCCTGAGCGATCCAAGCACACCATTGATATAGTCCTCGTGCGCCTCGACGTCGTCGTCCGACCCGCCGATCTCGAGCGTGAAATGCTGCAGACCCGGCGCGCGGAGGTAATAGAATTCAGACGCGTTGTAGGGGAGCGAGTCGTCGATGACACCGGTGAGGCTCAGCTCCAGCGAGACCAGATGCGGCGCGTCGAATCGCGCGTTGAAGAACTCGCCGATATGCTCAATGCAGATCGACATATGCGCAAGGCGATCGGCGACGAGCTCTACCATGTGCGCAAGCCCGTTGGGCTCCCAGAACGCGGCACACGTGCCGATCTCCCAGTGCCGGCTGCCATCCTCGGTAGCGAGCGTGACGTCTGGCGACCGAGGCGAGATGCGCAGGCTAACGGGCTCATCTCCCCGCGCGAGGAACTGGGCAAATGGATCGTCAATAGATCGCGCGCCGAGGAGTGTGAGTTTCGGGATGTCGTGCCCCTGCCACGCGACGATCGGCGCAAATTCGACGCCGAGCTGCTCTTCGTCGTCGTCCCCGTACGGCTGTCCATGCAGCGTGATATGCCGCAGCGTGCGCGGGAATGGTGGAAGAGGCAGCCGTACAGCGTCATGAACGCCGAGAAACTCGGCCGTAACGAGGTTGGGGCAGCAGCGGAACAGATGGTCGGAGGTGTCGGATACAGGCAGCGTGCAGATGAGCTCTCGAAGAGCGGTATATGGCGGAGACGAAACCGAGAACTCGAACGCGGGGCCGACGAGGCGGCGCAGATTCGGGAGGCGCAGGCCGTCGAAATCGGGCAGGATCAGGATGATGGTGTAGACATTGAGGGGATCATCATAGTCACGGCAGACGAACGACGTCAACACCGGAAGCGGCTTCCCTGACGCAGCTAGGCAGCAGAACACATACGTTGGGCCGTCGTACTCCTGCAGTCTATAGGCCTCTTGCCCAACAGCAGCGGCGATGGCGGACTCGTAGTCGTCGTGATCACCAAAGTGCGAGTGCGGAATGCGAACACAAAAAGGTAACGGACTCGAGCGTTCAAGCATGGTCTTCAGCATATCGTAGGTCCTGAGTTGATCCTCTTCGCTGGCGAAGGTGATGCACTCGAAATCGGCCCAGAGACCGCGCTCGGAGAGAGCGACGGTCCTCCATGCGCGGGAGAGATGGCTGGCACGAATTCGGGTCGGCAAGTCTGCAAAGTAGAGACAGGATGTTGCCAGCTCGAATGGGAGAGGTAGCATCGGCGATAGTGGATTTCGATGGCTCACACGGTCTGAACGGAATGAGCAACGAAGATGGTGAGTAGCGAGCACAAAAAAGGAGCATATGTAAGCTAACTGACCGTGTTTTCGGGGAGGCTCGATTCGAAACCCCTCGAGGAGAACGAGGAGAGCGGTGCGGCGACCTGTGGCGCTAGCCGACCGCGCGGGCGTGCTTTTAGCCCGCGCACATAAAACCATAACAAGCGACGTACCTGGTTTCCGGGCGGCAGCAGTCAGCAGACTGCACGTCCGGGGGTCGAAGGCAACCTTGAACTTTGTTTGTCCCTGCTTGGCGGCTCGGTCTGCCATCGAGGCTGACTAAGCGTCGGCACCGCTGATCCTTGTGTTCCCGTGCATACAGGATCTTACAGTACTCTTCAAGCTTAGCGCACAGAGGGAATGTTGACTCGGGAAACGGAGACCTGTTTTCCCATAAGTTTTAATTGGGGTGAGAACGCTCGATAATCTCAACGTCGTGCATCTGCGCATCCATTGTTCTCTCGGATCAGTTGTTCCGAATATTCGGAGTCCGCTGCAGTCCCTGTCTCACGCCATGACTCGGACTTTGCCTGCGGCTCAGCAGCGCGCTTTGCGCGATCATCTCCTGAGCTTTCTTCACGAGATGACGCTGGATGTGACCGAGTACGTCCTCCCATGCGCCTTCCCTGCATTCCCACTCATCCAATCCGGCATCAGCCCGGTCGTCGTCGACGGACTGACGCGCGCTGTAGTCGATACTGCCAACGAGACATGTTCGGCCTTCGCTGTGGCCTGGAAGGAGGGCTTCATTATCCCGCGTCTGCCTCCTGAGCTCTTTGCGCTCTGCCTGCGCCTTCTGCCGTTCCGCGATTTGATCTCTGCCACCCATGTTTGCTGTGCATGGCGCAACCGAGCGCTCTCCGATCCTTTGCTCTGGAACTCGTGCACTATTCGTTGCTCTTCCCCGCCAGCCCACGTCACGCTGCTCTCCGTTCAGCTGCAGCGCTCTAGGCAGCTACCCTTCCACCTCACGATCGTACCGGACATCTTACCTGGAGGCTCTATCTCGCGATTTGGGTACCACGAGCCTATTATCCCCCTTATCAAGGAAATTAGTGCTCGCCTTGCTTCGTATCGCGGCCCTTCGGCCGTCTTCATTGGTCTTGAGGGTGACGGCATTATCTTTCCAGTCTTGGAATCATTCGAAGACTTCCCCTTTATAGACGGCAACCAGTCCCAAGTACCCTCTCTTCTATCGACTGCAAAACTTCCGTCTCTTTCGCTGCTGCGTCTCAACCAGATTACCTCTCTGGAGCACTGTTCGCCATTCCGCACCGTGCAGCACCTCTCGCTGGCTTTTTGTCTGGACGGTGCCACCACACAGGATCTTTACAAGCATTTCCCCAACTTGGTTTCACTGAACCTTAACAATTTGTCCCCCTCCTCCGTCTTGCCCATGGGGCCTCTTCCTCCGTCTCTCGCGAGTGTATCATTACGGGCCGCGACATCGTCAAATGCAGCTGTTGACTATACAGTGCCTTTGACATCGTGGAACGGTCTCAGCGTGCCCTTTATGCACGTCATCGGCGCTGTCTCGCCGCTCCCGGTCATGGCGCTATTTGACGCTATGCACCAATCACGCGCATGGGCGCTCCATCTCGGGCGCGAGATTAGACTGTTTATTGCTCCAAACGTCGAGGCCGTGGCGGTCATTCGACTGCACCCAAAGAACTGGGACCGAGGGTGGCTCTCCCAGATGGCCCCGTACACGCCTCACATTCGCCACATCGAGCTGCGTCCAACGCGCATTCGGAGTTTCATACAAAGTCGCCTGGAGCTGCCCGCCCTCGAGACCATCAGGTTCCAAATGCAGGGTACTATTCCGCGCGAGCTTTTTGACATGGACACTCAGCGCGGTCAGGGCCCAATCCGCGCGCCCAAGCTGCGGGAACTCATCGTTCGGGTCATGCCTCGCGTGCTCTGGTCTACGGCGCCAGAATCCCTGCGCTGGGTGACCCAATGTCTGCCCGACCTGTTGCGCTCGTGGGTTATCTACGATGCGGGGAAACTAGAGCGCATGAGCATGGTACTGCCACGCGCGTGGCAAGAGGAAGACACGTCCCCTCCGTCGCGGGAAGACGTTGTGCGACTTTCCGAGCTTGCTGAAACCTTTTCCGTCTCCTACAATGACACCGATCTCTGATATCGACGAGCACGCTGTTTAGCATACTGTATGTACGTATAACCATTTCTACAATGACCGCTTGTAACGCGGTTTCGAGGTCCTCAGGCCACCCGCCGAAGGCCCGTGCAAATACGTCAGATCGGCATCTGTATCCGTGCAGCCACGGACCGGGTTTGTTCTCCGCCAGCTCCTTCAAGTTCTCCTGAGTGCGTCGTTCCCATCCCTTCGCGCTGCGGCGTCAATGGCCGCAGAACTCGACGCTGTCCTGCGCGGCGCAGTGCGCTCCTACTTCGAGTCCACGGCGGGGTCTAGTACGCCTAGCGCTGAATCCAACGGTTTCTGGTGGACGCACATACTCAGACTGTTATCTCAACTCATTATGCAGCCTGGCCGAAGTCAAGAACCACGCACTTCAGCTCGTGGCGCAGGAGCTATCCGCCTGCCTCCACGGGATCAATGCCGCGAATCGTCCGAGCGGTCTTCCGACCAAGCTGCTGGCAGAGGTGTTCTGTCATCTCAGCGTCCAGGACCGATTCTCCGCGTCAGAGGTCGGTAGACAATGGCGCCGCGCAGCGATACAATCTGCCCGCATCTGGACGGACCTCCGCGAGTTCGGCATGGTGTCCCCACTGCTGGGTGTCGCGCTCGCTGTCAGTTCATCTGGGGCTCGTCCTGGACCTCCCACGCAACCTGTCCACTCGGCTTGCTTCTGGGGCGCTCGAAACAGTTCTCTCACACGTCACTGCGCACTCGCACCATCTCGCCTTTGCTGAGGGTCACGCTGCTGTCCGCACGCACGACTCTCCGGATTCTCCTTGATACTCTCACTACCCCAGAACGTTTGACAGAGCTGTCTGCGCCTCAGCATGTTGGAGATGGGATATACGCAGGTCGCAATATCTGGGAGACCGCGCAGACTACTCCAACGCGGGTGGTTGCCCTGCGCGTGCACAGCACCACTCTGCTCGGCGGTCAGAACGACGCGGGCGTGGCGAAGCTGCTCCGAGAAGTCAATGGATACAGCCCCACCACGGACCTCCTCGCGCACGCCTGCGTACCTTCGTCATAGACAGCGTCTGCTGCCTCGAGGAGGACTGTACGGAGCTCGCGTTTCCAGTCTTGCAGTATCTCCATGTCGTCCTTTGTGCCGACTCGGAGGGTCCCCCAGTGAGCGCGCACGGGCTATTGCCGCTCTAGATGCGCGCTCCGGAGCTACAGACCCTGCGCGTTGAGGTTCCCGAAGAAGCCACGGAACAACTTGCATGAGGGCTTGCTGCATTCGTAGCGCGCGGCGCCTTCCGCGCATCCGTATTTCTCGAGATAGTATACAGGGGGAAAAGGATAAAATGCAAATCCCAGAAGCATTCGTGCGGCGTCCTCTTTCCCATTCTCTCGCCGCGCTCGCTGCGGATCCCGTCAACGTCTTGGTGCGCTGGGACGACTGTATTACGGCGGTGCTTTCACAGATGCAAGACCTTTGACACGTCCCTGGTCAAGATTTACTCGAATCACCTGAACTCGATGTCTTTAGGACATTTCCCCTACATCCTGCAGTGTCGCCGAACCTGTCTCTCTGTTCTTTTACTAGTTTCATAACCAACCGATGAACTCTGAAGCTAATTTGGGAGGGCTGGTGCGATTGAGCTGAAAGTTGATCTAACAGATCGGGAACCACGCGCCAGGGCGTATCAAACTCCGCGCTACTCTCTTTGTCATCGCCCATCATGCTGGCCTCCGATCGCAACGCCCTGCAGGATCTGGTCCTTGCAATTTGTGCCAAGGGCGACTGGTACGAGCTCAGGTGCGCCTAACATGCGGGGCGCCGGCTACAAATTTAAGCAGGTTCGTTGCTAGCACGTGCGACGCCCAGGCCGTCGCGGACGACATTGTTCATACAGCGCGGACGATCTTGGCCGACGCCTGCCACCGTCGAAACCAGTTTAAGTCTAGCTGTCCTTTGCCACCAGAGCTTCTGGCCAGCTGCTTTGCCTTTCTGCCATTGGACGGTCGCGTACTTGCCTCGCACGTTTCCCGGACATGGCGCGCCATAGCACTCGAGTCTCCGTCTATTTGGAATGACATTACCTGCGCTTCAGGACAAGATGGGCCGGCCCTCGTGCGCATGGCGCTTTCGCGCTCCGGCAGCGTGCCAATTCAACTGGAGTATCACGGATGGGTAGATGGCGACGTAGCCGACCTCGTACAACTGCACCTGCATCGCATCACTTCACTCAAGCTGTATAGCTATACGAGTCTCTCGTTTCTCAACCACCCCGCGCCGCTCCTCCACACTCTAGTTCTTCTTGACGATGCCCCACTCTCAGAAGAGTTTCTTGCACGCACTCCTGGACGATTGGCGACCCTTCATGCGGATCTACTCTCTCTTCCTGTTTCATGCCCTGCACTATCGACGCTGACGGTGCTCAGTGTATCTGCGACACACGACACAGCCTTGCATGGCATTTTTACGATGTGTCCCCGTCTGGAGAGCCTTTCGCTCTGGTACCTAACGCGGGACAACGTCTCAGCGCCGGGACGCTGTCCGCCATCGCTCTCAGAGATCTCGCTCACGACAACCCATCGCGACTGCGACCTTATTGCGGTGTACGATGCCTACAAGGATTCCAAGACGCTCAACGGCGTCAAGCTTCACTGCAATATCGTCGGTCGGGCTGATGACTTCGGGAATGCATTGTACGGCGCCGTCGATCTCGGTGTCAAGCTGCCCGGCGGTGGCCTTATCTCCATCACCGCGCTCTTCGCGGGCGGGCGCCGGCTTACCATCGCCTGGCCACTCGACGACGATTACACCGTCGCGGAGGGGCGCGCGTACCCGCCCTTTTTCGCGCAAGCGGCACCGTGCTTCGACAAGCTGCGTTCAGTCCACCTTCCGCTCGTCGTGCTCCCGTTTCTCATCCTCGACGCCCCGTCCCTGCCCGCGCTTGAGGAGCTGCGCGTTGATGTTACCCCCGGCAGGGACCACCTCGGCCAGCCGCGAGAGCTCGAGTGGACCGAGCTGGCCAACCTGCGACGCTTCGTGGCCACCAGATCCGACTTCCGAGTCGCATTGAATGTCTCTCATCCCCGAGGACCGAGTGCAGAGAGCGCGCGCTCACTGCTGGCGTGCCTCGCTGGCTGCGCCACGCACCTCGCTTTCACTGTGACAGGATTTCCGGCGGACGCTATCCCTGACGACAACCCGCGCGAGTTAAACATCACGTTCGTAGCATGATTAGGCATTGGTAATGAGCAGAGCCGTTACACCGGACTGCATTCACCTAGCGCAGCGCATTCCGGGTCAGCGTCTGCACCCTCAACGTAGCTGACGGCGAGAGGCGCCAACTGCACACACTGCAACGCCGCGAGAGTCTCCTGCGGGCCACAAACAGTGAGGGTGCCGAGGATCGGCGAATCGTACCGCAGCATCTCGCGCATCCGGTCGCGCAAAAGCCTGAGGGTGCGCGCAGAGCAACTGTCCTCATCCGTCGCATCCATCTGGGGGATCCTCAGGCGCACATGGCGCAGCCGCGGCGCGACGATGCAGAAGGATGGTCCGGGCGCAGGTGGCTCCGTGTATTCGTCCAGCACGAACTCGAAGTCGTTAAGATGAGGCGCGTGCAGATGCGCGGCGAAGAGCGTGTCGAGGTGGCTGACATGGACGCTCAGCGACGTCAGACGTGTCCCTCGTAAGGCGTGGAGCTGGCTGTTGTCTGGCCAGGGGACCGGGCTGACGACGTAGAGGCACGGCGCAGGGCCCGTCTGCCTCAGACGTATTGCATCCCACACCATCTCGATCTCGATTTCGCCCTCCGACTGGCAGGACGCCAAGAAGAGACTGAGTGGATGGGAAAGCGTGTAACTGCCGTGCAGCTCCAGATGCCGAATGGGGAAGCCCTCCCACGGCGCGAGCACCCCGTTGTAATGCATTGCGCTGTTCTCGGCAGAATAGAGAACGATGGATTCGAGGGTACGCGGTAGCGGTCCCCGGGGGAGACGCGTGACAGATGTGACCGCTCGGATCTCCAGAGTAGCAAGATTCTGGAAGCATCGGAACAGTGGCTCAAGGTTTTCCGGCCCGGGAGACGCGAATCTGTTATGTACCGGAGTCGAGTAGATCTTGAGGTGCCTGAGCGCGGGCAGTGGTGCGCAGGCGGAGGGGATATACAGAGCAACACCCTCGAGCTCGATCCGAGTGAGATGTGGGGCGCCGCTGCTGTCCCAGGAGACCGGAAGGTGGAATACAGGGAGGGCGCCAGTCCACGAGAACAGCTTCAAATCGCGCAGGCAGGGCATGGTCGCTCCATCGGGGTCGATGCGCCTATAGATCTCCAGGGAACCCTCGTAGCTCTGAATGCGCGAGAGCTCCGGGCGAACAACGTCTGCCAAGCGCTCCTCAAGGAGATAGAAGCCCCGATCCAACATCGGTACCCGAAGGTTGAAGGGAGCAGAACACGAGCGGTCCAGCATGGTCGACAGCTGCGCGACCAGCTTTCGCGTTGTGTCGTCCTCGGGCTGGTCTGGTTCCGTGCGACTGAACGCTGCCCAAAGCACGGGGTCTCCCAGGGCTGCAGACCGCCATGTGCGAGAGACATGGCTCGCACTGACTCGATCATAGAACGGCAGGATGCGGAAACACATCGTCAAGATTTCAGCCGGCAGACGCCCAACCGCCTGGCTGGCCCATTGGGTATTCCACTCCCCTGCAAAATCGGAGCAAGCTTCATGTACCGCGGAGCATATGGCATCGAGGAGCTCGCCAACACGTGTCGACCTGGGCCATTGAGTTTAGACTGGCTACGGGCTAGCATTTGACGCACGATGTCATCTGAATTGCACCCTCGTTAAGCAGAACTGTGATATAATCATATACCGCGGCACGAGTGTTTCCTAGTTCCATGACGCGCTCGGTATCCAGTGATCAGTTACGGACGAGTCGTGGGAAAGAAAGAGGCTGAAACTCCGCTTCTGGCCGCCACATCAATACGTCCGCACACATGAGATTCCCAACACATCGACCGCACGGTACACAAAAATGAACCAGCCTCTGACTACAGCGGGCTGCATCGATTTCATCATATCCGAGACACGCGGTTCCATCTCCCATCCCATGCAGACATATACGTAGCTTTGGCGCCTTCACGCGTACTGATCGGTCCGCTCGACGTATGCGGTCGCAAGGTGAGCGAGCTCCGCACAGGGAAGAGCCGCCAGAACCTTGCGCGGCCCGCACACCGTGACGCTGTCGAGCGGCGCAGTGTCGTACTTGATGAGGTCGCGCAGGTGGTCGCGCAGCACGACGAGCGCGTGCGCGCACGGGCCTTCCGCGCTCACCCGTTCAAAAAACATGTCAGGCATCTTGACGCGAACGTGGCGGAGGCGCGGCGCAACGAGGTGGAAGCCCGCATCGGGGAGGGTATCGGGGAAAGGCACGGCCTCGTACTGATCGAGCTGGAACTCGAACGTGTGCAGCTTCGGCAGGTACAGCCGCGCGCAGAAGACCTCGCCGATGTGCTCGATGTTGAGCTTGAGCGAGATAAGACGTTCGGCGTGCGCGCCGCGCAGGAGCTGCAACTGGTTGCTGTTGTGCCAATAGAATGGGTATACTGTGTAACTGCACGGGACTGCGCCCGAGGGCGTGAGCGTCCTGAAGTAGATCATCGCGCGGAGCATCTCGATCTCAATTGGGCCAGCGCAGGACGACAGGAAGTGGCCGAGAGGATGCGCCAGCGAGCGACTGCCGTAGAGTTCCAGCTGGCGGATGGGATGCCCGGTCCAGGGCACCAGCAACAGCTCGTAGTTCACACGACTGCCATCTGCTGCGTAGAGGGAGACGCGCTCGATGGTCGTAGGCACGGGCCCGGCGGGGAAACACGTGGTGTCTGTGACTCCGCGAACTTCGAGGACAACCAGGTTCGGGCAGCAGTCAAAAAGATATGCCAACGTCTCTTGATGTCCATGCGCGAAGTCGTCTATACTGGGAGGGCAGTAAAAGGTGAGATGAGTCAGCGCCTTCAATGGCGCACAGTCCGATGGGATGGACAAGGACGGTCCGTCAAGGTCAAGCTGCCTGAGGTTTGGGGCGCCAGTGCTTCCCCAGGTGGAAGGAAGAGAGAAAACGGAATCATAAGAGCCGGGTTTAGTAATGAGCTTCATGGCCCGCAGATGCGGCATGGCCGCTCCGTCCGGGTTGAGGCGCTTGTAGATCTCGAACGAACCCTCGAAGAACTGGATGCGGGCGAACTCGGGACCGGCGACATTACAAATGCGCTCCTCGAGAAGGAAGAGGCCGCGATTGGACTTGGGCACTCTGAGCGAAAAAGGAGCTGGACGCGAGCGCTCCAGCATGACCGAGAGCTGCGCGATCATCTTGCGCGTCTTCTGATCCTCGACATCGTCAGGTTCCGTTCGGCTGAAAGTCGTCCAGAGCAAAGGGTCGGCCAATGCTGCCGCGCGCCAGTTGCGAGAAACATGGCTCACGCTGACTCGGTCGTGAAATCGCAGTCTACGGAAGCAGGCTGACAGGATTTCGGCAGGTAGGCGCTCGAGCTTTGCACCGGGGCGCTCGTTGTTCCACGTTTTCGCGAAGTCAGAGCAAGCATCCTGGACGGCGGATTGCACCAGTTCAAGAAGGCCGCCGACGCGAACGCAACTGATCCATAGCTTCAGTGTCGATCATCAAAAGCCTCGAAGGAAAACGTACGATGGGTCCGATTGTACACTGGCTGTGAGCAGACGTTGAACATAAGTGTAGACCGCCGCACGGGTGTCTAGGTCCATCGCAATGTCAGTCGGAATCCGGCTTCCGCGATCGAGGCGGGAAGTGAAGAAGGGAAAAATCTATTTGTTTGTGACAGCTTGGCCAAGCGCTGGTCACGGAACCCGTTCCGAATGTTCTGGCTCCGCCAAATGATCGTTCGACTGCGACCAACATCTCGATCCCGAACAGCCAGGCCCCCTCACGTATATTTCCGAGAGTTTTCACTGTGCAGATGTCCCAGATGGCCGACTGTATTCGTTCCACCCGCCGATGTGCTTCCGCGGGCATTCGACTGCCAATCAGGATGTTTTGGTCTATCTGCCTGTCTTTTCTCGATGAATCACACTGTCTGTCTGTGCGCTACGCCTGTCGGTCACATCTTTCAGTATTCCCTGGTCGGAAACCAAGCTTGTGCTGAATTCGTCCATCATGATCCACGATCATCGCCCACGTCTGTCCGCTGCGCGCAAGTCGTGGCGAATCCTCGAGCAATCCCGGTGAGATCATCATCTGTTCCTTACTGAGTCAGAGCTGCGGAGAATCTCTCCATACTTATATTGCTGACCGTGTCTCGGGGCCGCCTCTTTGCTTTCAGGATCCACCTCGTTTTTCTGCCCACCCGGTCTCTCCCCATCAGATTCTGCCAGGATGCTCTCTATTTATATCTCAGTACTTATAATGGCGCACCTCGGCGCGGCTGTGCGCACGCACTGGTTTGCCTTCGGCGACTCGTGAGCACGGCAGTGTTCTCGCAGCCGACGCTGGTTCAATGGACTCAGGTACACATCAACCGCCTTCCAATTTAAAGGGAAGCAGCCGAATGACGTAAATCCCATGGGTAACGTGAGCTCCCAACCGCTAACCAGAGTTGACCCCGACCCCAGGCAATCCACCTCTTCCCGGCGGCACTGCTTGCGGAAAGAAACCCAACTGGGTGTACTACAACGCTCTCAAGTACAACTCGAGTCAGATTTACGTGTATGACTTCGCATACGGAGGTTTGTGCGCTTGCGAAGCCACGAATGAACTGAGCAGATGTACATTCTTGTAGGCGCTACGATCGACCGCAAGGTTGTCCCCCCGGAAAACAACAAGATCCGCACCTTCGGGGAACAGATCGACCAGTTTTCCAAGGGGTACGCCGGCGATGCTCCGGTTAACAAGGTTGCGTGGGATGGCAAGGACGCGCTCTTCTCGATCTTCTTCGGCATCAATGACATCGGTCTGGGGTCGTACAAGAACGCGGCTAACCAATCCAGGTGAGCAGTTCGCCTCCGGGGCACGAACGGTTCTCAAGCCCCGCAGACTGCACGACAAGTTGATGGACAGCTACATGGCGGGCATGCGCCGCCTGTTCGCCCTCGGCGCTCGAAATTTCATCATCCTCAACGTACCGCCCACGGATAGATCTCCTATGGTGTGTGTCGGAACGAGCTTCTCTGCTCCTATGCAACCCTAACGAGGCGTGAAGATAATCAAGCGCGGCGCTGAGGACGCGAAGAAATACAAGGCGGCCGTTACGGACTACAACAAAAAGCTAAAGAACCGCGTTGCAACCTTTCAAAAGAACCATCCCAAGGTAAGCCGCCCTCCCCGCGCATCCTGCCCGGCACCTCAGGCATCTCAGGCCACAACCCGCGTCGTAGATGTGCACGCCGCCATCGAGAAACTGTTCGATGCTCCGAAGAAGCACGGTTTCCGCGACGCGAAGACTTATGGGCCCGCGGACGACCTTCTCTGGTGTACGCGGATCCGCTTCACGTCGCACTTCTGCTGTGTCAGTGACATGCGCTTGATTTCAGGCAACGATTATCACATCTCTCCCGGTGCCCACGACTACCTCGCGAAAGCCGTTCAAGCTGCTGTCAGCGGATCCACCGGGAAGGCGTTCTGTCCTCTCAAGACTCGGAAGGGCTCCTCGAAGCGACGCCTTCCGCGCTCATGATGCATTGTTTCCCAAGGTTTTCCATAAAACGGCTGAAATAAGCCAGTTATCTATTGCGTTTATTTAGACTGGAGAGCTAACGAACGGAGATTGCGAAGATTCCCCGTGTCACTGATGACACACATGATCCTTTTGTCAGAGCTCCCCGTGAGAAGAAATGTATCCTGTCACCGCCTCTCGAATATCGTTTTCGTCCTGGTGCACCGAGTCCGAGGCAATGAGAAGACGGATCAACGACGGATCATCGCCAACTCCGATACTCATACCCGTACCGCGACGACTTCGTTCGTTCATCCCGGGACGCCAGCCGTACAATGTCCAACAGCACGTCGCTCGGCGAGGATCATCGCAAGGAACTATATGAATGCGCGTACCGTATCTTACTTGGCACTGCAGAGAAAATCAGAACGTCCGTACCCCCATCTGACGCACTTTCGGGTCTCATTTGGCCTACTGTAGTCCACAGCAGATGGCGGAACTGGTACAGTCTGTCCTGGCAGCTGTATCCTGTGCCGGTGCGGACGCTGCGCAGGCGTGGAATCTAAAGCAGCGGTCCGCCATCTCGCAGCGTCTTCCTCCCGAGGTGCTCGGGAACTGCTTCCGGATGCTCTATTTTAGCCAGCTCGTCCGCATCACGCACGTCTGTCGTCACTGGAGAACTGTTGCGCTCGGAGAGCGCGAGCTCTGGGCGACGTACTCGCGCAAGTTCACCGGGTTTTCGGACAAAGGCCTCGCGCAACTGGATGCGATGCTGGAGCGCTCTCGTTCGGTCCCCTTTCGGCTCCGCATAGCATACGAATTTCCTTACATCGAAGAAACACTTCTCGTTGACAGGATCAGGCCTGAACTGTGGCGGATGCGCGAATACCTGGGACCTGCCAGAGTCTTCCTTGCAGCGCACTCGGAAAGCGTCATGATGCCGTTTCTGGAATCGTTGGACTGCGACGAGGGCTACTCCACATCTACGCCATTCGTCATACCTGAGTTCCTGGTGGACGCTGGCGCCCCGAAGCTGCAGTCCGTCAGGGTCTCCGTCCTCTCTCTAGAGGGTGTTTCGACTACCTTCCGGAACTTGCGCAGCCTATCATGCTATATCTCTGGCGCCGCCAAACTCAGCTCTTTATTCAAACACTGCCCCGGGCTCGTGTCACTGCAGCTGCTTGGCATATCACAGACCTCTGTACTGCCTCAGTGCCCATTACCTGCGACCCTTCGCACGGTCTGCCTGTTTCATGGCCCGACCGGGCATCACCAATCCGGGATCGATTACACCCCAATCCTCGAACCTTGGATCGGGCAACCTCTCCCGGTCCTGCGTGTCGACAGCACGGCCCTGTCTCTTCCCTCCCTGCGCATGTTCCTTGCTTCGCACGAGCATGACGTGCAAGTCCATATCCAATCTTTCCGGATATGCTTTACGTGCGATGCCGACGCCGACCGTCGCTATGGCGTCGGTGGCCTCCGCGCTGGCCTTGGGACGCAGAGGTTGACGGAGGACAGGATCACCGCGTTATCTCTCAGCATCGGCACACTGCTGGGATTCTTCGGCGTGCGGCACAGTCTTCCGCGCCTGGCGTCATTCGGCCTCATCGTTGATTCCAAACCCGACCGCGGGTGGCCAACGGCTGGGTCCCAGGCGAAGAACTACTATCTTGAAGTGCCCCTTCTGCAGCATTTTGCCGCTGCTGTGTCGCACGAGGACCGGCAGGTCGCGCACTTTGCCAAAAACTTCCTCGAGCGCTTGAGCTCGTGGCTGCGGTACGACGCGCCGACGCTGGACTCGATCACCGTCCGCGGCTACCCAGCGTGCGTTCAGAAGCATATCGCCCCGCTTGACCTTGGACGCTTTGCGTCGCGCTACGTCGTTGAGACCTCTGAATCGGCGCGCATTCACGACTTCCCGAGCTGGCCCGAGCCTCCGCATCGCCTGGTAGGCCCCTTCAGCAGACCAGTATCGCACGAGCTGACATTCTGCGCAGCGGGCTGGGTACTGACGCCACTAACGCTTTCGATATCATCCTTTCTCTCTTATGCAGTGTTCGACTCAGTTCGAGTACCGCTTCTCCCCGCAGCGTTGGGCTTCTCGGTCACCCAATATCCCCGTCAATCTTTTCTAGTCTGCTTCGGCCCCGACTTGGCCGGATAACTTCCTATGATTGTTAGTATCCAGAAAGTAGAAGCAGGTTACCTTCACCGTTACATCCTCCTCTCCGGTCAGGCTACTATATCTCTCATGTCATACCTGGCAGTACTATCACGTGTCCGCGAACCAGGCTACTTGAAGTCACGCGTGGAGTTCCCATTCCCTAGCTACTGGTCTCAGCGGCCAATGCACAAGTCCTGGGCCATCTAGTTCCTGGAAATTCAGGGCGGTCAGCGGACTTAGGATTGCGCGGATCTGCCTTCCCGCGGAGTCTCGATCACTGACGTCAGTTGGGTGCCATATTTCCAAATTGGGACACGAAGATCCTGTCAGGGTCCGACGTCGTTCTGCGTAGAAACTTGCGCCCCAACGGGTTTTTATCGCCCCCAAAGGATCTGCACCTCGGATTGGTATAAATACCTGCAGAGGTTTCGGCTGGGTCTTTCCTCTCTTTCCCTCTCCCCCCCATGTCTCCCGCCAGCGGCTTCTGCGTTCGCATGTGCAACTCTGGCGACCTATCACCAGTTATGAGGTCTATATGCGTCGCACGTGACTGCCGACGTCGGACATAATCGTTCGTTCTCGTTTGGCCAACCCGGTCTTCCCGCTGGCATGCTGGCTACGTCTTTCGCTTCGACGGTGCTGGCCATGTCTCCGATTCGACGGTGCTGGCTATTTCTTCCGCTTCGACGGTGCTCTCAAAATTCTTCTTGACGTTGGCCAGTTTGTTCTCCGCGCCCGGCAGTGGGTTGGCGGCTTTCCTCGACCTACATGCTGGACCGACCGACTGTCTGTAATCAATTCGCTTTTGGGCTCAGCAATTGCTAGTCTTGATCCTGTCCGCAACTCATGATGTTTTCCACTGCTGGCCGTCTGGCTTAGACAGGGTTCTCACTGGACTTGAATTTGTACCTGCGCTCGGTGATGTAGTTTGGCTATCGCGGCTTGAGGGAATTTAGCCCGGCTGGCATCTCTCGAGCACAGACGTTGCGCTCAGACCCGTCGAAGACGTATCCTCAAAGTTCGCGCGTCCGCCCCTCTCTCTCTCTTTCGCTGACTGCACCGTTCCTCGCCTTGGACGCTCACACAGACTGCTTAACCGGGCTGTCGACACAAATTCCTCAACCACTTGATGTTGTAATCTTCCGGTATCTCTGACTCACCGTGCCTGAGAGGTACGTTTCACACTTCTCCATTGGCAGTGATCTTGCAGCGGAGTCTGTGCTTAGCGGCAGTCGTCGCTCACTGCGACGCCAACTGGACCTGTGGCTTTGGCTGGCTGCCTTGGGACTTCTAATGTGCTCCGTGAACATCATTGCAGCGTATCTAGAGATCTGCGTGCTTGAGGAATTGCGAGCCGCAGTCATCGCGGTTCGCGTCTCACAAGCACAAACGATCTTCGGGCATGGCTCACTGGGCTGCGGTCGATTGCGGTGCTGCGTTCCCCGGCATCTTTGCTGCTGTGACGGACGGACGCTCGGACTTCTCGGCCACCGTTGTCCATTTCGCGCCTGGCGTGCTCGACGTTTCTAGTCTTATGCAATGCTACCTTGAGGTCTGGTGGGTTCCCATCGTGGGAATCGGTTCCACTGCCTCGCCACGTTGCGATTTACCACCGAATATTGCGATGACGTTATTCTGCCTGGCAACAGTGCTCGCGGTCTCCGGTTGAATATCTCCTGCGTGAGAGACCTGCGCCTAGTCCGGCAGGAACGAATTGCAACGGGCAGTGACATGCAGGGGAGGACGGACGCGGTGAGGCGGTTCGATGTTTGCCGTGCAGCTCCTAAGTTTGGATCTGACGATTTGCCCACGGTGCACTGGGACTCTGGCTCTGGGCTTGAGAATTGTCTTCTGAGATGCAGTCTATCTCTGTATTCCAAGGCCGTACATGGACTGAGAGGCTGCTGCACAACGTCAAAATGGAGTGAAGGCCCGGACCTGTGTTTGCGACGGCGGAGGCATTAGTCGGAGGCTAAAGCGTCTTCGTCACCTCCCCCTTCCCCTCGTTGTTACCATCCTTAGACCGGCGGCGCCGCCTCCTTCCACGACGATGTCGGCCAACGTCCAGGACCTGGTCGAGCTCGTCGCGAGCACGGGCAGCACGACGGTGTACCCGGGCGACGACGCGCTGGTGCAGACACTGCAGGCGCGGTTCCGGGCGGACCAGCCGTACACGCGGATAGGCGCCAGCACGCTCGTCGTCGTCAACCCCATGAAGCAGCTCGCCAACACCAACGACGACAGCGCGCGCGAATACGAAGAACGCGGCTACAAGGACACCTCGCCCGCCCAGCCCGGCTCGCCGCTGCAGCCGCACCCGTACGACCACGCCGCCCGCATCTACCTGCTCATGCGCCGCTGTGCGCAGAGCCAAAGTGTCGTCTTTAGGTCAGCTTGCTTTTATTCCAGTTGCTGGGGTCGCTGACGAAGAGCAAAAAGGGGCATTACGGGCTCGGGCAAGACGTTCAGCTCCAGGCTCCTGACGAACCAGCTCTTGCGGCTGGCCTCGCACTCAAAGAAGGACGCGCGCGTCGTCGAGCAGGTCAAGGCGCTCAACGTCGTGCTCGACTCGTTCGGCAACGCCAAGACGTTCGCCTCGCCGTCAGCCTCGCGCCACGGCCGCTGGACCGAGCTGCACTTCAACGACCGCGGCCGCATCGCCGGCGCGCAGGTGCTCACTTGGGGCCTCGACAAGAGCCGCCTCGTGCGCCTGCACCACGAGGAACGCACGTTCCATGTCTTTTACCAGTTCCTCGCGGGCGCGACGCCGGACGAGCGCGACCGGTTCAACCTCGAAGACCCGTCCGAGTACGCCCTTCTGGCCTCGTCGGGCTGCTACCGCCTGCCGGGCGGCCCGTTCTCTGACGACACCGTCGCCATGGACGAGCTGCGCGCCGCGTTCAAGACGCTCGGCTTCAAGCCAAAGCACACGCACTCCATCTACAGCGCGCTCGTCGCCGTTCTCTTGCTCTCGAACCTCCAGTTTGCCGACCCGCCCGCCCGCGAGGAGCCTGCGCGGGTCGCCAACATCCAGGTCCTGGACCAGCTCGCGCACCTCCTCGGTGTGGCGCCGGACGACCTGGCGCAGGCCCTGACGACCAAGACGAGCTATGTCAAGCGCGACGCCTACAACGTCTTCCTCGACGCCGACCGCGCCCGGGCGCAGCGCGACCGCCTCGCCCAAGATCTCTACGCGATTCTCTTCGCGTTCGTCGTCGAGCTGGCCAACCACAAGGTCATGCCGGCCGAGGAGCAGCGGCAGACACAGATTGTCCTGCTCGACGCCCCCGGCTTCCAAACACGCTCGCCATCGGGCACTGGTTCGATTGGTGGCGCGGTACCGCTTGTGTCGCAGCACGGCCAGAACGGCTTCGACGAGTTCGCGATTAACTTCTGCGACGAGCTCGTGCATTCGTACGTGACGCGCCGCACGTTCGACGAGGCGAGCCCCGAGCCCGCGCAGATGGTGCTCGACGGCGTCAACCTGCCGCAAGTCATCACCATGGATAACAGCGCCTGTGTCGAATTACTCCGTGGCGTGCGCGAGCGAGGGCTTGTCAAGCCAGGTGGCGTCATTGGCACCATCGGTCGGACGAGCACCGCCTTTCGTAACGGCAAGGCGACGTCTAGCGTCGAGGGCAGCGGCGCCGACCTCGTGCAGGATCTCGTCTCTGCGTTCGCCACTCACTCCAGCTTCGTCTCGGCGCCGCTTCTGCAGCAGCAGGCCGGGGACAGCAAAACGCCTCTCTTCGGTATCAATCACTACGCGGGCTCGTGCGCGTACGATGCGCGGGCTTTCGTCGAGCGCGACGCGGATGTCCTCGACCCGGCTATCGTTTCGCTTCTGCGCGCCAGCGGCGAGCCATTCATCGCTAAGCTCTTCAGCGGCCCCGGGCTCGCCGCGGAGACGCACAGCAAGGACCCGACTACCGTCGTTCAGGCCCAAGTGATGAGCCGCCCTCTTCGCGCACCGGCACCTGTCCTCGCTCCCGACGGCAGCGCGCCGCCCGACGAGGAAGCCTACGCCGAACTCGACCCCGCGCGCGTGTACTCCGTCAGCACACAGCTCAACACCGCGGTCAGCGAGCTCCTGCTCACGCTCGACCGCACACGCATGTGGAGCATACTCTGCATACGGCCCAACGACTCGGGCGCGCCCAACTCGTTCGACAAGCGGCGAGTACGTGCGCAGGTGCGCGGTCTGCTGCTCCCGGACTGGGTCAAGCGCAAGCGCAGCGCGGACTGGGTCATCCGGTTGCGCATGAGCGAGTTCACCGAGCGGTATGGACGCACGCCTACCGAGTACGGCTGGCGCGACGGCATTGAGTATGTCACCGGCGCCGGGGACGGCGGCGTCGTGTGGATGAGCTACGGCGCGTGGAAGAGCGTCGAAGACACGCTGCGCGCGATGGAGAAGGACACCGCGCGCACGGACGCCGCGTCCGAGTACGTGCCCGACACGACGGAGGACATGCACCACTACGGCGACGGCGGGCTGCACTCGACGGACGACCTGATGCGCGGCGGCGCGCTGCCCGGCTACGGCGGCGGCGGCATGGCGGTGCAGAGCCCGGGGCTGCCGCGCGGCGACGGCGCGAGCTGGCGCAGCCCGAGCGAGTTCGACCGGCACGACGACCCGTACGAGGACTCCAAGGAGGCGCTCAAGGACGAGGGCGTCGTCGTCAAGGAGATACAGAACACCGTCGAGGAGGTGCCCACCAGCCGCGCGCGCCGCTGGTGGGTCCGGTTCGTCTGGCTCAATACCTGGTGGATTCCGTCGTTCTTGCTCAAGTCCGTCGGGCGCATGAAGCGGCCGGATGTGCAGATGGCGTGGCGCGAGAAGGTACGCGGCTTTGCTTGCCCGTCGTGCTCCGTGCTCTTGCTGACGAGGGGTTGTTACAGGTTACTATTTGCATTTTGATCTTCGAGATCTGTGCGACGGTTATCTTCTACATTATCTTCTTCGGTCGCTTGCTGTGCCCCGGGTTCGACAAAGGCTGGTCGGTCAACGAGCTCCTGCAACATACTACGGACGACAACTTCTGGGTCGCGGTGCAGGGCGAGGTCTACGACATCACCAACTTCTGGCGCTCGGACCATTCGGACAACCGCGCGCTGCCGGTCAACCAGGCGATGATGAAAGAGCTCGCGGGCCAGGACCTCACGAATTACTTCCCCATTCCGTTCACGAAGAGCTGCCCCGACCTTGTTACCAATCCGCTCGTCCAGCTGCAGTACGCGAACTGGAGCGCCGTCATCCCCACCGCTGTGCACGTCTCTGGTCCGCTGCAGGGCACGTCGCCCACGAAGCTGCAAGACGTCGACTGGTACACGAAGTACTTCCTACCCAAGATGAAGGGCTTCCACAAGGGCCCGCTGCTTTGGGAGAAAAAGCGTATTTTCCGCGAAGCGACGTTCGACGAGTACGTCGTCTTTGCCTCCGCCGTGCTTGTACATTACTGACCTCGTCTTTTTCGTTCTCCAGCGGCTCCGCAAAGCAATGGGCGATCTACGAAGGCGGGATCTACGACCTGACGGACTACTTCTATACGATGAATCTGCACCAGGGCGACAAGGATTACGAGTTCCTCTCGGCGAACATCACGGACTTCTGGAAGCAGCAGCCCGGGCAGGACGTCACGAAGGGCGTCAAGCAGGCGCTCGTCGACGCCGGCGTCTCGGAGCAGGAGTACCGCCGGCAGTACGCGTGCCTGCGCAATAACTTCTTCATCGGCGGCGTCGACTTCCGCAAGTCGGCGCGGTGCCAGGTCCAGAATTACCTGCTGCTCGTCTTCGCGAGTATTATCATGGCGACCATTGCTGTTAAATGTACGTCGAGCACGTCCTCGCTCCTCTGCTGCCGCTGACCGCCTGACTAGTCTTGGCCGCGCTCCAGCTCGGCGGAAAGCGCAACCCTGAATTGCAGGACAAGTTCATCATCTGCCAAGTGCCGTGTTACACGGAAGGCGAGGACTCGCTGCGCCGGACCATCGACTCGCTCGCGGCGCTCAAGTACGACGACAAGCGCAAGTTGCTCTTCCTGATTTGCGACGGCAACATTATCGGGTCGGGCAACGACCGCCCGACGCCGCGCATTGCGCTCGATCTTCTCGGCGTCGACCCCAAGCTCGACCCGGAGCCGCTGCTGTTCAGGTCTATCGGCGAGGGCTCGAAGCAGTTGAATTATGGCAAGGTGTACTCTGGGCTGTACGAGTTCGAGGGCCACGTCGTCCCGTGCGTATTCTTTTGCGTTTGCTGTTGAACGTCCACTAACGCGCGCCGGTTGCAGGTACGTCGTCGTCGTCAAGGTCGGCAAGCCGAGCGAGCGCAGCCGCCCCGGCAACCGCGGCAAGCGCGACTCGCAGATCTTGCTGCTGCACTACCTCAACCGCGTGCACTTCGACGCGCCGATGAACCCGCTCGAGCTGGAGATCTACCACCAGATGCGGAACGTTATCGGTATCGACCCGGCCTTTTATGAGTACATCTTCATGGTTGACGCTGACACGGTGCGTCCCGGGCGCGCGTCTGCTGCTTGCTTGTTGCTGACACCTGTGTGGGCGTTGCTGCAGATCGTAACGCCCGACTCCCTGAATCGGCTTGTGGCGTGTACGTCGGACGATTCGCAGATTATTGCCGTTTGCGGCGAGACCAAGCTGTACAACGAGGAGGGCTCGTGGTGGACGATGATCCAGGTGCGCCTGCTGCGGCTGGGCGTTGGGCTTCGCTGACGCTAATTAAGGTATACGAGTACTACATTTCCCACAACCTGTCCAAGGCGTTCGAGTCGCTCTTCGGCTCGGTGACGTGCTTGCCCGGCTGTTTCTCGATGTACCGCGTCCGCACCGCTGACAAGGGCCGCCCGCTCATCATCTCCAACCGCGTCATCGACGACTACTCGGAGTGCATTGTCGACACGCTGCACAAGAAGAACCTGCTTTCGCTCGGAGAGGATCGCTACTTGACGACAATCATGATGAAGCACTTCCCGACGTTCAAGATGAAGTTCACCCCGGACGCCATCGCGCACACCGTCGCGCCCGACCGCTGGAGCGTCTTGCTGTCGCAACGTCGTCGCTGGATCAACTCGACCATTCACAACCTTGTCGAACTCGTCTTCCTTCCGGAACTCTGCGGCTTCTGCTTGTTCTCGATGCGCTTCATCGTCTTCCTGGACCTGTTCGGTACCCTCATCCTGCCCGCCACGACGGTCTACGTGCGTGCCGCCTTTGCTATGCCAGGCTTTGCGGTGCTTATTCAGCCGCGCAGCTTGTTTACCTGATCGTCACGGTCGCGACGGGCAAAGCGCCTATACCTATCATCTCGCTCGCCATGATAGCGGTCGTTTACGGTTTCCAGGTATGTTAGACATATGCCAGGAGGGCCGGGCGTGCTGATCTGTTTGTAGGCTGTCATCTTTATCCTTCGGCGCGAGTTTATGTTGGTGGGATGGCTCGTCATCTATATCATCGCGTAAGTGTTTGCGCATCTCGTTCTTAGCGCCACTCTGACTGTTGGTCAGCTACCCCATCTACTCGTTCTTCCTACCGATCTAT
The DNA here is from genome assembly GCA_030578095.1 of Auricularia cornea. Lineage (NCBI taxonomy): Eukaryota > Fungi > Basidiomycota > Agaricomycetes > Auriculariales > Auriculariaceae > Auricularia > Auricularia cornea. The sequence goes on from JARLTE010000007.1 coordinate 6,845,612, forward strand.
TCCTTCTGGTGCATGGACGACTTCTCGTGGGGTAACACGCGCGTCGTCGTTGGCGAAGGCAATAATAAGAAGGTCGTTGTCGCCGATGACGAGAAGTTCGACGAGTCTATGATTCCGCTCAAGAAGTTCAGCGGTATGTTTGACGTTCTAGTTTGGGTGTGTGCGGTGTCTAACATTGCTATCTTCAGAGTACGAACAGGAAGCGTGGGAGACCGGCTCGCACCACTCCAGGGATTCGCACCGTAGCGGCAACTCCTCGGATACGCGCAGTCGCTCGCGCAGCCACGACCCGTACCGCAAGCCACAGTCACATTCGCGCGCCCAATCGCACATGAGCCTCAACCCCGCGTCCCAGTCGGGCGACTACTACCGCGACACCAACTTGACGTACAACTCGGCCTCGAACCCGAACCTGCGCGTGCCGCCCTCGCAGCGCAATACGACGATGAACCCGCCGCAGCTCAACACGAACTTTGGGCCCGGCGGATTCGGTTCGCGGCCTGGGTCGGCGATGGGACATGGGCCGGGCTCCGGCGGTCTGCTGGGGATGGGTTTGCCTGGCGGAAGCGCGACAAGCCTCCACATGCCGTTCATGTCGCCGTTCGCGGGCGGCCCGCCTTCCGCGCCTGGGTCCGAGTACGGCGGCGTTGCGCCCAGCGCTGGCCCCTTCGCATCGCCGATGTCGTTCGGCGTGCCGAGTGTCTATGGCATGCAGCCTCCTGCGGCGGCGATGAATCCCTTCGGCGCGCGCCCTCTGTCGACGTTCTCGCTGGCAACCACCGTCAATCCATTCGCCGCGTCTGCTGGTGGCGGCGCCGTCGCTCCTAGCATGAACCCGAACCCGACTGACGATGAGTTGGTCGCTGCGCTGCGCAGTTACTTGGCAACACAGGACTTGATGAGTGTAACGAAAAAGTGAGTCCATTAATTTGCACATCGACTCTAGCGTTGACCACTGATTTTTAGGACGACTCGCGAGGCGCTGGCTGCCCGCTTCCCCAAGGCGGACCTGACGTCGCGCAAGGACTTCATCAACGAGTCCATCGACCGGATCCTGTCCGAGTCCTGATGCGAACTGCTTTCCGATCGTTTATTTTCTCCTCATATTTCCCCGTCGTGCACTGTCCCTCTCTTGAACATGCGCTTAGATTACGACCCTCTCTCTCTTCCATCCTCGAACATCTCGTCGCATCGCCTACAATCATGGACCTCTCCTCTCTACATCATTGCCCGCCCGCTGCACATGGACTTACGTAGTGCCTCTTCGCTTTCCTGCTCATTTCTCGCCTCCTGCACGAAATATCTGTCTCTCATGCGTGGTAATTGCATCTGTTTCTGAAGGTGACGCTCGTGGTGTGGATCTGTTCCATTGGCGCTATGTGACGGGAGCCATGGGTGTAGCCGCGTTTGCTACTCTGACCACAGACAAGGCAGTAATTGCGGCTTCGACGCGTTTCCACGCTCTCCGTCGATCATGTGCACGTGTTAGTGCGCTGAAAGCGTCATTGGGAGGTTTCTCAGCAATGACGACCCATTGCTATTAGCTTTCAAGCTGGACCCGAGGGGCAGGACATGGAACGGCAAGATGGTTCGACTTGCACACGCTGCCGCCGCCAACTTGGGGTTATGAGACAAGGAGCCCACGTAGGTGACAAAGCTCGAAGTTGCACTGGTTGGCTGAGTGATGTTGCTTGGGCGTTTCATCGCGGAAGCTTCCAGGATTCACAGGGATTATTCCTCGGGGCGCCGGTGTAGCGGGAGCTCCGTTTTATTCGGAGCTCCCACATTGAGGAGATTCTCAGCGAAGCGCCGTAGTAGACGCACGTGGCGCCGGCCGTGAACTCTCTCCGGGTCTCTATGCGCGCGGGTGAAGGTCTACGTTTCTACATTAGACGCATATGTAGGTCTTGGTCTCAAACAAGGTATATGCAACTGCGGCGCCGTCTCCCCAGCACATAGAATAGTACTGATGGCGCCATATGCTCCACCTTACGGACCGACTCGCAGGGCATGGCGGGCGAATCCTAGGGGATCATAAGCGCCAGCACCGAATTGCTTCCCAATTCATCTGGTTGCTTATGTGTTCTCATGTTGGTGGCGTCGGTGCGCGAGTTGAGATGGATCTAGACGCGCCACCCTGTGCAAGGCGTATATAGGCCTTTGCTAGGAACAATCAGTTCTCCCAACTCGGCGACTACGATGGGTCTCACGTCGTTTCATCTCGCAGAAGCTCTGTTCATCTGCGTCCTTGCGTACTTCGGTGTGCGACACTTCAGGCGGCGGAGGACGCCCTCGTTCCCAGGACCCCCGGGGTTACCAGTGCTCGGAAATCTCTTCGACATCCCGCCGCAAGACGCACACATGGTCTACGACGTCATGGCCAAGAAATATGGTTCGTGGCTATCATACAGGCCTTCTGACGCCGCTGAGAGATGTCGAAGGTCCGATATTCCAACTCAAGATGCTCAACCGGACGTTCGTTGTCGTGACCAAATCTACGATTGCGCACGATCTCCTGGACAAGCGCGGCTCCATCTATTCAGACAGACCAGTGTTTAGCATGCTGGGACTGTGAGTTCATTCCAAGGAGCGCCGTCTGTCTCACTGATTTGCGTAGAACTGGATGGGGATCCAATGTCGCGTTCATGAGGCATGGTGGCGCATGGCGAGCGCAGCGCCGGCTGCTGCATCAAAGCTTCTACGCCAACGGCATCGTGAATCTTCAAGGACAGTTTCACCGGATCGCACTGCAATTGATGCGTACACTTCTAAGCTCGCCAGAGGACTTCCGTCACCATGTGTTCAGGCAAGTGAGCAGCGGCTGTTAGCGCGCGACGTCTAAAGTATTGATGAAGGGCGACTTCCGCGACTACGATACGCTCCGCCTACGGGTTCGACATCGGGTCTGGTTCCACCGATCGCTACGTCGAGGTTGCGGAAAAGGCGGGCGAATCGCTCTCAGCGGCGCTGCCTGGATCGAACCTCGTCGATCTCTTTCCCTTCTGTGAGTACCTAGTCTCAACGGACCTGCCTCACGCCGATCGCACTTATCTGCCACAGTGCAACATCTCCCAGCGTGGCTACCTGGATCTCCAAAGAAGAAGGTCCAGGAATCCGTTCGCGCACGCGCGGACATGCTGAACCTCCTGTACGGACGCTCCATGGAAGGCATGGTGAGCACGAGACACGTATATCACTGGAAGGCACAGCTCGTGAGATCGTTACAGGCCGAGGGTTCAGCGCATCCGAGCATCGTCACCCAGAATCTCGACGCCATAAAGACCGACAACCGAGTCAACGAGCACGTGATCAAGGAGGCTGCTGCAGCCACCTATCTCGGTTCGAATTTCCCGATTTGTGAGCACGGATAAGGGCACTAACGCCCGGGATACGCAGGCGGTACCGATACAGCGGCTTCCGCGCTAATCTCGTTCATTCTCGCCATGGTCATGTGGCCAGAATGCTACCGCAAAGCTCAGGACGAAATCGATTGTGTTGTCGGCGCCGACCGCCTCCCAGACTTCTCAGATCGGGCATCGTTGCCGTATCTTGACGCCTGCATCACCGAGACGTTCCGCCGATTCCCGATCGCAGTCGGTGAGACCTCCCTTGAGAATCTCTCACCGGGTTTTGACGCGGATCCAGGGATCCCGCACGCCGCGGAGGAAGACGACGAGTACCAGGGCGTACCCATAGCAAAAGGTACCACCATTGTCGCAAACATCTGGTCCGTGCCGAGCGCGCGACGCGTTTGAGCAGCTGATCATTCTCACACAGGTCCATGTTGTGGGACGAGGAGATATACCCTGAGCCGAAGCAGTTCAAACCAGAGCGCTATCTGACTGAATCCGGGGCCTTCGACCCTGGCGATCTCGATCCCCGCATAAACATGTTTGGTTTCGGCCGCCGGTGCGTCTTGGTGCTTGTCTCTCGCGCTGGGTGTACACAAGACTTGACACGGCGACAGGATCTGCCCTGGGCGCTTTTACGGCGACGCCTTTGTGTTCATCACGGTCGCGACCTTGCTGAAGTGCTTTGACATCGGCAAGGCGGTGGAGAATGGGGTGGAGGTGACGCCGACAGGCGAGCTCAAGACTCAACTATCCAGGTGAGACAGTGTAGCATGGAAAAGACAGAAAGACACAGGATTTATACAATCGCAGCGCCCCCGCGCCATTCAAGTGTCGGATCGCACCAAGGACGTCAAGCGTTGAAGCGCTCATTGCCGAGACATACGAGCACTGCGAAGGCTGAACCTCCCGGCACGAGGAAAGTTCATAGACATCACATTGAGAATCAATAGAGTGCGTAGATCAGTTAGACGGAGGAGAGCGAGTAATAGAGTTGAAAGGTATCTAGCGTCATGAGAGAGGCGTTCGGGAAGCCAAAGGTTGCTCGGGACATTGAGATAGACGGGATGATGCAGTGGGTCCCCCGGGGTGCCAATTCGAAGCAACAGCGGGATTAATAACGTGCTCTCCGGGGGAACGCTTCGTCCGCATACGACGTTGAGAACTTCTCTGTAAGGAGGGCCAGAGCCGCAAAGTCCTTGTTCGCGAGCGAGGACGTCTCGGACGCCGCCAAGGGCCTCTGCATGACAAGATTGATGCGCTCCAGCTGCGCTGCATCGTAGGAAATCCACGCGCGAAGGAGGCGCGGAAGACATTCGGTAGACCAACGTAGCGCGTCCTCCGTGTTCGCCCAAAGGACGCAGAGATACACGTGAATGTCGAGGATGCGCAGCCTCGGGACGCGCACGGGGCCGTGCGCCAGCTGCCGCTCGACGTCGAACAGGTCGCGCGTCACCGGGCCCTCCATGCGGAGCGTGATCCGCTCGAGGTCGGGCAGCTCGAGTCGGCTGTTGACGAACTGCACGAAGCGCGTTGGCCGCAGTTGTATCTGCCGCAGGCCTGAAACGTGCGGTTGTATGTCGTCCAGCCATGTGCGATGCCAGTCTCTGGGATGGAGATTCATCGAGTATTCGGTGTCCTTCGCCGACAGCTTGACAATGGACCCGATGTTGAGCGCCCAAGGGGGTTTGTCCAGCCCGTTCTTGAACATCGAAAAGAGGGGCACGGGCGACACCCCAGCTGCCAGATGAAGTGTCGGCACCCGGCAAGACTGCCATGGCGCCAATAGCTCCGTATAGTCGATGGCGTGCGATTCCGAGGCACACTTGATCGACACGCTTCTAAGTGAAGCCGGGAACGGCCCCTCAGGCAATGTTATCTGGACGGAGAGCAGTCTAATCTCCAGAGATACCAGGCCAGGAAAATATCTGAATAACAAGTTAGGGGACCCCTCTGGTCCGGATATTGCCAGCGAGAGGGTCTGTACAGTCAAGAAGGGCGAGCAGCCGATGAAGCTGACCTGACCGAGGTGTAGCATGCGGAGACAAGGAGCATGTCGCGTATACAGACACGAAGGAACGCATGTCCGCGAGTCTTGTGACCCTGGAAAATCTGAGAACGTTGCCAAGCGGGGCAGGCCGACTGCATTCCAGTAAAAATTATCGAAGACCTTCAATGGGCCGCGATAAGAGGCGAGGCGCGTTGAATTTGCCCTCAGAAGGGCCTGGATAGTGCGATGCAAGTCATAGTTCGGCGCAGCACCAGTCCGCGGCCGGATTTCCAGGCTGAAAGGCGCCTGTTTCGAGCGTTCGAGGTGCGCAGTCAGACGCAAGGCATGGCTAGCAGGACCGTGCCAGCGAATAGTGCATGAGCTCCAGAGCTTGGGATCGGAAACTGCACGCTTTCGCCATGCCCAGCAAACGTGGGTCGCGGAGACCAGGTCGTGCAACGGGAGATGACCAAGGCACTGCGTAAAGAGCTCTGGAGGGAGATGGCGGGTCACTGAGCGCGAGGACGACTCGTTCCAGGCCTTTATGAAGTCAGAGCAGGCTTGCGCGGTGATTCTGGTGACCGCCTTGTGCAGTTCGTCGACGACAAAAGAGCTGCGAGCAAATGAGCTGGGTACGCTCGCGCGTAGGGGCTGGGATAGCTCACTCGGCAGTATCACCGGCGCCGTCGCTTAGATGACCTGTGATGTATTCATATAGCGCCTGATCTTTCGCAATCGTCAGCGCCTGAGTCATGTCGAGTGACGGGCATTCGGAGTCTGAACGTTCGGAAGAAATGCTTGAACATTACGGCTTTCTTCGCCCGTTTTGGCATTGTACTCTGTTTCCGCACTGCTCCCGCCACTCTCACCGAGGCGTTTTCCGTCTCTAGGACAGCATGGTTGACGTTGATAAACTTGCGCTGTGTTGAAGTGCGCAGACTGAGAGAAACGAGCGAGAAATAAATATAGCAGAGGGTCCGGGAAGAGAACTCTTGGGAACACTTGAAAGCATTGTCATGACGATCGAGCCGCAGATTGATAGCCATTTCCGACGCTAAGTTGTGCGCTCGTGGGGCCTCTAAGGCCTGAATGCGTGGAACGCCTTCGTAGAGCCGACCTTGGCCTGCACGGCCTTTGCGAGGTAGTTGTGCGCGGCCGGGGAGATGTGGTAGTTGTTACCTGATACCCTAAGCCGTTAACACAAGAAGGTACACTCAGAGCTCAAAGACGCACACCAGAGCACGTTGTTCGCGGTGCCAAACGTCGTCGCGTCGCGGAAGCCGAACTTCTTCGGGTTGTTGACCAGCTTCTGGATGGCGCTGTTCACATCTACGAGGCGGACGACAGCCTGGGATAACTGAGACCTTGCGCTGGAGGACGAATTCAATACGACGCGGACCTTGGGATGGTTCTTCATGAAGATTATGACGCGGTTCTTCAGCTTCTTGTTGTAGTCCGCAACGGCGGCCTTGTATTTCTGCATGTCCTGCGCGCCGCGGCCAGTGATCTTGAGGTCTCATCAGCTTTGTCGAATTCAAACGAGAGGGGCGCGCTCCTGCGCTTACCAGGGGAGATCTATCCGTAGGCGGGACGTTGAGGATCATAATGTTGCGCGCGCCGAGCGCGAACAAGCGGCGCAGGCCTGCCATGTAGCTGTCCATCAGCCTGGTGTGCAGTCTGGCGGGCCGTGAGAAACATCCTCCTTGAACTCAGAAGCATTTTGCTCACGCCGACTGATTCGCGGCGTTCTTGTGCGAGCCGAGGCCGATGTCGTTGATGCCGAAGAAGACTGAGAACACGGCCTCGCTGCCGTTCCACGCGAGCTTGTGCACGGGAGCCTTGCCGGTGTAGCCCTCAGCAAACGCCTCGATCTGGTCGCCGAACGTGCGAATCTGCGGATTGGCCGGCGGGATCACTTTGCGATCGATAGTCGCCCCTTCGGACCCGCGCAATGAGCAAGCCGGCAAACTTCCGGGACTCGTGAATGCGGCTGACCTCCATATCCGAAGTCGTACACGTAGATCTGGCTCGCGTTGTACTTGAAAGCGTTGTAGTACACCCAGTTGGGCCGCTTCCCGCACGCAGTCTCCCCGGGAAGCGGTGGGTTTCCTATCAGCACCTTTAGCCCGAGCGCTCAGTTGGAACGTCGAGAGGGGCTGACCTATCGGGTTTGCGTCGGTGGGCTGCTTGTTCTTGTACAAAAAGCCGGTGGTAGTGTACCTTCGCATGATCAGCGGCCTCCGTCACCCGAGTGCGTAAGAGCTCACGAGTCGCCAAATGCGAACCAGTGTGTGCGCGCGGCGGCGCAGACGTGCGCCAAGATCAGAACGGACATAAGAAGAGAAAGCATTTCGGGCGGAAAGAGGAGGGAAATAAGGAGCGAGGGGGAAAACAGAGATGGGACTCCGGGGAGAGACAAGGCGGTCATCGTCTTTTACGGCGAGATTCTCCGCAGCCTTTACAGGAATAGACTGCCACGGGAATGCTCGAGGATTCGCCACGAATCGCGCAGCTGATAGACGTGATGATCGTGGATCATGATGGTGCATGCCTGCGGCACAGTTTGCACGGAATGTACCTGAGCAGTCTGATTTAGCACCAGTATTGACCAAGAGGATTGAATGTCTAGAAAGATACAGACAGTGCAGTAAGCGACGGATGTGGTCGATGAAAACCCCGCGCTCCAGGGAACGGCAAGCCCAAGCGGCAATCCTATCGAACCCAGACTGGGCCTGTGGTCGGGAATGAACGCAGTGTGCAGTGTAGTATACTCTTCTCAGAGCCCGAGTTTCAATGTGAATGGGGAGTGGCTCCCGGGTGGCGAGAAGGACAGACAGTGGGAACTGAATTGTAGTGACGCTGCCGCGCGAGACCAAATCAATCCGATTCCTAGTCGCTTACAAAGCCACTGCATCTTGTCGACAGTGTCATGGTGGTACGAGTGCAAGAGGCGTAAACCTTATTCGGTTGTTCGGCAATCGGGACGAAGATCCGGGGGGCGGACTCGCATTCCGACTTGCTAGGCGCTCTTCTCAGTATCATATCACCATTAAACGCACTTCTGGAAATTATACTTTAAGCGCACATCAGGTTTTCATTGTTTCTCACGCAGTCTCAGTGGAATAGAGCACCGGGCCCTAACCGAAACGGCTGTTTGCGCGTGTTGGCTTACGACATCGACCATGCTTGTCCCAGTCACGGTCGTGTGCCCCGACGACGACGAATGCACTGTCCTTTTACCTCCACTGGGGGCGCACGACAGTCTTTCCCGATCTGTACGGACGGCAACCTTCGTGGCCAGCCAGTACATCATTGTCAGAGACACAGTGAATCCCCCTGCGTCGCTCTCTGTGCTGGCCTCACACTGCTTGAATCTATCCGCACTTGCAATCTCGCTGACCGACATGTCTCGAATCCCCCAGCGCGATGTTGATCTGTTGCGCGGAGCAGGAGCATTCCGACATCTTCGTCAGCTACGGCTCTACCCAGGCGGCATGTTCTTTGGTCGACTATCGTCCGAGTTTCTCCTTACGCTTCTGAGCTGCATGCCTCAGCTCAGGCGCCTGCTTATCCACGCGCCTCAGGCCGTGGAACCTCAGCCAGGCATCGACGTCATCTGCGGCCAGCTGCAGCTCGAGGAATATTTTTGTTCGCATCCGACCTTGATGGCGTCGAAGCAGGTCGTCGAGGCGTCTCAGAAAACCCTTCGCCTACTGCGCATCGCGCTGGATGTCTCTTCTCCTTACCACGGTATCGAGCTCGCCGCAGCCCTGCCGTCTCTGTCTTCGCTGCGCACCCTGATCTTGAACATGTGGCCCGACGACGACCGGAACGTCCTCTCTCACTTCCGCATCCAGCTCGAGGCGGCATTTCGGAACCTCTCGCGACTGACGTCGCTCACCATTGGCATACACCTGACGTCCGAATGCGACATGTTCGACGAATTACTGCGCGATTCACCCTTCATGCTCCGGAATCTCTGTCTGCGGCCGTCCGACGAAGGCGAGCTCACAGACCCGATGGAGGAGTGGCTGAAAGGACTCCCGGAGCGGCATCGCGCGCTGGCGCAGCTGCGCACGCTCTCCGTCTGGGTCTCGCACGAGACGATCCACGCGATGGGCCGGCCGCGGCTTGTGCAGTTCCGGAGGGCGATAGACGCGCGCCTCGCGCGCCGACGCATTGCGTTCGAATTCGCGGTGTAGCACCTCGCACAGTGGCGGTAGACAAGGTGCAGGCTTCCTGGGAAACGTTGGGCGACGCCCGTCTGTACGGTTATGCATGTGCGGGCGTATCTGAAAGCAATTCTGAGTTTTAGTACAGATATTCAGATACGAAAGTGACGTTCAGATCGTGCGGGCCATCATCGGGGATCTCATCCGGCGGGAATCCCGTCACACTGATGGCGTGGTGCGCGGCATAGCTGGAGAGGTACGCCAACAGCGAGCGCGCGTCGTCCGCTGTGGGCCCGGGAAAGGCATGAGAAACATGCAACACGATTCGAGGACCGGCGGGAATGTCCTTCAGCCTGGCCAGGTTGGACCACTGGAAGTCTTGCGGCTGTCCCGAGTCATCCGCCGCAGGCGCGATGCGCACGTGCAGCTCCTCGAGCGCCGGCAAAGACGGCGTGTCCAAGATGAAATACGGGAGGACGACGAGCGGCAAGCTGACCGTGCGCAGCTGCGCGAAGCACTGCGTTGGGCGCGCGGTGAACGGCGGGTACAGGCGCCGCTCGGTGCGGTGATATTCTGTGCGGAGCGGGCATCTGAGAATGAGCCGGCGCCCATCCGCGAAGAGCGCGGTGATAGACATGACGCTTCCCCCGGGAATCTCGATGGAGAGGTCGACGACGCCGTCCAGGGCGTCTGCAAAGTCGGGTGCTTCATCGAAGAAGTTTCCGCTGAGATCGGTGTACCGAATGGATATCGAACGTTTGCATTCCCTGTAGATCGCGATCAAGTCGCAGTCGCTATTGGCCGTAGAGAGCACGAGGTCAGAGAGCGATTGCGGTGGACGCCCGACGACGGCGACGTTGTCCAGAGTCAGACTGCTCAGGGACAGCGACTTCAGACGTGGACACATGGTGAAGATATCCCCCAGAGAGGTCTCGCGGGCCAGCGTGACGTCCAGTCTCACCAGAGTCGATAGCGGCGGACAAACGGCCGGAAGACGCAGTCCCTCCGCGTGCAGCACTTCCAGCTGACCCACAGCCGATCCGAGAAAATCCTCTGAGAGCGAAGCAACGTCCATCAGAGATAGGGTGCGAAGCAGCGGCGCGGGGTGGGCAAGAAAGGACAGGTCCAAGTAGTTGTACAGCTTCAGCGTCGCGAGGCGGTGCAATGACGCCCGCAGAAGAGTACGTTTGGTTCACCGGGTTAGTTCACTGGGCGGTTTCTCTCAGAAGGGTGATTCCCCCGGTGAATGACCACTTTTCAAACAGGGAATGTTCTCTTTGACGGGAGCATGGTGAATCTCCCTTTGGCCCTAACGGGCCAGTGGCCATTATACTCTAGGCCACTGGCCGTTTCCGACTGAGGTGCCGTTCACCCGTGTGATGATTTTGGCCAGTGTCCATTCCATTTGCAACTGGAATTCACCGCTTTTCGGAAGAATCGGGTGAAACACCGCTTTCTCAAAGAAGGGTGATTAGAAGGTTTGTGGCTACAGGAACTAACCACTTGCTGAGAGACTCGGTCACGGCACGGCTACGGTAAGCTCTGACCGACTTGGAGATCTTTCGAGATACATGCTCAGTATGGGTTATTCAACCATTCCATTTTAGTGCATTTTCAAGGGTACAATGCCCGTGTCGACACAGAAAAATTGTATCTCAATGCTGGGTATCCAATTCGAACATTCACCCATTGGTTCAGAACGGTGACTGCCCGTATTGCAAAGTGATTACTGGCCGCTTTTGCACGACCGGTCATTCTCCCTTCCTTAGACAATAAGGTGAGTGGTCGCTTTGGGATCCAGGCTATCACCCCATTTGCAAAAAATGGCCAGTGACCGTGAACCGTGTGGAAACCGGTCACTGACCTGACCCGGTGAACCGAATGTACTGCCGCAGAACGTCGGTCACGTCGCCGTGTACCCATCCAGTATAGTCGAAGTGGATCGGAAGGCTGCCAGAGCGGGACATCGCCAGTTTTACAAGACGAAGAGGAGGGCCGGGGCGTTCAGATGTGGACGTGATATCGTTCCAAAGCGTCGGCGAGCCGATTGCTATCGCGCGCCATGTCCGAGACACGTGCGACGCGCGGATGCGACCTTCAAAGGGCAGGAACTCGAAGCAGCGGCCCAAAGTCTCGGGCGGGAGTGGACACGTGGACTTCCTCCGGTTACGGCGGTAGCAAGCGTCGGCCAAAATTGTCCTCGCGTTATAGAGAATGTGATCGACCAACGCCTGCGCGTCACACGAGCTGTGGATAGAATCAACAGATCTGGCACGTCAGGTCCCACCATAAAACGTACCTGAGCTCGTCCCAAGCCATTGTTTCGCACACTGAAAGTAGTACGCCCTCAAGGGCACGCATATCAGGGACCGACATCGCGGTCAGTGGTCAAGAGCAGAAGGCGGAGCTGGAACCGCAATTCTTCCCTTAGACTCATCTGGGAAATGACTCCGATCGCAGTCGATTGCGACGTGTCGCCTATCGAGTATCTTTCTCCGGTTTACTGCGGCAGGCCAGCCAATGCCGCTGTCCGATAGCAAATTGAAACGCCGGGTCGGAGCCGCGCGACCTGCGCCAATAGAAAGTTGTTTGCAGCTGGAAGTATGATTGCTTGCTGAGTGTCTGGGTGTATTGCAAAGTAACTACACTTTGTGTACAAATCTGACGTTGAGATCGGGTGGGACATCGCTCGGGATAGCATCCACCGCAAATCCCTCGACTTCGATGGGAAGGTGCGTGCCGCGGCTCAGGAGGTACTGTGCCAGAGAACGTGCATCATCTCCGTTAGGCCCGTAGGGGTGCGTGATCTTCAGGATGAGTTGAGGCACAGCAAAGTCCTTCAGGACGTCCAGGTCGGCCCAGTGGAACTCGCCCGGCTGGAACGAGTGATCCATCGCCGGCGCAAGCTCCACGCTCAACTGCTCGAGCGTCGGAAGGAGCGGGGCATCTCTGATGAAGGATGCGAGTAGGGCAGACGGCAGGCTGATCGTGCGCAATTTGTCGAAACACGACGCTGGCTGTGCAAAGATCGATGGGTAACGGCGCCGTTCGGCGCGGAAGGGATCGCTGCTGAGCTCCCACGAAAGCGTGAGCCTGCGCCCGCTTTCGAAGTGCGCGGTGAGGGAGATCATGCGCTGGTCGGGCAACTCGACGCCGAGTTCAACAGCGCCATTGATAAAATGCTCGAGGTCACGCGGGCTGCCGGTAGTGTATCGGCAGAGGTCGATGTGGCGCAGAGCAATGGAGCCTTCGCAGGCCTCGTATACGGGAAGCAGGTCACAATCGCCCTCTCCGGTCGAGAGCACCAGAGTACAGAGTGTTTGCGGAGGGATCCCGATATCTATGACGGCTTCCCGGTAAAGCAGCCTGAGCGATAGGGTCTGCAGCCGTGGGCACATCTCAAAGATGCCCTGGAGGGTCATACCGAGGCAGAGCGTCGCGCGTAATGTCGTCAGAGTGGATAGCGCGGGACAAGGGCCTCGGACATGAAGCGACTCAGCATGCAAAGTCGTCAATCGTCCAGGGAAACCGCCAAGAAAGTTCTCCGAGAGCGACGAGTCGTCCACCAAAAAGAGCGTGTGCAGTAGCGGCGCTGGGTGGTCGAGGAAATATAGACTCGCGTATTTGTGGATCCCCAGAGATGTCATACGATGTAGGTATGTTGCTACGACGACCGCTGCGGGTCCGTCTGCCCATCCGTAGTAATCCAATTCGATCGGTAGGCTCCCAGAACGGGATAGTGCCATCTGCACAAGTGAAAGGGACGGGCCTTCATCCTCGGAACCGCCAGTGAGACTGTTCCACAGAGATGGTGCTTCGAGCGCTGCGGCGCGCCATGTCCGGCAAACGTGGGATGCGATGACGCGACTTTGGAAGGGCAGGAACCCAAAGCAGCCAGCCAGAAGCTCGGGCGGCAGTCGAGGCGTCGCATTCAACTGGTTCCTGTGATAGCAGGCGTCTGCCAGGACGTTCCGCACACTATAAAGAACGTCGTTTACGACCGCCTGCGCGTCACCCGCGCTGTCAACCAACCTCATAAGACTGGAGCCTTCCCCCTGAGCCAGTAGACGCACCCGAGTTCGTACCAACTTGATCTGTCGAGAAGAGACAATACGATACCTTCGAGCGCCTGCCTATCGGTTGCCAATATGGTGGTTGATGGGAAAGAGCGGATCGCGGAGTTTGAGACATGGTTCTCCGATGGCTTTGACTTTCGATCGGAGGCTTGCATGTGACAATTTCACTCGGGTGCCATTTGAAATCGAGGAACTGTATATTGCGGACATTCCATTAGGTAGGCGAGGATCCAACAACGCAGGTACCGTAACAAAAGACCGGAAGTCCGACATCGTCAGTGCCAGCGCCGCGCGAGCTCACGCAAAGACGATCTCCAGATCTGCCGGAACAGGCACAATACCCGGCTCAAAGCCGTGCACAGTGACTTGGAGATGGCCAGCGACAGGAGCGAGCGCGGCTACAATCGCCTGCGCGTCACGTGCGGTGAGGTGGTCGAGACGCGAGACGTCGAGGATGACGTGGCATGGCGGGACCGCTGCAAGGTGAGCGAGGGGCTCCCATTGTTCCGCGCGAGTCCTGGGGGAAACTCGCGGCTTGGCGGCGCGGACCTGCAGTGTCTCCAGCGTAGGAAGCACAGGGGCGTCCGCGACGAACGTGGCCAGCGCGGAGAGCGGGAGCGCGATATGGGTCAGCTGTGCGAACGCCGCGGCGTCCTGGGCGAACACCGGAGGGAATTCTCGGGCCTGGCCCCGGGCGCGGTACTGACGGATCAGCGTCGGGAGCAGAAGCGTGTGGAGGCGGTCCCCGGCGAGCTCGGCAAGGACGGTCACGGCGTTGTCGACGTTGAGCTCCACGTCCAGAGTATTAGCGCCTTGCACCATGAGCGCGATCGTGAGATGATCGACCGTCGGCCCGGGCTGGAGGAGAACGCGCTGCAGGGATGCTGCCGCGTCACACGCGAGGAACAACGGTGCGATGTCCATGTCAACATGGTGCGTCTCGAAAGAAATGTGGGTAAGCGTGCGTGGAGGGATCCAGGGCCAGCTCTTGTTGTCGGACACGAGCTGTGTGACCGAGAGCGATTGCAGGGCGGGACACGAAGCGAACAGATAATGCAACGAGACCGTAGTACAGGCTCTCACGGAAACCGTCGTGAGAGAGGCGAGCGCGCTCGCAGGACGCAGTATCCTAAGCCCATCTACGTCCAGTTCCGCCAGGTGTCCAACTGTGTTTCCAAGAAAGGTGTCCGTGACGATCAAGTTGCCCGCAAGCCGCAGCGTGCGGAGGAGCGGAGACGGGTTGTCTAGGGAGCAGTTATTCATGCTCGCATTCACATATTCCATGAGATGCACGTGATCCCGCAGTATTTCCGCCATACCGGGAAGATGCACACCGACGTCGAGGCGAATTGGGAGGGCACGTGCACGCGAGATAGAGAGTAGCAGAAGCTGGGACGAGGGACGCGTGTCTCCCCGCATGTAGTGAATGTCGGCCCACAACGATGGATTTCCAACAGCCGCGGCACGCCATGCCTGAGAGACGTGTGAAGCAGCAAGACGGCCCCTCAGCGACAGGTACGAGAAGCAGATGCCAAGCAGCTCGGGTGGAAGACGAAGCATGCATTGGCGACAGTTCCATTCGAAGGACGTTTTCGAGGAGAAGAGCCTGGTCTCGCGCAAAATTTCGGCGGTCATGGCTTCCATCCCAGCAGCACTTAATCAGAGCGTCAGACAGGCAGATCACAGTGAAAAAGTTTGTGGCAGCGCACCTGGAGTCATCCACACTTTGATACATTGCAGCTAGTAGCGCGCGAAGCGCCTGCCTGTCCGACTGTCGCATCGCGGAGAGAGAGCCGTCGGTCGGAGTGGAAATAAACCGAGATTAAGTACTTCCGCGATTGTTCCGGCCCCAGTTGATTGGCATATCTCCCGGTTCACGGCTCTATCCCAGGCTACAGTGTCTCTGCGCATGTGACAGCGAGCAGGTGGTTGCGCGGGAAGGCAGCGAATGTCAAGCTTGGTAGGGATGCCAGATTTATTGCACGGGGGCAAAAAAGTGGCCCAAAGTTTAAAACCACGTAAAATAAGTGGCTTTAGAATATCTGCAGCTAGACGCGGAGACAGAAATGTGGCAACGGAACGAGATGCGCGTGTTTCAACTCCGATGACGGAGACTCAAAGCGTGACACGTTTCCAATGATCCGACATTACCGTCGAGCTCCGATTCTCGTCTCCCTCTGCTCCACGTGCATGAACGAGCGGATACAGCGCTTCCTTATTGACTGGATGACTTCCCGTGGGCGTTTAGAGCCACCGGTTCTAGTTCTAAACTGTTCCAAATAGCCGAGTGATCCCAAGCGCCCGCTGTTGATGGTGGCGAATAGAGCAGTTTAGAACACACACGGATGCGAGGCGTCCTTCAGAATGGCCATGGCATGCTCTTGGGTGTGAAGATGTGCGGGTTTGTCGGCGCTGACGGGCGGGAAACGGATGGCCTATGTCCGTCGACGGCCGAAGCACCGTCGGAGGCAAAGTACCGTCGGAAGTAACTCGTTTTTTCATCCCACCATCCTACATTCGACATGGCGAACAATCAGCAGGACGATATCCTCTCGCAATTCTGCTCTAATATGCCTAAACCTCCTAATTACCCTATTGAATACGACGGTCCCTTCTTCAATACACCAGACCTTCAGCAGTCTGCTAATCCCGTGATTCACGCTGTCAAAAGCTTAAGAGTGCGATGCTAACACAATGCGTAGAATCAAATGTACATGCCTCTACCAGGCGGTTCTGCCGCCCCAGGTCTGCAGCCCGGATAC
This sequence comes from Auricularia cornea, assembly GCA_030578095.1. Classification (NCBI taxonomy): domain Eukaryota; kingdom Fungi; phylum Basidiomycota; class Agaricomycetes; order Auriculariales; family Auriculariaceae; genus Auricularia; species Auricularia cornea. The sequence goes on from JARLTE010000007.1 coordinate 6,861,962, forward strand.
GGGGCAGCATACCAAGGAACGATGAACATGCCGAACAACGATCCTTTCGCTTTCCATGCACCCTTCAACCCTTTCGACTCCACGCCCGCGCTGAACTTCGCCGCCGGTAGCATTCCCAATGCGTCTCAGCACGCGGGCCACCCGTTCTCCGGCGGACAGATGCACCCTGCGCCGCCCCCGATGCAGCCGGGTCCAGCTCACCCGCAGGGCCAGGCAGCACGTCCCAAACCCCCGGCATCGGCTGCAGCTACTGCGGAGCCTGTTGCGGCCGCATCCCGTGGGAGGGGGAACGGGACTGCGAGTGCAACAGCGACGGCGACGGCGACGGCGACTGCGTCGAAACAGAAGCCGATCACCATCGACGACGACGACGACAACGACGAGCCCCTTCTCGTTGACAAGCCCAAGTCGAAGAAGTTGAAGGTCGTCAAAGAAGGCGCTTCTGCAAAGTCGAAGACCCGTGCGAAGGCGGGCGCTTCGGACGATCCGAAGCCCTCTGCAGCTAAGAAAACTGCGTCTGGGCGACGGGGCCGCGCGCCGGGTAGCTACAGATGGCGCGAGAACGAGGAGGCCGCGCTTCTCGACGGCATCGAGCTCCTTCTTGGTACTGGTGCTCGCGCTGGCGGCCAGAAAATGTGGGACGCCATTGTGGTTTACATGAAGAAGCAGAACCGTTTCACCGTGCGAAAGGCGTCCGCTTACAGGGTTCACTTCAAATCCGTGTGTACAGCCACTCTGCGGTTCCCAGTGCTAACAACAGGGTAGATGTATACGACCAAGAAGCCAACCGGCAGTCCAGACATTCCGGCTCTCATTCGTCGAGCCAAAGAGCTCAACATGCGCCGCCGGGGCTTAGTCGGGGCAAACGAGCTCGATGACGACGAGGGCGACGATGCGGCTGAAGGCGAAGAGGAGGAGCAGGACGCATCAGACGCAGGCAGCGATGAAGACGCCGACGGTGAGCCGGAGGAAGATGAGGTCGGCGATGATGCCAAACAGCAGGCCGCCATCGCGCCTCCTGCCGCATCCAACCCGCCGCGTCCCGAGTCCGGCGCCGAGCTGCTCGAGATGGCCACTGCCATGCAGAGCAGCAGCAAGCGCATGGTCGCCCGCTACAACTCGCCGCAGGTCAAGCGCGAGAGCGTCACACCCGCGCGGGATACTCCAACGTCCATCCTCGCCAAGGTCGCCTCTGCGATCGATCCTGAGGCCGCAGATCGTCGCCAGCAACGAGTGCTCGAGGTCAAGAGCGAGATGATGCAGGCCAGGCTGCATGTGGACGAGGTCCGCGACCTCAAGACCGAGTTGCGCGATGCGAAGACCGAGAATCGCCAGCTGCGGGGCGAGCTCGAGAGCATGCGCGAGAGGTTCTACAACATGCGGGCAGAGCGCGACACGCTGCTCTCCGAGAAGGCCCGGCTGACAGAGCGGCAGGAGCTGTTCTCCATGCTCAGGCAGAACGGCTTCCAGTGGTCTCCCTCTCGCAGTCGCCGCCCCCGCTCGCACGATTATCGCCTATACGACTCGTATACACCCAGCAGGCACGGCCGGGATAGCCCACGTTCTTCACGGCATGAGGAAGAGCTATACACACCGCGCTCGAGCCGGCACCGCACCTTCCGTCGCGACGACGACGACGACGCGCAGCACCCACGAAGCGCACCCCGCTCGCGCTCGCGCTCGCCGCCCCGACGTTCCGCGACCGGCCAACGCTCCTCTCGCGGCCCGCCATCGTCCCCACTGCACGGGAGGGATGTTGCGGGAGATGCGCCTCAGGCTGGCCCGAGCAGCGGACCAGCCTTTGCACAGTAGATTTACGCAGCACCTTGGACGTTCTCGAAGCTCTAGTCGACTCTTCCTTACAGTCTAGATTCCCGATTTAATATACATAAACATTCACTTGTAACTGTCGGCACACGAAGGGGAAATCTATTCCTCAACTATCTCCGGGACGCAGTGAAATTTAGATACACGATCGCGACGCCTAATTTCGGGGAACAGCATGTACTCGAACGAGTCCCAAAGCTCAGTATCTGGGTCCCTCCAGGCGGATACATAGGTGGTGCGTATCTGATTAATACCAACGAGCCGTGTGCGCACATTGAACAGCCGAGCACATAGCTCCAGGAGCCGCCCACGCTTGTCCTGGTCGACGGGGAGGGGAAGACGCAGGCGGCTAAACGAGCCTTGGAATGCACGCATGCCCCATTCTGCCGCCTGCCGAAAGCTCACCAGCTCACGCGTAAAGCCCAACAACTCCTCCCGTTCGCGAACACTCTCCGGTAGAATGTCGCCGTCCTTCAGTGGCGCGCGAATGCGATCCTTAATAGACTCGGGGCCGCGCGGGAAGGCCGTATCGGCAACGAGGTAGTAACCCTCGGGGGTACGCTCCAGGAGCTTGTCGAAGATGGGCTCTGCGATGTGCGCGTCGTGCCAGCTCCCGGGCGCATTGAGGACACATGAGATGATGACTCCTGGGTAGTCTCATCAGTATAAGCGATACTATGTTGAGTATGCGAGTGATACTCACCTAGCGCCGAAAAAGCAAGCACACAGCTCGCAAAGTGACCATGAAGCCAACCGTTATAGGTCATATTCTCGATGTAAGGGTCGTCTGAAACCTGCACGGCGAGATTCAGGCCGTCAATGCAGCCAAAGGCGCCGTCGAGCAAGGGGTGCCGAGCGCGGATGGGGTCGGACAGCTCCTGGAACTCGTCGTCCTTTGGCCAGCAAATCTTCCCCTCCTCCATGTCCCTCAGGACGTGAAGGAGAATCCATGCGGCAAATTCGAGGTAGCGAGAGACCACCGCGGGCGTAAGAGCAAATATTTGCTGGAGAGATTTCTCCCGCATGGTCGAGTTCAGATAGTGCAATAGAAGGCCAAGGGCCCCAGCAGCATCAAGAGACCTGCGCTCGGGAGTAGGATGGGAGCCCGAAGCAACGTCGTTTCGGTGAATCGGGGTCGAGTTCCATGCGTCCTCGAAGCCAGCGCGAAGGAGAGTGTCGAAGGAGGCGACATCGAAGCCCATCGTTGTGATGAAAGCTCGATCGGAACGTCTAGCATAGAGAAGCTGCCATGCTGTATCTACTCGCGGGTTTGGGGCCAGATCGGCACGCGTGAGGTAGAGACGATGGGGATTCCGCTGGTGGGCTTGCTGCCGGCGATGCAGCAGGACACCAGCATATATGGCAGCTGCAACACCCAGTGCTGCACGAAGAGCCTCCTCCTCCTGCTCGAAGAGCTCCTCATCCGTATCGTCGTCGTCATCCCATACGGACGTGCGATGGCTCATGGTGAAGAGAGGTGCATGCTCTGTTCGGTCCGATCGGGCTTTATATCCGCCTACTGCCGATAGCGGCCTGTGTAACGGACATCACGTAGGGTAACTCCGAAGCTCGTCCTTTATGTCGTTATTTGTTTGTACTGGAAATCTATCGCTGCTTTATCCCGTCTTCCCCTCTCGCTTCCCGCTCGTAACTGGCCGTCCCAAACGGCCCGCGAGGAGACGCGACTGGTATCTAGGGACTTAAGCCGACTCTCCCGAGCTATCAGGTGCCCTTGAACGGCACCTCGCTGAGCTGCATCGGCGCTTACACCTCTGACCGCGCCACGGTCCGCTTCTGCTTACGTCGGTCCCGTGAACTCTTAACGAGAGGCTGCCCGCCCTCGTTACAGAGGTGGACAATTTGGGGACCGACGTGCAAAGCGACTAAGACCGCGCACGAGGTCGCGAAAATTATCCCGGAAGCAGCCGACACAGCTTCCGCATCTCTTCCTTCTACTCGCCGCAACTCTCGCGATGCGCGGCGAGAACTCCAGCGCGTTCCCGGGACAGCCTGGGGGGCGACCCCCGGACAGCGCTCCGGACGCTACGTCAGCCTCGGTTACCCTCATCGCTTCGTCAGCGCAATCTCCCGCTCCAGGAGACACCACCGTCACGCCAGGGAACGCGGGGAACCCGCTCATCCCTCAATCGGCCGCGCCATCGAACTTTTCCGGAGTCCTACACAGCTCCTACGCGCCGCAAGGCGCTCACAGTCCTGCGTCGTCGGAGGCCGCCCATCCCGCTCAGGCCGGATCTACGGGCGCCGGAACAGCCGGCTCCTCTCGCCCGGGCTGGTCTGAGGACTCAGTAGTGAACGAGACGTGGAGCCTGGCGCGTGTCAAATACGTCGAAGAAACGATACCAACCGGCTTCTTCCAAGATGGACGAATCCTCCTCGAAGAGCTCGACCACCCCGACATCGAGTTCGGGGGATCCACCCTACAGCAGCGCGTGGAACACGCGGTCAACATCCAATTCGACGAGAATATCATCGACTACGAGGACCGGCCCCGTCGTTTCCGTCCCTCCTTGGCGGACGACGTCGTCGCTCTCTTCGAAAATGTAGCGAACTCGCTCCAGGCGCTCGTCGATCTGTGCTATCAGCTTCCCTGGCCAGAGCTAGCGCCACGCCCGCCGAGTAACTGGCTCATCGACTGCATCCCCCCGATCGGAGAGACGTACTATTCGACGCCTGACGTGGCGCGAGCATTCCGATACGCGCGCGACTGGATCAAGACGGTTGCGTCCGTAGTCGAGATCATGCTGATCATGCGACCCAGCGGGGCGTTTGTCAAGCCGCCGAAGAAACCGAATAGCGCCATCAGTAGGTTCGCGAACGCGTCTCCGCGCCCTACACCTCGCCCGCTTCCGCCTACGACGCCGGGGACCCCGGCGCCGGCAGCTGCTCCAACTACAATAGACGCACGCCGCGTCGTCATCCAGAGCCCGCGTCCCGACTACGCCACGCCGGCGCAGGCGATGCATGCGCTACAAGAGCAGTACGGAGGGGCGACGCCCGCGGCACCTGCCAATGGCCTCACCGACGCGTTTTCGGCTGTCTACGGCGCCGTTCCTAGCGTCCCGCCTCCCTCGCTGCGCGAAGCGGTGCTTGCGGCGGGCACAGGACCTCCGCTACGCGCGGCGGACGTAACGGCCTTTGGAGCTCCCACTTCGCGCGGACAAGTCTCTCAACAGCTAGGCCTGGCTACCCCCACGACTCGCCCGGGAAGTCAGTACGCCACTCCCGCTACCGGGCCAGCGCAATTCCCTTTTCAGACGCCTGAGCGTCCCGCTGGTCATGCTGGATCTCTGCCCGCGATAACGCCCGGGCAGCTGGGCACCGCAGCACCCCTTCCTCAAGGAGCTACTCCTTATGGAGCTCCTCCGCCGCCTGACCCTTTCGGTCACTACACGCGCTCGCAGGGCTTCCCGCAGCCTGGGCAACAACCCGCAGCTGCGGGCGGGGGAATCCCGCCCGTGGGAAATACGACACTCCCGTACGAGCACCGCCCGCCGTCCAGCCACGGCTCTGGTGGCGGCGGGGGATGGTTCCCGCCTGCGGGAGGAGGTCCGCCTAACCCTCCAGGGCCCGGCGGGGGAGGATTCTTCCCCGGAGGCGGTCCCCCAGGCGGCGGCCCACCGCACGGCGGGGGCGGCCAACCGCCCGGCGGCGGATACCCACCAGGCGGCGGTCAACCCCCGGGGGGCGCCCCACCGGGAGCCGGACCGCCGGGTGGTGGAGGATACCCCGCTGCGGGAGGACAGAACGCAGACGAGCCGCGATTCGACGTCAAGTTCAAGGCGGACTCTCTTCCGCAATGGGACGGAAATTTCGGCACGGCAATCGACTATTTCGCGAAGCTACGGCGATGGGCTGATCTCGGGGGGCAGATTCCCACCCAGATCGGTTCCTTAGCTCCTACTCGTTTCACCGGCCGCATCCTCTTTTGGTGGGACACCATATCAGAGGGTGCCAAGCAGGCGTACGGCGCGAACGTTTACACGCTCATGGCAGGCATCCGCTACGCGTATCTGTCCGAATCTTGGTCCAGGAAGCTCATCGATTACTTCCACGCGATGGAATTCCGCGAGAAGAACCACGAGCGCGAAACGCCGGTCCAGTTCCTGCAGCGCCGCACGGTGCTGTGCAACGCGTTGTGGATCTACAACGAGCGGGACAAGGTGCACCACGTGCTGACCAGGGCGCCGGTGGAGTGGCTAGCAGTACTCAACGAGCACAACGTCCCTTCGGTGGACGTTCTGTTCCGTCTGGCCACAGAGCTCGAGCGCCAGCTAACCGTCGCCGCGGCCGGACAAGCCGACATCAAGCAGCTCGTCCGCGAGTACCTCGATGAACTGGCGCAAAAGCCGCGCAGCACCAGCCGTCAATTTGCGCGCCGGCCAGCGTCAAGTGACCCGGGGAGACCCGCGTTCCGCGCCGCCCCGCCGAATCGCTCGGCGTTCATCGCGCAGGGAGACGAAGTGGGCGTGTCTGACCTTATCCAGTTCGATGAACATTACAATCCCGCCGACCTCGCCACTATGGAAAGTGCTAAGGAGGCGGCGCTCGCCCAGCAGGTCAACACCTCCGATTTCCTAGAGCTCGCGCTTCAAGCGGAAGGCTACCTCGCCGAGCGCGCGAAGGCGGACACGGCCGACAAGCACTACTCGTTCGCGCGCGACACGCGAGAGAGCGAGCGTAAGCCGCCGTCGCCCTGCAGAGCCTGCGGGGGCCCGCATTGGAACAAGGAGTGCCGGCATTGGGCTGCGTACGAAGCGCAGCGCAAGAAGACTCCCACGGCTTACACGGTCGGCGCGACGCCATCGATTGAACAAGACATGATCTATGATTTAGCTTACGCTGCGTACTGCTCGAGCAGGAATGACATGATGTTTTCTTCGTACGACCCTTTTGCGTGCCTGCTTGAACGATGGGGAATCCGCAGCGGAGCGCCGGGGAGCCCGCGCGCATCTGAGCGTCTCGAAATGTGGAGCTTAGACTTGGATGAGGACGTGAACGGGCTGACGGCCTTATTCGAGTCCCTACCCGCTGAATCTGAACGTCCTTCTTCAGGAGCATCCACTCCTCCAACGATGCAGGAGGAACCTGACCGCTGGCACCTCTGGTATCACGAGACTGAGAAGCTGCCCGCGGACGGCGCGTCGCTTCTAATGGACTCACAGCAGCACCAACGGACGTACAGAGAACGGTCTCCTTTGGGGAACAACCCGAAGGAAATTAGTCTTGCGATGGTGCCGATGCGTTCCGCTCTGCAAATTGCTCTCACGGCAGACATCGCCCGTGCTGATAGTCGCGCTGCTCTCGTTTCCCGGGGGCCACCGGTCGAAACTCCCGAGGACGCTTTCCACTCTTGGTACGCGGGGTCGCTCAAGGCGAGCCGCTTTATCCTAGAGCCCGACGGCGACGGGTTCTTCGAGACTTCAGGGCGAGCCATCTTTGCCGCCGCCCTGAACGCGGAGCACCTACTCCCGCCGCCGCCGTTGCGAGAAGTAGAGATCATCCCAAAGCGCCGTCCGCCGCCGGGGATGGCTTCTGTAGGCATGGGCGTGTTGTCGGCGCCAGGACGGCTGGGGGGCCGGGACGAGAGGGTCATCACTCTCCGGCTAGACTCTGGAGCTAGCATCTCGCTGATATCAGAGGCGTACCTCAAGAGCTTGAAACATCCTCCGAAGGTGCATACGGGGCTCCGTATCACGCTCGCGCAATTGACAGACCAGAGTCCGCGAATCCGAGGATACGTAACCATGCCCGTGCGGGTTACCGCGGACGACGGCACCGGGCTGGTTTTCAGCGCGGAACTATACGTCGTGCCCGACATGACAGTGGAAGTCCTGTTGGGAGAAGATTTCCAATTGAGCAATGAGCTCAATGTTCTGCGCAGCGTCGACCTAGGATCAAAGATTCAAGTTGGGAAGACTGGTTACTGCTTCGAAGCGAATTCGCTCGCTCGACCGCTGACCGAAGCCGAGACGCGCGACGTGCAAATGGCGCGCGCGTTGCGGGTGGTGCTGAAGGACGACCCGTCGTTCGTGCGCGCCAAATGGCACAAGCGCATGCGCGCCAACCGCCTCCGCAGGAAAAAAGCGCTCTATAACGGAGCTCTGCGTGCTTGGAAAGACACGCTGATTCCGGCGGAGACGACGGTTCGCGTCCCGGTCGCTGGGGATCTCCAGTACGACCGCGAGTGGTTCGTCGAGCGTAACCTGATCTCCGTATCGGGGGAAGCATTTCTGACGGTGCCAAACTGTCTGCTCGAGGCTACGAGCCTCGACGCTGGATACGCTGAGCCTGGTTCCATCGCTAGGCGCAGCATGTTGCCGGTGACGAACCCGACGAAGACCCCGCGCATAGTTCGAGCGGGGACCCTGCTCGGTTACGCCAAGGATCCACAGTCTGCGCTAGACCATCCTGAGTCGGAGCAGAACCACGCGGACATGGAACAGCGCGCGCGAGCTATGGCTGCTCTAATAGCCGCTCTGGACAGCGCAGACGGTGACGCCGCTACGGACAAAGGATCTGCAAGCTCAATTGCTCATACGGCCGACGCTCCGGGCGTGAAGGCTGAAAGCGTGTTGCAGAAAGAAGCGCTGAGCCGAAACGAAGGCGACGAAGAGGGGTCCCCTCTCGCCACCGAAGAGCTGGAACATCCGGCACGCGCGGAAGCTCCTGATCCAGCTACGTACCCGTCGGCCGACTTGGAACAGATCCTTGACATCGCCCCGGATGTGCCCGCCGCCTATCGCAAGCGTCTTCTGGAGCTACTGCACCGACGCGTGAAAGCGTTCGGCTTTGACGGCCGCTTAGGACACCTAGAAGCCGCAGCGAAAGTGCGAACCAAGGAGGGCGCCAACCCAATCTCGGAACCGATGCATGGGGCGTCGCCGGAGAAACGCCAAGTTATCGAGGAACAGTTGACCAAATGGTTCGAGCTCGGGGTTATCGAGCCATCCAAGAGCCCTTGGGCCGCGCCGGTGGTCATTGTCTATCGGAATGGCAAGGCGCGGTTCTGTGTAGACTACCGCAAGCTCAACGCGGTCACCGTACCGGACGAGTTCCCTATTCCTCGGCAGAACGATATCCTGTCCGCTCTGTCCGGCTCGCAAGTGCTATCCTCGCTCGACGCCCTGGCGGGGTTTAACCAGATCGAAATGGATCCCGAAGACGTCGAGAAGACGGCTTTCCGCACGCACATGGGTTTGTTCCAGTTCCGCCGCATGCCGTTCGGGCTGCGTAACGGACCCGCCATATTCCAACGGATTATGCAGAGCATCCTCGCGCCCTTCTTGTGGTTGTTCGTGCTGGTATACATTGATGACATCGTCGTCTATTCACCCGGCTACGAAGAGCATCTGGATCACCTCGACCGCGTCTTGGGGGCAATCGAGACCTCGGGACTGACGCTCTCGCCAGCGAAATGCCACTTCATGTATTCATCCATCCTACTCCTCGGGCACAAGGTATCACGCCTTGGATTATCGACGCACCAGGAAAAGGTCAGCGCCATAACGGAGCTCGAAAGCCCGCGCAACTTGCAGACGCTACAGATCTTCCTGGGGATGATCGTCTATTTCCAGGCCTTTATCCCATACTACTCCTTCATCGTTTCCCCACTCTTCCGTTTGCTGAAGAAAGGAGCGAAATGGGAGTGGGGCGAAGTGGAAGAGCACGCCTTCAATGAGGCGAAGCGCGCGCTACAAGCGGCGCCCGTTCTGGGGCACCCAGTGCGGGGCCGACCGTATAGGCTGTACACAGATGCTTCAGACGAAGCTTTGGGCGCGTGCTTGCAACAAGTACAGGATATGCGCGTCGGGGACCTCGCGGGGACTCCCGCGTACGACAAGCTGAAGGCCGCTTTCGACGCCAAGCAGGAGGTGCCCTCGTTCGTGACGCGTTTGAACAGCCGCGCTCAAGACGTTCTGCGCCAGCCGACGTGGGGACCCACGTTGGACGAGACAATCATAGAAACGGAACGGGTAGTCTCGTATTGGAGCCGCACGTTCAAAGGCGCGGAGCGTAACTACTCCGCGACCGAACGGGAGGCCCTCGCAGCCAAGGAAGCGTTGGTGAAATTCCAACCCTTCGTAGAAGGGGAGAAGGTCATCCTGATCACCGACCATTCGGCGCTGCAATGGGCCCGCACGTTTGAGAACGCAAACAGACGTCTGGCTTCCTGGGGCCTAGTATTCAACGCTCACTCTGGGTTGGAGATCATTCACAGGGCAGGGCGGCTTCATTCCAACGTGGACCCCCTGTCGCGACTGCCGCGGGACGAGCACACGCAGCTGGGCCGTCTACCGCCGGAGCATACATCGCCGGCGAAGGACACGACCCCGTCGATCTACACGGACTTTGACTTGGCTGAGCTGCGCGAGCGGGCGGCGAGCAACGAGCCCGCCCCTCGCATGGTGTTCGCCAACCTGGCTTTCTGCTTAGCCGACTTGCTGGAACCCGCGAAAGCGGCGGCGCTCGCGGTAACTCGCAGTCAGGCGGCGCGCGAGCGCGCTTCCTCTGTAACGGACATCACGAGCACGAAGCCGAATACGAACGAAGGGCGAGCAGCAGAAAAGGCGGCGCGGAAAGCAAGAACACGACCTCTAGAACAAACTGCGGGTATGCGGTACGAGGACGCGCTGAAGCTACGGCAACAACAGCCCCCGCCGACGCTGCAGCTAGTCATGCACCCAGACGAGAAGGCCAAGTTTCGGAAGGGTTACGAATCGGATCCCGCTTTCAAAGACAAAGGCGGGAATTCGGACGAGCGCTCGTGGTATGCGGGGAACCGCTTCTACAAAGGATCTGACGGCCTATTGTACTTTCGGGACGCTGACTTCATGCCCCGCCTATGCGTGCCCCGGTCGGAACAACCAACGCTGCTGCGGCGGGTACACGAGGCGCCGAACGAGCTCGCTCACGCAGGACCGGCCAAGTCATACCTGCGGCTCGCCGAACGCTTCTACTGGCCTCGTATGCGCAAGGACATCGAAGAATTCTGCAGGTCCTGTGATCATTGCCAGAAGACCAAAGACGCGAACTTCAAGCGTTTCGGCCTCTTACAACCGCACCTGATTCCCGACGAGCCGTACGCACGCATTTCGCTGGACCTGGTGACGGGGCTCCCGCTCGCCGATGGCTTCAATGCGATCCTAGTCATCATAGATCGACTCACGAAACACGCCCAGTTCATCCCTACGGACACGGGGCTGGACACAGTGAAGTTCGCTGAGCTCTTCATTCGGCACGTTGTCAATCGATTTGGGGTCCCCATTGAGATGATAGCGGACCGAGATGGGCGATGGCTCTCACATTTCTTTGCGGAGGTCGCCAAGCAGCTCAAACTGCACCTCCTGCTCTCGTCGTCTCATCACCCTCAACACGATGGACAGACCGAGCGGACCAACCGGACGATGGAAACCATGTTGCGCAGCTACGCCGCAGAAGACCCAGGATCCTGGCCTCAATGGCTGTCTGCATTGGAGTTCGCATACAATAACACCACTCACGCGTCCACGGGGGAAACTCCTTACTTTCTCCTCTACGGGTTCAAGCCGCGCAGTCCTGTCGACCTCCTCGTGCCAATAGCTAACGGGGATTCCGTCGCGCGAGGAATCACGGCTCATAGGCAAGCGGACTCTTTCCTTGAGCAGTTTGAGGCCCGACGACAATCCGCCCGCGACTCTATCGCGCTCGCGCAACACGTGCAAGCGCAAGCCTATAACAAAGGCCGACGAACGCTCGAGCTGCAGCCGGGGGACCTGGTGCTCATTCGGCCTAAAAGCCTGGAATTAGTCGAGTCGCGCGGCGAAGGTGTGAAGCTGATGCAGAAAGCTATTGGACCCTTCGCAGTGCAGGAACGCGTCGGGGACGCGACGTACCGAATTGACCTGCCGTCCACTTTCCCCATGTCCAACGTCATACACTTAGAGCATCTGAGACCGTATCACGCCTCGCCAGACAGGTTCGGAGAACGGAGCACCATGAAGCCGCCGAGGTGGACGCAGGAGGCGGCACAGGAGTATCAAGTGGAGCAACTTATATCGCATCGCCGCAACAGGAAGAAGGGACAAATGGAGTACTTGACCCGTTGGGAAGGGTACGGCCCGGAGCACGACACATGGCTCACCGCTCGAGAGCTGCGCAACGCTCCCGCTCGGTTGTTGGATTATCGTCGTCATCACGGCTTGTAAAGCCAGCCGACGAGACGCCGTTGCATTGGAACGAACGAGGGTGCGGAGAGCACTGAGAAACGAAGGAGAAGAAGGAGAAAAGTATACCACTCAAGCCACTTACATTCACTTTAGTACAGATTCGAACACGCACTTGGGAGGACAGAGCCAGCGGCCCCGACAGCTAGCTGGCCACCCCCGATCTGCGATAATACCTGTCCCGACGAGAGGCGCCAGCGCCGCCAGCTAGGCGCCCGGTCGGACAAGCACCACGAGGCCGCGGCACAGCCAGCCAGCGGCCCGTAATAATAGACCACCACCACATAGATACGTTCCTTATTTTCCTTTTACTCATTATTCTTCTTTCCCCGTCGTGTTCAACGACTCTACCACCATTCCGAACGCGATCAAACGACGCTCACCTCCCGCGGGGAGCAGCCGCTCCGCCGTACACGCTAATCACGCTCTTCTTTCGAAGTCCGACGAACCATCTCTGTCAGCGTTCAACACGTCCGCATGGTCAGCCCCTTCCAGCCGCTCCTCCAGCTCGTCATCATAGCCGTCTCGCCGTGGGGCTACCCGCGAGCCGTAGACGCGCGCATGGGAGGCGGGCCGTCAACGTCGAGAGCCGGTTCGGCTTCTATCCCCTCGAGCTCAGCCGCGTCGCTCCAAGTCACCCGCGACCGACACAATGCCGAGCCCGACACCCTAGTCGCGGAAGACGCGGACGGAGACACTCCGCTATGGGACTACGTGGACCGCTACCGAGTGCTCGCTCGCGACGCGATGGGAACGTTATGGGTCACCCTGAACGGGATCTCCAGCACGTTGCCGCCACCTCCAGGGCTCGTTAGCGGGCCGATAGGCTGCCACTGCCAGAACTTCGAGGGCGAGCGGGGATCCCGCTACGGCTCAATGCAAGATACGAATCTGCGGGTCTGGATGGCCGACTACTACGACGAGACCCGGCCGTTCGCGCCGTACATCCCGGACTTGTTCTGCAGTCTAGGGCCGTGCTACGCCCGCACGTACCGCGCCGGACTCGCGCAATGGGACCCCAGCTGGGCTGTTCCGCACGCGGAGGGCGTAGAGCTCGTTCAGGAAAAGAAGAACGAATTTCTTGCTTGGAGCCGCACCGACGACGCCGCCCGTAAAGCTCTCCGTCTCGAAGCTCGACCTGCCGTCCCAGCTCCGCTTACCGCTCGAACCGTCGAGGAGCTACACGATCGGTTCGGTCACTGGGTCGCGTACCGCATGGAGACTCGCGGCCGTGTACTGGCTCGCCTCCTGCGGGACGACCATTGGCGCGTCTTCCAAGAAAAGTTTCACTCGCTGTGGATCGACATGCGAGCAGCGGGTTACTTCGCCCACGTCCCTATCGGGGCCTGGTTTCCAGACACGCCCGCGCAGGTAAACCAGATCTTGGAGCTCCAGCGCGCCGGGGTGCCGGCGTACTACCGCTGGCGATCTGAATTCAATGACGAGAAACAGTACCCACGCCTCGCGGCCTTGCGCCCGCCGCGCCAGCCCGACGACACGTCACCTCCGTCGCGCGCGCCCGCCGCCGCGCTACGCACACCCGCTGCCGCGCCGCGCGCCAGGGCTCCTTTGCCGATGCCGCCGGCGACGCCGTCTAAGGCCGCGCGCGAATTCACGCTCCCCGCCAAGTCAGTACTATGGAGCCCCGCGCGTCGTGCCGCGCCCGCAGAGAATACGTACACTGTCCACGCGTCCGCGCCGTCGACCTCGCAGCAACCGTCGTCCCCGGCGGAAGGTTCGGACCCGAAGCGGGTCAAGTTCATCGACACCGCCCCGCCGGCGTCAGTCATGGTCGAGTTCAACGATGAGGCCTTTTGGAACCGCGCCAACGAGCTGCTCGACGAGCAGGAGAAGATCGCGGGTACCTTCCCGAAGCTACTGTCGCGCATCACGGACCCGGAACCGAACAGCGAGGATGAAGACGACGAGGTTCCCAGTCCGAAGCAACGCTCGCGGCGCACCGTGGTCCCGACCGACGCCCAGGGCAAGCCGCTCTATGTCCTGATACAGCCCCCGCTCGTCGTGCGCGTCGAGAACGGCAAGCAGTACCGAAGCGCCCTGCGGGATCGCGTCGCGAAGGACATGCGTACGAGCGCGCCGGGGTCGGTGAACAGGAGCGCCGACGCGAGCTCGTTTGAGGTGACCTCCAAGAAGCCGCCCCGCACCTTCGAAGAGCGGATAACAGTCGACCCGCGACGCGTAGAAATGCGCCTCTGCGTACTCGAAACGGACCTAGCGGGGGACCTGCTGAACGAGTTCGCGAGCCAACACCCTGACGCTTCGGACGCCGAGATTGTCCGGTTCTTGCTGGACCGCCAGATGCCGTTCAACTGGGCGTTCCCGCTACGAGGGGTCGACACTCGCGGGAGGACCTTCAACCGGCAGAACTACGAGCGCTACTTCATCTCCCCCGACCTCTCGATCCACGATTCATACTCGCGGTGGTTCGAGGGAGGGCGAGCGGTTCTGTCCATAGAACGTGTACAGCGCGCGGTCGCAGCGCGCGGGGGTGTGCTCGTACGCATCGCGAAGATGATGGGGCTAGGCGCGGTGTTCAGGAAGTTTCCCTGCGCGTTCGTCTGCACGGACGGCGGTCCCAACTTGGTACACATCGACGAGGAGACCGACATGTTCTACTACGACGACTGGCTAGAGCCCGAGGAGATCGACATCCTCCTCGGCGTCGCCGTGAAGGACGGCGTCACGCGTAGCATCATGCCGCCGCTGGCCTCGTTCGACACGTTCTACGCGGGCGCGTGGGGCGAGGTGTACGAGAAATGGTTCAGGTCGCGTCTCGAGGACCTCGACGACAGCCTCAAGAAGGGCAGCGGCAAGGAGTTCTTTATCGCTCGCAACGCGTGGAACAAGAAGTTGAAGAACTACTCATTCGCCTAGGTCGGTCAAGCTTCGTCGGGGGGGCTCTGTAACGGACATCACGTAGGGTAACTCCGAAGCTCGTCCTTTATGTCGTTATTTGTTTGTACTGGAAATCTATCGCTGCTTTATCCCGTCTTCCCCTCTCGCTTCCCGCTCGTAACTGGCCGTCCCAAACGGCCCGCGAGGAGACGCGACTGGTATCTAGGGACTTAAGCCGACTCTCCCGAGCTATCAGGTGCCCTTGAACGGCGCCTCGCTGAGCTGCATCGGCGCTTACACCTCTGACCGCGCCACGGTCCGCTTCTGCTTACGTCGGTCCCGTGAACTCTTAACGAGAGGCTGCCCGCCCTCGTTACAGCCTGTCACCAGCGCACCAGCGGGGGCACCCATGCGTTAAATCCGCACACCCAGGCCCTACATTCATCTACCGGCCTGCAAGGGTTCTAAACGGCGACGGGAAGAGAAAAGGGTTCTAAACGGTTCTAAACGGTTCTAAATGATTTGGAACAGTTTAGAACTTAGAACCGGTGTTCTAAACGGCGACGGGAAGTCATCCACTATCGACACTCAGAACGTTGGGACCGATCTGCCAACTTCTGCCAATTGCATCTTTTACTCCATGCGCTGGGCCAGCGGGACACGGACTCGCTCAGGGGTACACTCCTTAGATATCTCAGTGCTAGTATTTGCCTCTTCCGGTATTGCAACACGGGTGGATTCTAGGCATCTGAGTGTCTGCGGTTGCTCGATTGCTTGGTGATCGGTGCTACGGCTTTCATTTCAATCCTTTCGCGAGGGTCTGCATCGGCCACTAGCTCTCTCTGACGAGAACCGCTCGGTCAGGCGGCGATCTCTGGCGGAGGTGCGTGTCAGCACGGGGATGATGGCTCAATGCTTGTCAGCCTACGAGACCTGATCCGTATAAATGCCAGGTACTCGCGAAGCTCAACACTGGTCCCCAGATCCTTCTCTGAGTCGGTATCAATGTCTGGCAAGAAGCTGATCGCGGTCTTGGGAGCTACCGGCGCAGCCGGTGGGTCCGTTACCAAGTATCTCGTCGACGATGGGACATTCACCGTGCGCGCCGTCACGCGGAACGCGGAGAGCGCTGCAGCCAAAGGTACGTTGCTTCATATCACTTCTATTGGATCTCACGGTGATCATGATACACCCCCAGCTCTTAAGGCCCACGGCGCCGAACTCGTCGTCGCCGATCTGGACAAGCCCGAGACGCTCCCTGCAGCGGTCAATGGCGCGTATGGCGTCTCTGCGGTCACGAACTGTATGTCATCTGGCTCATGCATTGTCTGAAGGCTGATAGACTCTTCGCGTCGCAGTCTGGACGCTTTTCTCCAAGATCGGCGATGCAGTGAAGACTCAGCACGCCGAGGAAGCGCAGAGTAAAGCCCTCGTCGACTCCGCGAAGGCTGCCTGACTGCAGTACTTTGTATTCCTGTGAGTCTCTCGGCTCATACGGCCGCATACGCGACTGACCGGCCCGGCAGCACGTTGCAACATAGTGACGTTCCGCACTTCGAGGGCAAGCATCGCTGTGCGCCGTCCGGTCAATACGCCTATCCCCTCCGACTGACCCGCGCACCTTAGTCGATGAATACCCCAAGGCGTCTGGCGTGCCGCGCACGTCGTTCTACAATGTGGCCTACTTCGAGAGCATCACTATCGGCTCGTTCGGGGTGTGTTGTAGCCATCCGTCTCTCTGTGCCATACGCCGCGTCTGACATCGCGTTCCCCTTCTCCTAGATGGTCAGCAAGGCGGACGACTGCTCTCTGCTGGTGCAGACCCCCATTCCCGATGGCGCGTACGTCCCGTCGTACTCGGTTGACCAGAGCGGCAGCTGGGTCCTCTCCGCTTTCAAGAACCCACACGAGTACCTCGGCGCGTCGAAAAGCTTGCCATCTTTCTGAATTGCGCTGGCATTATACTCAGGGAAAGCATCGCGATCGGCGAGCACGTTCGGCCAAGCAAGTACGCTCAGGTCCTCGAGAAGGCGTGCGGCAGGGAGGAGACGGCCAACCCGCTCTCCCGTGACGAATATTACGCGCGGATGGAGGACACCGGACCGAGTTTTACATGTGAGACTCCGGAAACAATCGGAGGAACACGCAATTGAACTCCGCGCTCCCACCTTGGCTTTCTGATTGATCGCACACGATGCTGGCTGCCGATATGCAGGCTCTTCGAGAGTTTCTCCGGTCTATCTGCGACAAGTCACACTTGGGCAAGCTAACGTGCGCCTGCTGCATGTTTCACCTGCGATGTGCTCATTTTCCAGCCAGTCAGCCGGACGCGCATGCCGTTCTGGATGGCATCCTCGATGATGTGCGGCGCGTTCTGGCCGATGTCGCGTATCAGTTGAATCTGTCACGTGCCGTCTACCAGCTCCCGGACGAACTTCTGGCCATTTGCTTCTCGTTCCTGCCGTTCCACTGCCGTATTTCCGCATCGCGTGTCTGCCGGGCCTGGCGTACCACATCGATTCATACTCCAGCACTCTGGACAGACATCGCGGACGATTCCGAATCACATTGTCTCACTGCGCCGTTGCTGCACCGAGTGCTCTTGCGCGCTGGAAGCCTGCCTATCCGATTTGAATCTCGCCACACCATCCAGGGCGAGTTGTTGCAGCTCGTCGAGGACTCGATGCACCGCATGGGATCTCTCAAAATGCGCGTAGTCAAAAACACTTCATTTCTCGAGCAAAGCGCACCATTTCTGCATACGGTGCACCTCATGCAGAGCGTTCGGCTGACTGACAACTTCCTGGCGCGGTCACCGGGCAGGTTGACCACACTTCGCGCAAGGGAACTCCACTTCCCTGCTTCCTTCCCGGCACTCTCGAACCTCACCACGCTCTGCATATCCGCATGCGGGGACAGGACGCTGGAGGACATCTTTCGCATCTGCCCCCGCCTTCAGTCGCTCTCTCTCACCAGTCTATTCTGGACCAACGCGGAGAAAATAGGAGTCCCGCCTGACTCTCTCACAGACCTCACGCTTGCGGCCGTCGGCAATCGCTCCAACGTGGTCTCCGTTTACGAGTCTTTCAGACTCTGCCCGAACCTGAAACGGGTTGTGCTCCAGCAGATCGCCACAGGGCCGGGGCTCCACGTCGGCACGACTCTGCACCATGCGGTTGAGCTTGACGTGGCCTGTTCTCCGGCCGAAGACATCATCACGCTCACCGCGCGCTTCGGCGACGGACGACGCCTCGAGCTCACGCTCCGCCGTCTGCTGCGGTACACCAGCCCCGAGTTCCCGCCCATCTTCGCATGCGGAGTGGACTACTCGCGGCTGCGCGCGCTGCGCACTGCGATTTCTGTTCTGCCCGCACTTCCAGTCGACGCGCTGCGTGACGCCGATGTCTGCGTGCAGATTGCGAAGGGCATGGACTTTGCCGTTCCTGACGCATATCCATGGCACCTGCTGCGCGCCCTCGCGGGTCTGGCGCCGTGCCGGCTCATAATCGACGTCATTGCCTTCGCCGGCCGTGTGCCCACCGAGGATGATGCGCGTGCGCTGGTATCTGAGCTTTCAAACTTGCCACCGACCTTGCAGGTGACTGTGCGGGGATTTGCTCCGGATACGGTCCCCGGAGATCTTGGGACTGGCGATTTACGTTCGTGACATAGTGGTGGAGCTTTCGGCATGTCCGTATGACCTCCTGTTATCTGGGCGAGCATCGGGCGAGTCTTACAGACTGAAGGAGTGTGCACCGATCGTATCTATCGTAATACACTCTTATTTCCAGCTCTGTCTCAGCGCGGCGCGCCTATGGAATGTGATAGGAAGTCTCAGTTTTACCATCCCATCTAACGTTGGGAACCAGCTCAGGTAGATCTCCCGGCCGATGATCATCTGCGATGCGCAGCTTGTTGAGAACGTGAAACTGCCATACACCGCGCTGAGAAAATGTTTCAAAGAAGTGAGACCTGCATCTGACGCATATATCAGTCGTCTTAAGGTAGAAATGCTCAGTTCATATCTGGAGAGCGTCCGTGCGTTCAATTTCCCGATCACCACCCCTAACCGAATGTTCCGAGCAGCAAATATGCCCAAACACAAACGCGTTCCTTCCTTCCGACCACGAGGCTCAGTCGGAGCCATGTCGTCGAGCGCCGAATTGCCAGTGTTTCCAGATTGCACGGCGGACCCCGTGATCATGCGGCTCCCAGTCGAGCTTTTGATCAGGCCCCCCGAAAATCCCGATACATGTTAGATCTAAACGGGACCGAGACTGGGGTCAAAAATTGCTCTACCATCCATCTAAACGGGACCGGATTCGAGAAATTTTGCGACAATGGTCCATCTAAATGGGACCGAGATCTGGGGTCAGTATGAGATCATCATACCCCATTGGATCTTGGCTGGTACGTCAGGGCGGGTTTCGAACCTGTTTAAAGCCTTATTTGAGCTCATTCCGCTCCTCATATGCTTCTTTTGCGAGAAAATGACCAAAAAAGTTCGAATTTGTCTTCACCGGAAGCAAACGACCGTCCCGCGGCACCAGATAGGCTCCGGATACATCCGAGCTCCCAGGTAAACGGGACCGGATTCAACACCAATCGCCCTTATAAACGGGACCGAAGGCCCTTGCCAGACGGATCTGACATCAAATGGTATTTTCGGGGGGCCTTTTTGATCGCCTGCCTGTACGCGGCGGACCTACCGACGCGCGTCCGGGCCAGTCACGTCTCGCGTGCCTGGCGGGAGTTAATACTGGGCGAACGAGGACTCTGGACGGATTACCACCTCGACTCGTTTCCGAATGACGAAAAGGCGAAGCGCTCGTCGCTCGAGTTCTTGGAGGCCGTGCTGCGCCGCTCGGACCCGCTGCCATTCCGTCTGCATTACCCATGCGAGATTATCTTCCAAAACAACGGCTATCTCCCCAACGTTTCCGCTATTGTGTGACCCCATCTACAAAGACTGCAGACGTACGAGGGATCAGAACATGTATTCGCCTGTTTGAATTCAGACAACGTCCCTTTGCCAAATTTTCGGTCTCTGGCTTTCATCAAGTCGTCCTCGCAGTCACTCGGAGACCGGTTGATGCTCACCGACATACCGAGCCCGCATTGCCTTCCGAACCTCCAACGGCTTGTGGCTT
This sequence comes from Auricularia cornea, assembly GCA_030578095.1. Classification (NCBI taxonomy): domain Eukaryota; kingdom Fungi; phylum Basidiomycota; class Agaricomycetes; order Auriculariales; family Auriculariaceae; genus Auricularia; species Auricularia cornea. The sequence goes on from JARLTE010000007.1 coordinate 6,882,018, forward strand.
CCTTCGTCAACCTCCAGCAGCAGACCTATCCTACCGTCCAAGAGCTCGTGTGCACGGCTCAGAGCGCCTTCTCTGCTCAGCTTTTTCAAAGCTTCCCTAACCTGGTTCGCGCTGAATTCTATGGTCGACTGGCCACTCGGCTTCCACACGGGCCTGTGCCGCGCACCATTCAGGAAATCGTTCTCCACGGGGAACCTCTGGGGCAGCCGAAGATCCCCGGCCTGGATTTTGCAGCGCTTCGCGCATGGTCGGGAGAGAGAATACCCCGACTCACGCTTATTGGCGCGTTCGTCCTTGAGGAGATCATACAGGAGCTGCTCGCTGCTCATAGCGAGCCCGTCCGACTGGCCATCGACGGCGGACAACCTGACATCATTCTCTCAAACGCGGCTGTGCCCAATCGCTGGTCCTGGGCCGTCACCATGCGCGAGTTCTGGGGCTCGATGCGCTCCTTCGGTGAGTTGCAGCGCCTATTCACCGACATACACATTGTCGCGCTTTCACTGCACGTTGCACACCTTCGCCCGTTTCTCGCCGCGCGCCTCGAGGCGCCGCATCTCGAGACACTCGAGCTCCGTCTCACCGGCAGCCCAGACGGCGCGCTGTCAGACATCGATTTTCTGCGTGCGCCGCACCTCCGGCACCTCATTCTGGACACTGGCGGAACTCACGCGGGCGTGCGCGCGCATGTGGGCGATATCAACGCCGTGCTCGAGATGCTCAAACTGAACCTCCGCACGCTGATCGTCTACGACGCGGAGCTCCTCGAGACGGTGACCGTCCGGGCTACCGTGCCCAGCATCGCGGAGATAGACTGTGGTTCTTTCTCGCGGTTCGCGCGGCACTATGTCGAGGTCACGTAGCGCAGATATCCAAAGTCATACAACAATCTATAGAAGCGATTTCCTGCATTATCGGCCACCATCCCAACCTGTTGAGGGACTTGCAGCCGCGCGGCAGGACGTTATTAATGAATCTCAACTTCGCGACGCTTCGCGTCGACGGATACAGATACAGAGGTGTCTGCATACAGCGCAGTCACGGTCAGGGATGGAAATGCAGACCGTTGTGCCGAGCTACGTCAGGCTGCGGCGAGGCAAAGAGCGAGACTTGGGCCGAGAGAACGGCTCTTCCGCATGTTCGCATGCTGTAGTACGCGATCCTGCATTGCTATTTCGTGCACAGACCGCCCGTGCGCATAGTTTAACTACAACGCACCGGTAGTCTGGGACCCGAGGAACGACTGCAAAGGTCCCGAGCTCTCGTCGCAGTGCATGCTTGCCAGTCATGCATCATTCACTTACCCGGCCGCCTCATAGCAGGATGGAGATCCCGCTGTTTGTGCGAGCGACAAACAGCTAAAGGTGATGCACAGCATGGTATTCACCCGGGAGACGACAAGTATATGTAGCGTTAGTTACGATCTCCCGGAAGCTAGAACATACTCCTTCGCGAACGTTACAAAGTCCGCGCAGATACGTCCAGCACCAGGAGACACGACAATGGCGTCGAGGAGCCCCGAGTCGTATATAAGCAGCGCGCGAAACGACGTGCTCAGAATCGCTAGCTCATTCTCCAGCGACTCGGCACGGTCGTCTATCAGGTTGAAGAACACCTTCCGCAACCGTGGCGCGCGAAGACAAAGCTCCCCGCCAGTTCGCAATGACGGACGGTCCGTGTTCACGCCGCCGTCGAGGTGGAGCTCGAGCGTCTCGAGCCCGGGTGTATACAGCTGCGCACGGAGGAGCGCACCAAGCCGCAAGAATGCAAGACAGATCGAATTCAGACGCCCGGAGGTAGGCTTCTCGATGGACGCGAGAAAGTCGCCAGCCCACGGCGGCGAAGGTGTAAGCGTCCATACGCTGTCGTCTTCGAGTATCGCAGCAAGCACGACGTCGTCTCCGCCGCCCGGTAAGCGAATCTCAATTGTCTGCGCGTGCGAAGCGAGGAATAGCGGAAGGACGCCCTGCAGAGAGTAGACCTCGCCAACAGTGAAGCGTGGGACACGGACGCCGCGCCAGTGCCGCAGGAGGTCCGTGACGTCGAGCGCTCTCGGGCGCGCACATCGGACAGAGACTTCCTCAAGCGACGGTGGGACCGGCGGATCCGGGAGCGGCGTGCCCATCGTGCTATCGGCAACGTCCATCCGGACAAGGGCGGGGCAGTGCACGAAGAGCGGGAGGTGGTGGAGCCCTTGAATACACGCAAAGGTAACCTCCTGCAGCGCGAGAAACGGGTCGCCATCATCAGGGAATTGGGCGCTCGTTGCGAGCAGCTGTCGGAGGTTGGGTAGGCAGCGCGAACTCAGCTGTCCCTCCATGCGGATTGCCGCACCGTATGGCTCGCTGTCATCTGGGAGAAGAACGTCAAGACAGACAAAATTCGGCAGTGGAGCACGAGACGGGTTCAGGTCCTGGAATATCAGGGCCGGCCCATGGTACGCTGCCAGTCGGCGGACGTCGAACGCTTTGAGAGCCAGCAAACGTTTTTGATAATGAAAGTTGATGACGCCGTGGTCGAATGGTATTGCCAGGTGGAAGGGGAGAGCGCGCGAGCGGACCAACATGGCCTGGAGCATAGCGAACATGGCGTCCTCGTGCTCCTTGCTGCCAAAGTCCGAGCACGAGAAGCTATTCCATAAACGGCGCTATGCCAGCGCAACATCGCGCCAGGTACGACAGACGTGACTAGCGCGAACCCGCGTCACCATGTCGGAGGCCGTCAGACAATGCCGTAGCAGCTCGATAGGCAGTCGCCAGGGTGTACGAGCACCATTCGCCGCGCCGGGAGAATCGACGGGGAGCATTTTGAGCAAGATACAGTAGTCAAAAGTGAGAATCCGAGGTGTGACGCTCGTTCCGGTGTACTTGCTTATGGGCGCCGTGGCGGCAGGAAGCAAGAAGAAAAAGTTCCGCAGTCAAGCTCGTCGGTTCGGCCCGATAGCCGCTCTGCGTTTGTCCTTCGACTCCAGTATCAAACTCGCGCACCGGCTCCTTGAAAGCCCCGCATTTGGGACTGCTGCTTACACCGCGATACAGTTTGAACAATTTTTCACTGGCCGATGAGCGTCTGTCATACCAGCATCACTTTTCCGTCTCATCCTCCCACCGATGCCTTATGCCATTCCTCGTTCTACTGGAAATTTGTATGACATATCTGAAGCTCTATCCGCTCTTCACCATCTGGCACTCTATTTCTAGGCTCTAAGGGACGAGCTACGAGCACTTCTATGAGCTTACGGCCGCTTGGGAAGAATAATCCGACGGTGCTTCTGGACCTCACGACCGTGCTCTCCAAAGTATCTCTGGCCCTCGAAGCTCCACGCGTCGCAGGCACGGACCCAGTCACATAGCCCTCCGACGTACTGGCGCAGGTCCCGGTCTACGCGCTCGCCAAAACTCGGCAGCCCTGCGCGTGCCTTCTGAGCAGCCGCCATGAGCTCCTGGCCCCGTCGATCCGCCCAGTCCATCGCTTCCTGTACGGACAAGCCGTCCCGCTGCGTCAGGATGCCGATCACGCTGTGCATGTCCCCGCGCGCGTGCTCGACGCGGTATGAGAGCATGTCCTGCGTTCCGTCCTTCAGCTTTCGACCGTTCCCTCCGCCGCACAGACTAACGTTCGAGATGATGACCATGTCCGTCGCGAGTGTCTCAATCTCCAGTATGCGCGGATCGTCCAGCACCACGTCGGGGATGTCGAGCCCCATAAGCAGGACAACCCAGAACGGCGGCGTCCCCGCAGTGCACCGGCGTAGTACGAAGAAATCCTCGAGGCTGCGGATGTGGCCCCGCTCGCGATCCTGTGCTTCCTGTACTGTACCGTCTAGATATCTCTGGAACGCGTGTATGAAGCGCTGCTGGTAGGCCGGCTCTGGCATGACCACCGTCAAGCGTTTCCAGAAGCTAGAAATCTCGTCATTACAATGATCGAGCCGCCAGGCTCTGGTGCGCACTCTCTTGTCACTGCGCCTAGTAGGTCGGGCGATCCATCGGAAGCCGAGCGTTCTCCCAGAGCGTCCAGGATAGAGTTCGCTAGGGCATGCGCGGTCTTCTCATCTGCGTGATCCGTCCAGTCGTCATAGACCCAGGTCAGGTGCAGGAGATCGTAGGTGATCCGTAGCTGCTCTGTCAGACGAACAGGTCAGTCTCCCATCCGCAGCGAGCCCTCTCCGCCGCACCTGCGTCCTGATCCGGATATCCGAGCCCTCCCAGCACACCTGCGCGATAGGTTTAGAGCTGATACGAGCGTAGGCCAGAGAAACTCACAAAAGTCACAACGGTCGTACTTCGCCTGCGCCTCAGGACTGAACGGTTTGAAGCTGGCGATCCAGTCACGCGAATCAGCCTTCACCCGCTCGTGGAACGGGTTCATGCGACGCTCCCAGGGCCACGCCGCCCACGGATCTGGGATAGTCACTGCGATCTCTCCGTCTAGCGGCTGAGGGTCGGGGAAGGACATGGTGTGCAGCTTTCCCAGATACAAATGAACCTTGGTGAGGACCTACATATATATTATATTTTGGGGGGAAGCGCCCGCCGCGACCCTGCTCCGGATGTGGCACCACAGCGCCTACGCCCTCGCGTTTCCCGGCCGCTGGTTTTCACACTCTGGTATACTTGGTATGAGGCGCGTGACGATCCCGTTGGCGATGAGTGGGCCTCCGGGAGTTGTGCACGCCGTGCTGCCGCAGCATCGCAGGTTCCAGGATGAGGGTACCGGCTTGCCTGCTCCGAGACGTCACATTATCAAAGGTCGGGTAGCATCCTATCTAGCCACCGCTGGACGCTTAGTCCGTATCCCCACTTGACTCCTGACGTCCTGCACTCGCTGTTATCAGTTTGGCAGACACATTGCACACAGCATGAGCGCCGCAATGGGGCCGCGCATGTGACTCACGGACGCGGAGTCCGACGCCCAGCGTGTGATTTAACAGACCTCTGCATACGGAGCGCAGTCGTCATTGCTCTGGACAAGCTTCCCGAGCCCGGAGAGGCACAGCTGCGTCATGAAGAACCGCGCGAGCCGCTCACCGGCAGCCAAAACGGATTCCAACCGCCTTTCTCCGAGCGCCTCCATGGGGCAAGCCTATCACGGAGCTGATGATGTACCGTGCATGTGCGGACGGATGCCATTAATGCTGCTATTTTCCCGGGAGTTGATGTATGAGGCGACGAAGAGATGCGGGGCATACTGTGGCAAGTGACAAGTTCAGTCGGAGGTCTTCTTCCCAGCGCACGATTGCGCAAGATACTGAGTGCATTATCCTACTCAGAGCCATACAGTTACAGGGTCGAGGCCCCCAACAAACATGTGCGAAATGTTGCACTAGACTCACACCGCCGTAGAGAGAACTTGAAGCAGCAATACGGCGTTACTGTTGAGAACCCTTCTGCATCCAGCACGTACTTCTTCGCAAATCCTGCGAAGCCCGAGCAGGCGCCATCGCAGCCGTGAGACACAAAGACCTAATCAAAGAGCTCAATGTCCTCTATCAGCATTGCGATGAACGATGTGCGCAGTACGCTGAGGGCATCCTTGACTGGATCCGCGCGATACTCTCTGCAGGCCAGGCGCACCCCCCGCGGACACGGGGCGAAGAGGAAGCACTTGTCGCAGCATTCTAGTGGCTGACCGGCCGCCGGCCGCGCTGTCGAGGAGGTTGAACTCGACCTTCTCGAGTCCCGGCACGTGTAATTGGGCGCTGAAGAGCGCACTGAGCCGCGAGAGGGAGACAAACAGACACACCAGGTGATCCGAGCTTGGCTTCTCTTCTGTAAAAACCAGAATTCACCGTAGCGCAGAAATTCCGAGGCCCAGACGCGGTGGGCTGCCTACGCTCTCGCATTTCCCGGCAGTCTGAGTCCACACTCTTCGAGACTTGGCGAGAGAGCGAGACGTGCATTGCCCGCAAAGGGTTGAGCCCGGGCTTCCGGACGTCATGCCTTGCTGCCAGCAAGTTGCTTGCCGGTACTACCGACTCGCAGTTCTCATGTCCAGGGGACCGCCCGTCCGAGACGTTGCACAATGAAACGTCAGGCACCGCGCCATCAGGTGGTCCCCCTGTGAGACGCGCATGTCGACGCATCTTATCGAGCGACGCTGGAAGACCAATGCTCGCCGGTATCAAATTTCCTGCGTGTGTGAACATGTCATGGACGCAGGGTCGTAGACGTCGGACGTCCAGCGTCTCTCGGAGACGCTCTGTTGCATAGGGGCGACGTCATAGCTCGGATTCCCAGACCCTCGGGCCCGGGGAAACACAGCTGCGCGACGAAGATCCGTGCGCACGATAAATTCGGAGATGAAACAGCCAGTGCGGCCCCAAGCTCAGAGACTAAGCTTCCCGCGAACGCGTTGCCATATGGAGGCGCTATTAACTCGATTATACCGGCATAGCTGTCCCTGACAAGGAAAAAGACACCGAGGGGCCCCGGTTGCGCACGAGGATGGGTACATCCCGCACCTCTATGTGTTCGGAGAAATGTAGATAAGGTAACAAGGTTGAAGACTCTGGGGGTGCAGCACAGGATTTATATCGGGCGAGAGGATACGCACAGGCACAACAGCGCCTAGTAATCCCGTGAAGCCAGTATATGTTTCTTCGCAAATTTACCGAATCCAGCGCGGACGCGCTCCGCGTTACGGGAGACGACGACGGTGTCGAGCAGCTCGGAATCATACAGCAGCGTCGAGCGGAACGATGCGCGCAGTTCGCTGAGGACGTGCTCAACTGATTCGACGACATCGTCTCTGCAGGTGAAACGCACGAGACGCAGACGCGGGGCGCGCAGGAAGCACTCTTCGCCAGTCCGCAACGGCAGACCGTCTGCCTGCTCGGCGCAGTCGAGGAAGAACTCGAGCTTCTCAAGTCCCGGCGTGACCAATTGAGCCCGGAGGAGCGCGCCAAGTCGCGAGAGGGCGACAGAGATGAAAGTTAGGCGATCTGAGCTCGGCTTCTCAATGCTCGTGAGAAAGCCTTCTGCCCAGGCTGGAGACGGGGCAAGCGTCCACAAGATTTCGGAGGAAGCCTGCCGGGCAGGTTCTCCGGCGGGTATCACACTGAGCACGACGTCCTTTTTGCCCCGGGGAAGGCACATCTCTGCCGCATGCGCGTGCGATGCGAGAAAGAGCGGCAGCACGTGCTGCATAGAGTAGAGCTCGCGAACGACGAGTCGGCGCACGCGGATGCCGGTCCAGCCATGCATGAGGGCTGCAAAATCGAGCGCCCTTGGGCGCGCGCAGCGGACCGAAACCTCCTCGAGCGATGGAGGAACCGGCGGGTTGGGGAGCGGCGTGCCCATGATGGTGTCAATGATATCCATGCGGATGAGTGGGGACAGTACACAAAGAGCGCGTGATGATAAACCTGGGTGATGGAGGCGAATATAAGCGACTCCAAAGCGGGGAGGCAGCAATTGGTGGGGAAAATGATGCTAGGCGTGATGAGCTGCCGAAGGTTGTGCAAGCAGCGCAGGCTGAGTAGGGTGGTTACATTGACCGCCGCCGTATCTGGATGGCCGCCGTCAACTTTGAGCACGTTGAGGCAGACGATGTTAGGCAATGGGGTCCGGGTCAGATTCAGTTGCTGCAAAAGGCCAACAGGCCCGTGGTAAGCCGCGAGTCGCGAAATATCGAAGCCTTCGGTGCGCATGTGGAACGGGAGGCTGCGCGAGCGGAGTAGCAGGGTCTCGAGCAAGCAAAACATGGTTTCCTCGTGCTGCTTGTTGCGGAATTCCGTGCACGAAAAACTGTCCCAGAGCTGTCGCTCGGCCAGCGCAACCTCCCACCAGGTATGGCAAACATGGCTCGCTCGTATGCGTGTCACCATGTTGGAGGCCATCAGACACTCCAGCAACAGCTCGACGGGCAACTGCCAGGTCGAGCCAGCATGGACTTGTGTAGGTTCCGCGGCGGTATTGTCGTCCACCCCGGCAGAAGTAGTGACCATGGAGCCCGGACGGACGGTCGAAAGCAGCGGCAGGACGCGTCACCCAAGGTGTGAATAGATTCCGCGGTCAAGCCGGTTCGGACCGATAGCCGATTGTCTCTTGTCTTTGAGCGATGTCAGTCAGGCCGCGTTGTGGCCCTCCGCATGCTAGATGAATAACCGCCCGCTGTCAGCAATTTTATCATGCGTTTGGGAGCCCCGCGCTGACTTCTCGCTTCAGGCCCCCGGCATGCCTCATGAGAGGTCCGATCCGCAAAGGGCCATTCCTACGGGGTCCTTTTCGGGAACATCTTGATGGGTGCGGGGATCGGACATCCCGAAATGGGTGAGACTGATGGGCCCTGTGGATCGGACGTTGCATTCATAGGTTATAGCTTCTCCAACTCCTATGGCATGCTACTGAGCTATGCTCACTGAAATGTCAGTGAACTCATGATCTATCTGCAGGTTTAGTGCACCGAGCAAGCACCGAGACGCCCCTTCGTCAGTGCGTTGCGTGCTTTGACAGCTCCATGGCGATCTTGAACTTTGCCGTGCAAGCAGCAATGATTTCATTGACATACACGTCTGGCAAGAGTATCAAAATGCATCTCTCAGTGACGACGATGAAGGGTATGAGATTTCTCACTGCGCCAGAAGCAAGCGGTAATACATCTGTAAAAGACGGGGAGAATTTGCCAAATTGTTGTGCAATGTGCATGCCGATTTCGAGCACCTTCGAGCATTGGTTTCTCGTTCAGGTTCTCTGAGAGAAGTGGGAATTTAATCTCTGATGACAGCTGAGCCTCGTCATCCGGGAAATTGATGGGCCCACAGATCGGACATGGGCTCGAAGACGGCGGTCTGATGGGTCAGAAAAATCGGACTTCCGTCCCGTTTTGGATGATTCCTATGGGTTCTGGATCGGACATTCAGCCAAAATTCGGCAATTTCTATGGGCCCACGGATCGGAGCTCTCATGGAGCATGCCGGGGGCCTCTCGCTTCTCATTGGGACTCATTGCGTCCGCGGAATGGATTGACGGGACCACTGGCTGAATGGAGCCAAAATCGCTGCCCTTCCCGTCGTGCTCCATCTTGCGCCACGCATACCTAGCGATCTCGCGACGCTAACCGTCTCTGCGCGCGATCTGGCTGTCGGACTCTCTAAAGCAGCCCTGGTGCTGGGGTGTCAGTACGCAACCTCTGGCTGTCGCCGCATTGCGCTGGAAAACTGCACCTTCTCGCCAGCGTGGGTCCAATCAGTCTCACGGGACGCATTGGGCCACTCGAAGCTGTGCTCTCCGCCCGACCCAGTGCAGCTCAGCTTTACTCGCTGTAGCTCACGGCCCGCAAATGATGCTGCTCCGGCTGGCGCTCTCTCTGACGGGACACACCCGCATGGCAGGACGTCCATCAAGACCTGAGCAACACCAAAGAAGTGTGATGCAAGCCAATGCCCCTACCAGTGTTGCATCACATAGACCACGGTGTGCACGCGTACGACGGGCTTCATTCGGCACTCTAGCACTTTTGAATCCCTCGACGCGCGCCCCGCCCCCAGCGTCTCACGCTTGTCGTGAGTTAGACATCCTGCTCTGTGCATTTCATATAAATAATTGTCCTCAACTATTTCTCTATCACTCGGGACTTGCAGAGCCAGATCTCTCGCACTGAGAAACCGGAAGATTGGTCTGCTTGTCTCTCCCGCGCTGCTATATCCAACCCTCGCAGTCTTTACCTGCAATTGAGAGCTAATGCAGCTTACGCCCGCAGTGAAATGGATGTCATGGGTCGTATCTACGTACCCTTTGTCACAAGAAGTGCATTTGCCCGATCTGGCCAGATACCCATATCTGGCCATATATGGAGCCTGCGGTGCCAGATCCACCAAGTTCCGGCCAGAATCTGCCAGATCCAGCGTGAGTGGAGCACGATCAGGCGATTTCTGCCAGACCCAGCTGTCAAAATTCAAGCATAAAACCATGCTCAAAGGGTGCGGGAACGACGTCAAATGTTGTTGAGAACGAAGGGTGAAGGAGATCGGCCGGTCTGCGTATGTTACGGTCGGGGATAATCACTAAGTCCGGTGTTGCTGCCGCGTTGTCTCCGGAACCCGCCCTGGGTGTTCTCACTGGCTCTCAGTAGCTGAATCAACTAGTAAGGATATTGAATATGCTCGCTCGAGCGATATCTACGAAACGCACCGTGGGGCGGTGTGTGGAGCGCACAGTGGGGCCGCAGTGGGGCATACATACCCTAGGCTCCACATAACCCCCAAGTGGCACTTTAGCTCAGTAGTACTACGTGTGTATGCGCGTGTTCAAGTCGCTGGTTCAAGCCTTGGATATGGAATTTAAATTGTGTAAATGTATCTCGGTGCCCGTCAGTCTCAAGTTAGTAAGTATAGTAAACATGTAAGTAAAGTAAGATTACTGGCAATGTATAACCAATCTGTGTCACAAAACACTGGGCCCGGGCACGAAGATCTCACGAAGATTTCACGAGTGTTTCATGATGTATTACTGCCACTTGGCATGAGTATTCCCTGAGATTTGTACCCGGAAACACTCGTGAGATCTTCGCCCCAAAACCCAATGTATCTCACGAGTGTTTCTCGAGTTTTTCTGCAGGGAATACTCGTGGGATACTCGTACAAAAGCATGACCTATATATAAGCAAATGCACAAGGATCACTTGAGTATTTCCTGATGAGATACTCGTGTGATTCTCTTTGTAAATAGTCCGATTTGCCACGTGTGTTCCTTGAGTATTTCCTAATGAATATACTCATGTGATTCTCGAGGCCTTTCCCAGGCTCTTGCACGAGTATTGTTTGATGGGATTCTCAGGGGATACTCGTGGGTATTCATATGGTTTGCCACGAGAGTTCCTCGAGTATCCCGTGTGGGGATACACGTGCAATACTCGTGATATACCCACCATTTTGATCAAATATTGCACGAGTATTTTCAATGAGTGTGGCTTGAGTATTTCACGAGTAGTCCTTCAGAGTTTTGCACGAGTATCTCACTGCGGAAACCTCGAGAAACACTCGGAGGAATACATGCCTCATTGCCTGAGTGTTTCATCAGAGTTTCCACCAGTATTTCAGTATGAAATACTCGTGTGGCAGTATGATGATAGCACATGATATACCCGAAAGTTTGCCTTTACAACTCTCGTGAGACACTCGCATACTGACCAGACTATTAGCTTGAGAATCCCACAAGAAATCGTGTCTGGGATACTCGTGAAATACTCGAACCTTTTCCTATGACATGAACCTGTATTTTTCAGAAAGAGAGATACTCGAGTATTTCCCTGTGTTGTGGGAAGCACTTTTACAAAATTTCATTCTGATATAGTGGTTTGACGCTGGCCCTAAGTAGGTCTTTAGGGTTTCCTGGCACAATGCTATGCAATTGTTTTCCGGTGACAGATGAGGGGGCGGGGGCTGTGTGCAGGAGGTGGGGAAAGGGGAGAAATATGTGCAACAGGATAAATGACAGGAAAAGAAGAATTGTTTGAAAGGAGGGAGGGAAGGTGAATAGGGGGATCATGGAATGGTGGACCGGGAATATTGATTCTGACAGAGGGGATAAGGGGTCCTAGAGAGTCAGGAAGCCAGAGGGACAATATGAAATTCTCCAGGGCAACAATTCTCCAGTGCATAGCCCCGGAGGGGTGAGTTGCGGTGGTTGGTGCAGCAATTACACGGTGCGGCAGCCTCAGTGTTCGAATCACAGTGCAAAATGTGTCCTGATGATGCCTCCCGCATCAATCGCGAGACTGAATAGCCACTCAAGGCTCCTGATTCGCGATTCGCGATTTGCGTGTCCCCGGGGGACAGCCCCGGAGGGGTGAGTTGCGGTGGTCGGCGCAGCAATTTCACCGCGCGGCGGTCTCAGTGTTCGAATCACAGTGCCAAATGTATCCTGATGATGCCTCCCGCATCAATCGCGAGACAGAATAGCCACTCAAGGCTCCTGCTTCGCGATTCGCGATTTGCGTGTCCCCGGGGGACAGCCCCGGAGGGGTGAGTTGCGGTGGTCGGTGCGGCAATTTCACCGCGCGGCAGCCTCAGTGTTCGAATCACAGTGCAAAATGTATCCTGATGATGCCTCCCGCATCAATCGCGAGACTGAATAGCCACTCAGGGCTCCTGATTCGCGATTCGCGATTTGCGTGTCCCCGGGGGACAGCCCCGGAGGGGTGAGTTGCGGTGGTCGGCGCAGCAATTTCACCGCGCGGCGGTCTCAGTGTTCGAATCACAGTGCCAAATGTATCCTGATGATGCCTCCCGCATCAATCGCGAGACAGAATAGCCACTCAAGGCTTCTGATTCGCGATTCGCGATTTGCGTGTCCCCGGGGGACAGCCCCGGAGGGGTGAGTTGCGGTGGTCGGCGCAGCAATTTCACCGCGCGGCGGTCTCAGTGTTCGAATCACAGTGCCAAATGTATCCTGATGATGCCTCCCGCATCAATCGCGAGACTGAATAGCCACTCAAGGCTCCTGATTCGCGATTCGCGATTTGCGTGTCCCCGGGGGACAGCCCCGGAGGGGTGAGTTGCGGTGGTCGGCGCGGCAATTTCACTGTGCGGCGGTCTCAGTGTTCGAATCACAGTGCAAAATGTATCCTGATGATGCCTCCCGCATCAATCGCGAGACTGAATAGCCACTCAGGGCTCCTGATTCGCGATTCGCGATTTGCGTGTCCCCGGGGGACAGCCCCGGAGGGGTGAGTTGCGGTGGTCGGCGCAGCAATTTCACCGCGCGGCGGTCTCAGTGTTCGAATCACAGTGCCAAATGTATCCTGATGATGCCTCCCGCATCAATCGCGAGAGTGAATAGCCACTCAGGGCTCCTGATTCGCGATTCGCGATTTGCGTGTCCCCGGGGGACAGCCCCGGAGGGGTGAGTTGCGGTGGTCGGCGCAGCAATTTCACCGCGCGGCGGTCTCAGTGTTCGAATCACAGTGCCAAATGTATCCTGATGATGCCTCCCGCATCAATCGCGAGACTGAATAGCCACTCAAGGCTCCTGATTCGCGATTCGCGATTTGCGTGTCCCCGGGGGACAGCCCCGGAGGGGTGAGTTGCGGTGGTCGGCGCAGCAATTTCACCGCGCGGCGGTCTCAGTGTTCGAATCACAGTGCAAAATGTGTCCTGATGATGCCTCCCGCATCAATCGCGAGACTGAATAGCCACTCAGGGCTCCTGATTCGCGATTCGCGATTTGTGTGTCCCCGGGGGACAGCCCCGGAGGGGTGAGTTGCGGTGGTCGGCGCAGCAATTTCACCGCGCGGCGGTCTCAGTGTTCGAATCACAGTGCCAAATGTATCCTGATGATGCCTCCCGCATCAATCGCGAGACTGAATAGCCACTCAAGGCTCCTGATTCGCGATTCGCGATTTGCGTGTCCCCGGGGGACAGCCCCGGAGGGGTGAGTTGCGGTGGTCGGCGCAGCAATTTCACCGCGCGGCGGTCTCAGTGTTCGAATCACAGTGCAAAATGTGTCCTGATGATGCCTCCCGCATCAATCGCGAGACTGAATAGCCACTCAGGGCTCCTGATTCGCGATTCGCGATTTGTGTGTCCCCGGGGGACAGCCCCGGAGGGGTGAGTTGCGGTGGTCGGCGCAGCAATTTCACCGCGCGGCAGCCTCAATGTTCGAATCACAGTGCAAAATGTATCCTGATGATGCCTCCCGCATCAATCGCGAGACTGAATAGCCACTCAGGGCTCCTGATTCGCGATTCGCGATTTGCGTGTCCCCGGGGGACAGCCCCGGAGGGGTGAGTTGCGGTGGTCGGCGCAGCAATTTCACCGCGCGGCGGTCTCAGTGTTCGAATCACAGTGCCAAATGTATCCTGATGATGCCTCCCGCATCAATCGCGAGACTGAATAGCCACTCAAGGCTCCTGATTCGCGATTCGCGATTTGCGTGTCCCCGGGGGACAGCCCCGGAGGGGTGAGTTGCGGTGGTCGGCGCAGCAATTTCACCGCGCGGCGGTCTCAGTGTTCGAATCACAGTGCAAAATGTGTCCTGATGATGCCTCCCGCATCAATCGCGAGACTGAATAGCCACTCAGGGCTCCTGATTCGCGATTCGCGATTTGTGTGTCCCCGGGGGACAGCCCCGGAGGGGTGAGTTGCGGTGGTCGGCGCAGCAATTTCACCGCGCGGCGGTCTCAGTGTTCGAATCACAGTGCCAAATGTATCCTGATGATGCCTCCCGCATCAATCGCGAGAGTGAATAGCCACTCAGGGCTCCTGATTCGCGATTCGCGATTTGCGTGTCCCCGGGGGACAGCCCCGGAGGGGTGAGTTGCGGTGGTCGGCGCAGCAATTTCACCGCGCGGCGGTCTCAGTGTTCGAATCACAGTGCAAAATGTATCCTGATGATGCCTCCCGCATCAATCGCGAGACAGAATAGCCACTCAAGGCTCCTGATTCGCGATTCGCGATTTGCGTGTCCCCGGGGGACAGCCCCGGAGGGGTGAGTTGCGGTGGTCGGCGCAGCAATTTCACCGCGCGGCGGTCTCAGTGTTCGAATCACAGTGCCAAATGTATCCTGATGATGCCTCCCGCATCAATCGCGAGACTGAATAGCCACTCAAGGCTCCTGATTCGCGATTCGCGATTTGCGTGTCCCCGGGGGACAGCCCCGGAGGGGTGAGTTGCGGTGGTCGGCGCAGCAATTTCACCGCGCGGCGGTCTCAGTGTTCGAATCACAGTGCCAAATGTATCCTGATGATGCCTCCCGCATCAATCGCGAGACTGAATAGCCACTCAGCGCTCCCGATTCGCGATTTGCGTGTCCCCGGGGGACAGCCCCGGAGGGGTGAGTTGCGGTGGTCGGTGCGGCAATTTCACCGCGCGGCAGCCTCAGTGTTCGAATCACAGTGCAAAATGTATCCTGATGATGCCTCCCGCATCAATCGCGAGACTGAATAGCCACTCAGGGCTCCTGATTCGCGATTCGCGATTTGCGTGTCCCCGGGGGACAGCCCCGGAGGGGTGAGTTGCGGTGGTCGGCGCAGCAATTTCACCGCGCGGCGGTCTCAGTGTTCGAATCACAGTGCAAAATGTATCCTGATGATGCCTCCCGCATCAATCGCCAGACAGAATAGCCACTCAAGGCTCCTGCTTCGCGATTCGCGATTTGCGTGTCCCCGGGGGACAGCCCCGGAGGGGTGAGTTGCGGTGGTCGGTGCGGCAATTTCACCGCGCGGCAGCCTCAGTGTTCGAATCACAGTGCAAAATGTGTCCTGATGATGCCTCCCGCATCAATCGCGAAACTGAATAGCCACTCAGCGCTCCCGATTCGCGATTTGCGTGTCCCCGGGGGACAGCCCCGGAGGGGTGAGTTGCGGTGGTCGGTGCGGCAATTTCACCGCGCGGCAGCCTCAGTGTTCGAATCACAGTGCAAAATGTATCCTGATGATGCCTCCCGCATCAATCGCGAGACTGAATAGCCACTCAGGGCTCCTGATTCGCGATTCGCGATTTGCGTGTCCCCGGGGGACAGCCCCGGAGGGGTGAGTTGCGGTGGTCGGTGCGGCAATTTCACTGTGCGGCGGTCTCAGTGTTCGAATCACAGTGCAAAATGTATCCTGATGATGCCTCCCGCATCAATCGCGAGACTGAATAGCCACTCAGGGCTCCTGATTCGCGATTCGCGATTTGCGTGTCCCCGGGGGACAGCCCCGGAGGGGTGAGTTGCGGTGGTCGGTGCGGCAATTTCACCGCGCGGCAGCCTCAGTGTTCGAATCACAGTGCAAAATGTATCCTGATGATGCCTCCCGCATCAATCGCGAGACTGAATAGCCACTCAGGGCTCCTGATTCGCGATTCGCGATTTGCGTGTCCCCGGGGGACAGCCCCGGAGGGGTGAGTTGCGGTGGTCGGTGCGGCAATTTCACCGCGCGGCAGCCTCAGTGTTCGAATCACAGTGCAAAATGTATCCTGATGATGCCTCCCGCATCAATCGCGAGACTGAATAGCCACTCAAGGCTCCTGATTCGCGATTCGCGATTTCCGTGTCCCCGGGGGACAGCCCCGGAGGGGTGAGTTGCGGTGGTCGGTGCGGCAATTTCACTGCGCGGCGGTCTCAGTGTTCGAATCACAGTGCAAAATGTGGCCTGATGATGCCTCCCGCATCAATCGCGAGACTGAATAGCCACTCAAGGCTCCTGATTCGCGATTCTCGATTTGCGTGTCCCCGGGGGACAGCCCCGGAGGGGTGAGTTGCGGTGGTCGGCGCAGCAATTTCACCGCGCGGCGGTCTCAGTGTTCGAATCACAGTGCAAAATGTGTCCTGATGATGCCTCCCGCATCAATCGCGAGACTGAATAGCCACTCAAGGCTCCTGCTTCGCGATTCGCGATTTCGTGTCCCCGGGGGACAGCCCCGGAGGGGTGAGTTGCGGTGGTCGGCGCAGCAATTTCACCGCGCGGCAGCCTCAATGTTCGAATCACAGTGCAAAATGTATCCTGATGATGCCTCCCGCATCAATCGCGAGACAGAATAGCCACTCAGGGCTCCTGCTTCGCGATTCGCGATTTCGTGTCCCCGGGGGACAGCCCCGGAGGGGTGAGTTGCGGTGGTCGGCGCAGCAATTTCACCGCGCGGCGGTCTCAGTGTTCGAATCACAGTGCAAAATGTATCCTGATGATGCCTCCCGCATCAATCGCGAGACTGAATAGCCACTCAAGGCCCCTGATTTGCGATTCGCGATTTGCATGTCCCCGGGGGACAGCCCCGGAGGGGTGAGTTGCGGTGGTCGGTGCGGCAATTTCTCCGTGCGGCAGCCTCAGTGTTCGAATCACAGTGCAAAATGTATCCTGATGATGCCTCCCGCATCAATCGCGAGACTGAATAGCCACTCAAGGCTCCTGATTCGCGATTCGCGATTTGCGTGTCCCCGGGGGACAGCCCCGGAGGGGTGAGTTGCGGTGGTCGGCGCAGCAATTTCACCGCGCGGCGGTCTCAGTGTTCGAATCACAGTGCCAAATGTATCCTGATGATGCCTCCCGCATCAATCGCGAGACTGAATAGCCACTCAGGGCTCCTGATTCGCGATTCGCGATTTGCGTGTCCCCGGGGGACAGCCCCGGAGGGGTGAGTTGCGGTGGTCGGCGCAGCAATTTCACCGCGCGGCGGTCTCAGTGTTCGAATCACAGTGCCAAATGTATCCTGATGATGCCTCCCGCATCAATCGCGAGACAGAATAGCCACTCAAGGCTTCTGATTCGCGATTCGCGATTTGCGTGTCCCCGGGGGACAGCCCCGGAGGGGTGAGTTGCGGTGGTCGGCGCAGCAATTTCACCGCGCGGCGGTCTCAGTGTTCGAATCACAGTGCCAAATGTATCCTGATGATGCCTCCCGCATCAATCGCGAGACTGAATAGCCACTCAGGGCTCCTGATTCGCGATTCGCGATTTGCGTGTCCCCGGGGGACAGCCCCGGAGGGGTGAGTTGCGGTGGTCGGTGCGGCAATTTCACTGTGCGGCGGTCTCAGTGTTCGAATCACAGTGCCAAATGTATCCTGATGATGCCTCCCGCATCAATCGCGAGAGTGAATAGCCACTCAAGGCTCCTGATTCGCGATTCGCGATTTGCGTGTCCCCGGGGGACAGCCCCGGAGGGGTGAGTTGCGGTGGTCGGTGCGGCAATTTCACTGCGCGGCGGTCTCAGTGTTCGAATCACAGTGCAAAATGTGTCCTGATGATGCCTCCCGCATCAATCGCGAGACTGAATAGCCACTCAAGGCTCCTGCTTCGCGATTCGCGATTTGCGTGTCCCCGGGGGACAGCCCCGGAGGGGTGAGTTGCGGTGGTCGGCGCAGCAATTTCACCGCGCGGCGGTCTCAGTGTTCGAATCACAGTGCCAAATGTATCCTGATGATGCCTCCCGCATCAATCGCGAGACTGAATAGCCACTCAGGGCTCCTGATTCGCGATTCGCGATTTGCGTGTCCCCGGGGGACAGCCCCGGAGGGGTGAGTTGCGGTGGTCGGCGCAGCAATTTCACCGCGCGGCGGTCTCAGTGTTCGAATCACAGTGCCAAATGTATCCTGATGATGCCTCCCGCATCAATCGCGAGACAGAATAGCCACTCAAGGCTTCTGATTCGCGATTCGCGATTTGCGTGTCCCCGGGGGACAGCCCCGGAGGGGTGAGTTGCGGTGGTCGGCGCAGCAATTTCACCGCGCGGCGGTCTCAGTGTTCGAATCACAGTGCCAAATGTATCCTGATGATGCCTCCCGCATCAATCGCGAGAGTGAATAGCCACTCAAGGCTCCTGATTCGCGATTCGCGATTTGCGTGTCCCCGGGGGACAGCCCCGGAGGGGTGAGTTGCGGTGGTCGGTGCGGCAATTTCACTGCGCGGCGGTCTCAGTGTTCGAATCACAGTGCAAAATGTGTCCTGATGATGCCTCCCGCATCAATCGCGAGACTGAATAGCCACTCAAGGCTCCTGCTTCGCGATTCGCGATTTGCGTGTCCCCGGGGGACAGCCCCGGAGGGGTGAGTTGCGGTGGTCGGCGCAGCAATTTCACCGCGCGGCGGTCTCAGTGTTCGAATCACAGTGCCAAATGTATCCTGATGATGCCTCCCGCATCAATCGCGAGACTGAATAGCCACTCAGGGCTCCTGATT
This sequence comes from Auricularia cornea, assembly GCA_030578095.1. Taxonomy (NCBI): domain Eukaryota; kingdom Fungi; phylum Basidiomycota; class Agaricomycetes; order Auriculariales; family Auriculariaceae; genus Auricularia; species Auricularia cornea. The sequence goes on from JARLTE010000007.1 coordinate 6,900,611, forward strand.
CGCGATTCGCGATTTGCGTGTCCCCGGGGGACAGCCCCGGAGGGGTGAGTTGCGGTGGTCGGCGCAGCAATTTCACCGCGCGGCGGTCTCAGTGTTCGAATCACAGTGCCAAATGTATCCTGATGATGCCTCCCGCATCAATCGCGAGACAGAATAGCCACTCAAGGCTTCTGATTCGCGATTCGCGATTTGCGTGTCCCCGGGGGACAGCCCCGGAGGGGTGAGTTGCGGTGGTCGGCGCAGCAATTTCACCGCGCGGCGGTCTCAGTGTTCGAATCACAGTGCCAAATGTATCCTGATGATGCCTCCCGCATCAATCGCGAGACTGAATAGCCACTCAGGGCTCCTGATTCGCGATTCGCGATTTGCGTGTCCCCGGGGGACAGCCCCGGAGGGGTGAGTTGCGGTGGTCGGTGCGGCAATTTCACCGCGCGGCGTGTCCTGATGATGCCTCCCGCATCAATCGCGAGACTGAATAGCCACTCAAGGCTCCTGCTTCGCGATTCGCGATTTGCGTGTCCCCGGGGGACAGCCCCGGAGGGGTGAGTTGCGGTGGTCGGCGCAGCAATTTCACCGCGCGGCGGTCTCAGTGTTCGAATCACAGTGCCAAATGTATCCTGATGATGCCTCCCGCATCAATCGCGAGACTGAATAGCCACTCAGGGCTCCTGATTCGCGATTCGCGATTTGCGTGTCCCCGGGGGACAGCCCCGGAGGGGTGAGTTGCGGTGGTCGGCGCAGCAATTTCACCGCGCGGCGGTCTCAGTGTTCGAATCACAGTGCCAAATGTATCCTGATGATGCCTCCCGCATCAATCGCGAGACAGAATAGCCACTCAAGGCTTCTGATTCGCGATTCGCGATTTGCGTGTCCCCGGGGGACAGCCCCGGAGGGGTGAGTTGCGGTGGTCGGCGCAGCAATTTCACCGCGCGGCGGTCTCAGTGTTCGAATCACAGTGCAAAATGTATCCTGATGATGCCTCCCGCATCAATCGCGAGACTGAATAGCCACTCAGGGCTCCTGATTCGCGATTCGCGATTTGCGTGTCCCCGGGGGACAGCCCCGGAGGGGTGAGTTGCGGTGGTCGGCGCAGCAATTTCACCGCGCGGCGGTCTCAGTGTTCGAATCACAGTGCCAAATGTATCCTGATGATGCCTCCCGCATCAATCGCGAGACAGAATAGCCACTCAAGGCTTCTGATTCGCGATTCGCGATTTGCGTGTCCCCGGGGGACAGCCCCGGAGGGGTGAGTTGCGGTGGTCGGCGCAGCAATTTCACCGCGCGGCGGTCTCAGTGTTCGAATCACAGTGCCAAATGTATCCTGATGATGCCTCCCGCATCAATCGCGAGACTGAATAGCCACTCAAGGCTCCTGATTCGCGATTCGCGATTTGCGTGTCCCCGGGGGACAGCCCCGGAGGGGTGAGTTGCGGTGGTCGGCGCAGCAATTTCACCGCGCGGCGGTCTCAGTGTTCGAATCACAGTGCCAAATGTATCCTGATGATGCCTCCCGCATCAATCGCGAGACTGAATAGCCACTCAGGGCTCCTGATTCGCGATTCGCGATTTGCGTGTCCCCGGGGGACAGCCCCGGAGGGGTGAGTTGCGATGGTCGGTGCGGCAATTTCACCGCGCGGCAGCCTCAGTGTTCGAATCACAGTGCAAAATGTATCCTGATGATGCCTCCCGCATCAATCGCGAGACTGAATAGCCACTCAGGGCTCCTGATTCGCGATTCGCGATTTGCGTGTCCCCGGGGGACAGCCCCGGAGGGGTGAGTTGCGGTGGTCGGTGCGGCAATTTCACCGCGCGGCAGCCTCAGTGTTCGAATCACAGTGCAAAATGTATCCTGATGATGCCTCCCGCATCAATCGCGAGACTGAATAGCCACTCAAGGCTCCTGATTCGCGATTCGCGATTTCCGTGTCCCCGGGGGACAGCCCCGGAGGGGTGAGTTGCGGTGGTCGGTGCGGCAATTTCACTGCGCGGCGGTCTCAGTGTTCGAATCACAGTGCAAAATGTGGCCTGATGATGCCTCCCGCATCAATCGCGAGACTGAATAGCCACTCAAGGCTCCTGATTCGCGATTCTCGATTTGCGTGTCCCCGGGGGACAGCCCCGGAGGGGTGAGTTGCGGTGGTCGGCGCAGCAATTTCACCGCGCGGCGGTCTCAGTGTTCGAATCACAGTGCAAAATGTGTCCTGATGATGCCTCCCGCATCAATCGCGAGACTGAATAGCCACTCAAGGCTCCTGCTTCGCGATTCGCGATTTCGTGTCCCCGGGGGACAGCCCCGGAGGGGTGAGTTGCGGTGGTCGGCGCAGCAATTTCACCGCGCGGCAGCCTCAATGTTCGAATCACAGTGCAAAATGTATCCTGATGATGCCTCCCGCATCAATCGCGAGACAGAATAGCCACTCAGGGCTCCTGCTTCGCGATTCGCGATTTCGTGTCCCCGGGGGACAGCCCCGGAGGGGTGAGTTGCGGTGGTCGGCGCAGCAATTTCACCGCGCGGCGGTCTCAGTGTTCGAATCACAGTGCCAAATGTATCCTGATGATGCCTCCCGCATCAATCGCGAGAGTGAATAGCCACTCAAGGCTCCTGATTCGCGATTCGCGATTTGCGTGTCCCCGGGGGACAGCCCCGGAGGGGTGAGTGCGGTGGTCGGCGCAGCAATTTCACCGCGCGGCGGTCTCAGTGTTCGAATCACAGTGCAAAATGTATCCTGATGATGCCTCCCGCATCAATCGCGAGACTGAATAGCCACTCAGGGCTCCTGATTCGCGATTCGCGATTTGCGTGTCCCCGGGGGACAGCCCCGGAGGGGTGAGTTGCGGTGGTCGGTGCGGCAATTTCACCGCGCGGCAGCCTCAGTGTTCGAATCACAGTGCAAAATGTATCCTGATGATGCCTCCCGCATCAATCGCGAGACTGAATAGCCACTCAAGGCTCCTGATTCGCGATTCGCGATTTCCGTGTCCCCGGGGGACAGCCCCGGAGGGGTGAGTTGCGGTGGTCGGTGCGGCAATTTCACTGCGCGGCGGTCTCAGTGTTCGAATCACAGTGCAAAATGTGGCCTGATGATGCCTCCCGCATCAATCGCGAGACTGAATAGCCACTCAAGGCTCCTGATTCGCGATTCTCGATTTGCGTGTCCCCGGGGGACAGCCCCGGAGGGGTGAGTTGCGGTGGTCGGCGCAGCAATTTCACCGCGCGGCGGTCTCAGTGTTCGAATCACAGTGCAAAATGTATCCTGATGATGCCTCCCGCATCAATCGCCAGACAGAATAGCCACTCAAGGCTCCTGCTTCGCGATTCGCGATTTGCGTGTCCCCGGGGGACAGCCCCGGAGGGGTGAGTTGCGGTGGTCGGTGCGGCAATTTCACCGCGCGGCAGCCTCAGTGTTCGAATCACAGTGCAAAATGTGTCCTGATGATGCCTCCCGCATCAATCGCGAAACTGAATAGCCACTCAGCGCTCCCGATTCGCGATGTGCGTGTCCCCGGGGGACAGCCCCGGAGGGGTGAGTTGCGGTGGTCGGCGCAGCAATTTCACCGCGCGGCGGTCTCAGTGTTCGAATCACAGTGCCAAATGTATCCTGATGATGCCTCCCGCATCAATCGCGAGACTGAATAGCCACTCAAGGCCCCTGATTTGCGATTCGCGATTTGCATGTCCCCGGGGGACAGCCCCGGAGGGGTGAGTTGCGGTGGTCGGCGCAGCAATTTCACCGCGCGGCGGTCTCAGTGTTCGAATCACAGTGCAAAATGTGTCCTGATGATGCCTCCCGCATCAATCGCGAGAGTGAATAGCCACTCAGGGCTCCTGATTCGCGATTCGCGATTTGCGTGTCCCCGGGGGACAGCCCCGGAGGGGTGAGTTGCGGTGGTCGGCGCAGCAATTTCACCGCGCGGCGGTCTCAGTGTTCGAATCACAGTGCAAAATGTATCCTGATGATGCCTCCCGCATCAATCGCGAGACTGAATAGCCACTCAGGGCTCCTGATTCGCGATTCGCGATTTGTGTGTCCCCGGGGGACAGCCCCGGAGGGGTGAGTTGCGGTGGTCGGCGCAGCAATTTCACCGCGCGGCGGTCTCAGTGTTCGAATCACAGTGCCAAATGTATCCTGATGATGCCTCCCGCATCAATCGCGAGAGTGAATAGCCACTCAAGGCTCCTGATTCGCGATTCGCGATTTGCGTGTCCCCGGGGGACAGCCCCGGAGGGGTGAGTGCGGTGGTCGGCGCAGCAATTTCACCGCGCGGCGGTCTCAGTGTTCGAATCACAGTGCAAAATGTATCCTGATGATGCCTCCCGCATCAATCGCGAGACAGAATAGCCACTCAAGGCTCCTGCTTCGCGATTCGCGATTTGCGTGTCCCCGGGGGACAGCCCCGGAGGGGTGAGTTGCGGTGGTCGGCGCAGCAATTTCACCGCGCGGCGGTCTCAGTGTTCGAATCACAGTGCCAAATGTATCCTGATGATGCCTCCCGCATCAATCGCGAGAGTGAATAGCCACTCAGGGCTCCTGATTCGCGATTCGCGATTTGCGTGTCCCCGGGGGACAGCCCCGGAGGGGTGAGTTGCGGTGGTCGGCGCAGCAATTTCACCGCGCGGCGGTCTCAGTGTTCGAATCACAGTGCCAAATGTATCCTGATGATGCCTCCCGCATCAATCGCGAGACTGAATAGCCACTCAAGGCTCCTGATTCGCGATTCGCGATTTGCGTGTCCCCGGGGGACAGCCCCGGAGGGGTGAGTTGCGGTGGTCGGCGCAGCAATTTCACCGCGCGGCGGTCTCAGTGTTCGAATCACAGTGCCAAATGTATCCTGATGATGCCTCCCGCATCAATCGCGAGACTGAATAGCCACTCAAGGCCCCTGATTTGCGATTCGCGATTTGCATGTCCCCGGGGGACAGCCCCGGAGGGGTGAGTTGCGGTGGTCGGCGCAGCAATTTCACCGCGCGGCGGTCTCAGTGTTCGAATCACAGTGCAAAATGTGTCCTGATGATGCCTCCCGCATCAATCGCGAGAGTGAATAGCCACTCAGGGCTCCTGATTCGCGATTCGCGATTTGCGTGTCCCCGGGGGACAGCCCCGGAGGGGTGAGTTGCGGTGGTCGGCGCAGCAATTTCACCGCGCGGCGGTCTCAGTGTTCGAATCACAGTGCAAAATGTATCCTGATGATGCCTCCCGCATCAATCGCGAGACTGAATAGCCACTCAAGGCTCCTGATTCGCGATTCGCGATTTCCGTGTCCCCGGGGGACAGCCCCGGAGGGGTGAGTTGCGGTGGTCGGTGCGGCAATTTCACTGCGCGGCGGTCTCAGTGTTCGAATCACAGTGCAAAATGTGGCCTGATGATGCCTCCCGCATCAATCGCGAGACTGAATAGCCACTCAAGGCTCCTGATTCGCGATTCTCGATTTGCGTGTCCCCGGGGGACAGCCCCGGAGGGGTGAGTTGCGGTGGTCGGCGCAGCAATTTCACCGCGCGGCGGTCTCAGTGTTCGAATCACAGTGCAAAATGTATCCTGATGATGCCTCCCGCATCAATCGCGAGACAGAATAGCCACTCAAGGCTCCTGCTTCGCGATTCGCGATTTGCGTGTCCCCGGGGGACAGCCCCGGAGGGGTGAGTTGCGGTGGTCGGCGCAGCAATTTCACCGCGCGGCGGTCTCAGTGTTCGAATCACAGTGCCAAATGTATCCTGATGATGCCTCCCGCATCAATCGCGAGAGTGAATAGCCACTCAGGGCTCCTGATTCGCGATTCGCGATTTGCGTGTCCCCGGGGGACAGCCCCGGAGGGGTGAGTTGCGGTGGTCGGCGCAGCAATTTCACCGCGCGGCGGTCTCAGTGTTCGAATCACAGTGCCAAATGTATCCTGATGATGCCTCCCGCATCAATCGCGAGACTGAATAGCCACTCAAGGCTCCTGATTCGCGATTCGCGATTTGCGTGTCCCCGGGGGACAGCCCCGGAGGGGTGAGTTGCGGTGGTCGGCGCAGCAATTTCACCGCGCGGCGGTCTCAGTGTTCGAATCACAGTGCAAAATGTGTCCTGATGATGCCTCCCGCATCAATCGCGAGAGTGAATAGCCACTCAGGGCTCCTGATTCGCGATTCGCGATTTGCGTGTCCCCGGGGGACAGCCCCGGAGGGGTGAGTTGCGGTGGTCGGCGCAGCAATTTCACCGCGCGGCGGTCTCAGTGTTCGAATCACAGTGCAAAATGTATCCTGATGATGCCTCCCGCATCAATCGCGAGACTGAATAGCCACTCAGGGCTCCTGATTCGCGATTCGCGATTTGTGTGTCCCCGGGGGACAGCCCCGGAGGGGTGAGTTGCGGTGGTCGGCGCAGCAATTTCACCGCGCGGCGGTCTCAGTGTTCGAATCACAGTGCCAAATGTATCCTGATGATGCCTCCCGCATCAATCGCGAGAGTGAATAGCCACTCAAGGCTCCTGATTCGCGATTCGCGATTTGCGTGTCCCCGGGGGACAGCCCCGGAGGGGTGAGTGCGGTGGTCGGCGCAGCAATTTCACCGCGCGGCGGTCTCAGTGTTCGAATCACAGTGCAAAATGTATCCTGATGATGCCTCCCGCATCAATCGCGAGACAGAATAGCCACTCAAGGCTCCTGCTTCGCGATTCGCGATTTGCGTGTCCCCGGGGGACAGCCCCGGAGGGGTGAGTTGCGGTGGTCGGCGCAGCAATTTCACCGCGCGGCGGTCTCAGTGTTCGAATCACAGTGCAAAATGTGTCCTGATGATGCCTCCCGCATCAATCGCGAGACTGAATAGCCACTCAAGGCTCCTGATTCGGGATTCTCGATTTGCGTGTCCCCGGGGGACAGCCCCGGAGGGGTGAGTTGCGGTGGTCGGTGCGGCAATTTCACCGCGCGGCAGCCTCAGTGTTCGAATCACAGTGCAAAATGTGTCCTGATGATGCCTCCCGCATCTATCGCGAAACTGAATAGCCACTCAAGGCTCCTGATTCGCGATTCGCGATTTGCGTGTCCCCGGGGGACAGCCCCGGAGGGGTGAGTTGCGGTGGTCGGCGCAGCAATTTCACCGCGCGGCAGCCTCAATGTTCGAATCACAGTGCAAAATGTATCCTGATGATGCCTCCCGCATCAATCGCGAGACAGAATAGCCACTCAGGGCTCCCGATTCGCGATTTGCGTGTCCCTGGGGGACAGCCCCGGAGGGGTGAGTTGCGGTGGTCGGTGCGGCAATTTCACCGCCCGGCAGCCTCAGTGTTCGAATCACAGTGCAAAATGTGTCCTGATGATGCCTCCCGCATCAATCGCGAGACTGAATAGCCACTCAAGGCTCCTGATTCGCGATTCGCGATTTGCATATCCCCGGGGGACAGCCCCGGAGGGGTGAGTTGCGGTGGTCGGCACAGCAATTTCACCGCGCGGCAGCCTCAGTGTTCGAATCACAGTGCAAAATGTGTCCTGATGATGCCTCCCGCATCAATCGCGAAACTGAATAGCCACTCAGGGCTCCCGATTCGCGATTTGCGTGTCCCCGGGGGACAGCCCCGGAGGGGTGAGTTGCGGTGGTCGGTGCGGCAATTGCACCGCGCGGCGGTCTCAGTGTTCGAATCACAATGCAAAATGTATCCTGATGATGCCTCCCGCATCAATCGCGAGACAGAATAGCCACTCAAGGCCCCTGATATGCGATTCGCGATTTGCGAGTCCCCAGCGGACAGCCCCGGAGGGGTGAGTTGCGGTGGTCGGCGCAGCAATTTCTCCGTGCGGCAGCCTCAGTGTTCGAATCACAGTGCAAAATGTATCCTGATGATGCCTCCCGCATCAATCGCGAGACTGAATAGCCACTCAAGGCTCCTGATTCGCGATTCGCGATTTGCATGTCCCCAGCGGACAGCCCCGGAGGGGTGAGTTGCGGTGGTCGGCGCAGCAATTTCTCCGTGCGGCAGCCTCAGTGTTCGAATCACAATGCAAAATGTGTCCTGATGATGCCTCCCGCATCAATCGCGAGACTGAATAGCCACTCAAGGCTCCTGATTCGCGATTCGCGATTTGCGTGTCCCCGGGGGACAGCCCCGGAGGGGTGAGTTGCGGTGGTCGGCACAGCAATTTCACCGCGCGGCAGCCTCAGTGTTCGAATCACAGTGCAAAATGTGTCCTGATGATGCCTCCCGCATCAATCGCGAAACTGAATAGCCACTCAGGGCTCCCGATTCGCGATTTGCGTGTCCCCGGGGGACAGCCCCGGAGGGGTGAGTTGCGGTGGTCGGTGCGGCAATTGCACCGCGCGGCGGTCTCAGTGTTCGAATCACAGTGCAAAATGTGTCCTGATGATGCCTCCCGCATCTATCGCGAGACAGAATAGCCACTCAAGGCCCCTGATTTGCGATTCGCGATTTGCATGTCCCCGGGGGACAGCCCCGGAGGGGTGAGTTGCGGTGGTCGGCACAGCAATTTCACCGCGCGGCAGCCTCAGTGTTCGAATCACAGTGCCAAATGTATCCTGATGATGCCTCCCGCATCAATCGCGAGACTGAATAGCCACTCAAGGCTCCTGATTCGCGATTTGCGTGTCCCCGGGGGACAGCCCCGGAGGGGTGAGTTGCGGTGGTCGGCGCAGCAATTTCTCCGTGCGGCAGCCTCAGTGTTCGAATCACAGTGCAAAATGTGTCCTGATGATGCCTCCCGCATCAATCGCGAAACTGAATAGCCACTCAGGGCTCCCGATTCGCGATTTGCGTGTCCCCGGGGGACAGCCCCGGAGGGGTGAGTTGCGGTGGTCGGTGCGGCAATTGCACCGCGCGGCGGTCTCAGTGTTCGAATCACAGTGCAAAATGTGTCCTGATGATGCCTCCCGCATCAATCGCGAAACTGAATAGCCACTCAGGGCTCCCGATTCGCGATTTGCGTGTCCCCGGGGGACAGCCCCGGAGGGGTGAGTTGCGGTGGTCGGCGCAGCAATTTCTCCGTGCGGCAGCCTCAGTGTTCGAATCACAATGCAAAATGTGTCCTGATGATGCCTCCCGCATCAATCGCGAGACTGAATAGCCACTCAGGGCTCCCGATTCGCGATTTGCGTGTCCCCGGGGGACAGCCCCGGAGGGGTGAGTTGCGGTGGTCGGTGCGGCAATTTCACCGCGCGGCGGTCTCAGTGTTCGAATCACAATGCAAAATGTGTCCTGATGATGCCTCCCGCATCAATCGCGAGACTGAATAGCCACTCAAGGCTCCTGCCTCGCGATTCGCGATTTGCGTGTCCCCGGGGGACAGCCCCGGAGGGGTGAGTTGCGGTGGTCGGTGCGGCAATTTCACCGCGCGGCGGTCTCAGTGTTCGAATCACAGTGCAAAATGTGTCCTGATGATGCCTCCCGCATCAATCGCGAGACAGAATAGCCACTCAAGGCCCCTGATTTGCGATTTGCGATTTGCATGTCCCCGGGGGACAGCCCCGGAGGGGTGAGTTGAGGTGGTCGGCACAGCAATTTCACCGCGCGGCAGCCTCAGTGTTCGAATCACAGTGCAAAATGTGTCCTGATGATGCCTCCCGCATCAATCGCGAAACTGAATAGCCACTCAGGGCTCCCGATTCGCGATTTGCGTGTCCCCGGGGGACAGCCCCGGAGGGGTGAGTTGCGGTGGTCGGCGCAGCAATTTCTCCGTGCGGCAGCCTCAGTGTTCGAATCACAATGCAAAATGTGTCCTGATGATGCCTCCCGCATCAATCGCGAAACTGAATAGCCACTCAGGGCTCCCGATTCGCGATTTGCGTGTCCCCGGGGGACAGCCCCGGAGGGGTGAGTTGCGGTGGTCGGCGCAGCAATTTCTCCGTGCGGCAGCCTCAGTGTTCGAATCACAATGCAAAATGTGTCCTGATGATGCCTCCCGCATCAATCGCGAAACTGAATAGCCACTCAGGGCTCCTGATTCGCGATTTGCGTGTCCCCGGGGGACAGCCCCGGAGCGGTGAGTTGCGGTGGTCGGTGCGGCAATTTTACCGCGCGGCGGCCTCAGTGTTCGAATCACAGTGCAAAATGTATCCTGATGATGCCTCCCGCATCAATCGCGAAACTGAATAGCCACTCAGGGCTCCCGATTCGCGATTTGCGTGTCCCCGGGGGACAGCCCCGGAGCGGTGAGTTGCGGTGGTCGGTGCGGCAATTTCACCGCGCGGCGGTCTCAGTGTTCGAATCACAGTGCAAAATGTATCCTGATGATGCCTCCCGCATCAATCGCGAAACTGAATAGCCACTCAGGGCTCCTGATTCGCGATTTGCGTGTCCCCGGGGGACAGCCCCGGAGCGGTGAGTTGCGGTGGTCGGTGCGGCAATTTCACCGCACGGCGGTCTCAGTGTTTGGATCACAGTGCAAAATGTATCCTGATGATGCCTCCCGCATCAATCGCGAGACTGAATAGCCACTCAAGGCTCCTGCTTCGCGATTCGCGATTTGCGTGTCCCCAGCGGACAGCCCCGGAGGGGTGAGTTGCGGTGGTCGGTGCGGCATTTTCACCGCGCGGCAGCCTCAATGTTCGAATCACAGTGCAAAATGTGTCCTGATGATGCCTCCCGCATCAATCGCGAGACTGAATAGCCACTCAGGGCTCCTGATTCGCGATTCGCGATTTGCGTGTCCCCGGGGGACAGCCCCGGAGGGGTGAGTTGCGGTGGTCGGTGCGGCAATTTCACCGTGCGGCAGCCTCAGTGTTCGAATCACAGTGCAAAATGTATCCTGATGATGCCTCCCGCATCAATCGCGAGACTGAATAGCCACTCAGGGCTCCTGATTCGCGATTCGCGATTTGCGTGTCCCCGGGGGACAGCCCCGGAGGGGTGAGTTGCGGTGGTCGGTGCGGCAATTTCTCCGTGCGGCAGCCTCAGTGTTCGAATCACAGTGCAAAATGTATCCTGATGATGCCTCCCGCATCAATCGCGAGACTGAATAGCCACTCAGGGCTCCTGATTCGCGATTCGCGATTTGCGTGTCCCCGGGGGACAGCCCCGGAGGGGTGAGTTGCGGTGGTCGGTGCGGCAATTTCACCGCGCGGCAGCCTCAATGTTCGAATCACAGTGCAAAATGTATCCTGATGATGCCTCCCGCATCAATCGCGAGACTGAATAGCCACTCAGGGCTCCCGATTCGCGATTTGCGTGTCCCCGGGGGACAGCCCCGGAGGGGTGAGTTGTGGTGGTCGGTGCGGCAATTTCACCGCGCGGCAGTCTCAGTGTTCGAATCACAGTGCAAAATGTTTCCTGATGATGCCTCCCGCATCAATCACGAGACTGAATAGCCACTCAAGGCTCCTGATTCGCGATTCGCGATTTGCGTGTCCCCGGGGGACAGCCCCGGAGGGGTGAGTTGCGGTGGTTGGTGCGGCAATTTCACCGCGCAGCGATCTCAGTGTTCCAATCGCAGTGCAACATGTGTCCTGATGGTCTCTCTCGCACCAATAGCACGACTGACTTGCCACTCAGGGCCCCTGATCTGCAATTTGCGATTCTCAAGGTGATAGTGCTCCAATATCTCACGGGTACCCCTCTCAAGGAGAACTTTGTGAAACCGCAGCTCATGTCATAGGAAAAGGTTCGAGTATTTCACGTGTATCCCAGACACGATTTCTTGTGGGATTCTTGAGCTAATAGTCTGGTCAGTATGCGAGTGTCTCACGAGAGTTGTAAAGGCAAACTTTCGGGTATATCATGTGCTATCATCATACTGCCACACGAGTATTTCATACTGAAATACTGGTGGAAACTCTGATGAAACACTCAGGCAATGAGGCATGTATTCCTCCGAGTGTTTCTCGAGGTTTCCGCAGTGAGATACTCGTACAAAACTCTGAAGGACTACTCGTGAAATACTCAAGCCACACTCATTGAAAATACTCGTGCAATATTTGATCAAAATGGTGGATATATCACGAGTATTGCACGTGTATCCCCACACGGGATACTCGAGGAACTCTCGTGGCAAACCATATGAATACCCACGAGTATCCCTTGAGAATCCCATCAAACAATACTCGTGCAAGAGCCTGGGAAAGGCCTCGAGAATCACATGAGTATATTCATTAGGAAATACTCAAGGAACACACGTGGCAAATCGGACTATTTACAAAGAGGATCACACGAGTATCTCATCAGGAAATACTCAAGTGATCCTTGTGAATTTGCTTATATATAGGTCATGCTTTTGTACGAGTGTCCCACGAGTATGCCCTGCAGAAAAACTCGAGAAACACTCATGAGATACATTGGGTTTTGGGGCGAAGATCTCACGAGTGTTTCCGGGTACAAATCTCAGGGAATACTCATGCCAAGTGGCAGTAATACATCATGAAACACTCGTGAAATCTTCGTGAGATCTTCGTGTCCGGGCCCAGTGAAAAGTGCATTTGCCAGATCTGGCCAGAAACCAATATCTGGCCAGATCCAGCGCCAGTGGAGCCCGATCAGTTCAGCTTCTGCCAGATCTTGCCAGGTTGAGCGCGCGCGGCGCCCGATCCGCTCACTTCCTACACGATCCACGCGACCCCCGCACATATGAGACGGGGTGTAGGACTGTTTACTCGATATTGAGAAGGACAGAAATATCTTCATGCTGGCAAAACAGTGCGCACAGTACATCGGCGGTGACGAGCCTGACGACCGCCAATATCCCTGCGACCCATTGCCTCGTCGGAAATCGCTACTTTCAGAACTAGATTTGTGAGGCCAGTGCTCAAGAAATCAACCTCCCAACCGGGTTGGAGAGGTAGCTTGGTGAGGGTGGAGCGGTTGGTGGAGCTGCTGGGCGTGGGGCCGCGGAGCGGTATACAGCCCCACTGCACCGTATAGACACCAGCGGCACTATAGATCAGTTGGTAGCGCGCGTGTCTGCGCGTGTAATGGTCGTTGGTTCAAGCCATTACTATAGAAATTAAATAGATACTTTGTACACTACTTCCTAAAGCCCCAAATAGTAACTGGATACAAATAATGCAACAAAATGTACAAAGCCGCGCTGAAAAGCGCGGCAAGAGTTTTCTAAATGGCTTGAGGGGCGGCAGATCTGACACGAAGTGGCCCTATCTGGCCTCGTCTGGCACGATCTTGTAGAACTGGCTCCCTGGACCAGATACTGCATTCCTTTGGCAGATCTTCCCGCGTTTGCCAGATTGCCAGATCGTGCCAGAACCTAGCATATCGACCCAGATATACTGATTACAGTTTTTGTGACATGAGCGCTGAAGAGCGCATCAAGAGTTTTCTAAATAGGTTGAGGGGCGCCATATCTGGCACAATATGCTCTATCGTGTATATCTGGCGGCGTCTGGCACGATCTGGCAGATTTGGCTAGCCGGACCAGATAGTGTGCTCTCTCGACAGATCTGCCCGCGTTTGGCAGATCGCCAGATCGTGCCAGTTTCTGCCATATATAGGCAGATATTCCGAATGCTCTTTTTGTGACATTTTTTGGTCAGCGCAAATGGAGCCGATTTGTTTATCTTTATCCGGCGCAGCTTCCAGCGTGCTGAATTGTGAGGCCTTGCAGGTGAAGTAGGGAGCACCCCCCGCGACCACCTATGGACCTCAGTATCGCGTGACACGGCTACTCAGCATGACTTCGGCGCCGCGCAAAAGCTTGAAACAGTATCATCACTTCGTGGACAGTTCGACTCTCCTCACATGCCAGTTGCCATCAACATTACCATCTAGAGCACTTACAGAAGCGCAAAGTACGCAGCTGAATGACCACGGAAAGCGTACTAAACGTGGTGTCATCGGGATTGGCCGTCGGAAGCCATGAATTTGCTCGAGATCAAACTCCGCGCTTTGCTCTTGTCCACGAACCGCCACGATGCTTGAAAGCGACAAGCTGGCGCTCCGCGCGCTGCTACTCTCTATCTGTCACCGCCCAGACCTGCGAGCTCCAAGGTGCGTCTAATGTCAGCATGCTGCATCCCGGCACAGCTGAAATGTTTCGCCAGTGATCTCGATGCCCACGCCGTGGTGGCCGACGTTCTTGGCGAAACGCAAGCTGTTCTGGCTGACTTCGCGTATACCTGGAACCAGAAGCACACGTGCTGTCAACTGCCCCTAGAAATCCTGGGCATGTGCTTGTCGTATCTACGCTTCAAGGCTCGTATCATCGCCTCGCGCACCAGCCGATCCTGGCGAGCTGCGCTGTCCGCGCCATCCGTCTGTGCCGACATCTCCGAAGACCGTCTGGGTCCGCACCTGACTGTGTCCGTCATGAAGATGGCGCTCTCGCGTTCCGGCTGCGTCCCACTGTCTCTCGAGTTCGGTAGCGAGCTTAAGGGCGAGAGGCTCCAACTGGTTCGTTCTGCAATGCACAGGATCGTCTACCTGGAGCTCTATCTTGATGCCGACAAAGCCTTACTCGAACAGCCGGCTCCGCTCCTGCGTGGTCTACGCGTGGCGGGAACAGCCTGGCTCACTAAGGACTTTCTATCGGGACGCCCGGACGGATTGGCAGTATTGAACACCGAAGAACTGTACTTCGACAATTCGTGCCTCCAGCTGTCGAATCTCACGTCGCTGATCTCAACCCGCTGTGACGGCGCCACCCTGCAGGCCATATTCGCCATGTGCCCTCGCCTCCAAACGCTCGATCTGTATCGCGTCTCCGCGCACACTACGGATCTGCGTGGGTGCCCTCCGTCATCTCTCGCGGAGCTCACACTCGGGACGGACGAGAACGAGGCCAACCTCCTCGCCGCATTTGCAGCTTATAGACGTTCGCCCAACCTGAAACGAGTGAGGCTCCGCTATGGATGTCGTACATATGGGTGGACCCGATGTGACACCCCCGGGTGCAATGCAACTGACCTTGGTCTGACCCTACGCGGCGTCGTCGACCTACGCCTATCCTGCGGTTTCCCAGAGCTCCGTATCGACGCATCATACGCTGGCGACTGACACCTCCGGCTCGAGCTCAAGCACATGTTCACGAGCAACTGGTGCTCGGGATTTTCGCCAGTCTTCAAGCAATGCACTGACACCTTCGCGAACCTGCGCACGCTCAGCATCCCGCTCTTCGCGCTCGAAGCTTTCGCCTCCGACGCCCCACATATGCCTGCGCTCCTCGAGATCATCCTGGACGTTTCCACGGAAGTCGTTGTCGAGGACGGCTTCGCTCTCCGACACAAGCACCCCGTCTATCCCTGGCATCTGCTTCGCTCCCTCGCAGAAATGGCGCAGCGGCGTGTCGTTCTCGACGTTGAACCTGACATGACAGGCTCCGGGCCTCCCGAGTGTCCTACCGAGGACGACGCTCGGGCACTCATGGCCGAGCTTGCAAAGCTGGAGGGCCCATTCGACATCAGGGTCAAAGGATTCCCGTCGGAGGGCATTCCCGCTATGGTGTCCCAACTGTGCAAAAAATAAAAATGACCCCCGGATTTAAAACAGCAGCCTTTTGTAGTTTCAAAGGACTCCCGCAGTAATCTCACTTCCCGCCGAAAATTGGTGCCCCTGGTTCAAAGGTGTACTACCGCTGAAATACGAAAGTTACCTCTTTAAACCAGAAACTCCCGCCGAAAACTGGACCCCTTTGAAACTGAAAGGCCCGCCGAAAACAACTCCCGCCAAAATTACTCCCGCCAGAAACAACTCCCGCCAGAAACAACTCCCGCCAGAATTACTCCCGCCAAAAACAACTCCTGCGAGAATTACCCCCGCCAGAATGACTCCCGCTAGAACAACTCCCCACTGGAAACAAGTCCTGCGAAAAAGAACTCCCCCAAACACAACTTGCAAGTTGCTCATGCACTATAGTCGCGCGCATGTGCACGCGCTGAGGTGGGAAATTAGGCTCAAAATGAGGGTGACATTGCAGCTACGTCAATGTGTATCTAGGTGGCCAGGAACGACAGGGGTGTTTAAGAATTAGTGAGAGGGGAGGGAGAGAGTGGTGGGTCGGATGCGGAGTACTATGGAAAGAATGGTAGTGCGGGTACGGGGCGGAATATGTGAAACAGCATGCATTAATGGAACGCGAGGGATGGGAAAAGTTATGGATATGAAAGACATCAATGAACCAGGCATATTAGTCGTGATGACGACGAGGGGAAGTAGTGTGTGGTTGGAGCGAGGGTATGGTCGTGCAAAGTAGTAATGGGAGGATTGTATGGCAAGACTGGGCAGGATGATCACCTCGGTGAGGAAAACGTCTTGAGCATAGGAGGGGGAGGGATTCCCGTATAGGGGCATGGCGGGGTGGTGGCACGAGGGGGAGGACGTGCATGGTGCCGAAGCTCCCCAGCATCGTCCTTGGGAAGCCGCGACGGTCCAGCAACTGGACTGTGCGACAACTTGAGCCGCTTCGAATCTAGAACACACTTAGTTGACATATAATTGTACGTGGATTTTACAACTGACCTGGCTCTGGCGAGCTTGACTCACGCGCGCGTTTCTTTCCATGCTGTGCCTGCTTCACCGAGCGCGTGACGACTACACATTTAAGTCAGTGTCCCACCAAATAACCTGAAACGTGCCCAGCGTACCATTGTTTCTTAGCTTGACCACTTTGGACGTGCTCTTCGTCTTCGAAGGCGATGCAACTGGAAGTCAATTAGTAAAGCCTCACACACGCGCGAGAACATGTACGCACCAGTCTCAGCGTCATCACCGCTCAGCTCAATGGGGCTATCCTGCTTCCCCCCCTTTCCCTTCTCCTGCGGGTCCCACTTGCGCCACACCTGGTCGGGAATATGGTACTTGGATACTGACACGGTCATGAGCCATGAAGGACTACAGAGAAAGCAAGTCATACCAAGCACGACCTGACGCTTCTCGCGCGTCTTCTGGTTGCTGACGTTGTCCTTCAAGAGCATGCCGGTGATTCGCTCCTCGTCGATGACCATCGTGCGCGCGCCCCGCCCAGCTGACGTGGCTGCAACACGGAACAGAGGATCTTCAGGGCGATGATGCTTGTCTTGACTTGCGCGTTGCTCGAGATACGCAGCGGCCAGGGGAAACACGCGTTCGAACCAGTCTGTACATTGCGACGGCGTCCAACTTTCCAAGAACGAAGCCTTCTCGCCCGAGATAATGAGTCCAGCACGCATCATACGAGCGGCGATATTGGCATCTGGCAGCGCAAGTCGTGTCTCGTCGGTGATACCCTGCAACATCCGCGTCAATGATATGAGCAATGGCCGCTAATACGACGACAGACCTGGATCCCATCAACCAAAAGGACGACCTTGTTGAGCTGCGTAGGCTTAGCCTTCGACTTAGACTTTGATCATTAACATTGCAAGCTTCGACGCACAGCAGAGGTAGAAACATACCTTGATAGTCTCATCGACAGCGCCATCCAGCACGTCGATCAGGGCAGTGCCACTGGACTTCTTCATACCGCTCTTGAGGCCCTTCGAAGTCTCGCTCTTGCCCGCCTTGAGTAAGCGGTGGTGGTCGACAGCCACAGGTTTGAGCTTGATTGGTGCACGTCCGTCCAAGATCGTGTTGACGTCTTCATCCTCGCTCTCAAGGGCATCTGGAGCATCAGACTGCCCAGACTCGGAGGGATCGTCGGACTCGTGGCCGGCAGGCGTGACAGACTGATCCTGATGGCGCTCGAAAGGGTGCTTGCAACCCCGGCATTTGCGCCCTGCAGAAGGAACCCCGTCGTACTCGTCGCAGCGACAGTTGTGGGTGCCATTGCCGCGACAGTGCCAGACCATGTTGTAGCAATGTAGAGGTGAACGGGAAGAAAAAGCGGAGGCAAAGAACGGGATTCGCCGGATGATCCCATTGTCGCCCTGCACGTTTAAGGTTCTGCTCGCACTCTGAAGTGGCCATGGGTCATGCTTCATGAGTATTGACTCATTGAGTGGATCGTTGTTATTTCTCAACCTACACACGTAATGGAGCAGTAAAGGACTTGACTGGTATATGAATTCATGTCCAATGGATGGCGGGCGGTCTGCGATTACTCAAGCATCGGTGCGCGGAGCATTGACGTGCTGAGAAATCCTCTTTCCTGCACACCTTTGTGGGCTAGGATGCTATAGGAATTTCGATAAGTACGTGTGGACAGTATATATTATAATTTTCTTCCAAATGGTGACCAAATTGCTATGCTGCATTTTCGTCGGCCTGAATACCTATGAGGCAGAGTTAGAAGTAACTCCGCCTAATCTTGCCGACGCATGTGCACGCTCGTTCGTCTTGCCAGTTGCCCTGCGCTTAGTTCCTACCCGTTTGGCAGCCACATTCCCCATCCGAACTGCGCAGGTCATGCGCATATAACGAGAGCCCAAATGCTGGCATTAGTGTGTCAATTCCGTCGGGTATGGTGCGTCGGTTCTTGCTGGTCCAGAGCAGCTCTGCATACAGCACTGACGCATTTGCTTCTCGCTCAGTTCTTACCCGATCTGCGCGCGCCGACCCGCGTTCAAATCGCGTAATCGATACGCATCGAACGAGGCCTCAGTGGCCATATACGGTGCGTTGGATCTTCCTGGCCGACGTCGGGTTTGATCCTTGTCCTGACCACCCTCCCTCTCGCTCAATTCTTACCCGTTCTGCACCCGCCAAGCCGCGTTCGAACCGTGCTGTTGATACGCACAAGAGAAGGCCTCAATTGCTGTGCTTGGTGCGTTGGATCATACTGTTTCTGTCCGCCGGCTCTGACCCCCGGTACTGACCAACCCACCCCTCACTCAGTTCCGCACCTTTCGACACAAAATGACCCGCGTTCGAACCGCGCTTTCTGGGCGCGTCAGACGAGACCACTCGCGCCACATCTGGTGCGTTAGATCCTGCTGGCCGATGCCGGGTTTGATCACCATACTGACGAACCTCCCTCTTGCTCAGTTCTTGTCCGTTTCGCACGCGCCAGCCTTCGTCCGAACGGCCTCGTTTATGCGCATCCAACGAGACCCCCCGCGCTGCATATGGTGTGTTAGATCCTGCTGGCCGATGTCGGCTTTCATCCTCGTACTGACGTACCTCAATTACACTCAGTTCCTTCACGTTTGGCCCGTTCTGAGCCGAATTCGATTCGGGTACCTCAGGGGTTGCTTACAGTGCCCTATTTCAGGTCCAAGGTGCGTTTGTCAGTGCTCGATTCTCTGACTTGACGTCTGGACTAACATCCCAGTCACTCCCTCAGTTTTGATTTGTCCGGAACGGGTACTCTGCCATTAGAACCGCATAATCGACGCAGTTCTGAGGGTTCATGATGCACAGGGTAGGGTGCACTGTCTCCTGCAGTCGTCCGTTTCGGCAACTTGCGAAAGTTCGGCCAGGATTAAGCGCCCTGGCCGAACTTTCGCAAGTTGCCGAAAGGCACGCTTTTCTCGTATTTGCAGCTTACCTGTGCACAAGAAGTTCTATGGACAATCTATCTATCTTCTGTACCGTCTCATTTATCTTAATCTCTTCTTGCTTGTACGATAATTGGCATCCTGATTTTGCCCCCGAGGCCACACCGGCTTGTAATAACAGACACAAACAACACGAGGCTTCCGCTCTGCCCTCCTTGCTCTCGACTACCCCAGCAGCACAGACGACATGCCAGCCTCTGGGGAGCTCGCTGGGAGCACGAACGAGCCCGGCACTGGCAATCACCTTCCAGGCACGGACAGCCCTTTGGCTAGATTATCGCGGCTCAGACGGAGCACGTATGCCGATACAAGGAGTCGGATAGCGGCCAGCATCCACGCTGGCGAAACAGATGACTCGGCGAGCCATGGAACATCGCCCGAGGCGGATAGCGACTCACTATCCTCGCTCACTCCATCGCCTGAGCCCCAGTCTGCACGTCCACTGCCACCTGCGCCCGACGATCCACTCCATAGTTCAACAGGCGCCTCACTGCCGCAACCGGTGGTGGAGGCACACGCTTGGAATCCCGACCCTGAGCAGCAGTTCAACCACCTCCTGGATCGAATTCGTTCGTCGTTTCTACTTACTGATAATCTATCTAATCATCAGTAGGCCCGCTCCGTGAGCCGTTTTGCTCACCCCAGTCACCAGTCATGCCGCAGGATATGCATGGTCCGCTGTGTAGTAACTAGTACGTTCTCTTGCTGATGATCGCGTAGTTCCGCACTATACTGCGCTGCCAACGGGGCCGTCTGGTCTTCCCGTCGTTGGCGTCGCACGAGTTACTGAGTGGCCAGCCATCCCTCTTCCAGCAGATACCCAGCTATATGCTGAGCATGAGGTCATGCCCGAGTCTGATCTCGGCCCAAGATTCGATACTGTTCCCGGTGCTCCCGAGCCTCCGGCCACGTTCACGTACCCTCGCGCTCCGGCATTCCATTCGTTCAAGAGTCGCGAGTACTTGTCCGGCGTCTACGATGCGTTTGAGTTTGATGCCAGCTCTGTCGAGCAGCAAGCCGAGCGTGTGCTCCGCAGCGCAACACAGCCTGAGCTTCTGCCTCCTCCAGGTCCCAACGGTTTCCCACAGACGTACAGTGTGCCAGGCCAGCGGCAGATGACCCCGGGCATTCCACTTGTCGCAGTCGACCCGGCCGATTCCCGCAGACGCCGGACGTACGCTGCGCTCCATCTCCCATCTACGCTGATGAAGATACCTCTCATCCGTGGACTGTGTCCGGATGTCACCAAGCTGGTGAAGGATCTCATCCATGTCATCTGGGGCGATCCGACTGCTCAAGGCGATGCTGCGAAGCCAATGTTCGAGCTCGGCTACGAGCTCAACCTCCGAAACGATCCTTCTGCCCAACGTCGTCCGGGCGAGGGTGCGTTCTCAATGGCAGCGACGTCCAGCGAGGGCCAGGGCGCCGGTCATATCCAGCCCGCCAAGCAGGCGGAATCTGACGAAGCTCGGCGGCGACGGATGGTGTTCAATATAGCTTTGGGTATGCACAATCATCATACGTAGTCTCTCTATTCTAACCTTGTCAGCGCAACTCACTTGGCTTCAGCTCCTGGCTACGTGCTCGCGTCAGGAGTACACTGTTCAGGAATTCACCGGGAATATGAACAACCTTCCCGGTGCTGGCGACGCTCGCAACAAGTTCCACCCCGCGGTCCAGATGAATGTCTCCTTCATCACTGACGATACGCGCGACCTGCTTTGTTCGCTTGGAGTCCACCAAGGCTGCAACCATGTCGATCCACATGACTATATCGCCGCTTGGACCGTGTTCACGCTGCTCTGTCGGATGCCGATCGGCAGTGACCCTGGCGCTATCTGCTTTGCTGAGATCGGCTGCTATGCGCATTCGACGGAGATCATAAAGCTCCATCAGGACGACACGCACGTCTTTCACGTTTGCTTCCTCACGTTCTCCGGGCGCAGTATCCATGGCTCAATGGGTCCGAGACTCTGGGTCGATGCACTGCGTAGAATCTGCGAGGGTCCATTCGAGGGCGAGCGACTTGGGCTCGTATCATACCCTCTCTATCCTGTTGTTATGCGCACTGGAACATTTCAGACGTCTCCTCCCATCGGCTTCGGCTCCGCGATGGAGTACATCGCACATCGTCAGGAGCAACGCGACTTCCTCCAGGATGCTGCTATGCATTTTGGAACGAAGGAGAACATGGTCACATTTCATGCACGAGAGCAGGCGTTCGCTGCGCACAATGCGTACATCATGGCTCAGGCACAGGGTCTTTTTGTCATGGACAGATACACGCCACTTCGTGCCCGCATCGAGGCGTTCACTTGGGCCGACGAACATGGTCAACTGCACCCCTGTTCGTCTACCGGCATTGTGGACCCAGTGCTAGAGTGGCCGCAGTATGCACGCCTCATGTGCGCCGCGAGCTGGGTCGAACACCTCGCCGAGCATTTCTCTCTCCATGTTACCAAAGCTCAGGTCAAGGACGCTCGCCGGGCAGCAAAAACATCAGTACCACTGCGGATACCAGAATTCAGCCCCGATGTCCTTCGAAGTTGCAATGAACCCGTCCTACAAGTCATTGAGTCTCGTCTCTATGGTGGAGGAGTATGTGCATTCCAATATGTGGCAGATAATCTAACTGCTTCCAGATCTATGCCGCATTTGCTATACGCACAGTCGCAGAGCCCCGAAAGGTGTTGTGGGTTTCCGATGCCAAATGGTACGCAGCTCCTATAATTCCCTGATGTCTCCACTCTGATATCGGCGGTAAAGGACGCCTTCCGAAAACAAGCTCAGCTGTCTGAATGAATTCTATCATTCAGTTTGCCCAACATTTGCTCCAGATAATCGCATTAGGTATGTGGCAGTTTGTTTGATGTGTGTATTGTGGCTCACATTGAGGTAGTGACATATCGATCCCCCATGCGCTCGCACTACCGCCTCAGAGCACTGGATCATCGTGCGCTCATTGTTATTGCTGCTTCTGTGGCACTCATGGCTGCGCAGAGAATTGGTACCAGAACCTGCTGCGGATCCCGCTGCACCCAGCTCAGGGAACGTTCAAGCGAAGAAACGAAAGGCATGTTGTGCTTTTTTTATCAAAGTATAATATTAATTTACTCTCAGGGTACTGGAAAGGCAGCAGACGCCGCTCGGGACCATCCGAACAAGCGAACACGCAAAGCCGTACGTATTTGTGTCTTGATTGGGCATCCAATCAGTTTGAGTCAGGCCAAGGATAAGCCCACGACGGGCTCTGACATGGGCAATCAAAGAGGGGAAGATGGTCCTGCGCATGAGGTAACTCTAGCAATCTTGTGTTACACTTGTACTCACTCGCATCAGAACGAGTCTGGCACTGGCGTATCCGCGCCCAGGCAGTCTACCATTGCACTCGACACAGACTACATCACTCGTGCGCTGGATTCCACGGACTTCCCAGAGCTACTGCGTACCGTCGTCTACGGCCGTACAATGTTCTCCAAGAACGCAGTCCGACGTGCGAACGTTCAGAACCTTGCCCAGTTGTCAGCATTCATTGACCAGTACTCCACCGCTTCCCAAGCACTTGTCGCTGGGGGTCTCAGCCATGGCATTCTCAGCCTCGAATTTGCCCTGAAATGCGCCAAAATCCATCCGGTGCTCGACAGCGCCAACTACATCGCCCGTGTCACTGGCTGGTACAGTGCTCGCTCGCTGTGTGCAGTCATTGTGCACATGAAAACATGGATTTTGAAGGACGGCCCTCAGCTTGCGGAACATCTTTTTGCGCCACTGCGTCACTCTCTTGAGGCATCGCCACAGCGCTCAGGTCATGCTTGGTTGGACAAGCTTGCGCAGGACCTATCCGATTACGGTCGCACAGTCATGTCCCCGGTGGCCCAGGGGACAGAAGCTCAGCCTGAGCGCGATGTATCTGTCGAGGTCCCTGATCTTGCAGCGCCAGTGCCAGGGCTCCTTCTACGCCCGGAGCACAATGACCCGACAGACCTGATCGCCCTTCGTGGACGGTCTCAGGAGCAGGTTGTGGCTGATCTCCATGACCCCGAAGACGCCTTCCTCACTGCCATTGACCTGCTCGACGACTCGGACTCAGATTCAGACTCGGACGCTGACTCTGACATCGGAGATAGCGGAGATCCCCCAGTGCCGGTACCGCGTGGGACAGTTGCTGTGCCTGCACTTACCACCCCTGGCGACTCGTCTCATCGCCCACGTGTGTTGACACGGAAAGTAGTTATGGGCGCTAGACCACGCGGCAAGGGTCAACTGGTCAATGCTTTGGTTACGCTCTTTGTGGAGACGATTTTTGCGCTCTTCATGGAGCCAACCTTGCGCCAGATGCTTCTCCGAACGAAGGCATCAGACTCTCTGGCTGAACTAGGTCCTGGCGCAGTCCCCAGTACTCGCTCACAACCTGTCGCAACACCTGGCGAGGGTGGTTCGACTTCATCACGTCTGTCTCGGGCGGCTACGACGCACCTTATGTCCATTGTTGTATCACAAGGGACTGCTCTAGATGAGCTTCAGCGTGCGGCTGGCACCAGTACTGTCTGGGCCCTCACCACTCTTCGGACACTGCTGTGTCAGAATCCTTGGCGACTCGTGAAGGGCGATGGGTACAATACCTACGAGAAATTCGCCAACCCACTACGAACGACAAGCAGGTCTGGTGCTTCGTCGCGTACACCAGACATTCGCAGTATGTTGGCCGAGTATCTCCAGCAGTGGTTTCGGAACCACCCCGACATCCAGCAGATCCTTCGGGAGACCGATAGCCACCTGAACTATCACTTCGACGAGATTCAGGCTGGTCGTCTTGCGAACGCTGAGCCTAGTGCACCGGAGTACTTCCGTGCGCAGACAAAGCCGCAACGCTCTGACGGTGCTTGGTCCAAGGGACTCAAGAACCTCACTGTGCCCTTCGACGCATTCTCCATATTTCCTGATGCTGGCGACATCCTCTTCATGATCCCAGATACCCTTCTCGCTGTCGCCTTCGAACGCAGTCGTGGTCGCCTCTCTGGTATAGTGTCGTTGGACCGCTTCGCCGTTGGCCAGCATCCCGACATTGCGGGCAAGCAGAATCGATTCACGCGCGACCAGATGAACCCGATCATACAGCACTGGACCATGTGGCGCATGTTCCAGGAGCACCTTCCTACAAACGAGCTGGCTGCGCCCTACGGCCTTTCGAACCTGCTTGCTGCGACTGCTACTGGTCAGAGCGAGGCCACAGCCACGTTCTTCCGGGAGCGCTGGATGAAGGATGGTTTGCCGCGCGACGCGACCGCAATGCATCATATCTGGCAACAGGCGCACCGTCACAATGAGAACCTCAAGCAACACGCTTCCTTGACAGCAGGTATGCTTTCTTTGTCTGAGGTTGTTAATCGATTCTGACTGTGACGAAGGGCGCTTGACTGAGAAGTATCTCAACGCGAACAAGACGTACCTTGTGCTCGAGAACATGCGTGTCTGGGGCACGCCCTCTGGCAGCATTTCTTGGGGTCCAAACGCGTCCAACATCGACCAGTGGTTCTCGCCAACCATCATGGACAAGTGGACCTCGTATATTGGAGGCAACCAGCGCATCTCTTGGAGAGCGATGCGCGAGTTTATCCGCACTCTCCGTGTCGCCCCTTTCAAGGGCAACTCGCTCTCTGCGCTCCATCTTTGCAATCGCCTGGCCGAGCGCGGATTCTGCGACCTACCTACCCCACAGGAGATGGGCGAGTGGATCGCTGAACATCCAAACCGCGGCGCCTACCGGGGTCTGCAACTACTGGGCTTCAAGAATCTGTCCCACAAGCAACACGTCGTTCTCGCTTTCAGTATCGTCTTCCACCACTACGATTCGCAATTGACGGACAGCCAGAAGATCGCCATTGGCTTCAGTCCGATCCTCGTGGAAAACCTTCTGTGCAAGGTGTCACGCGCGCACGCTCTGCTTGCGACACTCAAGCTGGCTGATCGTTACTCTCTTGGCGGCTGGGCGAGCGAGTATCAGCAGCTCGCACGAACTGAACTTGACTTCAGTCGGGTCAGTATACACCAGACCATTCACAATCTCGCAGAGCTAGAGAAGCAGAAGGCCGTGCCGACTTTTTTTTGTAATTAGGTATTAGAGATGAACGAGCGAGTGTAAACAAACTTCTACAATTAAACCGTGACGGCCCCCTGAAGACGATCAACAAGCTCAACCACCCAAACTTCCTCGGACTTGAGAGGCGCGTTCTCGACCTCGATCAAGTGGCGAAGCATACGACGGTGGCAAGCGTCCGACATGTCTGCAATGCGAGCGTTCTCGAGAATCTCGCAAGCTTCCTCCTCCGTGCATGGAGCAGTCGGATGAAGATAGTGAGGCATGAAGCCTTCCGTCCAAGTGATACGCCAGTTCTTCTTGCATAGATTATGACACACACAACCCTCGGCTGCGCTAGCAACAGCACCCACCAGAGCCACTTCGACGCGGTGGCGCTTGATACTGGCGTCAAGGGCAGCAAATGCACAGAAGAAGGGACGGCCATCGAGCTGGAATCCATGAAGCCAGTCAAGCTGGGTGGGCGAGAGGCGGTCGGCACCGATTCCGAGAAGCGCAGAGAGAGCAGAGCGACGCCAATGGGGGATGCCGAGTTCGATGGATGCGTGCAGCTTGTGGGCTGGATCGAAGTGCGGGTGTGCAGAAAGAGCGGCCTCGCAGCGGTCCATCTCCTTGGACATCTCGTAGTAGCGCGAAAGGCGGAAGATGTCAAGGAGCTCCGAGGGCGGACGAAAGTCAAAGTGGGCCATGATGTCGATACTGAAAGCAATAATAAGTCCACTGGTGCATGGCCCGATGCAGAGCACATACTCTTGAGGGTAAATGAGGGGTAAAAAATGCTCATACTGCGCCATGGTGCCCATTCTAAGGTAGATTGGGTTCTCGTCGCAGCTGCCCTCCAGAGACGCAACTTGGGTGTTGCCATCGCTGTCCGCCTCGCCAGTGGGCGTGTTCCGACCGACGACTGTCATGTTGCGAATGACTGGAGAACGGCGAGCGAACATTTCGATGGAGACCCTGATGAGCACGTTGTCGGCAGCAATCTATTTAATATATATCAGCTGATGCACCACGCTCAACGCCGCAACCCACAAGAAAGACTGTAGTATCTCCCTCCATATAAAAAACGGGGTGGCAGGTAGGAGGAGTTGGAGCAGACATTTGCGCAGTAGTCGAGGCAAGAAACGTTTGTGGACGAAGGGACAAATAAACTTCAAACTCCGTTTGCCCTCCTCGACGCACCAACACTCCAGCTCCATTCATAGCCCAGCACAATGCGCTTCCCGAGCCTGCCCCAGGGTCATGTGTGGCCTGCAAATGTGCTTCTTGCATACGAGGAGCTGCACGAAATATACGATCGTTCAGTTCGTTTACTCGACCTCGACGATGCCAACCCAATTCGACTCCAGCTTCAGCTCGAGGCCATCATGGGCAGGGCTCGGCAAATGCTCTGTGACTGTGAAATTATCCCTGGCCTTCGAACATGGTCTAAGCTCGCTGCCCGCATTTTCCATCGACATGTCGAAGCGCTCCATGAGTCTGCACAAGCCGCTCGCGGAATGTGAGTCTTATCTGAATTATGTTATAACACCACATTGAAGCATCTCTAGTGACAATCTGTCCGTCCGATACATTGCACCTGTCAAGGTTGTGCGCAACGGTCGTCGTGGAAGGCCAAAGAAGGTCCTTAACCGCGCCTGGCTTGCAAATGCTGTTTCATCAAAACGTCGCCTACGCATCACCACTCTTGCACGGGCTGCGAAGGTGTCTCGGCGAACATTCCAAAACTACCTGAAGACCTATAGGCTCAAGCGCGCGTTCTCTCGGCTCGACGATGAGGAGCTCGATACACTTGTCCGCCACTACAAGCTGCGACACCCAGCGGGCGGCATTCGTTATGTCATGGGCTTCCTCCAGAATCTTGGCCAGCGTGTACCCCGACATCGCATCGAGGCCAGTTTACGCCGTGTCGATGGGCTTGGGCGAACCCTACGCAACAATAACAAGATCAAGCGTCGCCCATACAAGGTGAAGCGTCCTCACGCACTGTGGCACGTCGACGGGCACCACAAGCTCATTCGATGGGGGATCGTTATCCATGCTTTCATTGATGGCTACTCGCGTGTGGTGCGTCTCCATCTATTCACTTGAACATGCCTATCTGATGTTTGCATGCAGGTCACAGCCGCCCGGGCGAGTAACAATAACCGCGCGTCTACCGTGCTTCGTGTATTCCGCCATGCTATCAAGAAGTTTGGATGGCCATCGCGTGTTCGTGGCGATCGAGGGCGCGAGAACACCAAGGTCTCCATTGCCATGGTCGTGTATCGTGGACCTCGGCGTGCGTCGTTCATTTGGGGCTGGTATGTGTTCTTGCTATGTACATGCACAGCCTACTAAGCCTTGCTAAGCTCTCCACGCAACACGCGCATTGAGCGCTGGTGGGTGGAGTTCGGGGCGCGAGTGGGCCAGTATTGGCGCGCGTTCTTCACACGCCTTGAGCGGTTGCATCACCTCGACGCCGGAAACCCGACGCATCTCTGGCTGCTCCAGACACTCTTCCTCGACATCCTTAACGCCGATCTCGAAGACTGTATTGCTGAGTGGAACTGGCACCCAGTGTCCGGTGTGGGTCACAATGTATCCCCCATGGTGCGTCTCCTTTCATAATATTCATTCGAAATTCAACTGGGTATTTTAGGATGCTATGTTCCTTGGACAGACAGAGCATGGGATGTACGACGATGAGCTTCAGGACGTCCATCAAGACATCATTGAGGCGTACTATGGAGCAGAGTATTCCGACGACGAGGTCGACGCTGCTGGTAGACTCCGTTCGTAGGGCTCCATCATTATATGGTCTGACAATCTTCCAGATGTTGCAGCTCACGTTGAGGAGGCCCAGGCGGGCAACGTACACGCCGAGCCAGTTGGCGTGCCTGCCCATGACTCCCCATTCTCCTCTATCGCTGACGAGAATGAGTTTCTTGCTGCCGTGCAGGACGTGCAGAACGCGGGCATTGTACCTGCACTCTTCACGGCAGCAATTGCAGATGGGTATGAGGAGATTGAGCAGATCTCCTATGGTCGCCGTGGTACGCGTGAACTGACTGTCACTCTACCTCATGATATTTGGTTTTCAAGTGCACTTCTTTGGGCGCAAGCTCTGGATGTATTATCTCATATACAGGCTAGGCAATAGTTAATTTCCCACCTCAGTGCATGCGCGCGACTATAGTGCACGAGCAACTTGGCCGGTGTGTTTTGATGCGAGTTGTGCTCGGGGGAGTCTCTCGCGGGAGTCGTTCTCACGGGAGTCGTTCTCGCGGGAGTCGTACTCACGGGAGTAATTCTCGTAGGAGTTGTTTCTGGCGGGAGTAATTCTGGCAGGAGTAATTTTGGCGGGCATTGTTTCCGGCGGGAGTTGTTTTCGGCGGGCCTTTCAGTTTCAAAGGGGTCCAGTTTTCGGCGGGAGTTTCTGGTTTAAAGAGGTAACTTTCGTATTTCAGCGGTAGTACACCTTTGAACCGGGGGCACCAATTTTCGGCGGGAAGTGAGATTACTGCGGGAGTCCTTTGAAACTACAAAAGGCTGCTGTTTTCAATCCGGGGGTCATTTTTATTTTTTGCACAGTTGGGACACCATATTCCCGCAGACTTTAGTATGAAACCCGGCATCGATCTCGAGTTTGTATGATTGTACGATATTCCAGCTCTGCGGTTCTCGCGTAATATGATACACTAGGTTTACACTATACCCACCGCGTAGTATCCGCTGAGCAACTACATTCCAAAGCGATACCGGTCTCCAAGAGCGTCGATGCTGCCGTTCTGGACACACAGACAGCCCGGTCAGAGCAAACGGCATAAAGCGCCAGTGAAAGGGCCAGAGCACGAGCGACGCAGTACAGCGCGCCTCTAAAGGTATACTGCATATATACAGAGGATCGGGCGGGCCAACATAGAAGAACAGGTTGAGATCACTAGGTCTCTCGAACGAGATAGTGTCACGGTGACCGTCGATATCGCTCGCCAGCGAGGAGCCCAAGGGCAGGAGGGTGAGGGACGAGCCCGGATAAGGCGGTGGAATAGACCAGATCGAACCTAAGGTACATGGACGGTGATCACCGGTATATATAGCGAGACCGGGGGCAAACGAGCCCGGGATGGTCCGGGCGGCGATAGTAGGCGATACAACACCAAAGGACGGTCAGGGAATGAAGGAGGAAGGTCGCCGAAGCTAACCGGCGTGGATCGGACACAGGGCAACGAAGGCGAGGGGATACCGGCGCCCGAAGGGCCGGATACGAAGGGGAAGAAGGAGCGGGAGGTAGTCCATGCCTATGTAGGGTATAGGGCCGGTATACGAGACAATGGAGAAGGGCCGCGCAGGCGTACCGGAACGCGCGCGCATCGCGCAGGAACATCGGCGAGGCTTGTACTCGCGATCGGTGACCCGCGAAGCTCGAACGCGGCACCGAAGGGAGTCCGGACATCCACCCTACATCGACGGATAGGATTGGCGAGGGTCCGGAGAGCTGCAGCAGCCCAGGCGAAGCTGCGGAGAGGTCGCTCGACCCGCGCGCGGGGTTGCGCGCCGTGCAGGAGCAGTGGCGAACTCGATAGACGAACCTATCGGCCGAACGGACTCGACCGCGGCATAGAGGACAGCCAGATTGACCCTCGCCCACCAGCGGATACACTCTAGAGGGGTTGGGAGACCTCCAGGAGCGTGCGCGCAGCGGCGGGGAGATCGCGAAGTCTCTGCACAGGATCGCGCAGGACATCGGCAGCAGCAAGGAGCCGCCCGAGGGACATCGGCGATGTCGAAGCTCTTCGAAGCTCGTCGAGTCGACGGTGTCACCGCGTATGCCGGACGAAGGTGGCCGGAACGCGACGGGAGGTTGTAGGAGCGCAAGCTGGGGACTAGGGCGCGCAGCAGCGACGAGAGATCAAGGTAGCTGAAGATGTGCGCAGCCTGTTCGCGATACCGGACATCGAAGCGCGCCGATGGTGCCGTCGGGTCGAAGGAGCTGCCGCGGATGCTAGGCGCAAAGGGCCGGAATGCAATCGGGGTCGCGGGGACGCACCACGGTGACAAGGCCTGGCGACTGCAGCGAAGGAACGAGGTCGCCGAGGATGTGCGCGACCGATCCCTGACATCGGACATCGATAGGGCCGCCGATCGTCGGCGTCGAGACCCGAGGCGGGTGCCGGAGAGGCGGGCGATGCAGCTCCAGGTCGGTCGTGGAGCCGCGGGCAAAGGGTGCAGCGCCTGGGCGATGCGTGTCGGTCCCAAGGGACCGGAGAGCGGCCCAGACATCGGAGGATCGAGGGAAGGGCTGTAAGCTTGCGGGGCGGGTATATCGGCCAGGCAGAGCGGGCGAAGCGGCGATAAAGCGAAAAGCGATGGCAGCGGATGGGGCAAGCCGCTGCAGATCGCAACAGATAGGCCTTCGTCAACCGCGCAAAGTCGGTCAAGTTCAATTTGTGTACACACGCCGCGGGCGCAGAGAGCGTGACAGACTCGAGCAGGTCCGCATTGTACGCGATTAGAGTTCGGAACGCCCCGGCCAGCGTGGAGAGGAGGCTCTGAATCTTGTCGATGCGCGAGTCGTTCGCGTCTGCTCGCCCGTCCATGCTGAACACGAGCCGCTGTAGACGCGGCGCAGAGATAGAGTAGGCTTCGTCACCCACCCGCAGCTGGGGAAGCTCCTGCAATCCGCCGAGCTGGAGCTCGAGGCGCTGGAGCCCCGGGATGTGCAGTCCCGCTGAGAATAGTCGGTCGAGCGGCTCCAGCGCAACAGAAATTGAGGTCAGACGCTCGGAGGTGTGCAACTCCATCGTTTGGAGAAACGTCGGAAGGCTTTTCTGCGACGGCGTTATCGACCACTTGAACTCGTCAGACGGCGCAGAGAGCACGACCTCGCCGCCGGGCCCGTTTACTCTGAGCTCGACGGGGTGAGGGTGCATGGCGAGGAAGAGTGGGAGAACTCCTTGTGCTGCGCCTGATTTGTGTGCGACCAGGTGTGGGAGTCGCGCTCCCAGCCAGTTCTGAAGCGTCCAGTGAAGGTAAAGCTCGCAGCTGGCATAGGGGTACAGAACAATCGTGCACAGTGTCGCAGGCAGTGAGACGGGTGGAAAGGGGATTATAGGCTCGACGTTGTTGATCTGTAGACGCACAACATTCGGAAAGATCTGAAATAGCCGCTCGAGGTTGCAATCGTCCTCGAGTGAGCATGTAAGATGCCGCACCGCCGGGAATGGGCAGCCGCCGGGGGTGAACCTGACCAAGTTCAACTGCAGGGTCTCGAGATTTGGGAAAATATGCCCGGAAAAACCTCGCCCAAACTTCATCAGCGCATTATCCCACTCAGGATTGGGTTCGAAGACGCTGAAGGAGGCCAGCTTCGGCAGCGGTGTCTGGTCCACGATCAATGCCGAGATGATAGGCCAAGGCCCGGTGTAGGATGAAAGCCTGCGGACGTCAAGCTGTTCGAGACAAAGCACGCGAAGCCGATACCTAACGGCAGTACCATGGTACCGATAGGGGATGTGCAATTGGAAGGGCAGCGATCGGGACCGTACGAGCATGGCCTGGAGCTTGTCGAACATGGCATCCTGGTGCGCTATATCGCGGGACTGAGAGCACGAGAAGCTGTCCCAAAGGCGGCGGTCGGAAAGCGCAATGGCGCGCCATCTGCGCGAGACGAGGCTGGCGCGCACGCGGGTCGGCAGGTCGGCAGTCCGAAGACACTCCAGTAGCAACTCTGGAGGCAGTCGTTGCGCTGCGTTAGCCATGCGGCTGCTATTACGATAGCCACGGCGAGCCATTTCGAGGGACAGTGGGATCCAGTCGATCGGCGGGGTTATGAGCTGAAGCCAACCTCTAAAAGGTTCCGGTCGGGTCGGGCCGAAGCTCTTTTGTTCCTAACCGTGATGGCGTTTCGTCCCCGTTTGCCGGAAACGAACCCGTTATGGTCTCGTGCTGCATGCAAAAGTGACGCTTACACTCTGCGCTCGCTGTCGTCTTCCGTTCTGGGAAACGATGCCTGGGGTCTCATACTGGCGACCTAGTCTGCTCGCACATTGGTCTTCGAGCCTGGCAGAGCACATTTGGACCTTTCTGCAACCGCTCGGCTTGGCTCTCTCGCCGTTGTCTCTCTATTGGCTCGTCCTTAATCTTGCCCCAGGGGTATAGGGTCTCTCCGAAGCGTGGGTCCCGTGACCGGAGACCTGCAGGCGGTGCACGTCAGGATTTTGCCTCGCCGTGATAGCCCGTGATTGGCACAAACACGGCGCTTACCCTCTTTCCCTCATGCCTACTCTTGAATTCTCCTTCGGGTCCTTTGGAGACGTCGTTACACTCCTCCAGCTCGCATTCCAGCTGCGAGCAGCACTTAACGACGCGAGCGGCGCATCGGCCGAAGTGCGCGCGCTGGTTGGCGACTTCGACCAGTTCACTCTCGTGGTGCAACAGGCGAAGGCCGTGCTCGAGCGGCTCCAGCCAGATGTGCGCGCGGCCATTGGCGCTGCCTTGGGGCGGTGCCAGGACATTCTTGTCCTCGTGCGGCGCAAGATCAAGAGCTTCGAGACGCGTATGACGACACGTCTTGGTCGCGCGGCATGGCGCGCATACTGGGCTGCCGTCGCCTGGGAGATACTGGGCGGTAGACGGGAAATAGATGCATTACGCGCGAGGCTGGCTGAGCAGGTCTCGCTCATCCAAACATACCTCTCGATCGCAAGCTGGTGAGTCTCCGTTGCTATGCCGCACATTTCAATCGTTAACTCGTCGACTGTCAGCCACGATCAACAGGCTATACGCGCTCGAGCTGACACGCATCATATTGAGCTTAAGCGCTTGCGCACCGCGATTGAGGAGATCCCACGGTGCTTAGGATCGGACGCGCCGAGCTTTCTGTTCGAAGACGCTCGCTCAGGGCAGTTATATCAGCCCTTCGCGCGGACATCATTTAAGGCACGTATTCTCTATATTCGATTTGCCCCGTTAACGCTCGCCGGCAGAAAGGTAGTTCCCTCGGCATGTTGGCAGCTTTCAGCAAGAAAGGCTTCTCTATGACGGCACCAACCTCGATGCGCGCATCCTTGGACTGTCCATTGCGATACACCTTCAAGTACGTACAATTATCTGTTCACAGCGGCTCCTGCCTGACCGTTCGTGAGGCTTCACGCCCCTGCCTGTGCGCCATCATACGTGGATACGCTCTGGTTTCAGGACAGCTTCGGCGAGGCGCACGTCCTGCTCGGGCAACTGCTGCTCTGGGGAGCGGAACACACGAGCTTGACGCAGAGCCTTCTCGCTGCATATACCCACGGCGACCACTCAGTGCTCGATCCGTGTGACTGCAGTGCTCCCTGCAGTCACAGCGTCTCGCGAACGCTGGTACACGACGCCGCGATTATACGGCACGTTTCGCACGCGTACAGCAAGTTCGTCGACGACGTGCGCGCAGGGACCGATTATAGGCTCGACACGGGTCCGCTGATGCACTTGCTGCTCGCGTTGCTTCCAGACCTGTGCGCGATTCTCCGACCGGGATAGCACTCTGATCTCGATCCGCGCCACGCAGGGAATCCCTTGAGATTGCCGGAGCTCACTTGAGCTCTACGCACCTGATCCATTACGACCTGGACCGCACTTCTTCGCGCGCACGGCTCGATATTGAGAGCCTCACGGCGGCGCTCCAACGAGCCCCGCCTATCCCGCAGGATCGGATATCGCACAGAAAACTGCGCGAGAACATCAAGATCTTTGAGACGGAGGTCAGCTCCGAGATTCCGGCCTGCGAGTACTGACCCGATATGCGGTACCGTCCAGAGCTTGTGGTCTCGCCGTGGGTTCTGCTGATGGCTCTGCTCGGCCAGCAGAAGACCACGAAAGCGAGTGAATATTTGAAATCGGGTCAACAAGATGAGTGACCAGCGGCAATTTCTGTATCAACTGGAGACTTGCATACCTCTTGAACGTGAGCCACCCGACTCAAAATGATGCTGAGAATCGTGAGCGACGCCG
This sequence comes from Auricularia cornea, assembly GCA_030578095.1. Lineage (NCBI taxonomy): Eukaryota > Fungi > Basidiomycota > Agaricomycetes > Auriculariales > Auriculariaceae > Auricularia > Auricularia cornea. The sequence goes on from JARLTE010000007.1 coordinate 6,935,018, forward strand.
CGAGCAAAAGCGGAGAGGGGATCATAGGCTGCACAAAAGGATAAGCACTGCGTTTATGCACAAGCGGAGCTGGTACACATGCCGGAAAGCATAGAGCTTCGTGGTTGAACGCCACGCCGGACGTCACCGAGAAGCGCCGGAGCGACTGAAACGGCCCGAAAGACAAACAAGCCCAAACTGGCGTCATTCTGCTCCCTACTGCCATGGCTTCAGCATCTCTGACTGATCCGAGTCCTCGTCCGGCCCGGCTTAATGAACACCAGCGCTCAGCCCTTTCCGGCTGCTTATCACACATTCTGGCAGAGATTTCGCCCCACTTAGAATCGTAAGCGCGCCGTTCTTGCTGACTGGCTGCGAATTAACGTTAGTTGCTGCGTCACAGGGATACAGATTTTTCGGATGCTATGTCCGCCCTCATTGATGAAGTTCGCTCTCTGTGTGCTCCTTTTGCGAGTCAATTCAACGACCGCAACCCGCGCGCTGTGACCTCCCGACTGCCAGTCGAGCTGCTCACGGCTTGCTTGTACGCGGCAGACATTCCAACTCGCATCCGTACCAGCCACGTATCGCGTTCCCTGCGTGCTCTTGCCCTCGGTGAACGCGGTCTCTGGACTGTCTATCGTTGTAGATCAATGCCGTTCATGGGGGAGGGTCTACGCTCGTCACTCGACTTCCTAGAGGCCGTACTACGCCGCTCAGACCCCCTCCCAATCCGACTCGAGATAGGCCATATCTATGTTTTTGGAAACGACCCATATGCTTCGGAGGTCGCTGCTATTCTCACACCCAACCTGCACCAACTGCAGGTATACGACGGGACGAGCTATGTTTTCGACCAACTGAATCCAGATGGAGCGCCCGTACAGTCTCTTATGTCTCTGGATGTGGTCGGAGATGGTATGTGCTGCTGCGGCGATCTCTTCGACGTCGGCGGTGCGTTTCGTCCGCAGTGCCTTCCGAACCTCCGCCGGCTTGTCGTCCCGGTCCCCGACTTTCAGGGCCAGTATTACAACAATCTGCGGGAAATCGTGTGTACTGTGACCAGCGAAGTCTCTGATGACGTGTTCCGATACTGTCCCAACCTGGTCCACGCTGAATTCCGCGGTTGGCAGACCAGCCAACTGCCGCGAGGGCCCGTACCGCGCAGCATCCGGGAAATCACCATTCACTGCGAGCCCTGCGGCCAGCACCGGCCTGACGGAATTGACATTGCGGCGCTTCGTGTCTGGGCCGCCGAATTCATTCCCAAGCTTGTGCTCATCGGCACGCAGTCTCTCGACGCAATCGTACGCGAGCTGCTCGTGGCTCACAACGAACCCACCCGTCTCACCGTCTCCGCACACGGCGTCGAACCGGATGTTGTACTTTCCGCGGCCGACCCCACCCGCTGGTGCTGGGCCGTCCGCACGCGCGACTTCTGGGGATCCCCCCACTTCGCCAGTGACTTCCGACAACTTTTCACCGCCGTACAGATCACCGCGCTCTGCATAGGCATAGACATGCTCGGCGCGCTTCTCATCGCGCGGGTCTACGCGCCGCATCTCCTGTCGCTCGAGCTCAGTCTGACTGGCATCGACAGGGTCGCGCTCTTTGAGGCGCTGTCAGAGTGCCACTGCCTACACGCCCAGGGCCTACAGCATTTTGTGCTCGACGTCGGCGCGACGAATGCGGGCGCTCGTGCAGACGGGATCAACGACGCGCTCGAGCTACTCGCGCAGAACTTCCGCCGGCTCATTGTGTACGATGCGGAGCTGCTGGAGACGGTGACCGTGCGGTCTTCCGCGCGCACCGCTGCTGGGACGGACTGCGCTTCCTTTGCGCGTTTCGCGAGCCGATACGTCGAGCTCAGGCGCCCTTGACCGTGCCTTCGAACGGTTAAGTCTGCGAAGGAGACTACCTTGACCTAGAGAGTGCACGCGGGTCCCACATGTTCTGTAGTACTGTAGTGGTATTCAGCCTCGCGGTGCATGGGAAAATGCCAGTATCCGACGGGCCTGTGTTCTGGATGGACCTGGGACTTGTGAGTTCGTCCTGCAAGATCCCGTCTGCGTCTGCCCGATCAGGTCGCGTCTCACACAATCACCACATAGTCAGGATGGGTCGTATTTCAATCAACGTTTGGCTGGAGACTGCGGGTTACTATGGTGCTACACAAGATTGTCAGACGAATATACAGCCTGGGGAGCATGCCGAGACACGAAGGATGTCTTATCCCGTCGCGCAAATGCGATAGTCCTTCGCAAATCGCGCAAAAGCGGAACAATCGATGGCCTGCACGCATGCCGCGGGACCAGAGAGCGTGACCGAGTCAAGCAGCTCGGCGTCGTAGACGATGAGGGTGCGAAAAGACATGCGCAGCAGTGCGAGGACGGCAAGAATCTCGTCCCTGCTGGATCCGATGGCACCGGCGCTCCCGCTGATGGCGAAGACGACATGTTGCAGAGGCGGTGCGCGAATAACGAAGTTATCGCCGTTCGCCCGGAGAAGAGGGGGTTCTACGGCACCATCTAGTTTGAACTCCAGTCGTTCGAGCCCGGGGAGCTGCAGGTGCGCCGCGAATAATCGGCCGAGCTGCTCCAGTGCGACCGAAATGGACGTCAGCCGGTCGCTGCTCTGCGTCTCCAGCTCGAGGAGGAATGTACCGCGACGTTTTGGGGACGGGGTGATAGTCCACACGAACTCGTCCGCCGGGGTAGAGAGCACGATCTCGCCGTCGCGGCTGTTTAGTCGGAGGTCGACGGGGTGCGGGTGCATGGCCAAGAAGAGCGTGAGGACGCCCCGTGAAGTGCCTGCGTCGGAGGATACGAGACGGGGAATCTGCGCGCCGACCCAATACTGCAATGTCCAGTAGAGATACAGGTCTGACCTCCCGAAGGAACACAACACAATGGTGCGCAGTGAGGGGGGCAGGGGGACGGCACGAAAGGAGACGGTTGGTTCGACGTTGTTGATTTGCAGGCTCACAACATTCGGAAATACCTCGAAGAGGCGCAAAATGTCACGAGCGTCGTGCAGCGAGCAACCGAGATGCTCCACTGCCGGGAATGGAGAGCTGTCCGTGGGGAATTCAATAAAGCCTGCCCGCAGAGTCACGAGATTGGGGAATTCAGGTCCGGCAAACGGACTGGTCAATGTGAGAGCCGGTGTTTCCCGCCTGTAGTTGGAATCGATCACGTTCAGGGACGTTAATGTTGGAAGTGGTGTTTCGTCCAGGATCAGCTTGTAGAATAACTCCGACGGCCCATCGTATGACGCGAGTCTCTGTATATCTAGCTTCTGTTTGAGCGCAAGCAGTGGATGGTGCTGGATAGAGACAGGGCCGTGGAATCGATGTGGGATGCGGAGTCGGAACGGACGCGAGCGCGAGCGTACGAGCATGGCCTGAAGCTTGTCAAGCATGGCCGCCTGGTGCCGCTCATCGCGAAAGCGGGCGCACGAGAAGCTGTCCCAAAGCCGTCGGTCAGACAGCGCAATGTTGCGCCATGCGCGCGAAACGTGGCTTGCCCGCACGCGCGTCACCGGGTCGGCGGACCGGAAACACTCCAGGAGCAGCTCCGGCGGCAGATGGTCTGCAGAGGTAGGCATAATGAGCGCGGCCTCTGACGGGGCGGGCGTAGGCAACAAGATAGGAGTCACAGACGGCCGTCGTGCTGGACGGAAGACAACCTGCGAAAGGCTCCGGCCGGCTCGAACCGGAATTTTCTCCTTCCCGAGTCTCGCATCGGTTTCTCAGTCCCCCTTCGCTCTACGTTCAGTTTCAGTAGAAAAATGGCCGATATTGCTCTGATATTTAGGTTTTGATGAATTTGTGGCGCTCATTGATGTTCTCAACGCACCCGCAGGCTCTCAGTTGCGTGTTGCACTGTAATTTCTGCGGTTTGAGGACCATGGTATGGTTTTTGCATCACAGTCGAAGCCGCGAGGTCAGATGCTACGCGTTGACATCGCGATGGTCACTCGCACACAGCGCTGCATTAACCTCGTCAAGGCGTAAGGAATTGAAAACCCGAAGCCTACATAGGCCAGCGCCGCATGGAATACATGGAAATCCCGGGACTTCACAAGCCCTAGCCTATCAGATACAAAGGTTCCAGTCCTGCCCAGCACTGCTACATCAATGGCCGCGACGAGCGACAAAGGTATACTGCTTCGCGAGGTGGGAAAAGCCCGCGCACTCGCGCTCTAACTGCTGGGATACCAAGATCTCATCCAGGAGCTCCGCATCGTACTGGATGAGCACACGGAATGACTCGCACAGCGTCATGAGAGCGCCCTGAAAGCTCTCGAGACGCGCAGCGAGCGAGTGGACATATTCGACGTCGAAAGTGAACGCAACCCGGCGGAGACTCGGCGCTCGGAGGAAGAACTCCTCGCCGCTGAGCACTGGCGGGCCGTGCGAGTCCGCAGGCTGCGCCCCTCCGAGGCATATCTCTATCTTATCGAGTCCGGGCAGGTGCATCTGGCCGCGGAAGAGCGCACCGAGCCGCGCGAATGAGACCGAGATCGACGTGAGGCGGTGGCTGGCCGGTTTCTCGATGGTCCCGAGGAAGTCGGACGCCCACGGCGGCGACGGGTGAATCGTCCAGATGGGTGGCAAGCTGTTCTCCAAGGCCGTCCCATCATCGGGCAGCGCGGCCAGACCGACAGCGTCGTCGGGCGTAGTCAGGCGCAGCTCGATGGGCTGCGCGTGCGATGCAAGAAAGAGCGGGAGCACCCCATGTAGGGAGTACATCTCGTAGCCGACGATGTGGCGCACGCGAATGCCGCGCCAGCCCTTCACGAGTGGGACAAAGTCAAGTGCCCGCGGCGGCTCGCAGCGCACGACGATGGTCTGGAGGGAGGGAGGGAGCGGCGGCCTGGGAAGCGCAGTGCCCATGTACGTATCCGTGATCTCTAATCGACTGAGGTTTGGAGTGCGGTAGAAGTAGTCGTGGGGGGCGCTCGTCGACGTGATGATAGACGTGAGCGATAGGAATGGGCTTCCGCCGAGAGGGAACGAGAAATGGGGGGCGATGAGCCGCCGAAGGTTGGTTAAGCAGCGAGGGCCAAGTTCTCGAGCCAGCTCAATGTCCTCATGATGTTCGCCAGTGTTATCCAGGCACAGCAGCGCAGGCAAGGGCTGGCGCGATGGGTTTAGCAAGGAGAGGATCCGTGCCGGCCCATGGTAGGCCGCGAGTCGGTGAATATCGAACTTTTCGAGAGCCAGTACACGATCCCGGTATTCATAGTCGGTTCCGTGATAGTGAAAAGGAATTACCAGGTCGAACGGGAGCGAGCGGGAGCGGAGCAGCACGGCCTGGAGCAGAGCGAACATCGCGTCCTGGTGGTCCTCGTCCCGGAATGTGGTGCACGAGAAGCGGTCCCAGAGGCGGCGCTCAGCAATGGCGGCCTCGCGCCATGCGTGGCAAACGTGGCTGGCGCGGATGCGCGACAACGTATCGGCTGACAACAGACAGAGCAACAGCAGTTCGACGGGCAGCCGCCAAGCTCGGCGAGTGTCCGCGAATGCGACGAAAGCATCGGAGGGCATGGGTGACAGGCGAGTGACCAGGCGTGCGCGCAAGGCGTTCGGCGGTGCGACAGCAGAAGACAAGGGTCAACCGGTTCCGCTGGCAATCGATTCCGGTCGATACCCGATCAGGGGACCTGCAACGCCCAGATGGGACTAGGTCTTTCCTGCCTGGCTACCGACACTTGGATAAGTAGATTTAGCGTGCCAGCAGAGATGCAGCTGAGAAGAAGAAGCGTATACAACCCGAGGTGTAACGCGCGCGTGATGCCGACCGCGCTATGCGCCAGTGAGAGCTGCGCCAGCTCCGTAGGACCCCCGCCGAAACGAACCCTTAGACGTGGTAATTTCTGTCTGCCTGTAAAGCAACGCTATAGTAATGGCCACGATCCGCGGCTAGCGAGATTATACACCTTGGCGAGGCGGGAAAAGCCCACGCACTCGCGCTCGATCTGGCGCGATACCGAGATTGAATCGAGAAGCTCGGCATCGTATTTTACGAGTGCGCGGAAGGACTCAAGAAGCGTCTTCAGTAAACCCCGAATGCCCTCGAGATGCGTATTTAGCGAATGGGCGTACTCATCGTCGAAAGAGAATGCAACATGGCTGAGACCCGGCGCGCGAAGGAAGAGCATTTCGCCGCTTGGCACAGGCGGAGGGTCCAATCCCGAAGTCGTTGCGCCACCGAGGATAATCTCAATCTTCTCGAGGCCAGGTAGCTCTAGCTGTGCGCGAAAGAGCACCCCGAGCCGCGCCAAGGAGACGGATAGCGACCTGATGTGGTTGCTGGCCGGCTTCTCGACGCCGCCGAGAAAATCGGAAGGCCATGGCGGCGAGTGATGGATGGTCCAGACGGTCTCCGGGTACGGATCGTCGTCCGCGACCGCAGCCAGCATCACAGCATTGTCAGGGGCAGTCAGGCGCAGCTCGCCCGGCTGTGCGTGCGACGCGAGGAACAGCGGGAGCACGCCGCGCAGCGAGTTGAGCTCGTAGATGACGAAGCAGCGAATGCGAATGCCGCGCCAAGCTTCCATAAGCTGCACGAAGTCCTCCGCCCGCAGCCGCTTGCAGCGGACGATGATAGTCTGGAGGGACGGAGGGGCCGGCGGGCTGGGAAACAGCGTGTCTGCGTGCATATCCGTGATCTCCAGAGTCCGCAAGTGCGGACATACCGTTAAGAAGTCGGTGTGGGCGCTCATTGATGTGATAGACGTGAGCGAAAAGAATGGGCTTCCGTTCTCAGGGAAACAGAAATGGGGTGCGATGAGGCGCCGGAGATTGGGCAGGCAGCGCGGACCAAACTCGTCCCGCATTTCGAGACCCTCGTGAGGTCCGTGTTCGAGGCGTACCAGTGCAGGCAAGGGCTGGCGCGAGGGGTTCAGAAGGCTGAATATCCCGGCGGGCCCGTGGTAAGCCGCGAGTCGGCGAATATCAAATGAATCGAGGCCCAGTATACGATCCCGGTATTCAAAGTCGTTGCCGTCATAGTAATAAGGAATCCTGAGATCGAACGGAAGCGAGCATGAACGCAGCAGCATCGCCTGGAGAAGAGCGAACATGACGTCCGTGTGGTGTTTATTTCGGAAGTTGGTGCACGAAAAGGTGTCCCACAGGCGCCGCTCGCCCAGGGCCGCCTCGCGCCAGACGTGACAGACGTGGCTCGCGCGAATGCGCGACGATGTATCGGCAGCCATCAGAAAGTGCAGCAGCAGCTCGACGGGCAGCTGCCAGGCGGGGCTAGCTCCGGCAGAGGCTGAAGAACCCGGGAGCATTGTCTCTAGATAGCACCGTGTGTCCACCAAAATATATCGATGTAGGTTGGGCGTCGGGGTTTCCTGATCGGATGCAGGAAACCCGGGGAAATCCGGTTCCGGCGCCTTGTCCGCTGCAAGCGCCAGCCAGGAACGCTACTTAATACATCGTGTATTCACAGCCTTTGATCCCGCAGAAACCACTCGGGAAACATTGAGCTGTGGTCTGTGTCTGGGATGCAAACCTCTCGGTTGCTCTCGCAATCACCCGTCTGTGTGCTTGATGTTTACTATGGACTCTGATGGCGACAGGATGCGAACCGAGTCCTCTACGAAAATCCGTGTCTTGAGTGAAATTGGCTCCGTTAGGAGGCTGCGCCAACGAGCCGCTCGATCGCGGTTTCCGGTGCAGCAGCCTTCCTTCTGCTCATGAACCGCGGGTGTTTGGATTTTCACCATGCAAGAACCCTGCTGCTTCTATCTAATCTCATCTAATCTCGAGTCCACGTGCCCGGGGCCTAATTTCGTACTGGGCCCGCTGTTTGGTCGGTCGGCACGCGCAAGCCGTCACTGCGCCGTCATCTGGACCCAAGGGGTAGCCGTCGGCAAAACCCGGCGCATCACGTTGGGTGGGTGTGTCTGCTTGACTGCCGCTCCAGCGAAATCGACATTCCATTTTTCCTAGCCGGCGCTGCGCCCGGATGGCTTTCAGCGTATTCAGTGGTTCAAACACGCTGCCAAGGACTGTCAGAAAGGGTATGCAAGGTGTATAGCTGGTACAAAAGTCCTATCAAACCCTGACTGCCAAATTGGGAGTGCCGGCGCACAGATCAGTGCCAGTTCGTTGAGCACTGGTAATAGACAATGTGAGGGTCGTTTCATTCTCCCTGCTGTGTAACTCTGCCGCCTGAGCTGCAATTGAACTCTGGTTACAGTTGAGGGCCGTGGGACGTGATCCCGGAACTATATCCGCGGAAAATGGAGGCAAATCCGCGGATAGTGGGTGGGTGTGTCCCCCTTGGGCCTGCTGTGGTAAAAATCAACGTTATGCAATTCATTTGCCTCCGGCTACCCCTTGTCTGGACCTACTGCGCCGCTCCCAGTCTCGCACGAAATCCCGTCGACAGGCCGCCTGTACTGGCAGCCATTACGCGTGTGCCGCCAGGCTGATCGCGGCCGGTGCAGACGTCAACGCCCCGGGCAGCAGCAACGGCACGCGCAGCAACGGCACGCGCAGCTCGATCCAGCTCGCCTGCGGCACGGGCAATGTCGCGCTTGTCCCGCTGCTCCTGGACCACGGCGCGCTCGTCGACGAGCTGGCTCAGCGCTACTTCGGCTGCACGGCGTCGAGCTTGTGCGCTTCTTGCTTGCGCGCGGCGCGCCGGTCAACGTGCGCGGTGTAGGGTTCTGTGTAAAATGCAAAATGTATTTTCAACATGTTTTTTAACAAAGTCGTTATTTAACAGCTGTTAAATAACATGTTAATAAACACCGATTACGTAATATGTATACTGTCTTGTGTAGACCGGGATTTTACTGTTTCAACTAGTCCGAGCACTCCTGGATCATGAGAATTTTTGAAGGTTCATGCTCCCTGGGCACAACCATGCAACATGTTCAAAAACCGGGCAGTGGTCCCCTGTAGCCACTTCCGAGGGTGATCCGGAAGCAAATTTCAATTTCCTGGATTTTAAATTCTCATATGAAATATGATGTAGAAAGTAGGAAAAATCGACATCCCGCCTGTAGGAACTGCGAATATGATGCTATATGGTGTGCCTATCTAGCAACTGAGGGAACCCATCTGAGAGAGCGCGCAGGAGCTAGGCCCAAGTTGTCTAGGAAGGATCAACACATTCTCGGAGATAGTAAGGATCCAATGGAGCCCAATTGAAGTGAATTCTTCCCCAGGGCACTCTGTACTATATGAGAACATCAATTTGTTTTTTAACAACGACTTTCCGGATGTCGGTTTAAAAACATGTTTTAAAACGTTGTTTTTTAACCCGGGTTTTAAACATGGCGTTGTACACAGAATCCTAGCGCGGTGCGACGACCGCGGGGCTTACAGCGCTGCAGATCGCCGCGTGCGTCGGGAGCCTGCCCGTGGTGCAGCTGCTGCTCGCGCACGGCGCCGAGGTCAACGCGCCGCCCGCGAAGCACCGCGGCGTGACCGCGCTCCAGGACGCGAGCCTGAAGGGCAACATCGCTGTCGTGAATGCGTTTCTGGACGCCACCTCGTACGCACAGTCTGGGCCGCGCTTCAGCGACGTATACGATGACACGGAGACACTGCGCTCTTTATCCTTTCGCTATAGGGCTGTCTGCAGCCCGAGCCCACACTCTCTTGCTGTGCACCGCCCGCGCCGCCGGTCGTACCTCCACAACCTCGCGCTCAAGCTCTTCATTCTCGTTAATGGCGCACGGTCCGCTCATTACATCTTGACCCATGACGACAACAACTTCACCGTGGACAAGTATGTCCCTATACGCACGACACACTCGTCTTCGCGCAGCGCGCTGATGCTGATGCAGCCTGCCGCGGCTTGGACACCAGCGCATGCAACAACCGGCGTGGCATGGTCAGGCTGGCCAGTCCATCGTTATATGGTGCGTATTCGTTACGCAATTTCATTGCATAGCTTACGATTATTACAGAACTCCTTGTGCTCTTGTAGTCTACGTGAACAGCATTCTTACAAATCGAAACAGTTTACCGGGCTCCTCGTTTACAGCGCGCTACTCGTCGTCGCTGCTGGATATGATAATGACGTCGGCGGACTGGGCCTGACTGCGTGCCGCACTTGCGGCGCTTCCTGCGGCATGCAGGTTGGCCTCGTCCTCACTGCTCGAGATCTCGATGATAACCCTTGATGTGCTAGCCATCGAGCTGGCAGTATCGCCGGTCGGAGCGGGCTGCTGTGGGACCTGAGCGCGTTGACTGCGTGGTGCTTCGACGGTGTTTCGAGAAGCCTTCCGGCGCGGGGTGTTGTCGTCTGAAGAACTCCCCGACGTGTATTGCATCGAGCGCTTCGTTCCCTTGTCGTGCCGTTTGGCGTTCTCGGCCGTTTCAAACGCGCGCACTACCTCCGGCATGGCAGCGCAAATCAGGGCTGCTGGTAGCCAGATGCGCATGGTTGCGTCCGGCGCCGCGCGCGCCTTGCCCCGCGTGAACTTCAACGATGGCATGCGCAGGATCGAGGTCCCAGCTCGCACTGCATCAGCCAGCTGCGCGGGCGCGATCTCCAGTCTGAGCTCGCGGAGTCCATCCATGGAGGGATGCGAGCGCTCGCCGTGGATCTGGTTGACCAGAGCGTCAAGGTCCGCCGTGGCTGGGTCCAGGAAGTCCCCCATGCCGTCCTCCTCGAGGGTGCGCTGCCGCAGTGCGCGACAAACAGCTCCCTGCCAGACGAGGGATCGGAAACGCGCCAGGATTTCGGTCTGGGAGCCCCATGTGAATAGGTCCTGGCAGACGTCGGCAAGACGGGCGATGTCTGGTGCACGGTACCAGCTGATTGCCAGCCCCGCCGCACTGCTAACCGTGGGCTTCGCATACAGATGGTATATGCTGAGGTCGGGGAAGTTGCTTGGGAAGCTGGCGGCAAGCTTAGTATGCCGCTTGCCCAGTTGACCGCGGGAATCCGTGCGTAACTCTTCGATGATGCCTGCGCGCCATTGAGAAACCGCGGCAGCAAGTGGTTCGCCTTGCAAAGACTCCTCTGCTGTGGCGAGGGTGTCTCCAAATCCGCCGCGTGCAAGGGCATGCGCGATGGTCATACCAACCCCCTCAACCCCCTGCGAGAACCATCAGTCAAGGCCCGTGTGTGTGGGAGTAACGTGCACGCATACCTCATGATAGTCACCCCCTCGAAGAAGGGCAATGAGTATGAGTCCGCTGCGACTGAGTTGGATCGTGTTCTTGTGCAGGTCGGCCGCCTTGTAGATTTGAACACGGCTTTCGAATGTCTCGCTGGAATCAAGAGACACCATTTTCTTGTTGGCACTAAGATTTTTGCTTGGGCTACAAGTCTCAGTGGGTGTGTACTACTGTTAGCCGAAATTACTCACTTCCGGATGACCGTCACTGCGCCGAACAGGAAAGCATCGCCGTCGTCCGTCCAAACGGCGTCAATTACGCCCAGAGAGTTGAGGTTGGCAAGCTCCGCTTCTGCCTCGCCAGGGGCCTGTTGGGATGGGTGTGAGAATGGCCATAGTCGTGGTGGCAAATGGCCTACACAACGCCACGCAAACCCGAAGGCGTCGATGATTCTCTGCGCATCTGCCTTGATCTTCTCATCCGTATAGCGCTGCTTCTTTCCGCGCTTGTACTGGGGTCGGTTTTGACCATCGAAGACGAAGAGAGGGAGAATGGGGATGGCGGCAAGACGGGCACATCGAAAGAAGAGCATTTGAAGGCCTGGGTTACGCCCGCATTGACGATTGCTGTCAAAGACCTTCATATGGCCGAACCAGATGCTGATGTCGATTCCCACAGTGAATCCCCGGTGTCGATAGGTATTCGATTCGAAGGCACGCATCGCAAGTTGCGCGAGAGCTTCCGAATTGCTGGCAGGTTGCAAAATCTAAAGGACAGTTATTTCCTATGCCGTATAACACAGAAAACAGCAGGATACGTACGCTCCAGAGATCTTTGACTCCCATTGTAAGTGTACGAGCGGGGTGGACGATATTACAATCAGCGCTGGGTCCGTGCTTCGTCTTTTTCAACTCTGAGTGATTTTGATACGGACCATCGTTTCACTTCGGGCCGATATTCACGCCTGATCGTACTCAAAGATGTTGCCTGTCGGGAGCTGTGTCTTTGAGGACGTTGTCGCTCGCAGGCTGTACCGTAAATTCGTTGTCGAACAAGAGCGGAGTTGGATCTCGCGTCTGACGCCGCGGACATCCTGTCCTGCGAGTCACTCACACGGTAATTAATGTAGCAGGTCATTCATTTCGATAGCATCGGCTTATAGGGCAGTCTAAGTTTGTGTATCCCACGAGGATGAGCCGGAAAAAGGCCTGCGGTCGGTGGGGCAATATCAAATGAATTAGCGGGCAGATTCTCGGTCAAGGACATGCGGACATGGTGAGTGAGCTATTAGTGTCTCCTACGAAGAGTGTGTGACATAGTGTGTGCGTGCGGGAGGGGACATGATATGGAGATTAAATCTAGGGACACAATCAGCGCTTGCTTGCGCTCGCCGCGCTCTTCAACAGCGCAGCCTCCTTTCCTGACTGCGTGAGCTGCTCGTATAGCGCTGTACAGCGCATTGGCGCTGTGGATGTGCTGTCGAGAAACCGAATCGCCTGGTCGGTGGTCCATGCACGTTCCCGCTTGAGGGTTCGGATGAAGGCGATGGCGCGCGCCCGTTTCGAGTAGACGGACTTGGCATTCTCGCGCCACGCGGCACCCCATCCATCGGTCAGCGTCTCGATGGAGAACTTGCCGTCGACGCCCTCGTGCCACTCGCGCCAGACTGTGGCCAGCTTGGTGTCCGAGTTGAATGCGTACGACGGAACCCAGCCGCGCCGGCCCTGGTGAACGAACCAGTTGTGTGCGGCTACCTGCCAGGGCTGATACTTGTCGCAGATGCGCGCCCAATCTGCGACGAGTTCGGCGTGCATCGGCTGCAGGTGGGCGGGGTAAGGTGGCATGGTCAACTGCCGGGCAGCATGTTCCGCCGGGACTCCCGAGAGCAAGGACGACCCGCTGACGACCCGGACGGAACTCTCACGGAGGCCCGTAGGGGAGGTATATAAGCAAGCGCGAGATCCGTGATGTACCCTAGTCTTTGGATTCTTGGTCTCTCAGAGTCTTTGTGCGTGCACTTGGCCTGGGAGCGTTCCTCCAGCACCGCCGCGCCTCTGGGCCGCGGCGGCGCCCCACCTCTGGTCCGAGGCCTCGGGTCCCACACGTCGTAGACCTTGGGTGCGTGGGAGTAGAGGCGAGTACTCCTCATCAGCCCTGGGTCCCCTCCAGAGACTCGGGCGGAACTCCCGTCGGGACCCTCTCGGGGGTCTCTCTCCCTCCGTACGCCTGCTCTGCGCTTCCACCGTTGCGGGCGAGAGTCAAGGGTCGGGTTGGGGTGTCTCCTAGGGAGAGAGATGCGGTCCGTGTGAGGGTGGGCTGCGGGTGGTGTTCCACTCGTAGGCTCTCGCTCTGCGCGGTTGCCGGCTGGCCGCAACACAGCAGCCATCGCATCCAACATGGGCCCAGCATGCTCGGGCTCAACAGGCAGCGAGGCGCGAACAGCTGCAGATGCTGGAAGCGCTAGTGAAGGTTGGAAGTGCGGCGCGACGAGTGCTGGGGCCGTGGGCGATACAGCGATGCCAGAGAACAGTGCCGATGCTGCATCCGAACCAAGCGCCGCAGTCCCTGCTGGACTCGGCGTCCTTGCGCTGGACATGGACGGGGGTGTGCTAGTGAGGTGCGGGACAGCATGCGGAGCCGGACCATGTGCTATTGGGTCGCGAGGGATGGAAAGACCGGTTGCTGCAGGTGTCGTGCGCAGACCAGCAGGCAGCGGCGGCGGCAGAGTCGACAACGCGTGTGCGACTGGCGGGTATGCAAGTGGCGAGAGCGAAGTCGATGCAGGAGCATCAGGAACACGGGCACCGCGTGACCGGCGATTGGTGGGGGCAGGGGACTGCGAGCGCGGATGCGTGATCGTTTGATGCAGGAGATGCTCGTGCTGCAGCTGCTGCTTGAGCTCGTGGATGACGCGTCGAGTTTCGGCCTGCTCTTCGCCGTGCTTGAGTGTCAACGTCTGCACGACCCCGCAGAATGCGGCGGTCATGCGCTCGGGAAGATGCTCAAGTTCGAGCCGGATAGCGCGCTCGGCCTTGGCGATGCGGTCAGCGGCGCCATCTGCGAAGCTCCGAAAGAGGTCCGTGTTGAACGGCGCCTGCTGGAAAATGAAGGAATGCGAGTTGGCGGCGTACAGCACTGCCATGTCCTGGAGAATTACAACACGGAACCAGTCCAGGGCCTTGAGGAATTGCGCGAGCGCGATGTCGTTGCTCAGCGAGTGTCCGGCCACACGGGCCTGCAGTGCAGTGCGCTGCGCTTCGATCCATGGAAAGATCTGCTCTTGCAGCTCTTTCGGCGAGTCTGCATGGAATGAGTGCCTACACACGAGCAGGGCCAATTACACTTACCGAGTGCCGCGCGACCAAGGTGGAATGCCTCTGGGTGTTTGACGTTATGGTGAGCAGAGCCAAGGAGCGCAGGCATCGGGTACGTCCGATCGTAACAGCTTCTGAAGGAACCCGTTTGACTCCAGCCGCCCATTGCCTTGGTGTCCTCGACGCTTGCACCGTACAGCCGCGCCGTCTGCGCCGCATGTGTGCGGCCGGCATGCGTGACCTTGGTGATGGTGATGCCATGCGGTTCATCGCCTTGACACGGTCATGGTGATCTGCGCGGTCTGTGTCAGTCTGGGAGACAATGCAAGCATTTCTGACGCACTGCTATAGCTCATCTGCTCGGTGCAGGTACCCGTGCTCGGCTTGAAAACGTAGAGACCATACCACGAGCGCCTCCCGTATTCGCCGAAGCCCGCCTGCTGCGCATCCAGCGTGAAGTCTGGCACGAAGTCCGGAACCTGCTCCTTGCCCAGCTTCTCGTGGAAGAGGACGAAGAGCCACAGCGCCAGGGCTCCCACACCGCACATCTCGACTTCCTTATGGCGGAGGGCGCCGTTCTCGTCGATGCGGCCGTGCTGGTTGGTCTTGCCATGGTCTGTGAGAAGGGATAGCAGCTGCAAAGACGGTCAATGGTCTGTGGTGCCTTGCTGGATAGGCGAGAATGTCAGGGTCACCGTCGATATCGCTCGCCAGCGAGGGGCCCAAGGGCGGGGGGAAGGAGAACGAGCGCGGATAAAGCGGTAGATAGACCAGATCAAACCTAGGATACAAGGGGAGGGCCGGTGCCCGTATATATAGGTATCACCCACGCCGATGCCGGCTCGGATCCGAAGTCCGCGAACCCCTGCGCGGCGAACCAAGCCATCACCCATCACTCCTTGCCCCACGTCGACCGCCGTGAGGTCGCGAAGGGTGGGCGACCGCGGAGACGAGGTGGTACGAGGTCGGCGAGGTGCACGAGACGCACCGAGTTGGATCGCGAAGGGAGATCGTTCGACGACGCCCTCGAAGTGGTCGAGAGTGCAGACATCTCGCGGGTCTCCACGCGATGGGCCATGAGGGTCCTGAGGGGTGCCGGCATACCGAAGTGCGAGCGAGGGGTCGCGGACATCGAGAGAGGCTTGCCGTTCCAGAGTCCGCACATCGAGGTTACTCACCTGCTCCCCATCCCTGAACTGAGCGGGTCGCAGAGGTTGACGAAGAGGGGCAGCGAGGTCGCGATCGGGGCAGAGTAGGTCGGCGACCTGTCGAGGCCTTCGAGGTACGCAGAGCGGTTCGCGGCGCGCGAGCGGGAGGTTCGAGGTGTGTCTTCGGGCCGCGAACTCCTTCTCGTGCGGCCGGTTCCTGGGCGGGGCGCCGCGCTGTTCTGGGTCGCGTTGGGCGCGTCGCGATGGTCGAGCCGGAATGACAGAGATCCCAGTGGGGCCGGCGGATGAACGGAGGCGAGGGCGCGGACAGGTGGGTGCGGGAGATGAGGCGCGACGTGGTCCGAAGGAGCGGGGAGAGTATGTCAAGCCGAGGCCGAGAGCGGCGATAACCTCCAAAGAGCGCGAGGAGCTGGTAGAGAGGCGGCAGAGAGGCGTCGTGGATGGGAAAAAGCTCCTCGAGCTCAACAGAGAACTATACCTCGAAGAACTTGTTCTCGCCCGCCGCGATGTTGGGGACTCTCGAAGTGAATATGTCGGAGAGCAGCAGGTCACGAAGGTTCTGCCCGCGGAAGCCCATCTGCGCGGAAAGCAAGAGCATCGCGCGGTCCCGGATATCGACGACGAGGCGGCTCTTGGTTGAGCCACGAAGAAGATATCGCGACAGCTGGACGATCTCTTCATCCTCGTACGTATCTGGTGCGATGTGAGACGAATAAATTGTTGGATTGACAGCAGACACACCAGCACTGGTCCCCGATGCTTTGAGCAGCTGCGAGGACTCAAAACGCGATACTTCATTCTGTTTGGCCGCCTTTTCGTATGCCTCGATCCGAGCGTCGTCACGAAGCGGCTTCTGCGCTGCTGGGTCGTCTCGGTACAGGTGGGCCATCATAAACCGCTCCTTCTCGAGTGCCGACACCGTCTGCAAGATGGACTGCACGCCAAGCGACGTCCCAGTACGGTATTCTTCGGCATTTTCAGAGCTCTTGCGCTTACGCTATCCAGCGCACACATTAGCGGTCATGAATGGAAAATTACAGCTGGGATGCTGCTCACCTTCTCACGCTTCGTCTCGTACTCAAGAAAGACTGCGACCTTCGTGGCGGTGATGGGCAGCGCTGGCATGCGCGGCCAATTCGGGTTCTCGCGCACGCAATCGTTCTGATACTCCTCCCAGAACTTGTGGTAGTTCTTGACATGCCGCGCATACGTATCGCCGGTATTTGTCGTCGCCTGCTGCCGTTTCTGCAGTGCAACGCGGGCTTCGTGGGTCTGGTTGAACAGAAACTCTTCCGCGTCTGCGGCCGTTTGACCAACGCCCGAGAAGAAAGCTGAGCTGAGGGTTTGAAAGTGCGCTGTGTGGAATCGGTCAGAATCATCGGTTCCCGACCAGCAGCAGACAAACGCACTGGACTGTTGCTCTGGCGCAATCTGAGTGAGAGCAAGGGCTGACGACGCGTGTCCAACAGCGCCCGGGCCAAACATGGCAATCGCGGGGCCAGTAGCAGCAGTAGGGTTGTGCAGGGCCGGGCCGGGCTCACTGTACAGGGCTTGGGCCGGGCTTTGATGGGCTCGGGCCTGTTGGGAGCATGAGCCCGAGCCCGAGGCCCTGGAGACTCGGGCATGTACCTGGTTGACGTCCGGCGCTCGGGCCGATACGATGTCACACTGCGTGACTGTTACTTTCTTGCAAGCGCTTGCAAGAAATTCGCCGCAGACCGATCGGAACAAGCACCTGACTGGAAACTTGTGTCGAATGGTGTTCATGTTGCCCGCAAGTCCCTACAATTGTCATTTTTTGCTATTATGGCATGGCCTGCCCGTGATCATCAGCGGAGGCTCAGAACCTGTATAAAGTACTGTGAACAAAGTAACAACGTGCGGACTACATCTCGGAGTCAGAGAGCATGTCTAGGATGTCGGCCTCGCCTGATTCCAGTTCGAGAGCAAACTCTGCGCGCTTTCTGGGCGCGGCGGCCTCGGTTTCCTCTTCGTCAGCATCCGACTCTGCGTCTGAGTCTTCGACGATCAGCGCTTCCTCTGTGCGAGACGACGGGCCAGGCTCGCGCATTATGGAGCCAGTACGAATGGCAGACTTGAGGATCTGGAGTCCCTCGACTACGTCCGCCTGCAGGAGACTCCGCCGTTCGGTGATTGTGAGACCGGAGCTTGAGAATGCGCGCTCGGAGGACACTGATGTCGCCATAACAGGGAGGATATCTGCAGCGATTGCGGCCCACGTTGGGTACTGCTCCTCGTGTAACTAAAATATGCTGTCAGGAGAACGTGTCTGGGTGATGCTATGGCTGACTTGCCCCCCAAAACGTTACCAGAGACATCTCAGCCGGTTTGACATGATTGGACTTGAGATATGCATCGTATTCGAGGCGAAACGCTTCAGTGGACGTAGAGGCACCGGTTGATGTGCTAGCTTCGTCCTCGAGATCTGCATACATCGCCTCTAATGCAGATTGTTGCTCCGCTGGCATACTCTTCGTCTTGGACGCGGCGTTTCTGTCATCGGCGCAGTGGAGCTCATCATAACGCGACTTGAACTGAGGAAATGCCCGTGTGAGATCCCATGGCGCACCATCGGGGAGTGACGTACGATCTGTTCCATTCTCGCCTCGAAATATGACGTCTCGTGTCCCCACAGCGCACGAAAAACAGGCCCCATCTTGAAGCGAGGGTGTAGGACTACAATACGTGAGATCATTCGCAGAGGCTGCAGATAACCCGTCTTACCCATAGACACAAAATAAGGAATGACCATGCGAGCACGGGTACGCAGCTCGTCGACATACTTCCGTAATTTCGCAATGGCAATGCGAAGCGCTGCGTGAAACTCGGCATACTCGTCCATCTTGAGACGCTTTTCCCACGCGCTCAGAAGTAGCCCGATTGCGGGGAGCGCGTTGTGGAGTGTTGGATACTGCTCGGCCGAGAATGCCTGCTGAGACGCATCAGGCAGCTTTGAAGGGTCAGTAAACAATGTGTCGCCGCAGGTTGTGAGTGTACATACAGCCAAAAGCTCGTCAAATTGTTGTATGTTGGTCCATTCTTCGGGGCGTATGAACAACTTGCGGATTGCAGCCCGGCGCTTCTCTGACTTTTCGTGACGCTCCACCTCAACAAGAAGTTGCTCGACGTCCTAAAAGCATGGTGAGCGTCGCGTAAAGTACTGAGTGTAGACCTCTGACCGTTCTCAGGCGCAGGAAACGTGCGATCATCACCTTTGTAGATGACCAGCGAATATGCATGTCGCGAAGAAGGTTTAACGGCCGCTGAACACCGTGTGTCTTTTGTATGTCGTGAAACCGCGTCTTACGCGATCCAGATTGCCGTTGCTTCAGCTAGTCAGCACAGGAACTCTGGAAGCAAGCTTTCGAAGCACGAACCATAACCGAGACATCCCGCACGATGGTGGTCTCAGCCCGGACGCCCTTGCTGCGATTTGCCTTGTCCTCACGCGCCTTGATAAGGTCTTGTGTCGGCAAGTTGATTATATGTGCGAGGCAGCTGGGACCGCAAGCACTGAGCATGGAAACAATCCGAGAAAATAGAATACGTACTTGAGCCGGCGGCTGTCCCCATTGAAATCATCATCAATATGCGCCGCGTACATCTGGTTGCCGAGCTCTTTCATCATTGCGTCGTTGACCTTGAGATTGTCTCCAGTGAGGTACCCAAACTATCCGGGCGTCAGTTGGGGGCAAAATCACGGCCGCTGTCAACCTACGGACCTTATCGGCAATTCCTAGTCGCTCAAGAATCTTGAACAGCGCCTGCCCAAGCCTTTTGCCGGTATGCGAGTACTGGATGTAACTGAAAGCAAGAAGGTCGTTCTTGAGCACCCAGACACCAGGTCGTGACCGCTCAATCCAGTGTCCCGTGACACCGAAGTAGCCGTCCTTTGGATCCGAGGACCAACAGTCTGCCGTTGTCGAGACACGCCCGATGACCTTTTCACTCTATAATGCACGACGATGAGATGCAACTAGGCAATGATGGCTCCATGTCTCACCGCAAAATATTTCTTCATCTTGCGCATATGCTCGGTCGCGTCATCGACGATGTGTTGACGTTGCTTGCGCCGCGTCGGGATGACGGGCTCAGCCTTCGAGTGGCGAGCAGACCTGATCAACTCCTTGAACGTCGGCTGCTCGACGATACGGATCGCCTGCATGATATCAGACAGGGGCCAAGCATGGCAGGCCCAACTCCAGTGCGCATACCTGATCAGTCGCCGCTATGAAGCGAGTTAGGGCCGTCTGGAAAGGAAGGACCGGGGCCTTTGGTGGGGGAAGTGGTTGAAGATGCGCATCAAGGTTCGATTGAACCTTCTCGCCACCTTCCTTCGCAGCAGCAGCGGCAAGGCGAGCGGCGATATCGGGTTGCAACTTCGAGGTATAGTTGTTCTCCTTGCACCATGCGAGGTATGCGCTCTACAGAACATGAGAAACACACTGATGCAGGAACATCTTGCTCACACGGTGCTGCGAGTTGATGTGACGCCGGAGGGACGAAACGTGCGGGGAAAACGTCTGCTTGGGACGATTTGTTTGCCTGTCCATTTGTTAATACTCGCAAGGGACGGAACAGAATTCAGTTGCACGCACCTGCATCGAATACACACGCGGGGCAGGTCCTTCCTGTTGGCGTCCTTTTTAGCTGGAAGGAAAAATGCGTTGACATCATCAGTATCCCCTAGCTCCTCGCCGTCGCTGTCTGGCAGCGGCCCGATATGGCTGAGGTCTGCCAGTTGCCCAGCGCTGTCAACAGCCTGTGGGTCGGCACGATCTGGAGAAATCCAAGTAAGATAATGCCTCGCACAGAATAATAAGTATGCGCACCGGGGACCTTCTCTTTCCTCTTCCTCTTCTTGCGTGCCGGCGGCTGGCTGGGTGCTGGTGCCTCATCGTCTGATGTAATGACACGCGATCCTGTCTCACCGTCAGCTCTCCGAGTCGCGACGGCACTCGCTGGGTAGAAACGCACGCTTTTTATGACCCGAAGCCACTTTTGGCGGGAGTGCGGGACCGCTCTCCTCGTCAGTCTCATCGTCGGACAATGTAATAACATCTGCATTCCGTCAGTGAGCATGTTTTGATGATTCTGCTGCGTCAACAAACCATGTTCGGTGTTGCTTTGTGTATCTATATCTGCACTGTCGCTGCTGGTCCGGGCTGCGGAGGGTGCGGGCTGGGTTCCTCGCGTTGCGGCGGGCATGATGTGGGAACAAAAAGCGGCTTGGAGTTTGCGGGCACAGGGCAGCCGAGATTTATATCAGAAGGACGTGGTGATTCATGAGTCCGTGGGGTTTTGTGTTACAAATGGCGCTGAACGTGGTGAAACAGGGCCGTGGTACATCACGACTCTGTGGTGACACCGGCTGACTCCGGCCATCAGTCTTCGATGGTGCATCCCAGGGCCGGACGTACAGGCTCGGGCCTCGCGAGGGACGAGCCCGAGCCCGAAGCCCTCTGAGGCCCGATAAGCGGGCCTCTTAGGGCCTGTGCAGCCCGGGGCCGGGCCTGTGCGGGCTTCGTACACTCGGCCCGGCCCAACCCAACCCTAAGCAGCAGAAGCGCCCGGCAACCTGAGCGGCGATGGCGCATGGAATTCGCCAGGGAGCTGAAGCTGTACCTGTGAGAACGGCCCGGTGTACGGCGGTACAAAGGTTGGGTTCTGCGACTGTGGGTGGCCAACGGACAGTGCATTTCGCATGCGCTTCGGGGCTGGGACCAGTGTGACCCCGGGTGGCGGGCGGCTGTCAATGACACGTGCAGGCGTCTTCTTCGCTGATTGCCTCCTTGCAGACCTTTTCGAGGACATCACGGCGAGCTGAGGACGTTGAATAGAGACTGTGTAGCGTAGGATTATAGAGGAGAAAGTGGAATATTGGCGAAAGCAGGCGAAAAAAGCAGTCGGGTAGCCGTTAGCCTTGAGACGCGTCGCTTCGTGTGACGAGGGTGCTGGGTGCGCGTCAATCACACGCCGAGCTGTGGGTGCAGGCTGCCGCCCGTCCGTCGAGTGGCCTGTCTGGCCGTGGGGAACGTGGGGAACGACAGGAACGAGCTAGCGACTTGCGGACGGCCCGCCCCGCTGGTGGCTTTCGATTCGGGGCGGCCGAATGGACTCGGATGGCCCGTGCTCACTCGGGCTGGGTTCCGGATACATGCTCTCTCGGCTCGGCGTGTATTCCGTGATCTGCACTAACGTAAGGTTTCCCTCGGTTTCCTAGGGGGTTTCCCGGAAATTCCCTGTAGTAGCGGAAACGTTGGTATACTCAATGTTGAGCTCGTCGATGGCGGAGAGAGCGACAGGCTCCGCAGCCAACCGTCCGGTCCGATAGCCGCATCTTGCTTCCGCTGCCCATATACTATCTATCGGGAGGGCTATGCTAGAGCTGTTCTCCGAACCCTTTTGAGTTTGCAGTGCTGCATATGTTTCGCCCTTAGACGGCAATGCTGACTGCCCGGCCGAGTGACATTCTACTGTTAAATCTGGCCCCATGAATATACCACTGCGAACACGCCGGGTACGAGAACAGAAACCTATAACGGGAGAACTATAGCACTACAAAAATGAAGACTGGCAGAGCTTTAGTCCGTCTCGCAAGTGATATATTCTTTCGCAAAGCGGGCAAATGCGGAGCAGTCGATTTCCCGCCCGAAGACCGCGGGGACCGAGAAGGAGATTGATTCGAGGAGCTCCGCGTCATAGACAATGAGCGCGCGGAATGACCAGTTCAGGTCCGCGATGACACGATTGATGCTGTCCGTGTGCGTCCGGACGTCCTCCACTGTGCCGTGCGCATTGAAGACGACGCGCTGCAGGCGCG
Source organism: Auricularia cornea (assembly GCA_030578095.1). NCBI lineage: Eukaryota > Fungi > Basidiomycota > Agaricomycetes > Auriculariales > Auriculariaceae > Auricularia > Auricularia cornea. The sequence goes on from JARLTE010000007.1 coordinate 6,957,422, forward strand.
GGGCGCGGATGAAAAAATCGGCGTCGTCGGCCTGCAGCAGCGGCCACCCCTGTCTTCCGACGAGACGAAGCTCCAAGATCTCGAGTCCGGGAGTCTCGAGCTGCGCTGCTAAGAGGCGTCCGAGTTGCTCTATCGCGACCGAGATCGACGTTAGACGCTCGCATCCGCGCGTCTCGAGCCCGCCGAGGAACTCCTCGGCCAAGCGAGACGGTGTGATTGTCCATGTGCGCGAGGCTGCGCCGTCCTGTGGCAGAGTTCTGAGCTCGAGTTCTTGGTCTCGACTGTTCAGCCGGAGCTCGACACGATCCGCGTGTGAGGCGAGGAAGAGTGGTAGGACGCCGTGCAGCGGATACGTTTCCTGCAGAACCAGCCGCTTAATCTCCTCCCCTGTCCAGTTCCTCAGGAGGCTCGGTACATCTAGCACCTCGTAGTCGTCAGGACGCAGCACGACAGAGCGGAGAGAACGCGGGAGCGACACGGGCGGAAAGGTTGTGAACCCATCAAGATCAATCAACTGAACCTCAACGAGGTTGGGGAAACACTCAAACAGCTTCTGGTAGTCGTCGATCGAGTTGACGGAGCATGTAAGATGCTGCAGAGCGCGGTGGGGTCCGTTTTTGGTAGGGAAACAGAGGCAATGGGCCTCTAGACGTTGTAGGCTTGGAAGAGTGCGCTCTGAAAGTTGATCGTCCAGCTCCGTGTACGAATGACAATCGGGAGTATAGAACCTAAGCGACGTGAGAGTCGGCAGCGGCGTCAGGTCCTGGTTCAGCTGGGTCAAAATATACAGCGGGCCGTCGTAAAGCGCGAGCCTGTGTACATCCAGTGGTTCCAGGGCAATTACGTAATCGTAATATTCCCTTGGAGGGCCACTGAAGGGCCAGTGGGGGATGCGCAGTCGGAACGGCAGCGAGTACGAGCGCAGGAGCATCGTCTGCAGCTAGTGATTTGAAAGCCCGGCCCGAAGCCGTAGGCCGGCCGGATTTAGGCCGAGCCGAGCCGAGCCGTGCACACGGCCTGCGGCTCGGCTTCGTGGTTGGCTGAGCCGGAGCCGCCGGCTTTGCCTACGGCTCGGCATAGAGGATGTGCAGGTCACTGTGAATGTCCATTGAGCACTTCTACGGGCTTTATTACAACCTCTGAACCATTAAAGTGACTTTGGCTTCGTGTTAGCGCCAACAGTCCGCACTCGAACGAGTTTCGGATGGATTTGCTTCCGTTGATCGAGACTCCGAGGAACTCTGCAGGCGTATTTGGACCGTTTTGCTTGCCAATGGACGCACCCGAAACACTCGAGGAGCTAATATTACATGTATACTTCACAAAAGATACCGTATACTCGCGACTCATGCGCGGTACTCGGCGGGAGGAAAGCCGCGGCCTGAGCTGGCGGCTCCGGCTCGGCTCGGCTGGGGTACGGCCTACGGCTCGGCCTGAGTTTCTGCGAGCCCGAGCCGAGCCGAGCCAGGCCGAGCCGGGCTTTTAAATCACTATCTGCAGCTGATCGAGCATGGCGTTTTCGTGGGACTGGCTCGGGAATTTCGAGCACGAGAAGCTGTCCCAGAGCCGCCGGTCTGACAGTGCAACTGCGCGCCAAGTGCGCGAGACGTGGCTCGCACGCACGCGCGTCGGCAGGTCGGCGGCTCGCAGACATTCCGATAGCAGTTCTGCGGGGAGGCGCCAGGCAGCGGTTGCCATTGTGATCAAAGGAGCGGAGGTAACAGGCACAACGACCATGGGCGGCGCGCTTCGGACGATCATGTGCTGGAGTGAAGTCAACCCGTAAAGCCTCCGACCGGCTCGGACCGGAACTCTGATGTTGAGGTTCCGACCAAGTTCTGACACTCAAGAAACATCAACTTCGCATCTTCATGACCCATAGCCGGTTCATTGGCAATCATTGGCAATTATTTCTAGTTCTCCGTTCTTTCTCCACATAGTCTACGTCTGTGGCAAACTCAGCTGCCCCGAAGACCGTCTCGTCTTGCTCCCCTTCCGTTCCCTCGGCCCAGGAGCTCTGGCGCGCCAATCAACGACGTTTGATTACCCGCGAGACACCAAGCTGCGCAATGAAGAGCTACTCCACAGGCAAGGCAGCCGCACTCCGACGATCTCCCGGCGAGCCGCAACAAACTCACGCGCCACGAGATAGATGCGTGACCCTCTCAGCCAATTTCCCTCAGCGTGGCAGTGTCAGATGGGGAGACATGAGGCGAGGACCGGACTCTTAGCTCGTTGTGGAGACAATGATGCACAGAGACGCACTGAATCCAGCGCGTCGTTGCACGTACGGTCAGACGGTTGAGTAGGCAAGTCTACGTGAGAGACGCACAACTTGCGCGGGCAACTCGGCCTCTAAGAGCAAGGGACATAGAAGCAGCTCAGGGCAGTGGCGCAGACTCTGAGCGTTCGCAGCGGAGGCAAGAGCTCGCCAGCGAGACTCACTGGCACGCAACGAGAGCCCAGAACGTAGACGCAGCGGCGCGTTGTGCTGATGTGGCGATGAGGGAATACGAGTTGTAGTGGAACAGTGCGCCACAGGCAACGAACCTCACCTCGTAAACGTGCGCGATCAGCAGCGCCGCTGCAGAATTCAAGCTCTCCGGAGCATTGTCCTCAGACCCAGCAGCGTATGATTAACCTGATGAATCAGAGAATACAAAGGGCCGCTAGTATCAAACAGACAGACTGTAGCTGTAATCATGGAACCACAGTGTACGCGCGTGCAAATCGCGCAAAGTCTGCACACTCGCGCTCCGCCTGGCGGGAAACACAGATAGCAGCGAGGAGCTCCGAATCGTATAAGAGAAGCGCACGGAAAGATGCGTGCAGAACGGAAAGCGTGCCGCGAATGCCTGCGAGATGCGCGCCGAGTGACTTCGGATTGTTGGCCTCGAAGCTGAACGACACTTTTCGCAGGTGCGGTGCACGAAGGAAGAACCCTTCTCCGGGTTGGAATGGAGCGCCTTCTGAGCCCTCGGGCTGCGTCGCGCTGCAGAGACTGATCATGATCCTCTCAAGTCCGGGTAGATGCATCTGGGCGCGGAAGAGAGCTCCGAGCCGCGCGGAGGAGACGGAAATGGACGCCAGCCGGTCGCTGGCTGGCTTCTCGATGCTCCCTAGCAAGTCGGCAGCACACGGCCCAGATGGATGGATCGTCCATGCGGTCGCGGCGTTGTATTCTCGCGCCGTTTCGTCGTCGGGTAGAGCAGCTAGAGTCACAGCATCGTTGGGAGTAGTAAGGCGCAGCTCGACCGGCTGCGTATGCGACGCAAGGAAAAGCGGAAGTACCCCGTTCAGGGAGTACACCTCGTGGACGATGATGCGACGGACGCGACAGCCGCGCCAGCCATCCATGAGCTGAAGAAAATCTAGGGCCCGCGGGCGATGACAGCGGACAATGATCGTTTCGAAAGACTGAGGCGGCGGCGGCGGGGGAAGGGGCGTGCCCATATCTGTATTCGTGATCTCCAGCCGCTTGAGATGCGGGCACCTCGTGAAGAAGCTGCCGTCGGCGCGCGTAGCGGTGATAGACGTGAGATTCAGAAAGGGGCTCCCGCTCTCAGGGAACCAGCAGTTCGTCGCGATGAGGTGTCGGAGATTGGGTAGGCACTGCGGGCCGAATGCATCATCCATTGTAATGCACCCGGGGTAATCCCAGGTGTGCTGAACGCACAACAGCCCGGGCAGGGACTGGCGTGAGGGATTCAGCGAGTTGAGCAGCCAGTGGGGCCCACGGAAAGCTATGAGTCGGCGAATGTCAAACGCTTCGAGACCCAGGAGCCTGTCCCGGTATTTATACTCGTCTCCGTGATAATAAAGAGGGATGCCTAGGTCAAACGGGAGTGGGCTCGAGCGGAGCAGCATCGCCTGGAGGAGAGCGAACGTCACGTCCTCGTGGTGCTTGTCGCGGAATCTCGTGCACAAAAAAGTATCCCAGAGGCGACGCTCGGCCAGCGCGGCCTGGCGCCAGAAGTGGCAAACGTGGCTTGCACGGATGCGCGACGACGTGTCGGCGGCCAGCAAACACTGCAACAGAAGCTCGACGGGTAGTCGCCAGGATGGGCCTGGGTCCGCGGAAGAAGAAGCGTCACGCATGCGCAATAGACGACAAGCTGTGCGTGTGGGAGATGGCAGAAGGACAAGGTTCGAATGGCCCCTATCGGCCCGGGCCGATACTTGGTCTCGCGGCGCGCCACTTCCTCGCGGTCAGTGGGGCGGAATCACAGAGAGCACGCAGAACTCCTGCGCCGATCGCAGTTGCTCGGCGCGAGCTCGTCCCGCACGATCCTACCGGCCGCATACGCTGATGTTGTTGAAGAGCTGCCGATTCGCTGCGTAGAAGTGGTGACCTTCCCACGAACCGTTCCTGGCCGACTCGCTGTCTCGCACTGGCCGTGCGCATTCTCGCTCGAAAACTACCTCCTGAGAGTCGAGTAAGCCGTAGAAAATGAGCCATAGGACGCTTCCCAATGGATTTTGTTGCCGTGCATCCGAGAACTGAGAAGGGGCAGAGGTAAAAGCAAGAGAGAGCCCACGATCGTTGGCATGACGCGCCGCCGACGCCCCGCGCGTACTCTGGGAACGTGAGGCAGTATGCCCACTTGAAGCGGCTTCGCAAAGTCGTAGCCGATGAAAGCGCGCAGAAGACGGTACGCAGCGGATGCCGCACAATCGAGCAACTGCATCGCGCACTGCATGCAGCAGAGCAAGCAAGCATGAGCCGAATCTCATCAGCGGTAAAGGCGGCGCGCTGGAGATGCGTCGCGCTAAGAAAGACAGCCTGGGAGGGCGCCGTACATTCGGCAGAGCAGAATGTTGTTACCCCGGGCATCCAGAGCTTACTTGCCTGTGGCCGGGAAAAACGTAGGGGTCTGACAACTGCGCGTCTCGAGCGGCGGGAGCAGTGGTAGGCTACGAGTCGGAAGATATTGAGGTCTTTTATGACAAGCAGACGGTCAGCTTAGTCGCGGTCAGCTCTGTCGTCCAGATGCGGGATTTTCAGGTGAAACGCGCCGAGCGAGCGCGATCGGTGAAGCATTGTCTCGAGCAAGCAGAACATCGAGCTCTCGTGCAGCCCATTGGGAATCAATTCTATCGGCGGCGCTCGGCCAGTGCAGCCTCGCGCTAGGTATGGAAGACGGTTGGCACGAGGTTGGGGGACATCGGAGCAGACTTCGACGGGTAGCTGCCATGCCGTGCTGGGACGGGCAAGTCTGTGTTCGGCAGCTGAACGGTGTCTGGAACCGAGAGGAGCGACAGCGGACATTAAGCCTGGACACGAGGACCGCAAGCGTGCGGCAGACAATCATAATGGCCGCAAGAGGCAAGGCGAAAAACTTCCGCAGTCAATCAACCGGTTCGGACCGATAGCCGACCGTCTCTTGTCTTCAACCGAGTCATGACAGTTGTCGTCGCTCCTTGAGGAACATGCCGACGTCTCCTGATGCTCCGTCGACCGTGATGTCTGGTGCTCGTATGGCGTATGCGGAATGTGTTAGCAACAAGAACGATCCCAGCTGCTATTCGAAATGCTGCCGCCTGTCCGACGCGAATCCAATCCAGCGATTCATTGCCCGATGCGCTTTGACAGTCGCCGCGCGACAGACGCCGTCCGCAAGAGGGTATACGGTGCTTTTCAGATCTCGTTTCTACCGGTGCACGTTCGTACTCGCCGCCCGGCTCACACCCCATCTGCGCGGGTTGTACTCATAGGCCGTCGAACCGCGCCCCAATGGAGCGAGGCTTTTCCAGCTTGGTAAACAAATGGCAGAGAGCCTGACGGATCGACTGCTTCGGGTCCTTTTGAACCTGCTATTGTGTCTCTGACAGCCCCGGCGTCTGCAACAACTTCCGTGAAGTTGACCGTCCTTAAACTCCGTGTCTTGCTCTGCTCCACAGACCACCCACGATGCTGGAAAGCGACAGGAAAGCGCTCCAGGAGCTGCTCGTATCTATCTGCGTCCATGCAGGCCCGCGCGCTCCAAGGTGCGCCTACCGCCAGCATCCCGCCCATGACCTGACAGCTTGGACTAGTGAGTTCGATTTGCAGGGCATTGTATCCGACGTTCTCTGCGAAACGCACTCTGTCCTGGCCGATTATGCCTACTCGTTGAACGAGAAGCACACCTGCTGTCGCATGCCCGCTGAACTTCTGGCCGCATGCTTGTCATTCCTGCCATTCCGAGTTCGTATGCGCGCTTCAGGGATCAGCCGATCCTGGCGGGCGGCGGCGCTCGCTACACCATCCCTCTGGGCCGAAATTGACGAAGAGCCTTACGGTCATCTCCTGACTGTGCCGGCACTCCAAATCGCACTCTCGCGCGCCGGCACCGTCCCGCTTTCTTTCGAATTCGGCCGCGAGCTAAAGGGCACGATGCTCCAATTTGTTGATAGCTCGCTCCACCGGGTAGAGCATCTACAACTCTACCGCGTCACAGACACCACGCTGCTCGAGCAGCCTGCTCCGCTGCTGCGCACTCTACGCGTCATGACCGACGTTGTTCGGCTCACCCAGGACTTCCTTTCGGGATGCCCGGGCCGCTTGTCGTCCTTGCGGACCCAGAGCCTTTCCTTCGACAATTCATGCCCGGCACTGTCTAACCTCACCACGCTGAGGACAGACAATGGCGGCAGGGTGAGGCTCCAGGAAATCTTTGCAATGTGCCCCCGCCTCGAGAAGCTCTGGATGGGAGTCGTTTCTGCGTACAACGTAGGATCTCTCGGGCACGCTCCTCAGTCTCTCACCGAGCTTTGTCTTGTGACATACGATAATGCCGCCCGCCTCATCGCCGTGTTCGCCACTTGGAGAGCGTCATCGAACCTGAAGCGCGTCGAGCTGTACTATAGATGCGACACCCGCGCATGTGAACTCTGCGACGCCCAGCGTGTGGGCCTGGCCCTGCACGGCGCGGTCAATCTCAGTGTATTTCACGATTACGAGACAATCTCCATCGAGGCCGCACACGCTGGCGGCCTGTACCTCATCCTGGGCCACATGATCAAACACGACCCGCGCGACGCCTTCCCCCCGATATTCACGCAGCGCAGCGAATGCTTTGCGAACCTGCAGACTCTCACCATGCCACTCTCCGCGCTACACGCTTTCTTCTCAGACGCCCGGCCGACGCCTGCGCAGCTCGAGATTACCCTCCAAATCTCCCCGGAGAGCGGCGTGAACGGCCCCCCTACGTATCCGTGGGACCTTCTGCGCGCCCTCGCGGCTGTGGCGCAGCGGCGCATCGTACTGGACGTCCAGCCGTATGTGGCGAACTTTGTGGCTCCCGTCTTGCCCACGGCGGCCGACGCGAGCGCGCTCGTACGCGAGCTGGCGAACTTGGGCGGCCCATTCGAGCTCAGGGTCGTGGGATTTGCGTCGGATATAGAGCGGTGCGATACTACCAGCTTGCCGAGTACGATCTCTCTAGTGTTTGAATGACAGTCCTGGTCGTGAATTTCTCAATCCGCCGGACGTTGGCAGTACGGTGTCTGCTCATTGGCATACATGCGTGCCCCCAGGTAGCGCGGATGAGTAGGTTCCCAATCTATCTCAAGGCGTTGTAGGTCCTTTGGACGGTCGCATCCCGGTATATGAATTTCGAGCTTTCCTCAGGGTATGACAGAGCGCTTCAACAGCGGAAAGATTTCTAACAGAGGGATCATCAGAATGGATTCAATTTCTAACGTCGTGACACGACCGCGCCATGTCCTTTCGCGATCATGTCAATCAATATGATCCAGGGGGGCAGCACGAGCTCGGAGTAGTACTGCACGCGATAGTTAGCTGCCACCCGATCCCATCGGTCAGAACAAATACCGTGTCGAGAATCTTGATGTTGTCGCGCAGCGTCTCATGTGAGATGCAGTGCTCGGAAATCCGCGGGGCATTTTTGACCGCCGGAAGGAGCTGGTCCATGAGTGGCCCTCGCCGTGCACGAGCACGGCGAGCAAAATCTGCGCTGAGACAATCCACATTGCCAAACCGAGGGACCAGGTCGCAGTGCTGCACGAAGTCCCTGGGTAGTAGAATATCAGCACGTCCCAAGACGCAGCTTGCAGGTTGACAGCGTGAGCTGAATCACGTACGGGCTCGGCAGAACGGAGAGCAGGAGGCACATGAGAGGGCGCACGGTGGACGAGTAGCCGCCAATCGCCAACCACACGCTCGACACGAATTCCTTGTATGCGCGGAAGACGCGCCGGATGATAATGGCGTCGCGCCATTGCTTCAGCAAACTGTGTTTTTAGTAAGAGCGGCCACCGGTTTCTCTGGTGCAAACAGAGCGTTGCTGCAGTGATGCGGAGCGTCCATTGCGGTGTCGACCTCGCTGCGCCGGCCGGCATCAGCTCCACCAACCATTTGATGCTCGATGCCGAGCCTCGGCAGTACGGGTGCGAACCTCGACCTGATCTTCACGCCCATCGGCTCCTCGAGCGTGGAGCGGTACCTAGCTCGGGATGCATCAGAGTGTGTCATAAACGAGACCTCTCGCACTTTCGTGCGCTTGCCGGCTGACCTAGCGGCTCAGATTCAGACCCTCGGGGGACTTAGCGAATTCCTGCCCCGTCCCGTGTTTGACAGGTATATGCAGTGTAGTATAGTCACCCCAGGAGAATGGTCGGGTGCATAATTACGCTAACCGTCCACAATATAAGAACAATCTTCGAGTTATTCCGTGCGTTAGAGGGTAGGAACAAGGAGACATGGGTACATCGGAGTCTCGCGCAAGTCGAGACGGCGTCGGAGTCCATCGGACTGATGTCCGAAGTGGTTGGATTGGTCTTGTTTGGCCCGAACTGCTCCTTCCCGTCTTCCACCCCGCGCGTGCAAATCTACGTCGCCCCGCTGGCCAACGCTAGCGCTCAACATTCAACGGGTGCCCGCGTCAATCCCCGAGTGCCAGTGGGCCCTGGGCCTTTACCCTCAAGCCTCATAGGGGTGTGCTTCCTCCGAGTCCTGGCTCGTTGTCGAAGCTGCTTGGCTCGGTTCTGGGGTGGAATGCTGTGGAATGCTCTCGCTTGCCGGCTGATATGACTGTCTGACCTGCTGCTTCTATGCTCTCTGGCTACCGCACGTATGCTGGTGGATCTTGCTGCTCTCATTTCGGTGCTCTGTATCTGCGTGGTCTCGGCTTCCCTCGCTCACGCTTATCCTTTCTCTCTACCCGTTCATCTAGTATTGTGAGTATTTTGTTTACTATCCACTCGTATGCGGGTGCTGACGCATTTTCTATGAATTAACTGCTGTGACTTGCTCGCTTTGCCCCGGTTCGTTGTTCCCCTCGCGTCGTCTCCCCATTCCCAGTCTCCCCACTGCCCCACTGTCTGCCACCGTCCCCCTTTCATGATTGTCCTTAAGTACCTGCTCCAATCCCCTGTTCTTTCTATCCATTGTCCATTCTGTCTTACAATCTGCATCGCACGAGAATAAACAATGCCTATCAGGGCCAGTGTTGCAGAACTCGGAGTTAGACCGAATCAGACGGAAGTTTGACGGCGGAACGTCCGCGTCTGACTCAGTTCCAGTTAGGCGCCCAAGCGGCCAGTTACTGGAGGTTTGCTGCGTTTCGGCCGAGCTGCGGCCGGCAAAGCTGCCGGCAGTCGCAACCTGATGCCGACGCTGCCGACCTTCGGAACTCATCAAAACCGCAAAACTCGCAGTTAGACGCGAGTTAGGCGCCCAGTTCCGTTAGACTTCGGAACTCGTCATGGCACCGCCACTGACTCGGTGCAACACTGATCAGGGCCCCAAAAGCTTTCAGACCCGGGAACCGTAATTACCTTCCCACCTTTTGAGATGTGTTCTTGCGCCATAGAGTGCGGCTAACGACTGCAACTGGGCGCTCGTGACCGCTCTGGAGCCTGGCCCTGTCGCAATAAACAGGGGGGGTTAGGTCTTGCGCTCTGCCCGCTATGTAGCCTCATGTGCGCAATGCTGCGATTCCGCGGTTTCCTGATGTGCCTGCGGGAGAGCCTGCCAGTGTGACCGCATGCACTTCCGCTGCAGTTGCAGGGCACTAATACAGAGGGATCGTCGTGCACGTAGGCTTTGAGCAGGAGCAGCGTCACCGGAGTATACTCGGTCTTCCAGGGCGGAGGTATGCCCACGAGGACATGCACTTCGCCAATCTGGTCCTTGAACCACAGCGAGGACAGGTAAGTGTGATGCTCACGCCCGCCGTGACTCCCAAACAGCCTGGGGTCAATGTGTGTGTATGTGTGTAAGTGTATCGGATATGTGCATCTAGAATGGCCATGTAAGAACTGACTTTAAGGTGCACCGCAGTGGAGTTGGTATGTCGGGCCGCATGGTGAGAGGATCGGTTTCAAAGCACCATGGGTCATGGCCCTCTATGGGTGACAGATCACCCCCAAGGGTGTACATATTTCCCAGGGAGGCGCCAACCTGAAGTTGAATCAGCACAGAAATTCCGCGCGTGCGGGGCTACATGTGCAGGAACCTCGAATGACGTGCGGATGATGGGATGATACAGTTGGTTTGTTCCCGCGTCCTCGAACATGAAGCTGGGCATGTCGGGCCCGAAGTATCGAGGGATTTCTTTGATTGCACTGCGCAGGCGCTCGAGAGCAACTTGTTGACTGTTTGCTCGATCCTTGATCGCGTTCTGATCATGGCTAGCGGCTGATAAGTGCAAGGTCGCCGTCATTTTAGAAATCTCACCAGTTCGCAATGGAGAGATACTGTACTGGCATGACCAACAATTCAGTCACGCGTCACAGGGCAGTTTGAACTGAACCCAAACAGCGTGACGTCACGCCTTTTTGGTGCCTCCGCGGCGGTCCGGATGTATATTTATGATCATCCGGGAGCAAAATATGTGCAAAAACTGACCTAGAAGCTTCTGAGAACCCTCTAAAAGGCGTATCTGTGTCTTTAATACACATTTAGACATCCTTGAACGCAGTCCATGTCCTTTCCAAATGAAAATAACGATTTTTGTGGCATTTGCCTCCGATAATGAACTGGTGAACTGACGAACTTTTTGTGTCACGCTCCAGCGTAATGAACTGTTGGTCATGCCAGTACAGTATGTTTGGATGAGCATGACCTGCTCTGTGAGCCGCGTGCGGAGGGCATCGACCTCCCGCTTTCCGCCTAAAATCTCCCAAGCCAATGCCGCCCAGTATTCACGCCAAACGGCGCGGCCCAGACGCCCCGTCATGCGCGTCTCGAAGGCCTTGATCCTGCCCTGCACAAGGATCAGGACCTCCTGACACCTGGCCAGGGCCGCTGTGATCGCAGTGCGGACATCGGGCTGCAGCCCGGAGCGAGGACGGTCAAGGACGGCCTTCGCCTGCTGCACGGCGGTCGTGAACTGGTCAAAGTTGGCAACGAGTGCACGGATCTCGGCAGATGCTCCGCCGGCGTCGTTCAGCGCGGCGCGCAGTTGGAACGCGAGCTGGAGGACGGTAGCGACGTCCCCGAACGAGCCAAATGAGAATGCAGCGAAAGACATGGTGCAAGGGGCCAACTGCAGCCTGCAGAGCATTGTCGATGTATCTCGGCCCGATCAACCCCGACGAACCAGGCTTCTTATACCTCCCGCGTTATTCCGACTGCAAAGGCAATGCCAGAAAGGTGTCCTGGCGCGTGGGTATGACCATTCAGAGACCTCTGAAGGCATTCAAAACTGATAACCCGCACTGGTGAGGACTGAGGACACATCCGATTCAAAGGCAGGAGGCTGTAGAGAGTCGCTGTGCGCGGCGGGCGGTGGATATGCAGTTGCAGCGCGCCAGCCGCCGCCCTGGAGACCGCATCGACGTATTTGAACGACTAGACGCACGGCACGTACAGGACCCGCCCGCGAAACCGGTCTGCATAGGGACAACGCGCCAAACTGCGCGGCATTGGCGGGAGATTTCGCGCGTCTCCATGACCTGCATCCAGGACGAACGCAGGCAGGACAAGTTGCGGCGCGTTCAGATACACTGAGAAACTTGCCACAAAGTGCACAGGGGCGGGGGGGCCCGCGCACGTGGTTCGTGCCGTGCGGAGAGAACCGGTACACTAGGGGGAGCTAATGACGGGTGGGCTATCTCCGAGGAGTTTGACACCACGCAGTGTCATGTCTATCGTCAGCAGGGCCGGGGTGGGTGTACGACAGAACCAGAGAGAGAGCAGGTCAGCTCGGGACAGCGTTCATAGAGGACACAAGGAATATCGAGATCTCCTGAGTGCCGTACAGGCACCGTAGTATCAGACGGGAAGCCCAGTGAACAGCGTTCAAGCTCGCGGCGGAACATGCGAGGTGCTACGGTTGTTGTCCGGTCACGAGGAAGAGAGGAGGTATCAGCTAATTCGTCGGAAAGTCAAAGTTCCGCATGCACGAAAGATAACGGCAAAGCCCCCCTCGTTTCCGCCGGAGAGTCTGCAGTACTCGCGCTCAGGATACAGCAGCTGAATAGAGCAATTGGCCCTCACGGCGGGCTAGCGTTCATCGGCGCGTCCTGGAGAGAAGGTGTGGCCGTCGAGAGGGAGTACTGCATCGAAATACAGGTCGGCAGGAAAGATAGTCCACCATTTCTGAGAGACACGACCCATATGGCGCGGCGCAGACCAGGTAAGCCCTCGGCAACTGGTGCATCTCTCTCGCAGTTTCGGAGCAGCTTAAAGACATGGACGGCGTGTACATTATCCTCTAGCGCAGTTCAAAGCAGTCGCTCGATGCCACGGGGACTGATATGGGCGCCATTGTAAGTATAGTGATGGATTGAGCTGCGGGCTGCGTACGAGGGTCGTTCCATGGCAAAATTCATGGGCGAGCTGCCTGTATAGCACTGTATGGCCTAGATCAGTGCTTCAGGGTGCATCTTAGCCGGTTGAGGTCGTACCAGGTCCGGTCCCGATGGCAGGAGGCACGTGTTCAGACTCCGACGGCGGAGTTGAAATCCGTTTTCTCGCCTTCCATGGACCGTGCTAGGTCACGTCACAACACATCACGCCCTGCGCGCGCACTCCTTTGCTGGTCTACGTCGATACATTTGTATTTTGGATAACTCGATCCAGTCCGCTCCCCCTTTTTTGCGCCGGCAGTCCGCATCTGGTTTCTTTGTCCCGTTCCGCGCACGCTCAGACCGAAACTCGTGGCGCTGATGTCTTGCTTATCTCCCCCTGAACCGTTCACAGCATGCTCAGAGCTACCCAGAAGCGCGGGGAACCGTATCCTGATCGCGGAGGCCGGCAGATCAACCGCTTGGCCATGAAGGCCGTGACTGCACCCAATGCGCGACACCTGCCCTCCTTCGATCATACGGGCATTAAAGTTTACGTTTGTGCTCTTCTGCGACGTCGTCATCACCCTCCAGTTTGCATTCCAGCTGTGTTCCGCGCTCAACGACGCCAGCGGCGCGTCGGCCGAAGCGCGCGAGCTCGGCGCAAATTTCAACCAGTTCACTCTCGTGGTGCAGCAGACGAACGCCATTCTCTGCCGACCGCAGCCGACGTGCGGGCGGCCATTGTCGCGGCGTTAGCGCGATGCCAGGGTATACCTTTCCTCGTGTCGCGCAAGAGATATGATGGCACGGGTCGTTCGCGCAGCGTGGTATGCGCACCGGGCTGTCGTCGCATGGGAGATTCTGGCAGGAACGAAGCAGATTGAAGCGCTCCGCGCGTGGCTGGCTCAGCAGGTGTCCCTCGTACAAACTTACCTCTCTCACGCTTGTGAGTCAATATGCAGAACTTGTCAGGTGTTTGACTCATCGATTGCAGACCAAACTAACTAGGACATCCTCGCGCACGCCGATGCGGAGCGCATCGAGCTCAACCGCCTGTGCCATGCAATTAACAGGGTCCCGCGGCACCTTGGGCAGAACGAATACACCGAGCCCGTGGTTGGGAATTACCTGGCAACGTACCCCCAAGTTTCTCTACAGTATGGAACATTTTTCGCTTGAACCTTCTCGAGGGCTCACGCGCCAGGCCGCGCTCCCATTTACATAGACACGTTCTGGTCCCAGAGCTAGGTGCCGATCCACCTCGGAACGCCGTCTCCACAGGGCTCGAATGTCCTGGACTGCAGCCCGAGTTTCAATTGCTGCGATGGCACTGGTCCCTGCTCGCAGACGCACGACGGGCTCTCATCCCGTATAGTAACGGTAAATTCTTCGGCGATGCTCTCGATACCCGCCTCGTGCTCTCCGTCGCGCCGGACTCGCACGCGCCGCCATACTCGGTTCGACGCGCTCTCAATCGCCCAGAGGATCCATCTAGCGGGTACTCGGGGATGATTCCGGGCGACGCGCATAGATTGCGCTGCTCGCTAGAGGCGACCTTCATACCGAACTTTAATGCTGCTCATTGCCGTGCACGGGCGACGCGCTCGATACCCGCCTCCTGCCATCCGCTATTCCGGACCTGAATGCGTCGCCATACCCGGTTTCGACGCGCGAAGTCCGGGATTTCCTGTGCATTACGGGAAGTGCTTGATGAATGCTCAGTGCAGCACGTAGAGAAGCCGCTACTTGCTTGGGCGACCTACTGAGTCCATTGCAACGAACACCATGTATCTTGGAGCACCGCATATCACACGACAAGGCTTCCAAGCATTCGAGCCGGGCATATGTATGATGCCCTGAGAGCCAGACGGTCCGCGGGCCTGTCAGTACTCTGGACCCACGCGCACAGGTTACTCCGAGCAGGGAAGCGCATAGCAGCAGCGGCTGCGGTGCCTTTCGGGAGCCAGCAGGCCTGTGGCGCCGTTAGAAAGGAAGAGATGGCCAGTGGGCGGCACAGCCTAAATTTCACCACGTTCTCCTCCCAACACGCGCTCGCAGTATCCTCAGATCATATGCGTACGTTCATCAGCACAACCAGCGCGTTCAATGCGTTCAGAGGCCGTGCAACATTGCAAAAGGCACATTTGGTTCTCGTAACACACATCCAGCATCCCAGGCTGTCATAATCAGACCACGGAACGGATCTCCGGGACTCTCTATCACTTCCATTCCCAGCGACTTGGAAATGTTCAAATCGCACGGCCGCGCTCGTGGCGAGTGTGAAACCTGAGCGCGATTGCATCGTCGCACAACTGAGACGTGACATCACACTGATTGGGGCTCTCAAGGTCGCACAGCTGCATGCTGGGCATGTTTCATTGTGTGCATCTGAGCTCGGGAGTTATTGGTGCTTAAAATATCCGCAACCGGACCGTAATCAAACTCCGCGTGTCACCTTTGTCCTCGTACCGTCACCGATGTTAGCCGGCGATAGTGACGCGCTCAAGGATCTTCTGCTTTCTGTGTGCCAACGCGCAGACCTGCAATCGCTATGGTGCGCCTCAGCCAACGGTGACCAGTCTGGACTCTAACGGCCCATACTAGCGGCCTCGATGTTCAGCACGTTCTAAACGGAATTCTTTGGCGAACTAGATCGATTCTTGCAGACGTTGCGTACAATTGGAACCAGCCGCGCACATCCTGCCAGCTCCCGGCCGAAGTTTTAGTGTTGTGCTTCGCGTTTCTGCCGTTCCAATCCCGTATCCACGCGTCCCACGTCTGCCGGGTCTGGCGCGCGGCGGCTCTTGGTTCACCACCCCTCTGGGCGGACATTGGTGGGCCCTCTAAGCATGCGAACCTGACTCTACCGGTACTGGAAATGGCACTTTCACGCGCCGGGGCCCTTCCACTTGTCCTCAGATTCGGTCAGACGCTCAAAGGCGAGATGCTTCGGCTTGTCCACCGGTTGGTGAACCGTGTTTCTCACCTCAACATCCACAAAGTCCACGACACGTCGCTTCTTCAGCGACCTGCACCGGTATTGCATACCCTTCGCGTGACGAGTGGGGAACTACGGCTCACCGGGAAGTTCCTTGGAGGATGCCCTGGACAGTTGGTGGGCTTGCACGCGGACCAAATCAACTTTCCAGAGTCGTGTGCCGCGCTATGCAACCTTACAACGCTCGAATTCCGGTTTGGTAATCACGTGCCGCTGCGACACATCTTTGCTCTGTGTCCCTGTCTGCAGAGGCTTTCCGTTAAGTGGGCTTTCTGGTCTGATGCTGTGCCAATTGGGCCCTTGCCAGACTCGCTCACCGACCTTACGCTCTGCACCTTCGCCAATCCTGCTGAACTTCTCCCTGTGATAGCTGCATGCAACTCTGCGCCGAATCTGCAGCGTGTCCACCTTGAGCTCAAATGTGGATGCAATCCTGATGAACTTGGGCCGGCGCTGCGCGGTGTCGTCGATCTGCACGTCAGCTCGGTGGAATCATGCCTCGAAATCACAGCCACGTACCGAGATGGCCGTCGCCTTCGACTCAACCTGGGCGACATGTTCCCCTCGGCGATCTTTGAGCAGAGCGCCCTATGTTTCTCAGACCTTCACACGCTGCACGTACAGCTAGGCGCGCTCGAACAACTCGTCTCCGTTGCGCCGCCACCGCCCTCATTGCTGGAGCTCTGTGTCGAGATCTCTGCGATTCCTGAATCCATGCCGCGCGTCGGTGCGCAACCGAAGTATCCGTGGCACCAGCTGCGTTCCCTTGCGTTGCTCACACTGCGTCGCTTGGTTCTGAACGTGCTACCTCGCGCTGCACACCAGGGAGCTTCTACGCCGCCAACCATAGACGACGCGCGCGCCCTAGTCTCCGCCCTCGTGGATGCGGCGGCCCCATTCCAGGTCAGAGTCGCTGGATTTGGGCTGGACTTCGATTTCTCAGCGGTCAGCGACCTTACTAATGGTCTGGATATACGATTTGTATGACCAGCCTTCATGCCATGCTGCGGTTGGGCTGTCCATCTCGTTTTTTGTCAGACACATCTTGTTCGGGCAATTCATTCAGCGCTTGGAGCTGCAATATTAAAGCTTTCCTCGCTGACTGTCCGTCCGATATCGCAGCCTAACAGTGTGAGCTCAACCTGACGGGCGCTGGGGACGGCGCACTGTCTGAGGTGCCACCAGGCTCCGAATCCCGCCGCCTGCGTGCGCCGGGCCTGCAGCACTTTGCACTGCGTCTCGGACAGACGAACCGGGGAAAACTTGCGGGCCAGACCGATGCCGCGCTCGGAGCGCTCGACCCGGACTTCCACGGATTCATCGTTTACGACGCGGGGCTCCTGGAGACGGTGTCCGTGCGCTCTTACTCGCGCGCTGCCGATGGGACGGGTTGCGGTTCGTTTTCCCGTCTCGCGCGCTGCTACGTTGAGCTTGCACAAGGTTGACCGGACAGAGCTGTATCTGGATTGCTAGCGCGGGTCCCATTGTAGTGCGCTTGGCGGTGCATGAGAAAATACCAGTATCCGACGGGCCTGTGGTTCAGATGGACCTGGGACTCGGGAGTTCGTCTTGCAAGATCCCGTCTGCGTCTGCCCGAGCAGGTCGCGTCTCTCGCAATCACCAGATAGTCAGGATGGGTCGTATTTCAATCAGCGTTTGGCTAGAGACTGCAGGTTACTTTGGTGCTACACAAGATTGTCGGACGAATATGCAGCCTGGGGAGCATGCCGATACACGAAGGATGTTTTATCTCGTCGCGCAAATGCGATAGTCCTTCGCAAATCGCGCGAAAGCGGAACAATCGATGGCCTGCGCGCATGCCCCGTGGGCGGAGAGCGTGACAGATTCGAGTAGCTCGACGTCGTAGACGATGAGGGTGCGAAAAGACATGTGCAGCAGGGCGAGGACGGGACGAATCTCGTCCATGCTGACACCCATGGCCTCGGCGCTCCCACTGATGGCGAAGACGACATGTTGCAGACGCGGTGCGCGAATGAAGAAGCCATCATCGTTCGCCTGGAGCAGCGGCGCTTCCTGCACACCGTCGAGTCTGAACTCCACGCGCTCGAGTCCAGGGATCTGCAGCTGGGCCGCAAATAATCGGCCGAGCTGCTCCAGTGCGACCGAAATGGATGTTAGCCGGTCACTGCTCTGCGTGTCCAGCTCGCGGAGAAATGTAGCGCGACGTTTTGGGGACGGCGTGATAGTCCACACGAACTCGTCCGCCGGGGTAGAGAGCACGATCTCGCCGTCGCGGCTGTTCAGTCGGAGGTCGACGGGGTGCGGGTGCATGGCCAGGAAGAGCGTGAGGACGCCCCGTGCGGTTCCTGCGTCGGGGGTTACAAGACGGGGAATCGGCGCGCCGACCCAATATTGCAATGTCCAGTGCAGATAAAGGTCGGACCTCCCGAAGGAACACAGCACGATGGTGCGCAGTGAGGGAGGCAGTGGGACGGCACGAAAGGGGGCGGTTGGTTCGATATTGTTGATTTGTAGGCTCACAACATTCGGAAATACCTCGAATACCCGCAAAATGTCACGAGCGTCGTGCAGCGAGCAACCGAGGTGCTCCACCGCCGGGAATGGGGAGCTGTCCGTGGAGAATTCAATAAAGCCTGCCCGCAGAGTCACGAGATTGGGGAAGTCAGGTCCGTAAAACGGACTGGTCAATGTGAGAGCCGGTGTGTCCCGCCTGTAGTTGGACTCGATCACGTTCAGGGACGTTAATTTTGGAAGTGGTGTCTCGTCCAGGATCATCTTGTAGAATAGGTCCGACGGCCCATCGTATGACACGAGTCTGCGGATATCTAGCTGCTGTTTGAGCGCAAGCAGTGGATGGCGCTGGATAGAAACATGGCCGTGGAATCGATGTGGGATGCGGAGTCGGAACGGACGCGAGCGCGAGCGTACGAGCATGGCCTGAAGCTCGTCAAGCATGGCCTCCTGGTGCCGGTCATCGCGAAAGCGAGCGCACGAGAAGCTGTCCCAAAGCCGTCGGTCAGACAGCGCGATGTTGCGCCATGCGCGCGAAACGTGGCTTGCCCGCACGCGCGTCACCGGGTCGGCGGACCGAAGACACTCCAAGAGCAGCTCCGGGGGCAGACGGTCTGCATAGGTAGCCATAATGGGCGCGGCCTCGGACGGGGCGGGCGGAGGCAACAAGATAGGAGTCACAGACGGCCGTCGTGCTGGACGGAAGACAACCTGCGAAAAGCTCCGGCCGGCTCGAACCGGAATTTTCTCCTTCCCGAGTCTCGCATCGATTTCTCAGTCCCCCTTCGCTCTACGTTCAGTTTCAGTAGAAGAAAATGGTTGATATTGCTCCCATTTATAGATTATGATAATTTTGTGGCGCTCGTTGATGTTCTCAACGCACCCGAAAGCTCTCAGTTGCGTGTTGCACCGTGATTTCTACAGTTTGAGGACCATGCTATGAGTTTTTCATCACGGTAAGAGCCCCGCGGTCCGATGTTGCGGGTTGACGTCGCCATAGTCACTCGCACGCAAGGCTGCGTGTACCTCGTCAAGGCGTAAGTAATCGAACACCCGAAGCCTGCGCCGCATGGTATACTTACGTGGAATCCCGTCAATTTCACGAGATCTAGCCTATCAGATACAAAGATTCCAGTCTATCACCAGCACTGCTATAACAATGGCCACTATTCAGGAGCGACGACGATATACTCCCTCGCGAGGTGGGAAAATCCAGCCCACTCACGCTCTATCTGGTGGGATACCAAGATCTCATCCGGGAGCTCCGCATCGTACTGGATGAGCACGCGGAATGACTTGCACAGCGTCATGAGAAGGCACTGGCAGCTCTCGAGACGCGCAGCGAGCGAGAGCGCGTATTCTTTGTCGAAAGCGAATGCAACCCGGCGGAGACTCAGTGCGCGAAGGAAGAGCTCCTCGCCACTGAGGACTGGCGGGCTGTCCGAGTCGCCGAACGGCGCGCCGCCGAGAATGACCTCTAGCCTCTTAAGCCCGGGTAGGTGCAGTTGCGCGTGGAAGAGCACCCCGAGCCGCGCGAAGGAGACAGAGATAGACACGACCCGGTCGCAGGCTGGCTTCTCGATGCTACCGAGAAAGTCGGCAGACCACGACGACGATGGATGGATCGTCCGGACAGTCTTCGCGGCAGTCTCGTTGTCGAGTAGCGCGGCCAGGGTAACAGCATCGTCGAGGGCAGTCAGGCGCAGCTCGACCGGGTGCATGTGCGATGCGAGAAAGAGGGGCAACACGCCGCGCAGCGAGGATACCTCGCAAGCAATAATGCGGGGCACGGGAATGCCGCGCCAGCTGTCCATGAGCTGGACAAAGTTCAACGCCCGCGGCCGCTTGCAACTGACGAGGGACGGAGGCGTCGGAGGCGTTGGGAGGCGCATGTCCGCTGAGAATTCTATGATTTCAAGCCGACTGAGGTGCGTGCAGTGTGTAAAGACGTTGGTGTGGGTGCTCGTAGTTGTGATAGACCTGAGGGTGAGGAAAGGGCTTCCGTGTACAGGGAAGCTAAAATGAGGGGCGATGAGACAGCGAAGACTTAGTAGGCACTGCGGTCCAAATTCCGCCCGCATTTCGATACCCTCGTAAGGTCCATGTTCGAGGCCGTCGGGCCGACTGCCTGCAGAACAGCAAGCCGGCGCTGAATCGCTCTTTCCGCACGCGGGCATGCGTCAGAGGCAAAGTGACGGTGCAATAGAGATGCGCAGCGCAAAGGGCACCCGAGTTATCGGCAGTAACAGCGGCTCAGGCACCGCTGGCCGGGAACTACATGCGCGATAGCCCGTGAACGCGTCTCTGCGCGCGGGGCAGCCAGCCGAGCTGTTTGCCAGCAATCGAGGCGGAGGACGAGCCCAGCAAGGAGCCTCAAATCGCGCGATTATGACGGGGCGACTCACAGGACAAGCGCAGCGCGCGGAGAGGCAATTGGTGCCATCAGCCGGACGTTGTCTTCTGACGAGGCGAATATCGAGGTACTCGAGTCCCCAGGTGCGCGGCAAAGACACCAGAGCTGCTATACCCGGACTGATCGATAGCAGAGCGCTTCTCCCGCAGCAAAGAACTATGCATTTGCTCACAGCAGAACCGTCTGTCGGAAGGAACATCATCTCGGGCCCGCAGTCGCAACCAATCAGTGGAAGCTCGATGCAAAGGCAGCACGAGTGAAAGAGCAGCCCGGCGACAAGAAAAGTCCCAGTCGAGCTGGACGTGGCTTAACCTTTCAGTCTATTCGAGAGCGGGCGCTCTCAGACTCGGGTATCGTGTCCAGTCGCAGGGTAAACGAGGTTGGGACATCCCCGGACGGTCCCCCAGAGTTCGGCGTGTAGATGGGGCAGAATGTGATCCCGATCAGGTTGGAAGGTCGTCCCCTCGCATATGGAGATCAGGAGGGCCGACATTAGAGCTGAGAGTCGCTGGAACCGGCGGTAATCTGCACCGGGAACGGAAGCGACGTCCCAGCTCGTCGCGTGATAATAAGCGTGTATTCCTAGAAAGCTGTCCAAATGGGTACCGGATATAGAAAACAACGTCACATCAAGTGCGCGCGGCTTGGCTGGCGCGCAAGCAGAGCGTCGGATGGCAAAAGAGCAAAACACGGCCGGTTCGGCCCGGTCTCCGGGGAACGTCAAGGGGCACGCATTTGAGGTCCGACATCGGCGCTTTAACCTCTGCAACCTGCATCAGATCCGACGCCAGCCCGTTCGCGCAGAAGAGGCTCTGGAAGATGGACTTTACCGCAGTGGGAGCGGCTATATATGACTGCATCCGCGCCGAGCTCGGTCAGGCTTCCAAAGGGCAGACATCGTAAACAGGCTGCCAGAGACCGCCGCCACAATGCTGATATTCTGTCCATTTCAGGTCACGTATCATCGAAAGGCTTCTTAGTGCGGCGAGGGAAGCAGCTTGCGCCGCTTTTGCGGACTTTGCGGAGTCTTGGAACCTCCAGTGTATGGGTGCCGAACGCCTCCCTGCCGAGCTCCTCGTTATGTGCCTCCGTGCCGCACCATTCGACGTTGTTCTCAGCGCCAGTCACGTCTCTCGGAAGTGGAGGGCCATCCTCATTTCCGACCGTTCTTTGTGGGCCAGCTTTGTGCATGCTGAACACAAAGGTACATCGGGTAACGACGATGAGCGGAAGCTCGGCCTGCTTGCAGCAATGTTGGATCGATCTCGTCCTTGCCCTTTCTCTATTCATCTGCCTCACCCGGAGAGCGGATACCGGATGTATACCAGCAAGGTGAAAAAGCTTCTCCTCTCGGATGTCTCGCGCCTGCGGCATTACGATGGACCACTTGATCTCTACCAGCGCCTCGGCGGATACGACACCCCTATGCTTCACTTGCATTCCATCAGGCTTGTCGCTCCAAGTTCGTTTCCCCACTCTATGTTTCGTATCCCGGAGAACTGGGCGGCACGCGTCGCCCCGAACTTACACCGCCTTGAGCTCGAAAAGCTCGCACTGAGCATTCCGCCCGACTGCCACCCGATCCATTCTCTCACCCACCTTGCGATACCGAACGACTCACAGCCTGAGTATCTCAGCTTGTTCCAGTGCTGCCCGAACCTGGTCTCGCTGGACCTGCATGATGTTGATGACGACAGCGTCCTGCCTCCCGCACCGCTACCCGCCAGCCTCGTCACCGTCTCACTGCGCGCGCTGCAGGGCAGTATCACGTACTTTGACCGCCCTCTGGAGGCCTGGTCGCCCTATCCAATCCCCGAACTAACACTATCCGGCGCATTCACGCTTGAGCGACCGCTCGCCCACTTCCTCGCGCTCTACCCCTCCGGTCCGCTGCAGGTCGACGTGACGCGCGCCTGCGTCGATGTCTCGGTCTCATTAGACACGTCCCACAGCGCCGCGCCGGGACTCACCGCACCAATCCCGCGCTGCGTCGTCTATCCCTACTCCTGGAACAACCCGAATCGTCTCCTCGCGCTGGCCGGCGACGCGTGCGCCGCGCGGCTGGCTTCGCTCACCGTTTCAGTCGCGCACTTCGCCGACCTCTTTGATGCACAGCTTCACGCGCCGCAGCTCGTCCACCTCGCATTCGCGCTCGACCCCGGTGCTCACGACGTCCTGTCTATGCCTCCCGCCTTGGCGTTGTGGCTCGCCGCGCCGCGCCTGCGCGAGCTCGTCGTGCTCGTACCTCGCGATCCCTTCCTTATGACGGGCGACTCGGCGTGCGGCGCCGCGGTGGACGCGCTGACTCAGCATCTGCGCGAGCTCGTGCGGTTCGATGCGCCGCGGTTGGAGAGCGTCATCGTGCGTGGGGCGCCGGAGATCATTGAGGCGCTTGGGTGTGCGGGTCTCGCGCAGTATGCGGTCGACTATCGCGAGGAGTATCGCACCTCAGTGTAGACCTAGCTCGCGCATGTAGGGGCAATGAACCGAGCTCAGTTTTGCTTTGTCATCAGACTTCCCGAACCTATTAATGTTCCCACCCATCGACGGGCAAACGGCGCCCGGGCGGTAAACCCCCTACAACGCAAATTCTTTTGCCAAGACCTCAAATGAAGCGCATCTGATTTCCCGCGTGAACTTCGTGGGGACAGAGATTCTGATAGATTCAAGAAGCGCAGCGTCGTAGACAACGAGGGCGTAGGAAGATGGGCACATGCAAAGTACACGTTGAAAGTCGTCCCTATGCTCGATGATGGAGTCAGGGAATCCAGATACGTTGAAAGCGACGCGATGCGGGCGCGGCTCGCAGATGAAGAAGATGTCCGTCTTGGGCGGGTCTGAGGCAGCAACCACCCTTGCTTTTGGAAGAAAGGGAGGTCGAGGAGCTCGAGCCCGGGGTCGAGCTGCTCCATAGCGGCGGAAATAGACATCAGGCAAAGGCGATTCCCCGTCTCGAGTCCTCTATCTGAATTCTGAATTACCAGTAAGTGTACGTACACCGAAGGTCAGGATTTCCCATAAACAACCGCGTAGTCCTTCGCAAGTGGCGCGAAGCCCGCACAGACGTGCTCGGCATGGGGGGACACTGCGATTGTATCGAGAAGCTCCGCGTTGTATATGAACATCGAGCGGAACGACGTGCGCAGCACTTCAAGGTCATTCTCCAGCGACAGGGCACCGTCATTGATCAGGTTGAAGGACACGATCCGCAGGCGCGGCGCGCGCAGGAAGAACGCCTCTCCGCTTTCGAGTGGAGGGGCCTCCGCGTTTGAGATGCTATCGAGGCGTATCTCGAGCTTCTCGAGCCCGGGCGTGTGCAATTGGGCGCGGAGGAGCTCCACGAGCCGCGACAAGGCAACGGAGATGGACGTCAGGCGCGCCGACGTTGGCTTCTCGATGCTCGCGAGAAAATCCGCGGCCCAAGGTGGAGAGGGACCAAGTGTCCAGACGCTGTCGTCGTCGGTTCCCGCAACGAGCAGGACGTCTTCTGTGCCTCGGGGCAAGCGCATCTCGATCGTGTCCGTATGCGAGGCGAGGAACAGCGGAAGTACATCCTGCAGGGAGTAGACCTCGCGGACGACGAGACGAGGGACTCGGACGCCGCGCCAGTGCCGCAGCAGATCCGTCACGTCGAGCGCTAGCGGGCGCGCACAGCGGATGGAGACCTCCTCGAGCGTGGGAGGGATCGGCGCATCGGGAAGAGGAGTGCCCATGGGGCTGTCGGTGATATCCAACCGGACGAGGTGAGGGCAGTGCGCGAACAGCGCGCGATGGTGGAGCCCGTGCATACACGCAATCGTGAGCGACTGCAGCGAAAGGAACGGAGCGCGGCCCTCTGGGAATCCAACGCTGGCCACGCTCAATTCCTGGAGGTTGGGCAGGCACCGCGAGCCGAGCTGTCCCGCCATTGTGGTTACCGCAGCATATTCGTTGCCAAATGGTTCCAGCTCAAGACAGACCAACTCAGGCAAAGGGGCTCGAGCCTGGTTGAGCTGCTCGAATATCCGGACCGGTCCCTGGTAGGCTGCGAGTCGTCGAATGTCGAACGCTTCGAGAGCCAGGAAGCGTTTCGCGTAGAAGTGATCCGTGGTTCTGAGCGAATAGGGTATTTTCAGATGAAAAGGTAGAGGCCGCGAGCGTAGCAGCAGGACCTGGAGCAGGGAGAACATGGCGCGCTCGTGCTGCGCGTTGCTGAAGTGCGAGCACGAGAAAGTGTTCCATAGGCGGCGCTCGGCCAGCGCAACCTCGCGCCATGTGCGGCACACGTGGCTTGCGCGTATGCGCGTCGCCGTGTCGGAGGCCAGTAGACAGTGAAGCAAGAGCTCTACGGGCAGCTGCCAAGTTCGGCCCGGGCGGGCTAGTAGAGGTTGCGCTCCAGAGGTGTCGTCAGATTGACCAGCGACAGCGACGGAGACCATAGCATCAGAGCAGGGCACGGAAAGCACACTGGCGGGTTCAGGCACGGGTCCGCGGCAATGGCAGGAAGCAAGGCGAAAAGATTCCGCCGGCTCTGACCGGAAGCCGGTCGTCCGTTGTCTTCGACCAAGTCATGGCCGCTGTTGTCGCTCCTTGAGAATCATGCCAACGTTTCCTGAAGCTGCGTCTGCCGTAGTCTTTGGTGCTCGTCCAGCGCGTGCTGAATTATCCGGCGACTGTCACGCTCACGCCGCGGCTGCCGTTCGGAGTGCCTCTGGCCGCATGTCGCTGTGCTGCTGGCCGACGCGCATCCTATATATCGATTTTGGTTGACTGGCTCCTTCCAAAGCTTCCTGCGCGTGGTATCTGGGTATGCGCCTTCTGGACATGGCTTACGCGGCTTCCAGCGCTCGCTCGACGTTGAGCTGTGCCGCCCGATCCTATCCCGTGTCCACTAGTACGCGTTCCTTCTCATTGCACTCGCCGCGCCCGATCTTCTCAGATTGCAGTCAGAGGCCGTGTCGGGCTACGACATCAACCGAAGCTGCACTGCTCGAGGCATAGACGTGCGGAACTCGTCTCAGATGTTTCTTATCCAGAAACGCGGTGCTGTCCACGCAGGTAGGTGAACATCATTTTCACTCGCTCGCAGGCCGCCGTTCTGGGGGATCTCTCTGTCAAGCGAGGCACCTAGTGTATGTCAGGTTGAAAACCTGTCTCCGCATTGGCCCGGCGCCGGGCTCCACACGCACAGCGAACAGCACAGTTCGTGGAGGCCTCATGTCGATCGAGCAGTTCTGCCGGTGTTGCGTCGTGGAGGGCACGACATGAACGCGCACGGCGTGCGGCGGGGGCTTCCTGGGCGTGGTACGGTACTGTCGTAATCACGCGTCTTTCTTGAGCGCAGCGCGCAGCCTTTGGGTAGAACGAATACGCCCGCTCGTCATTGACGGCCTACGTCGGGCGTCAGCTCGGAGCTACAGTGCGTTCATCTCAGACCTTGTAACAGCAGTACAACTTGCACAAAGTGACAGTTTGCTCAACTGCGCGCACGTCGCTCAACGACGGTCAATAGGTCGCCCAGTGGAGGCTTGTCAGACGAGCGGGAAGACTTCAACGCCTTCTCCCTGCATGCATGCAGGTACCCGGAGAAGAGTCCCGCAAGCACGCTGGACGGCGAGGAGTGATGCAGGCTACCGCAGGTGGGATGCATGGGAACGCCAGAGGTACATCAATATTGTCAGTTGCGAGACTTTTTGCATTGATGTTGCTACGTCAGTGCGGGGACGAGGAATTTGACAGGGCGCGCGGTGATTGAGTTCTCCGCACTTGCATTCGAGAAAAGCGTAGGAGCCGCGCAGAGTGAAAACCTGCGGCATCGTGGTTGATCGCGAGGACAGGTGGAGTTCGCCCCGAAACGTCCCGTGAGACAAACAAGCCCAGACTGCGCCCTTCTTTCCGCTGTTCCCATGGCTGCGCCATCGCCGACCGCCTCGAAGCCCTACGCAGGCTGGCTCAACGACCAGCATCTCTCAGCGCTTTCGGGCTGCGTATCGCGCGTTCTGGACGAGATTTATCCGCGCTTGCAATCGTACGCGCGCTGTCTTTGCTGTTTGACTCCAAATTCACCTTGGTCGCGCCGTCATAGGGACACAGATGCGTCGGATGCTATATATGCAGTCGTTACCGCCGTTCGTTCCACATGCGCGATCTTCGCGGGTGGATTCAATGACCGGAACCCGCGCGCTGTGACGTCTCGGCTGCCGGCTGAGCTGCTGATTTCCTGCATGTACGCGGCAGACGTGGCGACCCGCATCCGTGTCAGCCATGTATCGCGTACCTGGCGTGCTCTTGCCCTCTCTGAACGCGGTCTCTGGACGGACTATTGCTGCAAACCGCTTCGACAGGCCGCTCTGTGTCGTTCGGACCCGCTCCCGTTTCGACTCGAGTTCCCAACCTGGTACCAAGTTGGCAACGACCCGTATGCATCAGGAGTAGCTGCCATCGTGGCACCTCATCTGCAGAGACTACAGGCATTCACCGGCACTGGCATGATATTTTCTGCGCTGAATCCTGACGAAGTCCCGATGCGCGGCCTGCTTTCCCTGGACTATGTTGTCGATGATTATAGCTTTCTCGGTCTCGTTCAGAGGGTCATCGGTGCAGACCGCCCGCACTGTGTTCCAAATCTCCGCCGTCTCGTCGCGCCCGTGCTCGACTTCCTGGGGGAGTGCTACGCGAGCCTTCAAGAGCTAGTGTGCTCTCTGAACGACGAACAGTCGGCGGACCTGTTCCGCTACTGTCCCAACCTCGTCCGCGCCGAGTTCTACGGTTGGCAGAGTGATGGGCACCTTCCTCGCGGGCCAGTCCCCCGCACTATCCAGGAAATCGTCCTCCACGGTGAGGTCTTAGGAGGCAGTGATCCAGACGGCATTGACTTCGCGGCGCTTCGCACCTGGGCAGGCGAACAGATACCGCAGTTAACGCTCCTTGGCGTGCACGCTTTCGACACCATCGTGCGCGAGCTGCTTGCGGCGCATGCTGAACCCACGAGCCTTACCGTCGCTGCTTCTGGATACGATCCAGACATCGTACTTGCCAATGCAGAAGAACCTAACCGCTGGTGCTGGGCGATCAAGACGCGATACTTCTGGGGATCTCCACACTGCACGGACGACCTGCAGCAGCTCTTCGCCGCCGTTCAGATCACCACGCTCAGTATAACCCAAGATATGCTCGACACGCTTCTCTCTGCACGGATCGATGCGCCGCATCTCCTCTCGCTCGAGCTCAGGCTCACCGGCGACGCGTCCGCGGCGCCTTCAGAGTGCCAATGCCTACGTGCCCCTGACCTGCAACATTTTGTGCTCGACTTGGGCACGACAAACGCGGTCACGCGCGTAGACGAGATCAACGATGCACTCGATGGACTCGCGCAGAATTTCCGTCGGCTCATCGTCTACGACGCGGAGCTGCTGGAGACGGTGACTGTGCGCTCTTCCGCGTACACCACCGCGGGGACGGACTGCGCTCCCCTCGGCCGTTTCGCGCGCCGCTACGTCGAGCTCGCGCACGGTTGATCTCCGGCGGCACGACAGTCGCCTCAAATCCGTCCCTTCATGTTCAAAGGTCATCTGGTAGTTACTATATGATTGAAACTCTCGTTCTACTCGCTCGAGCCCGGAAGGGGGCCTCGAAAAGGCTTCCAAGCTTGTCCAGTGCTACGGAGATGGATACCAGCAGCTCTCAGCTGCACTTCCGCAACCCATCGAGGAACATCGAGCGACTCTTCAGGGAGGGTACTATCCAGGTGATTTGGAGCGCGGGGCTGGAGGCTCAGAGAGCTCACTCTCGCGGTGGCTCGGTGGGATGCGCGTGCGCGACAAGGAAACGAGAGAGAATGCCCCGCATAGTACGCTCAGCATCCCCGACGAGCTTTGGAATTCAAATTAATGCACACAGATTCAAAGTATAAACTGCGCAATCGGCCCTAGGGACAAGGCATGACGTCCCTGTAGTCCCGCAGAACAACGGACTGTTCTATCTTTTCGTAAGTCAGATGGCCGCATCGCGTCGCTGCAGAGGCGGTCACTGGTGAGGACACCGATCGTCTCTCGATCTACTGTACTCACATTGCTCGCTCCACAATTTAAACAAAGCCTGTTCTATTGTCGGCCTGTCCGCTGGTCTGCGAGACCGGCAGAGCTCCCAAAGATAGTCGGACCATCCCCCCGCGACGGCGTTGCGGGCTGGGCGAGGATGCTGCGTCCCCATGAAGACGAGGCCTAAGATCTGCCCGGCGTTGTACCCATGCCAGGGCGGCTTCGTGGTGAACGCCTGGGTAAATCGTCAGGCCTGTGACTGGCCCTGAGCGCCAGTGAGAGAAATATACCTGCAGAATAAGCATACCGAATGCGTAAACATCGGTTTCTCGTGACTTCGGTTGCGGAGGCGCCGGTTCGTTCAGAGGCATCTGCTGGACGTCTCCGAAGAGCAGCTCCGGAGCCGCAAACGCGAGCGTATTTTGTATCTGGGCGTCGCTAGACGTTGTCAGGTTTGCGTCACAGCTGTCCATGAAGGAGCTCAGGCCGAAGTCGGCCAGAAGGGCGGTGCCTTGGTCCGAAATCAACACGTTTTCCTTTCAGTGGGCAACATATCAGATGGACGCAGTTCTTCAAAACCCCAGAATAATGCGTACACATTTGAGATCTCCGTGAGCCAAATGAACCTCGGTATGTAGGTATTTCACCGCTTGAGCTACTTCTATAATCTGTGCACCGCTCAGAGGCGCTGTTGCCGCGTGGCTCAGAGTGGAGGCTTACCAATTCAAGTCGCTTAGCATGGCGGTGAGATTGCAAGTAATGCAGCATATCACCGTTGCTCATGAAGAGCGACACGATGATCATCCGTTGCCCATACACGGTGGTGCCAATGAATGGAAGAATGTTCGCATGCCGGCCTTTCGTATTGCGTAGTTCCCGATCTAACGTCTTGACATTGCGATCAGTCCGGTAGAAGAAAGAAAGTTGAAGCACAGCACCTTTTGTTTCGCTTCATTAAGAACACCAGGAACCACCTTCAGAGCGACAAGACCGAATTGTGCGCGTCCTAAATGTGCGCGTCCCTTGAAAATGGCCCCTGAGGCCCCGCTTGCCACCTGATCCGCGGAGACGAGCTCGACCTCCAATTGCCGAAGGCTGTTGAATAAATCAACAGTAATGACCGCCCCTGATACCCAGCCTGACGGAGGGGTGTCTCTGTCCACATTTGGGCACTCGCTTGAGCGCTCCGTTATTGCAGCGACAAAATCTAGGTCATGCGGCTGCAGTCCGGGAGTAGAGCAGTTGAGCATCAAGCGCTGAAGGAACGGGAGATATCGTGGCTGGAGGCATTTGATTGCCAGCAGAACTTGTTGACGCGTGGCAATGGGATGCGCTTTCCCGTCATATCCTTCGCGCGACTGGGTTGGATGCTGTGCATGTCCCTCAGCATGGGGTTCTTTGGCGAGAGGCGACCTTTCAGCGAATCAGCGCTGCGGGGCTGTACAAATAAGGGGTACTCGCAGGAGGGTCTTTTTGGCGTGACTGAGCATTGTGAGCGAGAATCGGCGGCTAAGACTGGCAACTGAAATGGCATAAAAGGCTCACCGAGTGGCTATTAGCAGGCGTGCATGCATATTGTTGACCAGCTCGGCAAGTTGGGCGCGGTGCGCATCCATCTTGCCGCCCAAGATATACCACGCGGCTGCAGCCAAATATGCACGCCATGCCGCGCGGCCAATGTGCGTTATGATGCGCTGTTCGAAGGTGGTGGATTTGTTCTGACCAAGAAGAAGGACTTTCTGGGTCCTTATCAGCGCAGCGGTGATGGAGGCAAGGACATCGGGCTGCAGGGTGAAGGGCGATTGCTGGAGCACATCGGGAAACTCCACCGGGCCTCTGGGAGCTCTGAGAGGCTCTCCGAGGTTCCGGGAGCTGAGGTGGCTGTGCAGCTCCCACGAGCTCGTCAAAGTTATCCGATGGGCAAGCATCTCGCCGGAGCTCCCGCGAGCAGCTCGAGCTCTGGGAGCTCTGGCTGGTCTGGCCTGGTCTGACATGGCTCATGCCCCTATTGTTGCCATCTTCCTTTCTTCGATGCGCAAACAAGATACGAATATAAACCGAATATATTGCAGTAAGCAAAAGTTACGAAAAGCGCAGATATACATGGTGGGGGTACAGGAGGACACAATCAAGATGCAAAGGAAGGGATACGTGCACAATAGCGGGGCAGAGCTCCCATGGGTCCGCGAGTTGGCCTGCCATTCCGACGACCGCTACCCGCCTGACCAGGAGTGAGACTGATAGAAAAAGTCAGAGTCTATGCTAAGCGGGGAACGGGCTAGACATACCTGACTGTGCTAGCCGACTGACACATGGAGGCGAGGCCAGGACCTACGCAAAAACGCGGTGAGTGATTGTCGCGCGGATTGACTCTGCATCGGAGCACCAGAGCCGAGAAGCCAAGCCCGATGTATAGCAGTCAGAAACCAGACCAGACGAGCAGCGGGGAGGCACCAGACCAGACCTCGGGAACCAGAACCAGACCAAACTCACGAGCCAGCCCACGAGCGAGCACAAAGCACACAGCATGGCCATGTGCACCGCAAAAGGCTACAGTGTTAGGATAGGAAGACCAACGGCGCGTCGCGTCGTGGCTGCCGTACGCGGGAGGATTGGCACTGCTTGCGCGGGGCAGGCGGGGTCAGCGGGCAAGGACGAAAACTTTTCGGGCTCCGATTTGTTGACTCGGACGAGCCCGAGCGCGCGACCACCCGAACGCACAAGTCTGAGATGTGGGCTCGCCAGAACCACTTTTTTCAAGACCAACTCCAGAATTCCTTTCGCGCGAATTGGGGTATATTTGTATGAGACAGTATTTGAACCATTTTTGCTGCAGTGAGTGCATTGGGAGGTTATGAGGGTACGGAGCGTACAGAAAGCGAGATACTCACTCGAAAGAGTTCATAATAGACGCAAGTGCCTTGGGTGAGAAGGGAAAGGTCTTTGTTATGTGTAGTGACGAGTGAATTATGACACAGAGAAGCTAGGACAAACTTGTGCATCCCGTGAGCGGGTTGGCAATGAGCAGAGTCTGACGTAAAGCGATGTTAATGAGGCATAGGGAACCATGGTGCGTCCGGGAGCGTTGCGTCTTCTGCCGGGTGACCCACCCAACCCCACCGGCGGCAACAAAATGGTCAATCGTAGACATCACTGCGCCTCTGTCAGTCGCTCAGGAACTTCATGTGCCTTTATAAAATACATCTCAGTACATTTGGTGGTCTTTATGGTGCCGAAATGAACGACAGGGCGGACCCGTGCCTGACTCTGGCAGCTCTGGAAGCTCCCAGAGCTCCCAGAAGCACCCGGAGCTCAGCGCTGCTCTGACGCGCATGCTTACCCGGCACAGCCACTGGATCGGATTTCCTGATGCACGGCCTGCGCCTGTTGGATGGCCTGTGTGAACTGATCTAAGTCTGCCACGAGCGCGCGGACCTCTGCCAGTGCGCCACTCGCATCATGCAGCGCGGCACGCAGTTGCCACACGAGCAGAAGAACGGTAATAACATCGCCAAAAGAGCGGAAAGGGCAAGGCATGATGGAGAGCGACGCGCAGCGAATAACTTGTTTATATATCTGTGGAGTCGCCCAAACGCAGAAAGCGCCGCCCTGCAACGCGCACTGCATCTTGTATCCCGGGCGCACAAGGTTGTGCTAACCGGGAAACCGCCAAGTAGAGCGGGGAGGTCGGCGAAAGCTACATATACAATCTAGGCTCCACAAACACGCATGCAGCGCATGGCCGGCGCGTATACTGCCCCTCGGGACTGTTCAGGAACGGGAAAGCAGCAAACCCTCCCCCCGATAAGAGCGGGCTTCTCACCAAGTCCCATAGGCGCGGCCCCGAAATGGCACGTGCCAACGTCACATCGTGCCTCGTCAACAAAGTGCTTCCACAATGCGTGGAGATAGGCACGTGGGGGAGCCAGGGAAATATGAGGAGCAACAAATAGAGGGCGCAGAAGCATTGCCCCGGGTTGTTCTCGCAGTATTCGTTCGATGTGTTTGCACGCGATCGATGCCTGCTCTGGTTTCCCAGTGGGAAAGAACGATTACGAAGAGAGGAGATTTCTCGAAGCATCGGATACGGATAACCCAGGACCGGGTTCCTGTCCACTTTCAACGGGGTATCCTGCTAGCCACTGTTATAGCTGCTGTAGAAGGACACGATAAGCGGTGCAGGACACTGTGGCAAGGCTATGGGCTGACCGTCGTGCTCCCACTCCGAAGATCACTATGCGAGAAGACACGGCACTCCATGCAGTATTCACGGGCGCAACCACCAACCTCAATTGGTGCTCGAGAGTCGAAGCCGTCGACATCGTAAGCGAGGCATGCGAGATTGCCGTCGAGCAGACATGCAGGTGAAATACTCGAGCGCCTGATCCAAAAGATAAATACTGAACTATATGTGATCCTGAAGAATCCCTGAACCAGAAGGAGCCAAAGCGGCCGGATCACGGGAACAGAAAAAGGAGCACACAGCTGGCGCCAAAGACTCGTGGGCACCACGAGCGGAGCCGCCGGTGTATCAGCCACATCGGGTGATACTGCCATGGGCGCATCGGGCGATAAGCAAAAATTCGACAGAGAAGAGCAGGAGGAACGATGAAGCGCGGCTTCAAAGTCCGACACCGGGATGACGTGTCCTTACGGTACACTCTGGCTGCACCCAGCTGCTCTCGTTTCGCACTATAGAGCGATCAGCTTTGTTACACCGTTCAGCCGCAAAGACCTGGATCTTTGCCACTGTGTTTGGACCTTTCCGCCGGCTTTCGGAGCGGCCTCGTATTGCTGTCTGGTCTGGGATGCTCAGGGTTGCCTGGAAGCCCGGGCAACCGTCTGTGGGACGAGCATTCAGCAGTTTCCCGAGCCGTCTCAGGCCGTCATTTCACCCTGTGCGCGCGGGGCTTACCCTTGAATCGTCATGCCTGCGGTGTTCGGGCCATTTGGAGACGTCGGCGCGCTCATCCAGGTCGCATTCCAGCTCTGTTCCGCGCTGAACGACGCAAGCGACGCAACGGCCGAAGTGCGAGCGCTCGTCGCAGACTTCGACCAGCTCACGCTCGTAGTGCAGCAGGCGAATGCCGGGCTCGAGCGACTGCAGCCAGACGTGCTCGCAGCCAATTTGCGCGGCACTGGCGCGATCCCAGGTCATTCTCGTGCTTGCGCAGCGTAGGATCAAGGTGTTCGAGAGCCGCATGACGGCACGTGTTGGTCGCGCGGCGTGGCGCGCATACTGGGCTGCCGTCGCGTAGGAGATCCTGGGTGATGGACGGGAAAGCCATCCTCGCTCACGCTGACTCGCAGAGAGTCGAACCCCAGAGCCCGCGCAGTGCGATCGAGGAGATCTCAGGCTACTTTCGTTCGGACACGCCGCGTTTTCTGTTCGAAGACGCTCGCGAAGTTATACCATCCCTTTGTTCTGACGCGTACGTCATTTGAGGCTTATATTGTCCTCCCTTCGATACTCTCCGCTGACGCCGCGCCAGAAAGGCAGCCCCCTCGGAATGTTGACCGCGTTCAGCAAGAACGGCCTCTCTATGACGGCCCCAACCTCGATGCGTGCATCCCTGGATTGTCCATTGCGATATCCGTTCAAGTACGTTATACATTGGTGTCGGCATAGCGGGTCCCAGCTGACAGTTAACCAGGCTTCTGCCCCGGGCTGTGCTCCTTCCTACGTGAATACGCTCTGGTTTCAAGATAGTTTCCAAGAGCCTCACGTCCTGCTCGGGCAACCGCTGCTCTGGGGGCGGAACACGCGCGGAAACAACAAAGCTGACACAGCGCCTACTCGCTGCCTACGTCTGCGGCGACAATTCCGTCCAGGAATCCTGCGAGTGCCTCGGCTCGTGCGGCCACTGTATCTCTCGAATGCTGATGCGCGATGCTGCTATTATTCGGGACGTTTCACGCGCGTACAGCAAGTTCATCGACGACGTGCGAGCCGCGAGGGATTACAGTCTCGACACGGCTGCGCTTATGCACATGTTGCTCGCCAAACTACCAGACCCGTTCGCAATTCCCCAGCAGACACACGGTTCTGATCCTCAGGCTCGCCATGCAGAGATGCCCTACAGAAAGGCGAAGCTCGCATCAGCTCTACGGACCTCGACCGCACTTCCTCGCGCGCTCCTCCCGATCTTGAAAGCCTTACGGCGGCGCTGCAACGAGTCCCGCGTAAGTATCCCGGAGCACAGGATCTCGCACGCGGCACCGCGAGAGAACATCAAGATCTATGAGACGGCGGTCAGTAACGTCGGCATCTGGGTCGCCGCGCACTGACAGGGTCCGCAGTACCGTCCAGAGCTCGTTGTTTCTCCGTGGGTATTGCTGATGGCTCTGCTCAGCCAGAAGACGAGAACGAGAACTTCGGAATATTTGGAATCCGGTCACGAAGGCAACTAAATAGCATTCGCTAGGTAAGTAGTATCCCGATTGTATGTCGATGTACTTCGTGAACAAGGGCGGACGGACTCAGACTGTTGGTGAGGGTACTGAGTGGCGCTGTGAGGAAACGCGGAGAGATGATCATCATCCGCACGAACGTGTAAACTGAGATCGCAATGCGGTTGCTTTTCAGTACATAGTACGCGCTCACATTACGTTACCGTAATCAAACCGGACCGTAATCAGACTCCGCTTCTTGACCTCCTGCTCTAACCGTCATCGATGTTGGTCAGCGACAGCGACGCGCTCCGGGACCTGCTCCGCTCCGTATGCAAACGAGCAGACCTGCGCTCACTAAGGTGCGCTCTGTGCCAGCCGACAGCGGCCAACCGAGAGTCTTACAGCATTGTACCAGCGACCTCGGCGTCCAGAACGTTCTAGACGACATCGTCCAGCAAACTCGCTCTGTTCTCGCGGACGTTGCCCGTGAATGGAACCAGCAGTGCGCGGCCCATCGACTTCCTATTGAACTTCTGGCATTATGCTTCGGGTTTCTGCCGTTCCGGTCTCGTATCTACGCATCTCACGTCTCCAGGATCTGGCGCGCCGCAGCTCTGGATACACCATCGCTCTGGGAAAATGTGGATGAAACTGCGCATCGCCATTCCCTGACTGTACCTGTGCTACATATGGCGCTCTCTCGGGCCGGAGCCCTTCCTCTTACACTCGAATTCTATCACGAGCTCAACGACGACATGCTACAGCTCGTCCATGGGTTGATGGATCGCGTCGTCCATCTTCGGCTCTACAAGATTCATGACTCGTCACTTCTCGAACAGCCTGCGCCACTGTTGCAAACTCTGCGTGTAGGGACCGGCAGCCTGCAGCTCACCGAGAATTTCCTGGGAGGATGCCCGCAGCGATTACTCGGATTGTACGCGGAGCGTCTTCGCTTCTCAGGGTCATGCTGCGTTATGCACCCTGACAACGCTTGATGTGCGTTCTTGTGACCATATGCCACTCCAGAGCATTTTCGCTATGTGTCCACATCTTCGGAGGCTGTCGGTGATGTGGGCCTCCTGGTCGGGTGCTCGGCCGATTGGACTTCTTCCCCACTCGTTGACGGACCTCACACTCCACGCATCCGACAATCATGCTCCAATCCTTCCCGTAATCGCTGCCTGCAATTCGTCGCCGAATCTGAAGCGCGTCGACCACCAACTTGAATTTGGATGCCATCCCGATGACCTTGGGCCAGCACTGCAGGGTGTCGTCGATCTCCGTGTAAGCTCCGGCAATTCGTGGCTTGATATCAGAGCCCTATTCCCAGAGGGCCGCCGAATTCGACTCAACCTGGGCTACATGTTTGCGCGCTACTCGAAACTACGATTTCCACCAATTTTCAAGCAGAGCGCTGCGTGTTTCTCGGACCTGCACACGCTGCACATATCTCTCTTTGCGCTCGAGCAACTGGTCTGCAATTCAGCACCACTCCTTTCGCTAATGGACCTCTTCGTCGAGATTTATACGGTATACGAAAAGGCGCCCGGCGGTGGTCTGCAACCGCAGTCACTGCGTGAAAGACTTTCACCGTCAAATTAATCTAGGTCTCCCGGCATTGTGTCGGAAATCATAAGCGCATGTAGATAGAAAATCTTCTCTACATTCCTTACGAGCATGCAGTCTACGAAAGTCGACACTTGTAAGCCATGCATGGACATTTCTTCGTCTAGATAATCAGTCACACACATTGTATGTCGACCGGGAGGGATCCCGAGACCATACTTGCCCTATTCTTCACTTGGTAGACTGGCAGCATGTCTATGCTTGTGTTGCCAGGCTCACTCTCCGTCGGACACGGCGGCGACGAAATGTAGAATGCATCCGACGGCCTGCCGGTCCGCGCCGTCTGTTTGGTTCGCCCGCTAGAGTCGGTTCGCCGGGACGCAGCCACCTGCTTGTACAACCGCTAGCTTCTACATGCATTCCAGACGGCCTGGAGGCCGCGGTGGTGCTGTTAAACACTCGAAAACGGTGAGCCAGATCCTCCCAATCTGCCGTACAGGCACTGATCCAATCGTTCCCTAGCCCTCGAAGAACTGCTTTTGCACATCTCACGGGTGCAAGCAGTTTGACCCTCTGAATGGACGGCCTGTTTGCAATCGCACGTACGATAAGCATCAGCGTGACGATCTCACCGCTATTCGAAAGGAGAATCGACGTGTACAGGCGGAACACCGCGCCAATCTGTCGGCTTCACCAGAGGCCTCCCCTGGACCGCCACCCAGCTCTCACGTACCCTCTCGCGTCGAAGAATCATGCCTTCGCGCCACTGTGACTGACTATGACTCGGATTCCGACGCCGAGGTCCAGTTCTGCGCCCAGCGGCTGCCCGAGTCTGCTTCAGGCTATCTGCTTGCACCTGACGACTTGCTTGATGATACGCCCGCCTCACCTGCTCATCCAGAGCCTGATGCCGAGGCACATGAGTGCTCATCGCGCTCTGGTGACGGTCGCAGTCCCGATGTAACAGAGCCGCTGCTGCCAAATCTGGTCTTCCCGCCTCCGCGGAACACGTTTCCTCAGCCTAGTCGTCCTCCGGACTTGGGAATGGTGTACCGCGACTCCCACCCGGAATGGTACATCCGATCGTTCCTGGCGTTGGTCCTTGTCCTGCACACGCGGTTCCATCTGGGCTTCGGCCCGTGCGGCCTGCTCTTGTTCACCGTGTTAGTCATCTTCTCGAAGCTTGGTCTCCTGCCCGAGAACCGGGCAGACCGGAACTCCAACAGGATCAAATCGCTCTCGACGATTCTCTCTAGATTTGGGCTCGGTGACGCGTTCATTATTTACCCTCTATGCTCTGAATGCCATACATTGGGCCCTGCCGACGCTTCGCACGATCACGCCTGCACCGAATGCGGCACACCTCTCTACCGCCCACGGACGATCTACGAGAAGGCGACACATCGCGCAGCACGGCCGATTAAAAAGGTAGCACAGGCGTCGCTCGCCCAGCTCCTTGCCGACGTCCTCAGCAACGACGCCATCCAGGAGGCATGCCAGAGATCACTACAGATTCCGCAGAACGACGGCGAGTATGTTGGCATGGCATCTGGTCGCCTGAAACGTACACTGCGCGACGCCACTGGGAAACGCTTCTTTCGCGTTGTGAAGGAGGACCCTACGGAGCTCCGAATCGGTCTAACGATGACTTACGACTCGTTCAAACCACACATCTCCGACTTCTGCGATAATCATTCCGTCTCTGCCCTGTCCTTCCTGATCTCCAATCTCCCATTTGCGCTCCAGTATGCCATTGAGAATATTGTCGTACCCACCCTGATCCCGGGTCCGTCCGAGCCCACAGGCGAGGAGCTTCAGAAGCACCTGGAGTCCATCGTCGACTGCCTCCTCATGCTTTATTATGATGGCATTCTCGTCTATTCGCCGCTCTATCCACAAGGTATGCCTGCTGTTCCGCCAATGGCGTCTCGTGAGAGGGAAGCAAGCTCGAGGATCGTAGCGACCATCAAGCGGAACTCCCGTCGGGACCCAAGACAACCGACGGACCACCGAGAGCGGCGTATAAGAAGAGCGCAACGCAGTGCCTGTACTCTAGTCTTTGGATTCTTGGTCTCTCAGAGTCTTTGTGCGTGCACTTGGCCTGGGAGCGTTCCTCCAGCACCGCCGCGCCTCTGGGCCGCGGCGGCGCCCCACCTCTGGTCCGAGGCCTCGGGTCCCACACGTCGTAGACCCTGGGTGCGTGGGAGTAGAGGCGAGTACTCCTCATCAGTCTTGGGTCCCCTCCAGAGACTCGAGCGGAACTCCCGTCGGGACCCTCTCGGGGGTCTCTCTCCCTCCGTACGCCTGCTCTGCGCTTCCACCGTTGCGGGCGAGAGTCAAGGGTCGGGTTGGGGTGTCTCCTAGGGAGAGAGATGCGGTCCGTGTGAGGGTGGGCTGCGGGTGGTGTTCCACTCGTAGGCTCTCGCTCTGCGCGGTTGCCGGCTGGCCGCAACATAATCCAAAGACTAACACACCATCGCGGCGCGGTGTAACGATGCCCGCGTCGCCTCGCTGCTCCCTCATCCTCACGAGACCCGAGGCCAATCAACTCTCTCACCGTATACCAACTCTTGTTTCTCTACCACGACCTCTCCCTTCGCACCACACGGACGACGCGAAGGACTACTACACCTCGCGCACGACCAGGGCCAAGGTTCCCGACAACCATGACCGGCTCTTTGCTGCGACCCGCACGAAGCGTGCTGCGACCGACGAACGGGTCCCGACACGAGCGAGCGCACAAGATGCCACCCTAGCGAGCGCACCTCTCCTCGCGCGCGCACGTACGACAAGGACGGGCTCGGCGAACCCGATCCCGAAGCCGAAGGCACCTCCCGTCTCAGCACACGATCGCTTGAGAAACCCGTCGGACGTCCTACGGAGACCCGACTGGGGGCTCGAGGAGACCTTCTTCGCTGAGTCTTTCTCAGATTTCCGACTTTCACACCGTTCTGACAAGCCAAACTTGCAATTCATTCCAAATCTTCAAAGACACGACAAGGGCATTCTACGACTACACAAGAGAAGCGGCAAGACGGCGCACACGCTCGACGACGACGTCCTGCTCCGCAACGGCAGCGTGCAACCCCGCAACGCGACGACGGAGATCCGCATGCCCGTCCCTCGCCTCCTGCGCCTGCGCCTCCGCGACCTCCACGAGCGCGGACACTCTCTCCCCGACAGCGCGACCCTCCCATCCTACCAACGGCCACTCGGCCCCAGCGCAAGGACGATGCCCGTCGCGACATGCACGGCAGGAACGATTCACGCGCCTCGTGCGCGGATGGACTCGACCGAGGCACTCGCGCTCCAAGCGCGCGCAGCGAGCGCACTGCGAAACGGCCAAGATCAGCATGTGCACGACGCGAAGGACGGAGAAGGCGCACCGGTACCTCCGCCACCACGACGTCGAGCTCAGGCGATCGTGCACGACGCGAAGCACGACAAGCGGGACGCGTGCGGGACTCCCGCTCGGGCGAAGACGCGCGACCGCCGCCAGAGCCCCGATCACTGGGACCCTCCCCCTCTCCATCCTCGTCGCTGTCGGCAAGGTCGAGCTCACGACGGAGGGCGCTGATGCGTTCGTCGCGAGCGCGTCGAAGAGGATCCAGGCGAGGGCCGGGATCGTCGCTGGTCCACGTTCGATCGAACACGTCCTCGGGGTCGGACGCGAACCAGGCGTCCTCCAGAGGCAGGAGCGGAGCACGCGCGTCCAGTGTCTCATACCACCGGCGCACGAGGGTCACGACGCGGCGCTCGAACCAGGCGCGTTCGCTGGGGGTCAAGACGCGATCGCGCACTCGACGGACAGCGCGCCGCATCTTGCGATACAGCTCGAGCTGGTCGAGGCCCAAAGCCGGCTCGCGGGGAGGGAACTGATCCAGCGCGATCCAGCGCTCCAGCAGTCCGACCAGGACGAGCTCCAGACCGGTGGGGGACGGCAAGAGCGCCGCGAGGTCCAAGAAAAGCCGCCGCCGGTGAAGGAGCTCTCGCAGCTCGAGCTCGGGACGCGGCTCTAGCGGCAACGGCGAGTACGAAATCGGAGAAGGCGAGCGCTCGCGCGACGCGGGACGAGTGGGCAGCACCGAACGAGCCATTCGACAAGTACGAAGTCAAGAGGCGGAGTCACCGACGGGACTCGACGTCGAACTTTATACTCGCAAAAATGTCCGACAAACGCTATTCCACAAGCGGCGACCGGGCCAGAGGGCGTTGAGAACGCTACGAGCTACGTCCTACCCCCTGAGACTCGACGCAGAAAGACTGAGATCGTCGAAGAGGTCGCAACGGCACTCCCGGCGGGAGCCCCGCACCTGACCCGCACCTGCCTTTCCGCTTCGGGCACCGGCGCTCGGGCCGGGCGCCCAGTCACAATCCGTGCTCGGAGAGCGTCGCCTCGCACGTCCGCGGCGAGGCGGCGCGCGGGATGAACAGCACGAACCGATCCGGAGGGGACGGGGAGACGTCCTCGCACGCCACGCCTGTCGCCACACACCCTGCGCAAGACAAATCGGGTTGCCACGACCAGAGGAAACAGGGTAAGACGGCGTCGATACAACGGCGACACTACAGGGCGGTCAGTACGGGAAGCCAGCAACGCGAAGGAAGCCGCACGCTGCGGAGCGCCGGCCGGACACCCTGTCTCCCCGCAACCGAACTCGCTACCGCCCGCGCACCTCCGGCGCGCTCCCGCAGACCCAGAGCGGAGAGATGGAGGCGACGAGGGGACGCGTTATCGAGGACCCTCTGCGACGGAGAGTCGTCGAACAAGGAGCGTGCTCGCTCTTCGTAGGCGCGGAGGACCGCCGCGAGCGGTGAGGGAGTCGTGTCGACGACGCGCAGGCAGTACGCCCGAGCCGACAGCCCCACCTCGACGAGTAACTCCAACACCGGCGCGCGGAGCGGACCGTCTGTGGCACTACGGGAGTGCACGACGCTGAGGCGCGCACGAATGCGATCCTCCCAGGCCCTCATCGCTCGCCAAAAGTCGACATCGTCCGGACCCACGAGCAACCAGAGCCAACGCTCGGTCAGGAGGAGGGCGGGGCTCTCCACGTAGGAGGGGAGCACGAGGGCCAGCTGGCCGAAGAGCTGTTCGCGGACCAGGGCGAGATCGAAATCGTCCCGACGCGCGGACAACGGTCGTTCCATCCCGGAGGGGTCGACCAGAGAAGGAGGGCAAGGCGCAAACCCCGCTACGACCTCGACCTTGGGGGGGGTTATGTTCCGCCAATGGCGTCTCGTGAGAGGGAAGCAAGCTCGAGGATCGTAGCGACCATCAAGCGGAACTCCCGTCGGGACCCAAGACAACCGACGGACCACCGAGAGCGGCGTATAAGAAGAGCGCAACGCAGTGCCTGTACTCTAGTCTTTGGATTCTTGGTCTCTCAGAGTCTTTGTGCGTGCACTTGGCCTGGGAGCGTTCCTCCAGCACCGCCGCGCCTCTGGGCCACGGCGGCGCCCCACCTCTGGTCCGAGGCCTCGGGTCCCACACGTCGTAGACCCTGGGTGCGTGGGAGTAGAGGCGAGTACTCCTCATCAGTCTTGGGTCCCCTCCAGAGACTCGAGCGGAACTCCCGTCGGGACCCTCTCGGGGGTCTCTCTCCCTCCGTACGCCTGCTCTGCGCTTCCACCGTTGCGGGCGAGAGTCAAGGGTCGGGTTGGGGTGTCTCCTAGGGAGAGAGATGCGGTCCGTGTGAGGGTGGGCTGCGGGTGGTGTTCCACTCGTAGGCTCTCGCTCTGCGCGGTTGCCGGCTGGCCGCAACACCTGCGCTGTATCTTGTAGCACTCTCAGTCACAAAAATGAGCAGGTCGCCGTGTCCGCTTCATACTCTTTGCTGTGGTATGCGACCATCCCGCGCTGTGCCGGGTTTGTGGCTTTGCCGACCACAGCAGTCATGTGTACCCGTGCACGAAATGCATGGTCCCCGGGAGAACAATGACGACCCCGGACGGCATTACAAAGAGCAAGTTTCACACTAATGTCGTGAGATACAACTCATCATTTTGACAGAGTGGCCCGCACGCGACGGAATGGAACATAAGCGATTAGCTTGGGAGTGGAAGAGGTTACCGCCCGAACAACGCGACGCCCATTGGAAGGAACACGGTGTCCGATGGTTCGAGCTTGCTCGCTTACCGTACTTCGACCCGGTGCGCATGGCTGTTGTAGATCCCATGCACTGCATGTTACTTGGTATGCACTCTGCTATTCTATTCACAGCACCTGACGCATATCAGGTATTGTCAAAAACCAGTGGTTCTACACGTGGATTCGCGGAACTAAAGCTCTCCGGGCTGACACTGACGCACGCGATCGGGAGCTCAGCTATATCCATGACCTACTTCACGAGGTTGGTGCAGTATATTTGGATGTGCATTGGTGCCCATAATTGCTCAGATGGAAGCTCCGCCCTGGGTCGGACGACTGCCGAAATACGTCGGTGAGCCGCGCGGCGGGAACTTGTCTTCGGATGAATATAAGGTGCTCGGCACCATTGCCGGGCCGCTGGTCGTACGTCTACGTGGTAATATCTCAGAAGCGCATAGCGATGACTTTATTTAGATTCCCGTGCTCTGGTGGGAGCTCGATGACGAGGTTCAGCGTGAGGTGGAGAGTCAGCGGAGGTTATATGAGAAGAAACGAGCGAAGTACGACCGAGCTTGCGAGGAAGCTATCAAGAAAAGGCACGCAGTCTCTTTTCTCCATCGCCGTAGTGTCTGATCCATGCACAGAAAGCGAAACCAGTCGATCGCGGCAGCCCGGGAGGCGTACAAAGCCAGCCATGAAGCACCGGAACCTCCGCCGCCCCCGCGGCGTATCATAGAGGAGGTCCCAATGTTTCTCTGTCTTTCTGCGGCATTTATTCTCCTCTTGGCTCGGTCTCTGACAGAGGAGGATCGGTTAGAAGGTGATAGGCTCTTGACGCAGTACTTGCACGACTTCTGCGAGGTAAGTTATATTATGTATCTCTTCCATGCTGATCCCACACCCACGTAGCTGTATGGCAGACGATTCATCAAGCCCAATTATCACTGGTGTACGCACATCGCTGAGCAGATCCTCGATTACGGCCCGGTCTATGTTTTTTGGGCATTCCCGGCTGAGCGGCTCAACAAGACTATCAAATCGTTCAACAGCAACAACCATCGCGGAGGCGAGCTTGAGGTGTCTCTCCTTCGCGCACTCCATCGCTCGCAATGGACGAAGCGAATGGTAGGGTCACTATTGTTGTACTGTGTAGCGCTAATTGACACCGGACAGCTATCAGACGCAGTCCACGCTACTGACGTAAAAGAGGAGCACGAGCTCCTGCGTCTCTATGCACGAGACTCAGGGCAGGTACGGGGCACTGTCGACGTCGTAAATCGCTCTGCATCCCTTGTGGAGCCAGTCGAAAGCTCCCAGAATGACGAGCTGATTACAGACGACAGTGTGTATCATGTCCTCTATTTTCCCTGATACTCATATGTTATAGGCATCACTCAGGATGTCCTAGGACCAGCAGGCACACATCCCATACAACTCCCGATCGACATGAGTGCCTCACTCGCGGCATGGTACCAATCAATGTCGCAGAAGATCTACAGCATCCACGACGCCCGAGAGTATGACGATAGCTGGGAATTTCTCACCCCTACCGCCTTCCTGCACGCATACACCATTCTGGATGGTAAACGGATCATTCCAATTGAGCGCGCCCCACGATCGTCTGCAAACTCAGCACTGGTCAAAGTCCGTGCTCCCGGATCCGATGACCAGTACCTCCATGGCGAAGTTCTTTCGATATTCAGCCACAGTCAACCCGGGCAGCGGGCTTCGGCTTTCATTGCTCTCCGGCCATTGATGGAGTTCACGAACGGACTCCTCGACGAGGGGTGGGACTTTTGGGGCCAATTGTACGTGTGTTCTACTCCCTCTCTCCGTATCTCACTTGCAGTCAGCCCGCAGTTTGATATAGAGTATTGGGTACCACATGAATACGGCGAGCTGCGTGTTTTGCCGCTCAGCAGCATCGTCTGCCAACTGGCTCGCATCACGTACAAGAACCCGGACATCTGGATGACGATTGCATTGCAAAAGGTAAATATCGTTCTACTCCACCCGTTCACATATTTACTCCTGGCGTAGCACCTGATCAATTATCGTGGTTCAACCGTCGCTGAGCCCGGCGGTTGATTGTACTCGGTCTCTATTGCTTAGTCAGATCTCTTGCTGTTGTTGCAACACGATCAAAAGCTATCTAATATGACCAGGCTTGGGGCGATCGTTTCTACATCAGCGTCAAGTGTTCATAATGAGTAAATCAAA
Source organism: Auricularia cornea (assembly GCA_030578095.1). Taxonomy (NCBI): domain Eukaryota; kingdom Fungi; phylum Basidiomycota; class Agaricomycetes; order Auriculariales; family Auriculariaceae; genus Auricularia; species Auricularia cornea. The sequence goes on from JARLTE010000007.1 coordinate 7,002,352, forward strand.
GCGGCGGATTGAACTTCTGTAAGCTAAGAACGAGACCATCGGGATCAACTTCCGGGTGTGTTGCCCAGCCGTCAAAGACTTCCTTGTACTCGTCGGCCTGCTGTTCGCGCCACCCGGGCCGAAGCATGCATGGCAATGGCTGACGTGCTGGCGGTGCGGCGAGGTGACGGCCTGCTTCCAATTTGCGCGGCACACGGTGGAGTGCTTTTCGGCCGGCCTTCTTCTTCTTCGCGGACTTGAGCGACGCATGGATGCGGTCTAGCTCCGTGTATACACTGGTGACAGCCTGCGACCAGAGACCATCTGCAGCGCCGTTGATATAAGCAGAAAGCGAGCTGGCGTACCTCGGCGCGCCACTCGAGGCGCTGTGTAGCAAGAACACGTAAATCTGGAAGTAACTTTTTCGCTTCTGTCAACTTGAGTAGCTTGAGATAATCCTGGTCGAGCGTTTCGTCACCACCGGCGCTCTCATCACCCGACATGTAGTCGGGCTCGAGCATGTCGGTCGGGTCAAAGCCATGAATCTGGTTGAACCTCTCGACGGCCGCAAGGCGCTGCTCGCATTTCTGACAAGGTCAGAACTAGTCGACGGTAAGAAAAAGAATTATACCGTGCGCTGAGTGGATTTCCAGCGCCCTGTGTGCTCGTCCTGACGTTTCTTGGCAATCGCGACGGTATTGGTTTGCTCGAAGTATTTGCGCTTCAGATATTTGAATTGCTGCTCGAGGGCGTGTTGGATAGCGGCGACCGTGATCTCAGGCGCATTGCTAGCAAACCCGGAGGTCGACTGCTGCTAGATGTTATGAATGCTGGCTCCATGAAGCACAACGAACTCACTTTGCACTCAACGATCAGAACTTCGCACGCACGTTTAATCCATGCAGCGTTAACTTCCGTTTGCGAGGTCCCAGTCGAACTGAGGTCGACGCGGAAGCCCGGGGTGTCATTTGGAAGCGTAGGCGTTGTGTCAGGCCCTGGCAGGTCAGACGAGGCATCACCGATGCCGATGAGTGCGCGAAGCTTGCTGCGGCACTTGTTCTGCCCACAAGTGAACCTAATAAAAAGGGGTCGAGAAACGAGATACATACAATGAGTAACTGCCACGCCAGTTTCTCCTGGGGCGTGTGACCGTTGCGCTTCTTGTACCAAACGACAGTCACGGCATGCTTGCGCCTGCGAGGTTGACGACCTCCGTTTGTTGAGTAGACCGCAGCTTCGAGCCTGTCAAGACGATCGGCAATCTCAGGCGGTGGCGGAGACGAGGATAAGCTGGGAGGGGTTTCTGGTGGGATATTGCTGCGGCGCGGTGAGGGTTGACAAGTTAGGCACGAATTCTAGAGACGGACAGAAAGCTGGAATATGTCAAGAAAATATCAAATAGGATATTTAGTTGCGCACTCTTGAAGCGTCAGGTCCCCGTTCAACATAGCTGGGTTGATGGTGGTGGGTGGGGCACTGGTCGAAGTAAGACTCGTGAATTCACATAAAGTAGAGAGGTAACCCACAGCGATGACGCATTCTGGTTGACCATCTGGCCAAGCCCAAGTACTGCGCAAAGCTGGTTGAAGGCATAGGACTGCTGGAGCCGCAGCTGGTCAGGTGTAAGAGTCGGGTCGAACTGAAATTGCTGGAGCGGCAGGGCTTGAGCCTGGGACGGAACGCGCGAGCTCGACGCGGCAGCCATGCTTTGAGGCGCCTGGCTGGCTGCAGCCTGGCGCATCTTTGGGTCGAGGTCAAGGGAAGAACGCGTACGCGTTGTTTGGACCCGACGCGTCGCCCCCGGCGTCTGACGCCATGACGTATGACCAAGTTGCCGGCGCATGCTCGCTAGCATCGGGTCACGTAGACCTCGAGATGCTCTACTTCGCGCAGTACACGCACTCTACATCTGAATGCACGGGGTAGGTTTATCTGCATTCTACGTTTTACGACGTTGTCGGGACCGCGGCTGTTGGCACAGCCCGACGTTACATCCGTCGCGTCGTCTCCGCGGGACTTATGCTTCCAGATATAGATTTGTACACTATTCTACTTGCATAGACTGGAGTAGGTGTGGGTTACCATGGAAGGGTTTCACGCAGTGAGTATCTGTGGGACAAGTTGCGTTTCCTTGCGTCACTCACGCCGCGCCGTGTAGTCCTGCATGTCCTACCACGCGCTTCATTCAAGCAGGCTCCTACTCCGCCGACCATGGACGACGCCCGGGCGTTAGTCTCCGCCCTCGAAGTTGCGGCGGTCACTTTCGAAATCAGAGTCACTGGCTTCGCACCGGACGTTACTCTCCCTGTGCTTTGCGACCTAAAACCTGGTCTTGATATACAGTTTGTATGATAACGTCACCATTTACGCCGCGGGTGGCATGGCTACTTGGCTCGTTTGTGTGACGCATGCCGGGCGGTGCTCCGTCATGATGATGTGCTCGCCTGAACGTCACGCTCCATCTCCGCGGAGACACAGATCGATCCTCTCGCCAGGGTACTTGCAACTGGGCGCGCGGAAGAGAGCTCCTAGCCGTGCGAAGGGACTTCCGCGTCGCAACTGCGTGGCCAACAGCCGCCCAACGGGGAGGCACATGGCCTACGCACCTGCGCACCTATGTAGTGCGTCTGCATGCAACGCGAGACATCTTTCGTGGGCGGCGCTGCGCCAAAGCCCCGCACGTGAAACGAGGCAGGGACGCTGCGTATGCTGCGGAGACGGTAATGGGCAGATGTGTAGTAAATTCAGCGCGCCATTTGTACGTACGGTCAGAGTGTTAAAGCCTATGGGAAGCCAGTGCAAAAGGCCACGCTGTCAGGGTCACCGTCGATATCGCTCGCCAGCGAGGGGCCCAAGGGCGGGGGGAAGGAGAACGAGCGCGGATAAAGCGGTAGATAGACCAGATCAAACCTAGGATACAAGGGGAGGGCCGGTGCCCGTATATATAGGTATCACCCACGCCGATGCCGGCTCGGATCCGAAGTCCGCGAACACCTGCGCGGCGAACCAAGCCATCACCCATCACTCCTTGCCCCGCGTCGACCGCCGTGAGATCGCGAAGGGTGGGCGACCGCGGAGACGAGGTGGCACGAGGTCGGCGAGGTGCACGAGACGCACCGAGTTGGATCGCGAAGGGAGATCGTTCGATGGCGCCCTCGAAGTGGTCGAGAGTGCCGACATCTCGCGGGTCTCCACGCGATGGGCCATGAGGGTCCTGAGGGGTGCCGGCATACCGAAGTGCAAGCGAGGGGTCGCGGACATCGAGAGAGGCTTGCCGTCCGAGGGCCCGCACATCGAGGTCACTCACCTGCTCCCCATCCCTGAACTGAGCGGGTCGTGGAGGTTGACGAAGCGGGGCAGCGAGGTCGCGATCGGGGCAGAATAGGTCGGCGACCTGTCGAGGCCTTCGAGGTACGCGGAGCGGTTCGCGGCGCGCGAGCGGGAGGTTCGAGGTGTGTCTTCGGGCCGCGAACTCCTTCTCGTGCGGCCGGTTCCTGGGCGGGGCGCCGCGCTGTTCTGGGTCGCGTTGGGCGCATCGCGATGGTCGAGCCGGAATGACAGAGATCTCAGTGGGGCCGGCGGATGGACGGAGACGAGGGCGCGGGCAGGTGGGTGCGGGAGATGAGGCGCGACGTGGTCCGAAGGAGCAGGGAGAGTATGTCAGGCCGAGGCCGAGAGCGGCGATAACCTCCAAAGAGCGCGAGGAGCTGGTAGAGAGGTGGTAGAGAGGCGTCGTGGATGGGGAAAAGCTCCTCGAGCTCAACATAACCCCCCTACTAGCCGCTCGAGGCGGATGCTGACTTCGACGAACTGCGGTAGAAGGTCGGCGAAGTATGCCGGACGTTCCGGGCGCCTCGACTTTCGCGGGATCAAACCTAAGTTTAGGTCCCGCACGCGGTTGGTTGACTCGGGGGCAGCCGGTCTTAGTTCGCTCCCCCCTCTTCGCCTTGACGACGATGCCCCCGAAAGCCGCTCCCTTCGTGGTGCCCGACCTCAAGACCGGCACCGATGCCGAGCTCGTGGAGTACTCCGCAGAGCTCAAGCGGGTCATTGGCGACCTTGACGAGCGTTCCAAGTCGGCGGGGCGCCCCTCCGAGAAACTACAGCCCCTCATCGAGCGTCGCAAGCTGGTGGAACGCGAGCTGAACCGTCGACGGCGCGCGGAGCGGGTGGACGAGGATGTGGACGACGCCCTCGCTCGCTACCTGGGGCCTCCGGCCCCCAAAGGCAGCAAGGACAGCTCGGCGAGGTCAGGGGCGTCTGCCGCCCCCGCGGCCAAGGAGGCGAACGCACCGCGGCTGACTCGAACCTCGACCCGGACCGCCTCGAGCGCCCCCGCGACTTCGACTGCCGCGGCGGCGAGTTCGTCGTCTTCCCATCGCGCTGGCGGGTCGGCGAAGTATCCCCCGTCGCCGTCGGAGCCTGACGACGAGGAGTTTGTGGAGGCCGGGATCCACGGGGAGGAGTTCGACGAGGTGCGCTCTTCTCTGCGCCGATGTCTTCGAGGCGCGTCGCTCATGCCCCTCGCCTCGTAGCCGTGCAGCACCTGCAAGGAGCGCGGCAAGGTGTGCCACCGCCAGACGTCGGCGGGCGCGGCCGCGTGTTTCGAGTGCAACCAGTCGCGTGCGCGGTGCCCTTTTGTGGGGAGGGCTTCGGTCCCGCGGCCGGGCAACAAGAAGCGTCCGAGGTCGCCGTCCCCGGTGCCGTCTGCAGGCAAGTCCCACAAGTCGAAGAAGGCCCGCACCGCGGCCGAGATGGCGGCGGGCGAGTTCGGGGTGCTGGGCGATACGCTCGCGGCCGAAATCCCCGCGGGCTTTGCTGGTCTGCTGCGCGAGGTGCGCGAGGGATTCGTCGAGGTTCGCGAAGTCTTGCGCGCTCCGCGCAAGCGCGTTCGCATCGCGGTGCCGGACGAGAAGGACGAGGCGTTCGGGGAGGTGGCGACCCCGCCCGCCGGCGTCGCCGGGGTCGAAAAGGCGGAGCAGGAAGGCGAGTTGGACGACCGCGCGAGCCAGCTGATGCAGGGGCTGGACATCTCGACGCCGCGCCCGGCGCCCGAGGACGAGGAGGCGAGCGTTGGCGGGTCGCCTAAGGTCGCCGACCCGAACGCCGAGGGTACGGACATCGCGATGGAAGGTGCTTCTTGAGGGGGCGGGTTTTCCGGGCGAGCGGCAGCAGGGTGGTTCGCATAGATTTTGTGTATACCGGGTTTGAAAGGCGAACAATAAACAAGTGGATGAGAAAGATCGGGATCGCGATGTCAACATCGCGAAGGCCGAGCGGAGCGAGCGAAGTGCCGGCCGAAGTCGCGAGCATCGGCGAGGCGAAGGGCGATAGATAGAAACGAGCGTGGGCTAACTCCGAGCAAGCCGGGTTACTGTACAGGAGGGTGGATGTCGGGCGCGCCTACGCCGGCCCGGCAGGGCGGGGCGAAGACACACGGATTATGAGGACGTCATCGGCGAACTCGAACACGGCGCCTCCCTCGTCTTCGTCGAGGTGGGCGACGAAGTGGACGATCTGCAGCGATCGAGCTTCGGTCGGCGGTTGCAGGACGTGACGGCCGAAGCGGAGGGGTAGGAGGAAGGCTGTCATCTGGAGGGTGGTGCGCGTCGAGCGGGTGTTACCGGAATGGGTGTAGAGCGGGCCGGTGATGTAGTAGCGGTCCGCGAAGACCGAAGCCTGGTTCGCCTCGACGAGGTTACCCTCGCGCGTGAAGCGGTCAACGATCCAGAGGTAGTCGCGCGACAGGGCGCTCCCCCCGCTAGCGACGAGGCCGAGGTCGGCGAGGGGAGGGGAACCGATGCGCTCGATGAGCGGCACAGGTGGGGCTTCCGGTGGGACGTATTCGACTTCCTCGAGGGCGGGCATGTCCGCGTAGTCGTCTTCGTCGTCGTTGTCCATCGGCTCGTTGCGGGGGGAGTAGGCTGGCGACCAGGGGAGCTGCGGGTAGCCGCCGTCCTCTTCGTGATCCATCGGGTTCGCGACGGGCGAGTAGCGAGGCGAGTAGCGAGGTGACTGCGGGTACGGCGGCGGCGCCGGGGACGGCGTGCGGATTCGCTCCGCGAGAGGGACTCGATCTTGCGGGACGAATTCGTAGTCGTGGGCGGCATCGAGGGCGTCGATGTACCTCGCGTTGAATTCGTCGACGAGGTCCGATCCCAGAAGCGAGGCCGCGGACTCCCACGAGGCTTCTTCGGGTCGCGCTCCGCGCCAGCGGCAGAGATACTGGACCGCGCCGTTTCGGCGACGTCTTCCGATGATGCGTTCGAGAGTGTAGCGCGCAAGGAAGTGGGGCATGGTGTTTTTGGGCGGGACGCGAGGGAGTTCGCGAACTGGGGCGGGGAGATCGTGACGAAGTCGTTCGCGTGAGCGGGTTCGTGATTTTATAACAGGGGTCGGGAAGCCGAGCGATGGCTGGGGTGATGGATCTACGATCTGCGGCGGCATGCGTCCGGTCCTCCTCGAGGGCGGCGAGCTCTTGCTGTCAGAGTAGGTGGAGTGGGTGCGGCCAGCGACGTTTAGAAGAGGTCGCCGAGTCGAGCGGGCCGCGCGGGCATCGAGTGGAGGGAGGGATCTCGCCCCTGGGGTGGGGCGGTGCCTTGGGCGCATGGGGCCCCGGCGGCGTGCCGATGATGGGAGAAAAGATGGGCGGGACGCCTTCGAGCCTCGAGCTCTTCCCACGGGATAGGGCGAGTCGCGGGGACTGATAGCGCCGGGTATACGGGGGCTCATCGGTGAGGTCAGCGAAGGCGGGGAGCGCGAGTTCGAAGGGCCACGGATGCTCGGCGAGGTTCGACCGACGGATCCTAGTGCTGACTCGCGGAGGCGGGAGGGGTTCCGCCCGAAGTTCGGATTGAGGAGAGGTCGGAGGGAGAGGGAGGAATGCCCTTGAGCGTCGGTGGGGAGGTTAGGTTTGATCTTATGTCAGGGTCACCGTCGATATCGCTCGCCAGCGAGGGGCCCAAGGGCGGGGGGAAGGAGAACGAGCGCGGATAAAGCGGTAGATAGACCAGATCAAACCTAGGATACAAGGGGAGGGCCGGTGCCCGTATATATAGGTATCACCCACGCCGATGCCGGCTCGGATCCGAAGTCCGCGAACACCTGCGCGGCGAACCAAGCCATCACCCATCACTCCTTGCCCCGCGTCGACCGCCGTGAGATCGCGAAGGGTGGGCGACCGCGGAGACGAGGTGGCACGAGGTCGGCGAGGTGCACGAGACGCACCGAGTTGGATCGCGAAGGGAGATCGTTCGATGGCGCCCTCGAAGTGGTCGAGAGTGCCGACATCTCGCGGGTCTCCACGCGATGGGCCATGAGGGTCCTGAGGGGTGCCGGCATACCGAAGTGCAAGCGAGGGGTCGCGGACATCGAGAGAGGCTTGCCGTTCGAGGGCCCGCACATCGAGGTCACTCACCTGCTCCCCATCCCTGAACTGAGCGGGTCGTGGAGGTTGACGAAGCGGGGCAGCGAGGTCGCGATCGGGGCAGAATAGGTCGGCGACCTGTCGAGGCCTTCGAGGTACGCGGAGCGGTTCGCGGCGCGCGAGCGGGAGGTTCGAGGTGTGTCTTCGGGCCGCGAACTCCTTCTCGTGCGGCCGGTTCCTGGGCGGGGCGCCGCGCTGTTCTGGGTCGCGTTGGGCGCATCGCGATGGTCGAGCCGGAATGACAGAGATCTCAGTGGGGCCGGCGGATGGACGGAGACGAGGGCGCGGGCAGGTGGGTGCGGGAGATGAGGCGCGACGTGGTCCGAAGGAGCAGGGAGAGTATGTCAGGCCGAGGCCGAGAGCGGCGATAACCTCCAAAGAGCGCGAGGAGCTGGTAGAGAGGTGGTAGAGAGGCGTCGTGGATGGGGAAAAGCTCCTCGAGCTCAACACACGCGAGATGCACCTCGGCCAACAGAATAAGCAGCAAGACGATACTAGTTGGGGTCAATCGCATCCAGAACATACTGTATTCCTTCGCGAACCGTGCGAAGCCCGCACAGACGCGCCCGGTGCAGTGAGACACCGTGATCGCGCTGAGCAGCTCTTCATCGTATAAGAATAGTGCACTGAACGAAGTGCATAGCGCGTTGAGTGGATCCTCGAGCGAATCGATGAAGCCGTCGCCAACAGCGGAAGGAAAAGCTTCGCATACGCGGGGCGCGAAGGGAAATGGCCGAGCCTGTTTGTAGTGGTGGCGTGTCCGCGTCCGCGGCGCTGTCGACTCGGAGCTCGAGTTTCTCCAGTCCAGGAGCGTCCAACTGTGCGGCGAGCAGCGCTTCAAGCCGCGAGAAAGCAACGCAGATGGACGTCAGTCGCTCGGATGCTGGCTTCTCGATGCTTGAGGGAAAGTCGTCAGACCAACGTGGCGATGGGGAAAGCGTCCAGACGCTCTCGTCGTCGTGTATCGCGGAGAGAGCGACTGTCCCGTCGCTGTGTAGCAAGCACAGTTCGATCGGCTGCGCATGCGAAGCGAGAAACAGGGCAGGACACCCTGCATAGAGTAGACTTCGCGAGCGACGACGCGGCGGAGACGAACGCCGCGCAAGTGCCCCATGGTCGAGCGCCCGCGGCGGTCTACATCGCATTGAAAGCGCCTCGAACGACGGCGGGCCTGGAGGATCGGCGGCGGCATGCCCATGGCACTGGAAGTGATTTCCAGGGGAAAGAACGGGAACAGTGTGCGAACAGCGTGTGGTAAAAACTGTGTATATCTTCACAAGGCCGCAAACGCTGAGCAGTCTGCCGGGAACCGTGCGCTGGGCAACAAGCTCCCGGAGGTCGGTAATACAGCGTGCGCTAAGCTGCGCCTTCATAGAAAATGACTCGGTGCCTGGCGCGCTATCGTAGAGCCTAAGGACATCGGGATTCGAGGCAGACAAGGTTGGGGCAACAAAATCTGAGTCGGGTTCAGCAGCCGGGACAGCATCGCGCCAGGTTTGCAGACGTGGCTCGAGTGAATGCGCGTCGCCAGGTTGGCGGCCATCAGGAACCGGAAGCAACAGCTCGATGGGAAGCTGCCATGCCGTGCCGGGGTAGGTAGAAGCACTGGGGTTGTAGCGGGGGCAGCGGCAGCGGGCAGGGAGCGGGCTTAGGGGACCGGAAGCGCAGGGCAGACACGATGGCAGCAGGAAGCAAGTGTGAAAAACTTCCGCTCAAATTCGGACCGGTAGCCGGCCGTCCCTTGTCTTCAACCGAGTCGCGCCGCATGTCGCTATGCGGCAGATACGCGATCTACTGTCGTGAATTCCATCCAGCAGCTGCTAGAGTGCCTTGCGCGCGTTGCTCAGAGCTCCGAACGGTGTCCGGGAGAACTACTGGGCTCGGCCGGGGCCTCCGTCACCCGTGCAGTGTCCTCTCCCTGCCTCAAACGCGGCGCGCGCATTGTCGGCACCGCATCTGCGCCTGGAAGAGGAATCCGCTTTCGCACGGGTCTTTGGATTGTCACAGCCGGGAGATTACATTGCGCGACATGGGCCTCGCCTCGTACTCACACGCGCGCGAATTGCTCGCTGCGCATCGCGAGCCGACTTCTCTCACCATCTCTGTGTAAGATCCAAATCTCGAGATTGAACTTTCCCAGGCGGATGATGCTGGCAGGTGGAGCTGGATTGTCAGTAAGCCCAACCTTTTGGCCCACGGCGTACTGCGCCAGCGATTTGCCCCGGCTATTCGCCAGCATGCATCTAGTCGCCCTCACATCCGCTGCTAGACCTCAACCTCCATCGCTCGAGTCCGCCAGCCTGCGATCTCGCGTACGGCGAGTGAGGAATGTACTGGAATTAAACGAAGAACGATCGCAGCCCGCGCTGCAATGTTTCGGCTGTTGTTCGAATGGCTGGCCGCCTAAAATCTGCGGCAGAAATGGCGTCCCGCGTCCCTTTCGTGGCTGGCGCATGCTTGCACATGACTCTACTTGCTGGAGACTATAACCTGCTAGACCTCCGCCCGCTTGCCTTCTACATGCTGGACTTTCTCCGGTCGTTCTATCCGATCGTGCGCATTGGTACGTTGGTCTGTTCCGCGTCGCGGGCTGGACGTCTCGGCGATTTGTGCCTGCTCAAGCAAAGCTGTGCTGCGGTCGATGCTCGTTCGCACACTTACGCGGCTAGTAGTCGCGGCTAATAGGCGTCGAGATACTGTAACGCCTGCAGCTGCGACGCCGGCGCCAAAGTTGTCCGCCGCCGGTGAGCGACTGCGCGGCTCCCCGGGTCTAATCTGACTGACGCGCTCCCGTCGCTGAGCGCGATGTCGAAAATTGTGGAGGAAGCCTTCTCAGTCCCGCGCAGTGCCCCGATACAAAGACTCGTACTCAACCATGGGACGGAGGCGTCCCCGAGCGCGTTTGCTGCGAGTGAGAGAATGATGCGCGCTAAAGTGCTAGCAGAGCACCGCGTCCCTCGCGCGCCGAGAAAAGCGCGCTTCGCGGGCTGGATAGTAAACGATGACAGTGTGGACGCACGGGAAAGCCAGGAGCGCGAGATCGGGGGGACGTAGTGCGGCGGTGTTGGGCACTCGACGTCGCACGATGTCCAGTCCGGCGACGGCGGGATGGTGCTCGCTGAGTGCGCGAGCATGGCTGCTGTGCCCATGTCTCAGCCAGATTTACCTGGGATGAGAGCGTGAGGCTAGGAAGAGCCGCGAGCCGCTCTCGGAATCAAAGCGGTCACGAGGAGGCAAGCCGGGCGAGACTCTCTCGCGCGCTGTGAGACTGCTGCACGGGTACATCCAGCCGGTATCTCCATGTGGGGCGTAGCAAGACCGGACTCTACAGATGAGCAGCCACGCAAACAGACCGGACACGAGGTCGCTTAAATGCAAGTAGGTGCGGTGGGTAGCACAACAATGGGTGCGCCGCGCGAGGGTGAGCTTAGGAGAGGGCTCAGAGAGCTGTGTGATTGACTATAGATAAGGGAGCATCTGAGGTGCTGGAACGCTTGGTGCCGCACAGTCTGCAGATGCTCAAAACATGATGGTCTCCTCGTGATCCTTAGTGCGGCGCTCTGAGGAAGCATCTTCACACTATTCGGGAGGTTGCGTGCGGTCAAACAGTCAGGAGACAAAAAATTGGCGCGAACGCGCGTCAGAGAGTCGGCAGCCCGTAGACATACCGAGAACATTTCGGCGGGTAAATAGTCCGAGGAATCACCAGTGCAAGGAAATATCATAAGGCCTGAAAGAGGGATAACTGTAGCTGCAGATGTCGCATAGTTAGAGGGCCAAAGGCATTCCGCGGACCTGGTGCAGTGAGAGCGAAACTGGGAAAGTTCCCGACGGCTCGAACTAGAAAAGTCCAGTAAAAAACTCCGCGCGACTCCGTGCCACGCACCGCCGGACAGGTCGCCCTCCACGGCGGACCCGGCGAGGGGTCAAATTCAGCGGTCTAGAACGGGCGGAAGAATCAGCACGACGGCATGGACTTTGCGCTCATTGGGGGGCAACACAAAGCGCAGAGCAGGAGCCCGTCAGTACGCGCAATTGCCGCTCCTATCCCACCCTTCGTTAAAATGCGAGATACTGTTCAAGTGATCGAACATCCGGCGGAGCCTGAATTCCGGGATGACGATCCGTGACTGCCGGGTGACCAAACTGGCACAAACAGACAGCTTTCTGTCTCCTTCCTTCCTGGATTCCTGCTGTGACCGTCGAGATAGACCTCAGCCTGTTATTTCAATGGACCCTGACACTCACGCGGCGGTCTACGGCTACATTCAGGCTCTGCTTACGGCCAGCGTGAAATCTGAGCCATCGTACGTCGTTCCTCCGAGGTTTTAGACACTGAACTCAGCTATGTGTCAGTTACATTCGCGTCACCAGCTTGCTTGAACTCGTGCAGTCCGTCGTACACGCTGCTTGCTCTGACTTTGCACAAAAATGGAACAACGACCGCGCTGGGAGCCTGCCCGCCGAAATCTTGTCAGAATGCTTCCGTAGACTACAATATCCGGACCGAGTCACCGCGAGCTGTGTATCGCGCAACTGGCGTGCTGCAGCACTGGCAGACCGCGTGCTCTGGAGCTCTTTCAGCTTCACGGGACCTGACGACGACATCGGGGATAAGAGGATGCAAAAGCTGATGGCTCAACTCTCTGTCATGCTGGAGCGCTCCTGCCCAGCTCCGATTGCGCTTAGATTCCCAAAGCATGATAGAGGCCTCTTTCGTCTCGAGGAGCGCATTCATCAAGTTGCTGGTCCCGAGTTTGCGCGCACCCAGTTCTTCGAGGGTTCATTTGAGGTCTACCAGCGCCTCAACCCCGACGGAGCGGCGATGCCGCATCTACAGTGCTTGAAACTCGTGACAAAGTCTAACCCCGACCAGTCGGTTTTCCGTCTACCGCCAACCTGGGGAAGCACTGGCGCGCCGCTCCTCAGGCAGCTCGACCTTGACGGACCAGTCTTGTACATTCCGCCGGGCTGCCCGCCGATGCGCTCCCTGACCCGTATCAGTTTCTACTGCTCTTGGAATACAGAACAAGTGACATTCTCATCGCTGTTTGACTCTTGCCCAAACCTGGTTAGTCTCGACATTCACGGTGTCACAGATGGGACGCGCCTCCCTCCCGGGCCTCTTCTTCATACCCTTGAGCATGTCGCACTCTACGCAGCCGAAAACCACCGGGTTAACTTCGGACAGCCACTCAGGCCCTGGCTCGATTTCCCGGTCCGACGCCTGGAACTGCACGGATGCCACACGCTCGGGAACCCGCTCGCGTACTTCCTGTATTGCTGCCCGGACCCTATCGGGGTGGAGATCATGCGCGCGGATACACATGTCAGGCAGCTCGTGCCCGAGGACCAAGCACCGTGCAGATACTCGGCGAGGCCGTACGCGTTGCTGTTCCGCCAATGGCGTCGCGTGAGAAGGAAGCAAGCTCGAGGATCGTAGCGACCATCAAGCGGAACTCCCGTCGGGACCCAAGACAACCGACGGACCACCGAGAGCGGCGTATAAGAAGAGCGCAACACAGTGCCTGTACTCTAGTCTTTGGATTCTTGGTCTCTCAGAGTCTTTGTGCGTGCACTTGGCCTGGGAGCGTTCCTCCAGCACCGCCGCGCCTCTGGGCCGCGGCGGCGCCCCACCTCTGGTCCGAGGCCTCGGGTCCCACACGTCGTAGACCTTGGGTGCGTGGGAGTAGGGGCGAGTACTCCTCATCAGCCCTGGGTCCCCTCCAGAGACTTGAGCGGAACTCCCGTCGGGACCCTCTCGGGGGTCTCTCTCCCTCCGTACGCCTGCTCTGCACTTCCACCGTTGCGGGCGAGAGTCAAGGGTCGGGTTGGGGTGTCTCCTAGAGAGAGAGATGCGGTCCGTGTGAGGGTGGGCTGCGGGTGGTGTTCCACTCGTAGGCTCTCGCTCTGCGCGGTTGCCGGCTGGCCGCAACATAATCCAAAGACTAACACACCATCACGGCGCGGTGTAACGATGCCCGTGCCGCCTCGCTGCTCCCCCATCCTCATGAGACCCGAGGCCGAACGACTCTCTCATCATATACCAACTCTTGTTTCTCTACCACGACTTCTCCCTTCGCACCGCACAGACGACGCGAAGGACTACTATACCTCGCGCACGACCAGGGCCAAGGTTCCTGACGACCACGACCGGCTCTTTGCTGTGACCCGCACGAAGCGTGCTGCGACCGACGAACGGGTCCCGACACGAGCAAGCGCACAAGATGCCACCCTAGCGAGCGCACTTCTCCCCGCGCGCGCACGTACGACAAGGACGGGCTCGGCGAACCCGATCCCGAAGCCGAAGGCACCTCCCGTCTAAGCACACGATCGCTTGAGAAACCCGTCGGACGTCCTACGGAGACCCGACCGGGGGCTCGAGGAGGCCTTCTTCGCTGAGTCTTTCTCAGATTTCCGACTTTCACACCATTCTGACAAGCCAAACTTGCAATTCATTCCAAATCCTCAAGACACGACAAAAGCATTCTACGACTACACAAGAGAAGCGGCGAGACGGCGCACACGCTCAACGACGACGTCCTGCTCCGCAACGGCAGCGTGCAACCCCGCAACGCGACGACGGAGATCCGCATGCCCGTCCCTCGCCTCCTGCGCCTGCGCCTCCGCGACCTCCACGAGCGCGGACACTCTCTCCCCGACAGCGCGACCCTCCCGTCCTACCAACGGCCACTCGGCCCCAGCGCAAGGACGATGCCCGTCGCGACACGCAGGGCAGGAACGATTCACGCGCCTCGTGCGCGGATGGACTCGACCGAGGCACTCGCGCTCCAAGCGCGCGCAGCGAGCGCACTGCAAAACGGCCAAGATCAGCATGTGCACGACACGAAGGACGGAGAAGGCGCACCGGTACCTCCGCAACCACGACGTCAAGCTCGGGCGATCGCGCACGACGCGAAGCACGACGAGCGGGACGCGTGCGGGACTCCCGCTCGGGCAAAGACGCGCGACCGCCGCCGGAGTCCCGATCGCTGGGACCCTCCCCCTCTCCATCCTCGTCGCTGTCGGCAAGGTCGAGCTCACGACGGAGGGCGCTAATGCGCTCGTCGCGAGCGCGTCGAAGAGGATCCAGGCGGGGGCCGGGATCGTCGCTGGTCCACGTTCGATCGAACACGTCCTCGGGGTCGGACGCGAACCAGGCGTCCTCCAGAGGGAGGAGCGGAGCACGCGCGTCCAGTGTCTCATACCACCGGCGCACGAGGGTCACGACGCGGCGCTCGAACCAGGCGCGCTCGCTGGGGGTCAAGACGCGATCGCGCACTCGACGGACGGCGCGCCGCATCTTGCGATACAGCTCGAGCTGGTCGAGGCCCAAGGCCGGCTCGCGGGGAGGGAACTGATCCAGCGCGATCCAGCGCTCCAGCAGTCCGACCAGGACAAGCTCCAGGCCGGTGGGGGACGGCAAGAGCGCCACGAGGTCCAAGAAAAGCCGCCGCCGGTGAAGGAGCTCTCGCAGCTCGAGCTCGGGACGCGGCTCTAGCGGCAACGGCGAGTACGAAATCGGAGAGGGCGAGCGCTCGCGCGACGCGGGTCGAGTGGGCAGCACAGAACGAGCCATTCGACAAGTACGAAGTCAAGAGGCGGAGTCACCGACGGGACTCGACGTCGAACTTTATACTCGCAAAAGTGTCCGACAAACGCTATTCCACAAGCGGCGACCGGGCCAGAGGGCGTTGAGAACGCTACGAGCTACGTCCTACCCCCTGAGACTCGACGAAGAAAGACTGAGATCGTCGAAGAGGTCGCAACGGCACTCCCGGCGGGAGCCCCGCACCTGACCCGCACCTGCCTTTCCGCTTCGGGCACCGGCGCTCGGGCCGGGCGCCCAGTCACAATCCGTGCTCGGAGAGCGTCGCTTCGCACATCCGCGGCGAGGCGGCGCGCGGGATGAACAGCACGAACCGATCCGGAGGAGACGGGGAGACGTCCTCGCACGCCACGCCTGTCGCCACGCACCCTGCGCAAGACAAATCGGGTTGCCACGACCAGAGGAAACAGGGTAAGACGGCGTCGATACAACGGCGACACTACAGGGCGGTCAGCACAGGAAGCCAGCAACGAGAGGGAAGCCGCACACTGCGGAGCGCCGGCCGGACACCCTGTCTCCCCGCAACCGAACTCGCTACCGCCCGCGCACCTCCGGCGCGCTCCCGCAGACCCAGAGCGGAGAGGTGGAGGCGACGAGGGGACGCGTTGTCAAGGACCCTCTGCGACGGAGAGTCATCGAACAAGGAGCGTGTTCGCTCTCCGTAAGCGCGGAGGACCGCCGCGAGCGGTGAGGGAGTCGTGTCGGCGATGCGCAGGCAGTACGCCCGAGCCGACAGCCCCACCTCGACGAGTAACTCCAACACCGGCGCGCGGAGCGGACCGTCTGTGGCACTACGGGAGTGCACGACGCTGAGGCGCGCACGAATGCGATCCTCCCAGACCCTCATCGCTCGCCAAAAGTCGACATCGTCCGGACCCACGAGCAACCGGAGCCAACGCTCGGTCAGGAGAAGGGCGGGGCTCTCCACCTAGGAGGGGAGCACGAGGGCCAGCTGCCCGAAGAGCTGTTCGCGGACGAGGGCGAGATCGAAATCGTCCCGACGCGCGGACAACGGTCGTTCCATCCCGGAGGGGTCGACCAGAGAAGGAGGGCAAGGCGCAAACCCCGCTACGACCTCGACCTTGGGGGGGGTTATGTTCCGCCAATGGCGTCTCGTGAGAGGGAAGCAAGCTCGAGGATCGTAGCGACCATCAAGCGGAACTCCCGTCGGGACCCAAGACAACCGACGGACCACCGAGAGCGGCGTATAAGAAGAGCGCAACGCAGTGCCTGTACTCTAGTCTTTGGATTCTTGGTCTCTCAGAGTCTTTGTGCGTGCACTTGGCCTGGGAGCGTTCCTCCAGCACCGCCGCGCCTCTGGGCCGCGGCGGCGCCCCACCTCTGGTCCGAGGCCTCGGGTCCCACACGTCGTAGACTTTGGGTGCGTGGGAGTAGGGGCGAGTACTCCTCATCAGCCCTCGGTCCCCTCCAGAGACTCGAGCGGAACTCCCGTCGGGACCCTCTCGGGGGTCTCTCTCCCTCCGTACGCCTGCTCTGCACTTCCACCGTTGCGGGCGAGAGTCAAGGGTCGGGTTGGGGTGTCTCCTAGGGAGAGAGATGCGGTCCGTGTGAGGGTGGGCTGCGGGTGGTGTTCCACTCGTAGGCTCTCGCTCTGCGCGGTTGCCGGCTGGCCGCAACAGTTGCACAACAACGACAATCTGCAGATTCTGCGCCGCCACGCGCCCGCGGCGCGGATCACCTCGCTCACGGTCTACGCCACACACCTCGGCGAGGTCTTCCGCGCGCACCTCACCCTGCCGCTGCTCCACACCTTCGAGTTCCAGCTCGATCGGCACGAGTCCGCGCCGTTCCCGGACGCTGTTCCGCCACGACGGGTCTGAGAGTAAGGGCGAGCTCGAGGACGCACATCCCACCGAACGAGAAGGACACCCGCGCCGGCTCCAGAAGAGCTTCGCTCGGCACAACGGACCTAGCGGCAGTCCCGACGGAACTCTGCTCGGCCGCGCGATGGATCCGACGGGAGTCCCGGCAGAAGTCCGCCTATATAAGACGACTCGTGACCCTCGCTGTACTCTAGTCTTTGGATTCTTGGTCTCTCAGAGTCTTTGTGCGTGCACTTGGCCTGGGAGCGTTCCTCCAGCACCGCCGCGCCTCTGGGCCGCGGCGGTGCCCCACCTCTGGTCCGAGGCCTCGGGTCCCGCACGTCGCAGACCTTGGGTGCGTGGGAGTAGAGGCGAGTACTCCTCATCAGCCTTGGGTCCCCTCCAGAGACTCGAGCGGAACTCCCGTCGGGACCCTCTCGGGGGTCTCTCTCCCTCCGTACGCCTGCTCTGCACTTCCACCGTTGCGGGCGAGAGTCAAGGGTCGGGTTGGGGTGTCTCCTAGGGAGAGAGATGCGGTCCGTGTGAGGGTGGGCTGCGGGTGGTGTTCCACTCGTAGGCTCTCGCTCTGCGCGGTTGCCGGCTGGCCGCAACAGACGCTCTCCCTGAGCCGGGCTTCACCCTCGCTGCACCAGGCCTGCGCCACGTGGGCGTCCATATTCCCGACATGTCACTCGAGGAGGCGACTGCGGACAACCTGTGCACGCGCGCGTTCGGCGTGCTGCGTACTCACATGCGCGATCTCATCCAGTACGACGCCGCGCTGCTCGACACCATCACCGTGCACGGGCACCGCAGAATCCTCGCGGAGATGTCCTGTGCGGATCTCGCGCCTCTTGCTGCCGCATACGTCGAGCGCACCAATCAGTACGCTGTAGGTCAACTGTGGTTGGGAGCACGCCGCGCTGCGCTTTGATTAGAGGATGTGGTTACGGTGACGAGTTGGGAGTATTCGAAGGTGAAATTGTTGAATAGGAGTCGTATCGCGACAGAGAACAAGAACAGTACAACAGTGCCGACCCTCCCCGCGCACCTGGCTCGTATTCGTTTTCAAATGGCGCGAAGCCCGCGCCGGCGTGCTACGTGAGACGGAGTCACGATTATGACGTCCCTCAGCGTTTCTCAATAACGCGAGACGAGCTGCGCGCAGCTGAGTGTCGTCTCGACAACTTAACAGCACGCTTCCCGGTGCTCGGCCAGGGCGCTCGGAGACTGACCTGGGCGCCGTTCTGTATCAGGCATCGCGATGTTGAAGAAAAGTGACCTTTGCTTCACCTGGGTACCAGGCCGCAAGGGGCGACGCCAAAGGTTAGGATCTTTGTGTTTAAACACTCGCGAGAACAATTGCAGCTCACTCCGGAGAAGGTGAAAGCATCTCAATCGCGTATTGCAGTGAACATGACATCCTGATCGCCGTCACAAGTACAGTAACGCGATCTGAGCTCCAGTTGCGCGGGGTGTAGACATGACATAACACCAATGGGATGTATCTACTTACAAGAGCAAAAGGAAGAAGAGTGCAGAGACAAGCAAGTGGACCTATCCAGACACGCAAACGCTGTAGTCCTTCGCAAAGCACGTGAAAGACGAGCAATCGAGTTTCTGCACGCACTCCGCGGGCACGGAGAGCGTGACCGATTCCAGGAGCTCGGCATCGTAGACTATGAGAGTGCGTAAAGATGCGCGCAGCACGACGAGAACGCTTTGAATTTCGTCTACACAGGCGCGGATGGCATCGACGTGTCCAACAGCGCGGAATCCGACGTGCTGCAGAGGCGGTGCGCGAATGACAAAGCGGTCGTCACCCGCCTGTAATAGCGGCGGCTCCTGCGAGCCATCGAGCAGGAACTCGAGGTGATCGAGCGCGGGGACGTGCAGTCGTGCGGCCAAGAAGCGGCCAAGCTGCTCCATGCCGACCGAGATGGAAGTCAGCTGCTCGCAGCTGCGCGTCTCCAATCCGCTGAGGAACGTCCCCGGACTCTTCTGGGAGGGAGTGATTATCCACGTGAACTCGTCCTCCGGGGTCGAGAGGACCATCTCCCCGGCTGCGCTGTTCAGTCGGAGGTTGACGGTGTGCGAATGCATGGCGGCGAAGAACGGGAGGACGCCTCGAGTGCTGTCTGCAGCGCGCAACACAAACTCGGGGATCTGTGTGCCTTCCCAATGCTCCAGTATCCGAGGGAGATGAAGCTCGCACCTCCCGAGGGGCCATAGCACGATGGTGCGCAGCGAGGCTGGCAAAGAAACGGGCGGAAAGGGCCTGGACGATTCGATATTGGTTATTTTTAGGTCGCCGAGGTTCGGGAATACTTCGAGAAGCGGTAAAATGTCGCCAGCATTATCGAGCGAGCACGTCAGATGCTACAGCGCCGGGAATGGACAGCTGTCCGGGGAAAATCTAATCACATAAGCCTGAAGAGTTTCGAGATTGGGGAAGCTGTTGCCGGTAAAGAGTCCCTTGAGATCGATAGTCACATGGTCCCACGCGACGTTCGGGTCGATGATGCACAGGGATACCAGTGTCGGGAGCAACGTCCGTTCCTGGATCAGCCTGGAGAACACGTCCAACAGTCCGTCGTACGATGCGAGTCGGCGAATATCCATCCCTTCGAGCGCAAGCAGGCGGAGACAGTAAGCTTCTAAACCTCCATGGTATCTATGGGGAATCTGCAGTCGGAATGGCCTGGAGCGGGAGCGACGGAGCATGGCCTGGAGCTGGTCGAACACGGCATCCTGGCGCCACCAACTCCAGACAATAGTGCAGGAGAAGCTGTTCCAAAGTGTGCTAGCGTGCTATCGGAGAGCGCGATGTTGGGCCATCTGCGCGACACGTGGCTACCGCGGATGCGTCGTGTCGGCAGGTCGGCCGCCCGGAGACATTCCGAGAGCAATCACTGTAGGGATGGGCGCGCCTGAGTTTCAGCCCCCATTTCAGGCGTTAGAATGCTGAATGTCAGGCGAGTGCATGGGGGATTTCATCCCGCCCGCCTCACTGTCAGCACTTTTGCGGCTCAAAGGCGCGCATGAAATCCCCCGGAAATTTGAGCGAGTTCAGCAGCTGCGTTCGGTGACCTAGCGCATGAAGTTTCATGCCCTTCCGAGCGTCACAGTAATGCTGAGACACGCTGATTTCTCTCATGTAGACTGGTTGACATTAACACGCTTCCCCGTTGCAATTCCGCATCTGAACGCATACAACTTCCCAAGGAAATATCATGAAATAGATAGCATTGAAGACAGCGCATATATACTAGTTGTCATCATCCAGATTGAGCGATTCCATGTCGATATCCAGCTCCGGGGTCTCCTGCTCCGGGGTCTCCTCGCGGCGCGCACGGCGCGCGGCGTACTGGCGGCGATTGCGGAGCAGAAGCTTGACCATCTCGGCGGTCGCCCAGTCGTTGACGAAGCGCTTGAGACGCGGCTGAAGCTCTCGCGCCTGAAGCAACTCGTCAGGATTTGATTGAACACTAGGAATGAGCACGCACTGCCTTGTAGACATTGGACAGCTTGATAGTATCCTGCCCGCGCATCCCGTGGGCGTCGTCGAGCCCGGCTTTGTCGACGCAGCGCCGAACAGTCCTCTGGACACGGTTAGGAAGAGATAAACTGCTTGAGGAATGGATCACGTACCTGGATACGCTTGTAGAGCTTCGGGTTGCCGTCGAGCCGCATCTCGGTGCGGAGCGAGAAGCCATTGCCGGCGCTGCCTTTGGGCCGGTCGATGCGCATGGAGTCGTTGTCGAGCTCCTCCTGGACGGCGGCGTTGACGTTCGCAATGGGCTTGCGCCGCTGCTCCTTCAGAGCTGCGATTTCGGCGGCCTGCTGTGCGATTACGGCTGGTAATTGTCAGCCCGAGGAGACCACAGAGACAGAGACAACATACCTTCGGCTTCCTTGCGAAACAGCGCGTTGCGGGCAGCGACTTCCTTTGCTGCTGCAGCGGAGAGCCTTTTGTTGCCAGAGGAGGAGGCGGGAGCGGTCGACTTGCTGGCGGCGGCACGGCCCATGCTGTATGCAACGGCAGAGAAGGTGAGCGTCGGAGACGGCAGTGCGTGGCGGACAGCGGCGTACGCGAGGAGGGGATTGTCTGAAGTTGAGTGGAAGGGGTGAGCAGGTTGCGGCTGGCGTTGACGGTGCGAGGCGAGGCGGGGAGTTGGGGGAAAGTCGAGCCAGGCGCACGTCCTTATATCCCCCAACTGTTTGCGAGCAAATAGAGGGAAACACCGACCATAAACGAGTCACATGACTCGTAGATGGAAGGCAAATCCCGTATGAGGCGCTGCGGTGCAGGTGGTGGGGCGCCGGCAGCCGAACGGCCAAGAGACGGGATCGAATATTGAACTAGTCTCTTGCCATTGATAGAAACGTTGACGAGCAACATCGACGCACTCGTTGCACAGAGAACGGAGCCACAGACCACTGGCGTATGTCCTTCAACGGCAGCCAGCAGCCTGGTTGCTGAGCGTCCACAGAAAAACTCTAGATGCCCGAGCTCCACATATGCGACTGTGGCTGCCAGAAACTGGTATCCGACGCCACTGAGCGTCGCCATTGGAAGGCCAAGAAGGACGCCGAGGACGTTCACGATATCCGGGCCGCGCTTGGGCACCACGAGAGCCTCGTTTCGTCGCCGGCAGCACAGCTTGGTGTGAAGCGGGCAGGCAAGCGGCCTCAGAGCCCCCGCCCGCCTGCTCGACCCAAGAAGCGTACCAAAGCGCCTAGTCAGAGCTCCTCCGCGCATCCCACGGTCAACGAGCTTGTCGGCGAGGGCTCTCTCCCACCTGTCGAGTCGGCCCAGACCAACGAAGACCCAGCTCCAGTGAGTGCATTATCCTAGCACAAGGCACCGCCAGTACCCCTGAACACCCTAAGCAGCCGGTCGGCGACGCTCCCAGCCCAGATCAGGTCTCCAGCGGCACAGGCGCAGGCGCCGACGCAGGCAGCAACGAAGCAGGCAGCAACGACGAGCCGCCAACTGTTCAAACGCTCACAGATGCGCAACGACAACAGATGCAGCCCTCTGTCAGCGACTGCAAGGACGACGAGCTAGTTGGGACGCCAAACGCGGCCGAGTCCGACTTCGAGAGCCAAGATGAGTCTCTCCACGGCGACGACCTCTTTGCCGAGCCACAAGACACCATTTCGGCGTGGGAGCGGCTAGGCGAGGAGTTCGTACGCGAGATGGCGGAACTAGGTGCGCCCTGCGCTCCGTGCAGGCCGGTACAGCGTGCTGATGCAACAGCTGGCAGACACGACATCCGGACTCAGTGAGGACGATCTAGCCGTGCTGCGAGCTTTCGCGTTCAAGACGGAGGAGAACGTCTCCCGCGGCACCTACAACAGCATGCCGGGCTACTTCCCGCAGCTTCAGCACAAGTCCCACGAGCTGAATCGCGCGCGTGTCGCATTCCTGAGCGAATTCAAGCCTGTCAAGTACGACTGCTGTAGGAACTCCTGCGTGCTCTTCGTCAGCGACCACAAGGAGCGCCAGGCTTGCCCAGTGTGCAACGCACTGCGGGCTGTGGATGGGAAACCGGTCAAGCAGTTTGTATACTTGCCAATTACTCCGCGCCTCGCCGCCCTGTACCGCAACAAGCACACGGCGACGCAGATGGGCTATCGGCACACGGCTACACAGGATCACAAGCCCGGCGTCCTGCAGGACTACACCGATGGCACCCACTATCGGTGGTTGCTCGGCAGACCTGTGCGGCTGGACGGCGACTCGCTCGGCTACAAGTACTTCGCCGACTGGCGTGACATCGCGCTTGGCTTGTCAACGGATGGCTTTGCGCCGTTCAAACGGCGCAAGCAGACATGCTGGCCGCTGCTCTTGGTCAACTACAACTTACCGCCCGACATTCGCTTTCGCAGCGAGAATCTGATCTGCGTCGGCGTCATTCCTGGCCCGAAGCAGCCCACCGACATGAACAGTTTTCTCTATCCCCTTGTGGAGGAACTGCTCCGGCTGGCGCGCGGGGTCACTGCGTACGACGGGACGAACAACTGTTTGTTTGCGCTGCGCGCCTATCTCATCCTCGGCTTTGGCGACATGCCCGCCGTTGCCAAGCTAATGTGCATGAAGGGCCATAACAGCCTGCACTCGTGTCGCTTCTGCAATATCCGTGGTGTCCGGATTCCAGGCTCGCGCGCACCTGCGCTCTACTGCCCGTTGAACCGGTCAACTCATCCCGACTGGGACCCCGCCATCCCGCGCTACGATCCAGCCAATCTACCCCTTCGTACGCATGCGGAGATGGTGCAGCAGGCGCGCGAAGTTGAAGATGCGCGCGGCGGCGCTTCAGATGCCCTTGCTACAGCTTCAGGAATCAAGGGTCTGTCCATCCTGACCTCGCTCCCCTCGATCCGGCTCGACCGCTCGTTTCCCGTCGAATTTATGCACCTCGTCTGGCTCAATCTCATACCCAACCTCGTAGCCCTTTGGACGGGCAAGTTTAAGGGCCTCGACGTCGGCACCGGCGACTACGAGCTCGCCTCGGCCATCTGGGAGCAGATCGGCAGGACCACTGGCACCTCCGGCGCCACCATCCCCGGCGCATTCGGGGCACGCGTACCTGACATGGCGAAGGACAAGACTTACATGATCGCGGAGACATGGTGTATCTGGACGCTGCACATCGCCCCCATCGTCCTCCGCGGCCGTTTCCCGCAGGAACGCTATTACACTCACTTCATCGAGCTCGTCACGCTGCTCAAACGCTGCCTGCAGCTCGAGCTCAAGGAAGGCGACGTCGACAAGATTCGCACGGGCTTCATTGCCTGGGTGCAACGATACGAAGAGTATGTCACTATTTAGAATGTCCCTGCACCTTGACTGACGTGTCGTGTTGCACAGGCTGTATTATCAGAACAACCCGGCCCGCCTATCGAGGTGCGTGTCAACGATACACGGCTTGCTTCACATCGCAGACAGTATCGTCGCGATGGGGCCGGTTGGCTGCTATTGGTCTTTCGTCATGGAGCGGTTCTGCTCGTCGCTGCGACCTGCAATCCGCTCGCGGAAGTACCCTTATACAAGCATTGATAACTACTCTGTAGATCTGGCTCGATTACGGCAAATCCGCCTCGCTTACGGCCGCGACAAGTACTTCAACCCGCAGATCAGCAGGGCGGCCGCGTTGGCGCAGGACAGCGCGTTTATGGTCACAGAGTGTGAGTTCTGCTCCTTCCAGCTATCTCCTCCGATCGATCGAGCTCACCCGCGTGCACAAATAGATCCATCCACGGCGCTGAAGACGCCGAGTCGGCTTGACACTCTCACGACCCTTGAGCGCAACAAGATCGCGCGTCATCTGTCCGTCCGCTTTAGCGCCAACGCGCAGACGCTCTTGCACCTTGTCCCCACGGAAATCAAGGTCTGGGGCAGAGCTGAGCGCCTCGACGGCAGCGACACAATTCGGGCACGAAACGTGGGCAAGATGCGACATGACAATCGCGATGCAACATTTGTCAGGGTGCGCCTGCTGCCCGCCGTGCTGCTGGTAGATTTCATTTATATCTGTCCCGCATTTCGTTGCCGATGTAGACCGTTACGCGCACCTCGGCAACGTCGAGTCCGATTTCGTCACGAAGGACTGCTTTGGCCAGCTCCTGCGCATCTTCGTGCTCGAGCTTCCGCCGCTCCCGCGGCACAAGCAGCCGCGCAAGCAGACTCTACTCCTCGCCGAAATCCAGGAGTGTCGGAAGGTCGCCAAGCCAGACGCCGCGGGGATCCAGTACTTTGACGGCGCCTTCGAGCCGGTCCAAGTTATTGACCTCACGTGCATCGAGTGTCTGGTCGGCCGCATGGAGGATCGTGGCCGGTGGGCACTCATTGACAGGAGTAACGACCTTGCCAGGATAGTAATACCCGATACCGTCGCTGACAGTTGAATTCACGATGCTCTTCCATTTATTTACACATTGTTTGCACGACCACTCTACATGAAACTACGAGCACGCGGGGGAAAGGGGTTTTCGGCAAGTTGAGTGTGGGATCCCGTCAGCGGGGCCAGACTCCGTACTGTACAGCCGGCGTTGCTGAAATTCAGCGTCGTGTTCAGCCCTGTTCGGATTCAGCAGGAGAACGGCTGAAGCCCGGAGGTCAGCCGGTCACCGGCGTCCTTTCATGCGCGGCAACTCCCGCAGTGAATTCCGGGGGCAGTAGACAGGCACCGGGAGCCATACGTGGAGGTATTCCAAACGAAACGGCGCAGATGACGCTGGGCCGGTCGTGGTGCTGGACGGAAGACAACCAGCGAAAAGTGTATTCATCCGGCTTACGGGCAGCTCCGATTCCATTTGTCCATGGACAAATGGACATCCGCGGAGGTCTCCCGCAAAGCGCGCGTGGGTTTTGACGTGGTCTCTGCATAGGTCGAGTCCAACCCGTGCGTTGGTTGCGTCTCGCTCCCGCGGTGATTGGGGGCCGACCCTGTACGGGTTTGCTCATCCGGCGGGGGATTTAGCCTTAATTGCCGCATAGGTCACCCTGGGAGCTGCAGCTGTTCCTGCAATCCGTATGTAGTTGATGGTGTGGCTGCGGGATGTGTTCACGGGATTGACTGCGTGCGTTGTCGCAATTGCTACGTCGGTCTCTGGCAACCCGTGCGGCCCGTCAGCGGTTACTGTCGCAATCGCAGTCCCGAGAGCGTGCACCCATTGAGAACAATCATTGTAGCGGTTATAATCTCTGCCCTGCGTCGCTCTTGCCCTAACCCCTGGGGATGTGGAGGGACAACCCCCGCGGTGATTAAACCAGCCCTCGGCCTGCGACCTCCGCAGGGATCGGTTGTTCACACCCGCAGCTATTCCCCGCAAACAGGTGCGGTCATTACTCTATTCTCTGCAGACATTATACGGTCTCTTGGCTCGCAACAAGCAAATCTCAGCTGAGCTGAGTCCGTGCAACATGCCGACGCGCCGATCGTCCTCTCCATGGCCTTCCTCGATGCGCTTGCCCAGCAGCTTCGCAGACTCCCCAAAGAGCTCCAAGGCCTCAGCGTCGAGCAGCTTCCACAGTTCCTGAACACATGCAAGGATCTGGTGGATGGTCTCGACGGTGATAATCGAGACCCAATGTTCTCCGCGCACAACCTCTCTTCGGCCGCGAGCAACACACCTTCCCAATTGTCAGACACAATTACTGGCATCCTTGCTAGTCAGCTTGATATTCCCCACGCGAGTGTCAGTCAGCTGTGGAAAGCTTTTCTGCCCTTGGCCGCCAATGTTTCCGCTGGCTCGAACCGTACAAGTAGAATCAGTCCTGCGTCACTTGGATTCTCATGCAAATTATTCAGATGAGGAGGAGATCCTTCCACCTACATCGACATGCCAAAGCAATCAATGCAACCATCGCCGCCTTGTCGACGCGCGGTCATATAACACTACATTGTTTACCTTGCGGCGCGGCGCTGTCCCAGTGAAAGCGACGTCACTTGCATGCAAAGGTCTGAAATTCATCTGTTCAACCTTTCTCAAAGCACTGATTACAGTTGCAGGCTGCACAACTCGGTACTACGCGGATTTCTTCGTACACGCTGCGTCAAGCAAAGATGCTCGTCGCGTCTTTTACCCCGGCATTCCCACCGCAATCGGTGTTGCCGATCACTTCTTCTTCGAGCCAGAGCTCTGCGTGTTCATTGAAAACATGTACCTGTTTTCACAGTAAGTCCTGGTCCATGTTGCCGACCCCGTTGACGCACCTATCCAGTGCATCTTCGGAGGGCATTGCACGTGTCTATAATCGATCGATGGCTACGCCAGGTCAAAGCAAATACACCCTCACTGGAGGCGTTGTCTTTGAGGCGTTCCTCCTCCATTCACTCCTTCGATTTCACGCGACAATGCACCGCCCTCTGACACTACCGCATGGTGGCAGAAACGACCACCGTCTCAACGAGGCTTTGCGCCAGCGGAACATGCTCATGGCCGGGACTGGTCAACCTCAGTGGGCACACGCTTGCAAGGGCTGCACTCTCATAAAGAAGGACCTGACCGGACGATCCTGTACGTTTTCCCCCACCGATACATGCAGTAAGACATCCATGAACCTCTATTTTAGATCGCCAGACTGCTTGCGTGATCGACGGTGTTACTCTCCAGCACCCGTGCTGTGGCTACAAGGCCGAGAATGGGAAACCGTGCCGGGAGCCTCTTACCCGCACCGTTGACCTGTTCTGCCCATTACACAGCGGAGAGACCGCGTTCTGCGCCGTGCGTGGGTGCTCAGAAACAAGAGAGAGCGGTTTCCAGACCTGCCAGACGCCCGACCATCGCGAGGCCGAACTGCGTCGCAACACGCATGGCAAGGGCATGTTCAAGTTGCTCGAGCGTGCTCAAATCGCCGAGCAGTACATCTCAACTGGCAAAAAGACGACACGCAATCGGGAGAAGCGTGGCAAGAAGCCAAAGGGCACCTTCACTCGCACGTTCACACACAATGAGGAGCTCGCGGTCCGATGCTGCAGCGTCATTATCTCCCGTGCGACCATGTTCCAGGCTGAGGCTACTACTGGTGTTCAGGTTTTTCTGCTCTCTCTCTCTCTCTCATAATGCACTGTGTCTCACAAGTTATACAGGAGTTCATTCTTCAAACCTTTCCTGAAGATCGGTACCCCGGGTCCAAGCCGTCGTTCATATTCTACGATGACAACTGCACCCTCTTCAAATTCATACAAGCACTCGACCCACGATCCAAGATTCGGGCGTTCTTCGCTAAGATCGGTCTCCCGGTCGACGTCTTCCACTTCGAGTCAAAGCACAAGGAGACCGATCTTGTGTGCCAGACGCACTGCAACCCTGCGTCCTTCCCGGACCTCATGAACGGCCTAACAAGCTGACACAAATTTCAGGATAGAACTGCCAAATTTTCCACATTTCTCGGCGCCGAGTTTTATTTTTCGGCGCCGAGTTTTCTATGCCGAAATTTTTCGGGCCGAGTTTTGGGGACCAAAAGTGCGCAATGAGCAGGATTCGAACCTGCAGCTCTCCAGCCATCAGTCACTGACTAATAAACCTGGAGCGCTACCACTAGGCCACAGAGCCGATGGTATACCCTCCCCAATGGTGCTCTATGCCTAGTACTTTTTGTAGTATAAAGTAACAAAAGTGTACAAACCAACAACTTGCACACCTTGCTACCCCAGTTTTTTTGGCTTCTAACGTTCCCTAACCTAACCTAACCTAACCTAACCCTAACCCTAACCTAACCTAACCCTAACCTAACCCTAACCTTAACCTAACTTAACTGCTATTCAGCGTTTTGTAACTTAATGCTGTTTCTACAGCAAAACACAATTTAAACGTTCCCTAACCTAACCTAACCTTAACCCAACCTAACCCTAACCTAACTTAACCCTAACCTAACCTAACCTAATCAGCGTTTTGTAACTAGAACCTTATTTCCCTTCTGTTCCCTTTTGGGAATAAGTGTGGTACAAACTCGTTTTACGTTTTGAACCCCCAGTTTTGCATCTGAACCTTAATCCTCTGGGTTTTTGTGTTCAAACCTTATTTTTAACAGTCAAAAATATTTTCAAGAATTTAGGGATTTTTCTTACTTGCAACTTATCTGCAACTTGTTGCTTGTGTACAAGAAGTGTTACTTGGAGTTGACTTGGGAACCCTATACATGGCACCATTCCTGGAGAGACACTATCAGCTCTGTGGCCTAGTGGTAGCGCTCCAGGTTTATTAGTCAGCGACTGATGGCTGGAGAGCTGCAGGTTCGAATCCTGCTCAATGTGCACTTTTGGTTTCAAAAACTCGGCTGGGAAAATTTGGCGCCAAAAAATAAAATTTGGCGGCCGAAAAAAAAACTCGGCAGTTCTATCCTGAAATTTGTGTCAGCTTGCTTAGCGAGGCGGACGGCACATGGGCCTTCAACTCCTCGGCAGCGGAACAAGCCAATCGGTGGATCAAGAAGTTCAAAAGTATTGTCCGCGAGATGGACGGTGCTCGGTATAACTTCTTCCTCGACGAAATGATCGCGCTGCGTAACGAGTTCATTGTTGAGGGACTTGAGGCCAAGGGCCTTCTCCCGCACATCGTTCCAGAGGATACATTGAAGTTTGTAGAGCATGTCGCCTAACACTTTCTGTACACAATGATCGACCAGTTGCTTACCCCTATCGCGCCGCTCGCGCCACCGGCCCAGTCCGACTTGTGGCGTCGTTGCTTTTCTACGTCCGTCCCTTTGCAGTGCGCATCAATACACACTCGTCTAGGCTGCGCGTTGGCGTACAAGACAAGGTCGCCAGCGTTGTGCAGCACAGTGGACGGCGTGCTCTTGGCCCGCACCATTGGTGAGCGCCTGCCGTTTCCGACCCAACGCCACTCCCCCTTGACTCATCTACACGTCTAGATCGCATATGCGTCCTTTGGTGTACAAAGACGACGTACACCGTGCTCAGGATCGGGAGGATTCGCCGTTCGTGCGTTGTTGCTGCTCCAGATCGGCAGTCCAGTCAGGTCAGTCCGTCGCTCTCATTCTCTTCCAATCTTGTTGCTCACAACACAGATACTAGGCAATCCGCACACGCAGCGCCGACGAAACGCGCGCAGAAGAGCTCGGGGTAACGGGGGGAAGTGTATTGCGGGCAGCACTATCTATTGGTACGTACACCTTCCTATCGCGTTTGGCGCACACGGGACATCTCTGTGCACGTTCTCCGACGCGTTCTGCGGGCTGCACTCGCGTCTGGCGATGATGCATGTCCGAGCGTTCCCGGTCCATCTGACGGTGCAGTGGCCGAACCGCGTCGAGGCGCGCACAATTGCCTAACTGCTCGTCGAGCGGCATCGAGGCGTCGCGCCGTGGGCCGTGGAATGCGCACCGGGGCTGCCGTTCGGTCAGCATGTCGGTTCGGCACGCCCGGAGACTCCCGCCCGATGAAGCTCGCCCGCGGACCGCTGGCGCGCGCGGGTGTTGTTGTCTGAGTTGTCTACGGTCTGATAGTGAGCGTTGAGTCGCGGGATGACGCGCAGGGCGCGGTGCTTACCGGTTTCAGCGTGGTCTGCCGCGATTCCAGACTTCGCGCTCGCCAGGCCGATCGGGCGCGAAGTCTGGAATCGGGCAGAGTGGGTGTGAGCTATGGCGAGTCAGAATCAGTGCGCAGAAGCGCGGGTTTTGTATCGGGCGCACCGTGAAAGCCGTTTGGGCCTGGGAACGGCAGTGACGGTGATCACCGTCCTAGCAGCCCTCAGGCGCGCGATTGAAGGCCACGGGGGTGACCTCGTTGACCAAACGGATGTCTAGATGGCGCAAGAGAGCGGCCTTTGTGCACGGGTCTTGCCATCGTGGGTCTTGAGGTTCGGTGGCCGTTCGGCTGTTTGACGCCGGCGCTGCGGCCGGAGACCGTGGCACATACAACCAAGCCAGGCGTGACACCCCGACAGCGGCCAGCTCGTGCTCATTCTCCACCTACTCATCGCACGTGTGTCGCGCCAGCCCGCTCGGCGCCGGCGCTAGATGCGATTCTGGATCGCCCGTCTTTGCTCCTCAACCCGACCTTCCACCCCTCGAGTAGAGTACCGCGGGCTGAGCCTGGGTATCGCATCACGTCATAGGGCATTTCCCGCATGCCCCGCACCTGTTTTCGCGACAAACGAGGGCTTGTCGCCGGCGCTAAATGCGATGTCGGATCGTGCACTTTCCCACCCAGCCCGGCCTTCCACCCCTCGAGCAGGTGCGTTTGTGCTTGCTTCAGTATGTGCTGTACAGTGCTGATGCGCGGATAGGACACTGCACCATGGGCGCGCTCTCCAACAGCGCTCCACGTTTGCCGGTTTGACGAGTGCGGCTCATGCGGTGCCGCAGTGACGCCATGCTGAGGCGCCGCACCCTTTCTTCCGGGCTGTCATGCTGCGCTCTGCAGGTGCGCGGGCGTGCAGGGCGTCGAACTGCAGCACGAGCGCCGGCTCGTGGACCAACACGCGCATATCCCAAAGCCGGCGCTGTTGCTCCGGCGCTCCTACGTCGCGTGCGAGGGCGTGCACAGCGACAGCGCGCTGCTGCGGCGCATCGCGGAGAACTTCGAGCTGCGCGTCTCCGAGCGCACGGAGGACACGCGCGTGCAGGACCTCGTGCTGCAGCGCCTCGCGTGCCTCGGTGAGCGCGCGCCGCTCGTGCTCCTGCACCACTTCGAGAACCCGTGGGAGGACGCGAGCGAGGGCCGCCGCGATGCCGTCAAGAAGGCCGTCAGCGCCATCGCGGGCATCGAGACGCTCGCGCTCGTCATCGTGCTGCGCGGCGCGGAGCGCCCGCTCAGCCTCGGCTGGACGCGCCCGTTCCTTCCCGCTCGGCCCGCTCGAGCACGAGGCCGCTGCGGCACGTTTACCGCGCTCTCCGACGTCGCGGACGACGAGAGCTGCTCCACCGTGCGCGGCCACCCGCTCGCCGTCACGCTCCTCGCCAACATTGCGCAATACGACAGCATGACTGCGCTGCTCGCGCCCTGGGACCAGGAGAGCACGTCCATGCTCGACCGTGGCGTCCCGTCGAGGCTGGCAAACTTCGACTTTTCCATTGAGGTCACTATCTCCGGCCCGCGCATGAAGGGTGTCGGCGAGCCTGCCTTCGACCTCATCTCCCTCCTCTGCGTGATCCCGATGGCTTCTCTGAGGAGAGCCTCGGTGAGATTACTGGCACGCTCCCTGACGTTGGCAAGGCGGCCAGCGTGCTGCGTCAGACCGCGCTCGCATTTGACGATGTCATCGCCCTTCCAGGCCCTGCCCCGCTTTCCACTTGAGCTGTGAGCACCGATTTCGGCATGGTGCGTGCGTCGGACCCACCCACATACACACCTAACACCACTGACACTGCGCAGGCCGGCAGTTCCTATACACGAACCTCCTCCTCTCGTAACATCATACCGAGAAGCCTGACAGCTAGCGCAAAGCCGCGCAAGCCAAGAAGGAGAATGAGCGCGAACTCGCGATAGACCGCTTGTCAGATGATGGCGTGTGCTCCATGTACATAGCAGTGCGAAATACGGTCCTTTCTGCATTGCCTATCGTCCGCGCGCGCATACGCGCAATAAAGTTCATTTTTCATTGGCTATTGCATGTGTGCGCGCATCGTGAACAGGCGCAGCGGCTCAGCACCGATCGACGCGTCAACGCGATCACGTGACCAAACGCGCTCCTCTAAAGCGTACGGAAGCTGTGGCTCAGACTCCGTCTTGACCTCATGCTGGTGCTGCACGTATCGACCAACGCGACACCGTCCTGACCGCTTATAAAAGCAAATAGGATGCTGGCCGCGTTGGTCGATGAGCCCAGCCCCGCAGGTTGCCGAGACCGTGTTTGTCCCGCACGCTCACCGTCGACTACGACTATGGTCCCCGTCAGTGCCACAGCACCCTCGCCGCTTGCGCTAATGTCTTCTAGATCCCTGTTAATGTCACCCAACTCCCTTTCACCCTCAAGCAGCTCGTTGCTGCACGGCCAGCGGACATTGTCACCCTGCCATCGCCGGCAGATGGGTTACAGGTCAACGTCCGTCGATTTTTGCTTATGCTATACTTCTCTGACGCTGAACTAGGTTATGCCGCCGACTGCACACGAATCTGCGATGCCCGAGGCCCAGAAGCAGGTCAGTGGTGGTGACATAGAACCGTATGGTCCTATTGACAGTCAGCAGGACACCGCCGCTTGCCAGCCTGTTGTGGAGCCGTTCCACTCCCTGCAGGAGCGGTCGTTTGCGCCTGTGGCCGACGTCTGCCTCAGTCGTCCTGGGCCTGACGAACAACATGCCACGGTCAACCAGCAGCATGACGAACAGCTCGACGAACGACGTGTCGGACCTGGACCCGCACTCGACGAACACCAGGTGAGTTCTATTCCAAATATTTTTATGCTAGTTTCTTATGCCGTGCCCTTTAGGCAGGCTGTAGCAAATGGCCGCAAGGGCGACGGCTGGTCCATGGGGATCCGCCGGAGCGAAAAATCGAGCAGCCGCCTCGCCCCCGCTTTGCCAAAGCTGTATGTACGCATGCCGGCTTGATACCTTTTGGTTAACCTGAGCAGTCAGATTATGACAGCTGGCGGGCATTGTACATCCAACAGAAACTGGATGAGCTAATAAAATCGTCTCCCGAGGTCCTGCATGGTCCTGCATTGTCGGAGTCGTTTCCGTTCTACCAGGACTCGTTGGCGCGAACGAAGTCGCCGTTCGTCTTCCAGGACGTCTCGTACCAGCCAGACCCTACTCCCTCTGATGCCGTGCTCACACAATGGCGTGCATACCTGGCCGACCATCCGGACGAGCCGCAATCAACATCACTCTTTGTGGAAAGGTCTGCCAGTGCGTGTTTACACTTCGACGCTGGAGGACGTTTCACTTATTTATTAACAGCTCAACCTCCGGAGCCTCAGACGGCTGGTGCTACTTCGCGGGCGCGCCGCAAAGAGAAATATAATGCGGCGCGCCATGCACAGAAGCGTCAACGGGTGCGCGAGTCGCGGCACCCGGACACTTACAAAACACCGCCTGCTCTCGCGCGCAAGATCTTCGATCGGACGACATG
This sequence comes from Auricularia cornea, assembly GCA_030578095.1. NCBI lineage: Eukaryota > Fungi > Basidiomycota > Agaricomycetes > Auriculariales > Auriculariaceae > Auricularia > Auricularia cornea. The sequence goes on from JARLTE010000007.1 coordinate 7,035,739, forward strand.
CACGGTAGCGGCACAGTTCCAAGAAGTCGATCTCTGTACGAAGGACGGTTATTATACTGGGCCATTCGCATGCCACAAAGACGTATTGCCCGGACTCGAAGCATTTCGGTGGGCCGAGGAGCCTGACCAAGAGTCTTGGCTTGCGTCAGTGCAGGAGCTCCTGCAGCAGGGGTACAAGATGCTGCGTAACGACCCATCGTGTGTCGTTTTTTTGGTTCTTATTATGGTCATTAACTTGTTTGTAGGCGCGCCGAAGTAGTGACGGATGTGGCTGGTGTGGTTATTGCAGTGAAGGCATGCCGCCCAAAGTCGAAGCTCTGGGATTTCATAACCGACAGCGTCGAGGAGCAATTTGCTATTCTCGAACGCAGGCTCGGGAGTGATGCACGTGAGCACGAGCACCGCACGGATGGCATCTTCAAGCATGTCACAGTTGGTGTCAGTATGGGAGGAGGCCAGAAGGTGTGCATGTCGACGTTTAGCAAACTGCTTCTAATATAATTAGGTCCCTGGATATCTTGGGGTACCGCGCTATATGCACGACCCTGTGCGGCAATTCATGGACCATCCAGACGTCCAGTACGTCGTCATTGCAATGGTTGAGGCCTAATTCACATCTGCGTCTAGAATATTTCCAGTTCTGGTTCCCGAAACTCTACGAACACTACTGCGAGCTCGAGCGCGACCTCCAGCAGTACAGCCCGCGCTTCCGCGGCGCATACCGCGCCATGCCGATGTGGGGCGACACCAAGAATACTGGGCCGAAGACGCGCACTCCGGCGCATGTCGATGCGAAGAACGCGCTATTCGGCGTGTGCATCATCGCCGTCTTTGGAACGTTCAACTACCGGCGCCACGGCATGCTCTTTCTACAGGAGCCAAAGCTGCTGCTGCAGCTTGCGCCTGGTGATGTGGTATTTATTCCGTCCGCGCTCATAACGCACGGCAACACCGAGCTCGGCGAGAGTGACGTCCGGCGGTCGTGGACGTTATTCACAGCGGGCGCCCTCTTCCGCTTTCGCGATGGCGGGTTCAAGTCTTATGAGGCGATGCGCAATGCTGGAGACACCGGGCGGGACGAGTTGTTCCATTTTCTGCGAATCCAGGACAGTCTTTTAGAGCACCGGCTAGATCTGCACATGACGCTCGACCAGCTACAGGAGCATCACGGTGTAAAGAAAAAACCTTGACTAATAACTAAATCTTCTTCCTCTTCGATGGCCCGCTTCTACCACCGCGCTCAGGTTCTCCCATTTCCTCCGGCAACTTGTCCACCTTCCGCACGGTCTTGTCTGCCCTGTCGAGGGCAATCTTCCACCCGCGAAGACCAAAGGCGACACCGTGGGAGTTGGTCGTGAGCATCTCAACGACTTGTGGGTGTGGATGCTGACCACCTGGCCCGTACGTGGCTTGCAGCTTGTACAGGTCCGCCGCATCAGAGACCCACTGGTCACGGCGCCGCAAGTACGTCGCGAGATCCTTGAACGTGACGAGCTTCACTGGGCCCTTGGCGGTACGAACGTTCGCACGGCGCAGTGTGTTGACGTCGGTCGCTGCAAGAATGCCAATGGCCTTGATGACCTTCGCAAGGCAGCGCACTTCAATTTGACAGTTCTTGTTCGTCATTTGTCGGAAGGCTTGAATGTGCGGGCGGTCCTTCAAGACCATGTCGATGAACTGGAGCGTGGTGAGGGTCTTGGTTGGGCGCTTGCCGACCTTATGCTGCTGGAGTGCGCGTTTCTTGCGCTTCGAAGGTCTCTTGGGAGAGAGGATGGAATCGTATGGGCCAGGGTCGACCGGTGCCGGTTCTAGACCTTCGCCGTCGTCTTCCTGAGAGCCATCAGGCTCCTCAGGGAAAAGCTCCGCCAGGTCGTAGTCGCTGTTTCCGCAAGGACTCCCAGGAAGGAGCTCGCCTGTGGAAGCAAGTTCTGACCCATGGTTGCTGCCGACGTCCTGGACGTCTCTCTGAGTGATCGTGATAAATGTTGTACATGCCGCGCACCTCGACCGGCAAGACCTGTGGTTTTTCAATTGTGCCAGGAGCCTGCTCACCGTCCTGGACCTGTGATTATGAGCAAGTAACGCCATGCAGAAGATAATCCTGGCTCACAAGAACAATGTTTACGACCAGGAGGGAAATAATAGTCTCCGCGCCACGTTGGGGGTGATTCACGACACGCTTGGCGTGTTTTGAAAGAGCGAGCAGGTCATCCTCCGCCATGGGTACTGCAGGGATATGATCCCGGATGACTTTGAATTTGGACTTGGCCGGGTTCTCGAGGTTGCGGTGGATGACGACAAGACGGAAATCCGTAACATCAAAGCCAATGGCAGCCACCTCGTCCTTGCTCCAATGGGCAACATCCAGGGATAGGACATACATGGCTGATGGTCACATGAGCCATACTGAGAACCACAGAAAGATTGTCGACGGACCTTCAGCCGCATCATTTTGGCCAAAATACAGCCCTTTCCCGGCCAAACACTCGCGCATAAACTGGCGGGTCTTGATACTCAGAAAGTCAGCAAACATTTCTCCTTCGCCGCAGTAGATATCTATGATAGGACTCTCTCTGAACTTGGCTTCACCAGTGGCTCGCGGAGCGGCCGCGGATAGGTCGAGATTGAGCTCCACTTGGAGGATGAAGAGGCCCCCGGCTTATCCCATCAGAGGTCCGATCCTCCGCCCCCCAAAATCGGGCCTCCAGGAGGCCAAATGTTCGATTCCCACGCCCCCAAACCGCATCTCCCTGGCCATGAGGTTCGATGTTCCCGCCCCCAACTCGGGTCAGTCCTTAGCTGCTCGAACAGCCCGGGTCAACCATGAGGAGTTGAAATTTAGCCAGAAATTGGGTCACTGCAGTTCGTATGCACTACAATAGCCTCTCTGTGCTTGTTTATAACCTTTAGAGTATTTAGGAACTTGAGGGCTAGCTTTTCGGAGCCTTTTCTAGGTGTAGAAGTGCGTGGGAATGTCCCGGAAATAGCCGATGTTCGATGCTCCGTCCCCCAAAAGTGATGTTCTGAGGCCCCTTTCAGCCCCCCAAATGGGCCTTTCTGTGGATCGAACCTCTCATGGGATAAGCCGGGGGCCTGGATGAAGTTGCGAGGCCCATCTGGAAAAACGGGCGGAAGAGGTGGATCCACATCCTGCTGATTGCTGGGGGGGGATGGTGGTGGAAGGGACTCAGGCGGGGGTGGCGACGCGATCTTGTACGTCAGATCAGTATGACACATGAACAGTAACTATTCTACGTACGTCCTGAGTCTCTGACACTTTCTCTTGGAGTGCGCGATGGTGCTCCCACAATAGCTTGTGCACCGCAGCGATTTTTGGACTGTACACCGACAAGTCTGGCTTGTAGTTTGACTCGATAATTTTCCTGTTGACGGTAATGCACTGCTCGAAGACTTTCTCTGCCGCTACGTTGACGTTCTTGAGTTTCTTAGCGCCTCCTGCAATGGAGGACCTTCCGGTCCACGCAAGGATGAGTTTCTATATCCATTAGTACAAATTATCTGCGTGCGGGTCATATAGTACCTTGCACAACTCAGATCCAAGTGCACGACTGTGGCGAGTCAGCATTGGGTCATATAGGTACTATTAACTCACGCCTCGTCTGCAGTTAGAGTGTCAAAGCCCTCGTCCACGGTCTCCGGCATCGTGAACGCGCTCAAGATAGTTTGAACTCCGAGTGATGGCGAGAGATGGATTATGTGTCAGGAGCACAGAGAGACGCATAGATTCCATCGGGTAGTACTACTTGAGAGAGGCGTTGTACTCTGTTACAAAAGAAGCCCAGGTAGCCTGAGGCATGGCTGCGTACTTATCCTTCAAAGTCTGAGCCGCGCCGTTCCAATACCCTAGGTAGTTGTAGTACGTAGAACCAACAAACCGCACTCCTGGAAACACACGCTTGAAGGTCGGCTTGACTGGCTGCCCGCCGCGCGCGCCCTTGACGCGTCCAGACTCCAGTGACATGACTTCCATACGGCTTGCCATGGTGGAGTAGTCCTTTGGCCAGCCGCCGATGCTGGCAGCCGTTGCAGGGGGTGTGAGGTCAAGATGAAGCGCATCCAGGGTCTGAGCACTAACAATCCGCGTGTGAGTCAATACAAACAAGCAATCACGGAAGACTTACGTCTCTTGCATGGGATCGTCGCCGTCATCGTCCTCATCAGGGTCGTCGATAGTGATAGGCGTACGTGCTGAGCCTGCAGCCTGTTTTTTGGGGGTAGGCGTAGCAAGCGAGGATGACGCGGCCCGCTTGCGGGGAGTAACAGGGGGCGTGGGAGCGTCGACGGCTGAGACCGATGACTGTGGCATGCCTGTGCCTGCAGTGACTCCGCCAGAGCGAAAACTAATGACAGAGAGTGACGTGATATTGGTGGCCGGCATCTCGAAGGACGACCAAGTCCATTTATCGTTGACGAAGACTTGGTAGACAGACTCCGCAGTGCGGGCAGCAACTTGCACGAGCGTACGGCAGTCCTTCGGGTGGAAGTACACACCGTCGGTGGGAACATTGATGTAAAGTGGCTCCTCACCATCCTAAAAGCCATAGTTAGTATCAATAGTAATTAAAAGAGGAGGGCGCACCGTGGTCCACCATTGGACGGAGATCTCGGGCCGACCGTCCTTCGCGGCAGCCTTTGAGCGGGCATTGCTAGCCTCACGCTGCTTGTGCTCTGCCTCCAGAACTTGCAACTTGTGTTCGTACGAGGGATCCAGGTACGTGCCGAAGGTTGCTGGCTTTGTTGATGTGGTGCGCGGCTCGTAGTTATGGTCGGAGTACGGGCATGGCCCTTTGGCACCGATGGCCTTGCGCGCTAAAGAGCAACACGTGCGGCAGAAATGGAAGCCGCACTGACCATTTGCGTTCGCCTGTCCTTTGCCGTAAGGGTTGCGGCACCACTGGCTCTGACACTTCGGATTGTGCTTATAGCCGTCCTTGCCCTTGGGGATGTTGAACTCGAAGACAATGTTGCCACATGATGCCGTGTCGTTCTTTTTGTTATTATCCCAGCACTAATATAGAATTAGCAATGACTATATTATTGACTTGCGGCGATATTGACGCGACGCACTACCCGGTACCAATAATCCTTGTTGTCCGGATTGGCCTTGCCCTTACAAAGACGTGGCTCTGACAGGTATTGACCACACTCGCCGCAGAATTTAGCGTTGGGCAGGTCGATGCGCGGCCGCTCGGGCGTCGGTTCTGGTTGCGGCGCTCCCTGTTGTGGCGCCATGACAAGATTTTTTGTGGAGTAAACTCCGACAATGCGCGCTCGAGTTCTCTCCGAAGTGTAACTGGAGAGGCATTGAAGTGTAGATCTGCGGCATTCAACAGGGAGACACCGCATAATCCCGGAGTCATGAACTCCGGGGATATCGGAATGTTCTCCGTGCCTGTTGTTCGGAAGCATGTGCATCCATTGGGATGCAAGTGTCACACAGGATTGTGCAGAAGTCTCCATGATTAGCAATTGTATGAGTACACGGGTTTGCTGCGTGTTGCCGCGGTGGTTTGCTACAATTACCGCGCAGGTCTCTGAGTGACACCTGCACCTGTATTGCAAAACTAATGCGCGACAGTTAAACATTAACGACTGCAGTCCTTTATGGTAGACCGCTGCACCGCCCGCGTGTAACCACGCCGCGACTTTGGCCTAAACACCTGCGGGCAAGGTGGGTAACCAATGAGCACTTTGGCATGAAAGCCACGCGCATGACCTGACGCAACAGCTGCGGAGGCCCGACCAAGGGTCTGCGGATGTTCCTGATAGCCCCGCACGCGTTTCGCGTAAACCAAAGGGGGGGGGTATGCTAGAATGACCGCGGCCTTTGCACGCGACCTCTGCGGTGGCCACGGACAACCTATGCAGGGATTCTGGACAACCTCTGCAGTGGTTTAGCGGAAACTTCCGCGGATGTCCATTTGTCCATGGACAATCCATGGACAACTTCTGCCTGTACGCCGGATGTTCTCCGAAAAGCTCCGGCCGGCTCGGACCGGAGTTTTCTCATCCCCGAGCCTCACACCGCTTTCTCAAACTCCTTTCGCTATAATTGCCGTCTCAGTGAATAGAAGATCCAGCCTGTGATTTGAAAGTCAGGCTATGATAATTTTGTTGTGCTCATTGATATTCTCACCGCACCCGTGGGCTCTCACTTGTGTGTTGGTGATTCCCGCTGTTTGACGACCATCTGTTCCCCGTCTGCCGGAGATGGCGCACCGTCCTCATTGGCCACCTGTCTGTCTGGGCCGGCATTCTGCGTGCTGGACTCAGGGATATACCACGACAAACGGATGCTTTGCCAGCTTGCGGCGATGTTGGATAGATCTCCTTGCGACCCATTCAGCTTTAAACTTCCGCGTCCCGAGAGCGCAGATTGGATGTATGCTGATAGCCTGAAGGCGCTTCTGCCAATGTATTTTCCGCGCATGCGGCATTACGATGGACCGTTTCATCTCTACCATTCCCTCGGTAGATACGTCACGCCGATGCCTTACCTGAGTTCTCTCGGGTTCGTTTCTCGCACGCATTCTCCTTCTCGTGCCGTCTTTGGCATTCCTGCGGGCAACACGTATCACCCCGAACATACGCCGCCTCAAGCTCAGAACTATCTCACCGGGCATTCCGCACGATTGCCAGCCGATGCGCGCCCTCTCCGAGATCAAAATACTGGCATCATCTCAGCCTGATTACGGCCGGTTGTTCAAGTGCTGCTTCAACCTGGTCTCACTCGACCTGCATGAAATCGCGCACGATAGCATTCTGCCTGCCGGGGCGTTCCCCTCGAGCCTCGTTTCAGTGTTTGCCCACGCTTCGGAGGGGCGGCCACACTGACTTTGGTTTTCAGCTGGAGGCCTGGTCAGTGTATCGATCCCCGAACTGACAGTGTTCTTGCTTCACACACCGGTGACCGTTCGGAGTTCGGTTTTAGTTTGCTGCATCTGCAATGCGATGGAGACAAAGTATTCGATATAGGTGGGTGTATAACTGGGGCAGAAAGCCGGCAGGTTTGCTTGTATTGGAAGAACCACGTCCGACCCAGCGCTTTACCACTGTTGACAATACGGGGATGAAAGGGCCATTTGCAAGAAAGGAGATGAATTGCAGAGGAACAACAGTGGCGGGGCTCGGGCTTTAGACCGTCTCGAGAACGGTGTACGCTTTCGCAAAACGCGCAAATGAGGCGCAGTCAATCTCCGTCCCGATCGCCGCGGGGATCGAGACTGAGATAGATTCGAGAAGGTCGGCGTTGTAGACGATGAGGGTGTGGAAAGATCCACGGAGGGTGTCCAGAGCGCGACGTATGTCGTCCATGCGCTTGCGGATGGCTTCGGCGTGTCCAGACACGTCGAAGGCGACGCGCTGCAGGCGCCAGGCGCGGATGAAGAAGCCGTCCTTTTCCGCCTGGAACGGAGGCGCTTCCTGCGTCCCGACGAGACGAAACTCGAGCAGCTCGAGACCGGGGGTTTCTAGTTGCGCGGCGAAGAGCCGAGCGAGCTGCTCGATGGCGACGGAGATTGACGTGAGACGATGGCAACTCCACGTTTCGAGTTCGATGAGGAAAGGATCGCACGATGGAGACGGAGTGATCCTCCAGGTGCGCGCAGCGGTGCCATCCTCAGGTAGCGTTGTGAGCTCGAGCTCGTGCGCGCGCGCACTCAGCCGGAGCTCAACGCGATGTGGGTGCGAGGCGACGAAGAGAGGCAAGAGGCCAGTCAGCGAACCAGCGGCATGCAAGATAAGCAGTGGCTGGTGCCCTTGATCATAAGCCCAGTTCCGAAGAAGCCGGGCGATCTGCAGTCGTTCGCTCCTGGGCCAGAGCGTAATCGTGCGAAGAGAACGCGGCAGCGACACGGACGGAAGGACGTCGAGCGCAGCAATGCCGTTGAATTGCACGTGAACGAGGTTTGGGCAGATGTCAAAGAGCCGTTGGTAGTCGTCCGTGGAGAGCATGAAGCACGAGAGATACTGAAGGGCTTTGAACGGACCAGTGTTTGCAGAGAAGCAGACGTGGTGGACCTGGAGACGTTGTAGATTGGGTAGCATCCTTGGGGAAACCCTGCCGGCAAGGTCGTTTATCGACTGAGACACTCTAGGAGCAGTCGCGCCGACGATATTGAGCGATGTCAGCGCGGGTAGCGACGACCAATCCAGCTTCACCCGAACGAAGACACCGAGGGGTCCATCGTAAAGCGTAAGCCTGTCAATATGTGGCCGGATCAAAGAGATCAAGGAAGCCATATACTCGGCGAGGGTGAGCCAGGAGGATTGATGGGGAATACCCAGCCGGAACGGCAGCGAGCCTGAGCGTGTGAACATCGCCCCAAGCTTGTCCAGCATGGCGTCCTCGTGCAGCTTGTGACAAAAATTCGAGCAGAAAAAGCTGTCCCAGAGACAGGGGTCGGCCAGGGCGATGCTGCGCCACGTGCGCGAGACGTGGCTGGCTCTGACGCGCGTCAGCGGATCGGCGGCCCGCAGACACTCCAGAAGCAGCTCCGTAGGTAGATTGAGCGCGGCGCATTCGGATTTACGGGTCATGGCGGCGTGACGGAGAAAGGCCAAGAGCAGAAGGCGGAGTCTCGGGACAAAACTGTCCTCATTTGCTCCGACTCCGCATATCCAAATGTCAGCGCAAAGGGGACCAAGTCGAGATGGGACCATGATGAGATAGTCAAGTGCCCGTTTGCAACGGCCTTTCCGACAATATCTCGTCAGCACGGACTCATTTGATCACAGTACAGCAGCCGTCCAGCTTGTGTCAACGTGTCAAGGGGCCTGCGCAGCGTTGCTCTCTCGCTGCGCATTGCAAGCATTGTCCCATTCATTAGTCGCGAAATGCCAGGCTTAATCTGCGAAGGGTGCATCGGCAAGAGCCTCTTGCGGCCCGGCTGACGCCCGAGCCGACCATCGTCCTTGCATAGTATGCGCGATCGACACGGTCGACGTCCTGGGCGCACTGTACGGGCGCCGAGAGAATGGTAAATTCTACCAGCTCGGCATCGTAGACAAGGACAGCGCGGAACGAAGCGCCGGATGTAGTCCCAGCGCGCGCGTGCACGCCTCCTGCATGCGCTGGCCACCGTAGAATGCATTCCCTGCTCGCTGTATTCTGTATACCCTGCTTGGATTAGGTCTGCAAGGGAGGCGGGACTCTTGGGACGATGACAATTAATGGTGCGCCTGTATTTACTATGCGTGCCCGGCTGCCAGTGTATACTTCCCCGCAAGTGGCGCGAAGCCCGCGCAGACGCGCTCGGCCTGGTGGGGCACGACGATGGCGTCGAGCAGTTCCGCGTCGTACACAACCAGCAAGCGGAACAACGCGCATAGCACGTTGAGTGCATCCTCGAGCGAGCTGACACAATCCTCGCCGACGGTAAAACGAATACTCTTCAGCTGTGGCGCACGGAGGAAGGACTTGCCGCCCGTGAGATGGCGCAGTGTTTCCGCGCCAATGGCGCAGTCGAGGCGGATCTCGAGCGTCTCGAGCCCAGGAGCGTGTAGTTGCGCACGGAGGAGCTCCTCGATGCGCGAGAAGGCGACAGCGATCGACGTCAGGCGCGCCGAGGTCGGTTTCTCGATACCTCCGAGAAAGTCGGCGGCCCAAGCGGGCGAGGGGACCAGAGTCCAGACGCTGTCGTCGTGAGGCTTAGCAGCGAGAACGACGTCGTCTTCGCCGCCGGGCAAACGTATCTCGATTCTGTGCGCGTGCGAAGCGAGGAATAGCGGAAACACACCTTGCAGGGAGTAGACCTCGCAGGCAGTGAAGCGCGGGACGTGGACACCGTGCCAGTGCCGCATGAGAGCTATCACATCGAGCGCTCTAGGGCGCTCGCAGCGAATTGATACTTCCTCAAGCGACGTCGGGACTGGCGGGTCAGGCAGCAGCGTATCCATCACGGTGTCCAGGATGTTCAGCCGAACGAGGTGAGGGCAGTGCGCGAATAGCGCGCGCGGTTGCTCGCGCATGTACACATACGTGACCGAGCGCAGAGACAGGAACAGCGCACCGTCCGCGAAGAATCCAACGTGCGGCAACCTTAGTTCCTGGAGGTTGGGCAGGCTGCGCGGGCTGAGCAAGTCCTCCATTTTGGTCGGCGGAGTAAATTCGCTGGTAAATTGATCAATTATACCGAGACGTACCAACACAGGCAAGGGGGCTCGAGCCGGGTTGAGTTGCCGGAATATATGGGCCGGTCCCTGGTAGGCTACGAGTCGTTGAATGTCGAACGCTTCGAGAGCCTGGATGCGCTTCGCGTAAGAGGAATCACCTCTCCAATGAAAGTAGGGTATTTTCAGGGGAAAATGCAGAGGTCTCGAGCGGAGCAAAAAGGCCTGGAGCACGGAGAACCTGACACTCTCGTGTCGCTCATTGCGAAAGTACCAGCACGAGAAACTGTTCCATAAGCGGCGCTCGGCCAGCGCAACGGTGCGCCAGGTGCGGCAGATGTGGCTTGCGCGGATGCGCGTCGGCATGTCGGAGGCCAGTAGACAATGCAGCAAGAGCTCTACAGGCAGTCGCCAGCTCGGGCCAGGGCGGGCCAGTACAGGTTCCGCGGAAGCAGGGATATCGGATTGACCAGCGACGACAGCCATGAGAGCCAGAAAAGCGCACACCGGAGGGATCCAAAAGGACCCCGTGGCGATGGTAGCAGGGAGAAAGGCGAAAAGATTCCGCAGTCATCCGGCTCGGACCGACTGCCGGACGTCCTTTGTCTCCAACCAAGTCATGCCCAATGTCAGTCTGGCAGATATCAGCTCGCTGTTTCAGTGATTCTGGAATACTCTTTGCGGTCGGCCGTGTCACTTCAACCTTGCCTCAACCTCTCGCACACGCCCATGCACCTCGTAACGTTCCCCTAAGTCTGCGCGCTGTTCCAGGCGCGTCGTTTGTCGCTCTCGACACGGGACGACCCTCCTGTCGGGACTGGCACCCCACTGCTTACCCCGACGGGGTTTCCGGATGGGTATTTTGTCGCTCTCTCAGCATCCGGTTGCCGATCCGACGTGCAGCTGAGATGTGCACATAGGATCATGTTCGTATAGACTCCCAATTCTGCAGCCCGTCCCGCCGCATAGACGCAGCGGAGGGAAAGAGCAATCTGAGTCTGTCCGACCGGATTCTCACCGCTGAGACCCACAAATGACCCCCTGCTGAGTCCTGTTTACTCGTCCAGATCAGTTTAGCTGATCCTCTGGCCGCGCGAGATGATCCCCACCCGAGCGCTGCCGTGTCGCGCCCGGCGCACCAACGACCGGGTCCCAGAGTGTGCGTGTGTCCCGAATACAGGGTCGCGGACGTCTGACGCTCAACGTCTGCCGAAGTGCATGCGGGGCCACCTAATCCAGGGGCACCGGAACTACATGAGACCCCTTTTAGGGGGCCCTAAAAGGGGTCTCGTGTTGTAGGGGCGGGGGCAGGGGCGGTACTGCTATCTGGCAGCTGGGCCGCCCCTGCTGGCCGCCGCGGGGGCGCACCTGCCCGTGCCCCCGCCGCCCCTGCCGCCGGGTAGCAGCACTGCGGCTCATTCCGGGCGCGGCGCTGGGATGCGCCCGCACCGCTCGGCATCGCCCGGAAGCGTCGGCACTGGCGCTTAATGCGCCGCGCCCGCAATCGCAAAAAAAAAGTGACTCACCCACTGTATGCACAAGGTATTCAGAGGAGTTATGGACGCTGCAATACGTGCAACACCGTGCATATGACCGTTTTGGGCCAGCCTGATCGCTCACCGTCGCCCAACGATGCCGCAGCGAAGCTGTAGCTGTGACTCTGTCAACAAATTGATGTTCAGCCCGTGCCGTTTGAGCTGCTGCTGCTGCAGCGCGCCGCCGCTGCTACCGCTCCCCGCGCCGCCGTCGTCACAGGGGCGCCGCTGCTGCGCGACAGGGGCGGCGGCTACAATTCATTTATTTTTTGGATGCGGCGTGAAAGATGACTATGTATCTGTCTCTCGCAGCTGTACGGACAAACGCACAGCTGCGAGAGTCAGATAATAACATCGATGTGCTACTGCCGTTCCTGCTGCCACCGACGTTGGCGCAGGGGCGCCCCTGCGGTGAGACAGCCGCCGCCGGCGTGGGTGCAGGGGCGCCCCGGTGGTCAGACAGCCGCCGCCGGCGTAGGAGCAGGGGCGCCCCGGTGGTCAGACAGCCGCCGCCGGCGTAGGAGCAGGGGTGGCGCTCAATACACGTTATTATTTGAAAGCAACATGAAGGAAGACTGCATATCTGTCTCTCGCAGCTGTACGGAAACACGCACAGTTGCGAGAGACAGATAGGTATCCGCAACGTGCCTGCCGTCGTTGGTGTAGGGGCGGCTCTGCCGCGGCACAGCGGCACCCGTGAAGCAACGGATTATTATCTGAACAGGGCGTGAAGGACGACTATTTGCCTCTCCCAGCTGTACGTATCTCCGTACAGCTGCGAGAGACAGATAGTACGCACCGACGCGCCGCCGCTGATTAGCCACCGCCGCCCCTGCTCTCCTTGTAGAGGCGCCCTTGCTGCGGGACAGCGGCACCACACTTGACCGGTGCGCTTAATACATGTGGACCAAGGCGGTCCGCGTTATGCAACATAAATTGTCTCAACACGGCGTGAGGGACGAATATCTGTCTCTCGCAGCTGTACGGAGACACATACAGCTGCAAGAGACAGACCGAACTCTACCGTCGCCGCTGCCGCCGCTGCTGTTGGCATGGGGGCGCCTCAGCTGTGACAGGGGCGCCCCTTTCCCTATACCTCTGCTTGTGATAGAGGCGCCTTTATGAGCAATATCAAGACTGAATTGGGAAACAATATCTGGGACTATGCTAACCTACAGCATCTAGAACTTCAGATGGGACTGCATTTTTTCCGAGAGCCTCCTGCGGCCAGACTGCAACCGCGTGCCGCAACATCTCCAAATCTCCGGGCTTGAGTGCGTATCCATTTAGGACGCGGTAGAAAACCCACGGGAAGCACTCCCCCTTGTCGCGCAGGCCGTGCGGGAGCCGGGTTCCGTCCCCGTGCTTGCTCATTGACATGCGCGCGTCCTCGCCTGTGGGCCTACCCGTCTGACTTATTTTATGAGAAAGTCCCCCCAAGAAATGTGTATTTTTTCCCCAAGAAACGAGTGTAGTTTCCCCTAGAATTGCACCATGGTCCCCTAGAATTCAAACTGGCTGCAAGAGATGTCCCCAAGAATTGGATGTGATGTCCCCAAGAATTGGATAGAGTCTCTCTGGGACCAGAACTAGGGCACCCTAGAAATGCCCACCTTAGTCCCCAAGAATCCATCCCCAAGAAATTGAAAGTCCAGAAAATAAAAGAACCATCAATGACATGGACAGGGCTTGAACCTGTGACCTTGTGGTCGCACCAAGTAGCCTGAGGATCTTGACCACTGAGCCATAGAGCTGTATGACCCTAGCCATATTTGGTTCCATATATACCTATAAATATATGCTCTCCAAGAGGGACTTAGCCATTTTCAGAGGTCATCCCCCATTATGACCAACTATGATTACATTATTTTTGTTACTTTCAGTACATTTCGGAAGTATTTCCTTTTTTGGAATTAAGCATGGTATGTAATATGACAGTAGTGCTGTGCCCTCAGTTTACATTTTCTTCACTAACCCTTTACAGATTTGATTTCAAACCTTATTTTGGACATACAAAAATATTTTCAAGAATTTAGATATTTTATTGGTAGTGGTCTATAAATAGATTTGTTACTTGTTGTACTACTAGTTTGTTACTTTGGGCCAGCTGACAGGTGTATATGAGCAACTATCAGCTACCAGGTAGTATCTCCTCTGTGGCCTAGGGGTTAAAGCGCCAGCTATGCTCGGCAGCTGTGCTGACTAAGCATCCTGCTGGAGTGGGAGGTTCAAGTCCTGCATGGGTCAGATTTATTTTGATTTTGAGCAGAATGCGATTTCTTGGGCGCCCTAGTTCTTGGGGCCCTAGAAATGCAGAGTCGTTTCTTGGGGGGACTTTCTCATGAAATAACTCAGCCGGCTTAGCGCGCCTGTGAGGGGTGTTTTGTCGTTCGTCAACACGGCAATGTCCTCAGGGCTGATCATTGGTCCGCTCGCGTCGTCCTCCGCGTTGGCTTGCGAGCCCGTCGCAGCAGACGCGGCGCGCGGGCGTTTCGGTTCGGAGGGCGCAACGTCTTGCTCGCTGCTGGACAGCGCACGCTTGCGCTTGCGACTGGCGCCGGACGTTGAGCCCGTGGCAGCTTCCTCGAGCCTGGGCTTCTTGCTGGCGCTGGTACGGCTTGGCTGCGGCGCCCCACCACGCTTAGTCCCACTCCGCGTCGTTCTGGCAGCAGCTGCGGCAGGGGCGGGCGCGACAGCGGCGCGTGCGACAGCGGCAGCAGCAGGGGCGGGTGTGACTGCGGCAGCAGCAGCGGCGACGGCACCGGCACCGGCAGCGGCAGGGGCGGGGGCGGGTGCCGTCGCGGCAGGGGCAGCCGCCGGTTCGACAGCGGCAGGGGCGGGGGCGGGTGCCGTCGCGGCAGGGGCAGCCGCCGGTTCGACAGCGGCAGGGGCAGGGGCGGGTGCCGTCGCGGCAGAGGCACCCGCCGGTTCGACAGCGGCAGGGGCAGGGGCGGGTGCCGTCGCGGCAGGGGCAGCCGCCGGTTCGACAGCGGCAGGGGCAGGGGCGGGTGCCGTCGCGGCAGGGGCAGCCGCGCTGGCAGGGGCGGGAACGGCAGGGTCGTCGTCCTCGCTTACAGAGACCCACGATGCCTTGAGTTTGGCCATTTTTTCCCGCAGCGTACGCTCCTTGGCGAGGCGCTGCTGCTTTGCCTCGGCATCCTCTGCGGGGGGTGTCTTCTGCAGGGCCTGCAGGTCGCGCTCTATTCTGCGGCGCCGTGTGACGCGCTGCTGCTGCTCCTCGCGGTCCACGGTAGACTGAACGGGCGCAAGGCGCGCGCTGGTCTCCTCGTCGGTGTCGCTGAGGACGTCTCTAGTGCGACGTGCGCCTGACGCGCGTTTGCGTTTGGCAGCGCGCGGCTTGGCCTTAGGCTTATCGGCGGGCGCAACCTCTTCGTCACTGGGGTTCTCGTGCGCGTCCGCATTGCCATCGGTGGCACCAGCGGGAGCTGATGATTCGAGCGCGGCAGCGGCGGCCTTGCGATCCGCGGCCTTCAGTTCCTCGAGCCCGGGGTAGTTGTCCGGGATATCAGCAACAAGAGGCGGCACCTGGTTCAGCAACATAGTCCTGGGCATACCAATGATAGACTTGTCGGTGAGCAGCATGCGCGCCGTACCAAGGAAGCTCGGCGGGGTCTTGTAGTTGCCGATCGACGCGAATCGTACCACATCCGTAATGATAAGCGGACGAGCTCCGACCGGCCGCCCTGTGAGTTCTGCAACCTTTGCAGCCGTCGCGGAATCGAACTTGGGGGCGCGGACGATGCGCAGAATGCCGCAAAGGATGTACATAATGAGCAGGCGTTGCATCTTGATGCCCAAACCGTCGAAGGTCGGTTTCTTGTTCCCCTCCTTGGGGAAGTATGTGCCGCTCGGCCACCGTTCCAGAGCCAGGTCGTTGGCTTTCAATGCGGTGAGCGTGTTGGAGACCGGAAGGCCGTCGGCAACGCGCTTGACCGTAAGACCTGAGCCCGGAAAAATGAGACCAACATTCGAAACCAGGGCGCCCCTACCAAGCACAGGGGCGCCTCTGTCGCAAAGCATGACGCGCTCACCAGCTTTCTCGCACATGTCGATCCACAAGTCCACTGCGTGGAGCTTGTGTGCGTCCGTAAAGTCGACAGTGTAGCTGAAGAAGATGTCGTTCGCGAGCAGGTAGTCGAGGTAGATGCGGACGATCTTCGAGTTGCTGTTCGGGTCGCGATGCGCAACGCAAACCTTGCCATCGGGAACCAGAACGCGACGCTTTTCAGCAGCTTCCTCGGGCGTGAGCCCGTTGACGTCCAGCGCGTCGTCCTCGATGGGTATTTCCACAGCCGCCGCGCGCGCAGTCTTCCGCGCAGGCGCGTTCGTGCTGCCGCTCGTGGAAGCGGTTTCCATTGGAGCCGGGAGTGCAGGAGCGGGCGCATGCGTTTGTGGATGTACGCGCGCAGTACCGAAGACAGCCGCGGGTTGCTGCACGTTCGACATAGTACGTTCGATGGGAGGCAGCCCTCGAAGGACGCGCGCATTGTCAACATACGTGTTCGCAGCGCCATTGCTTGTGCGCAGTCAGATACCGGGTACGGGTTGCGCGGTGGAGCCAGACTTACAATACGTGTGCTTGCAGAATGTCAATGGCCGCGTGGTAGTCCCAGCCGAATTTATGTGCAATAAAATCGCGCATGTTGTGGGTTGCAAGGATTTGGTCGAATGGGTGCCCGCGGTCGACGCGCGGATTCGATCCGGTAATGAGGAGCAGGGCGTCCATATTGTAGACCGCAGACACGTACGAAATCTAGCGAAAAAAACAGTCAGCTTGAGCTCACGGGCGGCCGCCTGGGCAGGGGTGCGGACAGGGGTGCGGACAGGGGCACGGGCAGGGGCGGGGCGGCACTTACTGATTTTCCGAGTGTTCCAATTTGCTTTCCCAGCGCATTTGCGCGGTCAGTGCTCGTGCCCTTGTCGGCGCCGTATGGGTACTCGAGGACGTGCGTGAAGAGCAATGCGTCGACCTCCTGGGTGGACCGAGTCTTGATGAACTTCTCGTACAGATTCTTCACCTCGCCAACGGGATATCTGGTCTTGCGCCCGAGCTCTTCATCCAGCGCACGACGCGGCGCATAATCTGAATACAAATGTGAGTTCATGATCTGGAATGAGAAAGCAAAACTTACCGGTGGCAACGTTCTTGAGGAACGACTTGAACATGTCATACCGGCTGACTGCGCGCGGGCGTAGTAGCTCGTGACTGATGCGTTGGATGGACTCAGTGCGCTGCCGCAGAACCCCAGCTGTGTAGGTGTGCATCAGCACCTGGTGCCGCTCGAGCATCTCCAGCGCGCGTGCGCCACGCGCGGTCGGCCGACCCGGGTTGTCCGAAACTTCACCGCGGAGGTGCAGCTCCTTCCCTGCATCCCGCAAGGCACCCATGACAGCGGCAAAGCTGTCGAAAAGCTCCTGGGCCGTGGGGAAAGGGAAGCTGTCGGGAGTCGGGGGGTCCTCCAGGTCGAGGAAAGTATCGTCCTCGTCGTCTTCAACGTTGCCGAGCAGCTTCTCGATGTGCGGGTGGGCGAGCATGTCGTAGTCGCCGAGCATTGCCTTGCGCAGCGCGGCGTACTGATCGATGTACACCGGCCCCGGCTCCACTGCCGCGACGGGCGCGATCTGATCTGCCTCGGGCGCGCTCGGGTCCGCGTCGGCGTTGGGCACGCCCTGGGCCGCATCGCGCACGCCCTCGCACGCGGCGCCCGTGTCCTTGTCGGTGTTGAGCGTGCTACGGCCTTCGCCGCCCGACTTGTCGACAGCGCCATGCGCGAGGTCAACCGCGCCGCCCGAATTGTTGTCACGCGCGCGGCGCTCCGCGTCGAGCGCGTTCTTGCCCGCGCCGCGCGCGTCCTCGTCGTTTATGGGCGCGCTCTGGTCGACAGCGCCGCGTACAGCGGCAACCGCGCCGCCGGAGTTATCGCGCGTGCTCCTGTCCGCGTCGGGCGCGCTCTTGCGCGCGCCGCCCGAGTCATTGTTGGCGCAGAGCGCAAGGTCGTCGCTGGCATCCTCGTCCGTGCCGCATACGCTCGTGTGCACGCGCAGGGCCTTGTCTATGGCGGGTGTGTTCTTGCGTGCACCGCCAGCGGGCTCCTCGGCGTTGAGCGTGTCCCCAGCGGCAGGCCCGCTCTTGCCTGCACCGAACGAGAGCACGTCCGCGCTACTGGCGCCTCCGACGGCTTGGTCAACATTCTGGAGGGGCGCCGTTGCTGCGTGCGAGGGCGCCCCTGTCGCTGGGATGGGTGCCCCTGCACGACGAGTGCTAGGTGCGGCGCCGCGGGAGGGTGGAGCAGCGCCGCGGGAGGGCGGAGCAGCGCCACGGGACGGTGGAGCAGCGCCGCGGGAGGAGGAACCACGGGAAGAGCCCCGTGTGCCGCGCAAAGCCGGCCGTGCACCGCGCGATGGAGCACTCTCTGCCGCCGCGAGAGAGGGTGCAGGACCCGGGTTGCCCGACAGCAGGTTGTGCAGGAGGGAATCTTCGACGATTCCCCGCGCTTTTAGGTATAACGCGCGGAGACCGGGGATGTCGCGAGGACCGACATGATGACAACTAGCCTTGTAGCGCCATTCACTGAGCTCTTCCGCGACCGGCCGGTCGAAAGGTAGAACGGCCTCGATAATGTCGGTCATCCGTTTGTAATCCTGAAGATCTGCAGCCTGAAGAAACAGTGTGAGCACAATATGGGACGAAGCCGTCTGCGACATACAGTTGGTTCGGCCAATAAATTCAGTGTCGACAGGCTGGGCGGTTGGGCAGAGTCCTGCAACAGAATGTTAATAGAGGTCTTGAGGAGGAGCGCGTACAGACGCACCTGGGGAATTGGAGGCGTCGCCGTGCCGTCCTCGAGTCTTGTGCGCGCAACGGAAGCCTTGTCGTCCGTCAGCAAAAAATCGAATGTACATGTTCACCGCCGTACCTGCGGGTGTCCATCCTGAGCGGGGGCGCCCTTGTCCTCCCCCACGGGTGCATCTTCAGCCGGGGCGACCTTGTCAAGCCCGGGCGTGCTCGACAAGCTGACGTTGCCGAGATCGTCGTCGCTGTCAGAATCACTCCGACCGTCAAAGCCGCCACGATTCTATTGCACTTCAGCGGGGGGTCCTAGACAAATTAAGCGACCCACCAGCGCCAAAAAAGACGGCCGCTGTGCACTTGGAATGTTGCCCTGTGCTTCGTGTTCCATGCTCTGGCAGGAACCGTCAGCGCCAGCAACAGACGGTTCCAGTCCTGCACACACCAGAAAGGGAGTGTGCGCGTGCTTCGTGGTACGATAGGGGCAGCTCGTGCGACAGGGGCGGGGGCGGCACCGGCGGCGGAAGGGGCAGGCAGGACGCGGGAACAATCGGCGCGGGGTTTCAAATGGCGTTGTTCTCGTGTTCTTTCGCCCGAAAACAACTTTCACAGACTACGGAAAGTGCATCTACAATCCGAAAAAGTGTGTTATGATTGTTAATTGATATTGGAGCAGGTTTCACAAAGTAATCTCAAGGATATCCCTCGAGGCGCCGGTTGGCAGCAAAAGCAGCAGACTGCCGCATGTTCTGCTCGTGAAACTACCGTAGCATTAGTGTCGAGCGTTGTATTTCATGTTTATGACATTTAGCATTCAATGGCGTGTTGAATACGCCGTGGGCGACAGTAAAGACTACACAGAACTTCGGTCTGCGCAATGCAGCGAGACCCAGAATATGGACACTATCAGGCGGTGCGGTACGAATAGATGAGACGTGAGGGCTTGTCTAACATATGGGTATATGATTTTATATCATTCTGATCCTTACAGCAGGCAGGTATGAAACGAACCGATTCATTCGGTCTGTCATTGAAAGCAGCCTCTGATCGGCTGCCAGGGATTCCGCGCGCCTCGTGCGGTGGGTCACGTAGTGAAGAGATACCTATCGTCACCATAAGCCGGACGCTGCAGATGGAGTGTAAGTTGAGGAGGCTGTACTAAGGAGCCAACTCTAACCGCTCCGAAGAGAAGTGCGCTGCGGCTGTTGCGCCAGGTCACTCGCGAGTGCGTGCAACTGGTTACTGACTGAGACTCATATCCCATCCGACGGGCTTGTTCATTCTCACGGTTCCACTGCAATGGACCGTGTGGGATGCAGTGGATTGTCCGGGTTGGTCCATTGGTGCAAGGTTGGACTGAGACGGCGCAGGGATTGAACTTGCGCCCGCAGCCTACAGGTTCATCTCCAGCGAACAGCGCAACGTCCGACCTGCCGCACGACATACAGGAAAGGGTACATTTCGAAATGCTAATTCGGTCACCCCGTGGGCCTGGGGGTTATCCTGGGAATGAGAGGGATGGTAAGGGTTACGGATGCTGCCGAGTTGTCGATCGATCTACCGTGTGGGCACGGTATTTCCTGCATCCTGTGTATTACAATGAATGTTGAGTGGTTATTAGATTATGCTATCGCAAGTTTTGCGTTAGACATTGAGGAATAGCCTTTCGTTGCGGCGAGGATTCATGTCATGAGCGGGGAGGACAGTTGGATTGCGGGCAAACGCGGTGGGGAAAGACATTACGCTGCAGGAATGTGTTTACAGACGATCGAATACATGAACTGCCGTAGAGCGGGCATCTGATCGCGCGTAATCGCCGTGGTGCGGAAAGAAAGGAACACCGCGGCCGCTACCGCGAGCACCCAGACGCCGCAATCAATTTTGTCTTCCGGCTTCTGCTTGGGGTCGAACAGGTCGACCTGGGGGCGCGACACCCACGCGTTTGGGGCAGGCCACGCGTCCTCGTGGCCTCGAGCGGCGGCGATACCGAGCATCACCGTCACAAGATGCGCGACGAGCTAGGAATACTGTAAGCACATAGATTATGCACGCAAGGTCGAGCGACGTACGGGTGAGTGCTTTTTCCACGTTTGACGAAAGCCGAAGCTGTTGAAGAAGTCGATTTTAGCGTGCGATGGGTAGACGATGGCCAGCGACCACTGCGGCCGCTCCCAGATCGGGACCAGGATAGCCTGCGCGGACCAGAAGGACGTTGTCTTGATCAGGGAGTACAGGCGCGAAGGCTGGGCACCAGGAGTCAGCGCCCAGGAGCCGTAGTCGCGAGGATGCAAGACGGCGACGTTGGTTTTCTCGGGCGCGAGTTCTGCGGCTAGCGCAGCCAGGCCGGCGTACAACACATCAGGCCCTAGCATCCGCCCGTATGCCAGATCGTGCTGTTCCATCATGGGGACGGGAACGCGTTGGAAGCCGGCCTGGGCATCGCGGAACCGCGCGGGCGGTCGCAGGGGCGCCTTTACTGCGGCATGGGCGGCCACCATGACGCCGAGATTCGTGTCCATCTGTTTCGTCGGGATCTGCGAAATTCAATGAGCCACGGTCGCGGGACGTGTAGCGCAACTGGGCGGACCTGCTTGTAGTCGCGAAGTTCAATGGCCGGGCGAGGGCCGTCGTCAAAGTGGTCACTTGGCGTGGGGCCGGACAGGTCGGACTCCTCGACTTGATCTGCGCCATCGGGCGCGCCTTCGTCCTCGTTGTCGCTCCCAACGTCGTCCATGGTAGGCACAGTAGCTGTGGCGGCGGCGTCCATGTGCTGCTGCAGCGAGGGAATGGGCGCAGGGCAACTGCCGTCCGCGGAGTTGGACGGCGCAACTTGCTCTTCCGTTGCCGCGCCGAAGGAAGCCGCATGCGCATCGGCCGGGTCAATGCCACGGGCCGCGCGCAGCCACTGCGCGCGTGGAATAGACAGTAGCTTGCAACTCGTTGCAAGATCTTCAAGCCGTGCGAGCTCGCGCTTCAAAAGCGGCACATAGAGTGCATCTGCAATAAAGTCAGTTAATCAGAACACCTGTGGTGGATATGTACGTTACTTGCGGGGTCCCGTAATGCATGCGCGAGTGATTTGCCCTCCAGCTCAAGCCAACTGAACAGGTTCTGTTGTTCGCGCTTGAGGCGGACCCGTTCCTCGGCGCAACGGTCGAGAATATGTTACGCGCGGATTGCAGTGCGTACGGTGCTATCAGTGAGCCACGCAGACGTTTCTCCCGGGGCCTGGTTGACCCACACGTCTTCAAGCAACGCAGGGTCGTTCTTGAGGGCCGTCAGGTCTGTCGGGAGCGGCTCGGGCAGCGGGAAGGTCATGCCCGGGGGGAGCAGTGCTCGGACGTTTGCGCAGCATGTGTTGTAGCGCAGGATTGCATTGGCAATGGCGGGTGCGCGGCGCTGGATTGACTGCACAACTTTCTGATGCTGCTTGGTGCCTAACGTCCATTTTAGTGTGTACTCCTGAGTGCCATATGGACACGTACCGAGTGCCTCGCCTTTACCGCCAACTGCGCGATCCAAATAATCCCATTCGAAGAACCGCCCGATGAGCTTGTGACGTGCAATGCACTTTGCGTCGTACGCCATGATCAATGCACGCACGAACTCCAATCCAAACTCTTGAATGCCGGGGAAGTCCTGCTCGACGTTCAGCGAGGCATAGAGTGCATCTGCTTGGACTGTGAGGTCGCAGAGCGTCTTGCGCAGCTCGTTGAGGTGTGCGCGGGACTCGGGACTCGGTGGATCATCTGCGTCGCGCAGCGCGGTTTCAGCGGCAGCAATGGCCTCCTCAACAGCTTGGACCTGGTCCTGAATGCCCATAACGGCCTCGAGCTCTTTTTTGAGGCGCGGTGCAGTCACTGAGAATTTTCAGCACAAGGGCGCTGGGAGGGGCAGGGGCGGAGACAGGGGCACAATGAAGGGCAGTACTTACTACGCCGTACCCTCAACTGCGTCTCACGTTGGTCGACCCACTGCTCGCGCAGGTATGCGGTACCATAACCGCACTGCAAAAGCTGTTTCCGGGCGGCGGTTTCGCGCTTCTTGAGCAGTTTCCATTTCCGTGTGAGCCACTTCCCAAGTTCATCGCGCATCCGCATGGCAAGCCAGTCCACATGGCGATCTAGGATGATTATACGGCGAGTGCGCTGCGATTAAAATCAGTTTAGATTATGTACCGGATGCTGGCGCTCACGTGGACCCCACGCAGTATGCCAATCAATTTGCAGAGGCGGGACCAGAGTCTCTCTACGCCCTCTCCGTCGGTGAGGGCCAAACCTGGCCTCATTCGTGGGCTGTAAACCAATTGGCACTCCCACTGGTGCGCGTAGGCATGCATGGCGCTCGTCGCGAATAGTATCCGACTTTCCATGCTTGCGGGCATGATCTGATACTGCGAAGGATCAGGGGCGCCCTTGTAACAGCAGAGGCACGACATACCGACTGCAGAGACTTGTGCAGCACACAGCCGACGTCATACAAGTTCATGACTGTGGCATTCTCGGGAAGATGCAGCAAGAGCCAGAGCAACAAGGCTACACTGTATTTTTGCTGCTCACCCGGACTGTCGATGTTGCAGATATAGATCGGAATATCGTGTCGACAGACGAGCGCCATCAGCCCGCGGTCGTCGTGCTTGTCGCCAGCAGCCTTGACGCGGGACCCATTCGCAGCTGTGTGCGATTTCTCGCATTGGCCGATCGCGGCGTCGGGAACACTGGAATCGTACTTCCGAGGTGGACGTGCGCGCGCCTCTGCCAATGACTCTCCGACAGCGTCGACGAATTCCTTTGATACGAAGGACTCGGCGAGGAATATGATGGGTGGCCCGTCCCCACCCCGAACATCGTGCCGGTGCCCGAAGTTCCCATCCGACGCGACTTGAATATCACCGCCCCTATGTCACATTAGCGGTGCTAGATACAACAAGGGCGGCCTTACTGATCGAGGTTTATTCCGAACTTATCCGCCGCAAAGCACTTTGGGCATCTGCTGACAAGGTACTGCGCCACAGTCTTCCTGCCGGCGGGATGTAGGCCGAGTTTCTTCACAATCTTGAGCCAATGGCGCGCGGGAGCCGATGGGTCTATCTTGAAGTCCGGTGGCCCAGTGTTGCGATCTGCAGCGGCTTGCCCCATCCGCTGCCATCGCTTTTCGCTTTATCGCCGCTTCGCCCGCTCTGCCTGGCCGATATACCCGCCCCGCAGGCTTACAGCCCTTTCCTCGACTCTCCGATGGCTGGGCCGCTCTCCGGTCCCTCGGGACCGACACGCCCCCGCCAATGTTCGATACGGCGCTGCGCGCATCGCCCATGCGTTGCCCCCTTTGCCCGCGGCTCCATGACCGACCTGGGGCTGCATCGCCCGCCGCTCCGGCACCCGCCTCGAGTCTCGACGCCGACGATCGGTGGCCCTATCGATGTCCGATGTCAGGGATCGGTTGCGCACATCCTCGGCGACCTCGTTCCTTCGCTGCAGTCGCCAGGCCTTGTCACCGTGGCGCGTCCCCGCGACCCCGATTGCATTCCGGCCCTTTGCGCCTAGCACCCGCGGCAGCTCCTTCGACCCGACGGCACCATCGGCGCGCTTCGATGTCCGATATCGCGAACAGGCCGCGCACATCTTCAGCTACCTCGATCTCTCGTCGCTGCTGCGCGCCCTCAGCCCCAGCTTGCGCTCCTACAACCTCCCGTCGCGTTCCGGCCACCTTCGTCTGGCATACGCGGTGACACCGTCGACTCGACGAGCTTCGAAGAGCTTCGACATCGCCGATGTCCCTCGGGTGGCTCCTTGCTGCTGCCGATGTCCTGCGCGATCCTGCGCAGAGACTTCGCGATCTCCCCGCCGCTGCGCGCACGCTCCTGGAGGTCTCCCGACCTCTCTAGAGTGTCTCCGCTGGTAGGCGGTGCTCGATCGGGCTATCCTCTATGCCGCGGTCGAGTCAGTTCGGCCGATAGGTTCGTCTATCGAGTTCGCCATTGCTCCTGCGCAGCGCGCAACCTCGCGCGCGGGTCGGGCGACCTCTCCGCAGCTTCGCCTGGGCTGCTCCAGCTCTCCGGACCCCCGCCGATCCTACCCGCCAATGTAGGGTGGATTTCCGGACTCCCTTCGGTGCCGCGTTCGAGCTTCGCGGGTCACCGATCGCGAGTACAAGCCTCGCCGATGTTCCTGCGCGATGCGCGCGCGTTCCGGTACGCCTGCGCGGCCCTTCTCCATTGTCTCGTATACCCGCCCTATACCCTACATAGGCATGGACTACCTCCCGCTCCTTCTTCCCCTTCGTATCCGGCCCTTCGGGCGCCGGTATCCCCTCGCCTTCGTTGCCCTGCGTCCGATCCACGCCGGTTAGCTTCGGCGACCTTCCTCCTTCATTCCCTGACCGTCCTTTGGTGTTGTATCGCCTACTATCGCCGCCCGGACCATCCCGGGCTCGTTTGCCCCCGGTCTCGCTATATATACCGGTGATCACCGTCCATGTACCTTAGGTTCGATCTGGTCTATGCTACCGCCTTATCCGGGCTCGTCCCTCACCCTCCTGCCCTTGGGCTCCTCGCTGGCGAGCGATATCGACGGTCACCGTGACACCCAGCACGTGCATCTACGAACGATGCCTGCGGCGGCTCGGGGTGCCAAGGCTGGGCTACTGGGGGCGGCGGTTGAGATTGTGCAGCTGGAGGTACCGGCGCGGTATCTTCATCGTCCATTTCCGAGTCTGAGTCGCAGTCTAACATTTCGGGAAGGTCCTCGTCCTCGTCCATAGCATCCTCGACGGTTGGGAATGGGATGTGCCTGCCGAGAGGTGCGTCCGCAGGGGCGGCTGCGACCGCGGCAGGGGCGGGTGCGTCACCGGCAGGGGCGGGTGCGTCACCGGCAGGGGCGGGTGCGTCGCTGGCAGGGGCGGGTGCGTCGCCGGCAGGGGCGGGTGCGTCGCCGGCAGGGGCGGGTGCGTCTGCAGGGGCGGCGGGGTAAAGGACCGCGAGTTTTGAGGCGCAAATGCGTGCTTGTGTTTGCTTCTCAAGACGGCTGCGAAGGATCTCGTACCAAGTCAGGACAGGGCCGATTTGCTGGCGGAACCCGTCGAAAATGGGCTCGCCCTATAGAGTCTAAGAACAAGTTGGAGATGACTGATTGTACGCACCCGGGCATTTCGAAGTACAAACCCATTCCGACGGTGTTGAGCATGAAGTGTTGCAGCTAGAGACTGAGCCGAATTTGCACCGTTTCTGGAAAGGTCTAAGAAGAAATTAAGCATATCAATTGAATATGCATATCCCGGGAAGACCGGCGCAGAAGGGAACATTCCCTGTCTAACAAGGAACACTGGAAGAGAAACGTGCTTGCACAACTTGACATTCTGAACGATGCAACCTGTGTGTGGGTTAGATTATTGGATCTTGTTCATCAAGAGAAGCCAGGCTCACTCTGCATGTGAACGTATGTGACTTGATGATTCCTCGCTCCAACAGCACACTGTTCGCCCCCACACCCCGGAGCAAGGGCGCCCCTGTCTGGAAGTGGTGTCAACAGGGGCAAGGGCACCAACGGCACTTTACCAATAGCGGCGCCGATGTTTGTACCCATGTGCTGGCCGTAAGCGCCCAGGCCGTAGCGCAACAGTGGATCCTCTAGCAACGGCAGCAACTCGTTCCAGTGCTGGTATAACACTGCCTCCTCGGTTGTCGTAGACTTGACAGGCCGTGCTTCCGTTTGTGGGATAGGGTAGTCGTACTCGTCTCCAGGGCCGAACTCGATAAAAACATCCTCCATCTGAACTTCTGGAGCCGGATCTGGCTCCGGGGCAGCTGGAGCGCGTGGTTCTGGTCGTGGAACAGCGCTGGGTAAGCCCCCAAAGGCAGGTGCTATTTTCTTCTCGGAGCGTCGCTTTCGAAGAGCATGTTTCTTGTAAAATGCGGGTGGCAGCGAAGGTGCGGCTGTGGTGCCCAAGGCACGTGCATTACGAGCCGCATCGCCGCGACGAAGCTCTTGAATGACCCGACGGGACGGTCTGTCCGCGCGGACGACGTTGTAGCCGCCTATGTTCATAGGTGCGCGAAATAATT
The DNA here is from genome assembly GCA_030578095.1 of Auricularia cornea. Lineage (NCBI taxonomy): Eukaryota > Fungi > Basidiomycota > Agaricomycetes > Auriculariales > Auriculariaceae > Auricularia > Auricularia cornea. Next base: position 7,062,275 of record JARLTE010000007.1, read on the forward strand.
TTCTCCGGGACTTACCGGTGGCACGGAGAAGCCCGATGTGGCTGTGATTTACATCATGGCTACCCTGACGCTGGCATACCAACCTACCGCAGCTGCGCTTTCATGCGTACTGCATCAAGAACATTATTTGAAGTCGTCCTTCACGCTGCGTCCAAATAATATACCATTATTCCGCAGGGCGCTCGTGTCACGCAGCAGAGGCGCCCCTGCGCTGACAGCGGCAGCGATGGTACATCGAGGGCACCCCTACAAGAGCAGCAGCAGCGCCCCTAACGGTGACACATTAGTGAGTCTCTACGTCTCTCGCAAAAATACATCTTTCCGTTCCACTGCGAGAGACACATAATGCCACATACGTCACGATGCATTCACCCCGCATACTGTGATTTTCCGATGGCGCCGCAGTCCGCCGCAGAGGCGCCCTTACAACGTCGGGGCAGGTGCCTTCAGAAGCGCAGCGGCAGAGGCGCCCCTACATTGAGTCCGGCAGAGGCGCCCCTACAATGGAGTGCGGCAGAGGCGCCCCTACAATGGAGTGCGGCAGAGGCGCCCCTACAATGGAGTGCGGCAGAGGCGCCCCTACAATCAGTCCGGCAGAGGCGCCCCTACAACCGCAGCGGCGGCGGCACGACGCTTACTATCTGCCTCTCGCAGCTGTTCGTCTGTCCGTACAGCTGCGAGAGACAGATATATAGTCGTCCTTCATGCCGCATTCAAATAATAGACTGCAGTTTCCCCGGCGCCGCTGTCGCGCTGCAGCAGCGCCCCTACGTCGACACCGGCGGCGGTGGCGGCGGCGGCACATTGACGCTTACTATCTGCCTCTCGCAGCTGCGTGTATGTCCGTACAGCTGCGAGAGACAGATATATAGTCGTCCTTCATGCCGCATTCAAATAATTAACAGTGATTTTTCGCCGGCGCCCCGGTCGTGCAGCAGAGGCGCCCCTGCGCCGACGGCGGCGGCGGTGGCGGCACGTGGACACGTACTATCGCCTCTCGCAGCTGTGTGTTGCTTCGTACAGCTGCGAGAGACAAATCTCGTTGGCCTTCATGCCGCATTCAACTAAGAGACTGCATTGTTTCCCGGCGCCGCTGTCGCGCAGCAGGGGCGCCCCTACGATGACGGCCGGGGCGGCGGCACCTCCGTAGGCGCCCCCACCGAAGTGCGGTGCCGCTGTCACGCTGCAGCGGCGCCCCTACGCCGACACCGGCGGCGGTGGCGGCGGCGGCACATTGACGCTTACTATCTGCCTCTCGCAGCTGCGTGTATGTCCGTACAGCTGCGAGAGACAGATATATAGTCGTCCTTCATGCCGCATTCAAATAATTAACAGTGATTTTTCGCCGGCGCCCCGGTCGTGCAGCAGAGGCGCCCCTGCACCGACGGCGGCGGCGGTGCCGATGGCAGCACGTTGACATGTAATATCTGCCTCTCGCAGCTGCGTGTTGCTTCGTACAGCTGCGAGAGACAGATAGTCGTCCTTCACGCTGCATGCAATTAATATACCGTTGTTTTTTCCGATTGCGCCCCTGTCGCGCAGCAGAGGCGCCCCTGCCGTGAACCGCAGCGGCGGTACCGGCGGCGGCGCAGCGCAGCAGCCACTGTAGCAGCATCGACAACACGATGGCAGCGTCGCCTCGTCGACGCTCAAAGACTCTCAAGTACAGCATCGCCGCGCAACGGTGGGCGATCGGTCTGACCGCAATGTTTCTTATCTTCCGGCTTCCATAACTCCTCTGAATACCTTGTGCATACAGTGGGTGAGTCACTTTTTTTTTGCGATTGCGGGCGCGGCGCATTAAGCGCCGGTGCCGACGCTTCCGGGCGATGCCGAGCGGTGCGGGCGCATCCCAGCGCCGCGCCCGGAATGAGCCGCAGTGCTGCTACCCGGCGGCAGGGGCGGCGGGGGCACGGGCAGGTGCGCCCCCGCGGCGGCCAGCAGGGGCGGCCCAGCTGCCAGATAGCAGTACCGCCCCTGCCCCCGCCCCTACAACACGAGACCCCTTTTAGGGCCCCCTAAAAGGGGTCTCATGTAGTTCCGGTGCCCCCGGATTAGGTGTGCGGGGCACAGTACTGTCGGTATCCCTCGAGGTACCACGTTCAACCGCCCGGGGAACATAGCTGCGCGATAAACAGCTACTCCAGAGGCAAGGAAGCCGCACTCCGACGATCTCCCGCCGGGCCGCACACAAACGAACGCGCCACCAGATGGATGCGTGACGCTATCAGCCCGATCTTCGTCAGCGCGGCAGCGCCAGAGTGCGAGACATGAATTGAAACAGAGATACTTGGCGCATTGTGATGCGCAGAGGCGCAGTTAATCCGGTGCGTCGTTGTACGTCCGGTCAGACGGTTGAAGTCTATGGGGAGTGCGCTCAAATCTTGGGCCATGTACACGCAAATCGCCCAACAGAGCAAGCACGGGGGAAATGGTATTCTGGATCACCTCTCAGCCAGCATATACTCTTTAGCGAACGGCGCAAAGCCCGCGCAGATGCGCTCGGCTGACTGTGACACGATGATAGTGTTGAGAAGCTCGGCGTCGTAGACAAACAGCGCACGGAACGACGTGCACAACACGCCGAGTGTATCCTCGAGCAATTCGGGGCAGTCGTCACCCAACGCGAACGATACGCTCCGCAGACGCGGAGCGCGAAGGAAGAGCTCGTTGTCCGCCTGTAGCGGAGGAGGGTCTGCGTCCGCGGCGCTGTCGACGCGGAGCTCGAGCGTCTCGAGTCCAGGCGCGTCTAGCCGCGCGGCGAGGAGGGCTCCAAGCCGAGAGAAAGAGACAGACATAGACGTCAGGCGCTCGGAGGCTGGCTTCTCGATGTCCCCGAGAAAAGCGTCAGCCCAATCCGACGATGGGGAAAGAGTCCACATGCTCTCATAGTCGGGTATCGTCGAGAGCACGATCGTCTCATCGTTATCGCCTACCAAACCTAATTCTATGGGCCGTTCGTGCGAAGCAAGGAAGAGCGGCAGGACCCCCTCCAGAGAGGAGACCTGGCGCGCGACCAGGCGGCGCACGCGGAGGCCGCGCCAGTGTTCCATGAGCGCGAGGAGGTCGAGCTCATTCGAAGGCGCACAGCAAATCGAAACCTCCTCGAGCGACAGCGGGAACGGCGGCTCGGGAAGCAGTGTGCTCGTCGCGCTGTGGGTGATCTCCATCCGCACGAGGGAAGGACAGTGAGCGAAGAGCGCCCAGTGGTGATGCCCGTAAATTCCCTCAAGGGTGATAGACCGCAGCGCGCCGAACGGTGCGCCGTCCGCGGGAAACCGAACGTTGGGCGCGGCCAGCCACCGGAGATTGGGTAGGACGCGCGCGGCAAACTGCCCGGTCAGGTCGATCGTTGTGATGTCTGGGTCGCCGTCGCTGGGGAACCGGAGGACATCGAGGCAGTGAAGGTTGGGCAACGGGGCGCACGTCGGGTTCAGCAGCCTGAAGAGCCTGGTTGGTCCGTGGTACGCGGCGAGTCGGAAAACATCGAGTTCTCCGAGGCGCAAGATACGGTCGGTGTAGTCATAACCAGGCCGACCGTCAAGATGCGGGACTTTCAAGTGAAATGGGAGCGGGCGCGAGCGTATCAGCATAGCCTCGAGCAGGGAGAACATGGCGTCCTCGTGAGATTTGTTGCGAAAGCGAGAGCATGTAAAGCCGTCCCATAAGCGCCGCTCTGACAGGGCAGCATCGCGCCAGATAGTGCAGACATGGCTCGCGCGGATGCGTGTCACGTGGTCGGCAGCCAGCAGACACTGTAACAAGAGCTCGACGGGCAGTCGGGCCATAGGAGGTTGCAGAGCAGAGCTCTGTTCGGCGCCAGGAAAAGAGTACGCGGACATAGAACCGCGATCGGGAACGATGCGAAGGTCAACGACAAGAGGCAAGTGTGAAAATCTTCCGCAGTCACCGGTTCGGGCCGATAGCCGGCCGTCCCTTGTCTTCAACCGTTGAACCAAGTAATGGTCAATGCCAGTCAGCATCGTCTGGCGGCCTTTCCAGATGCTCCGTCCCTCGTATCTGCGAACGCAACCTGTCCACTCTGATGTCGCGGCTGCCGTTCCAAGCCAAGTGACGGGCCACGGCGCCGTGCCTGGCGCACGCTGGTAGTCTCCTAGCATGAATTGCGAGGGACAACCTCTGTACACGGCATATGTGGCTCGATCAGGGCTTGTGACCGGCGCTCAACTATCTAGAGACTATCATGCGCCGCTCCACTCGCGTTTCTGGCCGTTCGCGTTCGTACTCGCTGCAACTGATTGCGCACCAACCCCCCGCTGCCACCGTGACCAATGAGTATGACCCGGCTCCCGCGATCTTACTCTCCACAGAAAACGGCCTCACCCGCTGGAACCGAAATGCCCGCGACTCCTGACGTACGGCGCACTCTCCTAGAATCCTGGAGTGTGCATTTGTCTGCTACGCATCTCAGACTACGTCGAACGACCTGCTCTCTGCATGCTCGACCTGAATGTATCTCCCATGCTGCCGCGGCGACGCTGTCTCACTGACACGACACACACGCTCCCTTATCGCGCATTTCCCCTGGCATTTGCGAATGACTCGGGCCGCGAGACTTGGGCCGCGTTTGGCATCGCCCTGCCTAGTCAGGATTTTCCCTGGCAATTCACCGTTCCGGTTATCCACCACACCCAGCTTATGGAGAGGTCTCCTGCGCGATCTACCACGCGTGGCATCTCAGGGTCAGACGGGGGCGGCTAAGAGTGCGAGACGCTGCACCGGGAGCTCCTATGCCAACCTGGTCGTTATCACCCGAGCGCGGGAGTTTCATGCGTCGGTCGAGAATATGCTGGCGAGGCCATTGGGACAATCAGGTGGCCAGGCGGCGCGACAGGGTCCAAAGGCAGAGCTTCTATAACCGGGCGGCGTCGCGACCACGCCCCTCGTCTAGCTCCTCAGGCAGTGCGAGAGAATTTCGATGAGTACCCATGGTCAGCTGCCATAGCTGAATGAGCGGGCGCGTGTCGTCGCTGCGTTTTGGAATGCGTAGCGCAGCACAGGCAATCCACGAGGCGTGTCGGAGTCGTGCGGGACCGCGAGGGGCGCGCCCCTATCCGTGAAACGCGGAGCCAATGCTAACTCGATATCTATAGATTCACTACACCGCAGTAGCTCGGGTCCGACGCTGCGAAGGATTGATAAGCCCAAACACCGAGCATCATCCGTCGGTTGTTACTCCCCATGGCTGCAGCATCCCCGTCCAGGTCTGGCGCAGACTGGCTCAACGATCACCAGCTCTCAGTGCTCTCAGACTGCGTATCCGATATTCTGGGGCAACTATTACCGCGCCTGAAATCGTATGTTCGCCATTTTCGGCCCCAGCTTCGAATTCACCTCCGGTCCTTCGCGATAGGGATACAGATGCATCCGATGCCATTTGTGCCGTCGTCTCCACAGTTCGTTCAGCGTGTGCCGGTTTTGCAGGCGCATTCAACGAAAGCAACCCGCGCACTGTGAACTTGCGATTGCCTCGGGACGTGTTCACCGCCTTGCTGTATGCGGCAGACATGCCGACACGCATCAGGGCCAGCCACGTATCGCGTGCCTGGCGCGCTATTGCGCTTGCGGCACGCGGTCTCTGGACGGACTGCTGCTCTAAATCACTGCCATTCACAAGTGTAAACATGCGAGCGTCATTCGACTTCCTAGAGGCTATACTTCGCAGGTCAGACCCCCTCCCGGTCCGTCTGGATCTGAACCACATCTACGCCTTCCCTGGTAACGCTCATGCCTCTGAGCTTGCTGCAATTGTCACACCCCACCTGCACCGACTGCAGGTGTACGAAGGCCCAAGCTCCGTGTTCTACCTGATGAACCCCGAGGAGGTCCCTTTGCTCGAGCTGGTCTCACTGGATTTCTTCGGCGACGAGCGCTGGTCATGGGGAGGACCGAGAAGCGATCCCCCCGTCACTGGCACGATTCGCCCGCAGTGCGTCCCCAACCTCAGCCGTCTTGTCTCCCCGTTATGCGACATTCAAGGTCGGCTATTCCCCAGCGTGCGAGACCTCGTTTGCGCCTTGGGCAGCGAAGGGTCCGACGACCTGTTCCGCTTCTTTCCCAACCTCGTCCGCGCAGAATTCCGGGGCTGGCACACACCCCGGCTTCCGCAGGGGGCCATACCCCGCAGCATTGAGCAGATCACTGTCCAGTGCGGGTATGATGGAATTGATAGCGCTGCGCTTCGAGTCTGGGCGGGCGAATCTATACCACGGCTCGCGCTCCTCGGCGTGGAGTCTCTCGATGCAATCGTGAGCGAGCTGCTCGCTGCTCATACTGGACCGTTCGTCGCAACAATCTTGCCGCCGCCATGGGAGTTCGACATCGTACTCGCCGATGTGGCGGCCCCCAGCCACTGGAGCTGGGCCATCAAGACGCGAAACCTTTGGTCGCTATGCCACGACGGTGGCCTACAGCAGCTCTTAACCGCCCTAAATATTGTCTCGCTCACCGTGAGCACGACTGGGCTTGAATGGCTGCTCACGGCGGGACTCGACACGCCGCACCTCCTGTCACTCGAGCTCGCCCTGACGCGCGTCGAGAACGTCTATCCGTCAGGATGGCAGCATTTGCGCGCGCCGGGTCTCCGGCATTTTGTGCTCGACTTCGGCACGACGGACGTGGACGCACGCGCGGCCACGCTCGCGGCGCTGCGGCAGAACTTCCGCCGGCTGATCGTCTACAACGCGGACCTCCTTGAGACAGTGACCGTCCGGGCTCCCGCGCACATGCCCGACGCAACGGACTGTGCGTACTTCGCGCAACTCGCGGAGCGTTATATCGATCTCACTGGTCAATAATCTGTACGATAACTGGGAGAGGAGACATTCCAGGGACCAAGTACCGCGTTTCCACTGAGTCCTCTCCTGAGTAGAACTATTGATTCGGTTACTGTGCCGGTATCATTCGACGTTCGCTTTGGCTAAGATCTCGCAGGAGCATTGGCGAGAACGTCTGCGTCCCACGGCAAGCAATTGCGGTTGCCTGGCTTCCAGCACATAGTCGTTCGCAGACGACGCGAAGCCCTCACACGCCCCCGCGGCGTGCCGGGACACCAATCCAGCGCCGGGGATCTGCCCGTGCACTACAGCTTGCGCGAGGGAGCAGGTCCACAGCACGTTGAGTGCTGCCTCGAGAGTTGGTATAGCTGTCGACCGGATTGAAGAAAACAATCCGCGGACGCAGCATCGCCTGTATGCAGAGGCGCAGCCGCGGCGAGGCGGAGCTCGAGTTTCTCAAGCCCGGACAACTGTTACATCTTGCGGACGCCCAGGCGGCGTACGTGTACGCCGCATTCCGGGAACGAGAAGCGCACGGCCCAAACTATGGGCATTCTAGCGCCGGGAAGAAGACACCACAAAACCAGAAACTCGGAGACATAGACACGGGAAGGCCCGGGCGCTGCACCGCAAGCACGAGCGAATGCCCGTCATGGGCGAGAGACCCGGATGGACTGCAAACCACCAAAATTCGGAGCGCGGTAGGGTCAGTGCGCGGGGAAAACAGCCTTCTCTGTCGGATGACATGTGAGCCCGCCAAGCGCGACCTGAACGGTATCCAAACCGAGGGCGTGCAGTTTGGTGTCTAGCAGTTTGCAGCGGGCGACGGAAGCGTGGAGCCGAAGTTGAGTCGACAGAATATGCCAGCTAGCCGGTCGACGGACACTGGCAGCGTGAGCCCCCAAATATGCTCCTAACCCAGCGGGAGAGAGCCAGAGGTGGAGTAGGATCTGCCGAAGCAATCTTCGGGTAGCCAAAGCGGGAATGAGAGCGTTCCCGATTGAAGAAGCCAGACCTGGAGTTGATCAAACATTCAACGCGGAAAAACTGTCCCAGACGCGCCAGCGCAGCGTTCTCCAGAAACGATCCTGACAAGAATAGCCAATGCGCGCCGCTGCGCGTCTGATGCTCTGCGAAATTGGAGCACGGAAGGTCAGCTTGTGCCCGGCAGATTTAGTACCCACCCCCGAGCAAAGCATGGGGCTTTAAAAGCTTGTAAAAGGAAGCCCAGTGGAGCATCAAGCTCGTGTTCGGGGGCGCGAGGTACCGTTGGTCAGTTAACGGGAGAAATGGATCGGAGCAGGAGGACAAGCGGCTCCGGTCGGAGTTTTTCGGACTCAACGTCACTTGTCCTCGTCCGTCACGCCATTTCCCGAATCCGTTGCTAACACCCGGATACGCCGACCATTTTGATACATGACGGCTGGCCTGTGTCTCCGGATTGCCTGGCCATGCGCCTCCTATCCGTTGGACGTTCCGGGACATCTCTTCCGCGTTGATCGGATGGAATTGAGTGGCGCCTGTGTATCGGATGGCAACCTGGCCGTCGGTGACACAGACCTGACAGCGGAGATTGTAGTGTCTATCAGGCATGGAATGTTGAGGCTGTTCGGAAGACAGCCCTACGTAGAATGCGGCACCTCTATCTCATAGGTTCCTCGACCGACGGGACAGAATCTCGGTGAGTCTACATGGCCAGTTCGCAGAGCAGCGCGAGAATGGCCGTGGGCTCGCGCCGTGTGCGCGGGACCGGCAACACGCGCCTACCGCTGAAACGCGACACACACGTCGAATCAATTTCTGCGAATTAGCCGACTATCACTGGCCTAGGAGCTCGGGCCAACATCTCGGGTCCGCCGTTGAGCTCAGGGGCCTGGTTGATTTAATATGCCCGAGCTGCGATCTTACGACCGTTACTACCATGGTACCCTCGACCCCGCCCAAGCCCCGCGTCCGCTGGCTTGACGATCTACAGCTCTCAACGCTCTCTCAGTGTGTATCACAGATTCTGGAGCAGATCTCTCCGCGCCTGATCTCGTACGTCTATCGTTGCCGCCTGCAGCTGCACGTTCACCTTCGTTTCTCTTTGGCAGGGATACAGATGCTTCGGATGTGATTTCCACTGTCGTCTCCGCAGTTCGTTCCGCGTGCGCCAGTTTCGCGGGTAAATTCAACGACAGCAACCCACGCGCCGTGACGTCACGGCTGCCGATCGACGTGTTAACCGCGATTTTGTACGCGGCAGATATGCCGACGCGCCTCCGGGCCAGCCATGCATCGCGTGCACTGCGTCATATTGCCCTCGCCGAACCCGGTCTCTGGACGATTTATCGCTACGAACCGTCGCTTGTGCAGGGCCAGCGTGTGCGAGCGCCGCTAGACTTTCTCGAGAACATACTGCGCCGCTCAGACCCCCTTCCAATCCGGCTGGACCTGAGCCACCTGTACATTTCCGATGACGACCCATTCGCGTCACAGCTCGCCGAAGTCATCGGGCCCAGCGCGCACCGGATGCAGGAATACCAGGGCCCCGACGTCCTTTTCAACAAACTGAATCCAGCGGACATGCCCCTTCGCGAGCTGGTGTCGCTGGATCTGGTCTGTGCCGAGCTGGGTTGGGGAAGGAATCAACTTGAGACTTGCGCACTGCGTCCGCAGTGGCTCCCGAACCTCCGCAGCCTCTCCGCCCCGGTCCTCGCCGCCGTAGGTCAGCCCGTCCCCAGTCTTCGCGAGCTCGTGTGCGTAGTGGACACCGACGGGTCGCAGGAAGTGTTCCGCATGTTCCCAAACCTGGTCCGCGCTGAATTCCGCGGCGGTCGTGACAGGCCACTGCCGCGCGGACCGATCCCCCGCAGCGTTGATCACATTATCGTTCACTGCGAGGACGACGGATTTGCCGCCGCGGCGCTGCAGGTCTGGGCGGGCGAAATCATACCGCGGCTGGAACTCCTCGGCGTGCAGTCTCTCGCGGTCGTGAGCGAGCTTCTCGCGGCGCAGGCTGGACCTGCAGTCGCCACCATCTCGTGCCGCCGGGACGACTTCGACGTCATACTTTCCAATGCGGAGGACTCCAGCCGCTGGTACTGGCCCATCTGGACCCAGTTCTTTTGGGGCGCCCGACACTGCGCCACCGACATACAGCAGCTCTTCACCGCCGCCCGGATCGTCTCGCTCACCATGGGTATAGACGTCCTCGACTGGGTCACGGCTGCCGGGCTCGACCTGCCACACCTCGTGTCGCTCGAGGTCAGCTTGACGCACGTCGGGCCCTCACCGGTGCCGACAGTATGGCGTCCTCTGCGCGCGCCGCGCCTCCAGCATTTTGTTCTCGACTATGGCACGCCGAACGCGGACGCGAGTGGGGACCCGCGCCCGGCCGAGTTCGGGGCGCTTCGGCAGAACTTCCGCTAGCTCATTTTGTACGACGCGGACCTCCTCGAGACAGTGACCGCGCGGTCTTCCTCGCGCCCGCCCGAGGGAATGGACTGCGCGTATTTCGCGCAGTTCGCGCGCCGGTACGTCGACCTTACGCCTCATTAATCCGTACCATCTGTAATGAGAGACGTTCTGCATCTGTAGAAAATTGGCCGAGTAGATTAAGCGAGAAAGAAATGATCTGGTTTCCCCACATCTGCAGTCGGCGCGTGGCGCGGCGAGCGCGACGGTCGAGCAACCCGGTCTCTCAGATAATCAGAACCAGGCACGAAGCACACAGCACCAGGAAAGCACTCTAGATCAAGTCCATACTTGCCCGCCACCGTTCTTTCCGTCCATCGAATCCGACGTGCTGCATTCCGAGGCAATCAATCAGCACCAGCAAACGGGGCGCAATTTGCTGCCCGTACTGACCGCCAAGAACCATAGTGATGCCCAAACGGCTGATAGAGCCTGAGCGTTTCGCCATCCGGAACACGATGCAGCAATGCAGATGATGGAATACCACACAGGGAGAAGCAAGAGAGGACAGTGAGTGGGGTACGATGGGCCATAAACGTTGCATAGTCCTGCAGGAAGTTACAGGAGACAATTGTCCAGCAATATCTCGGCTCTTATCTCGCTTTTGATATACGAACCGGTATGCACTCCACTTGTGCGTCAGGAATGAGTCGTAGAAGAGAGGTCATATATGACGAGGGCGGTAAGAAACGACCGGCCGTGAACATGCTCCATTGCGGGAAAGAGTGAGGACAAGCCGCGTTGCATCCGGAAACTCCGACTGGTTGTCCTTCTGCTCCGACGCGCTCTGACGCGCTTCGTTCCCCGGTTCAACCGGAATGTCTTGACGCCTTCTTCTACTCGTATTCTCGTGCACCGTACTCCTTTCGTGCTTGCTTTGTCCTTCAGAGCCACGTAACGCTGCCTGCTGCTTCTCACCGCTCGTACCGTGAACACGTCCTCAAATTGCTCCGCGCCACAGATCCCCCGAAGCGGAATTGCACAAAGAACGGCGTTCTTACCCTGCATGGCGTTGCGCTGGCCGATTTCCGCTACTGGAACAGTTTTTTCATGCTGAGATCTTCTGAACGAGCCGCACGCGAATGCCATCTTCAATGCGCTCTAGGCGATGCTGATGTACTCGCGTCCTTTCTTATATCGGCTGCGCATCCAGGGTCAGGAATAGCTGGGTTTTCGCGGACTTGCGCTAATCTACGGCGAGTCCGCTGGCATAGTCCCACCGTTCATCCGGTTTCAATGCTGCATCTGGAGCTCATCTACCAACAAGTCCAAGATACCATTTGATTTTTTATCCCAACGACTAAGCAGAAATATATGCACCATCCGAGGTCTCTTCCCGCAACGTAAACGTCGAAATCGACATACTCAGTAGCACGCGGAGCTTCTCTCACTTTCTTGCGGAGACCTCTCTGCTTGATCGTTCTGTGCATCATTCAGTCTGCCGGTCAGTGAGCGGAACAGCTGCAGATCTGGGGATGATAGAGATTCCGCTGCTGTTTTTTCACGTTGCTGGCTCCCTCAGGGATTCTCCAAATCTTCCCCCGACCCGCGCAGACGCCGGACACTGTTGACGTGCCACACGGCTGATGGGTTCGTTGCTCCATCGATCGGGTGCGCCAGAATGTGGAGCTTTTAACCCTGCCTTCTTAGATTACGCACTTGAGCAAGTGCGCACCCCGGGCTCTATTACGCAATCTTCGCGGCTCACGATGTCTCTTCCAGGTTCAATGCTCTCTGGCACTACTCCAGACGCGGCGCTCGAGACCGGCGCGTCCTGGAAGCTGCCTGTAGAGCTCTTGCAGCAGTGTCTGCTGTCCGCCGACCTGACCACGCGCATTCGCGCAAGCCACGTCTGCCACACATGGCGCGAGGCTGCATTGGCCGAGCACCGCTTATGGGACAGCTTTGAGCGCTCGGACTTCCTTGACAAGCAGCACGAGTACGCGATGTTCTCCCTACTCGAGGTCATGCTCCTCAGATCGCGCCCACTCGCGTTTCACATGCACATCCCCCACCTCGATGATTGAACAGATTCCGGCTACGTTGACCGTCTCCTGGGCGTGAAAGGGCTCGACGTCTTCCGACTCGCGTCGTATCAGGGGCCGGCCAGGCTCTACAAGCTGCTGAACCCGACTCAGGCGCCATTGCCAAATCTGGTTTCTCTCGACGTCCGCCGGTTCCCCACCGGTGGCGAGCCCGACATCACGATGATCGAACTAGCTGCACAGTTTGGCGCGCGCTGCCTGCCCAACCTCCAGCGGCTCGTCGCGCCGAACATCCGATTCCCCACGGATGGCGCGCCTTTCAGCGCGCTCCAGTCCATCACCTTTGCGGGCACGTACGGGAACCACTATCGCGCTCTTTTCACGCACTGTTCACATCTCGTCCGGATGACGATCACCGACGGCACGATGAGCACGCCGCCGCCCGAGCCGCCCGTCCCGCCGTCGCTGGAAGAGGTCTCTATCCGAGCCTCGTGGCACTCATGGAGCACTGGCACGGCGTCCGCGTCCGCCGTCTCGTCGCAAGCAGGGTCTACTCTCTGCGCGACGTCCTGCCGCTGTTTCTCGAGTCGCACTCGCACGCGCTGGAGATGCGCTTTCCCCGCGGCGGGGACGACGTTGCTCTCGCCGCGATGCCTGACGACGACAGCGTTTGGGTGCTCTCCCCGTCGCCGCCGTGGGTCATAGGCTGTCTCGCGAGCATCAAGAAACCGGCCTCAGAGCGTCTGATGTCCATCTCTGTCGCATTCTCGCGGCTCGGTGTGCTCCTCCTCGCGCAGTTGGACGCTCCCGGTCTCGAGAAGCTCGAGCTTTCGGTCGACACAGCTGCGCCGCTACAGACAGGCGACGAGTTCTTCCTCCGCGCCCCGCGTCTGCGGAGCGTTTCCTTCAATTTCAGAGACGACTGCACTCAATCTCTCAAGGATGCACTCAGTGTGCTGCGCAGCTCCTTTCGTGCGCTGATCATCTACGTAGCGGAGCTCCTGGACGCTATCTTCGTGTCCCGCGGTGCCAAGCACGCCTGCGCGAGCTTCGCCCAGTTTGCAAAGGAGTATGTGATTGTAGCTGGGCGAGCGTAAGTGCTGAATCAGCGACCGCTGTGCCGTTGGCAATATACACCTGCGCTGCATGTTTCGGCCGTTCCACGGAGAGCTCATTTCAGCAGCAATTTGCGCGCAAATCTACTGTGGTCACTGCTTCGCGCGATGCGCAATGCAAGACTGTGGAAATCGGTTTGCATCGTTTATACAGCTCGCCGTCGCGGAGAACAACTTGCGTTTGCCCCCGAGACTCCGACCGCTCCTTGTCCTCCTGATTCTACCCCTGATCCGGCGCCTCGCTGCTGCGCGACTCGGAACACCTACTCTTTCGTTGCACTCGAGGCCACAAGGATGCCGCCAGAGTCCACGATTGCGGGGACCCCAGAGCTTACGACTGCGGGGACCCGCGAGCCCGTGACTGCGGGCGCCGCCTCCCTTCCTGTGGATGTGTTTCTGGAGTGTCTTCGAGCTGCCGACCTTCCCACGCGCGTGCGCTTCAGTCACGTGTCGCGCACGTGGAGGAAAATTGCCATTGGCAACGGTCGCCTCTGGGACAGTTTTTCTTGCAGGTACTTCCGCGATCAGCGTGAGCAGGACGTCATGTTCGACATGCTCAAGGCTATGCTCCGACGCTCAGGGTCGCTCCCATTCAGGCTGCGCATCCCCCACCACTACTGCGGGACCTCCGCACCTCTGTATGGCGATGACCTGTGCGCTTTGGACTCCGAAACTAGCTCGCTGGACTCCGAAACAGACTCCCTTAGCTCCGAAACAGACTCGGAATATGCGGTTCGGTTGCTTTCTCTGGAAGGGCTGGACGTTCTGAGACTCGCACTATACGACGGGCCGCTCGATATATTCTGCCGATTGAATCCACATTCGACGCCGCTGCCCGCATTGGTCTCGCTCAATATCTTTGGCTTAAATGACCCGTATTCCCTACGGGAGCACCGCAGGATGAAGGAACGGTTCTCTGCGCGTAGCCTGCCCAACCTTGAGGAATTTACCGCCCGCCGCCTGCCCTTCTCCATCGACAGCGAGCCGCTGCTGGCGTTGAAGCATCTCACATGCACGCTCTTTCCCGGGACGGACTATCAGCTTCTTTTCGAATGCTATCCCAACCTCGTCGAACTTTGCCTCGTCTGCGCATCCGACACGACTCTTACGCCCATTCTTCCGCCGCGCTCTCTAAAGAAAATAGTGCTGCGATCGGAGTTGTACAAACAGGTGAATATCCCGGAAACCCTGCAGAACTGGGCCGACCAATGCCTTCCGCGGGTGGTCCTCCAAGGATTCCATCCTCTCAATCGCGTTCTGCCGCTTTTCCTCGCCGGGGACGAGCATGCCGAGCTCGAGCTCAGGCTGACTAGTCGCAACCGCGAGCTTGAGCTTGTATCGCGTACGGACGACGACGCAATCCCGGCGCGGACTTGGACGGTTGCTCCGGGTGTAGAACTGGACATGGACGTGAACCTGCTCTGCACGCTCGAGACGGGTGGCTGCGAACGCCTCACGTCGCTGTCCGTTGCGATAGAACAGGTCTGGCGTCTCTTCTCTGCACAGCTGGACTTCCCGGGACTCGCTCATCTCCAGTTCCGCCTCATCGGCAGGCAGGAGCAGCCACTGCACGACGTAGACGACTATGGCCTATTCCTCCGCGCGCCACTCCTGCAGCACGTCGCCCTCAACTTCGACGGGACTGTCCGCGCGGACAAGGGCGAGATTGACCTACTCTTCGGCGATCCACACCGCCAACAAATCTTCCTCAACTTCTACAACGTCGACTTCGATGGGACTGTCCCCGCAGACAAGGGCGAGATTTACAACCTCCTCGGCATGCTCTGCTCGCACTTCCGCATCCTTCTCCGCTACGACGCCGCGCTGCTCGAGTCTGTGACGGCCTGCGTCCCCAAGGATTGTGCGCTGGAGGTCGATTGCTCGGATTTCGCGCACTTCGCGAAAGAGTATGTTATTTGTGTCACGCTGTAATGCGCCCTGGGAACTGTGCTTCACCGGCCGTTCATCGCCCTCGATGCTTCTCCGCCAGTCCTACTGTATCATGTGCTTTCTTCCTCGCTTCGGCTGCTCGTACGTTCCGTGTCATCCCACCCAGTATTCCATTCCAATAAGCCGCATTGTGGCAATAGATGTTCCGTATCCGTCTTCTCTCGCTGCGTATTCATGCTATGTGCCGATGGTCTGCGCGAGCAGAGTCAGCCTGGGCTTCAAGTGCATTTGGTTGAAACTCTGATACCGAGTGAACCCAACACGGAACGGATGCGCCTACTTGAGATCGACATACCGGCTTGCAAAGTGTGAGCTTTGTGCATACTTGTCTCACGATGGGATGAGAGAGAACGTGCAGGGAAAGGACCCGTCGTCGGACCCGTCGTCGGACCGGCCAGCGCGGGATCTTTGCGCTTCTATCTTACACCATCGACCAGCCGATTCAGCATCAACATTCTTGCTGTGAGTTTCGTCCTCACCATTCTCGCATTCGCTTCATGTCTTCTATTCAGGCTCCAATGATGCCATCTAGCGCTGCGCCATCCGAGGAACACCGAGCGGGCTGGCCACTGCCCGTAGAACTGCTGCTACAGTGTCTGATGGCCGCCGATATGGCGTCACGCATCCTGGCTAGCCATGTCTCTCGTCTCTGGCGCGAGGCCGCGCTGACAGACCGCCGGCTCTGGGACAGTTTTTCGTGCACAGTCTTTTGCAACAGGCAACACGAGGCTGTGATGTTTGCTCTGCTCCAGGAGATGCTGCTTCGCTCGCGCTCGCTCCCGTTCCACCTCTCTATCCCCGATAAATATGAAGGAAGTGACATCGATTATGCCAGCCGCTTGCTCGGCTTGGAGACATTCGATGTCCTTCGGCTTGCCAGCTATCACGGGCCCGTTCGTGTATTTGTGCTGCTGAACCCAACTTCAAAGCCTTTGCCGGCACTTATTTGCCTCGAGCCGATGGGCCAGGAAGAGTTTCGCCCGCTAGAAATGTCCGGCAACATTGGCGTAGACTGCCTGCCCAACCTCCGGCACCTGATTGCCGGGCATATGTCGTTTCCGGCCGGCGGGGCGCCATTCGCGAAGCTCAAATGTCTGACCTTGCCGGGATATCACTCTGGACCGCTTTTCATTCACTTTCCGCACCTCGTCCGGCTGGTAATTACTGATACCAGCATGGGGAGCCCGCTTCCAAACACACCGCCACCTGCTTCTCTTGACAGCATATGGGTCCGGTGTGAGCGCCCGAGAGCGCTCGACTTCATTCAACTCATGAAGCCCTGGCACGGCATCCGAGTCCCCCAGATCGTTGTCCACGAAGTTTACTCGCTGCGGGGTGTGCTGCCTTTCTTCCTCGCCTCGCACGCGCAGCCGATCGAGCTGCGTCTGATCAGTGCCGATCATGCCGCTGTTCTAGCTGCCTTACCCTGCGACGGGATGAAGCTGGACAAAGACACCGAGACCGTCTGGACGATCGACCCGTCGCCAGCCTGGGCCGCCGACTTTCTCGCCAGCATCGAGAGGCCAGCAAGCGAGCGGCTCAGCTCCATCTCCGTTTCATTTGCGCGGCTCGGCGCGCTCTTCCGCGCCCAGTTGCATGTTCCCTGTCTCCAGAAGCTGGAGATCCGTCTCGGCGTACCGCTGTAGCTAGCACGCGTGCCGGCTAGCTAAGGGTTTCGGGGCGAGGTCCAGGAGCTCTAATACGAAGCCCGGTCGGGGGTGTAAGAACGAGCCGAGCTTGATGTAAGCAGCGGGGCGCGACAGCGTCCCGCGGATTCAGAGAGAGTAGGGTCGAGGATTAAGCCTCGCCGTTCGCGGTTCGCGGTTCGAGCAGGTAGCGCGAACGCGAGGAGATGCGAGACGAAGAGGACGAGATGATGATTCGCAAACAAGACAAAACAAGAGATCTAAAACGGCCGCGACTCGATGTCTGACTAAGCTAGCCCCCGTTACAGAGCCCCCCCATCGAGAGTGGCTCGGGACTCGTACCAATTCAGCAGCTCGTTCCGGAGCGCCTTGCGCCACTCGTTACCGTTCCTCAACCCTTCCGTGGGCGCGCCGGTGCGGCCTTGATAGCCCTTGCTGAGCTCGAACATGCGCGCGTGGAACCAGTCCGTGATTCCTCGCGTCACGACGCCGGCGAACGAGTCGTTGAACGCTGCTAGAGACGGGAGCAGGCTGCGCTGGGAGTCCGGGCTCGGGTACCCCAAGATCATCTTGATCTCGTTGTCCGTGAGGTAGTCATCGTAGAGCGTCAGGTGGCGGTAGCGACAGAACTGCGGGCTGCCGTGCTCGAGAGTCGGCGTGGTCGGCTTGAGCGGGAATCGGACGTCGACCAAGGCGCGTACCGCCAAGGATACGATCCCTCCCCGGGCCTGGGCCGCGTGCGCGACGTGCGGTTTCGCGAGCAGGACTTCGAGCAGATCGGCCCATTGCTTGAACTGCAACGTCACGGGCCCGTTCTCGTCGAACCACGGGCCAGCAGGCACCTCGTGCCACGGCTGGGTCAGCAGAGGCTCCGGGTTGACGACGGGTACGCCCGCGCAAAACCGGATGCCGTTGTCGATGAGGAAGTCGACGAGGTCGGTGCGGTCCGTGACGAGGCCGTGCCGGATGGCGTAGTCCAACGCGCGTTCGACGAGCGAGCCGTCGTAGATGACCAGGTAGACGTCCGCTGCGAGGGCCGGTCCCGGGCGCGGTTCCATGCGACGTAGGAGAGCAGGGAGTACGTCGGAGATGGCGTTGAGGGTGGTGCGGCAGCGTGGTCGACCCGCGGAAGAAAGGAAGTCCGCCTCTGACTCGACGAGCCGCGAAATGTACAGGCTCGCGCGACGACAAGGCGCGATCGTCACGTCGTCCGCGTCCTGCAAGCGTAGCGCCGCTCCGGGCACGAGGAAGAAGTCGCGGCCCTCCATTGGCATGGGCCGATAGGGCGGGGGTGCTTCAGCCGCCATCGCCTGCAGCGCCGCGGCTTCCCGCGCCGCCGCTTCTTGAGCGTCGAGTTCCCGCGAGAGCCGATTCCAGGTAGCTTCGTCGAAGTCGCCGCTCCCGTCCTCGTCCATCGGGTCGACAGCCGGATCGTGCGAACCGTTGGCTGCGTTGTGGACTTGGCTGGGGCCCGCGCCAGTCGCTCTGGTCCTTCCTTCGTTCGCAGCTTGAGCGCTGCTCTGTGCGGCGGCTGGCGCGGAAGGGTTGCTCGACGTAGCGCTCGGCGCTGGACTCGCCGGAGGGGGCGGGATGGTGACGACGACGGCGGCTGCTGCGGGCGCCGCGGGTGGCGGGCCAGCCGCGGGGGCTTGAGCAGGAGCCTCGAAGCGTGGGGCGGCCTCGGGGACGTTCACTATCGGCAGGAGTTGGTCGTACATCGGCCGCAGGACGTCCCGTAGCGCGTCTGATGGAGAGAGTTCGGGCGTGCGCCGCCCAAGCTCCTCAGACCAGGGGTAGAACACCGGCAAGCCCTTGCGATGGTAGTCCCGTAGCACGTCCAGGTACGCGAACGGGTCCTTGAACCAAGCGCCGACGCAGCCTGCTCGGAGCCAACCTTCCGAGCAGAGTTCGCGCCAGGCGGGGCTGTTCGAGTCCTTCATGCGTTGCCAGTGCCCCTGCGCGACGACGGCCTCCATGATGACCGAGCGGCGGCGGGATACGTCCATGACGTAGTTGCTCCAGACGCGGAACAAGTCCTCCGCGCTGAGTGCGCCGTGTGCGGTGGGGTCTAGCGCCTGGAAGGGGACGTTCACGCCGGCCGCGATGAGGCCGTCCGACGCTTCTATCACTGTGGAATGGTTCTCGAACTCTTCCGCGAAAACCCAGTCACCGTTCTCGGCGCGTTCCGCCCAGCACGGGTTCCACTGCGTCAGGAAACCGACTTCGTCGCGCGCAGCGCACGGTCCGTTGCCCGCGAATTGGTCGAGCGCGAAGGCGCGCGAGGCAACCCGGTTTGAGTACTGGTCCGGGCAGCTCCAAGCGTCGCCGCCCCTGTCGGGGTTGTAACGCGGGGCTGCGCCGACGCCGGCAGGAGCTCCGCACGAGCAGAGGACTGGCCCGTTGCGATCGGGAGGAGGCGGCATAGAGCGCGCGTGGGAATTCTTCGCAACCCAGACATAGCCGTACGCGTCGATATACGCCACTTCGAACGTCGGGCGCGGTTCGAAAGGAGCGTGCGCCGCGTTCCAGGCGAGCTGCACGTACGCCATGTGCCCTTCGGGCGCGAGCTGGTGACGATCCCTGGCCGCCTCGAACGGGTACCTTGCAATCGATCGCCCGTTGAACGCGTTGCCGCCTTCATTCACCACCGGGGTAATGAATGACCAAAAGAGCGGTCGGAGCGCGAGTTTGATGAACGCGTAGAGGGGGCGGAACGTGGAGAGCATGACGAAAATGCGCGGAGGAGGAGACGCGAGGCAGAGAGAGGACGCGTCGGAGCCGGAAAAAGAACGGGAAATCCCAGTAAGTAGGGATCGACGGCGCTTCCGCCGTCGGTCGAATGAAGTCGAAAATTTGAACTGAAAGAGAGACTGCCTCCCCTAGAGGGGGTTTCTGCAAGGAACGGTAGGCGAACTGATGGAGAATTCGAGGTAAAATCGTAGACAAAGTTGGGTGGATAGCGCGAGTCGGTCGTCAGAGTCGATGAGCGCGACGGTAATCCAGGAGCCGCGCAGGCGCGTTCCGTAATTCGCGGGCGGTGAGCCACTCGTCGTGCTCCGGCCCGAACCCTTCCCAACGTACAAGGTATTCCAGTTGGCCACGCCGCCGATTCCGGCGGTGTGCTATCAACCTGTCGACCTGGTATTCGGCTACCGCGTCCTGCGTCCACCTCGGCAGCGGAAGCACTGTGCGTTTCCCGAACCTGGCTGGCGACTCCTCGTATCGCCGTAGATGGCTGATGTGCACCACGTTCGACATGGGATAGTCGCGGGGCAAGTCGAGCCGATAAGTGGCGTCGTTCACGCGTTCTTGTATGGCGAAAGGCCCAAACGCGCGTTGTACCAGTTTCGCGCCCTCGCCCTTCGATTCCACCAGGTGCAGTGACTTCGGGCGGATGAGAACCAGCTGACCGGGCTCGAACACGAGCTCGCGCCGCCCAGCGTTATAAGCGCTGGCTTGACGATGTTGTGCTAGCGCGATGGCGTCGCGAGCGGCTGCGCGTTTGGCCTCGAACTGTTCGAGGAATGAATCTGCTCCAGCGTGCGCGGTAATGCCTCGCCCGACTTGGTCCCCTTCCGCTCGAGGAACCAAGAGGTCGACGGGGCTGCGCGGCCGGAAGCCATAGAGCAGTTCGTAAGGCGCCACGCCGGTAGACGAGTGTACGGCGGTATTGTAAGCGAACTCCAGTGCGGGTAACCATTCGGACCAGCTTTTCTTGTCCTCGGACGCGTACGAGCGGAGCATCGTCTCCATCGTGCGGTTCGTCCTTTCGGTCTGACCGTCGTGCTGGGGATGATGCGCCGACGACAGAAGCATGTGCACGCCGAGCTGTCTCGCCACTGCGTCGAAGAACAGAGACACCCATCGACCGTCGCGATCCGCAATCATCTCGAGCGGCACTCCGAAACGGTTGACGACTTGCCTGAGAAACAGCTCCGCGAATTGCTCGGTGTCCATGCCCGAGTCCGTTGGTATGAATTGAGCATGCTTCGTCAGCAGGTCGACGATGACAAGAATGGCGTTGAACTTGTCGGAGAGCGGGAGTCCAGTGACCAGGTCGAGCGAGATACGTTCGTAAGGGAAGTTGGGTATCTGTTGTGGCTGCATGCGCCCGAATTTAACGAAATTCGCGTCCTTGGACTTCTGGCAGACGTCGCAAGACCGGACGAAAGCGTCCACGTCGACCTTCATGCGCGGCCAGTAGAACCGCTCTGACAGCTTGAGGAAGGTCTTCGCAGGTCCTGCGTGCGCGGCTTCCCACGACGATTCGTGAACCTGACGGAGTAACGCGTCCTGCTGCGATTTGGGAACACAGAGCCGCGGCATGAAGTCGGCGTCGCGAAAGAACAGGAGCCCCTCGTCGTCGCGGTAGAAACGACTTCCTGCGTACCAGGAGCGTTCGTCCGAGCCCGCACCCTTGTTGGCGAAAGCGGGATCCAGTCGGTATCCCTCTTCGAACGCTGCCCGCATCTGCGGACTCATAGACATGAGGAGCGTCGGCGGGGGGTGCTGCTTCTGCCAGTTCAGCTTCTCCTCGTAACGCATGCCGGCAGTCGCGTCATCCGCGCGAGCTCGGCGAGACGGCGTCGGGTCGGTCGCGTCGCGGTTCGAGTCTGGATCGTGCTTCGGTTGACTCTTCGTCTGCCGCTTCTTCTTGCGCGCGTCCGTTCGAGCGATCGTCGGTTCGCGCGCCGCTTGACCGGCGTTACGAGTCTGCGCGCGTGTCACCGCGAAGGCTTCGGCGTCAAGCTCGTCGGGATCCAGTGCGATCGCCTCTTGTCCTTCGCGGACGAAGCCCAAGTCTTGAAGGCAGAAGGCTAAGTCCGCGAACGCCATGCGCGGGGCCGGCTGGTTCGACGCCGCGCGTTCTCGTAGCTCCGCCAGATCGTAGTCAGTGTGAATGCACGGCGTCAGATCCTTGGCGGGTGAAGTGTGCGACGGCGGGCCCCGAATCTGCTGCGTCCGCGCGTCCCGCGGAAGCCGCGACAAGGGGTCGACGTTGGAGTGCAAGCGGCCCGCTCGATGTACGATTTCCAGGTCTTTGAACGCCGAGAAGACGAGACCCCAGGCAGCCAATCGCCGGTTCGCGTTCTCGAACGTACGCGCCCATTGCAGCGACGAGTGGTCGGTGATGAGGATGATGCGCTCGCCTTCGATGAAAGGTTGAAACTTGATTAGGGCGTCCTTCGCGGCCAACGCTTCCCGTTCGGTCGCCGAGTAATTTCTCTCCGCGCTCTTGAAAGTACGACTCCAGTAAGATATGACGCGCTCCGTCTGGACTACCGTTTCGTCCAGCGTCGGGCCCCACGCAGCGTCGTTGCGAACGTCGGGGTTCTTCGGGGAGACTTGCGTGCAGAGCGACGGTACGGGCTCCCGAGCTTCGTACGCTGCGCGCAGTCGTTCGTACGCCGCCGTTCCCGCCAAGTCGCCTACGCGAATGTCTTGGACTTGTTGCAGGCATGCGCCCATGGCTTCGTCCGAAGCATCCGTGTACAGTCGATACGGACTCCCGCGTTCCGGGTGCCCGAGGACTGGCGCCGCTTGCAGCGCGAGCTTGACCTGCTGGAACGCGTGTTCCTGCTCCTCGCCCCACTCCCATTGCACGCCCTTCTTCAGCAGCCTGAACAAGGGCGTGACGAGGAGCGAGTAGTACGGGATAAAAGCCTGGAAGTATACGACCATGCCGAGGAATACTTGCAGCGTCTGTACTTTCTGAGGCCGCTCCAGTTCGAGTATCGCGCTGACTTTCTCCTCGTGCGTCGATAAGCCGAGTCGCGATACCTTATGGCCGAGCAGCAGGATGGACGAATATAAGAAGTGACACTTGTTCGGTGACAGTGTCAGCCCCGCCCGAGTAATCGCGCCTAGGATCTTGTCCAGATGTCCGAGATGCTCGTCGTAGGACTTGGAGTAAACGACGATGTCGTCGATGTAGACCAAGGTGAAGAGCCATAGGAACGGCGAGAGGATGTTCTGCATGATACGTTGGAAGATGGCGGGGCCGTTGCGTAACCCGAACGGCATCCGCGTGAACTGGAACAAGCCCTTGTGCGTGCGGAAGGCTGTCTTTTCTACGTCTTCGGACGCGACGCCGATCTGCGTGAACCCTGCGAGAGCGTCCAGAGTGGACAACACCTGCGAGCCGGACAAGGCGGAGAGCACGTCCGCTTGACGCGGAATGGGGTACTCGTCCGAAATCGTCACCGAGTTCAGTTTACGGTAATCCACGCAGAAGCGGGCCTTCCCGTTCCGGTAGACGATGACGACGGGAGCGCCCCAAGGGCTGGCAGACGGTTCGATCACGCCCTGCTCGAACCATTTGTCGAGTTGTTCTTCTATGATACGTCGCTTCTCCGGGGACGCGCCGTGCATAGGCAGGGAAATCGGCTCGACGCCGTCTTTCGTGCGAATCTTGGCTTGGGCGTCCAGCTTCCCTAGACGTCCATCGAGCCCAAACGCGAGCTGGTGCTTCCGGAACAGCTCCTGCGCACGCTTGCGGTACTCGTAAGGAACGTCGGGTGATATGTCGAGCAGCTCGTCCAGCTGGGCGGACGAGTAGATGGAAGGGTCTGGCGCCTCTGCGGCAGCGGGTGGTTCGAGCTCGCCGTCCGCGCACGAGTCTATCGGCGCTTTGGGAGGAAACGATCCTTCTGCAGCGTCCGCGTCCTGTGCGCGGGGACGCGCGGTTGACGAAAAGGGATCCTTCGCTCGTAATCCTGGCGCCTCCGCGCTCGCTGCATCAGGCGGGCCTGGTCCTCGCTCTTCCGGAGGCGCGTCTTTCCCTTCAGCGGCTGGCGCGTCCGACGAGCGGCTGCCGAGATAGTCGCTGCTGAGCTCCTGTACGAGAGCCGCGAGAGCGTGAGCGGCTACTGTCATATCCTGATGTGCTGCAGCCGTCTTGGGCGCCTCGAACCAGAGCTGGGGATCCTTGGCGTAGCCCAGCAGCGTGCCTGCCCGCAATAGCCTAGGGATCTTGGTCGGGTTCGAAACGGGCAGCAGGCTGACGCGAGCTATGGATCCAGGCTCGCGCCTCCCCGCGTCGGCGGTGCGTACGGCCAACAACGTGTTTGGCACCGTCAGAAAGGATTCGTCGCCCAGCGGGACCAAGTACGGTTCCACGACCCATTCCCGGTCCTGCTGGAAGTCGCCCGCGATGGGAACTTGCGCCGTCGTTTCAGCGGGTATCAGAACATTCCGCCAGGCGCGTACAGCGCCGTTCGCGTGCGCGCGCTTCCGGCGCAAACGATTTGCCCGGTCGCGCTTATGTTGCTGACGGCTGACGAAACTGGGCTGGTCGCGTATGACGACCTTGTACGCTTTCGCGAGGCGAGAAGCGGTCTGAGCGTCCTCCTCGTTCCCTTGGTCCGCTCGAGCTTCGAAGCAAGCGCCCGTTTCGCCGACGCGTATCTTCGTGCCGAGCTCGACGTTGCGTAGGACGTTGAGCTCGTACTTCTGCTGGAAATCTTCTCCCAGTAGGACGGGAACCGTCATCCCGGGGACGACGTAGAGCTCGGTGCGGAACACGAGAACTGACCCGTCTTCGGCGGGGATGCGAATAGGGACGTTGACGTACCCTTTGATTCTCGGAGACTGGTCCGTCAGTTGGGCGATGGATATGCGCAGGCCGGTTTTGATTTTCGGCGGCTCCTGGAGGGACGAGAGGAAGGCTTCAGACCCTAGGGAGATGCTGGCGCCAGAATCAAAACGCAGAGGCAGATCTCGCTCGCGATCCGAGCCGATCTTGCCGCGGGCGGTGAGCACGCCCACTCCGACGGATTGACAGCCGCTAGGAGCAGTCCTCCTGGGGACGACCTCTAGTTCGCGCACGGGGGGTAGAGTGGTCGCTTCCGCGTTCAAGGCCGCCGCGAAGATGCATCTTTCCGCGGGTTCCCGGTACCAGTCGCCGTCTGGCTCGAGCAGATGCTCTTTGGCCTTCGGCGAGCTGGAATACCATACGTCGAATTCGTCGTCGACCTCCAGAACCCGAGAATGGCGAGACGGCGCGGGTCCAGCTGCTCGATCTGCGGCCGCGGCAGATGAGTGGACGGCGGACTCGCGCGGCGGCTCTGGGCGCAACGGCTCGAAACGCGCGAGCTCGGGCGATGCTGGCGGGGTGTACACAACGAGCTCGTTCGAAAACGACTTCCCGTCGTGCTTCCTGGGCGAGCACTCCTGGTACACGGAGCGACGAGGGTGACCCTCTTCCAAAAGAGACTCGGCCCGATCCGGTGCGGACGGGTGCATGCGGTTCCATACGTCCCATCTGTCTTCCACTACCTCCATGGTGACTTTGCGCGGTCGCTTACCGACTTGCGCTGAGTACGCGGCCACGCGAAACGAGCCTGTTACGCCTGCCACTTCTGGCTCTCCATCGCTATCCGGACTCGGAACCTCGCAGCCGAGCTCGTACGCAGAACCAGAATTCATTAGAGCAGCTTCCTCGCAGAAAGAGTACATGAGCTCTTCGTCGCCGGACAGCCCTGCCGCAGCCAGCATAGCCGTGGCCTTCTGCGTCTTCCCGGGGTTGTGTATGCATTCCTTGTGCCAGTGCGGACCCCCGCAGAACCGACAGTCGAAAGGGGGGCGCTTCTCGCTCGCGTATTCGTAGCGCGCGAACTTGTAACCCTCCGCGGGCCGAGCTTTCTTCTTCGCGGCGAGATGCGCGTACATTTGCTGAGTGCGGGAAGCGTCGCGGCGGGGACTCGGCTTGGCGTCGAGCTTGTACGCGCTTTTCAGCGCAGCGGCGCGCGGGGCTTCGTCCTCCCAATCGTCCTCGGCCGGGGATTCGAGCTCGATGAGCGGCTCGTCGTCGTCGTCGACCTCTGCGAGATGCGCGCGTGCGGGGGGAAGTTGCCTGTAGCCGCCGCCGCGCTCGGGTTCCCGTAGCAAGTGTCGACGCACGTACTGGCGCCCCTCGGACGAGTTGAGGAAGCGCTCGAAACTCTGCCGTACGCGAACGTCCAAAGACGAGTCCTTGAGGGCGGCTTGCGTGAGCTGCTCCTTCAGCTCCGCCGCGCGCGTCATCAAGTCTTCGACGGTGTTGACGTCTTGTCCGCCCAGAACGCCGAGCCACTGAAGCGGCGCTTGCGACAAGATGAAAGCGACTTTGTCTTCCTCGCTGAAGTTGAACAGAGCGTTGACGACGAGTGCGCGGCGTCGAATGAACGCGGCGGGCGTCTCGCGCTCGTGCCCAGGCTGGCGGAATTCCATCGTGACACACTTCTGCGTGAGGTCGCGTACCCACGCGTCGGACAGCAGGCCAGAGCGGATGCCGTCCACGAGTGCCGCCACGTCCTGGCGATAGATGTCGCGCGCGCGTAGCGATATCGCGTTCCACCATTCGAGCACGTCGCCCTTGAACCGGAGCGGAGCGTACCTGCCCAGGTCCTCCGGCATCGAGCCCCCCAGCTCAGCCCATCTCCGAAGTTCGGCGAAGTACGTGAGCGCCGTGTCATAGTTGCCGTCCCAGGACGGAATCGAGTCTACTCGGAACTTCGAGTCGATACGGGGCTCGTTGGGCTGGGCAGCTCTGGCAGGACCGCCGCCGCCGCCGCCACCGCCGCCGCCGCCGCCGCCGCCGTGACCTCCGCCGCCGCCGCCGCCGCCGCCGCCGCCGCCGCCGCCTCCCCCGCCGCCGCTGCCAGCGGGAGGGGGCGCGCCGGCAGGCTGCTTGCGGTAGGCGTTGGCGACGTCTCGCGAGAATCGGGGCTCCCGGCCGCCGTCGCCGCCATCCGGTGGGCCGCCGGGCGGGTCGCCTTGTCCGCGAGAGTGGTCGGCGTCAACCATTCCGCGCCAGACCTCCGAAGTGCCTCGGGCAGGCGCGGGCGTCTGGGGCAACGTGAGCTGTAACTGTCGCGAGACTTCGGCCCGCGAATACGTAGAATCGGCGGCTTGATGAGGCGGGGCGTCCTTCGCGGATTTGCGGAAGACGGGCGGCCGGGACGCAGCCTCTGATACGACGGCATGCAGCGCCCTCATGCTCGTAGAATCTTCCGCGCGGCTGACGTGCGTGCGCCGGCGAGAACGCTGGTAGCGCGGGGTGCCGACTCCGGAAAGGAGATCGAGCTTGGCGTTGACGCGGTTATACGCCTCCTCGTCCGGGTCAGGCATCCCCACGCGCTGCACCACGGGCTCCACGAGCGTGACCCTCTTGGGCGAGAGGACGTTGCGCGAAACCGTACGCGTATAGAAGTCGTTCTTCGGTTCCGAGTAGCGTCGGCGCCAGTCCTCGTGGTCCGATGCGGTCCAGTGTTTCTCGGGGTCGTCCTTTGGTGACGCGCCGTAACTACGCTCGATCTCGTCGCTATCCGGCGATCCTCGAACGGGGGTGCCCCCCAGCGCGTATACGTCGACGCCGCGGTTGTAGGCTCGCGGGTATTCGGGCAGAAAATCCCGCGAGCGTTGCCGCAAGTATACTTCCACGATGCCGGCGATATAGAGCACCCAGCTCTTAGCAATCGCGAAGTAACGCGACAGCTGCCCCCCGGACGGGAAAGCGTCCGCGAGAGGGGCGATCGCGTCCAGGTACCAGTCCTCGTCCGGGCGGCGTACCCAACCAGACCAAGGGAGTTCTTCCAGACAAGCTTGGAGTAAGATCGTCAACCCGTTCGCGACGTTTTCGAATAGAGCGTAGATGCCGTCCTTGAGAGCGGGGCGAGTACGACGGATCTCGTCGCGGTAGACAGTGAGGCGCGAGCTGAAGGTCAAGTCCCGAATCATAGCGACGCGATCCTCGAGGCTGACGCGGCGTTCGACGACCATGCCCGGCGTGTAGCCGTCTTCGCGAGGCAGCGCGATATCCCCGGATGCCGTGAAGGCGATGGCTTCACGCTTCCGTCCATAGGCTTCCTTCAGGGCGTCCAGCGCGGGCACGGCGTCTGGGTGATCCGCGAGCATCTGTATGACGTCCTCGTCCGTATAGTGCGTGGGGTCGTCGTCCTGTTCGTATGCCGGCTGGTAGGACGGGGAGCGCTCGCGTCGAGCAGCTAGTGCTGCGTCCGTTGGCGAATGACGCGACGAGCCGGCACTTGACGGCCGGGCGGAATCGTCGTTCGCAATAGTCGCGGACGTGGGCGTGGGCACGACCGTGCGCGAGCTCTTGCCGCTAGCGGGGCTTTCGCCCACGTCTAGTGCGTAGCCTGACAAGGCGGATGGCGCGGCGGGCAGAGGCGACGCGTGCCGTCGGTTCTGTCCGCTCGGCGCCCCGTTGTCCGTCCTCGACGGGTCCGGCGGGCGACCGCCTGGGCTCAAGCCCGGTGGAAGCCCGCTAGCGTTGGCTCCCGTGTTGGCGCGGGCGCCGGACATTACAGACGGTCTCGCGTTCGAGACCTCGCCGTTTCACGGTGAGGGCCGAACGGTAGAGAAGTTTTTTAGACGGAGC
The DNA here is from genome assembly GCA_030578095.1 of Auricularia cornea. Taxonomy (NCBI): domain Eukaryota; kingdom Fungi; phylum Basidiomycota; class Agaricomycetes; order Auriculariales; family Auriculariaceae; genus Auricularia; species Auricularia cornea. Next base: position 7,090,604 of record JARLTE010000007.1, read on the forward strand.
TCTGACCTTCCCCAAATTGTCCACCTCTGTAGCTAGCACGCGTGCCGGCTAGCTAAGGGTTTCGGGGCGAGGTCCAGGAGCTCTAATACGAAGCCCGGTCGGGGGTGTAAGAACGAGCCGAGCTTGATGTAAGCAGCGGGGCGCGACAGCGTCCCGCGGATTCAGAGAGAGTAGGGTCGAGGATTAAGCCTCGCCGTTCGCGGTTCGCGGTTCGAGCAGGTAGCGCGAACGCGAGGAGATGCGAGACGAAGAGGACGAGATGATGATTCGCAAACAAGACAAAACAAGAGATCTAAAACGGCCGCGACTCGATGTCTGACTAAGCTAGCCCCCGTTACAACCGCTATCCGCAGAATCAGACGGTCTGCCGCTGCAACTGGGGGAGGAGCTCATCATTCAGGCCCCGAATCTACGCCGCGTTGCGTTCACTTTCGACGACGAATATGCGCATTCACTCGGCGCGCACCTCGCGAGCATTCGGAGTCAGCTCGCCACACTGCGCGAGTCTTTTCGCGCCCTCATCTCATACGATGCGGAGCTTCTGGATGCGATCTTAGTATCACGCCAGATAGTGCAGGAGTGCGCGGGTTTTACTCACTTGGCGAATGAGTATATTACATTAGCTGGCATATTGGCCACGTCTCTGTAACAAATTGGCATTCACTGTGTGTATTTGACCTATCTCATCCCCACGATCGACTGTGATGTTTCAGTATCTGGCCCGGGAAAGGTCCTCGGGTAGTGCATCGTGAGCATTGCCGTGGACGGTGATCCGTCGGGGAAGCTGGACTTGTGCGAGCTGATCAAACACCGCGGCCAGCAGCGGGCCAGCGCAGTATGGCATTTGTGCATAGTCGCTGTCGAGCGTAAATCCGCGCGTGAACATCTCCCACTAAATCGGCGCAGCGCGCGGGCAGGGAGCTCACCGGTGAGTTGCTGCAGTGACTGCGCGAAATATTTCCCAGCGCAGGCTGGTATCATTTCTCCCAGTTCGGCACTGAGAAGACCGTGACGGTACGGGAGGCTCAGATTCGGGTATTCGCACGCAAGTTATATTCCGCCGCGTTTGGAAAGCTGTTACGCATGCAAATTCGACGCCGTGCAGGCAGACCATGTTCGGATCGATACTGCAGTCATTGCGTGCAGGTCGAATCAGCATCCTAGGCCGTGAAGTGGTTCTCATAGGTCCCGCATACCGCGATCGAGCCTCAATTCGGGACGGCGCAGGAACACGCAGGAACAGGGCAGGAGATGCGCAGTGTAAGCCCTCACGCGGAGGATATCTATCGCCGGCTCGCCGTCGAGAAATCCTTGGCCCACGGTCACAGTGCGCGTTCACGCGGCACCGTGCGCGCCGCAGAACCAGCAGAACGGATGAGACTGCATGACGCAGCTGCGTGGCATGCTACTCGAGATGCGCGTGCGGCACGCCGCCGAGCCGTGCGCGCCAACCAGGAAAGTCATTCCCATCCAGGCCGAAGTGCCCCGTCAGTGAGATGGGTCCCTCAGTGCGGTGGCGCGCGGGCTAGAGAGGATAGCGCGACTCAAGCAACGCCGACAACGCTGCGTCGCGTAATGCATACCGTGCGCGGTACGAGATGACCATTGGCTAATATCCATTGCCTGGGGCGGCGCAAGTCATGCGAGCTGGCAGTACAGTGTCAGGGCACGCCTCTCAGCAAGATTTATATCTGGGTCGTACGCTGCGCGGCATCGCGCGTCCTCTTCGGCGCGCGCGAGCTAAAAAAGGACAGATCAGTCACACGTGTAGCAACAGTATATGAGTGACCGACCTCATAAGTGCCTTGAGGAACTTCTCGCGCGCGTCTGCGTCCGCCTTACAGTTCTCGAAGCCATCCTGCACCTGCAAGTAAGCGCCCGGTCCAGGGCAAGGCAGGGAAGAATACGCACCGAGAAGAGTACCTCCGTCATCCGCATCCTGCAGAGCTCAGACCGCACGGAGATGAGGCGCACGAGCAGGTCGCTCAGGTTCTGCACGGCAGAGCGCGGCGCGACGCCCGCGATGCCGAACAATAGCGCTGAGACGACACCGCACCCGTACTTCGAAGGGGCGCATCGGCCTGGGAGCCGAGTGTGTCGTCCGCGAGCGCAGTCTGGATGAGCTGTTGCTTGTGTGCGCGTCAGCAGGACGGTCCGGGCTCTGCGCGGCAAGCAGCATGCAGAGGCGAGAGAGCTTCCATCCGCATGCCCGAGTACGACTGACCGTTACAGCCAGCCTATGGTCCCGCAGGGAATGCAGCTTTCGCGAGTGCGACGAGCCTGAGAGTCTCGCGTGACCGGGCTCCTCCACAGGACCACTTGTCGCGGATGATGCAGAAACAACAGCGTCGATTATCGATGTAATCGGTATAGAGCAAGAGACCATGAGCCTCTGGCAGGGAGAAGACAAGGCGAAGGTTCGGCATCCAGGAGAAGCCGCACCGGTGTACGGTCCAAAGCAACGGAGCATCACTCGAGCTGAAAAAACACAGGCCAATCAAGCGAGGCGGTAGGTTCTGACTGTGCCAAATCCATCCTTGGCGCACAGAATAAGATTGTTCAATAAAGCTCAGCGAGTGCCAACGCGCGCCGATGATGACCAACAGTTACATTGGCCGTGATGCGGTTCAAAGCCAAGGGACGTCCGGCCACCGGCCCGAACCGGGCGGTTGGGATATCCGAAAGCAGGCAACGGCATGGGCGCACCCGGCGATGCTCGACCCAGTCCTGGCGCAGAGAGGCACGAGGGAAAGCCGCTGCCTGCGACGACACCATGCAGTCCGGAATCTAGACGACCTCGAGGAGATCGCGGAGCAGGACGTCGAAGACCATGAGGACAATGATGACTGCGAGTGTGAGAACTGCGAGGATGATAGGGCCGAGGGGTGCAGACACCCGGCCAGCTGCCAGAGATACGCAAACGACCTGCTCGGGAGTGTGGCACCAAAATGGAACCTTGCGACTGAGCAACTGGAAGCTGAGAGACCAATCTGGGATGCGCTGCTGGACTCGCGCGCAACGGCAGTGAGAGACGGAGAGACCCTGGCCTTCGAGAGGGACCGGCCACCGAGCAAGGAGATTGCGGACTTGTATAGGATATTTGTCAATACGCATGCGTTGCGCCCCGCTACCGCAGCAGAGATAATGCAGCGGGATGCAGGGGTCCGGGAGCCGCCGCACCCACACCTGGACAGCGTCCATGTGATAGCATGCGGCTCTACGCTCAAAGGCCGGACGGCCGACGCAAGAGGCGGCTTCGCCGTGCATTTCGCAGACGGGGAGTACGCAGACAGGCACGGTCGGTGCCCCGGACAGTTCCAGTCTGAGGAGCGAAGCGCCGCGGCTGCGATACTGGAAGCAATCCAATCTGTGTCACCTGAGGTGACGCTGCACATTGTAACAAACTCCAGGAGTGTAGTGAAACGATTGACCACGCACCTGCGAAAAAACGAAGACGCGGGCTGGCTGGACTGCCCAGGCGCGGAGGATGTCTTCCGGGCGACTGCAGCAGCATTGCGGAAGCGCGGCGCGGAGACTACCCTCACGCACGTGAGCAAGAAACGTATGGCCAACTGGCCAGAGGTTCGGGACACAAGGAGACGGGCGCGCGCGGCAGCGCGCGCCGCCGAAACAGCGGACCTCCGGTCCGACGACCTTGACAGGTTTGACATCCCCGGGCTCAAAGCGAGCGGCATCACACAGCGCGTAGCCCTCAGGGCGATAAAGCTCGCAAAGATGAGAGGAGGGACCCAGCGCCGCGCGACGACCCAAGGTCTCGCCCAAGTCCAGAGCCATGTCCGGGCTGCCAACAGCATTGCGCCCACCGAAGCGGACATCTGGCGGGCGACAAGAAACAGAGACACCTCGCGTAACGTAAGGAACTTCCAATGGAAGGGCATTCATGGCGCCCACAAAGTGGGCAATTACTTCACCGGAATGCCAGCGCCGTGGTGCGATTATGCAGTGTGCCCGAGCTGTGGGGTGACTGAGACCATGGAGCACATACTAACAGAGTGCCCTGACTCGGCCCAAGAGACAATCTGGCGCCTCGCAGGACAGCTCCTGAGCAACAAGATAGCCTGGGAGAAGCCTAAGATAGGTCAGATATGGGGGTCGGCTCTAACGGAGTTCTGGGATGACGATAATGTCAAGCACCTCGGATCTAGCAGGGCATATAACATTGTCGTGTCAGAGTCGGCCTTCCTCGCGTGGAAAATAAGGTGCGAAAAACGAATTGAACACGAAGATGACCCGGATTGGGCGCCCACGGACGCAGAGGTGGAACGGCGCTGGTTCCACATCATCAACACGCGCATCGCGCATGACAGGCTTCTCACCAGCAGGCGGCGATACAAGCGCCGCGCCATCAAGCTAGACACAGTGTTGGAGACATGGGACGAGCTTATCGAAGGCGTCGAGACGCTGACAGTAGAAATTCTAAGGCAACCCGGTGTTTTAGTGGGTACAGGGACTTCGCGCATTTCGCGCGGCGTGGGGTAGTTCTCCTCACGTGTCTCAAGCCCCACACTACCTCAACAGGTGTGCTAAGGGCTATTTCACCGGGAGGAAACCGTCTAGTAAACGTTGGGGTGGCGCGGAAGCGCCGCTCGCTTTAGCCCCCGTGGGAAGCCGCGGGAAGGAGCAGCTCCTGGACCACTGTGTGGCCCGGGCCTGCTCTGATGCTCCACAAAAAAAAAAAAAAAAAAGAACCGGGCGGTTGACCGCGGAAGTTTTTCAGCTTGTCTCCTGTCGGCACCACCTTCGAAGATTTGCTCTGCTTGAGGTCCTTGGTTCTAGCTCCATGTTTGCAGACGCTCCTCCCGGTGCCGGACACGTCGCTGGTGCAGAACCCAGACTTGCCCGCCCCAGCACGGCATGGCAGCTCCCAGTCGAGCTATTACTACAGTGTCTGCTGGCTGCCGACCTCGTGACCCGCATCCGCGCAAGCTATGTCTGCCAGACCTGGCGCGAGGCTGCGCTGGCCGAGCGCCGGTTATGGGACAGCTTCGCGTGCTCGCGATTCCGGGACAACCAGCACGAGGACGCGATGTTCGCTCTGCTCGACGCCTTGCTGCTACGCTCGCGTCCGCTTCCGTTTCACCTGACAGTCCCGCATCTCGACGGTAGACGAAAACGGGACTATACTAAGCGGCTCCTTGCCCTGGAAGCGCTCGACGTTTTCCGTCTCGCGGCATACCACGGGCCAACCAGACTCTTCAGGCTGCTGAACGCGACGTGCGCCCCGCTGCCCAACCTGCTCTGTCTCGATTTCCTCCGGTCAGCCAACGATGGCCATCCGGATAGTACGACGATTGACCTGGTCGTGCAGTTCGGCGCGCGCTGCCTGCCCAACCTCCAGGAGCTCGCCGCGCCGAACGTCCGATTCCTCCCGCATGGCACCCCGTTTGGCGCGCTGCGCTCTATCACCCTCGAGGGCGTCTACGGGCACCACCGCGCGCTGTTTGCGCACTGCCCTTCCCTTGTGCGCATGAACATCACCGAGAGCGCGTTGAGCCCGCAGCTCCCCGATCCGCCCGTCCCGGCGTCGCTCAAGGATGTATCGTTGCAATGTTCGCGTCCGACTGTGCTACGTCTCCTGGAGTTCATGCAGCACTGGTGCGGCATCCGCGTACCCCGCCTCGTTGCCCGCGAGGTGTCCTCGCTGCGGGGGATCTTTCCGCTGTTTCTTGCTTCGCACGAACGGCCGGTCGAGTTGCGCCTGCTAGAGGACGAGGATGAGACGGCCATACTTTCCACCACACCACATGACGACAGCGTCTGGGAGATCTCACCGTCGCCGCTGTGTGCTGATGAATTTCTTGCGAGCATCGAGAGGCCGACATCCGAGCGCTTGACGTCCCTATGCGTTGCCTTCTCGCGCCTCGGCGCGTTGTTCGCCGCGCAGCTGCAGGCTCCTGGACTCGAGAAGCTCGAGCTCCGCGTCCACAGCACCGCGGACGCGGACCCTCCACTATTACGGGCAAGCGATAAACATTGCCTTCGCGCTCCGCGTCTGAGGGGCATGTCCTTTGCTCTAGACGCCGACTGCGCCTATTCGGTCGATGATGCACTCGGCGTACTGCGCATATCGTTCCGCGAGCTGCTCGTCTACGACGCCGAGCTTCTTGAAACTATCACCGTATCACGCTGCGCCGAGCACGCTTGCGCGGGCTTCGCACTGTTTGCGAAGGAATATGTCCTGTCTGCGAGGTGATCCGGAAGACTAGTATCCTTGTGCATTTACTGTTAGATGATGTGCGTGTAGCGCGACATTTGCGCAGATACCTAACAGCGCCCGCGTCGTGGCTGCGCGATCTGATTCTATACGCGACAACATTTTGAGTCTGAGACTGTAGAGCCAAGTTATAGGGATGTCATACAAAAACGAGGTCTGTTCCGGGTGGCAACTTGCAATCCACGGGCACAGTGTCCGGCGGGAATCCTACGACTCCGATCTCGCACGGCCGACCCAGCTTGACAAGCTCAGCGACCAGTGCCTGCGCATCGTCCACGGTGGGCAAAATGGGTGGCCGGTTCCATTGTGGGAAAGGCCTGACCTTCAGATCGATGCGCTGCTGCGTAACACGCGCGAGGAACCGCAGTAGATGCCAAGGATACACACGATTGTCGGTTTCTCGCGCGACGCCGCCTCTGAATGTCCCAGGGCCCTTGGAAATGATCACTGTGAGCTCGGATAGTGTGGAGAGCGGCGGAGCGTCAGCGACGAAGGCCTCGAGCGCGAAGATCGGCATGGCGAGAGTGCGCAGTTTTGCAAAGCAATCGGCATGTTGCTTGAATACGGGCAGGAAGCCCGTGTGCCAGTCGTCCATGAACATATGTTCCAGCGAGAGACGCAGGAGGCTGCCGTTTTGGTACGAGGCCTCGATGTAGAGCGTTGGGAATGCGAGATCTATGTGAAGATCGACCACTCCGTGCAGCGCGACGGCGAGGTCATCGACATCGCATCCATACGAATAGCATTCGTGGTTGAGATCAACGGAAGTGCATCCGTACCGCAGTTCTACCCGCGTCAGGTTGGGGGCCGCTTTGTAGGCAGAAAATACGGGAAGCAGTTGAGCTCGATTCTCCATTGTGCCGAGAGTGATGTGCGTGAGAGATGGAGGTGGGCGCCCTAAGACTTCGACGTTGCGTGCGGTGACGTTTGTAATCTCCAGCGCTTTCAGACGGGGACACATGGTGAATATATCCCCTATCGCCACCGTGTCGCATCGCCCGACAATCAGCGTGGTGAGCGTGGATAGGCCTGGGCACGAAGTGGGGGAGCGGATGTGCTCGGCCTTCATCCTCGCCAATCTACCAGGGCGTCCGGACAGAAAGTCCGTGGTAAGCGTAGTGACGTCGTCCAAACGGAGACTATGCAGGAGCGGCGCGGGTTGCTCGAGCAGCGTTGAATCAGCGACTCGAGACAGTTGCAGATGGGCTACCCTGTGCATCGACATCCGGACGAGTTTGAGTATATCGCCGTCGAGGTCACGAATGAACTCAAGGGAGAGCGGGACAGCGGCAGAACGGGAAAGTGCAAGTGAGAACGCTGGTACAGTCAATTGCTGACTTGAATACTCTTCAGAAATGTCGGCCCAAAGGGATGGCGTAGATAGCGCCGCCGCTCGCCAAGCTCGGCTGGTGCGAGACGCTCCCATACGGGATGGGAACGGCAGGTACGAGAGGCACTTCCCAAGCACTTCGCGAGGCAGTTGACAGCAAGTGTGCTGCTCGTTTAAAGAGTAGGCAATGTCGGCCAGGATCGACTGTGTTTGACACACAACGTCCGCCAGAATGACCCGAGGATTGAGAATGCTAGTGGAGGTTGTCAGGTCATGCCCTCGATGCTCGGGCTGGTGATGGGCGCACCCTGCAGCGGTCTGTCTTGAGCGGTCGCATATCGCTAGGAGCAGCGCCTGGAGCGCCTGCTTTTCGCTTTCCAGCATCGTGGGTGGATGGTTTGCGGAGAAGAGCAAAGCATTTGATTACGACCCGGCTTATGTACCTCTTCGGGTGGTCATTCCCGATCACGCCACGACCGGTATTGCATGGTCATAGCGGTCCGTCCGTGGCGAGACAAAATGCTCAATACGGAAAGCTGTGATACTCATCTCGAATGAGTGGTACTGCGAGCCGGAAGACTCGACGAGTATCATTGCAACGTTGCGCAGCAGGAGACGTGCTCGCAGCATGTGACCATGCCCATAGTTGCGTCTCAGGAATTTATCCGATTACACCACGCCTAGCTTGGTGTGGTCTCGAAGCGCCTTCCCGGTGCCGACACTCAGTCCTCATGACACCACGGCCGGCTTGGCGTGGTCATAGAACGCTGTCCGTGGTGAGACACCACGATTGGAACGCCCGACGTTACGGAGACCAGTCAGGAGTGGGGCGGACCTCTCCCACTAGAATGACAGCCCGATTTCAACCTCGGGCTTGCGCTGGGAGGCACGTGGCAATGCAGTTTCGACGATGCACATGCAAGAAATCAAATCAGCAGAGGAGGGACGCTAGACAGCGGATGCTCAACGATCCGTAGGCTATCAATGCCGAGAGCGGCGGATGCAGCCTGAAAGCGAAGGACGATGACGTGCGTCAATCAGCGCGGAGAGCGCCGCGTCGCTCAGCGAAGAACATCTGAGTGAGGGGTTGAATACGATCCTGGGTGTAATCTCTCAGACCATATCAAGCTGGGAATGCTACGCGCGCGCGTAAGACAGACGCGCGATTGCGTCCGCATCGGCTCGCCCGCGAATTCCATGCCGTCGGGCGTGCAGACACGCGTTTCTCTCTGGGAGACGCAGCACCCGCTGGCGAACTGGACGGGCAGAGCGCTCCCGCGCGGCGCGCTGCTTGCGCGGGGCGCGTCAGCTCGCCTGAATGCGCCGATCCGGAGACTTGTTCTCGATCCCGCCCCATCAGATAGCCGCGCCCATAGTGGCCTGCGAGCGAGGGATGATACGCGTCGGCCCGCGGAGAGCGTCACTTGATGCACTGTCCCAGAGCCAGTCCCAGGCGCCGCCGTAAGTCGCTCAGGTTGGCAACCCAGCAGTGTAAGATTTCGGCAAATGAATAGTACGCAGAACAGGCGAGCGTGTTGCGCTTTCTCCGCGGCACCAGGGTGGGGAACAACCCGTTCGCCTGCCCAAGCACAAAACGAGGGAAAACCGCCGTCCCCCAACCGGTTGCGATCTCGCAGATTCGACGAGTCAAAGACGACCGCGGAAGCGGACTCCTCTGCCAGAAATGCGCATTCGGTCCGTTTTAGCAATCAGTGCACGATTAAAGCGCAGCCAGTGGAAGGCTGATATAGAAAAGACAAGGATGCGGACGTTCCCCAAGATATGCGGACTGCATGGACCCGTGCGAGGTCCAGGGCAACGAAGAATTCAGTATATCATGAGATACGCTCTCGAGAAATGCGGCTTCGGTGGATCTCTCAGCACGAGCCGGCCTATTACTGCAATCTGAGAAGATGGGGAGTGGAGAGTGCAAGGAGAATGAACGAGTGCCGATGGACACGGGATAGGATCGGACGGCAGCATCCTCGGGGAGTCGAGCAAACACTGGGAGCCGCGTAAGCCATGTACAGAGTGCGCCTACCCGGATACCACGCTCAAAAAGCCTTGAAAAGCGCTATTCAGAAGAAATCGCTATATAGGATGCGCGTCGGCCTGCAGCACAGCGACAGGCGGCCAGGAGCACTTCGAGCGTCATAGTCGCCGGATAATTCAGCACGCGCCATACGAGCACCAGATGGCACGGCATATGCAGCATCTGGAACTGTCTGCCTGGTCTCAAGGAGCGACGACAGCGACCAGGACTGGGCCGAAGACAAGAGACGACCGGCTATCGGCCCGAACCGGTCGCTTGATCACGGAAGCTTTTCGACTTGCTTCCTGCTGCCATGGCCTGTTCTCTGCTTGCAGTCCCCTGTCCACGCTTGACGTCCGCTGCTGCTCCCGAAAAGAGTGCTTCCGCTGACCGTACACTGGCCCACCCGAGCGCTGCAGCCTATTGAGCTGGTACTGTATTGCAGTGCGTGACAGCAGCCCGCGCGAGGTCTACTGTCTCCGGGATATTCTACCGCTATATCTCGCTTCGCGCGCATGGTCAATTGGGCTGATTCTGGTGCATGACGACGGCTCAGTCGCTCCCGCCACACCACTCAACGATGACAGCGTCTGGACGCTTTCCCCACCACTATTTGCTCACGAGCATCTAGAGCCAATATCCGAGCACCTTACGTCCATTTGAGCTGACTTCCTGCAGCTCAGCGCTCTGCTCATTGAGTTGTATACCCGCCGGCGGAGTGTAGTCCGTACACCGCCGTACGTTGCTGTTTGCCGCCGCCGGCCGGTGAAGCCGACAGCGACAGCGCAGCGTACGCTTCTCCCCTCGAACAAATGTTGCACGCAATAGTGTAACCGCTTGTTCTGAGCGCTGAGAGCATGGAGCCACTCAGAAAATACGTACCCGCGTCATATTAGAGCTCTTACCGAACATTATAGCAAGCTAGATCGTCCTTACTGCGCTCAGGCACCCAGAAATAAATCTCAACACGAGTTTAGGCTGATGTGTGAACCTATTCCGAGCACAAAGATCATACCTTTCGTTTGTAGGACTTCCATATTCGCGGCACGTGATCAAGCGCGATCGAACGGTTCCGAAGTCCGATGCTCTATATGGGCCTCCAATACACATCCCGTTTCTCTTGGAATGCGTAATTAAATGAATTATTCCGTTCCTGAGACTGAGCAGGTGCAATCTCAGTACGAATTCTTGCTCTTATTGATGCCGCCGAGCGTACCGTCAACAGCGGCGCAATGTTTATTGTCCAGTCTGCTTCCAGGAAGCGCGCATCCGGCTGCCACGTTGCCGGTTCCCGCGCGCACGCGTGCTGCTTGTCTCCTGCCCACCAAGTTCAACGACTCCTGCGTGTAGCCTGGTGGCGGCAGTGCCTACTGCTGGATCGGGTCTGATAAATCGGTGAGTTTGTCTATCCCTTGGTGTCTAGATCACTGCCGATAACGCGCTGGATGATCTCAGGCCTCGCCGGTCAGATTGTGCTAGACTCTGCCCTGTACCGTGTGCCATTCACTGCAGGACCCGCATTCTGTTAACTTCTCGATAGCCTCGTGTTACGTCGTCGAACAGGTGCATATCCGCCTCTGCATCTTCGGCATACTGTACGGTTTCGACCGTAGGTTCAGTAACATGTAACACAGGTTGTGAACTTGAACCTAGGAATAGGGTATGTAACGTGTAACACGGTGCTCGTGAACTTAGCATGTAACGCCGGAGGCAAATCGGAAATAAAACGGAAGTAAATTGAAAAGGTCCGGAGCTCAGTCCGCGCTGTCGCGGTTGCCGTCTCGCCGCTCACAGCACCAACCGGGTACCTCTACAGCACACGCCACTGGTTCAGCGCCGTGTACCAACCGCCTGGCTTGGCCTTGCACCGTCTTTTCGGCCGTTCATTGGCCGTTGCCTGGCTGGCATCGACGCCGGCAACACCGCGCTCCGTGTACTCCTCGTCGTCGTCGTCCTCTTCGGCGTCGTCTGCAAAGACATCGTCAACGTGCTCCTCCTCGGCTGCCGTGTCCAAGGTAAGATTCCCGTTGGCGTCCATTTGTAGGCTCTCCTGAGCGCCGTTTGTGCCCAACAGGTGTGCAACGAGCACGTCCGTTGGAATTGCCGTGTCGTCGCCAGCGTCACCGTCATCTTCCTGCTCCGGTTCGTCGGCTTCATCGCCCAGCTCGTCGACCGACTTTCTGCCAGTCAATTCATCCCAAAAATCAGGATCATCGTCCCGCAGGCTGCGCACGACCTGGAGTACATCACGCTCGAGCACCTGGCTGAGCGAATACTCCTTGGTCCTGCAGCCCTCCCAAGCCTGCATAAATGGTCAGAATAATTTCCGTCTAGCAACATGCAACGATAGCTGACCTTTTTGACTAAGGCCACATTGTTGCATGCCTCGTACGCACGGACCATCCAGTCTACGGATCGGTCGCGCAGCACCCCGAGCGTGTCGTCCAGCTTGACCGACTCCGGCTGTCGCCCGTCGTCTAGCTGCCCAATGGTCTCCTCCACGACGTCCGCATGCGCAGCACGGCGAAGTGCTTGCTTCAACACACGGTTGATGCCAACGTCGCAGGGCTGGAAGATGCCCGTGCAGCCGGCCGGGATGAAGAGAAGGATGATGCGTGGGTGCGTCCGCTTCATCCACGCCAGGAATTCCTCGCTCTTATGCACCGCATAGAGGTCGATGTACCAGACGGCCTTCTGATCCGCCGGGTAGCCGTTCGCCTCGCAGACGCTGTCGATGTACGGCACGAGAATGTCGGTGACATAGAGCTTGAGGGTTGTGACGGTGCACCAGTACGAGTCCGTTTGCGATGGGACAAATCGAAAGCCCAGGCTCATAGCCTTGTCGTAGCTGCGGGCGGTCTCCTGCGGCAGGGATTTCTTGGTCTTCCCCTTGAAGATCGCCTGGAATGGGAGGAGTGCTCCGCTCAGCGCGACGCCGACGGTGAGTGTGAAGGCGCGCTTCTCCTCGAGTCCGACCACGCTGACTTGGGACGCGCCCCGCTCGTTCCAGGTCGATGTTGCGCCGAATGCATATGGGCTGTTTGTTTCATCTGAGTTGATGAACAGCTCGAGCGGCACAAAGCTCTGCTCGGCGTTGTAGCACCCGCGCAGGAGGGCCTTCATGCACAGCTCGTCGGCGTTCTGCGGGACCTTCTGCGCAGCGCGCGTCGGCCTTCGAAGGGAGTAGCCCATGTGGTTGCGCAAAAACGCGCGCACGAAGCTCAACGAGAGCTGAAAACGGCTCCCGTCCTTGGCCACGACGTCAAAGACAGCAGGGGCGATGCGCAACGCCATTCCGTGCATCAGCCCACGTGCCGTGTGGATGTCCAGAGGTGCGCCGCTGTCTCGGATGCCCCGGAATGTCCGCTTGACGACGTCGATGAATTCAGGGTATTGCGCAAAGATGCCGACTCGAGTCGAAGCACCGCCGGGACGGTAGAACTTGGCGACGCGAGCCTCGCAGGCATCGTTCCACCGTGGACGCGTTCCGTCGCGTGCGATCCAGCGCCCGAGAGTCTGTGGCCAGAGCTTCTTGTAGACAACCGCGTCTTGCCGCTTGACTGCGCGAACGATCTCTGTTGGCTTCATCTGCCAGCCGACGGTGGCGGCGGCTCGACAAATGCCAATCCACAGGATAGGGCTTTGCCAATTGGTGCGCGAGACCTTTTTCTTGACCGTCGTTGCTGGGCGCCCGCCGTTGGCAGGGTCTTTGAGCTTTGCTTGCTCGAGCCGAGCCGGTCGACTGAATTCAGCAATGGTGTGCTCGTCGAGCAGGCCACCGGTGTCGCTAAGGTCGCAATCGTCTTGCTGACTGTCTGTTGCGCTGCTCGCATCCTCGAGAGCCGCTGCCTGTTCAGCGGCTCGTTCTTCTGCAAGTTGTTCCTTGGTCTGCAATGAATGAGTATCAAGGCAGTTGTCCTGCGTGCCGACTTACCTTCTTAGTTCCTCCTGGAGAGCGCCGTCCGGCTGCGATATCTTGGTTATATCGGCATAGTGCCGTTCGCTGGCGCTGATTAGCGCGCTTGTTCGCGAGCTTCTCCGCCTTCTCTAATTCGAGTTTCTGGCGTTTGGCGTCCTGCTCGGCCTCCCGTTCCTCTCGCCGCTCCTCCCTCTCAAGCTCCTCCCGCTTCCTCTTTTCCACGCGCTCCTCTGCGGTCAACACCCTGAAGGATAGGGTTCGCTGTCTCGTTTCGAGAATTGGGCGATGAACGAAGGCCGGCGCGCGTGCAGCTGACTCTGATTGAGTGTGCAAACCGGTAGACTGGCGTGAGGCTGGTAGATATGGCAGGGGTTGTCGCGCAACTGGCATCGCTGCCACAAGTGGGCGCAAAGCCAGAGCAGCGGGTTGGAGCTGAGCTCGCGCGGGCGGTGACTCTGGCCGTGATACTGGAGGGGTTGGCGTCTCGGCCTCCGAGTCGACTACTATTGCATGCTCCGGAGCAGATGGTTCCGAAGAGATGTTGCTATTCGACGAGTAGTGCTGCACGAGCGACGGGCAAGCCTGAGAAATGAGGTCAGTCTCGACTGCTCTGCCATAAATGCCCCGAATCAAATGCGTACATCGTCCGTCTGCGAGCGGATGAGCTCAAGGACCTTCAGGACACGATGTGCATCCCGTGTCCTTGGATTCCAGAGTGGCACTGTGGGGAACACCACATGCTCCAGAGCGTTCATAGCCGCGATGCCGCATGAGAAGCCGTCATCCTGCATGCCACACTTGAGCTTGGTGAAGGGCTCAGATTGAAGACGAATGTCGTGATTGCCCAGCCATCGTTCTACCGCCTCGACCAACTTGACTGGAACTGTGAACCCTGCAGAGTCTGCGTAGGATAGGGTCGCATGCTTCGGACCCTTGAGTTCGATGGACGCAATGGCCCAGTGCCGGAGATAAGGGATATGATAGGGGAAGAGGACGCGAGTCAAGGTGCCGCATGCGAGTTTCGTGCCGACCTCACGCAGGCAGGTGTATGACCGTTCGTTGTATGTTCCGCAGCAGCCGGTCACTAGTCGAGTGAGCGTGTGCGAGAATACGGTCGTCTCTATCAAGAGACGCGTCTGACTGGTAGGGCATTCCCGTGCCTGCCGGCGCCGCAACACAGATACTATGTCGTCTAGATGTGCGTTACGGAGCAGATCGTCGGCTAGCAGGTGGACGAGATCGACAGACGAGAGGTAGGCGCCTTCGAACGACAGCTTCGAGTCAAACGGTAGCCGCTGAAGCTCGATCCGAATGTCCTGCACGATGGGCAATGTGGAAATGCTGCTGCCAGCGCTTGCTCGTGCGATGATGGCGTCCATCCACCGCATGGGCTTTTCCCACTCGGAGAAAGCGGCGGCAGATGGGTGCAGCTGCATCCAGAAGTCAAGAACCCATAAGGGAAGCTTCTGGGCAGGTGCAGACCGGGCAGCGGACGAGTGTGCACGCGTTGCACCAGTCTGTATCCGTCGGGGATCAACGAGCACTGTGTCGTCCAGCCAGGCCTGCCGCGCTTGTACAGAAAGAGCTCTGAGGAATGCGAGGGGCAGAAGGGGCCCGCGGAGAAGGATTGCCGCTGTCACGGGCCCTGCATCACCCGCGGCGAAGCAGGCTTCGGGGCGGACGTTTGGTGCTGAGCTGCTGACCGATGGGAGATTGGTACGCGTGCGAAGTTCCAAAACCGAAGTGCTGCGCGGTGGGATGAGCGTGATGAACTGCTCTGGCGTGCGAAGGTCTGCGAGGCACTGCGCCTTGACAGCCTGAGGAACGCTGCCAATATTGAGTCCCCGGCCGACCCAGCGCGTCCGGTCGAACACATCCTGCGCTGACATCGCTCCAGGATGCTGGCGAGCGCGAGGAAGAAGGAACGTCGATGCCGAGTCTAATTGACTGAGCTGTTGCCACCATCGCCAGCATGAACTCAACCTCCCCAACTCAGGCTGAGCACAGCTGGTCTATTTTCCATCTCTCATGGTCCCTACACGCATGCAAGGGCGTCAAACTCAAGGAGAAGCCACTGAACGGGCAGTTGGCGGGTTTGAACTTATTGTTAAGGGGTGTAACATGTAACATGGCCTCACGAACTTAGGTCCGGAGTGTACACAAATACAAATAAACAAACGTGCCTGAACCTACGGTCGAAACCGTACAGTATTATGCGTTGTATACGTACTGCATAGGCACACATTACAAGACCAATCCCGGTCAGCAACACATGATCTGAACCAACTGTGGGAGCGCGTGATGCTAGGGCAATCAGCATCACGATACATTCAAATAGACTACGGATTGGAAGTGAGATACGCTTGGATTGCTACACTGTTTGTCTCAAAACACAGTGAGCACGTTAAGCTGTCTGGTTCGGGTCACATCAAAACCGACCTTGCACTGCGAGCTGTTTCATTCGAGTTATCGAGGGCCACTGTATTCACAGTTACATTCAAAACTTACTTCAGGGTTACTTGGGGCGATCATTTGATGTAATATATGATATTGGCGACGCGCCGGCAGCTGCCAGCGCGGGTTTTCTACGACGTCTACAGTACCAGCTACCGGCAACAGTCAAAAAGCGCGCCGCGGCGGCCTGGCGGACATGCAGCATGGGCAAGGTGGGCAGCAGCCAGGGCCAGGCGGGCAACCTGGGTCAGGAGGTCACTTCGGGAATACCACAGTGCAGAACCACCCACAATATTATCCTGGTGCAGCACAGCCAGGCGCTCAGGGCACACAGTCCACACCAGTATTGTTGCGGCCAGCCGGCAACCGCGCAGAGCGAGAGCCTACGAGTGGAACACCACCCGCAGCCCACCCTCACACGGACCGCATCTCTCTCTCTAGGAGACACCCCAACCCGACCCTTGACTCTCGCCCGCAACGGTGGAAGCGCAGAGCAGGCGTACGGAGGGAGAGAGACCCCCGAGAGGGTCCCGACGGGAGTTCCGCTCGAGTCTCTGGAGGGGACCCAAGGCTGATGAGGAGTACTCGCCTCTACTCCCACGCACCCAGGGTCTGCGACGTGTGGGACCCGAGGCCTCGGACCAGAGGTGGGGCGCCGCTGCGACCCAGAGGTGCGGCGGTGCTGGAGGAACGCTCCCAGGCCAAGTGCACGCACAAAGACTCTGAGAGACCAAGAATCCAAAGACTAGAGTACAAGCGGGGACGCTGCTCGTCTTAAGTAGTATGACCCTCTACGGAACTCGCGTCGGGACTTCGTCCTTATCGGTCCTAGTGGGGCGGACCTCCGTCGGAGGTGACCGTCCGCCTCGAGATCGTCCTTCCTTCCCTCTTGCGCGGAACATAACCCCCCCCAAGGGCGAGCTCGAAAGGACGGTCCTTCCATGCCTGACGACCGCGCGCTACGCCTGATATCCGAGCGCCTGTTCGGCGAACTGCTACTGGCCCTTCCGGCGTTCGCGACTACCCCCGTACTCCTGTGGGCGGAGCGATGGATCCGCTTTCGCGTGGGTAGGGACCTTGTACCCGTCCTCCGCGTTCTTGACGGCTGCGAGGACCGCGTCCGTGCGTGCCTCACCGTGGTCCAGTCGCGGATGTCCTCCGGGGGTCCGTACCTTGCCGTCGCCACCGACCTGTTCTGGGAGTTGCTATACGCGGCCCGAGCGTACTGCCGCTTGATGCTGCCCTTCTCCACGGGCGAGGATCGGGACGCGCTGCTGGGCTTCCTTGCGGACCGCTTCGACCCCTTCGACGCGCTCCCCTTCGTGGAAGAGTGGCCCGACAACAGGGCGCTTCGAGAGGAACACCTGTCGTTGCTGTCTTGGCGGCCCACCGCCGAAGGACTCCTGCGATTCCCAGTCGACTTCGAACGGGCCCTTGTTCCCTTCGCCGCGCGCCCGGTAAGCGCGGTACTCCCCGCGGCGTTCCGCTGTTGACTTCGTCGCGTGCAGTGCCAGCGGTGCGCGAACCTCGCGCTTCCGTGCTTCCCGTGGCCGGAGGAGAAGCGTTGCACGGCGTGCGTAGCGTCCGGCGTTTGGTGTTCGGACGCCTGCCCGTTCGCTCATCCGCGCCCCGCCACTTGGGTCATACCCGCGTCCACGGCTCTGGCGCGCTCGTTGTGGGACTGCTTGCGGGCTCCGTCGACGCCGGTTTCGCCCTCGGTACACAGTAGCATGCCCTCGTTGGAGCCGGCCTAGGCGGGTCGCCTCGATCGCAGGGGAAGAGGGGGAGGGGGGCGGTGGATCGACGGGCGGGACTCCCGTCGGGAGTGCGATGGTCCGTAGGATAGCTTGTCCGTGATTGGGGCCTTAGGCCGGTCGTTCCTTCTTCTCCTTCGCCCGCCATGACAGCCCTCTCGGGAGACGTAGAAGCGGAACTGCGCGAACTCGAGGCCCACCTGTCCTTCGGAAAGGCGGTCCAGTCGATCCTGACCGCGCGTCGCGGCGGCCACCCGTCGGCTGCGAGCGCACCTCTCCTCGTTGAGGTCGTGTTTTCTCGATGGTTGGTGGTGGAGGCGCCCGTGAGCGCGCCGTCGCGGAACCCACTCCAGCGGGAGAGGATCGTCAAGCAGCTGCGCGCCGCCGTTGCGCTTCACACGGGGGAGGACACCCGTGTGCGCGAGCGAGCCTTCGCGGACGTTGTGGCCACCCTTCGGTCCTGGGTTCGCACGTCCGACCTCTCGGGTCCGGATTCGTTCACTGCCGCGGAGCGGGCATGGGAAGACGCGGGCTTCGCGGCCTCTCAGACGAGTCGTTGGTCGGTCGACGACGGGCCTCCTCCAATGATAGAGCGTCTCGTCCGCCTGCAGGGTGCCGCGCGGGCGCTGCGCGAGCGGGTCCAGTTGTTGCGGGATCTGGATGGGTTGTCGGTGTCGGAGCGGACGTCCGGCGGGAGTACGACCGGCGCCTCGGGCGAGTCGGAGAGTTCCCAAGACGGCTCCTGGGCGCCGAGCGAGGACGAGGGGACGCTGTCCGACGGGGAGAGGGTCGCGAGAGCCCCGCCGTCCGACGCGGTGAGTTGTTGAACGAGGACGTCCCGCCCTGTTGACCTTCCCTCGCCAGTGCCTCCGGTGCCGCGACCGGGGTTTGGAGTGTACGACGCGAGCCGACCGGCGGACTGGGGAGACGGCGTGGACGTGCGACGCGTGCCGGTCCAGTCATCGGCCGTGCAGCTTCGGCGCCGGTCGGTGGTCCGGCGCTGCGCCTGGAGTTCTTGTTGGCGGTCGCCTTAGCGCCATCACGCGACGCCTCTCGGACGTCTTGGCGGCTCAGCTCGAGGTTCGAGGGGAGATCGAGCGGGTGAGAGCCCTCGTCGAGGGTCGTGACGGGGAGGTTGCTCGTCTCGGGGAGGTGGTGCGTGCCCTGGTCGAACGGGGCTCGTCGTCGTGACCGTGTGCGTGCTTTGTTTTGTGCGTAAATAGGGATTCTTCATAGCGAGTGTGGCAACTCAGCGGTAGCATTGGTTGAGAGAACCGGTCGTCGGCGTGTCGTGAAGACGGGAGCCCGCCCCGGTGCGGCGTATGCGAGAGCCGGAGACGGGCGGGGTTTCTTCGGGATCGGGTCGCCATTCCCGTCCTTGTCGTACGTGCGAGAGCGGGGAGGAAGCGCTCGCCATGATGGCAGCTCGTGCGCTCGCTGGCGTCGGGACCCGTTCGTCGGTCGCAGCGCCCTTCGTGCGGGTCGCAGTCGAGAGCCGTTCCGTAACAGTCGGCGCCTTCGGCCTTAGTCGTTCGGGGAGGTGTCGTTGTCCTTCGCCGAGACCGCGTGGTGCGAAGGGAGAGGTCGAGTCGAGAAGAGCGAGAATTGGTATATGGGGAGAGAGTCGTTTGGCCTCGGGTCTCGTGAGGATGAGGGAGCAGCGAGGCGGCACGGGCATCGTTACGCCGCGCCGCGATGGTGTGTTAGTCTTTGGATTATGTTGCGGCCAGCCGGCAACCGCGCAGAGCGAGAGCCTACGAGTGGAACACCACCCGCAGCCCACCCTCACACGGACCGCATCTCTCTCTCTAGGAGACACCCCAACCCGACCCTTGACTCTCGCCCGCAACGGTGGAAGCGCAGAGCAGGCGTACGGAGGGAGAGAGACCCCCGAGAGGGTCCCGACGGGAGTTCCGCTCGAGTCTCTGGAGGGGACCCAAGGCTGATGAGGAGTACTCGCCTCTACTCCCACGCACCCAGGGTCTGCGACGTGTGGGACCCGAGGCCTCGGACCAGAGGTGGGGCGCCGCCGCGACCCAGAGGTGCGGCGGTGCTGGAGGAACGCTCCCAGGCCAAGTGCACGCACAAAGACTCTGAGAGACCAAGAATCCAAAGACTAGAGTACAAGCGGGGACGCTGCTCGTCTTAAGTAGTATGACCCTCTACGGAACTCGCGTCGGGACTTCGTCCTTATCGGTCCTAGTGGGGCGGACCTCCGTCGGAGGTGACCGTCCGCCTCGAGATCGTCCTTCCTTCCCTCTTGCGCGGAACAAGTATTCCCGCACTTGGGCCCGCAAGGCTATGGGCAGCCATCGGGCGACGCGTTCGGCGCCTCCGGGGGCGTGCCGTTTCCCCCTGCGACCATGCAAGGCTTTCCGACCGGGAATGGGTACCCAGCGCCTGGCCAGGGCCTCGCCCATGGTGGCCAGCAGCTCGGGCCCGCGATGCCACAGAGCTTCACAGCTGCAGGGATGCCTGGTCGGCAGTTTGCCGTTCCACACGACGCCTTGAATACCGCACCTCTGCCCGCGTCAAACGGCCATCATTACCAGTACAACATGCAGTACGCACCTCAGCCACCCCAGCCGCCTTTTCAGATGCAGCCGTCTCCGACTGGTACGGTAATGGCACCTGGACCATTCCCCTCCGCGGCAGCAGCGTCCCTTCCGCCTGCGCCAGGGTCCACGCCACAGATTACTCTTGCTGTCGCGCATCATCAGCCTAGTACCGCTCTATCGACCAGACCACGTACCGCTGGAGCCCCGCGTTTGGGTGGCCAGGCTTCAGCGCCACAGAAACTTTCCGCGAGCGCGCGCGCGGCCGCTAAGGCGCAGCGCCTGGCCAAATACAAGCAGCGCGAGGGCAAGCGCAAGGAGGACGAGGTCGCCGCAAGAGCCGCCATTCCACGCGTCGAGTGCCCAACAGAGAGCGACGACGGAATCCCGCTGATTGTCCCTGCGGATGCGAAGCTGTACACCGCGCTCAACTCCGCGCTCGAGCAGCTCTCGGACCTGAACGTTCGTCAGAAATACACGGAGTCCGACCTTCAGGAGGCGCAGCGAGAGATTGAGCACCTCGAGGAAGCGAACGAAGACCTGCGGCTTCAGGTTCTGGCACTCGAAGAAGACGGAGCGCGACGGCGCGAGCAAGTGCGCAACATCGCGCACTTGCACCCAGAGTTAAAGGTGCCGTACTGAACGGGTAGTAGATCTTGCTCACCACTATTCCAGGACTCCGTGCACCGGATGACGCACACACTCCTCGGCATTTCGAGCGAGAAGGAGGAACTTCCTGCGCCGCTGGGGCCGGGCGACGATGTGCGAATCGACCCGATCTCAAAGGGCCGCCTGTGGAATCCCGACTGGGAGCTCAAGGTATCCGTCAAAATTAATCGCGACTTTCTGGACGAGGTCGTCAAAAAGACAGTCGAGCAAGAACAGGTGGGTACTCGCCATAACCCGCACCATTTGCTGACCGCGGCTCGTAAATCAGCAACTTGGCGCTGCTTCACTGGTCCCCGCCGAGTCTCTAAACCCGACCATCGCGCTTTCCATCGCGAAAGGCTACTGGCGCCATCTTTCCACCGTCTACCTGGCGCAGACGAGCGAAGCGGCGGCAGAAAAGCAAGAAGAGCGGAAATCTGCAAACCGCAACCGCGGGCGCCGTCACACTGTGAGCCCAAACACTGTGTACCGCGCATGGTATAGGGTGGAACTCACTGTCTACTAGACTGCAACGCATTTGCGCCAGGCAGCTGTCCAGTTCGATGCGCAGTACGGCGTGAAGGACAGCATTGCCCTAGTCGACTCCGACCTCTGCTCCGACCTCATTAGCAGCGATGACGAGCGCTGGAACAGCGACATTGAAGCAGAGCGGACGTCGACGAGGTCGGGTAAAGGCGCGTGGGTCCGCCTGCCGCCCCAACACCGCAACAAAACTGTGAGTATGCCGTGCGCAGGAATAACATGCCACTTATGCATACCTAGTGTACTGTGATCTACTATCGCCTTGCATCAATACGGGCCACGCTCGGCGACATTGGCGCGCAGCCTGCTGAAGATCCACCGGCTGGGCAAAGGAAGAGGAAGAGCAGAGGCCCGACAGCCCCGCGCAAGCGCGCGGCTGTCACAAAGCGCTTCCATGCGCCTCATGGCGTGATGTCACCGCGCCCGCCAAAAGTGTCGAAGACGCCGGTACCCTTAAACCTGGTCAGCAAGCGCTATCTCGGCCAGGACGACAATGCCAGTGACTTCGTCACCGGGCCACCGATACCCGGCTTCAACAGTGACGTCTTCAACTTCCAGGCGGCCGATTTCCGCGATGACGACTGGGAAGCTATTCAGGCGATGGAAACCACGGACGAGGAGACCACTTCAAAGACGAACCTCGCGTTGACGACGCGCCGCACGCATCGCAGGCGCGCGTCTTCCACCGGAGCGGCATCTTCGGAGCAAAGCCCGTCCACGAGCGCACCGCCGTCGAGCTCCGATGTGTCGCGCTCCACGTCGCCGACTACTTCGTCTGCTACGGGTGATTGAGCAGACGGAACAGTATGCATACGGGTCGGGTTGGCGGCGAGAATGTAGTCGGTCCCACTGTCTTGCAGTTTATTCGGTAACGCTTGCATTTCTACCCTGTCTGTTGCACGTAGCTCTATCATCCAGAACACATCGCACACACATAGAAACACGTACCTTATCAATACCAATCGTAGCCCATGCCCTACATCCTTCTATATCAACTGGTACACGAGCGACGTGATTCCGAATCGACGTAACCTCAATCAAGGCGGATGGAGCACAAGGGCTAGTGTCGTAGACGTCGTAACACCACAACTGGCGCTGGAAATACGTACTAAACCCAACAATCAGTATGCTAGTAGATAAGCTGCTGCGTCTACGTACGTTGCCTCCCAAGTTTGCGGGCAATCGTCAAGTGGCAGCAGCCAGCGCACATATGCCCATAGGAATACTTCGTCTGCGCCAGCCTGCTGGAACGAGACGATGTGGAGTATTTCACAGACACGGGGGCGCTCCGAGGCGAATCCAGGGACGTGCACAGAGACCAGGGCTTTGCTGACGTTCCCGTGGTAGGTTGATGCATGGTACCTCCGACCACGAACAGAGACGTGGTCATAGAACACGGCTTGAACGGAGAGTGGAACTGATTTCGGCGTCGGGGCGTTGAAAAGCACATGGTAGACGTGCAGATGGGGCTGAGTAAGGCGGAGATGGGATAGGACCGCGTTGTATACGTCGTTTGGCATGTTACGACGCTGATAAGCCCGGCTGAGTAGAAATGGTGCAGCTTGGAAGCCGAATAAATGAGTTGAAGTTCGGATGTTTGAGCATACGCAAGCGCACCTGCTACATCACAGCTCCCGTTCTCGAGATCGGTGGCAAGCTGAGTAAGTCCCGCCAAGGTCCCGCGCTCTTCGTGCGTCGCCTTGACCATTTCCGACGCGCAAAGATTTGTGATCGACCCGTCCGGTGTGCGCAACAATTGATAAACCTACATTGCGTTAGCAGATAGGCAAAGAATCTACCATTCCTACGAACCACACGCGACGTGCTGCAAGTACGTAGGAACTCTGTGAAAAAGGTCGTTTCGATATCACCGTTCCCCTTGTTGTTGGTATTATAGCTCTTGAGCACGCGGTTGAGACGCTCAAAAAGGAACGTCCAGAACCCGCAGAGCGGACCAAACGCCCGGGCGTAGTCGGCAACGTGAATGGAGTAATGATGATTCGGTCGAATATTTGACGTCCCATAGAGCTGCGGTACAGTGAGAGCCACTTCGCGTAAGATCGCTGCGACTCACAGAAATAATATCGGTGCAGTACCGTCGCAGCAACAGCTCTGCTTCGTCGATACCCGTCTCCGTCAACGTGTGGCGTAGCAGAATGTGCAATACCGTGGCTAACAGTTCGAAATGCTGGGCATCGTCTGGGTGCATCGTGAACGGGATGTCCGGGACTGGCTTCTGCGCTCCGGGGTCAGCCCTCTTGCGCTTCGAAGTGGAAGCCTGAGGTGCGGCCGTCAAGATCGTCGGGCCATCTCGCTCGTCCTCGCGATGCTGAAGATCAGCGCATGTCCCGGCAGCGCGTGCAGCCGCCTTCTCAGCACGCTTCTCAGCTTTACGCTGGTCGCGTTCCTGGACGCGTGCCGCTGCAGCGTCGCGCTTCTGCTGCCCAAACCGAGCCACGGCGACTCTGCGATCTGGAGATGCGGGGTCTCGATCTTCAAGCACGTTTGCCCATAGCTGGGGTATCTAAAGATAAAATGGGTTTGGGGATTAGATGAGAACGGGGCGGAACAGACGGCGGTAGGGAACGCACTTTCAACGGGCCCATAGTTGTCGCCAGGATAAGCCATTGATCGGCCGTCAGGGAGCCGCCCGCGGGTACACCGATCTCCTTTGGAAGGCGACCGAGATAGTCGGGAACCTCGCACTGACGATGTCAGCGACAATACAGTGAGAAGAACAAGTTCATTTACCTTGGAGATCAGGTCGTGAAGCATACGCAGCTTTGGTTCGTTGAGGATGCCGTTTTGTACCCAGATGTGATAAAAATGGGTCTTCACGAGGCCTGGGATATGATGTAAATACTGTTACACGCATGCTCGAGCCCTTGCGCACCTAGAGCTAAGTTGTGCATTGGGTCGATCACGACCTGCTTGACGAGGTCAAAGTACGGGAGGCGTGATAGCTGCGTATAGCGCGTCGCGTGCTCTTTCACAAATGCCTCCCGCTGCGCCTTGGTCTTCAAGCGGCGGTACTGTTCCCCAAGCTCGCGCTGCTGTAGGTTCGTTCGCGGCGTACATCCTGTACGGGGTGAGATCGGGAAAGGGACGATCTCAGCCAGTCCCACGCGTACCTTCATGTTCAAAGGAGGAAGGCGTAGCCATGTCGTCGCTTTTGCACCAACAGTAGTGGCAGAAGAACCGATGGCGATGGGAACCGAAGCCAGCAACTTTGTGCGCCGCTGGCTTGTCGCAGACGAGAGCAAGTAGGATAACACGCACGCGACGTCCTGTTTCAGATACGATCACAGCGAGAGTCAGCGGTACAGAAGCAACGCCTGTGGCACCATCTCACCCTGCGGACACGAGGGAGTGCTGACAACGATTCCGTCTCTCCAAAGACGCAAGAGGTCGCTGACTATCGGCCTGATAAAGCGTTGAACCTCATCGCCGCTCTGCTCCTTCGGTCCGGGCAGAATGCTCGTGCAAATGAGGTTTGCGGTCCGGAATCTGTCTCTCAATTAGAACCAATTCATGCAAGCGCTTATGACCCGTACCGCTGAGCATCGGGAAGGTTTGCAATTGAGAAAGACGTCGGGCAAGATGAGTGTGATGGTGCCGTGTTACTGACGATATGCGAAAACCTGGGACTTGTGAGTGCGAGACAATGCGCAGTAATTAGAAAGGTATTCACCAATCGATTCCCCACATGACGCCTAGACGCAGCTCTCCGTCGGGCCCCCTGCTACAGTCTGGTCCATTCCTCCAGAAAAGCGTCCCGTCGGGTGCTCTTAAACCGCGGGTAACCTGCCCGTCGAAGACGTCGGTGTAGACTCCGGGTACGCGTGTCCTTCGGCGCCACGCATCGCAGGCGTCCTCAACACCGGGTTGGGAAAGAATGGCGGAGAGCTGGGCGGAGATTGCACAGTACGGGTATTTAACGACAGGAGTCTCGCTGACGACCCGCTTGTTATTGCGAGTCGTCGTTCGGAACAACGGCTCAGCGCAAGCCGGACAGGATTGGGGGGCGCCAATAGACGGAAATACGTCACGACATTTTGGACAGACAGGAAGCAGCTGTATGTCGACGTCTGTACCCAAAGCCCGACGCACGGCCTTCAGGGTGACAAAGGATTGCCGCTGGAGGTCCGGGTAACCCAGGAAGCAGAATAGGAGCCAGAAAATATGAAGGAGAACATGGCAGGGAGCGCGGGGCAGGTGCCACTGCTCATGGAGCCAGTTCACCGTGACATATACGGTCAGGAGCACAGGGTTCAAGCTCGAGAGATCGAGCCCGACCATGCGCGTTTCGACGTCAGGGTCATAAAATGGGTCGGGCTCGTCGACATCAGCGCCACCAGAGCCTGTGACGTCGTCAGATTCAGGGACAGTGGGTGGGCCAGCATCGTCGTTATCGCTAGCGTTGTCGTAGCCACCGTCAACGTCGGCCAGCTCCTCCGGAGCTGCTTCTGCAACTTGAACCGCGTTGTCTAGTTCTCGCTGGTACGCGCGCGTGATACGCCTTTCTGCATCAGAAGGTTTGGGCAAAGCCGCAGCGACTCTCTGCGTCAGAGGGGCGGACGTTGACGAGGCAAGAGCATTAGCGCTTTCGTAGTGATCGACCAGCGCAGAGAGTTCGCTTGTGCGAAGGGGAGATTGGAAAAGAAGAACGAATTCGTCTCCATTGCAAGCATCGGTGGTCGATAGGAAGTCGCATGGTACGGAGCCAGCATCGGATAGGGCCACAGATTGGTCCACTGAGCCCGAGCGGAGCGACGGCAATTGCTCGCCGACAGGTGGGTCCAAAGTGTTGGATGACGGGGCGCTCTCCATGGAAAGACCGTCGGGCAGGGACGGAATCGAAGTATCGAAGACTGGCCCAGCGGGAGAGCTCGAACAGGCAACCGGTGCGACCACTGCTCCGGGCCGCGAGGCTTGCGACTGCAGGAGCAGGGACTTCTCCGCATGTGCCTTGGCGACGTTCTGAGTCACCTGGCGGCCGCCCGTGCCACATGTGTGAGGGCAGGTGCAAGTAACGAGCCTTCGGCGGGTACTGCTCATGCGCGTCGTAGGCGGGTAACAGCTGCGGCTGGCGGAAGAGGCGCGTGTTGCTGACTTGGAAAATCCGACGCTGCAAGTACGCTCTGACTGTGCATTGCAAACCGAGGTGCGCTATACGCTCTGTTCGAATGTGGCACGGCTGTGATTCGCCATCGGTGTGGATCTGTCCCACTCCGGATCGCTGATTGATCTAACGTCAGATAGGTCAGGTTTGGCAAGCCGTGCGGAGCTATTTGTACCGTGCCAAGGCAACGATCCCGGTGTTCTTCGACCCTCGAACAAGCCGCCGATCGCACGAGTACAAGCGAGAACAGTTCGAATACCATTACCTACTCGCGTACAAGTTATCTCCTTATTCTACAAAGTCCGAAGTGCGAGTGACTGTGCTGACCCGCACCGGTCAGCTCTTGATATCATGCTGTATGGCGCCTAGCACGAAGGAAACAGAAATGGGGTTCTGCAGTGATTGGGAGGTCGATCGGTGTGCGTCACTGCAGTTGTGATCCCAGATTGGATATGCTCAGTCTGGCCGTAGATTGCATAAATCGCGCGCACATCCACAATGCCCGAGTGCCGGGAGTTAAAGATCATTGCTCTCATTCTCGTTTTCGTTCTCCTCATTCGGCTCGGCGTTGCGTTCGGGGCCGACGTAATGCAACTCATCGCTATCTGGATCGACCCGACAATCAAGGAGATCCTCGCCGAGGAAGCACGCACCGTTGACAAGGACTCTCTCTCCCCTGCCGAGCAAGAGCAGCGCCGGAGGGTGTTGAACCGTCAGGCTTACTCGTTGCCGGCACGAAGCACCATAACCCGGGGCTCCAGCGCTGCCAGCGGACGAAGCCACGTCTGGCCAGAGGGCCTCTCTTCCCTTCGGTCACTGCGCCTTCTTGGCGTCGACTACACGGCCAGGTCCATCATACTCGACTTTGGTGCTCGAATTTTGACTGTGCGTGTTTGAACTGGATTCACATTGAGGCAGCAGCTTACATTCTCAGGTTCGACTCATCAATCATACGTCTGTACAAGTATACCGTCGGGCGCAGTGGGAGAGCTCCGTTCGTGATATTCCCGCGGACAAGGTGAGCCGGAATGTCCGTCTCACGCGTATGTATTCCAACTTCGTTTCAGGATGCTCGGCAATTCAAGATCGCGATCGCTTTGGAGTTTGCGGACTTTGTCATAGCATTTCTGTCTGCGGATCTCGTCTTTGAGGTACGTAGGCCGTCTCACCGCGTCGGCTTGTATTTAGCATCTCTCAGCCGCACTGGTACGACTGCATTGAGAGCCTCCACGACCGAGAGCCCCCGCCTGACTTCGTGTTTACCTGTCCGATCCCGAGAACGGCGGACGAGTTCGAACTTGACCTCAGCCGCAACCCCGCATCTCCGCTTCCATTTTCGCTCAAGGCGGAGATTGTGGTTGCTCGTTGGTGCGATCAGCGCCGCAACCGTGCGTCCAGATCGGACTTCGCAATCCTCGTCATTCGCCGGTTCGAGCGTGTGTTTCCCGGGAAGGGAGTATATAGTGTCTGTGAGCTGTTCGCTCGGGCGGGTGAGTGTTCAACCTGTCATGCTGTTGTTTCTTCTGATGCATTCAAAGGGCTGTCGGTATATCTCACTGAGGCCGAGCTTTTTGATAACCCTTCGCGCGTTGCCCGCCTTCTACTGGCAATGTATGCCTTCATGTTCGAGGCGCATTACAGGGTATTCGCCGAGCTTGTGAGACCAGCGATCCGGGATACGGTCCTGGCTCCCACGTCCGACCAACGCATCAGCTGCGGCAAGAGCGCATTCAGGGTCTTTGCGAAGACATCTTCGCGGGTGACCCGGCGCCTGAAGGACCTGCAGACGATGTATCTGGTATGTGCTCTCTGAACTGCGGCAGCAAGTCTCTCAATCCTCGTTAAGACAGATGTCGCGTCAACCGTTCCAGTGCGTTACGATCTCTACGAGCCAGCGTTTGTGGCGATTGCGCATGATCAAGACAATTGTCTCTCGCGGCTTGTGTTTGGCTCCGCCCTCCTCCCGAGGACTGGTCTGCGTGCGCCGTCGTGCAAGGGGCCGCTCGAAGAGATGTTCGAGAAAGCGGGTGTGTTTTGCACCTACCCTACTCGTTGCATGCAACACACTCACGCCCGTTTTAGGTCTGCTAGACGCGCCGACCTATTTATGTGACGATCGTTATGAGCCTGCGCTTCCCGCCAGACTCAGTCTCACCGCGGCCCTCATCAAGCACTACGCGTTCCGGATCCAGACAAACGGTGCAAAGGCATCGATGCAGGCACATCAGTCGAGCCTGCCCAAGCAGCGATTTGTCCGGGGTGTTGTCTGGACCTACGTCCCCCCGCATCCGCACTGCGTCCATTTTGCGAAGATTCAGTGCGCATCCCTCTTTAGGGTCCAACCAGAACTGACCCTTTTGTGCTAGTATGCTCAATAACGACGACATGACTGCCTCAACGTTCGACACAGTTATCAAACACACGAAACAGGTAGTCGTCGGGCCGCTCGAATGGTTCGGAAACGCGATCCCATCCACTCTGTATAGACGGTGTGTGTACTACTCAACAAGATGGACCTTTCTCACTTCCTGTTCGTTTCCGCTAGTCCTGTTGTCGGGATGTGCATCGCAGACCCTGTCGCCTTCAAACTCACCGCCGAATCAAATGCAATCATCCGTATTATCAAGGGACGCGAACGTCGTCGATTCCTGGCAGCTAACCCAGGCTTGGCGGGCGCGAAAATGCCGGCAGCGCTGGTGGCCAGGCAGCAGCAACAGGTCGCAGCGTACCGAAAGGCCGTTGCCACCGCGTCAGCTTTAGCTCAGCAGCCAGAGCCGCCCGCTCTCCCGACGTCCATCGCAGCTGAGACGCGTCCGCGTCTCGTTCGTCGGCGCCTACATGCAGACGCTAGACTGGTTTTGGATGCGAGCTCGACTGCACCCAGTACGCAGATACCCAGCCCGTTGGCATCCCCGATAGTCGATTCACCTATGGATCTCGACATCGACTTTGACGGCGGCGCTGCCTCTCTTGCCTTACTGGACGATGACTCGGATGGTTTTGGGACACTTTCTGAAGGAGGTGCCTCCCTTCCTCCTGTCTCAGACGCTGAGTCAGATGCTGGGGCTTCTGTATCGGCACTCGGGAATGCCGACTTCGCATCGGACGACGAAATCGACCCTGACGACCCCGATGACGACGCACCTCTCCCTCCACTGGGCCCTGTCTCACTTGCTATCCCCAACCACCCCGTCTACGCCTCGAGTGGGCGCTCTGTTCTGGTCGAGCAGGATGCCGATCAGGATGAGCACGGCAGCAGTGAGGACGATCTTGACGTAGCAGAGATCATCTCGGACACTGGGGACGAAGGCTCTGCTGCCGATGACGAGGACGATGGCTCTGAATACGTCGCATCTAGCAGTAGCTCTTCCTCTTATGATGACGCTTAACTATTACGATGCAGCTCGCCACACTACGCCGCAATGTACAATAGTCTTCAATGCAGTGTTCCGCAACTTGCAGTGTAGTTCACACTTCCCTTCAACAGCGTCCACCGTTATGTACATCAAGGGACATTGCATGGTGGCGCCCTGTGGTGACGTCCCCGGTGATGTCTGGTACCAAGCACCGCAGTCTACGGTGGCCTTCACCGGAGCCTGTGTCGCGATACAGCGTCATCTGTTATGTACAGGATGACCCCCAGCACCGTTCGGCGGAGGCTGCACTGCAGTTTGGTGAGGGATGCACTGACGCTCGCCGGAGTGACCACTGCCTGTACCTGTAGTCTACAGCGTACCTCTCCACAGGATGCTGCACTGCGGCGTATACCTTGTCTTTGAGTGGCCGCCTTGCGGCGTACCAGTCGCTGACAGATGTTGACAGCTGCTGGCGTACAGCGTCGGATTCTACGGCTGTCGCTCCCCGACGGTATCAACTGCGCCGCGATACACTGCATCCTTCAGTGCATATTACTGTATTACACTAGGACAGCCTGTAGTGGACATTGGTGGGCGGTGTAGCATTTGCTGCTCATTGGCGTCGCGTTTGGTGCACGTCACCAAACGTCACTGCATGGTGTCCTGGCGGTCAGTACTGTGTGGTGTTTGGTACAGGAACAGGCAGCGGCAGTTACTGGAGTATGTGGTGCACATCAAGAATTGAGACTGTATATACGGTGCACCTTGCAGTGATAGTTGCTGTATGTCGCCATACACCTGATCATTTCCCGGAGATGTACAGCGTAACCAATAATCAGGCACATCTCAGCTATTCTGAATGATGTATTAGCCACTCTCCGTAAAGCACACATCCCAACCACACACTCACCGGAGTCGACGAGCTCGCCATCTGAATCGTCGTCTTGGATGACTTCCGCCGCCGCGTCAGCGCCTGCTGCCGCCTCGCGAGCTGCACGCTTAGCAATGCGCTTTGTGACGTCCTCTGCGTAGAGACAGAATAGAACGTGCAGCACAAAACTGTAAGATGTCGCAGACATCTGCTCGAGCAGTGCCTTGTACCTGTCGAGCCACGAGTTAAATTGTTCGGCTGTCTCCATGTTGAATGCGCGCGTGCGGTGGACCCGTCCCTGGGCGTCTGTGCGCTTGATGACCAGGTCAGGCTGCGACCCGTCTGCTGGCGCTGGATTGCACAGTGTACGGCAGAGTGCATCATCGGCGCGATGCCCAATGTAGTGCCATGGGTTGACAATAAATCGCGTTGACTGAATCCATGGACTGTTGGGGAGGGACCGCTGAAGGTGCGCGAGGAGCTGACAGGCTTTGTCATAGGCGACGAACGAGGGGAGTGCGGGACGACCGGACCAAGCCGACGTGAGGAATTCTTCGACGTTAGTGACGTTCTCCGAACCGTACAGTTTGGCCCAAGCTATCGGGTAGCCGCACGCCCACTGGATAGTCTGAATGCAGTATGTTGACTGCGGACGGAACGTATGGGTGATGTTGCTCCCCGCAACGCCATTGATGGAGGGCATCGCCGCGGGACGAAGCTGAAGGCCGGGCTGGCCTTCGGCCTGCGCTTGAACCTGATGTCTGATGACGCGCTGCACACCGGCGTAGTTGAGACGTCCGAATCGCCGCTGGTAGGCCCTAAAGAAAGCCTGATGTTCAGGATTGTCACATACGAGGTACTTCTTTCCGAGTTCCTTGACGCGCTGTCGACCACAAGGAACTATACCGCAGAGGTCCTGCCACGTTGCATTATGATCATCGCAGAAGCGGCCGTCTTTGTAATTCAGCAGCGGCTTGTCGCAGGTCGTGAGCGCACAGATCTGAGTGCAGGTAAGCACTGAGATTCGCTGCGGGTGAGACAACATACAGCATGCTGAATGACCTTCCCATCCATGACTGTCATGTTGACACATAGCTCCTCGTCGTCTTCGGGTACTGGCTGCGCCAAAAACTGAGCAGCATAATCCGCGGCCGGTGGAGGTGCGCCCTGAGTATGGATAGAGAAAGTCAGCCAGTCTCGCGCCAAGTCGACGAGACTCACGATTTCAACGGCATAATCTTCCCCATCCCCATCAATAACAGCATGCGGGTCCCCGGCAGGCTGCTGTCCCTGCTGACGGTACCGCTTCCGGTGCGTGCACTCATCACAATGATGGTCGAATGCGTTCGGGGCAGTCCCGCCGTTCTCGCCCAATGCACCCAGAACGGCAAGCATGAAGTCGTCTGTATTGGGGTCCGGCGGACAGTCGAACGTATCAAGAACCCCATGCGCAGAGAGCAGTCGGCGTGCGAAGTGCTCGGCAAAGAGGCGGCGCACTTGGTGAATGGTGATGATGTTGGGGCCAGGCCGATGAGCATTCAGAAAGTTGGCAAAGCTCGACCAGCCGGAGTGGAGGTTAAAGAACGCAGACTCCTGCATAAGCGCAACGTCCCGATGAGCCCAGAGTTGGTCCGACTTCGAAATGCGAAGCCAGGGTGCATGTTCCTCAAGGCGAACGATGCGCCCAGGAGCGTGTGGATCTGGACGGATAGACATGCGATCCGGCCAATAGAAAGTCTTGCATATGATGCAGTGCGCGCTGACAAGGATTGCGCGTGCGCGCGTGAGGTCGCCCTGTAAGATATTGACCCAGTGCGCATCGTCTTTCTTGCGAAGCGCAGTCTCCTCCGGACAGACTGCACAATTCAGGCGTGTCGTGCAGAGTATAATGTTGCGGCTCAAGCCCTTTTTCCGCTATCGCCGCCTCTTTATCGGCCTTCGCGCACTACGCCGCCACTCGCCTTCACTTCGCCGACCTTCGCACTTCGACTTCGGACTTCGTCGAACGTCGCTTCGTCGGCCGACTTCGCGATCACCGGATCGTGACTCGAACCCGGACCGCGGGCGGTCCCGTAGATCCGGCCTCGCCCTTTATATACCTTCGTGTTTGCCTCGCTTTGTACTTTAGATTCGAGCTGGTTTGCCCACCGTCGATACATCTCGCTTTTCCCCACTTATCCCCTGCTGAGCGTCGATTCCGGCGAGTATCCCCGGTCATCGTAACATATAATGTATGGGCCAGGAATGAGCTGCGAGTCGTCGCCACTAGAAAGCCGCTGCGCCAGAGGGTCAAGGTCGAGGGCTATGTCTGCCACAATGGCCCCAATAGGCGCAGCTCCATTTGGTTCAGGCAGTGTGTCGTCCGACGCGATGAGGCTGAGGATATTCTCCAATGTGGACGTCCAGCCTGGTGCTTGACCACGTGGGGCAAGGCGCTGCTGGTTGCGTCGTAGTCGCAGCAGTGGCTGAAGTGGAAGGATGCAGGTGGACTCGCCGTGCGCCGTGTGTCGGGCTCCGGATCGCGCAGACGCTGCTTCCC
Source organism: Auricularia cornea (assembly GCA_030578095.1). Classification (NCBI taxonomy): domain Eukaryota; kingdom Fungi; phylum Basidiomycota; class Agaricomycetes; order Auriculariales; family Auriculariaceae; genus Auricularia; species Auricularia cornea. The sequence goes on from JARLTE010000007.1 coordinate 7,123,962, forward strand.
CTTCTCCCGCAGCTTACGCTTCTGCCTGCGCTCTGCATCTTGCTCGTTCGTTGCCGGCTGGTCTTCACGCTCGCGCTTCTTGCGGGAGCGCTCGCGCTTCTCGTCGCGGCGGTCTACATCGGAATCAGTGTCATCGCGGCGACTGCGATGACGTCGGCGATTGCGGTCGCGGTCGCGGTCACTGTCTTCATCATCGCGGTCACGGCGGCGGTGGCGCTCATCGCGATCAGGACGACTGCTATTGCTGCGCTTGGAGCGTTCCCGCTCACGCTGTGAGAGCTTGGAACCCGACGTGCTGCCGCCGTGTTTCAAATGACTGCGCTTGTCCTGGTTCTTGACGTCGTCTTCAAAGTATGGGCGCCGGCCAGAAAGCGCAATCTTCTTCCACTCGGTGAAAGCAGGCCAGCTCCGTCCACCGAACATGGCAAGCAGCTCTGGGTCTGACGGGTTTTCGACCCACTTGTACAGTGGACGAAGGCGCTTGAGCGCAGCGGCGTTGACGAGCGGACCCGGTGGGCCGAACGCGGAATGATCTTGGGCTGCAAGGGTGTGGGTAAGACCCATGGCGAAACGAATGGCCTCGATGGTGAAGTGCCCGCCAGCATATTGGGTAGAGCCTGGGATGGCGCCCTCCGAGGAATCTCAATACTATTAGTGCCCAGAATTTTCCCTGTGGCAAGTAGAAGGCTCACCAGTCCAATCTGCCGGGATATCCCAACCCTTCGGACCCTTCCAAAGATGAAGGGCGGCCACAGCGCGTTGAACATGGCGGTAGCGGTCGAGGCGCTGGCGCAGCGTGTTTGCTGTTCCCCCACGCCAGGGCGAAATATCGTAGTGCGCCTCAAGCAGCGCGCCAAGGTATTTTTGGAATGGCTTGTCGTTGTCGAGTTGGCGGAGGTTGATCGTCGATGTAGAAGCCGGCTGAGTGGGCGCAGCGGCAGTGCTCTCGATGGCCAGATTCCCACCTGTGGGGGGCACTGGGGCAGGCGCGTGCTGCTGCGGAGCAGGCGGCTCCGCACGATCCTGGACTGGGGCGCTCTCAGGAGGTCCCTTAATGACGATGTTAAAATAGGAAAGATGAAGGAAATAGAAGAAACGCGCCGGTTTATAGAACACGTCAAACTCAAACTCGTCACCGATTTTTGAAACCCACTGGCGGCGCGAGTATTCGGTGGCATCGAAGGTCGAGAAGTCCTCGGCCAGAAGGCGGGGAACCGAACCGAGGTTGCGAGCGGCGCCGGTCATCGGATTCACAGCATGGAGGCGACCAGTCATTCCTGTGAGCTGATGAGACGACAGCTGCACCATCAGCATAGACTCGCACCCTTAAGGGGCGACTCGTGCTGTATGGTGAATGCGTCCATGACCTCGTCAAGATGGACGTAGTGACAGTCCGCAAAGTCAGGATCGACCGGCTTGCCATTGAAGTCGACTGAGAGAATGTTCTTGATCGGAAGGTAGACTTCCTCAACGCCGTCCAGAGAGATAACGCCACGGAGGTGGACTTTAACTGTGTAAACTAGTGAGCCGATCGAAGAATTGAAAATCTATGAATCCCGCACCTGCACCAGGCACAACTGTTTTCTGGCGGCGAGGCGTAACAAATTTGACCTCCTTGTGGACAGGAGGACGGGAATGTGGATTATTCGGAGGTGTAGACGGGCGCGAGACGGATCGGCGGTCATTTGGATCAGCTGGCTGTGGAATGTGCACCAGCGCATGCGAGAGGCCCTGAGATGGCAGAACACCGCTCTGGTCATGCAGCGGCCCAGGGTCTGACCATTGGGTGAGATTATGCGTGTGCGTGTTTTGAGATATCATACGCACCTGGTCCTGACTTGCCGACATTGGCTGACTGGCCCGGATGAAGTATCACGGGCTTTGGGAGCGGAAGCCCAGGGGGCCCAGCATCTGCATAGATATGAGATTCTGTGCGCGCCACAAAACAAGCGCCCACCTTGACCCAGATTACCGCTATGCGCCGATCCTCCAACATCGGCGAGCTTGGGCTTGGGGAGCGGAAGCCCAGGAGGATCGCGGGGCAGGTTGCGCGCAATGAGCTCGGCAAACGCACTAATAAACCATCGTGAGTACAGCATATAGTCAATCGAAATTTGCGCACGGCGTTGACTCGGCTGGCTTCTTATCAGCAGCAGTGTCGTCCTGCTGCTTGTGGCTGGTACGGGAAGCTCGGATGCGGACTGCGAACGGCAGGTACGAGAGGCACTTGCCCAGAATCTCGCGAGGCAGTCGGCAGCAGGTGCGCTTCTCGTTCAAGGAATAGGCAACCTCGGCCAGAATCGACTCTGTTTCACCGACAACGTCGGCCAGAATGCCCCGCGAGTCGAGTACGCTAGCAGAACTTGTCAGTTCATGGGCCGGATGCTCGTGACGATGATGGGCGTACCCTGAAGTGCCCTGGCTTGAGCGGTCACAGATGGAGAGAAGGAGCGCACGGAGCGCCTGCTTGTTGCTTTCCAACATGGTGGGTGGTTCGTGGAGAAGAGCAAAACGCTGAGTTTGATTGCGACCCGGCTTATGTACGTCTTCCGGCGGTCGTTCCCGATCACACCACGACCGGGATTGCATGGTCATAGCGGTCCGTCCGTGGTGAGACACACTTCTCAAGGTAGTAGGCCTTGACATTCATCTCGTCTGAAAGATATTAAGAGCTGGGTTAACTCGGTGATTATGCAACGTTGCGCGGAGCAGGGAACCCTGCTCGCAGAACATGATCATGACCGTAATTGCGGCTTGAGAGTTACCCGACGACACCACGTCTGGCTTGGCGTGGCCGTGAACCGCCTCCCACGTTCTGAAACCAGACAGCACGGCCAGCCTCGCGTGGTCATAGAGCGCTGCCCGTCGTGAGGCACCACAATTGCAACTCCTCACGTTGATGCGGTCCCTATTGGGGTTGACGGGGAGCAGCCAAGACGGTGACCGTCTCTTCCTGCGCTGGGAGGCGCATGGATGATGGCACTGCTCCGGTAAAACACCCAGGAGGTTGGAGAAGATGTGCAACAGATACTGGAAGCCGAGCAGGGACGCTAGACGGCGGAAGACCAATGCTGGGGAGTCCGAGCGAGTGTGCGATACACTGCCCCAGCGGTGGCTTGCCTCACTCCTCCCAGCCCGGTGTGCCGGCGGCAGCATGGCGAGACTCCTCGCAGGGTTCAAGGACGCGAGATAGTTGCTCGCGCTTCGACCGTCGTCAGAGGGCTGAGGACCCCGTTGAGCAAACCGTTAGCTCATGTCAAAAGCACTGCAGCTAAAACCGCTGATAGGGTTCACACAGCTCCCGACGTATAATTAGGCGAGGGCGACGGCGGCCTGCGAGCGAGAGAGAAAGACGGCCCTCGGTCCGCGCGGAGAGCACCGCGTCGCTCAACGAAGAACATCCGAAAGACGAGTCGAACGCGTCACAGCCGAGCTCGTGTGTAAGATTTCAGCCCATCTCGAGCGGGAAATGGAAGACGCGCGATTGCGAGAGCGTCGGTTCGCGCGCGTGGATTCCACGCCGTCTGGCGTACACATACTCGTCTCGCTCTGCGCTGCGCAGCAAGCGCTGGCCAATGGGACGGTCATGATGCTCCTGCGCGGCCCGCTGCTCGCGGTGCGCGTCCCGCTCGCCTGCGCGGCGCGCCCATCCGGAGACATGTTCTCAACCACAAGTGCAGGCCCCATCAGACAGACGCGCCCCGCAGCCCAGTGGCCTGCGAGCGAGAGGGAATGATGCGCGGGGGCCGCGCGGAGAGCGTCGCTCCATGCGCACTGTCATAGAGCCAGTGCCCGCGCCGCAGTAAGTCGTGTAGATAGGTTGGCAGCCCAGCAGTGTAAGATCTCGGAAAATGAATTGTACGGCGATCCGGCGTGCGTGTTGCGCTTTATCCGCGTCACTAGAATGCGGAAGGGCATCAACTTTGCTATCCATTCCCATTCGCAAGCACGAGACGCTGTAAGGCCCCGACCGATGGCGATCAGATATCAGGAGGCAAAGACAATCACAGGAGAGGACTCCTCTGCGAAAAATGCGTGCTGGGGCGATCATGAATCAAGCTGCACGATAATGTAGCACACCCCGTGAAAGTCCAATATTGATATGACCAGGCTGCGGTAGTTCTCAAGGTCCCGCAGACGACATGGGCCCGAGTTCACCAGGTGCTCTCTGGAGCGATGCTCCTCTGGAAATCCTCGTTGTCCAGGCCTTTATATGACAGAAACATCGGCCGACTGGGTGTAAAGAGCGCAAGGAGAACGAACGCGTACTGGTGGACGCGGAATAGGATCGAAACGGCACACACAGTCGAGAAAGCCCTAGCCAAGCCTCAAAAGCCATGCACAGAAGGCGCCCGTCCATATAAACCTGGCTGAAAGCCCTAGGAGGCGCCAGACGCGCGAAATCGCTGCATACCATGCGCATTGGCCTGCGGCGACAGGCAACCGCGACACTGGGCTACAATCATTCAAATCGCCATATAACACATCAGACGTAGCAGCGGGAGACGTCGGGATGTTTCTCGAAGAGCGACGGTGGCCATGACTTGGCTGAAGGCAAGGGACAACCGGCTACCAGTCCGAACCGGCTGGCCCGCGGAAGTTTTTCAACCTTGCCTTCTGCAGCCATCGCTCGTCCGCACTGGGCCCGGGACTGAATGGTGGTCGAGGGTTGTCAGAAATTCCCGTGGTTGTTTTCTGCAAGAAAAAAAGTCAATTGTCTGAGATTCACCAGCATCAATTCTCGAAGGTAGCATTTAAACAACTCACTGCTTTTGGGTGGACTGTTTGTGATCCACTAGAGAGTGGCACAGAGATTTGTATGGTGCCACTCTCATACAATTCTCACATGTTCTTGCAGAATTTCACAGTGAGAATCTCAAACAACCGTCAACCACCACTCAACCCCGGGTCCAGTGCCGCCTGCAGTCCGCTATTCTGGCTCCATGTTCGCAGCTGCCTCTCACGTTACCGAAAAAACTGCTATCTCGGAACACGCGCTTGCCCATCCTAGCCCGCGATTGCCGCGACCAGTCGATCCCTTGCTACACTGTCTAATGGCCGCCGACCTCGTGACCCGCATGCGCGCAATGTCTGCCGTACCTGGAGCAATGCTGCGCTTTCAGAGCGCCGCTTATGAGACTGCTTTGCGTGCTCGCGCTTTCGCAACAAGATCCACGAGAACGCGATGTTGTCCTTGCTCGAGGCCATGTTGCTCCGCTCTCGCCCGCTCGCGTTACACCTGGAAGCGCCACATCTTGACGATAGGCATGAGCCCGACTACGCAGCCCGCCTCCTCGGTCTCAAACATCTCGAAGTATTCCCGGCTCGCGGACGCCGTACTCAGGCCTTCAGAGCAGCGGCGAGCCAGGCATTACGATGACCCAATTGGCTGCGCAGTTCTGTGCGCGCTGCCCGCACAACCTGCATCTCGCCGCGTTCAACATCCGCTTCCCCGCAGATAGCTCTCCGTTCCGCACGCCGCAATCTATTACGCTTGCGGGCATGTACGGGAAACAGCATCGCGCTCTTTTCACGTACCGTCCGCGCCTCGTCCAATTACACCTCACCAGGAGCACGATGACGAGCACGCCGCTTTCCAAGCCGCCGGTCCCGCCATCGCTCGAAGAAGTCTCAATCCGCAGTACGAGGCCGAGGGCGCTCAGTCTCGCGGCGCTCATGCAGCCCTGGCGCGGCATTCGCTTACGCCGTTGCTCTTCGCGCGAGCTCTACTCTCTGCGCGATGTGCTACCCGCGTTTCTCTCATTGCACTCGCACGCTGTGGATATGCATTTTGCGAGCTGCAGGGCGACGTCGCGCTCTCCGCGATGCTCGACGACAATACTGTCTGGATTCTCTCCCCGTCTCCGCCGTGGGCCATAGGCTTTCTCATGACCGACGAGAATCTGGCCTCCGCGCGTCTGGTGTCCATCTTCATTGCGTTCTCCCGGCTCGGCGCGCTCCTCCGCGTGGATGGGCGCGGACTCGAGAAGCTTGATCTTTGGGTCGAGCGGCTGCGCCGCTGCAAATAAGCATGGAGTACTTCCCGTCTGCAGAGCTGACCGCTCATTATCTGCAAAGCGGAGCTCCTCTATGTCATCACCGTGTCACGCCAGGCCGAGCGCGTCCGCGTGGGCTTCGCGCCGTTCGCCAGCGAGTAAAAGGTTGATACCGGGTTGCTCGTAAGATGCAGTCAGCAGGGAAATAGGTGAGAGCGACGCAGAAATGTCGCCAATGACTCCAAATAATTGCTCATTGGTATGGGGCTGTCAGAGCGAGTTCAGGTACTGGTCCGCGGGATGGACGCGCGTCGGCAGATCTGCCGCATGTAAACACGCGATCGGAAGATCGATCGCGACCAGTCTCGGGTACATAAGAAGCTGCCATTGGACGTGCAACGAGCCCGCCCTGAGCCCGCCGGGGTCGGGGACAAGAACGCGTCGGATTTGTGCTTGTTTGTTGTTCGGATGTTTTCGCGCTGGGCTCTGACTGCGCTTTTCCTTGCATCTCTGTCACCAATGCCTTGATCGTGTCGCGCGACTGACGTGCAGTACGGTGTGCTCTGTGCCTTTTGGATGCACTCGGGCTACAGAACAGGGTCTGAGCGGGCGCTACGTACGCTTCCTGTCGTTGATACGGGCCGTCTTCCTATGCGGCTGCAGTTGCTAATCCCGGAGCTGCAAGGCAGCTGCTACCGGGGCTAGCCCCGCTTCGCTATCATAATCTTGCCGGCATTCCACGCTACAAGTACTCTCTACTAGCTCGCTGGCGCAATCCCACTCGTGCGGGAAAGGCGGGAAGACGTTCTTTCAATCTAGATCTGGCCTTCGGAGTCTCAGAAGAACGTGCACCTGCGTTCATATCGGCTCAAACGATCCCGTGTGCTGCAGCTTCCTGGTGTGGCAACGGTGCGGCGTCCGCGTGTGTATGCATCTGCCCTGTGTGCCTTGAGGACGGCTCTCCCACAGTAATCAAAGCCCACCATCTCACATCGCTCTTTCCTGCCCCGTGGAAAACGGTATTTAGGACGCAGAGCAGGTCTAACCCCACGTGGCCGCGAGCATGACACCGCCAGGGCATCCGCAGATCAGATATTCCAGTCTGGTTGGAAAATAGCACCGCGGCCGCCTCGAGGGGCATGGACGAATTTGGCCCAACCCTGTGGCTTGAAGAACGAGTCAGCGGTGCGGCCGCGATTCTGTTATCGGCCATAAACGTATATATGATCTCGGTCTCACACCATGAAGGGAAGCTGGCCTCACCATCATCATGGTCCTCGCTGCATTTTCGTTCGGTTCCTTCGGTGACATCACGAGCGTCCTCGATCTCGCGTTTAAGCTGCGCCGCGCCCTCAACGACGCTAGCGGTGCCTCTGCCGAGGTCCGCGCGCTCATCGGCGACTTTGATCAGTTCACGCTGGTCCTGCAACAAGCGAAGGCCGTGCTCGATCGGCCGCATTCGGGATTGCAGCCGGACGTCCGCACCGCGACCACAGTTGCAGTGGCGAGGTGCCAGCAGGTCCTCATTGACGTGCAACGCAAGCTCGTGGCATCTGAGAAGAGCACCACACGGCGTTACGGCGCCGCGGCGTGGCGCGGATACTGGGGCGCACTCGCATGGGAAGTTCTGGGCGGCAAGACGGAGGTCGATAGGCTCCGCTGTCGACTTGCGGAGCAGATCATGCTCATCCAGACATATTTCACCGTCTCTGGCTGGTCGGTCTGCCATGCTGTGAAGTTTCCTGACAGGTTTCGCTGATCTTTGACTAGCTCTGACCAATGGGCGATTCTAGCCGCCGCTACGCAGCAACAGTGTACGCTCCGGGACATGGTCGAGGTTATCCCACGCTGTTTCGGGCCTGACACGCCGTGCTTCATGTTCGAAGATGCAGAAACGGGCCAACCGTATCAGCCTTGCTTTCGAACTTCGTTGCAGGTAAGCAGCGCTGTGGCCGGGATCAACTTTCTAACTTCCCTCCAGCAGTGCCGCGAGTTCGGTCAGATAGCAGCTCAACATAAGTACGGCGTGGGCCAGCAAAACGCGTACTTGACCACAGATTCATTTAAGCATCCATTTATAACTACGTTCAGGTACGTTTGACCCTATACACCGATGGAACGGACTTTGTGTAACTGTGCATGAGTCCTCGCACAGGGCCAGCTCCCCAAACTTATCTGAAGACGCTCTGGTTCGAGGACGGCTACGGAGCTGTACATGTGCTCCTTGGACAACCTCGGCTGTGGAAAATCGAAGACACAAGATTGACCCAGTGTCTCCTTAAGGCAATCACACAGAAGGATTATGCGGTACTGCATGCTTGCCAGTGCATTGGACCTTGCGGCCACGTTATCTCGCAAGCACAGATACACGACGGGCACATCATACACGAGATCTCCTGTCAATACTCCGATTTCATCCGCGGCCTGGGAGAGGCCGTCAGGAGCGAACGCGGACGACTTGCACGCTGTCTTCTCTCTGTGCTGCCAGACCCGTACGCTGCAGTTCCACACTTTCCCCGTCTACGATTTCTGACATCACGTCCTCAAGAGCATTTCTTATGGAGTTGCTGGACCGTGTGGCGCCAGAGTACCTCGAGACGGGTGGACGTCCATCAGGAGGCATTGCTCGACGAAAACAGCTACCGCTAGCAGCGTTCGAAAGCATTATGAGGATACTCCAGGAAGCCCCTCATATCTCCCAAGACCGGATTACGGATGAACAGTTGCGCGATTGCCTTAAGATCCGCGATTCAGAGGTACGCGCGGGATGGTGTGCAGTTATTGGCACCGCTGACAACCTGATTCCTCGCGCAGTGCGCCTCTGAGCTTGTGCTATCTCCGTGGGTGGTGCTTTTGCACGAGCTCGCGGATGAGGAGCAAGCCTGGATGAGAGAGAAGGAAGCTGAGGTCGAGGACGGGCTCCGACGACTTCGCGAGGCCGATGATGAAGATGGACTCCATTATTAAGGTAGCTGCCTCGACAACGCGGTCTGTGTAATGGCAATGGCAAACGCGATGGCCCGTTGACATACCGGATGACAACGCACGCGAAAACCCAGAGCTTCAGCAAAGTCACTGGCTCCGTAAGAGCAGCGCAAATCGTCCTCCCGAGATTGGGTGGGGAATAACCTAACAGCGCAGGCCCGTCGGGCCGCGCTGGACCGCTCAGCCGTGCAGAAACTGGGTCCTAGGATGACACACGATATGGGACAGTGTTCTCCACGTGGAAATCACGACGATCGAGCATGGGCAATGCAACAGACAAAGCGCCGTCCACTACGAGCATGTGGCCGCTGCGCTCGTCGACGCGGCGTTCCGAGCCCCAGAATCTACACATCCCAGTTCCATTGGCCAGGGTTTAGCGTAATTGCGGGAGTAATAACGCGCCACCGGGATTTAAACAAGAGTAGAGCGTGCTCGCTTGCACCGCAAAAGGTTCGAGCACAGTGGTACCAAAAAATTGCGCGCCAATGAGGGTAAACTTGGGCAGCGCTCTCCGGCCCAGGTCCAGAGCGCCGGAACAGAGAAACTGGGAATAGCGCAGCTAGTCAATTCAAAGACCTGGTTCTTCCAGAACCACCGTGATGTGAGCGAGAGACAACGAGCTGTACAACCGCTCGTCAGACCGGTGCGCATGGATTCGGCCGTGAATCGCGCAGATTCTGAGCCCGCATCAGGTTCCACGTCGACGCGGCTCCGTTGGTCGGGCGGTGTTGCGGGATGAGGACAACTCCCCGTTTGGCCCCGAGACTCCGACCACTGCTTTTTTCCCTTGCCGCTATGGCCCGAGCGCCCGGTGAAGCCGGTAGCGCCGTGTTCAACCTACCTGTCGAACTGCTTCTGGAGTCCCTGCGGGCCGCCGACCCGCCGACGCGCGTCAGAGCTACGCATGTCTCGCGCACGTGGCGCAAAATCGCTCTTTGCGACCGCCAGCTCTGGGACAGCTTCTCCTGCTCGAAGTTCAAGAGCCAGCGTCACGAAGACGTCATGTTTGAGCAGCTCAAGACGATGCTCCGGCGCTCGCACTCACTGCCATTCCGACTGCACATCCCTCACTACCCCTTCTTTCGCTCTCAATCGGAATATCATGCCCGCGTGGTTGATCTGGAACACCTGGATGTGCATAGACTCTCGCTCTACGACGGGCCTCTGAAAATCTTCACCGAACTGAACCAGGACATGACGCCGCTGCCAACTCTTACCTCGCAACTCCGATTCATATGCGGAGCTGGACGGTCAATTTTTAGCGCGCGAGTACCGGCTCCTCTTTGAGATTTTCCCGTGCCTTGTTGAGGCTCAGTTGATAATTTTCGACGGGATCACGACTCTTCCGACCCTCTCGCTCCCTCGTTCGCTTCGTTCTATCGTGCTGCGTCCAGATGTCAGCAACATGCTGGACGTGCCGATGCTACTGCAAAACTGGGCCGGGGAGCAGATTCCACGGCTTGTTCTGCAGGGAGCGCAGTCGCTGCAGGGTGTCCTACCGCTCTTCCTCGCCTCGCACTCCCATAACATCGAGCTCCGGCTGAACAGTCGAAACGAAGAGGTGGAGCTCAGAACAATGCCAACCGACGGCGGGGCCCACCGCACATGGACGATTACTCCGTCGCGTCGTCTCGCGGAGTTCCTCAATGGGCTACAGACCCGCGGATGCGCGCGTCTGACATCGATATCGGTCACGATCGAGCAGCTCGACCCGCTCTTCTCCGCGCAGCTCGACACTCCCGGGCTCGAGCTCCTAGAGTTCCGTCTTGTAGGAACGCCAGAGGCACCCCTGCCTCCGGCCGACGATGGCGACCTCTTTATCCGCGCACCGCGGCTACAGCAGGTCGCCTTTACCATGGTCGGGAGCGTTTCAGAGATCCGCAAGCACCGCTACCAGATTCGTTCTGCCCTGGACGACCTCCACTCGTCGTTCCGCACGCTCATTGTCTACGACGCCAAGCTTCTCGACTCCATCACGCTTTCTGTTCCCGCAGGGAGTCTGCGTCACGTCGCCTGCCCCGATTTTGCATCCTTTACGAAGCAGTATACCGTAATTCAGCAAGTCTATCACAGTGTTCTTTCCCTCCCGCTGGTAGTCCTGATACACATGTCCCGGTTCCTCTAACGTTCTTCCCCCGCTCTTTTAATTCTAAACATTTGGCCCAGCTATCTCATTTGACCACATAACTGCTCCCTCAGAGGAGAATCGTCAGATGCCCCGGCACTGCCAAGCCACAGGCCCGCGTGCGCCAGCTCCATCTAGTCCGTGGCGTCGTATTCCTCACGATGCTCGACCGCATACTGCGCGAGACCCGCACACCCAAGCGCCTCGATGATCTCCTGCGCACCACGCACGGTGACGCTCTGCAGGCGCTCCGCGTCAAACCGCACGAGAGCACGCAGATGCTCTGATAACGCGTCAACCGCAGCGCTGCACGCCGAATCGCCCGTAATAAGCAAGAGATCGCGCGGCGAGAGCACAACGAGTTCGCGCAGGCGCGGCGCGGCCAGCCACAGCGTAGCAGCGGGCGGCATCGACGGGATGGTGTGAGCGCCGGGGTCGAGTGCGAACGCCAGGCGCTCGAGCTGCGGAGCGCGGAGCTGCGCGGTGAAAAGCGCGCCGAAGTGCGCGATGGATACGGTGAGCGATGCGAGGCGCCCAGCGCACGCGTTGTCGGCCAGCGCGCGGAGCTGGTTCCCGTGGGGCCAGTAAGAGTATACCACACAGTGCCAGTGTGGTCCCGGGAGCGGTGCGGCGGATTCGTATGTATGTTCCGAGACGTCGACGCGGGTACGAGTGACCCCGACCTGCAGAAGGCTGGCCGGGCAATGCGCGAGGAAGTAGCTGAGCGGACCCGCAAGCGTGAAGGCGCGGAACACCCTCAGCTTGGGGATCGGATACGCTGACCAGGCCGCCAGCTGGGAGCCAAACTCCGTGTTGCCGCCCTTCCGCGCGTGAAGAGAGACCGAAACGAGGCTCGCGGGGAACGGCCCGGGAGGCAGAATGCTGTTGTGCGCGATGTCATACAGGTCGAGTGAGACCAAGTTCGGACAGCATTGGAACAAGCGGCCGTAATTAGCCTGCAATGAGGCCGGTATTGTGAGTTGGGAGAGACCGTGTATCGGGTGGCAATCGTGCGGAATGCCCAGCGAGACATTCCTGAGCTCGAGGCGGTGTATGTTCGGGGCAATGCGCGTTGCCCAATCTGCCGGAATGCGAAAGACGGCACGAGAGGGGGAATGCGCTGGAGAAACCAGCCGGAGAGAATCTAGGTAAGGCATCGGCGTGGCGTATCCGTTGAGCGACTGGTAAAGATTCAACGGTCCGTCGTAACGACGCAGGCGCGCGAAATCCACGGGCAGAAGCGTCTTCAGGCTGTTAGCTTACCTCCAGGATGCGTTCTCAGGATGAGGAAGTGTCAGAGAGAACGGGAAGGGACGAGATCTATCCAACATCGCCGCAAGCTGGCCGAGCATCCGGTCGTCGTGATCCAACGACACCGTGTGTCTAGCGTGCGAGAAGCTCGCCCATAGGGAACGGTCGGCCATAAGGATGTCTCTCCACTTCCGACAAACGTGGCTGGCGCTCAGAAGAACGTCGAAAGGTGCGCCGCGGAAGCACATGACCAGGAGTTCGGCAGGCAAGTCCTGTGCACGTGCACCCATACTCTCGCAGTTCCAAGACTCGCCGAAGTCAGCACAAGCAACATAGGTTGCCTCCTTCGCTACTCCGAGCAGAGTTTCGATAATACGGGACCTTGAACGGACGCAATATCGGTATAAGGGCCAGTGCGGTCACTGATAGCTTACTTACGACGTTTGCCCTTTTGCAGCCGAATCAAGCTCGCCGCGGATGCAGTCGTATATAGCCGCCCGCACCGCGGTAAGCTCCATCTTCCGGGGGCTCTTCTGCGCGAACGGGCTGGCGTCTGATGGAGAGAGATTGCACGGGTCAAAACCCCGACGTCGGACCTCAAATGCGCGCCGTGTCAAGCATCCGGAGCCTGCTGTATTCCGACTCGGCGTGTGCACAGGTTATGGACTCCGAGTTATGTCCGAGATTGTGAGGTCTCTTTCAGCTGTCACAATGAAGTACATTCGTACTCGTCGGATCGAGTACTGTGCGGCCCGGCGCGACATGCAGCCGCGAGCCATCTGGCCCATGTCGCGCACCAGTTACATGGCTCAGGGTACCAGCGGCCGTGTCAACTCGCGTGTTTCGGGCTCTGCAACGAGGCAAGCCAGTCGATGAGCGTTGAGCTGCGCGACGGAGAGCGCGAGCGACTGAGTCACGTCCACCGCGCCCCGGGCGGAGCTGGTTCCCCTCAGTCCAGAAATGGCGGTACGCAGCGCAGCGCGGGTGCGAACCCAGACGCAGTTGGACGCGCCCTCCGAGACCTCGCGTGACCAGGATGTTCCGCTGTACCGTCCGTTTCGAAATCAGAGCCCAGCCGTGCGCGGACAACATTCTTCGCTGCCCAAGCTGCCCTGCGCCGGCGCGATCTCGCGGTTACTGTCCCGGATTTACGCGCAAACGCCAACTGTGTGACGGGATGGAGCGCGCAGATACAGTCCCCGTCCAAGTCAATCAGAAATGCGAGAAAGGAGGGGCGATCATGAACGGAAGCCCAAGCGACTGGAGTAAGGGAGCGTCGCCGCAGCAGCCTGCGAGCGAGACCTCGGGCGCCACTGGGCATTGATGTCAAGCAGCGCAGAGAGCATGGCGTCACGTTTCGACTCATTACAAGACGCATAGCAGTCAAATGCCCGCTCCAGGGCTCCAACAGAGTCTGGCGTACGCCGGGAGTCGCGTGCATTGAGACCGTCCGCCGCGGAGAGTACGATCGCGAGATATTATGGCAGCTGCGCCATGGGCGTGGCGCATTCTGATTGCGCAATGAGGATTCGGCCCCGTCATGGTCCCGGGCAGTCTTCGCGACGGCCTCCCTGAAAGGTCCGCTCAGTGTCACCGACCGGCATGTTGCTGTCTAATAGACGGCGCCGCACGATCACATCCTGACGATCTGTGCCATAGTGACCTGGGAAGACTGGACCAGCGCCGCATGACCTGGATAGGACTTGCCAGTGTACTGCTTATTGCCAGCTACCGGGAAGCCGAGGCAGGCGCGGACAATAATCATCACACTCCAAGCCATCCTGTCCGTGCCTGCGACGTCGCGCGGGAGATCTGACTGTCAAAATCTCGAGAATAATGTCCGGCAAGAGCAGTCGGCATGCAGAGCGGGACCCGGTCTCTCGGCTGAAGCGGATTGCGAATGGTACCCATCCGCGATAGCATGCAGGATGCGCCGCGGCGATGTTTCTATACGGCCAGCGGACCCACAGAGACCGGGGATTTGGTGCAGACAACGAGGCACACGCGCCGAGCGGGATGCAGTACGGACCATTCGAGCACCGCGTTGAGTCGTAAATGAGTGAGAACGCCATGATAGATCAGGCCGCAAAGGTCCAGCAAGGAGACGACGAGGCGGAGGAGGTTGGCCAGGAACTGTCAGCGACCACCACCGTGTGCGGTCCGGGACGGAGCATTCCCAATGCATCGTGAGATACTAGGAGAAATACAACCGCATCGGGATTCAGCTGGTCGTGCTCGCAATCCGTGCCGTCCTATGACTGCAATATGAGCAAATCGTGTATCGAGCTCGGACGCGTACAGGTCGTTTTCGACGATCTGTGTAGAGATTCGAGCCGAAAACACATGGTATATCCAAGAGCAAATCAAGCAGCGCTGTAGGCCCTGGACGACCTGCCGAGCCAGCGCGCCAGCGACGGCAGTCTTTGCAACATCGGATGCGGTTGAAGACAAGGGGCGACCGGCTATCGGCCCGAACCGGTTCGTTGACTGCGGAAGTTTTTCACCGTGTCTCCTGCCATATTGCTCGTCCGGTGAAGGTCTCTGGTTCCATGTCCGCTTCTGCTTCGCCCGGCGTCGAACACGTGCACGGTGCTGCCGCGGAACCTACGCTCGCACACTCTCGCACGGCATGGCAGCTGCCAGTCGAGCTCTTGCTACAGTGTCTGATGGATGCCGACCTGGTGACGCGCATACGTGCCAGTCATGTCTCCCACACTTGGCGCGAGGCTGCGCTGGCCGAGCGTCGCTTATGGGACGCTTTGAGTGCTTGCGATTCCGCAGCAAACAGCACGAGGACGCAATGTTCTCCCTGCTCGAGGTTCTGCTGCTACGGTCGCACCCGCTCCCCTTTCACCTTACTGTCCCGCATCTTGACGGGAGACCAGGTCGCGACTACACTGACCGGCTCCTTGCCCTCGACGACCTCGATGTGTTCCGACTCGCAGCCTATCGCGGGCCAACGAGGCCCTTTAGGTTGTTGAACCCGACGTGCGCTCCTTTACCCAACTTGAGCTGTCTCGACGTCCTCCGGATCTCCAGCGACGGAGACCCTGACATCACGACGATTGACCTGACCGAGCAGTTCGGCGCGCGCTGCCTGCCCAACCTTCAGGAGCTCGCCGCCCCTAACGTCCGCTTCCCCGCGGATGGCGCTCCATTCGGTGCGCTGCGGTCTGTCACCCTTGACGGAATCTACGGGCACCACCACCGCGCCTTGTTTTCACACTGCCCGTTCCTTGTGCGGTTGAACATCATTCACAACACGAGGAGCACGCCGCTCCCCGATCCGCCACTACCACCGTCGCTGGAGGAGGTTTCGATTGGGTGCTCGCCTTGGAGTGAACTCGACCTTCTCGCGCTCATGGAGCACTGGCGCGGCCTCCGCGTGCGCCGTCTGGTCGCGCGCCAGGTCTACTCTCTGGAGGGGGTCCTGCCGCTCTTCCTTGCTTCGCATGAAAGGCCGATTGAGCTGCGTTTGATAGGAAACGAGGACGATATTACACTCGCGACGATACCCGACAACGAGAGCGTCTGGACGCTTTCCCCATCACCGGATTGGGCTGACGAATTTCTCGAGGACATCGAGAACCCGGCCTCCGAGCGCCTGACGTCTATTTCTGTCTCATTATCGCGACTTGGAGCCCTCCTGGCCGCGCGGATAGACGCGCCTGGACTCGAGAAACTCGAGCTACGCGTCGACAGCGCCGCGGGCGCAAGCCCTCTACCAGTACACACAGGGGACGAGCGTTTCCTTCGCGCCCCGCGTCTGCGGAACGTTTCCTTTACTCTCCGTGGAGACTGCGCCAAATCTCTCGAGAACCTCCTCACCGTGCTGCGCGTGTCTTTCCGCACACTGCTTATCTATGATGCTGATCTGCTCGACACGATCACCGTATCCCGCCACGCAGAACGGCCGTGTGCAGGCTTCGCGTCATTTGCCAAAGAGTATTCTGTGCTTGCTTCTTAGTGCTGTTCACCGTTCCAATACTACGACTGTTGCATGCTCCCTCCGTGCGTCCCGCGTATGTACTCTCGGTAGCTTTGTACAGAACTCGACACAAGCTGCCCAAGATACTTCCTCCGCGGAGCAAGAGACTCATACTGGGCTTTAACACAGCTGTGGGCCCCGTCGCGTCTCTGATCGTGCAGCAGGCTTCCGTGCGTCTTGGTTCTCTATCCGCCGGCCTATTTCCTCAACATTTCGATTCCGCAGCGCGCGGGACTACCCAGGTACTCCCGCACGCGTAGATTCGTACAGACGGGCGTCTTCATACCACCCAACGTTTCCCAGAAAGCCTGCGCCTTATCTGCCGCCGCTGGGCGAGGTACTACACCGCAAACTCGAACGCGATGCGCCGCGGCGCGAGGCGCGCGTCAATCGCCCTCCGGAACTGCACGAGCCGCGGCCGGCCCATCGCGTGGATCTTCTCGTGCGATACCCAGACGGAGAGCGTGCGCAGCTGCGCCAGCGCGCGGTGCCGCTCCGGGAGGCCCTTCAGCCACTCCTCCATCGGGTCTGTGAGCTCGACCTTGTCGGACGGCCGCAGACAGAGGCTCCGGAGCATCATGGGCGAATCCTGCAGCAGTTCATCGAACATGCCGCATTCGGACGTTAGGTAGATGCCAATGGTGAGCGACGTAAGTTGAGTTAGGTTCTGGAATGCTGCCTGGAGTTGGTCGCGAAAGGGAGAGAGCGCGTTCTTGTCGGTGTCGGGCCAGATGTCCAGGTACAGCGTGCGTAGCGACGATAAGGACGAGAGTATCGCAGCCAGCTCCAGTCCGTGGTACGGGGACAAGATGTCCAGCGCGATGCGTAGCCTGCGCAGGGACGGTCTAGACAATGAGATGATGTGTGTGGACGCCATCAAGGTCGGATGCGAGCAAAAGTACTCCTCGAGCTGCAGCCGGTTGCAGACGACATCAATGGCGTGCCAATGTTCCAGGGTCAGAGGGGCATGAATAAGCAGGCACCGAAGCTGAGGCATGCAGTGGAGGAGCTTGATCAGAGACTCGGATGACAGTTGGCCCGGGTAGACGCGCAGTTGACGAAGATGCCTGAATGCTCCTGCCTCTCGCAGCCAGTCGATTTCAGCCCGGGAGAGGGAGGATATATCGATCAATGAAACAGCCAGAGACGCTAGGTTCGTGCACGGTGCGGCCAGCGTAGAGAGCGACGCGGTCGAGTTCCCCGCATGTCCGACGATGGTGTGCTGTCTGCCGACGAACGTGGCAGTCCGTACAGATAGCGCAATACGATGGCGAGCTAGCAGAAGCGGCGTAAGGGCGCTACATTCGTCGTTGTCGGGGCACACGATTGTGACGGGGACGGGCATAGTCGATGTCAACCAGCTTTCGGATCTCCGTCCCGAACGCCGAACGTGTTTCGTGCTCCGCTAGACACTCATTCCGCTCGCATCACCATGTCGCTGTCGGTCATTGACCGCCTTGCAATGCACCCAGTGACTCTTCAATGACGCCAACACGTGCTTTTACCCATGCATTTGCACCGACCATCTGTACACATTTTTTGGTTTCCCATTTCGCGCCACCTTTGCGCGCGGACTTCGGCTGGGGCTACCACGCTGCAAGCGTCCAGTGCATTGACAGACAGCCTTCCAGGTCAATTTTTGCATACATCAGGCTCCGCCGCGCATCGGATCATCTCACTGTGGGCCCCTGCCTCTCGCAGTTACACGGCCGTATTCGCGGTGACAATTGATGGGCTAGCGTTGAGCTGTCAGCTTGATGACCGTTCCTTTGAATTGCTACGCACCTGAGCTCGGCGTTGCGGTGCAACACCTCGGACTGTGCATCGTGATTTGCAACGGCCAGTCTGTCCCTAGGCGACCTTCCGTGTGCTCTCAGACCCGGCGTTGCGCAACACGGTTTCATCCTGACGTATTTTCCAGCGCGCTTTCTCCAGATGTCTTGGGCGTGCTTGAGAAACCCACCTTGCGCATCCCGCCCGATCATCTCTGGGTTCGAGCACCCTCAGCTTCGGCCTGATGCCGTCCGGGAACCGCTGAAGCGACGGCATCTCCGCATCGCGTCTGCAGATGGGTCTCAGCGTGGGTGCCGCACGCGCTCAGTGATTTGGTCGAGATCCCGAGGTTTGGATTCTCACTTGCTCCGCAGAGTCGAGTCAGAAGATCCCAGAGCTCGGTCATGACACGTTCCCGTCTGGACGATCGATCTCTATCCCCCATGGGCTCAGCAGGGAGAAGCCAGCCGGGCGCGTGGGGCGACCAGACAAACATGCGCTGCAAGGACCGGACATGCTACAGCAGACCGGAAACAATTGGCCGTTGACCGGCTCAGAGCCCTTCAGCGGTGCACAATGACCGGGTTTCAACAGCAGAGGCCGACCAGATGGGTACAGTGACCGAGCTACAATACGGTACCGTCTCACGGAGCCGGCGCGCCCGGCTGGCAGAAGTCCCTGGGCGTGGGAAGGAATGCGTCCAGAGCAAAGAATCACGAGTCGGAGTTTTGGGCCGGCACCGCGAGGGTGCTAAGCGATCAAGCGCACGGGACCGCGCGCGGGGCCGCGGTCGGAGCTCGCATGATGCTTGCTTTCTGCCTGCTAGTGCTACTCCGCCCGACCCGCTTTGCTCGCACCCCTCTGCGCACACTCGCTCGTCGCTGTTTCGTAGCATCGACGTCTTTGTCGTAATGGCGACCTCTACGAGCCACCTACCCGCAGAACTGCTTTCAGCATGTCTGCGGGCCGCCGACCCGCCGACGCAACTGCGCGCGAGCCACGTATCGTCCTCTTGGCGCTGCGTTGCTCTTTCGAACCCCCGTCTCTGGGACAACTTTGACTGCTCTGGCTTCCGGAACCGGTCCCACGAAGCTGCCATGTTCGATATGCTTCAGACCATGCTGCTGCGCTCACAGGCGCTTCCTTTCCGACTGTGCATCCCCGACCGGCCCTTCAGGGGGTCCCAATCGGACTATTATGCTCTCGTGCTTGCCCTGAGACACCTTGATGTACTCAGACTTGCGCTCTATGACGGGCCATTGGACGTCTTCACCCAATTGAACCCGGACATGACCCCACTGCCCACTCTTACTTCGCTCAGAGTCTCTAATCCTGTGTCATACACGTATCTGGATTCGGACGATCACTTTTCAGCCTACACCCTTCCCAACCTGCTACGTCTAGAGGCCCACTGCATATCTTTGCCCACATACGACGAGCCTCACCGGGCACTGCAGCATCTCACATGCCCAGTCGACTCGGAAGGGTCTTACCAGCAACTCTTCAAGAATTTCCCACGCCTCGTTGAGGTTCAGTTGATCGTTTGCGGCGGGCTGACGACTCTTCCGACCGTCTCGCTCCCGCGGTCTCTTCGCTCTATGGTGCTGCGCCCCGACAGGTACAACGGGCTGCACGTACCCAGCCTATTGTGGAACGGGGCCGGGCAGCAGATCCCACGGCTTGTTCTGCAGAGAGCGCACGCGCTGTACGGCGTCCTACCGCTCTTCCTCGCATCACACGCGCAGAATGTCGAGCTTCGGCTGAACAGCCGCGACCAAGAACTCGAGCTCATAACACTGCCAACCGACGGCGCGGCCGCACGCACATGGACGATTACTCCATGGAGTCTGACCGGCGAGTTCCTCGTCGGGCTCGAGACGCGCGGATGCGAGCGTCTTATATCGATATCGGTCGTAATCGAGCAGCTCGGGCGCCTCTTCTCCGCGCAGCTCCACACTCCCGGGCTCGAGGACCTGGAGTTCAGGCTCGTCGGATCCCAGAAGGAACCTATCCTTCCCGACGACGGCGACGTCTTTATCCGCGCACCGCGGCTGCAGCGCGTCGCCTTCACCATGGACGGGAGTGTTTTCGAGATCCACGAGCATCTCGACGACATTCGTTCTGCCCTGGACGTCCTCCACTCGTCGTTCTGCGCACTCATCATCTACGATGCCGATCTTCTCGACTCCATCACGCTGACCGCTCCCGCGGGGAGCGTGCTTGACATTGCCTGCCCCGACTTTGCCTCAGAGAGAGTGGGATAGCGTTATTTCCTCCCTGCCAGTGTGCCCCACACCAAATCTCCCCATTCATCTCACAGGATCACCTCGCTGTTCGAGCTCTAGATATCGTGACGAATTTGGATGTAACGAGAAGCGAATTTGACTTGTACGCCTACTTACATATGGCATGTGCGGATGGAATAGAGACAGCCGGTGCAGGTGCCTCGTTTGTGGCTTGTCCTGCCTCGCAGAATGATAGCGCTCGTCGCCCAATTCCGTGGAGAAAACGCTATAGTACAGCCTTTAGTCTGACAACCCAACTGCTGCCCGTCCGAGTCAATCAGAAATGCCAGAGAGGAGGTGCTATCCTGGAGCGAAGCCCAAGCGACTCTCGGAGTAATGGAGCGTCGCCGCGGTATCTTGCGCCCAAGACCTCGAGCGACAGGCAGTGAGGTCAAGCAACACGGGAGCACCGGCGTGCAGATGAGGACCAGACCACAATGCAGCCCGCAGCCCCACTCTTTCGGCTGAACTGAATCGAGAATGGTACCCGTTTGTGTGAGCAAACACGATGTTTCGCGGCGCTGATTCCGTACGGCCAGTAGACCCGCACCGACTGGAAATCGGGAGCATGCAGAGGCACAGGCGCTGAGGGAACGTCTGCGAAGCGCAGATGCGGTACGAGCCATGAGAGCACCGCGTCGAGTCCATCGTACATCAGGGCGCACGCCAGCCGCAAAGACCCAGTATGGAGAAGACACGGCGGCGGAGGTACACCAGGCACTGTCAACAGCCAGCGCAAATAGGGCCTCCTCGGAATTCAGCTGGTCTAGCCCGCAGTCCATGTCCGACTGCGACTGCAGTCTGTGCGAATGATGTATCCAGGTTGGGCGCGTACGGGTCGTTTCGACGACATGTGGCGAGGGATTCGAGTCGAAAACAAAGTACATAGAGCCCGGAGCAATTCGAGAAACGCGCAGCTGAGCCAGCGCACGCCAGTCACAGCAAGCCTTGAAGGATCTGACGCGCGCAGGACGCGCGTTGGCATATCCGTCGCACAGTGGTTGAAGTCAAGGGACGACCGGCTATCGGTCCGAACCGGTTGGCTGATGGCGGAAGCTTTTCACGTTGCCTCACGCCACTGCGCATCGCGACCGCCTGCGGTATCCTGTCCCGGCTCCATGGCCGCTGCTTCAGGACAAAATGCGCACCTCAGCAAGGCGTGGCCGCTACCCGTCGAGCTGCTGCTGCAGTGTCTGCTGGCTGCCAACCTCGTGACCCGCATCCGCGCAAGTAATGTCTGCCAGACTTGGCGCAAGGCTGCGTTGGCCGAGCGCCGGCTATGGGACCACTTCGCGTGCTCGCGATTCCGGGACAAGCAGCACGAGGACGCCATGTTCTCTTTGCTTGAAGCTATGCTACACCGCTCTCGCCCGCTCCCGTTTCACTTGACAGTCCCGCATCTAGACGGCCGACCTGGTTACGACTATACGGATCGTATTTTGGGTCTCGAAGAGCTCGATGTGTTCCGACTCGCAGCCTATCACGGGCCAACCAGATTATTCCGGCTGCTGAACCCGGCGTGCGCCCCGTTACCCACCCTGCTCTGTCTCGATGTCCTCCGGTTCCCCAGCGACGGAGATCCAGACATTACGACGATTGATCTGATCTCGCAATTCGGTGCGAGCGTCCTACCCAACTTGCAGCAGCTTGCCGCGCCCAACGTGCGATTTCCCGCGGACGGCACTCCATTCGGCGCGCTGCGCTCTATCACCCTCGACGGCGTCTACGGGCACCACCACCGCGCGCTGTTCAAGCACTGCCCCTCCCTCGTCAGCATGAACATCACGAATAGCGCGAGGAGCACACCGCTCCCCGATCCGCCGCTCCCGCCATCGCTTGAGGAGGTTTCGATTCGCTGTACACCTTCGAGTGAGATCGACCTTCTGGCGCTCATGCAGCATTGGCACGGCCTCCGCGTGCGCCGCCTGGTCGCTCGCCAGGTGTACTCTCTGGAGGGAGTACTGCCGCTCTTCCTCGCTTCGTATGACCGGGCGATCGAGCTACGCCTGCCAGGAGACGACGAACAGACGGTCGTGCTATCCACGATACAATGAGAGCATCTGGACGCTTTTCCCATCGTCGAGATGGGTTAAGTATTTTCTCGAGGACATCGAGAACCCAGTCTCGGACCGCTTGACATCCCTCTGCGTCGCGTTCTCGCGGCTCAGTGCGCTCCTGGCTGCGCAGCTGCACGCTCCTGCACTGGAGAAACTTGAAATTCGAGTCGACAGCGCGGCAGACGCGGACCCTCCGGCACTACACGCAGGAGATGAGATCTTCCTTCGCGCTCCGCGTCTGCGGAGCGTTTCGTTCGCGTTGGGCGACAACTGCCCCGATTCGCTCGAGGATGCACTCGGCGTGCTGTGCACGTCTTTCCGTGGGCTGTTCGTCTACGACCCCGTGCTCCTCGACACAATCACCGTATCCCACTGCGCCGAGCACGCTTGCGCGGGCTTCGCGGCCTTCGCAAAAGAGTATCTGCTGGCTGTGAGGTGATCTGGAATACCATTTTCCCGCTGCTTGTTCTGTTGGGCGTTGTGTCTACATAGCCCAAGATTTACACGCGCTCCCCGAAGACTTCAACCGTCTGACCGCACGTAGAACGACACGCGGAATTCAGCGTGCCTGCGCACATCGTTGTCTTCACAATGTGCTAAGCATCCCTTCCCCGTTTCATGGCTCGCGCTCTGGCACTGCCGCGCTGACGGAAATCGGGCTGATAGGGTCGCGCATCCATCTGGTGGCGCGTTCGTTTGTGTGCGGAGCCTGGAGCCGGGAGATCGTTGGAGTGCGGCTGCCTCGCCTCTGGAGTAGCTGTTCATCGCGCAGCTATGTTCCCCGGGCGGTTGAACGTGGTACCTCGAGGGAGACCGACAGTACTGTGCCCCGCATGCACTTCGGCAGACGTTGAGCGTCAGACGGCCGCGACCCTGTACTCGAAACAGAGGCACACTCTGGGACCCGGTCGTTGGTGCGCCGGGCGCGACACAGCAGCGCTCGGGTGGGGATCATCTCGCGCAGCCAGGGCATCTGCTAAACTGATATATGCAAATGAACGGAGCTCGGTACCGGGTCAGTTGTGAGTCTCAGCGGTGAGAATCCGGTTGGACAGCCTCAAATAGATCTTTCCTTCCGCCGCGTCTTGCGGTGGGACGGGCGGCAGAATTGGGAGTGTATATGAGACCCTGATGATTACGCTCTACGGGCAGGTAAGAGGCTGCTACACGCCAAGGAACTCCCCGGACATGATCCTATGTGCACATCTCAGCTGCACGTCGGATCGGCAACCGGATTCTGAGAGAGCGACAAGATCCGCATCCGGAAATTCCGTCGGGGCAAGCAGTGCGGTGCCAGTCCCGAAAGCAGGGTCGTCCCGTGTCGAGAGCAGCAAATGACGCGCGCAGAACAGCGCGCAGACTTCACGGTACTCGGTGCATACGGAGAAAGTTATGTACGAGATGCCAGTGCACGGGTGTGTGCGGGAGTTTGAGCTGAAATGGTGAAAACAACATGGTCGGCCGCAAAGGCACGGGCTGAGCATGGGGAAAAACAACGCACGACATACGGTACACACAGAGCGCGCAAAACGGGCCGCCATGCATACACATTGGCATATCTGACGCTTGCAAGTAGGCAGTCAGAAGTTTGGCAGGGAGTGCGTTTTCAGGTTAGGGAAAAGCCGTCTCAGAATAACTAAAACAAATCTGAGAGTATCTGCGGGTGGTGACTGGCCATTGCGGGCTGATATCTGCGAGATTGACCTCGGACATGACTTGATGTAGGAGACAAAGGACGTCCGGCTGTCGGTTCGGCCCGGATGACTGCGGAATCTTTTCGCCTTTCTTCTGCTGCCATCGCCACGGGCTCATTCTCGAACCCTCCGGTGTGCTTTCCGTGCTCTGCTGGCGCTCATGGTTGCCGTATCTGGTCAATCCGACGGCCCTGCTTCCGCGGAACCTGTACTGGCCCGCCCTGGCCCGACCTGGCGACTGCCTGTAGAGCTCTTGCTGCATTGTCTACTGGCCTCCGACACCGCGACGCGCATCCGCGCAAGCCACGTCTGCCGCACATGGCGTGCCGTTGCGCTGGCCGAGCGCCGCTTATGGAACAGTTTCTCGTGCTGGTACTTTCGCAATGAGCGGCACGAGAGCATCAGGTTCTCCGTGCTCCAGGCCTTTCTGCTCCGCTCGCGACCTCTGCCTTTTAACCTGGAAATACCCTACTCTCATTGGGGAGGTGATTCCTCTTACGCGAAGCGCATCCTGGCTCTCGAAGCATTTGACATTCAACGACTCGTAGCCTACCAGGGACCAGCCCATATATTCCGGCAACTCAACCCTGCTAGAGCCCCCTTGCCTGTGTTGGTATGTCTCGGTATAATTGATCAATTTACCAGCGAATTCACTCCACCGACCAAAATGGAGGACTTGCTCAGCCCGCGAAGCCTGCCCAACCTCCAGGAACTGAGGGTGCCGCACTTTGGATACTTCGCGGACGGTGCGCTGTTCCTGTCTCTGCGCTCGGTCACGCTTGTGTACATGCGCGAGCAACCGCGCGCTCTATTCGCGCACTGCCCTCACCTCGTTCAACTGAACATCCTGGACACCGTGATGGATACGCTGCTGCCGGACCCGCCAGTCCCGCCCTCGCTTGAGGAGGTATCAATTCGCTGTGAGCGCCCTAGAGCGCTCGATGTGATAGCTCTCATGCGGCACTGGCACGGTGTCCGCGTCCCGCGCTTCACTGCCCGCGAGGTCTACTCCCTGCAGGGTGTGCTTCCGCTATTCCTCGCCTCGCACCCGCACACAATCGAGATACGTTTGCCCGGCGGAGAAGACGACGTCGTTCTCGCTGCGATACCCGATGACAACAGCGTCTGGACTCTGGTCCCCTCGTCCGCTTGGGCCGCCGACTTTCTCGGAGGTATCGAGAAACCGACCTCGGCGCGCTTGACGGCGATCTCTGTCGCCTTCTCGCGCATCGGGGAGCTCCTCCGTGCGCAACTACACGCTCCTGGGCTCGAGACGCTCAAAATCAGCCTCGACAGCACCGCGAATGCGGACCCACCTCCGCTAGAAAGCGGCGAGGTGTTCTTTCTGCGCGCGCCGCGTCTGCGGAGCGTGTGGTTCAACCTGGTCAACGACCACGCCTCGTCGCTCGAGAACGACCTCGCCATCCTGCACACATCGTTCCGCAGGCTCCTGATCTACGACGCTGAGCTCCTCGCCAGCATCACCGTCTCCCGCCACGCCAAGCGCTTCTGCGCGCGCTTTGCGCCGCTCGCGAAGGACTACATTGCTGTTTCTGGAAGGGCTTGATCTCCGCTGTACACTCCCTGCCCGGTCAGAATGAACACATCGATCTAGTGCTCCTCGGGGAACTCGAGATGCGGGATCTCCTGCGCCTGACGTCAATCTTCGCGATGGAATAGCTCAGGCGGCTTCGCGCTGCGCAGCTCGAGTCCGGGAGGTTGATATCCCCGGAATTGGGCTCCTGGAGGCTCGTCTCGTCGACAAGAAAGGGTGGATGCTGCTTCTAAACGACAAGAACGGCTTCTTCATCTGTGCGCCGCAACCGCAGCGCGTCGCTTTCGACGTAGCACGGTATCCTCAACGAGCCCAGGAGCCTCTGTGAATGACTACGCGTTTGTCCTTCGCGTGCCGCTTCTCCAGCGGGTCGTATCCACCGCTGACAGGTGTGCCGCGGGTGTCGCTCGCGGATAGACGGCAGTCGGCGCAGGATTGCTGTGCTGCAGAAAACTGACTGTACTGCGTCCGGTGTGTGCTTGCCCTCTGCGCGCTCTTGTCGGCTAAGTCTCTACAGAGCTGCTTGGTCTACTATGTGTATCACTCGGGGTAGTGCAGCGCGCGATTCCAGAGATCGCAAGGTCTCACTGCCATGAAAATCTTGCCCTTCCCCTGCCTCTTCTGAGTCCTTGAAAGAGCCGGCTGAAATATTTCTTACAGCTGGCGGGCCGGGCAGAACGCGGGGAAGTTGCGGAGGTTCGACGCCGATGGGCTCCCGGTCCGGCCGACTCAGCTGTTGCTTTCTGCCATCTACCATCGTAGCCTGCACGGTCGGCCAGTGGCCTGTCACGTATGCCCTTCGACGCTTCTGTGTCCGCAGACACTCGGGAAGCTTGGCCGCTGCCCGTCGAGCTGCTGCTGCTCTGTTTTCTGTCGGCCCATATGCCGTCGCGCATCCGTGCGAGCCACGTTTGCCACGTCTGGCGCGAGGCCGCGCTGGCCGAGAGTCGCCTGTGGGACTGCTTCTCGTGCCTAAGATTCCGGAACGAGGACCACGCGGACGCAATGTTCGCTCTGCTCCAGGCGATGCTGCTCCGATCGCGCTCGCTCCCGTTCGATCTGAAAATCCCTTTTCTCTATCACGGAAACGACTAGGAATACCGGGACCGCCTTCTGGCCCTCGAACACTTCGATATTCGCCGACTCGCGGCCTACCATGGGCCGGCCCGGATCCTCGCCTTACTGAACCCGTCGCGCCAGCCTCTACCTGCGCTGTTGTGCCTTGATGACAGCCTGAGACGCAAAAAGGACCTTGGGCTGGATCGCGAGCTGGGTGCAGGCTGCTTGCCCAACCTCCGGCACCTCGTCGCATGTCGTTTCTCTTTCCCTATAGGCGGAAGCCCATTCGTGTCCCTCAGGTCTATCATCACATCGACGTGCGTCCCCCGCGACTACTTCAACCGCTCCCCAAATCTCAGCAGCTTGGAGATCACAGATACAGACATGGGCACGCCACTTCCGACGCCCCCGCTCCCCCCATCCCTCCAAACAATCGTCGTACGATGCCGGCCGCCTCGGGCACTTGACTTTGTACAGCTCATGGAGGGCTGGCGCGGTATTCGCGTTCGACAGATCTTCGGCTACGAGATGTACTCCCTACATGGGGTGCTCCCGCTCTTTCTTGCATCGCACGCGCAGCCCATTGAGCTGCGCCTGACGAGCGCCGACGATGCTGTCGGTCTGGCTGCGCTGCCCGACGACAAGACGGCCTTGGACGACAGCGCGCAGCCCGTCTGGACAATTCATCCATCGCCACCGTGGGCGTCCGACTTCCTCGGGACCATCGAGAAGCCAGCCAGCAACCGCCTCACGTCGATCTCAGTCTCCTTCGCGCGGCTCGGCGTGCTCCTCCGCGCCCAGCTGCACCTACCCGGCGTCGAGAAAGTCGAGATCATTCTCAGCGGCGCGACACATGCGGGATCGGACCATTTGCCTGTGCTCAGCGGCGAGGCGCTCGTTCTTCGCGCACCAGGTCTGCACCAGGTTGCGTTCACTTTTGACGACGAATATGCGCACTCGCTCGCTGCGCGTCTCGAGAGCTTTCAGGACGCTCTCGTGGCGCTGCGCGAGTCCTTTCGGGCGCTCATCCAGTACGATGCGGGGCTCCTGGATGCGATCTTGGTATCCCCGCAGATAGAACGCGACTGCGCCGGGTTTGCACACCTGGCGAAGGAGTATATTTCGGTGCCTCGCAGATTCTGCGCACCTTCGTAATGGATTATCGTTGTTGTGTGTTTCGAACCATTGTACGCGTGCTGTTCCCGCATCTTTTTGTCAACATCCACGGTCAAAGCATCGCGGGCAAACCAGCGCACGAGAGCTTAACTGTACCCGGGATCGGTGCGACCTCGGCGTTGTGTGTGTTGTGTGCGCATGATCCAAGGAAAATGAGACTTTCCTCTCGCCCCGAGAACTGCAAGCGGGCGCAGGTACTGCCACCAGCATCCCCGCAGCGCGGCTGTCCGTACGATCCCCACGCAGATATTTACGTCGGGAAAGGGACAGTTGTGAGAAATTGACGCAACTGCTTGAAGCCATTGTCGTACACGAAAATGCGTGTGTGTATCGAGAACGAGTCCTGGTGCATGCTGTAGAGGGCCAGCGCGAGTCGGAGGCCGGCCGCAAAGCGCTCGGCCAGGGAGGTTCCGGCGGGCCCGAGGAATCGATCTGGGCCGCGCCTCCAGTCGCAATGACAACCTTTCAAACCATGAGTGCTTTTATTACAGCACGCTAATCGTCTCCGGTGAGTGCAGCGCACCAATGTAGTATGTACTGGCCCGGCTGAGTAAGGGCCTCGAGCACCCGTCTAATGAGTACTGCTGGACGCGTCCTCAGGATGTTAGACGTAAGGTAGGAGATAGGCGTCTTCTATATCTTACTGGTCTCGATGTAGAAGACGAGATGTGAGCTCTCAGATCTCAGCCGTCAAGAAAGTACGGGGTCCTGACTCACTGACTGCTCCGATTGTGATTCCCTTTAAGTCAGCGGGTTCAGGAACAAGGCTCACGGAGCGAAGAGGAGGGGAGGTTCAGTCGACGAAACCCTGACGTCCGAGGATTCGCGCGACGGGAAAGCTGCGGCCCGAGCCGGCCGGGTCCTTTGTCTTCGCCCCAACACGTTGGGCCGGCTTTGGGTGGCACTTTGTCGTTTGGGCACACTGCGCGCTACCTCTGCGCAACTTAGCCTCACTAGCACACCCGAAATGGCCCAGGTCGAGTCCCAGCTACCCCTGGAACTGCTCTTGGAGTGTCTCCGAGCCGCCGACTTGCCGACCCGCGTGCGCGCCAGCCACATTTCGCGCGCGTGGCGCTGCCTCGCTCTGTCTGATAGTCGCCTATGGGACAGCTTCTCGTGCACCGAATTTCGCGACCTGCAGCACCAGGACGCGATGTTCAGCCAGCTCCAGGTCATGCTGCAGCGCTCGCGTTCTCTGCCCTTCCAATTGCGCATCCCTCATCGATACCGAGGCAACGTCTTTGAATACCAGCGTCGCCTGCTTGCTATCGAACAGCTGGACGTCCAGAGGCTCGCGTCATACGACGGGCCGAGTTTTATCTTCTCCTCGCTAATCGACGGCCGAACGCCGCTGCCGACGCTGATATCATTCAATGTCATCGAGCATCATCTTGAATACGATACGGGGCTCGTTGACCTGACGGGCAGATTTTCTTCGCCTAGCTTCCCCAATCTCCGACGTCTCGAGGTACCCTTCGTCGCTTTCTCCCCGGACAGCGGTTCATTTCCCGCCGTGAGGCACCTCACGTGCTCCCTTGACCACGATACAGATATTATAAGGCTCTTCGAGGTCTTCCCGCACCTTGTCCGAATGCAGATCAACGACATCGAGCCGACGATGCGCTTCCCACGAGTCTCGCTCCCTTCGTCACTGCAGACGATCGTGCTGTCCCCCGTCTACGAAAGCGAACTGAATCCTTTTACGATCCTGCAGTTCTGGGATGGTATCCGTGTCCCTCGGCTGGTTTCACGCAAGGCAAGTAGTCTACGAGGTGTCCTTCGGCTGTTTCTGGCCATGCAGGCGCATCCCGTTGGCATTCGATTAAACGGCGCCGACGGCGAAATACAGATCTGCGAACCGCCGGGTAACTCCTCGTCCGAGTCAACCTGGACCATCATACCCTCCCAGCCGAGTCGCCCAACGTTCCTCCAAGGGCTGGAGACACGCGACTGCGATCGCCTGACATCCATCTCGGTCTCACTGGAGCAGCTCGGCCGACTCTTTGCCGCGCAGCTGCACGTCCCCGCGCTCGATCGCATCGATTTCCGGCTCGAGGGCTCGCAGGAGCCGCCGCTGCTACAAGCGGGCGACGACGGCTTCGTCATTCGGGCGCCGCGTCTGCAGCGCGTCAGCTTCATCATGGACGGACGCACCGATGCTATACGCGCCTGCGTGGAAGAGATTCAGAGTGTTTTAGTCGTGCTGCGCGCGTCTTTCCGCGCTCTCATAGTCTACGATGCGGATCTGCTCCAAACCGTCACACTCTCCGCGCCCGCGCCATGCGCAGAAAACCTCGATTTCGCGTCTTTCGCGTGCTTCGCGAAGGAATATCGCATTTGCGTGACGGGATAGATCCAACTGCTGGTCTCGGCTCACTCTCCATCTGCCCCACGTCTATCTTCGTCCCTCGTCTCACGTCCCGAAAGGAATTCCTTTAGCTACCCTGCTTCGCTGTCAGATGTCATATACTGCCTACCCTGTGCACACAATCCACTCTCTGACAGCAAGCAGCTCGTCCGCGCCAGCAGCTGCCCGTACTGTACTAGTGCCAGACTTACCATACATGAGCCCTTGCTGTTGGTGTCCCCAAAATCAAGAGCTTGAACGAAAAGAGCCTCAGACTACATGGGAGGAACGCACGGTCAGACATACGCGTTTGTGCTTGTGGTACGTTTCAGTCATTTAGCGGAACCGCGAGATGAAGCTTATCGTTGACCAACTGCAGCATTGGACGAAGGAGGAGCGGGAGATTACAAAAGTAGGATTCACATAGCAGCTACGGTACTATATTCAAGCACAGAGCGCGGCAGTACACGCCGAAATGCCAGGCTGGCGGAGATCAATGGCGCGTGAGAGCAATGTATCTGCGCGCGAAACTGGCAAAGGAAGCGCAGTCCATCCCCGCGGCGGTGCGCGCGGATGATCGCACGCTGACAGTCTCGAGGAGGTCTGCGTCGTAGACAATCATGCTGCGGAAATTGTGGCCGAGCGCGTTGAGCGCAGCGCTGATCTCGTCTGCACGGGCGCCCGCATTCGTCACTGTGTACGAGACTGAGTAAACCACCCGGCTTGTTGACTTCCGCTCACTGGTCTCCATTCTCGATATCCGCTTATCAATGTTGCTTAAAGCGCGAGATTCGTTTCGCCATTTCAACTCTACGGTGATTGGGAATATATAGTCTTCACTCTGCTTACGCAACGTCCCGTCGCATCCGGGTCCGTCGTTGTCCGCAGAGCCCGTGGACGCGTGGCAGTTGAACCTGTGAGAGTATAGGAGAACACATTCAGATACATATCCAATGACTCTGCTTATTCCCGCTACCTTTGTAGTGGGTCTTAGCGCGCGCTCCGCGTTTAACAATAGAAAATGTTTTGATACGAAAGTCCTGGAATGATGCACATTTCCTTCTGAGGTAACTTTCCGCGGATTCTTGGTCAGCTCGGTCCGAGTTCGGCGAGAGCATCAGCTTTCTGTGTCCGACCTCCGCCACGGCTCTCCCTCCCATCTCGCACGTCCACGAATGACTCTGCCTGCTCAAAACGCCGGGAATATCATGCATTACCACGTCAATTGCTGCAGGCTCGGAGAGTGGCTTAGGACTTCATCTGCCCAAGCCTATTCCTGCGGCTCTGGTTCAGACAACGGCGTTTGCTGCGGCGCATCCAAATCTGGCATTGCCCTAGCACGCGGCGGACGGCGCACGCAGGCTGCCGGTTCCCAGGCTGCAAGTCTTCACTTCGTCCCCACAGGGCACATGCGCCTGCGCGTGTTGTGACAGAGTCCACATGCGATGAGCAATGTCGTTGTGGGCACTGCGTCGCGCGCCGCAGGTGAACGAGGACGCGCACATCCGACATCGACCTGATATGCGACGCGGATAACCGGGTGCGTCGGCACCTTATGTTCATGAGACTCTGCTCTCCGAATGCTTGCTCGCAAGCCACACGCGATATTCCGTATGGGTGTCGCCCTGTCCGCGTACCGCTAGCACGTCTGGGCTTGCCGTGCCTTCTCAGCCTACAAACGGATAGGATCGTGTCTACCCGATCCCGTTTGAGATGCCGCAGGAGGTAACACTGGGTCACCCGCACGAGTATCCATTTGCCTTTTGCGTACGTGGGCTCCTCGGGACGTCCTTCCTGCGCTGGGGGTATCTCTGGGTCCCCCGGTGAGGTTTACATTGAAAATTCCCCACTTTGCACGGGCACGATTCGGTGCGGTGCCAAGGGAAGAACACTGCGATAAACCAGATAAAACTCCTCGCCTGCCACAGTGGGCCGATCCGGCTTCCTCGATTTCCGCTAGATCTTCAACTGATATTTCTCTTTTGAAAATCCGTGGCTGTTGCAATGACTTATCGTGCTTACGAAAGAGTTACGATTTGTGTGTGGCTACATGAGCAGCACTCATCGATATTATGAGCCACTGCCTCCGTGACTCGCTCGCCTGGCACTAACCTCCGTTCTAGACAGGCATTGCAATCGCTCCGTTCGCTAAAGGTAGCGGGTAATGCCCGCATGGGCCTGTAGGAGTTATTATCACCATTGCGTCGCTTGACTGGAAGTGCAGGTCGCGACAGGTTACTAGGGTACGTGAAGACCAAGTACATTTTCATTAGGATGCCATTATAGACTGAATATTGAGTCTAATTGTCAGTTGAAAGCGTCTTATACGCGGGAAAAGACATAATTGCCCGAGAAACCCGACAAAACTGTGCGGCGAGAACTCCGGCCCGGCCCGACCGGAACCTTTCACTGGTTGGCTTCCGCTCATAACGTGTTCTCTGCCCGCCGATCGGCTGGATCACACCGACCGTCAACATGGCACCGCGACGGTCCTATATTACCGGCCGCAAGGCCAACGCCGCGCAGCGACTGCCTCCAGAGCTGCTCATGGAATGTCTCCGGGCCGCCGACCTGCCGACCCGCGTGCGCGCGAGCCACGTCTCGCGTAGATGGCGCGCCATTGCGCTTTCCGATCGGCGGCTTTGGGACAGCTTCTCGTGCTCCCATTTCCGCAGTGTGCAGCACCAGGATGCCATGTTCAGCAAGCTCCAGGCTATACTCATACGCTCGCGA
Organism: Auricularia cornea; assembly: GCA_030578095.1. NCBI lineage: Eukaryota > Fungi > Basidiomycota > Agaricomycetes > Auriculariales > Auriculariaceae > Auricularia > Auricularia cornea. The sequence goes on from JARLTE010000007.1 coordinate 7,156,986, forward strand.
TCACTGCCGTTCCGACTCCGCATCCCCCACCAGTACTACGGCACGTTTGTGAAACACTGGCTCCGGCTGCTTGGGCTCGAACAGATGGACGTGCGCAGATTGGTGTTGTACGACGGACCGTGGGAAGTATTGTCCAGCCTGATGCACGGCCAGACACCTCTGCCAACGCTGGCCTCCCTGAATATTACCGAGCCCGATGACGCGGGTATATATCTGGAAGGAACTTTGTCCGGCAGTAGCTTCCCCAATCTCCGGGCCCTCGAGGCTCCCTTTGTCAGGTTTTCCTCGCGCAGCCGCCCGTTCCCAGCGGTACAGCATCTCACTTGCTCACTCGAGGACGGCCTACACCTCGAGCGCCTCTTTCAGGTTTTTCCGAACGTTGTGCATCTGCACATAAATGCTATCGCGCCATTCATATCGCTACCGCCTGCCTCATCGTCTGCGTCGCTGCACACCGTGGCGCTGTCTCCCCTCCCGGGCTGCGACCTTGACGTTGGTTTGACACTGCAGAATTTGGAAGCAGTTCGGCTTCCTCGGCTTGTAGCACACAAAGCGGGTAGCGTAAAGGGGGTCCTCGATCTCTTCCTCGCCATGCACCCGCACCCCGTGGAGCTCCGACTGAACGGCGGCAACGGGGAGATCGTGCTCACCGCGCCAGCTGACGAATTCACCTGGGCGATAACACCGTCTGAGAAATGTCTTCTTACATTTCTCCAAACGCTGGAGACGGACACCTCCGAGCGTCTGACCTCGATCTCGGTTGTGCTGGAGCAGCTCGACAGACTCTTCTCGGCGGGACTGCACATCCCGGGACTCCAGCGCCTGGATCTCCAGCTCGACGGATCGCAGGAGATGCCTCCGCTGCGGGCTGGCGACGAAGGCTACTCCATCTCTGCGCCGCGTCTGCAGCGGCTCGCTTTCAGCATGGACGGGCGAGCAGACGCGAGCGACGCGCGCATCGACAAGATTCAGAGCCTCCTCTCCGCGCTGGCCGAGGCGTTCCGAAGTCTCATTGCGTACGACGCGGACCTGCTCGATTCTGTCGAAATCTCTGCGCCCGCAGCGTGCGCGCAGAGATTGAACTTGACCGATTTCGCGCGCTTGGCGAAGGCCTACAGCGTTTGCGCAAGCGCATAGATCAACCTCGCTCTGAACGCGTGTCCGATGCTGTATCCCGTAACGCGCTGATACATATGTTGTGCTCTAGCTCCTGTACCGTGCATCGGCACTGTATCCTGTGTATCGGGACTGTGCAACCTATTCCTTAATGCGGACAATCAGTGTGACCGAGAACGCCGGCTTCGGCGGTCCGCACGTAATAGATACCGCTCTCGAATGTATGTTAACAATGTTTTTCCTCGTCTCTGACGTGCGCACGACCCGTTGGGACCACCTCCTGTGCTGTGGTTTCTGCCCTTAACCTTGAAAGTAATCGATTAAAGACCTTTCGGCCCTCATGCACGGCTGGACCGGGATCTACGTCCGCCGACTCGTTGCGCGCGAGCTCTACTCTATGCAGGACGTGCGGCCGCTCTTTCTTGCTTCACACGCCCACGTGGTCGAGATGCGCCTGCCCGACGGCTGCCAGGACATTGGGCTCGTTTCGATACTCAACAGCGAGACTCCGCTGCAGGATTTTTCTGGATACTGTTTGGACGCTTGCCTCGTCGCCGGCATGGACTGCAGGCTTCCTCGCAAGCATCGGGGGGCCAGCATCGTACCGTCTGGTTTCTCTTTCTGTCGCCCTCGCGATCGGAGAACCGCTCCGGGCGGGGTTGGACGTACCAGGACCCGAGAAGGTCAATTTCGTCCTCGACAGCGCTGGACGGTCTGTCGTTGCACACCGGCGAAGAGTGCTTCCTGCGCGCGCCGCGTCTGCTTCTCGTGCGATTTACCTGCAGAGACGCTGGCGTCAATTCAATTGAGGGACCGCTAGACGAACTGCGCGCATCATTCCGACGGTCTCTGCTGCTGTACGATTCCGAACTGCTCGACACCATCGTCGTGTCCCGTCACGCGGAGCACGTCTGCACAGGATTCACAACATTTTCAAAGAAGTATGTCCTGGCTGAGCCGGGATACTAGATGCTATTGTACTTCTGCTTCCTGTGCAACATTTTGCACCCCCAGGAGAACCCAATCCAGACCAAATGAGTAGCCGTATCTACAATTCCGCATTGCGAAGCGCGGGACGTACGCAGCCTGCTGCGCAGGCGCCGGTGTGATCGCCTCATCGTATTCTGCTAGCTGCGGGCTGCTCAGCGTCTTCTTGTGCCCTATCAGGAGATACGTAAATTCCTGGAGTGTACATCCTATTTCAGTACTGTATGTCTTGCGTTCCCGAGCATTGCATTCTTCTATCAGCACATCCAGCACGAACGTGAGGTAGAGGCCACTTGAACTACCCAGAGAGTTTTGCATCTCGCCCTTCCGTAGCATGTTCGAACAAAGGATCAGCTTCACACTATTGATCACCAACATCCGCGCTCTCCGCAACAGCTCGTAACCTCTCGTAACCCGGGGAATAGGCGCTGCGCAGCCCTCGTCCAGAAACTGCGCCTCGCTTATTCGGCTGCTGCCCTATCCGACAGTCTGTCGCGTCGGCATCTCCCTTCAGGGTTGAGGCCACATGCTGCTGGGGCGCAAATATGCCTAACCGATAGCTGGGCGCCAGCGATGCTCAGATTCGGGCCAAGGGATCTGATGGACAAGCCTGTCTCACTGAACAGATCTGGGTGCCGACTGGTAGCATGCTGGACGATCTCGTCTCGACACTGCATTGAGCGGCTCGACACTGCATTGAGCGGCTAGTGACCTCGCGGTGAGAGTCGCAAGCAAGCTGCCGGCGAGCGTCTATAATGCGCGGGATCTCAACCTCACGCGCCTGCCAGCATGCGGTCATCCCCGCCGCGCGGCTGGGCGGTGTGTATCTAAACAAGTGAAAGAGTATCTCAGCTGCATCTCGTTTGACATAGACGCCCCGCTTTATTCTCCCACTAAACATTGGCGCGGGTAAGAGATCCATCGAGATAGACAGGTCGAGTAGGAAAATACGATAGAGCAGGCGCTTCGTATCATTCCCGGCGCAACAAGGGGTAAACAACCTTTATGGAACAGGTATAAATACCGCCTGAAGGTGCCGATCTGGGACTGTGTACCGGTACGATGTCTCTCCCATCCTCTCACCCACCGGACGGCGAGACTGTGATCACGCTGCCCGACCCATGGGCGGCGTGGCCCTGGAAGCGCCGCATGAATTCTTTCCATGAGCAGGCTAAGGCGGACTCATGCGCATGGATCACGAGTTTCAAGCTGTTCAGTCAGGACGCTCAAGCAAAATTCGATCGCTGTGACTTTTGTATGATTTCGGGGTTTCCACGACCGTGAATGCGCTTATAGAAACCCTGCAGGTATTCTAGGCTCACTTGCATACCCGGACCAGGATGCAGGTAAGGTATTTCCTGCTTCATCGGTACATCTGTGCAGGGGAATAACATGTCCGTATGCAGAGCAACTGCGGATGACCTACGATCTCTTGCACCTGACCTTCGTCTTCGACGACTGGACCGATCACGCGGATGAGCAAACCACCCGGGCCTGGGCAACATCTATCTTAGACGCGCTGGGAGATACTCCGGGACCGACTGCCCACAGCTCGCCCGACATTCTCGGCACGGTCACGAGAGAGTGAGTTCCGAAAGAAGTGCAGAGATTCGTACTGACGAGAATCCTAGCTTCTGGAAACGACTGACTGTTGTCATGCCCGAGCCAGCATACCAGCAGCGCGTCATCCAGGCCTTCCAGAGGTATCTGAACGCCGCGGTGCAGGAGGTCCAGGACCGAGATCGGGGACAAGTCCGCAGCATCGAGGAATACTTCGCACTGCGCCGCTGCACCGCGGGCACACCGCCGTTCTGGGTCTTCCTGCTCATCGGACTGGACATTAAGGACGCAGTGCTCGACGATCCGAGTATACTGGAGATCGAGAGGATCGCAACGGACATGGTCATCATCTGCAACGTACGTCGATCCTCGCGCAGGCACCCGGAGACCAAATGCTCACGCAGTGCAGGATACGCTGTCGTACAGCGTCGAGCACGCGCGCGGGGACATGCACAGCCTTGTCGGTGTCCTGACGCAGCGCCACGGCTGGTCCGTGCAGGACGGCATGGACTGGGCCGATCGACGGGGCCGGGAGCTCATGGATGCGGCTCAGAAGGCACGCGCAGAGCTGCCGAGCTTTGGCGAACACGTAGACCGCGACGTGCGCCAGTACGTCGGAGGGATATGTGACTGGGTCCGTGCCTGCGACGCGTGGAGCTTCGAGGGCCAGAGATACTTTGGAGAGCACGGTCGTGAGGTCCAGAAGCACCGTCGGATTATTCTTCCCAAGCGGCCGTAAGCTCGTAGAAGTGCTCGTAGCTCGTCCCTTAGAGCCTAGAAATAGAGTGCCAGATGGTGAAGAGCGGATAGAGCTTCAGATATGTCATACAAATTTCCAGTAGAACGAGGAATGGCATAAGGCATCGGTGGGAGGATGAGACGGAAAAGTGATGCTGGTATGACAGACGCTCATCGGCCAGTGAAAAATTGTTCAAACTGTATCGCGGTGTAAGCAGCAGTCCCAAATGCGGGGCTTTCAAGGAGCCGGTGCGCGAGTTTGATACTGGAGTCGAAGGACAAACGCAGAGCGGCTATCGGGCCGAACCGACGAGCTTGACTGCGGAACTTTTTCTTCTTGCTTCCTGCCGCCACGGCGCCCATAAGCAAGTACACCGGAACGAGCGTCACACCTCGGATTCTCACTTTTGACTACTGTATCTTGCTCAAAATGCTCCCCGTCGATTCTCCCGGCGCGGCGAATGGTGCTCGTACACCCTGGCGACTGCCTATCGAGCTGCGACGGCATTGTCTGACGGCCTCCGACATGGTGACGCGGGTTCGCGCTAGTCACGTCTGTCGTACCTGGCGCGATGTTGCGCTGGCATAGCGCCGTTTATGGAATAGCTTCTCGTGCTCGGACTTTGGCAGCAAGGAGCACGAGGACGCCATGTTCGCTATGCTCCAGGCCATGTTGGTCCGCTCGCGCGCTCTCCCCTTCCACCTGGCAATACCATTCGACCACGGCGTCATCAACTTTCATTATCAAAAACGTTTGCTGGCTCTCAAAGCGTTCGACGTCCGCCGACTGGCAGCGTACCATGGGCCGGCCCTGATATTCCAGGACCTGAACCCGTCTCGTGCTCCACTGCCGAATTTTGTCTGTCTTGACGTTCTTCTCCCAGATGACAGCGAGCCGTACGGTGCGGCAATCCGCATGGAGGGACAGCTGAGTTCGCGCTGCCTACCCAACCTCCGACAGCTGCTCGCAACGAGCGCCCGATTCCCTGATGATGGCGACCCGTTTCTCGCGCTGCAGGAGGTTACCTTTGCGTGTATGCAAGGGCTCCACCACCTCCCGCTCTTCGTGCACTGCCCCGCCCTTGTCCGGATGGACGTTGCCGATAGCTAGCACGATGGGCACGCCGCTCCCGGATCCGCCGGTCCCACCGTCGCTTGAGGAAGTCTCTGTCCGATGTGCGCGCCCGAGAGCGCTCGACGTCACGGACCTCCTGCGGCACTGGCGCGGCGTCCGTGTCCCACGCTTCACTGTTGGCGAGGTCTACTCTCTGCAGGGCGTCCTTCCGCTATTCCTCGCTTCGCACGCGCAGACAATTGAGATTCGCTTACCGGGCGGCGGAGACGACGTCGTGCTTGCTGCGATACTCGAAGACGACAGCGTATGGACGCTTTCCCCTTCGCCGCTCTGGGCCGCTGACTTCCTCGCATCCATCGAGAAGCCTACCTCGGAGCGTCTGACGTCCATCTGCGTTGGGTTCTCGCGGCTCAGCGCGCTCCTCAGTGCGCAGCTGTACGCTCCCGGGCTCGAGAGACTTGAACTCCGCCTCGACTGGGCTGAGAACGTGGACGCTCCGTCGCTTCAAAGCGTCGGGAAAATCTTCCTCCGCGCGCCGCGGCTGCGGAGCGTGTTCTTCAATTTGGTCAACGACTGTGCCGAGTCGCTGCAGAATGACCTCGCCGTGCTGCGCGCGTCTTTCCGCGCGATGCTTAGATATGACGCCCAGCTCCTCGACTCTGTCGTCGTGTCCCGCGAAGCAGACCACATCTGCGCGGGCTTCGCGTCGTTCTCCGAGGACTATGCGGTGGTTCCCCGTGGATCCTGACCTGCGCTGTTCAGTGCTGATGTTGTTCCATATAACTGTTCATTATTGCTACCGCAGACAGTCCGATACCGCGAGTAAATCAAAGTCCAACATATTCGGTCGGCGTTGGTCTTAAACCCAACTAAACTGCGCCGCCATGAAGACGTCGTAGTCCTCGTCCCTCTCGGGGTCACCGAACGGACGCAGCGCTCGCATGAGCGCCCTGTACTGCCCGACAGGGATGCGGGTTCCATTCGCGAACTCGACGAGCCCGATACGGTGCTGGCGGGGAAGGAAGAGATCAGTGAGCCGCCGTCATGGAAATGCAGACTAACCAGCTCCAGGGGGCCGCACACCCGTTGCGCACCATGTAGTCGAACTGCCCGATCGGCCCGAGGTTTGGATACGCGGCCGCCGAGACGCGATGCGCGCTGCCGCGCACGGTGGGCAGCCAGTCGGAGAATTCACGCTTCGTGACACCTACGTCGTGTGGAACGGTCGACTTGATATCAGTGTTGGCGTCGACGAGGTCAATGAGGACCCGGGTGCTTGGTAAGGATACGCTGAAAATGTATCAGCGCGGCGGAAACACGACACGCACGAACGCCCATACGCGAAGAACAGGGTTGGCAATGCTGACAGGTTGTTAATGGAATGGTTCTGCAATACAAGCTTAGATGATCCAAAGGAAGACAATGACACGGCGCGAGGAACGCACGGTTGGGCCCATCTGCCCGTCGATCTCGCCGAGGATGTTCGGGAGAGCTGTCTTGGGTCTGTAGCGATTAGTAGCTGTTATGACTTGGGCGCTTTCGTACGGGGCTGCCATACCGACGTAAGACGCCTTTACGACCTAGCCGTCCGCGCTGGTCGCCGTGATCCAGCCGCTCATGATGGGCAGGGTGCGAATGTTGGCATTTTGGGGAGGAGAGATCGCCACAACGACTGTGGCACTCTGACTTGCTGCAATAGTGACATTCCTGAATGCGATTTCGGCAGGCGCAGAAACAAGCGGCTCGGCGCCCTGGTTGAGATCGGGCGTATCCTACATGTACTCACTAAGCATAACGATTGCATTCCGGTGCGCGATCGTGCAATAACTCGGGCTTCGTTACGGTCGTACCAGCCGCAACGTGGGAAAGGGTGGAGGTCTGGCTCTTGGTACCGTGGTTTGAGAGGGTCAGAGTGTGCCTTGCGTGCTGAGCTATGCGACCTCGACATGGCGCCGTGCGAACCGCGCCAAAAAGCCGCAGTCTATTTCCGCGACGGGGGGCGTGGTAGCCCGGACGGTCACCGTCTCGAGTAGGCCCGCGTCGTAGACAAGCAGCGTGCGGAAGTTGATCCTGAGCGCGTCGAGCACGGTGTTGATATCGTACACGTGCGAGCGCACTTCCGCGGGAGTTCCGCCAACGTCCAGAACGAGGTGCTGGAGGTGCGGCGCACGCAGGAAGTCGGTATCCGACAGCGCGCCATCCGCAATGCCAGTGAGACAAAGCTCGAGAGTCTCTAGACGCGGTGCCTGGAGGCGCGCGCCGAGGAACGCGCCGAGGCGGCCGATGTGCAGCGAGAGCGCTACGATATGCACGCTGGTGAACAGCCGGTGCAATTCGCCCACCCAGCGGTGCGAATCCCAGAAGCCACGCGTGGTTATCTGCCAACACCAGCCGCCGGACTCGAGCGTGATGTCGCGCTCGCCCGTGGAGATGGCAAGTCGTGTGGGCTCGCGCGGGTGCACCGCGAGAAGCTCTTCCACGATCGTCTTGAGGACCACCGCACCGATGAGCGTCAGGCGTGGGATGCTTTCGCCCGCCCAGGCGCGGACTGCCTCGAAGCCAAGGCCGGGGATCGGGCCTAAGGGCTCGCCGTGGATGATGATTTCGCGAATAGTGCGCGGCACAGGCCCGCGCGGGAGTGGTGTGGCATGGCGACCGTAGAGCTCTGCGCGGACCAGGTTGGGGAAGGACCGAAACAAGTCGTCCGAGTAGACGCTTTGGAGCGTACACACGAGCTCTTCGAGGGCGGGATAAATCTGTTCCTCGGGGTCGAAGATGGGACCTACAAGACGGCGGAGGTTCGGGACGCAATGGGGGCTCGGTATGTCTGCGAGCATGAGCACATCACTGAGCGACTGCGACGATGATTCGAGGATAGCCAGGGACTGCAAGTTGGGCAACGGGACGCTGTCGGGAATCAAGCAGGCGAAGACGTGTTCCGAGCCCTCGTACTCCTGCAGTCTGTGTAGATGAGGCCGCACTACCGCAAAAATATCGAGCACGTAGCGACCGTTTTGGAAGACGGGTTGGTACGGGTAATGCAGACGGAAAGGCTGTGGGTCCGAGCGGCGCAGCACGACCTCCAAGAACTCGAGCGATACCCGTCTCGCACTTTGGTTCTTGGGAAATGATTTCAGGTGATAGTCCGTCCAGAGCCCTCGTTCGCCGATGGTTAGCGCGCGCCAGGCTCGCGAGACGTGACTGGCCCGGACGCGCGTTGACAGGTCCGCCTGGTACAGACACGCGATCCAAAGCTCGACTGGGAGCCGCGCAATCACTGAGTCCGCCATGCAATCTGGTAACGCTGGCGCTTCGGCGGGCGACGACATGACTCGTTCAGAGCCTGGTGGTCGAAAGGGAAGAACAGGCCGATGTTTGAGTATGTTTGGTCTCGACGGTGACTTAGCGGCAGCGCCGTAGTAATTTTTTTTGTCTATCTAGCAAGCCGCACGATGTAGAATTATACAGGAAAAGAATCTCAGTCGAAAGTGATATTCGGAGCCCCGACGAGGTCATCGGGTACGCTTCGCGAGCAATGCCATGGACAGCTAGCTGTACGGTGCTCGGGACCTTTGCGAGCTCAGCAACCAGCACACGAGCATCATCCTGGTACCTTGATAACTGAGCACCTCCCGCATGCAGGACGAAAACGACCTGTGTAGCTGGGTCGACCGCGGCAGAGCGAGGTGCAGTATCATACAAATGTGATGTCGAGACCATTCGGAAAGCCATGCCCTGCAGTGAAGACAAAGTCCGGCCCAAAACCAGTCACCCGAATCTCGTACACGACTGCCGCATCTGCGAGGACAGAGACCAGCGCCCGGGCGTCGTCCACAGTAGGCAGGGTGGTATCTGCCCGGTCTGAAGTGCGCGGCTGAATGTTCAAAATTGCGCGGCGTGGGGTGATTGACGCAAGAGAACGCAACTCGTGCCATGGATACTTTGGCTGCGCTCCGATGCGCGGTACGCCTTTAAAGAAAGCGGATATATCGACGCGAAGCTCTTTCAGCGCAGGGAGAGGAGGCGTGTCGGTGGCCAGGCTTTTGAGCGCACAGAGCTCGATGTGCAGTGTGCACAGGTCTGAGAAGCACGCAGCGCTCTGCTTGGAGATCGGCACGAATCCTCTCTGGTAGCGCGGAAGAATATAACCCACGTTGAGGCGAAGTTGACGGCCGCCGGGGTATACGGCTTGGAACTCGATGCGTGAACTGACGGAGCGTATGCGGAGATTGACCACACCGTTCAGCGCCGGCCCAAGATCTTTGGCAGAGCAGCCAAACTCTAGCTCCAGGTCCAAGGACGTCAGTCTTAGCAACGACCCGCACACAGAGATAACGGAGAGGATTTGAGCGTCGTGATGCGGTGTGCGGAGCGTAAGCTCCGTCAGCGAGTCTGGAGGGATTCCGACCGGCGCAAAATTGGACCAGTATGCATGGCCCACATACAACCTTTCGAGCTGGGGGCACATAGCGAAGATGCGCTGTAGTGGTATGTTGTCGCAGTAGTCCACGTCGAGCGTGGTCAGGGTAGATAGAGCCAGGCACGACTTTGGAAAGCAAATGTCCTTCGCCCGTAAGGTTGTCAAGCTGCCCGGGAGTCCCGCAAGAAAATACTCGTTGAGCCGGAGTTGGCCAACCGTGACGCGTAAAGTCTGAAGCAACGGGGCAGGTTCGTCGAGAAACGGAGCGTCTTCCAGTGCGACGAAGTGAAGATAGGCCGCACGGTGCATCAAGCGACCCGCGAACTTGAGCATCTCGCCCTTGAGACTGCGACCGAATTCGAGCGGGAGCGGAACGGCACCCGCGCGCGCAAGCGCCATTTCCAGCAGAGGCGCAGTTACGCTAGTGTGCAGAGGTGGCTCAGCAATGTCAGACCAAAGACCTGGCGTATCGACAGCTGCAGCACGCGATACCCGGGAGACGTGCGACACGCAGATACGAGACTGAAACGGCAGGTACCCAAAACACAGCGCCAGAACTTCATTTGGAAGTCGATAGGCCGGGCACTGCTGGTTCCAGTCATATGCAAAGTCCGCAAGAATAGACCGAGTTCGCCAGAGGATGTCGTCAAGCACGTCCCGCACGTCCCGGTCGCTAGTACAAGACCATTAGACTCTACACTAACAGCTGCTTGGAGACGCGGCGCGCACCTGAGCGTGCGTATCTCTGCTCGTTCACAGACTGAACGAAGAAGCTCCTGGAGCGCGTCGCCGTCGCTGACCAGCATTGATGACGGTCCGGGAAGAAGGGCAAGAAGCGGAGTTGGATTGCGCGCACATTTACGTCCGTATTCCGGCCCGCTTCCGGACTCCGTCGTCCAAGATCTCACCTTGGTGTTCTACGCTCACTTGTAACGCTGGGTCGGGGGACTTGCCATTGTGCGTGGCGCTGTAGGGCAGGGGTTTTGTGCTATAATGCCCGACCGTCATGTGGGACGTGAGCGCCTCATAGATAGGGATGCCAACCGTAACCGTACTAGCCGTATATACGGTCCCGTATTACGGGAACCGTAACCCGTACCGTCCTGCACTCTCTTCGCGCATTACACGGTACGGGAGACGGTACGGTGCTGACCCGTATTACCCGTATTTTGTACGGCCGTATACGGCCGTAAGCCGTCATACGGGGTCAAGACAGTCTATGCGCACCTTTTGAAGTAAACCGGCATCTATCAAACACATAGAATGTACCTGGACTGCCCTGGACGAGGTCGCGGTAAGGTTCATGGCCGGTTGAGCGCAAGGAGAGCCCAGTCAGCGCAACGGAGATCGAGTGAGAGGGATTTGAACGTGTATCAGAGCGTCTAATAGGCTTCCCATAGGCATATTTACGCACTTTTATGAGCTGGTAAGTGTTGGGGAGACGGGAATTGACCAGAGTAATTACCGCGGACGTATATCAGTTGCATCCGGTTTACCCCCGGAGTGACTCTATCCCCGTAAAATCACGTATCTCCCATCAGGATGGTGTCTGAAGTGAAGTATGAGCTCCTTCACCGATGATCCTTGACAGGGAGGGAAAAGGAACGGGTGATTATTGATCTCAAGTGCCCGACCAACCCGTAACCGTAGTACGGCCGTATACGGGTCCGTACCGTACCGTATGGGCCTCGTATAAGCCCTCTCTACGGCCGTCATGTATACGGGTGGGACCCGTCTGCACCCGTACATTGTACGGCCGTACCCGTAATACGGTACGGTTACCATCCCTACTCATAGAGACGCTACCGAGCTTAAGCCAGTGTTTTCCTTGAACCCCGAGAGCGCGAAAGACGCATGGAGTGTCAATATCCCCAGCGCCCGTGAGAAGCAGCCCGCGAAAGGGATGCTCTGCAGCGGCAACATAACCAGGGAGGGCGATTTCTGCGGTATGGCAGAGCGGTGCATAAACACCGGATAAGAAGCGCAGCCCCAGTCTTAAGGGGTGAGTGACTTGTAGAAGCCGGAGAGTCTTGCAGTGCCCCTCAGAGAGCGTCGCAAAAACGTCCGTTCTCGCGCAGTACAGCGCTGCGCAGGACGGGGTTAACGAAAGCTTGTGAAGTGAGGCGGAAGATGAGCCAGTGCACGGCACAGACAGTGCAGCTCGAGGTTCGAGTGGAAGCTGAGCGGCCAGCGCGTCATGGTGCCTGGGCGAGTGGAAGAGTACGCGACGTGAGAAAAGGAAAGAGGTCAAGCGCGCAACGCGGCACGGGCGAAGAGACCGCTCGGGGATCAGGCGAGCATGGGTACGCGTTAGTGATCGGCGCGGGTGCTCCGATTCCGCGGGCCTCGTCCGATTCAACCCGAACGGGTGACCACCCGTTTCGGCGGGTCGGGTCAAGTGGCCGACCCGCGAAACACGGGCCGGGTGTCCGAACCCGCCCGCAGAGACCGCGGGTGAGGCATATGCGCGACACGCAGTACTGTCCCGTAGCGCCAAGGGTAATGGCGAATCTAGATCTGCGATCAGATAGTGAGCGGAGGGCCGTGTGTGCTGCAGAAACGGTAGGGTTAGTGCTCGGGTACCGGGAGGCGGAGTGCCCGGGGTCACCCGCCTCTCTGCTCCGCTCTACTGGGTGCTCGAGAGACTGCAGCGTCAACGCTCAGTCCCTAAATCGTATCTAATTGGGTCATAAACTACTTCAGGCGGCTGTTAGGCACTCTTCGGGCTCCCGCGAGTTGTGCAAGGGCTCGTTAGCGTGCAGACACTCCGCAACCTTCAGGCTACATCAGGTGGCCGGAAAGCGCAGCAAGGGCCGCAACGGCGTGGTAGCGGGATGAAAGGGCACATATATATTGCTTCAGTGCCGTTGGGCTCTATGTGCCTGTCCACATGGCTCCGCGGCGCAACCAAGCTGAGACGGCTCCAGCTCCTGGAGCACCGCAGCCTGCTGCTCGTGCCACAAGGGCTGCTGTGCGTGCGCAACAGGTTCAGAATCCCGCTTCCGCGCCCCCAGTCCCTCCTCTACCTCCAGACGAAGCTACACCTGTGCCAGTACAGCGTCGGCCGGCCAGCCGTCCTGCCAGCCGTCCTGCCAGCCGCCCTGCCAGCCGTCCATCCAGCCGCCCTGGAAGTCGCCCTGGGAGTCGCGGGGGCGGCAATTCGGCGACGCCACTTGGTAGCCGTGCTCCCTCTGCTGTTCGTGGGCAGTCTCAGGCCCATGGACCTTCCGGGGATGCGGCTCCGCAACCCACATCCGGCCGTCGCGGCCGCCGTGGCCCTCGCCGCTCTGTGATTGCACGGCTCGTCACGGCCGAGCAGAGTGAATCTTCCGGTTCGGAGAGCGGCGAGGAGGGGGGCGAACCGCGGGCCGAGGATCTCTCAGTGCTGCAATATCAGCTCGGTGCGCTCAACTATCTGTCTCGCGCCCACGTGTTGTACTGATCAGCGTGCTGTCACAAGACAACAAGGCTCGTCGCTGGCACTCCCCTGTTTATAGGTTCTTCGGGCATCCTAAGGTCGTGTATCACAACGGCGCCATCGCCCAGGCCTTCGAATGCCTCAAGTGCGGCACGCTTGTGCACCGCATGCAGGATACCCAGGACAGAAATTCGACCGGCAACCTTCGTGGCCACACTGGCTCGTGCGCCAGTGACGAGGAGCTTGCAGTCGCGTCAGCGGAACTCAACTCTCAGGAGAAATTCTCCAAGTACGAATACACCGAACCTGAAATGCGGTATGTCACCTTGTTTTGTTTTTTTTTTTGAATTCCATTTTTGACACTTGGCTAGCGTCGCGGCTGTTCGCTGGGTCGCACAGCAATTGAGGCCGATTGTGATTGTGCGGGACGATGGCTTCCTTAGCATCGTCAAGGCCGGGCGCCCAGCACTGTGGATTCCGTCGCCCCGCACGGTCAGCCGCGACAGTAACACGATCTATCGCCAGTCAACAGACTATATTCAGCGTTTTTTTGCGGTGAGTGCGCTAAATTGTATTTGGTTCACGTCCTCATACTATGCGCAGCAACTCAAGCAACGTGTTCATATTACCTCAGATGCTTGGACCGCGCCCAACCACCTCGCATTTGTGGCTTTCCTGGTCCATTTTGCGCACAAGGGAAAGGCGCGGTCCTTTCTCCTGGATATGCTTGACGTCTCAGAGGTATTTCATTGCCCAGATTGTGCTTACGGCCGTTCTGACTCTTTGCAGTCACACACTGGTGTCACTCTTGCTGCCGTCCTTCGGGGCCTCCTGGATCGATATCGCATCACTGAGAAGGTATGCTCCAGTAATATGAGATAGCTTTCGTGCTCAATTGTGCAGTTTATGGCTACGACACTTGACAACGCGTCAAACAACATGGCTATGATCCGGTCCCTTGAGCGCACAGTCCCGACCTTTGGGGGGAACGACATGCACGGCAACTGCATGGCGCACATCATCAACCTCATCGCCAAGGCGATTACCGCGCCCTTCGGGCGCCGTTTTCGCGCTTCAGAGGGTGGGGTAGAGGGGGAAGAATTGCCGGCGGAGGCGGAAGAGGTAGACGAGGAGTATGAGCTGCCCGACTATGCTAATGATGTCGGCACTCACTACGAGGAGGGGGATGATGATGACGGCGATGATGAGGATTTTGCTGATCTACTGTTTGCCGCAGAAGACGAAGCAGATCCCGAAGCTGAGACTAGGGAGGCTGAGACGCTGGCTCGCGCCGCATCAGTAGTGGGTGTCGTCCTCTCCAAGGTGTGGGCTTGAGCTACTTGCTGTAACTGAGTACTAAATGCGCCGGTCATAGATCAGGAAGCTCTCAGTCAAGGTTTTGCGCTCGTCAACAAGCCTGCGGCCTGTCTGGTTTGCGGTCCTCACCGAGCTGCGCTTGCCACCGCGTCAATTGCCGCGCGATGTCGATAACCGCTGGAACTCAACGTTCCTCCTGGTACGTTTTGTGCTGCAATATAAATCAGCTGTGGCCACCTTCGTCGAGCGCAAAATCGTCCTCCACAACTTTGTGCTCAAAGATGACGACTGGAAACTGCTCGAGCAACTCGCCAAGCTTCTTAAGGTGCGCCACTCCCTGCTGCTGTGCAACGCGCCCTGAGCTCGATCGAAGCCCCTCTACGACTACACCGAGTTCTTTTCGCATTCAAATTTCGCGGGCATTTGTTACGCCATCCGCTGCATCCACCACATCGACCGGAGTTTTGTCACATTCATCGGACACAGGTCATCTCCCGCAGCGCTGATCGCAGCGGCACGTCTCGGCCGGCTCAAGTTGCAGAAGTACAAGGCGATTATCCAGGACAAGAAGATGTATCTCTTTGCTGCTGGTGCGTCGTGGAGAGTGCTCCGGAGACGGTATTAATCATTCTCAGTGTTCAACCCCGCCATGCGGACAACATGGTTTCTCCAGCCCGAACAGGGCGGCGAGTTCACCGAGGCATGGGTCAACAACTTGGTGAAGAGGATCTGCGACGAGTTCAAGGCCCAGTACCTCCCAGCGAGCGCGCAAGATGTGGAAGAGGAAGACGAGGAGCCAACGATCGTGCGTCACACTCGCCCACAATGTGCTGCGAATTCTCATACTCATGTTCCCAGTCCGTAGCGGCGAGAATGTTTGCGCCATCGCCCGTCAAATCTACATCGCGGCGCGCTGGGTTCGCACTTCCCTCCGAGCTCGACCGCTACCTTTCCGGGGCAATCGTGGACGTGAACGACATCATCGGCTGGTGGTGGGACCACCGCGAGCAGTTCCCGCACCTTTACAAGATGGCGACGGACTACTGCTCGGTCCCTGGTGCGCCTTCTTCTGTTGAGCACGGTCATGATTACCTGACATCCTCGTAATAGCTACAACAGTTGACGTGGAGCGGCTCTTCAGCACTGGCCGGATTCTCATCGACCGCCTGCGCAACCGGCTCACTGGAGATTCTGCGCACACCCTGCTTTGCTTGAAGTCCTGGTGGGACGCGGAACTGATTCACGACGACATGTTTTCCCTCGATCCGGCCGAAATGGATTAGCTACAACAATGAACAAGAAATTTGCGCGTATAACTTGCTGCTATGTGTGCCTCAAGCGAGTTCGGTGCGCTACATGAGTTTTTCGGGGAGGCCAGAGGCCAGTGGCTCGTTGTGCGCCGGATACGCTGCAACGCCACCCGCGGGTTTTGCTTCCGGGTGCCGACCCGCACCCGGCCCGTCCCTAAACGGGTAATAGACCGTACCCGGCATTTTAGGGTCAAATGATTACCGGGTGAAATCCGCACGCACCGGTGCCGGGTGTTAACCCGCAGTGAGCGGGCCGGAACGGGTACCGGGTTCACCCGTGCCGATCACTAGTACGCGTTAAGGAGGGTCCGGCCCGGCGCACGGCGACCATGCGCGTCAGTCTTGCTGCCGGAGAACGAGGCGGTCTCGCATGGCAATAATCCCCGCGCCGCGCCCATGTGCGTGCTGCCGTCATGAGCGTGTCGAGTCAGGTTAAGTCACGTAAACTCGTGCATGAAGACCGCACGGTGCGTTGCTCATGTTGCAGACAGCTTCATTACAAACCCATCTCAACAGACGCGGCCAGCCCATGATACATAGGCATGATACCGTTGGTATCGTCGGTCCTTCGGGCGCCGGGCAGGGCGACCGTGGGCTTTCTCGCCGTCCCCAGCCTCGACAGCATCTCCCGAGCGCGCACGCTCTAGGGGTCAGGCTACAGCCTCTTAGTAGACGAATTGGCTGACAGACAGGTCGCGCGACATGAGCCGCGGATAGATTCGACAGGACAGACCAGCGAGTGCATCCCATTGCCAGGCACTGCTGATGCGCAACGCGCGAGACCGGAATGGCGGTTATGTAAGAACCGGCCCAGGAAAACAGCGGGCAGACGGCAGCAAGTACTCCCAGAGCTCAAGGTGCATAATTAGTCAGCAAATCCCAGTGCGGTTTGCGGAGCCAGTCGACCAGGGTGCTCCGAGCATCGAGGTCACCGGTACACGCGTCGAATCCCCGGCTGTGCGCTGGTCGGACCCGCAACATAGATCTCACAGGTCTGACCAAGTAGAACGATGAAAGAGCAACGCGCAAAGTGTCTGGCTCTCGCTGGCCAGCATCGCGGGTATGTAGTTGGCGGAGATGAGCAAGCCGCGGAGGCGGAGTTCGATTGCCCGTCGATTTTCTTTGTTCTGGCAGTTGAACGGTTCGCAGCTCGCTAGCTTCGAAGAATTCCCAAGAATCCAAGTGTATAGACTGCAGAAAATGCCAGGAGGACAGAAAATTGTCCGGCTAGTGTCTGACAAACGAACGAGCGCAGCCGTGTCCCACAAGAGCACATGTAATCATACAAACTCGATGTTTAGGCCAGTTTTCAAGTCACCTACCGTATGAAAGATGATATCCGGGAACCCAGTGACTCGGATCTCAACCACTACGGCCGCATCTACCAGGGCGGAAACTAGCGCGCGTGCGTCGTCCAAGGTTGGTGGAGTGGGAGCTGCCTGGGGTCCCGTGCGGGGACGGCGGGGTAACACGTTCAGGACGACGCGGCGTGGCGTGAGTGACGCAAGGGAACACAGCTTGTGCCACGGATACTCCGGCTGCGTGCCGACACGCGGACGTTTGAAAAACGCGGATATATCAATGGAGAGCTCCACCAACGATGGGAGATGGGTAGTCAAGACCAGATGCTCGAGTGCAGAGAGCGGTATGTGCAGTGTGCGCAGCTCCGAGAGGCCGGTGGCGCTCTGCTCGAAAATCGGTGGGAATGTGCGCTCGGAGTAGCGAGAGAACATCTGGCCGAGCTTCAGGCGAAGCCGGCGGCCGCTCTGATACACGGCTGCGATCTCCAGCCAGGTCTTGACCGAGGTCACGCGGAGGTCTATGGCGCCTTTCATCGCCGGGCAAAGATCGCTCGCATCGCATCCAGATGTGAGCCGGAGGTCGATGCGCTTCAGATTCGGCGACGAAGTGCATGCGTCGATGACGGGACGGAGTTGAGCATCCTTTTCGGATGTGTATAATGTAAGGTCCGTCAGCGATTGAGGGAAATTCCCAATCAGCAGTGCACCGGACCAGACGGCCCACGTCACCGACAGTTGTTGAAGATGCGGACACAGAGCGAAGATGCGCTGCAGCGACATGTGGCGCCAGGAACATACGTTAAGCAGTTTAAGGGAGTATAACGCCGCGCATGGCTCTGTGAAGCAAAGACGATCGGCGTACAAGCGCGCCAATCGTTGCGGGGATCCTCCAAGGAAATTGTCGGTGAGCTGCAGGTCGCCGACCCTCACGCGCAGAGTTTGCAGGAGCGGTGCAGGCTGTTCAAGAAGTAACGGATCATTGCTCTTGCAGAGGTGCAGATGGGCGACGCGATGCATCGATCGCCGAACTAGCGCTAGCATTTCGCCCGTGAGCTCGTGATCGAATTCCAGAGTAAGTGGAAGGGCCCCAGCTCGCGACAGAGCCATATGTAGCACAGGCACAGTCACGCGATATTGACGCGAATATTCGTACACGTCTGCCCATAGGGATGGTGTATCGAGAGCTGCGGCCCGCCAGACCCTGCAGACGTGCGACGCGGCTATAGGGGACTGGAGCAGGAACGCGAAGCAAAGCGCCAGAACTCGAGCAGGAACTTGGCAGGATGGGTTCGACTGGTTGCATTCATGGGAAACGTGCGCGAGACTGGACCGTGTACGGCAGAGGATGTCGTCCAAAACGGGTTGAGCATCGCGGTTGCTGATACAGATTGTCAGAGCCCAGGCAGGCCGGCGTGGGCTGACGCCGGACGCACCTTAGCGCTCGCAGCTCTGGGCATTGAAAAACAGAAGCCAGAAGGTTATGGAGCGCGTCACTATCGCTGGCTAACATCGTCGATGGTTCCAGAAGGGCGAGACGCGGAGTTTGATCACGGCTCGGTACCGAGGCTGCTGTGCGCATATTTTAAGTACTAATAACTCCCGAGCGCTCACGGGCTTGCGATGGAGAGAGACTGGGCCCCGCGCAGATGAGACACAGGCAGCAGAAGCGCGACGGAGTCTCCAAGCACCCTGAACGAGAATTCGAGGGCAGGAATGACGCAGACGTCCAAGAAGTGCGCTGGGTAGGGGTGCGATCACAGCCAGGAAATTGCTGTTGACGACCACTCGATCCGGATACAATTCCCCGGATTCTGAAGAGGCCTGGGCGTCTCAGAAAAGGTTCTGTTTCGTGATCGCCGAGGAAAGAGACCAGTAGAGAAGACCCTCCGCGGACAGATCGAATGACATACACCTGTGCTGTCGGCGAAGAAAATATGAGGAAGGAGACTGGGCGCCGCCATGACATATCTGAAAGCGTTGGTTGGGACAGGGAAACGACTGCGCGTGCACCCTGCATGATGTTTTGTGATGTAACCACGCAGGGCGGGTGAGAGAACGGCTTCCAAGTCCGGTGCACCGCGCGACACGGGTTGTACGAGCCAGCTGCACACTACAGGTGGCTGAAAGAACCGGGGAGCGTGACGGGCTTGCTCTGCGGGGTGCACCAGCTCGTGCTCGCGGGTGGATGGGAATCAGCCTGTGAATTCGTTCGCCCAAGCATAAATCGCGGCAACGCTGCTTCTGTCTAGCCTACAGTCCTGCAATGGATTTCGGTGTCGCGGATACGACGGAGCAGCAGCCAGCGCGCGTACTAGGCATGGATAAACTAGACATTCGCGTTCGGACCTCGTCGATCAATGTGCTCAATATCGTAGAACATCCCGTGACACTGGCACGTTCGAGCCCTCAGACAGTCAAGCGACGGTGGCATTCCCTGGACGATCGGCGAGCGCCAGAGCGCGCCGGGAAAGCAAGACGTTGCCGCGTCGGTACCTCTGCGGCAGAGCGATAGGCGGCCAGCAGTTCGACAGGCAGCCGCGAGATCATTTCATGAGCACAGACACAGTACATACAGTGTCTCGGACTGTCGGCTGACGGGTAGGAAGACAAGGACGACCGGCGATCGGACCGAACCGGTTCGTTGACTTCGGAAGCTTTTCACCTTGACTCCTGCCGTCATCCGCTCTGAAGGCTTCCTCCTCTGGGAGTCCCCTATTCTGGTTATATGTCCGCAGCTTCTTCTCTTGGAGGCGAACGCCGTGCTGCCGCGGAACCTCCAGTTGCCGACCCTAGCACGTCATGGCCGTTGCCCGTCGAGCTGCTGCTGCAATGTTTATTTGCCTCGGACTTGGCGACGCGCATTCACGCGAGCCACGTTTGCCATATCTGGCTCGATGCTGCGCTGGCTGAGCGTTGTTTATGGGATAATTTTGCGTGCTCGCGATTCCAGGACAAGCAGCACGAGGATGCAATGTTCTTCCTGCTCGCGGCCATGCTGCAACGCTCTCGCCCGCTCCCGTTTCACCTTCAAGTCCCCCACCTCGACGGCAGACCTAGCTACGACTACACTGACCGTCTCCTTCGCGTCAAAGAGCTCGATGTCTCGCGCCTCGCATCGTATCACGGGCCAACTGGGCTCCTCAGGCCGCTAAACCCGACGTGCACCCCATTGCCCAACTTGCTATGTCTTGACTTCCTCAGATTATCCAGCGACGGTGATCCGGACATCACGACGATCGACCTGGTCGCGCAGTTCGGCCCGCGCTGCCTGCCCAACCTCCGGAAGCTCGCCGCGCCGAACGTTCGATTCCCAGCGGATGGCGCCCAGTTCAGCGTGCTGCGGTCTATCACTCTCGAGAGGGTCTACGGGCATCACCACCGCGCCTTGTTCGCGCACTGCCCTGTCCTCGTGCGGCTGACCCTCGCTAACATCGCAATTTTCACACCGCTCCCCGATCCGCCGCTCCCGCCGTCGCTCGAGGAGGTCGCAATTGCGTGTCCGCCTTCGAGTCAAATCGACCTCCTTACTCTCATGCAGCACTGGCGCGGCGTCCCCCTTCGCCGCCTGGTTGTCTACCAGGTGGACTCGCTGTTGGGGATTCTGCCGCTGTTCCTTGCTTCTCATAACCGGCCGATAGAGTTGCGCTTGGTGGGAGACGACGATCAGAAAGCTGTGCTTTCCACAGTACCTGACGACGACAGCACCTGGACCATCTCCCTATGGCCTCCGTGGTATGACTATTTTCTGGATGACATCGAGAAGCCTGCGTCCGAGCGCCTGACGTCCATTTCGATCTCATTTTCGCGACTTGGGGACCTCCTGGCCGCGCAGCTGGACGTCCCTGGACTCGAGAAACTCGAGCTCCGCGTCGACAGCGCCGCGGACGCGAACCCTCTACCATTACACACAGGGGACGAGCGTTTCCTTCGCGCCCCGCGTCTGCGGAACGTTTCCTTTGCTCTCCTTGGAGACTGCCCGGAATCGCTCGAGAACCTCCTCACCGTGCTGCGCGTGTCTTTCCGCACACTTCTTATCTACGATGCTGAGCTGCTGGACACGATCACCGTATCCCGCCACGCAGAACGGCCGTGTGCAGGCTTCGCGTCATTTGCCAAAGTGTATTCTGTGCTTGCGGATTAGTGATATTCCCAATACTACGACTGATGCTCGCTTCCTTTATGTATGTCACGTGCACACTGGTCGTCTAGGATATGTCCCCTGAGCGCGTCCGGTTGCGCACGAGACTCATACTGGTCTGCGGCGCAACTGTGGCCTCCGTCGCCTCTCTAATCCTGCCTCAGGCTGAGGTTTATCACTGTTATTCATCGGCCGGCCTATGTATCTCGTTACTAGATCGACTACTGTATTCCGCCCGTGCGATGACCCTTCCTCCGTGCTCAGCCTCGCGTAGTGCGACACGGTGGACCCGCTAACAGCTTCTACCACTTGGCCTGCTGGATGTCTTCTCACTGCGCGTCTGCGCCGCATGCGGCCGCTTAAGATACACGGATTTTTCAGCCTCTGACGTCTGTCACCGCCGCGGGCGAGTCACTGGGGCAACTCTTCCGTGCAGGCTCGATGTCTCGGGCAATAGCGCACAGCTCTGCCGGGTGTTACGTGCGTAGCCGCGCATTCCCGGACTATCGTGGCTCAACGCGGCGAGCCGGAGACTGGGCCAGACGACGCGTCCGTCTTGCGCGCGACGCATTCCCAGTGCGTTGCATTCACAGCTAATGAGACTCGATGCTTACTTTACTGCACAATGCAGACACCTGACTGGACGGTACCCGCTGCATACTCGTCTTCTGCGCGCTCTCGTCGGCTGCAGCTCTGCACTATCCCATCCCCTCGAAGTGCGCGCAGGGACGAGCTTGGGCCGTGGGCCACTGCAATTTCGCTCCTGCAGGGGTTAATTGTGACCACACGGGATGGATTGTGCCGGCTACGAGATACATGAGACTCTGAGCGTTGAGGTCCGCGGCAAAGAGCGCGAGAGGGACGTGTTTGGCACCAGCAGTGAGCACCACAAATTAATAAAAACGTGTCCTTGAGAGCGTTAGGCTGACCATTTTACTCGCTAAAATTGACGTTAGAACAATGGGGCATTGAGACAATGATCTGTGGCTCGGAGGCTGAGAAAACTCCGGTTCAAGCCGGCCGGATCTTTTCACGGGTTGTCTTCACGACCGTCCAGCGCGACGACCAGCCAGCGTCGTCTGCGACTCCTGTTTCGTTGCCCCGCGCGCCCCGTCCGTGACGGCGCTCCATATGGTCACCGCTGGAGACCAATTGCCCGTAGAACTGCTCCTCGAGTGTCTCCGGCTTGCCGACCCGCCGACCCGCGTGCGCGCGAGCCTCGTTTCGCGCAGATGGCGCGCCATTGCGTTGTCTGATGCTCGGCTCTGGGATAGCTTCTCGTGTACCCAATTTCGTCATCAGTGGCACCAGGACGAGATGTTCGACAAGCTCCAGGCGATGCTCCTGCGCTCACGCTCACTGCCATTCCGACTGCGTATTCCTCATCGGTACCACGGCGTTGTCTTTTTTTATGTTTATCGCCTGCTTCACCTCGAACATCTAGATGTTCACAGACTCGTATCGTACGACGGGCCGATGGATGTGTTCTGCCAACTGCTCCTGGACCAGCCATCGCTGCCGACACTCTCCTCCCTGGACTTCATCGAGCCCATGGTCCAATGGGAACATACGACCATTGAACTGCCAGGACGTCTTTCTGCGACCAGCTTCCCCAATCTCCGAACTCTCGAGGCTCCCTTTGTCAGGTTTTCCCCAGATGGCCGCTCATTCCACTCAGTGCAGCACTTCACATGCTCACTTGATGATGGCACTCGCCATCTCGAGCGCCTCTTCCAGGTCTTTCCGAATCTCTTGCACCTGCGGGTCAATGCCATTGCACCGAAAATCTGGTTGCCGCCTGTCTCACAGCCTGCATCACTGCGCACCCTCGTGCTGCGCCCCCTCCCTCGCTTCGAGCTTGATACCAATTGGGCCTTGCGCGATTGGAGGAGCATGCCACTTCCGAAGCTTGTGGGGCGCGAAGCCGGCACCGCACGGGGCGTCCTCTGGCTCTTTGCTGCCATGCACCTGGACCCTGTCCACCTGCGACTGAACGGCGGCGATGGCGAGATAGTGCTCTCCACCCCCGGGGACGAATTCACCTGGACTATCACTCCATCGCATAAGAGTTGTCGGACGTTCCTCAACGGGTTGGCGTTGGAAACGAGCCGCTGCGATCGTCTTACCTCGATCTCGGTCGGCATGGAGCAGCTCGGCCGGTTCTTCGGCGCGCTATTTCACGTTCCCGAGCTTGCGCGTCTGGAGTTCCGTCTCGATGGCCCACTGGATTGGCCGATGCTACGCGCAGACGACGACGGCTTCGTCATTGGCGCGCCGCGTCTGCAGCATGTCGTTTTCAGCACCAACGAGCGCGCGGACGCCATCTGTGCTCGCATAGAAGTGATTCAGAGCGTCCTCGCCGTTCTGCGCGCGTCGTTCCGCGCTCTTATTGACTACGACGCCGATATGCTCGAATCTACATCAGGAAAACCGGTCGTCGATTAACCGTGTACTCCAGCTGCTCTGACCGCTCGGGAGGGTTCTTGGAGCAAACGGCCATTTGAAGCTTGTTTGGAGCACCTGGAGTGATCAGAGTGCTGCGAGCGCGCAGCGGAAGGCATCCCTCCATTCATAACGCGTTCTTATTGGCTCTCAAGTTGATCTTAGGATGGAAAGACTCTGCGCCTGCGTGCAATGAAGTTGTCTACTCTGCGGCCGGACGGATCCTCGATCGCCTTTGTGGGTTGTATCAGCATCGGAGGTTGTATACAATGACAGATAATAACGAGTATAGACGGATTTTAGAATGATCATGGTGTGTTTGAAGCCCCCGAGTAAGTCTATGGTGTACAGAATGGTCCACCGAGCCAGGAATATGAATGCCTCGTGATTTATGCGCCTATCGACGCCAGAGAAACTGAGATTTTTCCCTATCTGTCCGCATTTACGGATAATGAAAGGTTCGAGATTCGAGTCTGAGGGAGGCGACTTGAAAGTAAATTGCTTCGAGTGGGCGAGCCGGGGACGCAGCCAGTCGCGGCCGGTTCGGGCCGATCGGACTTGTTCGCTTTTTTTCGCCCACCCGCGCACGTCGCACGGACACAGCGCGTCGTGGCAGCGCGCACGGCAGGCGCGTGGCTTTCATATGTGGCAGCACTAAGAGGGGCCTGCTCGCGCTCTACCCGTCCCTTACTGGCTGGTCTGGGGACTCTGCGGACATGGTGCTCGTGGGTGGCTCGCGGGCTCTGTTTATACGTCAGTCTGGCTTTTCGACCTACTCTGGGTTATCTGGTGCATATTGGCCTATCTTTTTCCCGGCTTCCGGCCCTAATTCGTGCCGTGACCTCGCCTGGCTGTGTCTGGTTATTCTCTGCAACCTGGATTCTGCTGGCTTGTCTCGCGGCTCCTGAGCTGGCCTCTGCGTTCCACTGACCTCATTTTTACAGGCCATCAAGACCCGCGCGGTGGCTGTCAAGAATCGTACAAAGACAACTCACTGTAAGTACAGCGTCGATTCGTTCCAGTTGCACATCCATTTCTTACTTATGACCTCGCAGCTTCCTTGCACGCGAACGGGCTAGCGAATACCAGAACACGGGAGAGCGTTGGCGCTGGCGCATTGCCATGGTATGCTGCTCGCTCCGTGCCCATGTCTGTCCTCACCGCTGTTTGTAGATGCACGCGTGGGGTGGGGTGGGTGCATGTATCTCGTCTCGTTGTTTACTTAGTGCCGTGTCCATTTACTTCGTAATAGTACACTCCTTTCTCACTTACTTCATAGTGATCTCGACTTGAGCAATAGGAAGCCAAGAGGAAAAGGACTGACCGGTTTGGGACCAGTCAGAGTGATGGGAGCGGCTGGAGCTCGGGCTGCTCCAGCCGCTCGCCAAAGAAAGAGGGTTAGACCTAACCTTTTCGGAGCTCTCGCGGCTCCATCAGTCCATGAGCTCCGAGATGTTGCCAGAGCTCTCAGAGCAGCTGGAGGGCACTCCCGGTTTTCCTGATGTATCACAGTCTCCGCACCCGCGAGGTGCGCGCAGAGATTGGATTTCGCCTCTTTTGCACGCTTTTCCAAGGAGTACTGCGTCTGCGAGACGGAATAAGGAAACTTGCTTGTCTGTGTTTCCCTCCCGCGCTGTATACTCGTCTGCCCACCGTGCATAGAACCGTCGTTCTTCCTTCGGACCACCGACGATCCAAATTAGCTAATTGATGAGCTGGATGGATGGGACCTGTTCGTCTGAACGCAAACGACATCTTGCAGGACGCAATCCCGGGTTCATCTGGGACACAGATCCGTTGCATAATGGCATTTTCCCGTGCTCAATCCCCATCCAACGTCAGGCTCAATTCACCTCCTATTACTACAGAACAAGTGAGACCCGCGCTCTCGACCCGAGAATGCTTTCGCGGGTCAACCGTGCTTGAGCTCGACGTAGCGACACGCGAAACGTGCAAAAGAAGAACAATCTGTCCCCACAGGGGTGCGCGCAGACAACCGCACAGAGACTGTCTCTAGGAGCTCCCCGTCGTAGAGGATGAGCCGGCGGAAGTTGTTCCTGAGCTCCTCGAGCGCGGCGTGTATTTCTTCCACACGCACGTCCGAGTCTGTCTCGCTGAGGTCTAGCGAGAAATGCTGGAGTTTCGGAGCACGCAGGCTGTGCAACTCTGACGGCAAGGCATACTCGACATGCGTCAGCTTGAGCTCGAGCGACAGGAGGTGCGGCGCATGGAGTTGCTCAGAGAGGAGCGCGTTAAGCCGTTCCATGCATATGGTAAGCGAGACTATCTGCACGGAGGCAAAGACCTGCTGGAGGTCTCTGCCACAGTGTGAGGAACCCCAGAAGCTCTGCGTGCTGACCGCCCAGCGCCAGCGGCTGGGGTCGGCCGCATCGGCGAATACGATGTCTGGTTCGAGCCGGAACGCTGATACGGTGAAGCTGGTGGGCCCGCTATGTGCCGCAAGCAGTTCGCGTACAGGAATCTCGAGCGACTTCGCGCCGGAGAGGATTAGCTTCGGTATGCACTCTCCCGCCCATGCCCGAAGCGCAGCAAAGTCAATGCCGTTTAGACCACTATTCCGCATAGAGTACCCGCATATATCGATTTCCCGTATGGTACGGGGAACAGGCCCGCGCGGAAGCCGACTGTGATTCCAGCCGTAGAATATGGCGCGGACGAGGTTCGGACAATGGCGGAATATGTATTCCGCGTGGTATCCGTTCACGGCGCATTGCAGCACTTGAAGGTTCGGGAAGTACTGTCCCTTTAAGTCGAGTACAGGGGCAGTAAGACGGCGGAGGTTTGGGAGGCAGGGCGGTAAACGCGCAGGGCTGTCGGGAAAGACGTTACTCCAAGCCCACCAATTGTCTCCGATGATGTCGACAGAGATCAGCTCGAGCAATGGAACCCCGTCTGGATTCAGCTGCTCCAACACGAAGCCCGGCCCTTCGTACGCCTGCAGTCTGCAAACACGGGGTGTGATCAGAGTTACCAGCCTGGACACGTATGAGTCGTTTTGGGGGGAGTATAGATCAGGCAACTGAAGTCGAAACGGAAGAGGATCGGAGCGGTGTAGTGCCGCCTCCAGAAAATCGAGCGAGGACCGCAGCTGCGGAAACAATTTCCAGCAGTAGTCTGTCCAGAGACCTCCTTCAGAGAGGGCAATAGCACGCCACGCGCGAGAGATATGGCTAGCGCGGACGCGCGTCGGAATATCGACCATGTACAGGCAGGCAGTCAGTACCTCGCCCGGCATGCATGTAGTCAGAGCGCGTGGGTTTCGATCATTGAATCTACCGGCGAAACGAGCGCATGCTGAACGAGCTGAGGCAATGACGGCCGAAATGGCATCACAAGCATCGGTATCCCTAGCAAAGAGCAACAATGGTGAATCTCAAGCGGACAGAGAGCACGAACGGAGGGCCTACGATTGCATGCGGGGTGAAATCTGCTCCAGAATGTCCGCTATGCATCCCGAGAGCGCCGAGATGTGATGATCGTCGAGCCAGTCTGTGCCGTGCGTCGCAGCGGTCGGCGACGCTGCAGCCATGGAGGTTGCGCACAAGAGATCGCTGTGCGTGCTTGTTTGGCTTTCGGTCGGTGCAGCGCTTCGCGGTGAGCTCCGGTGCCTGCCCTCGACCACGAGGCAGGCAAGGCCGCACTTCTATATATGTGTTCCGACGCTTCTTTCTACGCTGATTAAGTAAGCCACGATTTCGGCCATGTAGTCGTACAGTCGGCCGGGAGATCTCGCCGTCAACGTCTTGACCGGCGTGGTAGATGACCGGAGCTGCAAGCAGTTCCGGGAAAACACCAGAGGTGGGGTGGGTAGCCGAGCGCAGCCCAATTCTCGCGGAGGAAGTGAACCGCAAATGCTACACGTGAGGCGCGATATGAGAGGGAGAGTCGGGCCATGTCAATGAGACCGAGTCTACACCTCGAGCTCGAGCAACAGAGGCTGACCTAGCAAACAGGGGAGCACCACGTCCTGACGGTAGACGTATTGGGAGCTCCACGAGACGCACACTGTCAACGACCCGGTGGGAGACGTCAGAGTCACCATCTCCACCGCATCTAGTCTGCCGAGATGCATCCAGGCGAAGGGCCGGTGCAGGTCGCTAGCAGTGCGGCCAGTAATATGTCCTGGGTGGCGCGTTCAGCGTCAGCAGCTAGGGTCGTATGTACGATCTTGCGGTCTGAATCGCACGCAGCGAAAGCAGCGAGCAGCGTGGGGACGAGGATCAACTTCGCCACCAGCGTCGACCTCGATCCAGCAATCTCACGCTAGATGAAAATGTGGTGGATGTGAGGGAGACAGACCTAGCCGACTTTACAAACGCTGGATGACGTACCGACGTGCCAGCGTCAATAAATCTACACGCCCGCGAGATTCCAGCGGAAAAAGAAGGGTGCCGCAGGTTCAGAAGGAACGGAGCATCCTCCAGTACCCAGAGAGATACGAGCACGGGAAATGCAGCTCCAGAGTGATTCAGTTGGTCGAGGAGTCCGCATTCCGCCGATGTCCAACGTCCAGGGCCCGTGATCTGTGAAAGCTCGAACGGGTACAGATCGTTCCAAAATGCGTGTATCGGTGGGAAGGCGAACCGACGACGCATAGCATGGCCTCCGGCGAGTCGGGCGACGCTGAACGGAACCCGAGAGCACCGCCTGAGCCCTTTAGTTCTCCCGGAGACACCTCTGAGCGCGTGTCAACACTCCAGGCACTCGAGACACTGCTGGATACGATTCGGGCGAAGCCAACCGTAGCCAAGCGACGACCGGCTATCGGGCCGAGCCGGTGTTGACTGCGGAACCCTTTCATCTCGTCTCCTGCCGCCATCGCCAGCCCTCTGCTTGCGGTCCCCTGTCCCGGTCTCATGTCCACTTCTGGTGTTACTATTGATGAGACCAGACCTGCACACCCCAGCGCATCCTGGTCGCTACCCGTCGAGCTCTTTCTGCGGTGTCTGATGGACGCCGACCTGGCTACACGCATCCGATCCAGCCATGTCTCGCAGACCTGGCGCAAGGCTGCGCTTTCTGAGCGCTGCCTATGAGACAGCTTTGCGTGCTCGCGCTTTCGCGACAGGCGGCACATGGACGCAATGTTCTCCCTGCTGGAGGCTCTGCTGCTACGCTCGCACCCGCTCCCCTTTCACCTTACTGTCCCGCATCTTGACGGTAGACCAGGCTACGACTACACTGATCGGCTCCTTGCCCTCGATGACCTCGATGTGTTCCGACTCGCAGCCTATCACGGGCCAACGAGGCTCTTTAGGCTGCTGAACGCGACGTGCGCCGCATTGCCCAACTTGCTCTGCCTCGACGTCCTCCGAATTTCCAGTGACGGAGACCCGGATATCACGACGATTGACCTGGCCGGGCAGTTTGGCGCCCGCTGCCTGCCCAACCTCCGGGAGCTTGCCGCCCCCAACGTCCGATTCCCCGCGGACGGCGCTCCATTCGGCGCGCTGCGGTTTGTCACCCTTGACGGCATCTACGGGCACCACCACCGCGCCTTGTTTTCACACTGCCCGTTCCTTGTGCGGTTGAACATCACCAACAGCGCGAGGAGCACGCCGCTCCCCGATCCGCCGCTTCCACCGTCGCTCGAGGAAGTTTCGATTGGGTGCTCACCTTCGAATGAGCTCAGCCTTCTCGCGCTCATGGAGCAC
Source organism: Auricularia cornea (assembly GCA_030578095.1). Lineage (NCBI taxonomy): Eukaryota > Fungi > Basidiomycota > Agaricomycetes > Auriculariales > Auriculariaceae > Auricularia > Auricularia cornea. The sequence continues at coordinate 7,186,483 of JARLTE010000007.1, forward strand.
TGGCGCGGCCTTCGCCTGCGCCGCCTGGTCGCGCGCCAGGTGTACTCTCTGGAGGGGGTCCTGGCGCTCTTTCTCGCTTCGCATGAACGCCCGATCGAGCGACGATCAGACGGTCGTGCTCTCGACGATACTCGACAACGAGAGCGTCTGGACGCTTTCCCCATCACCGGATTGGGCTGACGATTTTCTCCAGGATATCGAGAAGCCGGTCTCCGAGCGCCTGACGTCTGTTTCTGTCTCATTCTCGCGTCTTGGATCCCTCCTGGCCTCTCAGCTGCACGTTACTGGACTGGAGAAACTCGAAATTCGAGTCGACAGCGCGGCGGACGCGGACCCTCCGGCACTACACGCAGGAGATGAGATCTTCCTTCGCGCTCCGCGTCTGCGGAGTGTTTCATTCGCTTTTGGCGACGACTTCCCCGATTCCCTCGTCGATGTGCTCGGCGTGCTGTGCACGTCTTTCCGTGGGCTGTTCGTCTACGACGCCGTGCTCCTCGACACAATCACCGTATCCCACTGCGCCGAGCACGCCTGCGCCGGCTTCGCGCCATTCGCGAAGGACTATGTCCTTTCTTCCACGGGATCCTAACCACTGTCAGATATGTGCCTATTCTCTTTGGCGATACGAGCTCTGCATGTCATTTTGCGCTCTCTCCCCGAAGTCTGAAACCCTGTAAACAGACGTACTGCACGTCAAACGATGAACCAGATGTGCCCATCCTCCTGCGCAAAGAGGCCCCGCTGGGTTCAGACTCTCTGTAGCGAGCTCTACGTCGTCACCTGTTAAGCTCCCGGCGATTACTGCGCCATGTAATCAGACACTGCGCGAGGGCGCAGATGGCATCATTGCGCGTATAGCTGCCACACGCCCCGCGGAGGAGTCAATTGTGCTCTCCATGCGCGCTGTGATTGTGAAAGAAGGTCTGCTCAAGTTCTCGTCGATTGAGGAATGACTCCAGTGGTGGCTATCGAGTGCTAAGGTTACCGTACATGGATCAATTTACGCCGCAAACATCATATCCGAAGTATCGCACTATCATACAAAAATCAGATCAAGTCCAGGTGTCAAATCGCGAGCTGCGGGCACGGTATCCGGCGCGAACCCGAGCACCCTGACCTCGCATGGACGCGCTATGTTTGCTATTTCATCGACTAGTGCCGACGCGTCGTCCTCGTCGGGCAAAAGGGGAGGTCCTTTCCATTGAAAGAAAGGCTTGACCTTCAATTCGACGCGCCCCTGCGTGACCTTCGCGAGGAAGTGCAGCAGATGCCACGGATACACGCGGTCGAGTTCGTCGAACTCCCGAGAGACGCCGCCGCTGAATGTGCCAATGTCCTCGGAGATGATCACGACGAACTCGGATAGTGCCGGGAGTGGCGGGGAGTCAGTAGCGAAGGCCTCGAGCGCGAAGATCGGTATGGTAAGCGCGCGTAGGTTCGCAAAGCAGTCGACGTGTTGGGCGAACACGGGCAAGAAGGCCTGGTGCCAGTCGTTGATACACATGTGATCCAGCGCGAGACGGAGGCTGCTGCCGCTTGGGTACGAGGCGTCGATGTAGATCGTTGGGAATAAGAGACTGATGTGGAGAGTGACAGCCCCGTGCAGGGCGATGGCGAGGTCATTGGCATCGCATCCATAGGAAAAGCATTTCATTCCATGTTGCACGGATGCACACCCGTAACGAAGCTCCATGCGCGTCAGGTTGGGGGACGTTCTGAATGCAGAAAAGACGGGGAGTAGTTGAGCCCGGTTCTCCATCGCGCCCAGAATGACGTCCGTGAGGGATGCAGGAGGCCGACCAAGGTCGTCGACGTTGTGTGCGGTGGCGTGGTCAATCTCCAGTGTTTCGAGCCGCGGACACATCGTGAATATCTCCCGTAGCGCCACCCATTCGCAGCGTCCGACGATCAGCGTGGTGAGCGTGGTTAAAGCTGGGCACGAGGTAGCGAAGCGGAGTTTCTCCGCCCGGAGCGTCGCCAACCTGCCCGGGCGTCCTGACAGAAAGTTCGTGGTGAGCTGTGTATCGGCCATCAAGCGCAGTGCGAGCAGGAGCGGCGCAGGTTGCTCGAGACACGTTGCATCTGCGTCGTAAGGGAGTTCCAAATGGGCGACCCTGTGCATCTCTCGTCGAACCAGGTCGAGCTTTTCGCCAGTGAGCTTGCAACTAAGATCCAAAGACAGCGGGACAGCAGCCGCGCGAGCGAGGGCGAGTTCAAGTGCTGGCACACTCAATTCCGATGCACCGTTGTCGCGAATGTCGGCCCAGAGAGGTGCTGTAGCTAGAACAGCTGCCCGCCAGGCCCGGCTGGTACGGGACGCCCGGATGCGGACTGCGAACGGCAGGTACGAGAGGCACTTGCCCAGGATCTCGCGAGGCAGTCGGCAGCAGGTGCGCTTCTCGTTCAAGGAATAGGCAACCTCGGCCAGAATCGACTGCGTTTCACCGACAACGTCGGCCAGAATGCCCCGCGAGTCGAGAACGCTAGAACGAATGGTCAGTTTGCGGGCCGGATGCTCGTGACGATGATGGGCGCACCCTGAAGCACTCTGGCTTGAGCGGTCACAGATGGAGAGAAGCAGCGCACGGAGCGCCTGCTTGTCGGTTTCCAACATGGTGGGTGGTTCGTGGAGAAGAGCAAATCGCTGAGTTTGATTGCGACCCGGCTTATGTACGTCTTCGGGCGGTCGTTCCCGGTCATAGCGGTCCGTCTGTGGTGAGACACAATCCTCAATCCAGAAGGCTTTGATATTCATCTCAAATGAGAGGGCCTCCCCCGACAAGTATCGTTGCAATGTTGCGCAGAGCAGGAGACATGCTCTCAGCATTTGGTCATGCCCGTAGTTGTGTCTTAAGAATTCCCCGATGTCACCACGTCCGGCTTGGCGTGGCCATGAAGCGCCTCCCAAGTTCTGAAACGCAGTCCCCGGGACACCACGGCCGGCCTGGCGTGGTCATAGAACGCCGCTGTCCGTGGTGACGATCGCAACGCCTGATGTCACGGAGACCAGTCAGGAGTGGGGAGGACCGCTCCCACCAGCATTACAGCCCTATTTCGACCTCAGGCTTGCGCTGGGAGGCACATGGCACTGCAGTTTCGAGGATGTAGATAGCGGAAATCAAAGCAGCAAAGGGGGGACGCTAGACAGCGGATGCTCAACGATGGCTGGTCGGAGCGACTGTGCGAGACACTACCCAGCTGTGGCATGCTTCATTCCTCCCAGTCTGACGTACCCCCGGCAGCATGGCGGGACTCCTCTCCGGGTTACCCGTACACATGCCGGGCAAGGACGCGGGCTCTCTATCGCGCGTTTGACGAGCTGTGCGCGGGCGTTTCACTGGGTGGCCAACAAATCCGACGCTGTGCATATCTACGGCGAGGACTGTGTGCGTATTTGAGCAGGTTACTCGTTCGTGTAAGTTGCACTGCAGCGACGCCCGCGGAAAGGGTACTGACTGCTCCTCCGATGTATCACTACGCATTCAGGGCCGGCCAGATGTACAGTCCAAAGGCACGCGTGCGGGAGGTCGATGGTCTGAATACCTGCGAGTTGGCGGTGGGTTCGAGCACGCCCGCCGTAGGCTATCATTGTCGAGCGCGGCCGCGGCCTGCTAGCGAGACAGAATGACGTTCGTCGGTCCCCGCGGTGAGCACCGCGTCGCCCAACTCAGAACATCTAAGAGACGAGTCAAACACGTCGAAGCCGAGCCCGGGTGTAATGGTTCAGCCCATCTCAAACGGGAAATGCTACGCGCGGGCGTAAGCCAGACGCGCGATTGAGATTATCGCATCGGATCGCGCGTGAAGCCCTCGCCGTCCGGCGTACATGCACCGTGACGCGTCTCGCTGTGGAAGACGCGGCACCCGCTGGCGAACTGGACGGGCATAGCGTTCCCGCGCGGCGCGCTGCTTGCGCGGGAGCGCTATGCCCGCTCGCCTGAATGCGCCGATCCGGAGACTGCTTCTAGATCCCGAGTGGACGCCCCATCAGGTATCCGCGCCCACAGCCTAGTGGCCTGTGAGCGAGAGGAGATGGTGCGCGTCGGGCCGCGGGGAAAGTCGCCTAAGTTACACTTTAACAGAGCCAGTGCCACGCGCCGCCGCAAGTCGTGCAGATTGGCAGCCCAGCAGTGTAGGATCTCGGCAAATGAATCGTACGCAGAAAAGGAAAGCATGTTGCGTTTTCTCTGCGGCTCGAGCAGAGCATGCGCAAGAAAATCAACTTCGTCGAACATGATTTCCCAAGCGCGCAGCGCGGTAAGGCTGATCATGCATAACCCGCGGTCCCTAACCGTTTACAGTTCAGCAGATACGAGACAAACACGGGCGCAAGAGCGAGCTCCTCTGCCAGAAATGCGCGTGCTACAGCCCGTGAAAGTCCGATAGAGAAAAGACCAGGCTGCGGATGTTCTTCAGGTACTGGAGACGCGACGGGTCTGTGTGCCGTCCAACGCAACGGAGCATGCAGTCCATCGCGTCAACAAAGAACTACCTTCCTAAATAGGAAGTCGACGAAGACGCACTTTGGCTGCTTGCCGCTGCGTAGGGGCGTCATACGGCATTGTACCGAGCGCACGAGACGCTACTTGGGACAGCAGTGCCTGCTGCTCGCTCGCGGTTGAACACGACTTCGCGTTGGGCCACGTCATCCTAGCAGCTGCACACCGCGAGCCCCGTTTCTATCCTCCTAGCGGGCTCTACTGCCTCGTCCCTTCGTGTATACGTCCTCCTTGCGTGATCCCTGGGTTAGAAGGGAGTCAAAGCACTTCTGCTCCCCAGGGACGCGCCGTGCCGCAGACCCGATCCAAAGTGACGGGCAGGCCAAGAAATTACATATCTCTATTGCTTTAAATCCACACAGGGAGACTGCCACTGCGGGCCCCGTGAAAACTCGCAGAAATCTGACCCGAGAAATGAGCTGCTGGCCGGTCGGGGAGCTGTCTGCCGGGCGGGGTGAAAATCTCGCCTCTTGCCCTCATCCCTCTTCGACCACACTTCGCGCACCAAGATCACACCTTACCCTCGCCAGAATGGCGGCCGCGGACGCAATCAACTTGCGCCCGAGGCCGCTTACGCTCGACGATGCAGAAACTGAGCGCATCGAGCAGTCCGTCAACGACGTCTTCGCCGCGGAAGCTACGCCGCCCGGGGCAGACCAGGCACCGGAGCCCATGGAGGACGTCGAGCCAGCTACCCAGGACGACCAACCCACGCCGGGCGCATCGCCAGGGAAGGCAAGCCGCCGCAAGAGCAAGGTGGGCTCGACACCGTCGTTCGCGAGCCAAGACTCGGCGCCCTCTGCCACGCCCGCCTCGGCGCCCTCTGCCACGTCTGCCCCCGGCTCCTATGTCCTGTCGCAGGTCGGCGACTGCAGGAAGAACTGGGCCGAAGCGAAGTTCACCGTGCACAACGCGCTGCACTCGCTCGCCAGTGCATTTGACAAGGAGCACGTTGAGTGGACGCGCGCCGCCGCCGAGCTTGCAGACGCTATCAAGCCCCTGCTGGAGGCCACGGGGAACCCGCTCCCCTGCATCCCCGCTGTCGCCCCTGCTCCGCCCGCGTCCGTGCTGGACCCCGCGTCATTCGCCACTGCCGAGGAGCACGACGAGCTGGTCCTTGCACACAACAAGGGCTTCCAGCTGCTTCAGGAGCTCAAGTCTGCGCAGGCGGCTCTCTCGACGCGTCTGGACAGCCTGCACATCGCGTTCAACGACCGAATGGGCGACCTGGAGCGGCAGATCGCCAGCCTGAAGGTCACGCCGGGCACGTCTGTGGACCTTGCGCGCAAGCGGCCCCGGGTGGAAACCGTCGTCGACCTGCCGCGCCCGCCATCCGCCCAGCCTCAGCTCAGCGTGCTTCCGGCGCTCCCTGCCCCTGCCGCACACGCGCCGACCCTGCCCGCTCCGACGCAGGGCTTTACGGTGCCGGTGTCGCTTCCAGCAGTCGCGCCGCCGCAGGCATCCGCAGTGCCCATGCAGGCCGTCCCAGTCCCCTCGCTCCCGCTCCCCGCGCCTGCAACCGCTTATGCCATGCTTCCCCCGGCGCTGGGGACTCGCCCGGCGGGTCAGGGGCGCACGCGCGTGTCGCGTCAAGGCGGTGCGGCTTCGGGCCCGAAGTCGGCGGCGGTAACCCTTGGGCCCTGCAACTGGGCGACAGACGACGAGACCATGATCCAGCAGGTCACGCAGTTCGCTGCTGCGTGGCCCGAGTGGCCGCAGCTGCGCGAGATGCGCATCCAGCGTCATAACTCGATCCCCAACTGCCTGCACATCACCTTCCCGTCGTTCGAGCTCGCCCAGGTCTTTCATACGAACTGGATGCGCATCCCGAACATGCAGGTACAGGCTAGACTCCATACAAAAAACTAATTAGGGCAGTCGGTGTAACCAACGCTCCTTCCATTCCTGTCGTACACTCCGCGTCTAATACAGCTTCTTTGGAAAGCGAAGATACCCTCCGCGTGTTATACTGGAACGTGAAAGGCAAGCTGCGCGTGAAACTTGACTGCCCGGACTTTGTACAGTGTATCATAAAGTACGATATTGTTTTTTTCCTCGAGACTCACCTCCGGCCAGACGAGCACGACTCGCTATCGGTCCCAGAGGGATTCAAACTGTTTGTGCGCTCGCGGCCAGCGCCTCATGACTTGCGGCGGCCGTGGGGAGGTATAGTTGCCCTGGCGCAAAAAGAGCTTCGTGTACAAGAGCGGGATGATCTGTCTGGCCCAGACATACTTTCCATCGAGGCCGAAGGCAACATCTTCGTTGCTGTGTATGCTCTCCCAGCGCACAACGAGACTTGGGTGGAATGGACACCCATACACCCCTTCGAGAGACTAATGGAGATAATGTCAGTGTCTCACGAAGCGGGAAGCGACGGTTCCGTCTGGATCGGTGGTGATTTCAATGCTCGTGTTGGTCTCCTGCGAGCTCACCCGGATCACGAAGCACGTTCCTCACGCGATGGAACATCGGACGCTAGAGGTCGTGAATTGGTCCGCCACGCGGGCGCCACGGGCTTCGGGCTACTCAACGGGGTGGCGAGCTATGGACCGCGTGCGGGTGAATACACTTCCTTCCAACCGCAGGGTTGCTCTGTTATTGATCTTGTCATTGCAAACGAGCCCGCAAAATCGCGGACAGTCACTCTCAACGTCCTAGAGCACATGCCAGAGTGGTCAGACCATGCGGCCGTCGAGCTCGTAGCTCGATTGCGCGAGCAGCGCCGAAAATCGGATGTCCGCGGAACAGGCCATGCTATCAACCCATCCCCTGTACCTGCGGTGTACCCGACAGACTCGGAGCTGGACTGCTTGCTAATAGATACGCTGAACACAAATATGACGCATTCCCAGCGTCTAGCGCAAATCTACGGCTACTGCTCGGATGGTACTCCCGAGGCGATCGTGTACACCGATGGTGCCTGCCAGAACAACGGGTCAACCATTGCGAGGGCAGGAGCGGGCGTATACTGGGGAGATAAGTGCCCCGAAAACAGTGCACTGCGCGTCCCGGGCCCTGGACAGACAAATAACCGAGGAGAGCTATTTGCCGTACTCCATGCTGTCCGTCAGGCTGAACCGTTCCGGTCTCTGTGCATATTCACCGATTCGCAGTACGTAGCAGAGTCTCTCGTATGGCTGGCCCCCAGGAATGCGGAACATGGCTGGCAGTGTGCAAATGGCGACCTTATGAAGGAATTTGTCAATCTCATGCGCACCAGGACAGCGCGGGTGTTCATTGCCCGGGTGAAGGGACACAGTGGAAACCGTCATAACGACGCTGCAGACGCGCTTGCTCGTCACGGTGCTACACTTCCACCAGTCGCTGACTTCAGTCCTACTGCCGAACTAGATCTGTTACCGATCGTGGCTACGTCCGCGCCCTCGTCCTCACGGCCAAAACTCGGGACAGATTACCCTGATCCGCGCCTCCCGCGACCTCAGCCCGCGAAGGTATTGTTTGGGATCAAGTTAGGTTCGCATCGGGGTAGAAACCGAATCAAAGAGCGCATGCGGCAGTCACTGAGCGATCTCACTGCCGCGGCGCGGAACAGCGCGCGCTTTTGGCAAATATTTCGACGCCTAGCTGACCCAAAGCGCAAAAAGACGGACAATTCCGTCGCGTCAAATGACTTCAAGCGCGTATTTGAGGTGAGAATGAACCCGAGTGAATCAGATGAGCTCGATCGCGCGGTGGAGGCGCGGAATGCAGCCCTGGCAGCCCTGATTCCTGCCCGGACGAAAGATCTCACTAGGGAACAGTTCTTTGACCGCGATTTTAGTGTTGCGGAGATTGCGCGTGCGAAATCACACGCGGCGTCGCATGGCAGTGGTACAGCAGATGGTGTTGACGATACGTCCTCAGAGCAGATCGATGATATACCAAATGAAGCCCTTCAAAAGCTCATTGCAAAGGCGCTGAACGAGTGTGATGCGCCATCCATCTGGCTTTGGACATACCTTGCTGCCGGGCTAAAGAGAGGGAAACCAGCGGATGATCCAGATTCATATCGGACACTTGGAGTGCAGAGTAGGTTCGTCAAATTCATAACCCTACTGTTCCACTTCAGATTGCTGGATTGGATAGACGCATACAACATCCTACCCCCATCTCAGAACGGCTTCAGACCCGGATTTAGGACTGCAAACAACGTCTTTATCCTACGTTGCCTCATAGATAAGGCAAGATATCTGGGAAAGACATTATATGTTGCAACGATTGATCTCACGAATGCATTCCCCTCGACTGATCGCGCCACTCTTTGGCTGAAGCTATACCGCCTTGGGGTGAGGGGGAAGATCTTCGATTGGCTGCGCATGCTCTATAGCAAAATGTCTTACTTCGTCCGTCACAACGGTGTCGATTCAGAGGCATTCAAGTCCCTGATTGGAATCCTCATTGGAGACACTGCCTCTCCGGGCCTATTTGACATCTTCATGTCCGATTTTACACTCCCGCATATGGACGACGATATAGAGCTAAATGGGCTGTACATCTCGCATTTGGAACATGCGGATGACGTACTCCTGGTGGCGACGTCCGCGGTAGGGCTCCAGCGAAAACTCGATCTCTTCTATCAGTGGTGTAGAGAGAATCTCATGCGTATCAATGCGCTGAAGACTTACATTGCGATACACGGTCCAAAGCCACGCCGCATGCCCACGTTCACTGTTGCCCAGCAGCCCGTCACCATTGTGACAGAGTACACCTACCTGGGAGTTGTATTCACGACAAATGCCCAGAATCTGTTCAAGAATCATTATCTTGCGAAAGCAGCCGTTGCGCGAAGGGCCGCACATGGGGTACTCCATATTGAATCCATGGTCGGAAGTCTACCGCCGAAGGAAGGGAAAATCTTGTATATGGGCAGAGTCGATCCTCACTTGATTTATGCCTGTGAGATTATGCCTGATGTGAGCGAGTCCCACCTAGAGGAGCTGTATCAGATCCAAAAATCCTTCCTACGTCGTATCTTAGGAGTACACAAGCGATCAATGCTGGCCCCGCTGCATACAGACACGGGAGTTGTTCCGCTGAAGTTTCGCCGCTTTGAGTTGGCTCTGCGCTACCTTCAATATCTGTGCAGTCGCCCTGCAGGCTCCTATGCCAACGCTGCGCTAATAGAGAGCCGGCGCTTGCTACTGGCTGGACAACCTAGCTGGCACACAGATTTGCGTCGGGTTGCATTGAATATTGGGTCCGAGGAAGCGGCGCGACAGATCTCCGAAGAGCTGCCTCCTACTGATCTCATTCAAAAATCCGTGCACCGCCGATTGCATGCCATCATGCGCGAAGCTATCCATAGCGAAAGCAAAGCCTATCTACTTGCCGGCAGGAAGGAACCGCAGGCTGATGGTTCCGCTCGAGAGGTGAACATGTGTCTGCGCCACTATCTGAACGTGCCAAAGAGCGAGCATCGCCGGGCCTTAACGCGTATTCTGATGGGTTGCCACCTTCTTGCAGTCGAGAAGCTTGCCTGGAGGGAAAGGTACAGAAAGGAAGTCCCGCACGAGCGACGGGTCTGTCGATTCTGTCTCTGTGTGGTAGAGAGCGCAGAGCATGCACTACTACAGTGCTCTGCGTCCCCGGCGCTAGTCACTCTGCGAACGGACTATCTATCAGACATGTACGCTCAGAGATGCGATTTACCGCGTCTGTCTACGGCTACGGACCTTGCTGCGTATCTGCGATTATTAGTATGTGATATTGCGACGATAGAACGGACAGCGAAATTCGCATACGACGTTCTAAAGGTGTACCGAGATACTCCCATGTATATTCCTGCTGGTTATCGAATAGACGGGCAGCACTGAGGAACAACCCTGACCGACCGGCCCTGTGCTTGGACTGACAGCCGACGGCATATGGGATGCCTGTTCGGCACAGAGAGGCACTTGGTCTCGAGGGAACAGACATGGCTGCTGTCTGTTCGGCCCTCGAAACCCGGCGTTCATTCGTGGACCGTGCCGTGATCCTTCCTTCCTTCCTTCCTTCCATCATGAGATACTCTCTTGAGCATTGATGATCTCGGTTCATGAACCTTGGCAACTGCAGCGAGTAGTAACGCGTACTGGAGGACATGCGATAAGATCGGCGCGGCATAGCATCATCCTCAACGAGTGGAGCAAGCCCTGGGAGCCACATAAGCCATGTATGGAAGGCGCGCCCCAAATATCACGAGCGGTAAGCTTTTTCAGGAGCTAGGCAGACAAAATCGCGGCGGTATAGCGACAGGCAGCCAGCAATCAGCGTGATAGTAGCCGAATGATTTAGCATGCGCCATACGAGCACCAGATGCCTCGTCAAAGGCAGCATCTGGAAACGTCGGCATGGTACTCAAGGACCGACGACAGCGGCCACGACTTGGTCGAAGACAAGGGACGACCGGCTTCCGGTCCGAGCCGGCGGAATCTTTTCGCCTTGCTTCCTGCCGTGCTTGAGCCCTCCAGTGTGGTTTGCGCGCTCTGCTCTAGTTCCATGAGCTCCGTCGCCAGTCAATCTGACGACACCGTTGCCGCGCAACATCTACTGGCCCGCCTGGGCCGAACTTGGCAGCTGCCTGTAGAGCTCTTGCTTCACTGTCTACTGGCCTCAGACACGGCGACGCGCATCCGCGCAAGCCACGTCTGCACCACATGGCGCGAGGTTGCTCTGTCAGACCGCCGACTACGTAACACTTTATAGTGCTCAAACATTGGCAACAAGCAGCACGAGCTCGCCATGTTCTCCGCACTCCAGGCCTTCCTGCTCCGCTCGCGGCCTCTTCCTTTTCATCTGAAAATACCCTATTTGATCAAAGGAACGGATCATTTCTACGCGAAACGCTTCCTGGCTCTCGAAGCGTTCGATATTCGACGACTCGCAGCCTACCAGGGACCGGTCCGGATATTCGAGCAGCTCAACCAGGCTCGAGCCCCTTTGCCGGAGTTGGTCTGTCTTGAGCTGGAACCATAGGGGAACGAATATGCTGCGGTAACAACAATGGCGGGACAGCTCGGCTCGCGGTGCCTGCCCAACCTCCAGGAATTGAGCGTGGCCAGCGTTGGATTCCCCGAGGGCCGTGCCCCGTTTCTTTTGCTGCAGTCGGTCACGATTGCGTGCATGCACGGGCTCCACCACCGCGCGCTCTTCGCGCACTGCCCTCGCCTCGTCCGTTTGGTCATCACCGACAGCCCGATGGGCACGCCTCTGCCCGATCCGCCGGTCCCTCCGACGCTCGAGGAGGTCTCCGTCCGCTGTGCGCGCCCGCTAGCGCTGGACGTCACGGATCTGCTGCGGCACTGGCGCGGCGTTCGCGTCCCACAGCTCACCATCGGCGAAGCCTACTCTCTTCAGGGCGTCCTTCCGCTATTCCTCGCCTCACACGCGCAGAAAATCGAGATGCGCTTACCCGGCGGCGGAGACGACGTCGTGTTCGCTGAAATACCCGATGAAGAGAGCGTCTGGAAGCTTTCCCCCTCGCCGCCGTGGGCAGCCGAGTTTCTCTCGAGCATCGAGAAGCCCACCTCGGAGCGCCTGACGTCGATCACTGTCGCCTTCTCGCGGCTCGCCGGTCTCCTTTGTGCGCAGCTCCATGCGCCCGGGCTCCTGCAGATTGAGCTCTGCCTCGACAGCGCCGCGGACGCGGACTCTCTGTGCCTGCTCCTGCACGGCGAGTCCTTCCTCCGCGCGCCGCGGCTGCGGAGCATGTTCTTCAACCTCAGCGCAGAGTGCCTCAGTCCGCTCGAGGATGCACTTGACGTGCTGCGCGCGTAGTTCCGCGCGCTGCTGATATACGACGCGGAACTCCTCGATACCATCACTGTGTCCCGCCAGGTGGAGTGCGTCTGCGCGGGCTTCGCGCCGCTTGCGAAGCACTAATGGTAATCACTGGGATATCTTGACAACAGTGTATGGTATTTCACGACGGAACGGACACGATGATACCGCAGCAAAAATGCATCTCATCCTATGGCAAGCGCACCATCCTCAATTGCATCGGGACTCGGAGACAGACGCTCCGCGACCTCGGCAAACCGCCGCGCCAAACGCACGAAGTTGGTGCGGTTTATCGCTGCAACCACGGAGGCTAGGCAGCGGATGGTCGCTGCATCGGGTAGATTGCGTACTCCGCGATGAATGTGCTGAAGTTCAATTCGAGCGGTCCGAGCTTGAGATCGTCATCTTCCGGGTGCGCGCGCACGTCCGCACAAGTCACGCCATGGTCTAGAACATGAAGAGGCCGCAGGCCCGGTATACGGAGGGAAAGAGTCAGAGACAGTGCTATCATTGTCGTTCTTGTCACTGTGAGAGAGAGCTCGAGCGTCATGAGCTGGTGCGTCGGCGGGCACGCGGTTGAACACGCCGAAGCGTCCGACGTGTAGCAATATGTGCGCAGGCACTCCAGTGGCCCGTGCATGCTTTCGAATCTACGTGGCGACGGCCCAACTAGGGGTCTCACTCAACCCTACCGGTCAAGGTGGCATCGTGCTCCGGCCTCCAAATCGAGAGTCTCGTGGCCTCTCTGTGCGCTGATAAACGTTCCTGCACGTCGAACGATACAACTATCAGGATTGTGAGTGTCAAGCCGGGAGGTTGGCTATACGGTCCCGGGCACTCTGAGCGCCGCCAACTCAAGACCGGGCATATTGGCGGTGGTTCTTCCGGAATCTACGCTGTCTTAGTCTTTGCAAGTGATCTGAGGTAATTCACTTCAAGCCCCTACGTCTATTTCAACGTCTATCCGGATTTGACATCTCATGATGCTACAGCCCGTTTAGCAAGCTTCTCTTCCTCCTGCCACTCAGAACACATCCTATCCAATGCCCATACCTCCATTGAAACCAATTCGAATTCATCCAGAATTTCCAGCAGAGAAATCCAAGGGGATATCATAAATTCGGGACCCGCCTATGCACGCTATCAGCGTCATTATGTTCCGGATACCATTACTGTACCTTGTTCAGAAAGATCTTGATGTTATTGCGGAGTTTTTCGTGCGAAATCTCGCTCTCCGAAATACGTGGGGCGTCTTGCAGTGTCTGCATGAGGCCATGGATCGCGGAAGGTGATACTTCCTTTCTCATAACACTGGAAGTGCCGGAATTGTCGTCCCACGCGATGAACTTAGGCGCCATTTGTTCTAAGAGCGTCTCTATGAATGTTCTATAGCGCGTCGTCAGAGCGCACCGGATGCGCGAGTATAGGATGCGATGTCACCACGCACGGTTCTGGAAGCACAGAGAGCAGGACGCGCATTAAAGGGAGCGGGTCAATTGTGGAGTGCGTCGCTTCATATATGTCGCCAACAAAGAGTCCGTATGCTGTTGCGACGTGCTGAATTACATCGGCGTCATGTATGTCTGTAGGCGACAGACTGCGTTTGTGGAAACCACCGTGCTTGGCGGGGTCAAATTTCGTATAATCCAGGCGCATGTATGCCTGGAGGATGGTCTGCGTGATTTTGATGTTTTCAGCTGTCCAGAGAGGAGACTGCCCGATCAGCACGTATGGCTCGCCGAAGCAATCCTGGAACCAGAGCGTGTTTACGTATGATGCAGGATGGTACCACTCAGTGCGAAGACTTGGAAGAGATATCTCAGCTGACGTCTTTCGCTATGAGAGCCAACTCACGCGAAATCAAACCGTACAGGATGTTTGAAGCCATCGGGTTCGAGGAATTTTACTTGCGGCTCTTCGGTATGATAGTCTCCAAGTACACTAAAGAGCTGTGGGGGAGTCGGCAAAGAGGCTCGGTCGGTCTGCAATACCACTTCCCTTGCGCGTCATTCGAATGAAAGGCGGGTACAATTGGCCTGTACCAGCGTCCTCGAACATGAAGGTAGGCGTGTCTGGTCCGAAATATCGCGGGATATCTTCTAGAGCAGCTTGTATGCGGGCAAAAGTGATGCGTTGCGCTTGAGCAGTAGCCTGCATCGATCCCATGTCATGGCTTGTGGTATATGAGTGTCAGCGCAGCACATTTCCTGACGGAAAGGCTCACCAATTTGCAACAGACAAGTATGTGTGGATAAGGATGACCTGATCCGAGAGCTGTACTCTGAGCGCGTCAACTTCCCGCTTCCCCCCCAATATTTCCCATGCCAGCGCAGCCCAATACTCGCGCCATGCTGCCCGGCCCACACGCGCTGTCATGCGCAGTTCAAACGCCCTGACCCTGTCCTGTACAACGACGAGGAGGTCCTGACACCTGGAGAACGCGGCATTGATGGCCGCGCGCACGTCGGGCTGCAAGCCTGAATGGGGGCGCTCGAGCACGGCTTTCGCCTGCTGGACCGCGAGTGTGAGAGTGTCAAAGTCAGAGGCGAGTCCTCGCACTTCCATAGAGGTCGCGCTGGCGTCGTGCAAGATGGCACGCAACTTGAATGCCAGTTGCAGAAGGGCAGTGATATCCCCAAAGGAGCCAAAGGAAAACGCGATGATGGGCATGATGCAGGTGGTCAACTGCTGCACCTCACACATATATGTGCGGGAAAGAACTGCAACACAGACACTCGCTACGCACAGCCTATGCAGTTCCGAATCGAGGCTGACTTTTGTCTTCCGGACATGAGGCTCCCGTTTCAGATCAATAAACGGGATTCCTCAGGAAAAGATCCCCCCGGAACAGACCCGAAGGCAATGGGAGCAATTGGCTGCATGCACTCCGGCCGGTTCGGAGGCCATCGACGCGCATCGCAGAGTTAATACACGCCAATAGCAATTCCCAAGGATGCACTAGCGGTTCCGGCGAGTTTGATCCAGTTCGCATCCGCCCGTGCAGCCCGGTCTACGCGGCGGCGCCATAATCCTGGCGATACTCGACCGCATACTGCGCGAGGCCCGCACACCCGAGCAGCGCTACAACTTCCTGCGCACCGCGCACCGTGACACTCTGCAGCCGCTGCGCCTTGAACCGCACGAGCGCGCGCAGGTGCAGCCGCAGCGCGTCTACCGCAGCACCGCATGCCGTGTCGCCGGTCATGAGGAGCGGGTCCCGCGGCACCAGCACAACGAGCTCGCGCAGACGCGGCGCGGCGAGCCACAAGTTCGGTTTGGGCGGCATCGGCGGGAAGGCGTGGCCGCGCCGCGCGTCGGCCGAGCTCGCAGGTTCGAGCGTGAACGCCAGTCGCACGAGCTGCGGCGCATTGAGCTGCACAGCGAAGAGTGAGCCGAAATGCGCAAGCGAGACGGTGAGCGACGCGAGCCGCGCCGCGCAGTCTCCGGCCAGCGCGCCGAGCTGGTTCCCATGGGCCCAGGAAAAGGGGTACAGGACGCAGCGCATGGGCGGGGCGGGGTCCGGCGCGGTGCTCTCCGCGAGCTCGACGCGGTTGCGCGTCACGTCGACTTGCACCAGGCTGGACGGACAGCAGGTGAGAAAATGAGCGAGCGGCCGCGCCAGCGTGAATGCGCCAAACAGCGTCAGTTTGCGGATAGGATAGGCCGACCAGGCCTCCAACGGGCGACCAAACTCCGTGGCGCCGCCCTTCCGCGCGTAGAGCGTCACTGAGACGAGGCTCGCGGGCAACGGTCCTGGAGGGAGTATGCTGTCCTGTGCGACGTCATGCAGGTCGAGGGAGACCAGGTTCGGGCAGCACTGGAATAAGCGGTCGTAATCGCGCTGCGAGTCTGCCGGGATTTTCAACTGAGTGAGAGACCGCATCGGGTGGCAATTGGGCGGAATGCTCAGTGAGATCTTTTCGAGGTCGAGGCGGTGTACGTTCGGGGCAGTACACGTTGCCCAATCCTCTGGAATGCGAAAGACGACACGAGAAGGGTAATGGTTTGGATCAACGAGCCTGAGAGACAGCAAGTGAGGCATCGGCGTGTCGTATCCACGGAGGCGCTCGTAGAGATCGAACGGACCATCATAATGCCGCATGCGCGAGAAGTCCGAGTGCAGAAGAGCTTCCAGGCTGCTAGCATACCTCCGGTAGCCTTGCTCTGGATGCGGCAGTTGAAGATCAAACGGGTAGGGACGAGACCGATCCAGCATTACCGCGAGCTGGCCAAGCATTCGTTTGTCGTCGCGGTTGGACGAAGTGCTGCGTCCAGCATGCAGAAAGCTTGCCCACAGAGAAAGGTCGCCAATAATAATATCCCGCCATTTCCGACAGACGTGGCTCGCGGTAACCAAGACGTCGAACGGTGCGGCGCGGAGGCACAGGGCCAGTACTTCGGCAGGCAAGCGCTCGGCACCCGAACCCAGACTCTCGCGGTTCCAAGACTCCGCAAAGTCCGCAAATGCGGCGCAAGCAGCTTCTCTTGCTGTAATGAGGACCTGCTCGATGCTACGCGACCTGGCATGGACGCGATATCAGTATAGGGCCAGTGCGGTCACTGGCAGCCCATTTACGATGTTTGCCCTTTCGCTGCCGGGCCAAGCGCGCCGCGGATGCAGTCGTATATGGAAGCTCGCACTGCGGCAAAGTCCATGTTCCAGCGACTCTTCGTGCTGCGCGACCGGGCTGACGACGGTTCTGATGGAGCGGTTGCACGGGCTAAAACTCCGATGGCGGACCTCAAAAGCGCGGCCTTGATGTCCGGACCCGGGCCGAGCTGGCCGCGTTTTCTCCGGTTGTCATCCAACGCTCAGCTTGCCAGGGCTCCCCGACCCGCGAGCGCGCAGGCAAGGCTTCGCGCACATAGACTGACAATGCGCTGTGTGCTTGGTGCCAACAGCGGCTTTCCACTGGCAGACAGCACGATGAGCGGCCCGAGGACGTTATGCACCTGGCGGACCTTTTCCTCCGTGTCCCGCTACTCCCCGTCATGTACCACCCAGATTGCGTCGAGATGCGTCGAAAAGCAGCGACCACGAGCTCGAGGTGATGGTGCTTCCGAACTGAGGTGCGGCTGCCCGCACATGCAGACTTGTTTCAGTCGAGATGGAGCAGTTTTGGAGGCTCTTCGCCGCGCAGCCCGGGCCTGACTCCCGTGAGTGTGTCTCATTGGAAGAAAAGGTATGGTGTCCGGCGACGACTTCATCATCTGCGCGCCGCAGCTGTCTCCAACGCGAATGACAGTGCGGGGGCGCGCATGCACGGGGTCTATTCTACGCGTCCTCAGCATCCTGCGTTAGTTCCTCGACACGCTCATCCTTTACGACTCCGATCTGTCTCTGCGACTGGTTATCAGGCACGGTCTATCCGACTGATTGGTGGTCCCTCTGAGCTGCTTGACCGTCTCCGCAGCGGTCGGCTTGAGTTCATCGCTCTCTCATTGATGTGCATGGGAGCGCTCGTCAGTGCTTTGTTTCACGTACCCTGACCCGACGCGGTTGAGATCTGCGTCACCCTGGCGGCAGTAGCCAGCGAAGAGACGGCGCGCGTGACAGTGCGCAGACCATCTGGAAGATCCATCTGGCGCCACCGTGTGCCACTGATTTTCTCGGCAGCATCGAGAATCCAGCTGACAGTGACCGGCTGAAGTCTATCTCTGTCTCCCTCGCTCGGCTCTATACTCTCTTCCGCGCCCAGCTACACCGACCCAGGCTTGACAGGATGGGATCTGTCCCGGCGACGCGATGCCTGCAGAATATAAATCGCGAGGAGCTCATTCTTTAGGCACTGAGCCTGCGCCGACTCGCATTCACTCCCACTAACGAATATCGCCACGCGCTCGGTGCGCTTCTCGTGAGCGCAGTCGCGACGCTGTGCGCGTCTTCCCGCGAGCTCGTCATATAATATGCAAAGCTCCTGCATGAGGTCTTGGTATCCAGGCATATACAGCATGTGTGCGCGGGACTTGCTCATCTCGCGCAGGAGTGGATCAATGGATCGTAGTGGTTGACGCTGTGACCAGTCTCAAAGTTTGTATAAGCAGATTCCTGTACATAGACGCAATATAACGATATTTTCCACTGAGGAACTGAATGTAGCGCACGGGGCGATCGAGAAAATGATGTGAGGGTCAGGGATGCGGAAACACCGGTCCGAGCCGCCGGAGCCTTTCACGGGTTGGCTTCCTTCCACCACGTCGCCTTGGTCTCGGACCTCTTGAGCACATCGCTCGCCGCCACAGCGCCCAGTTTTTTTGAGCTGATGGCCGATAGATTACCGCCAGAGTTGCTCTTGGAGTGTCTCCGGCGTGCTGACCTGCCGACCCGCGTGCGCGCGAGCCACGTTTCGCGCACATGGCGCGACGTTGCGCTATCCGATAGCCAGCTCTGGGACTGCTTCTCATGCTCCGATTTCCACGATGTTCAGCACCAGGACGCTATGCTCAACCAGCTCCAGGCGATGCTCCTGCGCTCACACTCCCTGCCGTTCCGACTGCGTATTCCGCATCGATACCACGGCGGCTCCGCTTCTTACTGTCTTCGCCTGCTTGGTCTCGAAGAACTCGATACGCGCAGACTCCTGTCATACGACGGGCCGCCTGACGTGTTATCCAGCCTGATCCAGGACCGGACACCGCTCGCCACACTCACCTCTCTGAACGTGATCAACCCCAACGTCAAGTGGGATGGCGTAACTTTCAAAATTGCGGGCCTATTATCCGGACACAGCTTTCCCAATCTCGAAAGCCTCCAGGCTCCCTTGATCAGCTTCTCCGCATCCAGTCATCCGTTTCCGGCTCTGCGGCATCTCATCTGCTCACTCGAAGACGCCGGTGACATCGTGCGGCTCTTCGATGTATTTCCAAACATCGTGCACCTGCAGGTCACCACCGTCGAACCGTCCGACCCCTTCCCGCCAGTCTCGTTGCCGACCTCGCTGCGCACCATCGTGCTGTGCCCCTTCGATCGGTTTGAAGTCCATGTGCCCTGGACGCTGCAACACTGGGAAGGCGTGCGTATTCCGCGGCTCGTGGCGCGCGCAGTGGGTACCGCGCGAGGGATCCTCTCGCTCTTCGCGGCCATGCATCAGTATCCTGTCAACCTCCGACTGAACGGCCATGACGGCGAGCTAGTCCTCTCGACCCCAGAGGACGAGTTCATTTGGACAATCACTCCCTCCCAGAAGAGCCCTGGGACGTTCCTCTGCGGATTGGAGACGCGCAGCTGCGAGCAGCTGACTTCCATCTCGGTCGGCATGGAGCAGCTCGGCCGACTCTTCGCCGCACGACTGCACGTCCCCGCGCTCGATCGCCTCGAGTTTCGACTTGATGGCTCGCAGGAGCCACCGCTGCTGCACGCACACAGTGATGGCTTTATCATTCGCGTGCCGCATCTGCAGCACGTCGTCTTCAGCGCCAACGGGCGCGCGGACGCCATCCAAGCGCGGAGGGACGAGATTCAGAGCGTTCTCGTCGTGCTTCGCGCGTCATTCCGCGATATCATCGTCTACGACGCCGACCTGCTGGAATCGGTCACGGTCTCCGCACCCGCGGCGTGCGTACAGAAACTACACTGCGCTTCCTTCGCATCCTTTGCCAAGGAATATCGCGTTTGCGTGACGGGATAGCTCTGTATTCTCGCGCCGACTCACGTACTGCCCCGAACCGTTCTTAGATGGTGCTACCGCACATTTGCATTGTAACATACTGTCTGTGCCCGCCTCTACCTGCGTGGAACTCTTCCGGCAGCCTTCTTGCTGTACTTAACTTGGCAGCATTTTGCAGAATGCATTCTCTTGAACTTGTCACTTGTCACTGTCGCGGTCTCCCATGCATGACCCCATGCGGTCAGAGCGTCTGTTACGGCAAAGGTAAGCTTAAGAGTGAATGTACGGACCGATCCATGTGTCTGTGGTTGTGATTCAGCCCGTACATGAACGGTGACACGAAGCTAAGCATTTAGCGACTGCGCCATTTGAGACGCTGGCAGAGCAAGAGATTGCGAGAACTTTCGCATAGCAACTATGACTTGTACCGAGGTAGACACAGCTTACTCCCCACGCTGGCGGCGGTGAGATCGGCGTAGCGGCGCAATTTGTCCCCCAGCGGTGCGCGGGGCGAATCACGATGACCGTCTGCATAGTGAACGATGAGGCTGCGGAAGTTCTGGCTGAGCGCATCAAGCGCGATGTTCTCGTCTACATGCGCCCGTGTAATCGTCCCGCCTAACTCGAGCACAAACTGCTGCAGCCTCGACGCATGCAAGCAGAAGAACTCGGACAGTACCGCAGGGAGCGCGACGTTGTCGATGCCAGCCTGCCTAGAGTAGGCGCGGTGTGTCCACTCGTGCAGCGAGAAGCGCAGGAAGCGTCTCTATGGTCTTGTTGAGCGCGATGACTAGCGCAGCGTTGAAAAGCTGTTGGAGAGGAAACCATTGAGATTGCAGCTCCAAGCGCCGAACGAATCATCCGAACAAAATGCGTCTTGAACACAAACGAGGTGGCCATCGCAACCGCAGCGTGAATTGAAGCAGTCTCATACAAACTCTATGTCCAGACTATTCGTAAGGTCGATAACCTCCGATAAATCGTCGTCTGGCGAGAATCCAGAGAGATTGATCTTGTATGGGACCCCCGCATCTACGAGGGCGGAGACTAGCGCGCGCGCATCGTCCATGGTTGGCAGAGTGAGAGCCTCCTGGTATGTAGCGCGAGGTAGCACGTTCAGGACCACCCGACGTGGCGTAAGTGACGCGAGATAACGTAAATCGTCCCACGGATACTCCGGCCGCGGCCCGCGCTGGCAGATCGCGGATATCTCAACGGAGAGCTCAATCAACGCAGGGAGAGGCGGTGCATCTGAGACCAGGTATTCGAGCGCGAATACTTCTATGTGCAGTGTGTGCAGGTCGGAGAAACATGCTGCGCTCCGCTGAAAAATCGGCGGATATCCTCGAGTGTAGTAGCGCCCAAACATGTGGCCCAGCCTGAGCCGCAGTCGCCGGCCGCTAGGGTACAAGGCGTTGATCTCGAGCCACGAATCCACGCATCTCACGTGGAGATCGACAACACCGTGGAGCGCCGGCTCAAGGTCATTGGCATCGCATCCAAATTCGAGCTCGAGGTCGATATGCTTCAAATTCCGTGATGAGTTGCACGCAGAGATTACGGGGAGGAGGGCGGCATTATGGTTAAATGTGTAGAGTGTAAGGTCGGTCAGCGCTTGAGGAAGAATTCCAATGGACCCAGCGTCGGACCAGAATGCCCACGTCACCGACAGCCTTTGAAGATGCGGACACATAGTAAAGATACGCTGCAACGGCATGTGGTTGCAATGACGCATTTCGAGCACAGTAAGAGTGGATAGCGCTGCACATGACCCTTCTAACCGGATGTCGTCCGCCAGCAAACACACCAATCTTTGCGGGTATCCCCCAAGGAAATTGTCGGTAAGCTGCAGGTTGCCTATCCTCACGCACAGAGTTTGCAACAGCGGGGCTGGTCGTTCGAGAAGTGAGGGATCCTCAATCTTGTAGAGGTGAAGATGGGCGATCCGATGTATCGACCGCTGAACGAGCTGTAGCATTTTGCCATTGATCTCGTGATTGAATTCGAGGGTAAGCGGAACGGCCCCAGCGCGTGACAGCGCCATACGGAGCACAGGCACAGTCAGACGATAACGGGGCGGGGTTTCGTCAATATCTGCCCACAGGGATGGGGCTTCGAGAGCTGCGGCGCGCCAGATCCGGGAGACGTGCGACGCATGGATACGAGAGTGAAATGGCAGGTACTCGAAGCATAACGCCAGAAGTTCAATAGGCAGTCGATGGGCCGCGCACAGCTGGTTCCATTCATTGGCAACATCCGCGAGTATAGAGCGAGTTTGCCAGAGGATGTCGTCTAGAACATTTTTGACGCCGAGGTCGCTGGTACAATGCTATAAGATTCTCGGCTGGCCGCCGTCGGCTGGCGCAGGGCGCACCTTATCGAGCGCAGATCTGCTCTTTTGCACACGGAACGGAGCAGGTCTCGGAGCGCGTCGCTGTCGCTGGCCAACATCGATGACGGTTCGAGGAGAAGGTCAGGAAGCGGAGTTCGATTGCACGCAAGCTTACGTATTCTCTCATGCTCCCAATGCATGTCGCTCAATATATCATCTTGGGCATCAGAAACGCACAGAATAGTGAGTGAATGTAGTATATGTGCACCATAGAGAGTGCCTGAATGCAAAGAATCACGTGCACGATCAGCACACGTCCAAATCGTTTTTCGAGCAATGAGTGACTCTCGCCAGATCTGCATGAGAGAACCAGAGGACAGCTTTTGAAGACAAGGAGATAGTCTTCTTGAAGTTTATCTAACCTACAATAACGCATAATGCATGATTTCGGGTTGGAGAACCTGACATCTTGCGCGTTCACTGCGGGGTGTTGGATACAAGGGTTGCCGCACAGAAGCGCGTGTTTTGCGCCCCGAGGATAAGTGTACACATGTCAATGCACGGGCACGTTGGCGAGCCCTTGCCTGAGTTTTGCACTCGGCTTGAGGAGACGACGTTGTACGCCTCGGCGGGCGTAAACTGAACGACGGGTCCTCAGCAGCAATAAATGCATCCAGGATGAAGTACGCATGCTAAGAGCGTTTGAGTATGAAAATGAAGCACGCTCTCACGACGCTACATCAGGAAAACCGGTCATAGATTAACCGTGCACTCCAGCTGCTCTGGCCGCTCGGGCGGATTCGTGGAGCAAACGGTCATTTGGAGCTTGCCTGGAGCACCTGGAGTGGTGAGAGCGGTTAGAGACCTCGACAGAACGCCTACACGCTATAATCACGCGCTATCATTGGCTCTCGAACTGGTCTCAGACTTTAGATCCAAAGTCTCTGCGCATGCGGCGTGATAGAGTGCAAGATTCGCAGACAGGAATCCTTAGAACACTTTCGAAGGCTGATGGGTACCTGAAGTGTTGTACCAAAAGTAAGATTCATGTACCTGTGAGCTATATAGCGAGTTCTGTATATGTTTCAGACCACAGAGTGAGTCCGTGTTGTGTGGAACGACGCACTGAGCTGTCCGAGTACAGTTGACGCGAACATCAGGCCGAGATAAAATGGGATTTTCTTCACATAATTCATAATCATGTGGGTAGAATGACATGGCTTCGTGTGAGACTTTGCGTGAGGCAACCTGGACGTAACTTGGTCGAACCGGAGACGCAGCCAGTTCCGCCCGGTTCGGGCCGAGCGGACTGGGTCTCTTTTTTCGTCCACCCGCGCCGCCGACGGCGCGTCTTCTGCCCGGACGCCGCCTACGTCCGCCGTAGTGCTGCATACGACCAGCGCACTGCCGCTACAGGGTAGCTTCGAGAGGGCCCTTGTAAGGGCCGCGTGCTATGCGGGTGCGAAGCCTATCTATTCCCAATAGAGAGACGGAGCACTTACGGATAGCTGAGGCCGCTGTACGGAAGTTTAGAGCGTTTATACGAGAGTTGAAGTCACTCGAGATGAATGAGATGCTGTCTCGTGTTGGTAAAAACGACTGAGGACTCTACGTACATGCAGGGGGCCCTTTTATACCTAAAAGTCGAGGCTGTACAGAGTCCGCACTATCCGGGCCCGCGAGGGCCCGGGAAAATTCTAGACAAAGCGTATCTTATTGTTTCATTGTTCTCTGAACATTCTCCGTTCAATTTCGTCAGGGAGGGATGAGGAGAACAATGCGGCGTCGAGATGATGCTGGGATCATCTCAGCGGTGCAAGTCCGAATCGGGAATAAACGTGGACGTTTCCCGATTGTGGCCGCACCGCTCCCGTCCGCTGACCGCTCTTCTCTTCCTCCCCATTCTCTCCGGTTCAGACGCGTTCTGACGCGCCCCATCGCTTCCTCCGGTCGACTCGGGTCAGGTAAGCAGTGTACGAGTCGACTGGGATTGCAGGCTAATTCCGTTTACAGGTTGATACATCCGTTGTGCGCTATGCCCGTCACCCGACGGTGCGCGTTCCTTACACACGCCCTCCAGATCGACACGTCGGTCTACAGGTGCATCATCGGGTTCGACGGGTCAAAAGTGGCGTACGACGGGGGAGCTGGGCTTCCGGAAGCGCGGGAAACGCGCCCTCCGATTTGCGGCAAGTACATTGCGCCCGCTGGAAGCGCGACGGCAGGCGCGCGCGCCTGTTGGACTGTCTCAAGTCCGACGCGCGCGCGTCCAATCGCTCTTCGATGCGTCTCACGCGCTCGAGGACCTGGCGCAGCAGCTGGTCCGTCTCGAGCATGGTCCGCTCGATCGACGTCTTGACGACGCGCATGACAACCACCAGGTCGTTCACAACGTGCAGGATGCCCGTGCCAGGGTTGCTGTGCTCACCGTGGATGCCGACTGCGACCCGGTTGACGAAAGCAGCGAGGTTACCGACCGCCCGCGTCGTGTCCTCCTGAATGGCGGCGATCCCGCCGACCTGACTCAAGACGGACTGTGCGGCGGCCTCTAGGTCGTCGAGGCGTCTGCCCGCGTCGCGAATACGAGTGTTGGTGTCGAACACGAGCTCGGCCTCGTCCGCGTTCAGCGCTGCGGTGCGTTCTTCGTGGCCGCCTACTGCCTGCCGAACCTCCTCGATGCCGGCCGCAATACCGTCAAGTCGGTTGTGGATTTCGTCCTCGTTTCTGATGGAGGACGTCGTGTCCATCGCCTCGGGGGAGCAGGTGAATGCTCCGCCGCTGGAATGAGTGAGTGAGGATCGGCGCTTATAGCACTGATATAAGCGTACATGTTGGCGCTGCTCAGGAACAGAATAGGCACGGCGTGCGAGGTGTCGATGCGCATGGGCTCCGCGCCGGTGACCGTGTTGCGCCTCGCGGGCGCGATCTGGATCGGCGGTGGCCCCATAGCGGAGACAGATGCGTCCGTAGGCTGTTCAGCGACCAGAGACGGCGGGGCACGCGGTCCAGCGGGCCTAGCTGCGGCGGCGTGAACGTTGGAGGACATGCTCAGGTGCGTGTATAATGGTTGACGCCTCCGAGGCGTCAGGAGGGTACTTATGCGGTCTGGTCAATAGGGAAACGATCTCAGGGTCGGAGACGGCTGTGCGGCTCGACATGTGCTCGCGCTCTTCGACATAGCTCTGCTCATCGGCGCTTTGACGGTGCCACCGGCGTTCTTTCCGGTGAGACGTAACAGCAGCTTCTGCTGTTCATCTTTATTCACCGGTCAGCAGGTGCTGGCGTCCTACGACCCACTGGGAGGTCTTTGGCGTCCTTAACGCCCATGAGCAGTAGGTAATCCTGGTATGCGGCGAGATGCTTGACTTCTCTCAGCCGCTCCCAGGTCACATGACCGGTATTCCAGCTCACTTCGAACAACAGCTCGCGTCCGCGCCCATAATGGTCAGTGATTTCCTTCACTGCCCATTCCTCCGCGCTTCCCCTGAATCCTGGCAGTTCGATGGTTGTTCTGCTGGGGAAGCGCGTGTCGTCGTTGGCATAGAATGGGCGAAGCAGAGAAGCGTGGAACACGGGGTTGATCCCGCGAGCGACCAGGTCTGCAGGGAGGGTCAGCCGGTACGTCGTTCCCTCCACGATTGTCTTTTCGATGCTAAACGGTCCGATAAAGCGGGGCGCAAGCTTCCTGGATACTCCTTTTGGCAGCGATAGGTTCTTCGTTGATAAATATACCTCATCGCCTTCGATGAATGGCGCGTGACGCCGCTTCCGATTTGCTTGGCGGGTCTGCTTCACCCGAGCGTCGATTATGCAGTCGTGAGCTTTCATGATCGCTTCCTTCACCAGCTGGGCGAACTTGCGCACGCCTGGGTAGCGGTTTGGTATCCCTGAGTCGACGCTGAGCATACGGGGAACTCGGCCGTAATTCAGGTAGAACGGGGAGAATCCCGTCGTATCTGATACGGCTGAGTTCATCGCGAACTCGATGTTGGGCAATTGCTTGGCCCACGAGGACTGATCAACCAGAGCACAGGTTCGGAGCATCTGACCGAGAGTCCTATTGGCGCGCTCGGTCGCGCCATCTGTCTCGGGATGGTACGCTGTGCTCATTCGCAATTGAACCCCTACTAACTCGTGCAGCTTCTTCCAGAAGTTGCTTGTGAACAGTGAGTCGCGGTCACTCACAATACGCTCCGGTAGTCCGTGCAGTTTGTAGACGTGCTCGAAAACTACTTCGGCGACATCCGCCGCTGTATCGGTGGTCTTCGTCGGCACGAGGTGGACCATCGACGACAGATGATCAATGATTACACAGATCATATCAAACTTCCCCAGCCGCGTGAACGACTCGGGCAGCGGCCCGACAAAATCGATGCCGATGGATTCCCAGGGGCGCGAAGGAACCGGCAAGGTCTGGAGCTTGCCCATGGGTGCCTGAGTATTCACGCGGTTGAGATTGCAGACGGAGCACGTTCTACAGAATTGACGAACATCATCAACGATACTCCTCCACCAAACGGAGCTGCGGAGGTACTGCAGAGTTTTTGACGCGCTCAGATGCGCTAGTATTGAGTGTGCCTGGTCCATCAATATTTCCCGGACACTTCGGCCATTGTGCTTGAAATCCGGGATGCATAATAGTCGCTCTTCGTCCGTTTCCATATACAGGACGTCATTTTCCCACTTGAAGTTGCGGTACTCATGGGGGTTTTCTTTGACCAGCTTAAATAAAGGGTCTGACGAGTAATGGTCTGTCAGCGACGACGGGATGCGAAGGTCGGAGTCGGATGCATTGATCACATCAGTGATATCTGTACTGGGATAGACGAGCGGTTCTTCCGCGTCGAGATCTCCGGAGTGACCGATAACGGAGTCTATCTGCTCTGGGTCCGGATCCGGGGAGATTTGCCAGGTGGCGGTGTCTGCCTCCGGCTGCGTCTCTTCCCCGACCGTCGCGGTCTCCTGCAACCCAGTCGGTGGCGCTTGAGTGCGCGCCCTGGGCTTGCGTTTCAATACAGCCCAGGCCTCGCTGGCCTTCAGCGCAGCCTTGCGTTTTGGGCGTCCTACGGATTCTTGCTGGTCTTCTGTCGCTGCTCCCGCCCATATCGCTAGCGCCACCTGAGCGTCTGCTTCTCGACCTGTGAGGACTGGTGCAGACAGTCTGGCGGCACTGGGTAACAACACTCTGACGGCTGTGGCTCGGAGAGGAGACTCGTCGTCGTCGTCACTCGCTTCCTCGGGCACGTACTCGCTATCTGCTCGCACGGTCCCGGGCTCGTCGTGACTGTAGATTCGAGACAACGCGTCAGCCAACACGTTGGTCTCGCCTGGGATGTAGAAGATCTCGAAGTCGAACTCATTGAGCGTGTCGAGCCACCGGCTCTGGCGCGCCGACAAGTTCTTCTGGCTCATAAAGTACTGCAATGTTTTGTGGTCAGTACAAATGCGAAATCGGGCTCCGTGAAGCATGTGTCTGAATCGTTTCAACGACTCGACTATGGCTAAGAGCTCGAGTTCGTATACGGGATAGTTCTGCTGTGCGGAATTGTACTTCCCACTCCAGAACGCGATTACTTTTGATTTCGCGAGATCGTCGCCTTGCGTAACGCAGCCGCTTCCTCCGGTCAGACTGGCGTCGGTGACGAGGTTGATCTTTGGTGCCGTGGGCGAATAATCGAGCCCTACGCGGTGACTGTTTCTCCAGTCTACCATGAGTTGCTTGACTTGCTCGAAGGCTCGCTGCTCGGTAGCTCCCCATTTCCAGGGTCTATTCTTCCCAGTCAGTGGCGTCAGCACGGCCATGGGAATACGTATTCCGAAGCAGTCCGGCGCGAGGAATCCAACGGCACCGAGGAAGCTTTGCAGGAGAGCTCTGTTAGTGGGGACTTTCCAGTTGGCTACCGTGTCGACTTTGTGGGGGTCCATTCGGATTCCCTGCTCGTCGACGACGTGCCCCAGGATCTTGAGCGACTTGGCAAAGAGCTGCATCTTATCGACGCTCAGATAGAACTTGTTCTGTCTGAGGATGTCGAACACGCGTCGTATATGTTGAATGCGCTCCTCCAATGTGTCACTATAGATGATTATATCATCCAAGTACACATCCATCCACACTCCGATGTGCTCGGAGAATATGTGGTTCATTAGGAGCTGATACGTCGCTGAGCCGTTGCAATCACCAATCTGCATTACCAAGGACTCCATTGTCCCGTCTGGTGTGTTGAACAGGGTCCGGGGAACGTGCTCAGGAACGACGCGGATCTGTTCATAGGCGTCTTTGCCGTCTATGAGACTTCGCCACTTCCGGCGGACGACATTCCTCAAGATCATGTCTATGTCCGGCAGCGGCGTCGCGATCTTCTTTGTATTCGCGTTTTGCGCTCGCTTGTCAACGACCGTCCGCATCCTAAGAACCCCGTCGCCTTTTGGCGGCTTCGGGATTATCAGTAAAGGCGTACAGCTCGTTCCGGACGCGTGTCGCCAGCGTCCCGTCGCAATGTAAGCTTGCTTATTGGCGCTCCATAGCTCTCGCATTGCCTCGGGGCAGCGAGAGGGTCTCCAAGGGTAGATCTTGCTCTCGTCGACCAGGGGAATAGAGTGGTTAATTGCCCTCAGCGGCGAGAGCTCAGATAGCCAAGCGTCTTTGCAGATGTCTTGCGCTTCTTGCTTCAGTTGCTCTCGCAGCTGCTCAAGCCGTTCCTCTGAGACTATTGCAGACGATGTCGCGATCGCAAATACTTCAGACCCTGAGATTTCTCTCGGGGTAGCGAAATTTACGACTACGCGAGTAGGATTGAGTCCAATAGTGACCTGGTGTTGCCATAGAAAAGGCGTGCCGAGTATAAGGTCATAATTGTCGAGGTTGGCGACATCGAACCTCTTCCTACAGTTGATGCTCTGGTAGCGGAAGTCAGTCGTCACTTCGACGTTGATCTTAGAGCGCGATCCTTTCACGGCAAGTTGGACCGGGATTGGATTTTCTAATGCGCTCACGGGGATCTTGAGCTGATCCACTAAAGTTGTAGACATGAAGTCCGCCAGGGACCCAGTATCTATTAAGGCGCGCGCACTACAACCTTGTACGAATACTTCGACGACTACCGGACGCGGTACCATCCGCCCAGCGGATCGCACGCGCATCGCGGTTCTCTCAAGGGGATCTAGGGGCTCACGAGCCGCCTTGCCCCGCCCTGCTACTCCCGCTCGCACGCTCGGCAGCTTCGACGAGCGTGCGGTAGTCCCGCGTGGGTCTACCGCGCTGAGATAGAGGGAGTCAGAACGAGAGGTCAAAGTTAAGGGGGTAGTACTCACCGCATGGTGTTCACCGTGCGACGGAAGTCCTTGTGCAATCACCGCCGGGATGTCCACCCCGGCAGCGAGCACCTTGGGTGTGATGTGGTAAGAGCGACCGGTCTCCGTGTCGCGAACCAGGAGGGTTCCGCCGTCGCGCAGGACGACGTAGCGCTGGTCCGAGAGCCCGAGCTGCTCCTCCGTCTGCGGCGAGTCGACGAGGTGAAACTCGCCGCGCGAATAGACGAGGTTGGGCGAAGGAAAATGGTCGGGGTTGTCCTCGCCAGAGTCAGGGATAAGTCGGGCGAGCGACGCGATGGAGGGCTGGCGTGGATTATAGCTGCGAAACGGGTGCGCCTGCAGGATCTGCGGCACAGACGCGTTCCCATTTCGAAAATCATCGCGGAGGACAGAATACTCCTCGCCAGTCGCCCAGTCCCGCACCTTGAACGAGTCGTAATTCAGAATGGAGACCTCGAACCGCCGGTTGAGAGGGATAATGACGTTGCCCGAACTGTCGTAGATGTCGCTGAAGTACGAACGGAACATCGCCAAGATCGACTTCGAGAGCAAAGCAGCAGGTGCATAGTAAAGCTCGGCGTCGTTCTCTGGGTTCTGGATGACAAGGCGCATGCCGTGGAGCTGGAGCGAGTTGGCAGGAATGATATCGTCGCCGACGACGCGAGCAGATCCAACAGCGATTCCAGACGGGCGGCGCGCTTGCTGACGTGTTGGACAGTTGCGGGCAATGTGGTCGCGTTCTTTGCACAGGAAGCATTTACCCTCAGCCATGAGCCGGCTTCGGTCTGCCTCGCTGAGCTCGTTACGCGGCGGCGGCGCCGACGGTGTGGGACGGTGCAAGCCCCGTGCACCGCCACGGGTGCCTGCACTGGATCCGCAAGTCCGGATCGAGCTCCGACCCGGCACCCTTACTGCGTTACTCCGCACCGCCGTCGTCGTCGCGGCCGGCCTGTTCGAGGGCGCTGGGGCGCTTCTTCGTGGCAAGCTGGCACTGGCGGTGGACACCTGGTGCGTCCCTTCTCTGCTGCGCTGGCGCCAGTTGGAAGCCTGATCCGACGCACGTCCTGTCCAGCGCGCAGGCAATCGCGCCTTCTTGTCCTCGCCGGTACGCGCGCGCTCGCCGCGCTCGAAGTGCTCGGCAGCGGTGACCAGGTCGTCATAGGTATGTTCGTCGATGTTATAGCGGAATTCGTGCCAGTTTTGACGAATATAGCTGTGCACTCCCTCGAACAGCACTTGAATGAGCTGCCGCTCGCTGACGTCGGGGAACCGGCGCGCCATAATCTTCAAGTCGCGCGCGAACTCGCGCACGTTGCGCTCGCCCTGGCGAGCCTGTGCGAATTTTTTGCGGAGAAGAAGCTTGAAGTCGGTGGGGAAACAATGCTCGAACAGTGAGTCGTAGAGCTTGCGGAAGTTCCAGGGCTCGTCTGACATAACGACGCTGTTCATGTAGAATCGCGCCGCCTTGTCTGACAGGAACCCGGAGACCATGGGGATAGCCCAGCGCGTCTCGATCGCGTTGATGGTGCGCCAGAGGTCGACCTCGTAACACCACTGATCGAAGTAATCAAGGTCAGCACGCCCATCGTAGACTCTGGGCTGCTTAATCTTCATCTGGGAGGCGATTTTCCGGCGGTGACAAATGTCTCGCTCGCGCTTCTTGCGCGCGCGCGTCGTTGCTGAGTCCGACGACGAGTCCGACGACGAATCGTCGCCGTCTTCGTCACCTGGGCTCCCGAAGAATGGTCCTCCGGGGCCGCCAGGACCTCCGGGCCCGCCTGGGAGTCCATGGTCACCCGGTGCTGGTGGGCCGCCACCGCCGTCCCGATTGCCCCTGCGCTTCGATGGTGCGCTCGGATCGGTAGTAGGCATCGTGGGTTGATGCATATAGTAATCCGACGCAGGTTTGTGACGGGGGTCGGCGGGCGGCTTCCCAGGGCTGCGCTCGTCGTCGGCTGGGGACGACGAGCTCGAGCTGGAAGGCGGGCTGAAGCTCGACCGTACGTTGGGCCCACGCGGCGGCTTGCCTCCGCCAGCACCTCCTAGTATTGGAGTCAGAGGTACGCCCGCGGATTTCGTGCGCAGTCGATGCTTAACAAATCCTCCAGACTCGGAATAGTACCCTCCAGGCGGCGCTTGCTCTGCGCGCGGCGACGATCTCACTGTCGCGGCGGCGGATGCACGCTCATGCCAGGTTTGCTGCTTCACTCCGTCCGTGGCCGCTTTCCCGGGTGTCCCTCGAAACGAGCGAATCGAGAAGACACGCGACGACTCGGATTGATACGGCGGCGGCGACAAGGTGAGCGGGGGAGAGAAGTGGACCGACCGGGGCGTAGACGTAGACCGCTCCCGCGGATCTACGCCCTTGCCCTTCGCGCTTGATGGGATACGAGCGGGCTCGTCTCGCTTGTCGTCCCAGTCTTCGACCGTGGCGCGCTGTCGCTTGCGCGAAGGCTCGGGCGTCCGGGGAAGAGGATCTGAAGGAAGCGTCGCTGACGCATTCGCAGATCGGTCAATCGCAGGCGGGTTCGAACCTGGCCAGCGTCCCTCGCGGAAGTCGCGAATCAAGACCGGATTGTGAGTGCCGTTCCGGTTCCGAACGTCGATCAGGTACTGAATCCAGGCGTACGCAAGGTCGGGTTCAACGCGAGAGTGCGCGTTACAGATGAACGCGATCGCGGCGTCGAGCCCGTCCCCGTCCAGCACGCGAAGGATCTTGTCAATGATTGCACGCTCGGTCCAGGTGAGTGGTCTCGGGCTCTCAGTCCCGGCTGTGGATGCAGCACGACCCCGGGCGGACTTCGGCCGCTCGGTCTCTGGCTTCTGAGGGTTGATCTCGGTCAGCGTCATGCTAGCCGAGGTCAACGGGTGTCGTACCGGTTGCTGACCGACAGGTCCCCAGATCGGGATGCCCTTCACGGGACTGACAACAGGATCGTCGCCGGATAGGGAAACCGGGTAAGCAGAGACCGCGGAATTCGGTGCCGACGAGTTCGTCACAGTGACCAGGTCGGGGACGTCCTCGTCGCTGTCGGGCTCCTCCACGATCGGCGATACAGGCGGTAAGTCGGTTGTGATGCGAAGAGGAGCGCGAAGAGGTGAGGGCCGAGGGCTGAACGCGCGCATCGACTGCGGCGTCACCCAAGGCTCGAACTTGATGGCGTGGTCGCCGCTGGTATAGTATGCGAACCACGGCGGGAAGTATTTGGGCCCAGACACCATCGGCGGCGCGAAGACCTGGTGAACGAGAGCGGGTTGCGCGCCGCGCTTAACTAGCGCGAAGCCGTCGGGGTCGGGACCGAGGTGCGTGCCGTCCGTTACCAATTGCCACTTGCTAACGTCCGTCGCCGACTTGTACGGGTCGGCAACTTTGACAGCAGGGTCTTCCGCGGTCACCGGCACACTCGCGGGCTCGTCGCCCGAACTGTCGGGCGTCGAGTCGTCTGGCAGCGGCACGTCCTCCGGACGCGCAGGCGGCTGCTCGGCGGGCTTAGGTGAGTCGGCGGGTTCCTGCGGTGGCGACTGGTACCGGCGCGGGCTCGCCTCGCTGCGGGAGCCAGATGTCTCCGCGGCGAGGTGAGATGCGTTTCCCGCGTCGGAAAGGGCACGGAT
Source organism: Auricularia cornea (assembly GCA_030578095.1). Classification (NCBI taxonomy): domain Eukaryota; kingdom Fungi; phylum Basidiomycota; class Agaricomycetes; order Auriculariales; family Auriculariaceae; genus Auricularia; species Auricularia cornea. Next base: position 7,219,605 of record JARLTE010000007.1, read on the forward strand.
CAGACCTGCAAAGGCCTCGCGCCGGCGTGCACGATTCCCCTTCGCGGTGATATCGTGCCGTTCGTAGTTGAGCGCCGCCTCGTCGAGGCGCCCGAGTTTCCACTTGTGCGCCTGGGCGAAATCGATGGGCGGCGTCGTGCGAGTAAGGCCGGGCGGGTCTTCAGAGGCGGGCAGCTGGAACTCGAAGTCCAGAGTGCCCATGGCCTCGAAGGTTTGCTCGCCTGGGTTGGGCGAGTCCGGAGGGGTGCCGTACGCTGACTGACCTCCAGGCGACTCAGCCTGGGCGATCAAGTCGAAAATGCGCGCGCCAGGCTTGCGAGGCGAGAGCTGAGCGATGACGTCCGTGAGCTCGGCGACGCGGCTGGTGCTGGGTACGTGCAAGTCCCCGCTCGGGTGCGACCCGAGATTGACGCGACGCGGCGGCAGGTCAACGCTGTCGTCGCGGGTGCTAGCGCCGGATCTAGTACGAACCATGGTTAGTTGTGTATGGGTTTACAGGAGGGGTTGGTGCGCAAGAATAGACGAGAAAATGTACTGCAGCAGGAATACAAGAAGTCCGGACAACAAACAGGAAATAAAGAGAAAAGCGCGATGAGATGTAGAGAGACGAGAGTACGAGAGAGAGAGAGATAGAGTGTACGAGATGAGGAGAGAGATGAAGGAGTTTGTGGGGGAGATGATGATGAGTGAGGTAGGGGAGGATGTTGAGGTTGAGAGTTGAGATTTGTGGTTCTGCAACAAGAGTGATCAGTTCAAGTTAAAGGCCACAAACGAGACGTTTAATGCATTCAAAAAATGTAAGGGCCGCGTGCTATGCGGGTGCGAAGCCTATCTATTCCCAATAGAGAGACGGAGCACTTACGGATAGCTGAGGCCGCTGTACGGAAGTTTAGAGCGTTTATACGAGAGTTGAAGTCACTCGAGATGAATGAGATGCTGTCTCGTGTTGGTAAAAACGACTGAGGACTCTACGTACATGCAGGGGGCCTTTTTATACCTAAAAGTCGAGGCTGTACAGAGTCCGCACTATCCGGGCCCGCGAGGGCCCGGGAAAATTCTAGACAAAGCGTATCTTATTGTTTCATTGTTCTCTGAACATTGTCAGGGTCACCGTCGATATCGCTCGCCAGCGAGGGGCCCAAGGGCGGGGGGAAGGAGAACGAGCGCGGATAAAGCGGTAGATAGACCAGATCAAACCTAGGATACAAGGGGAGGGCCGGTGCCCGTATATATAGGTATCACCCACGCCGATGCCGGCTCGGATCCGAAGTCCGCGAACACCTGCGCGGCGAACCAAGCCATCACCCATCACTCCTTGCCCCGCGTCGACCGCCGTGAGATCGCGAAGGGTGGGCGACCGCGGAGACGAGGTGGTACGAGGTCGGCGAGGTGCACGAGACGCACCGAGTTGGATCGCGAAGGGAGATCGTTCGATGGCGCCCTCGAAGTGGTCGAGAGTGCCAACATCTCGCGGGTCTCCACGCGATGGGCCATGAGGGTCCTGAGGGGTGCCGGCATACCGAAGTGCAAGCGAGGGGTCGCGGACATCGAGAGAGGCTTGCCGTTCGAGGGCCCGCACATCGAGGTCACTCACCTGCTCCCCATCCCTGAACTGAGCGGGTCGTGGAGGTTGACGAAGCGGGGCAGCGAGGTCGCGATCGGGGCAGAATAGGTCGGCGACCTGTCGAGGCCTTCGAGGTACGCGGAGCGGTTCGCGGCGCGCGAGCGGGAGGTTCGAGGTGTGTCTTCGGGCCGCGAACTCCTTCTCGTGCGGCCGGTTCCTGGGCGGGGCGCCGCGCTGTTCTGGGTCGCGTTGGGCGCATCGCGATGGTCGAGCCGGAATGACAGAGATCCCAGTGGGGCCGGCGGATGGACGGAGACGAGGGCGCGGGCAGGTGGGTGCGGGAGATGAGGCGCGACGTGGTCCGAAGGAGCAGGGAGAGTATGTCAGGCCGAGGCCGAGAGCGGCGATAACCTCCAAAGAGCGCGAGGAGCTGGTAGAGAGGTGGTAGAGAGGCGTCGTGGATGGGAAAAAGCTCCTCGAGCTCAACATAACCCCCCTACTAGCCGCTCGAGGCGGATGCTGACTTCGACGAACTGCGGTAGAAGGTCGGCGAAGTATGCCGGACGCTCCGGGCGCCTCGACTTTCGCGGGATCAAACCTAAGTTTAGGTCCCGCGCGCGGTTGGTTGACTCGGGGGCAGCCGGTCTTAGTTCGCTCCCCCCTCTTCGCCTTGACGACGATGCCCCCGAAAGCCGCTCCCTTCGTGGTGCCCGACCTCAAGACCGGCACCGATGCCGAGCTCGTGGAGTACTCCGCAGAGCTCAAGCGGGTCATTGGCGACCTTGACGAGCGTTCCAAGTCGGCGGGGCGCCCCTCCGAGAAACTACAGCCCCTCATCGAGCGTCGCAAGCTGGTGGAACGCGAGCTGAACCGTCGACAGCGCGCGGAGCGGGTGGACGAGGATGTGGACGACGCCCTCGCTCGCTACCTGGGGCCTCCGGCCCCCAAAGGCAGCAAGGACAGCTCGGCGAGGTCAGGGGCGTCTGCCGCCCCCGCGGCCAAGGAGGCGAACGCACCGCGGCTGACTCGAACCTCGACCCGGACCGCCTCGAGCGCCCCCGCGACTTCGACTGCCACGGCGGCGAGTTCGTCGTCTTCCCATCGCGCTGGCGGGTCGGCGAAGTATCCCCCGTCGCCGTCGGAGCCTGACGACGAGGAGTTTGTGGAGGCCGGGATCCACGGGGAGGAGTTCGACGAGGTGCGCTCTTCTCTGCGCCGATGTCTTCGAGGCGCGTCGCTCATGCCCCTCGCCTCGTAGCCGTGCAGCACCTGCAAGGAGCGCGGCAAGGTGTGCCACCGCCAGACGTCGGCGGGCGCGGCCGCGTGTTTCGAGTGCAACCAGTCGCGTGCGCGGTGCCCTTTTGTGGGGAGGGCTTCGGTCCCGCGGCCGGGCAACAAGAAGCGTCCGAGGTCGCCGTCCCCGGTGCCGTCTGCAGGCAAGTCCCACAAGTCGAAGAAGGCCCGCACCGCGGCCGAGATGGCGGCGGGCGAGTTCGGGGTGCTGGGCGACACGCTCGCGGCCGAAATCCGCGCGGGCTTTGCTGGTCTGCTGCGCGAGGTGCGCGAGGGATTCGTCGAGGTTCGCGAAGTCTTGCGCGCTCCGCGCAAGCGCGTTCGCATCGCGGTGCCGGACGAGGAGGACGAGGCGTTCGGGGAGGTGGCGACCCCGCCCGCCGGCGTCGCCGGGGTCGAAAAGGCGGAGCAGGAAGGCGAGTTGGACGACCGCGCGAGCCAGCTGATGCAGGGGCTGGACATCTCGACGCCGCGCCCGGCGCCCGAGGACGAGGAGGCGAGCGTTGGCGGGTCGCCTAAGGTCGCCGACCCGAACGCCGAGGGTACGGACATCGCGATGGAAGGTGCTTCTTGAGGGGGCGGGTTTTCCGGGCGAGCGGCAGCGGGGTGGTTCGCATAGATTTTGTGTATACCGGGTTTGAAAGGCGAACAATAAACAAGTGGATGAGAAAGATCGGGATCGCGATGTCAACATCGCGAAGGCCGAGCGGAGCGAGCGAAGTGCCGGCCGAAGTCGCGAGCATCGGCGAGGCGAAGGGCGATAGATAGAAACGAGCGTGGGCTAACTCCGAGCAAGCCGGGTTACTGTACAGGAGGGTGGGTGTCGGGCGCGCCTACGCCGGCCCGGCAGGGCGGGGCGAAGACACACGGATTATGAGGACGTCATCGGCGAACTCGAACACGGCGCCTCCCTCGTCTTCGTCGAGGTGGGCGAAGAAGTGGACGATCTGCAGCGATCGAGCTTCGGTCGGCGGTTGCAGGACGTGACGGCCGAAGCGGAGGGGTAGGAGGAAGGCTGTCATCTGGAGGGTGGTGCGCGTCGAGCGGGTGTTACCGGAATGGGTGTAGAGCGGGCCGGTGATGTAATAGCGGTCCGCGAAGACCGAAGCCTGGTTCGCCTCGACGAGGTTACCCTCGCGCGTGAAGCGGTCAACGATCCAGAGGTAGTCGCGCGACAGGGCGCTCCCCCCGCTAGCGACGAGGCCGAGGTCGGCGAGGGGAGGGGAACCGATGCGCTCGATGAGCGGCACAGGTGGGGCTTCCGGTGGGACGTATTCGACTTCCTCGAGGGCGGGCATGTCCGCGTAGTCGTCTTCGTCGTCGTCGTCCATCGGCTCGTTGCGGGGGGAGTAGGCTGGCGACCAGGGGAGCTGCGGGTAGCCGCCGTCCTCTTCGTGATCCATCGGGTTCGCGACCGGCGAGTAGCGAGGCGAGTAGCGAGGTGACTGCGGGTACGGCGGCGGCGCCGGGGACGGCGTGCGGATTCGCTCCGCGAGAGGGACTCGATCTTGCGGGACGAATTCGTAGTCGTGGGCGGCATCGAGGGCGTCGATGTACCTCGCGTTGAATTCGTCGACGAGGTCCGATCCCAGAAGCGAGGCCGCGGACTCCCACGAGGCTTCTTCGGGTCGCGCTCCGCGCCAGCGGCAGAGATACTGGACCGCGCCGTTTCGGCGACGTCTTCCGATGATGCGTTCGAGAGTGTAGCGCGCAAGGAAGTGGGGCATGGTGTTTTTGGGCGGGACGCGAGGGAGTTCGCGAACTGGGGCGGGGAGATCGTGACGAAGTCGTTCGCGTGAGCGGGTTCGTGATTTTATAACAGGGGTCGGGAAGCCGAGCGATGGCTGGGGTGATGGATCTACGATCTGCGGCGGCATGCGTCCAGTCCTCCTCGAGGGCGGCGAGCTCTTGCTGTCAGAGTAGGTGGAGTGGGTGCGGCCAGCGACGTTTAGAAGAGGTCGCCGAGTCGAGCGGGCCGCGCGGGCATCGACTGGAGGGAGGGATCTCGCCCCTGGGGTGGGGCGGTGCCTTGGGCGCATGGGGCCCCGGCGGCGTGCCGATGATGGGAGAAAAGATGGGCGGGACGCCTTCGAGCCTCGAGCTCTTCCCACGGGATAGGGCGAGTCGCGGGGACTGATAGCGCCGGGTATACGGGGGCTCATCGGTGAGGTCAGCGAAGGCGGGGAACGCGAGTTCGAAGGGCCACGGATGCTCGGCGAGGTTCGACCGACGGATCCTAGTGCTGACTCGCGGAGGCGGGAGGGGTTCCGCCCGAAGTTCGGATTGAGGAGAAGTCGGAGGGAGAGGGAGGAATGCCCTTGAGCGTCGGTGGGGAGGTTAGGTTTGATCTTATGTCAGGGTCACCGTCGATATCGCTCGCCAGCGAGGGGCCCAAGGGCGGGGGGAAGGAGAACGAGCGCGGATAAAGCGGTAGATAGACCAGATCAAACCTAGGATACAAGGGGAGGGCCGGTGCCCGTATATATAGGTATCACCCACGCCGATGCCGGCTCGGATCCGAAGTCCGCGAACACCTGCGCGGCGAACCAAGCCATCACCCATCACTCCTTGCCCCGCGTCGACCGCCGTGAGATCGCGAAGGGTGGGCGACCGCGGAGACGAGGTGGTACGAGGTCGGCGAGGTGCACGAGACGCACCGAGTTGGATCGCGAAGGGAGATCGTTCGATGGCGCCCTCGAAGTGGTCGAGAGTGCCAACATCTCGCGGGTCTCCACGCGATGGGCCATGAGGGTCCTGAGGGGTGCCGGCATACCGAAGTGCAAGCGAGGGGTCGCGGACATCGAGAGAGGCTTGCCGTTCGAGGGCCCGCACATCGAGGTCACTCACCTGCTCCCCATCCCTGAACTGAGCGGGTCGTGGAGGTTGACGAAGCGGGGCAGCGAGGTCGCGATCGGGGCAGAATAGGTCGGCGACCTGTCGAGGCCTTCGAGGTACGCGGAGCGGTTCGCGGCGCGCGAGCGGGAGGTTCGAGGTGTGTCTTCGGGCCGCGAACTCCTTCTCGTGCGGCCGGTTCCTGGGCGGGGCGCCGCGCTGTTCTGGGTCGCGTTGGGCGCATCGCGATGGTCGAGCCGGAATGACAGAGATCCCAGTGGGGCCGGCGGATGGACGGAGACGAGGGCGCGGGCAGGTGGGTGCGGGAGATGAGGCGCGACGTGGTCCGAAGGAGCAGGGAGAGTATGTCAGGCCGAGGCCGAGAGCGGCGATAACCTCCAAAGAGCGCGAGGAGCTGGTAGAGAGGTGGTAGAGAGGCGTCGTGGATGGGAAAAAGCTCCTCGAGCTCAACAAACATTCTCCGTTCAATTTCGTCAGGGAGGGATGAGGAGAACAATGCGGCGTCGAGATGATGCTGGGATCATCTCAGCGGTGCAAGTCCGAATCGGGAATAAACGTGGACGTTTCCCGATTGTGGCCGCACCGCTCCCGTCCGCTGACCGCTCTTCTCTTCCTCCCCATTCTCTCCGGTTCAGACGCGTTCTGACGCGCCCCATCGCTTCCTCCGGTCGACTCGGGTCAGGTAAGCAGTGTACGAGTCGACTGGGATTGCAGGCTAATTCCGTTTACAGGTTGATACATCCGTTGTGCGCTATGCCCGTCACCCGACGGTGCGCGTTCCTTACAGCCCTGCTCGCGATGTACCATCGGTTACTGGCTAGCTACGGGACTCCGGCTGCCGCTCCAGACATTGTGCTCGTGGGCTCTGTTCTGAGTGTTCGTGGGCTCTTTGTTGAGTGCTAGTGGGCTCTGCTTTGCGGTTAATCCGACTGGTCTAGCTGCTCTGGGCTGTCTGCTGCATACTGGTCTGCCTCGCTGTCGTTTGCCTACCTCACGCGCTGACCTTGACTGTGTTGGAAGTGAGAATTCAACTGCTGTAGAGCTGTCGCTCTCAGCTCTGTATTTATACTACAGGCCAGGAAATTACTACAATGTTCCATAGGATTCTGCCATGATCCGGAGCCAATGTCGCTTAGTCAGCGCTCAGTGAACGGACTTGCTCGTCTGTTCCTGAACATTCCGACACTCCCCCTCAAGTCTGGGAACTGAAACGGTGCAGGGGATGCTCCTCCGTTAGGAGTGACGCATGTAGCTTGCCCGCACTTCACCAGACGGTTCCGATGATCGTCGGTGGCGAAGTCGATCTTATCGCCGTCCGAGTCGCTGCTTGACGATTCGTCCGAGGAGTCGGAAGACTCGTTGCGGTAATTCTTGCCGCGGTGTTTGGCAGGACGCTTTGCGCGGCAGTCCTGAGCGAGATGCCCGCGCTTGTTGCAGCGGAAGCAGCGGGTTCGGGTCTTGCGCGCAAGGAGAACTGCGTCGTCGTTGTCGTCGTCCTTCCGCGCTTCGCGGCGCTTGTGCTCTTGAAGGATGCGCGCGATGAGCTTGGCGGGCGTGATCCGGGCCGGCGTCAAATCCGTGCCCTGGAGATCGTCGACGTCGATGCTGCGGATGAAGGAGTCCCAAGACTCGGGCAGCGACGTGAGGATCGTGAGTGAGAAGTCCGCGTCGGCCAGCTTCTGGCCTAGCGCGTTCAACTCAGAGTTCCATTCCCTCATCTGACGGAGATGTGCCTCGATATCTCCGTCATCGGGACACTGTGCCCGATACAGCTTGCGCCGCACGGTCACGATACCGATAGCACCCGCCGGCCGGAACGTCTCGGCCAGGGTGTCCCATGCTTCCTTTGCACTGGAAGCATCTTGTACATACACGATGATGTCCCGGGCGACCCGCATCCGAATCTGCCGCAGGGCCTTCGCATCGCTCTTCCGCCAGGCTGCCGCGTCCGTCGCTTGTGACAGCTGGGTACTCCCATCGACGTGCCCTCCGAGTCCCATCTCGCTGAGGTAGTCGAACATCTGAACGTGCCATGCGTTGTAGTTTTGCTCCCCCTGGAGCGACTCGATCTTGATGACGTAATCGGCCATATCGGAGGCGTCGCCGGAGTCGATTCAAGCGCGCGGTGTTACTGATCGCGAGGTAAGAGCTGAGGACGAGTGTGAGCAAGCTAAAGCCGCTCGGGGCTCATAACCTGTTGGAAGTGAGAATTCAACTGCTGTAGAGCTGTCGCTCTCAGCTCTGTATTTATACTACAGGCCAGGAAATTACTACAATGTTCCATAGGATTCTGCCATGATCCGGAGCCAATGTCGCTTAGTCAGCGCTCAGTGAACGGACTTGCTCGTCTGTTCCTGAACATTCCGACAGACTGGCTTTGACTGCTATTCGGCCTATCCTCGGTTGTGCTGGCTGGTCACCCGGAGAACGCGCGAGCCTCTGCGGTCTACTGATGTCGAGTTTACAGGTTCGACGTCGTCAAGATCTGCGCACTACGGCTACCTGAAAATGTACCAGCACGACCAACTAGGCATGCAGCGCTGGTCGGTTCGTTTCGTCCGCTGCGCGTCTGATTTTTACTGATGAACATGCAGCGTCCACGCGCGAAAACGACGGGGCGAAGACCACAGTCTCCGGGCAGTCGCGGGCACGCGCCGCCGCATCGCGCGGCGCACGAACTGGCCCCGGCCCGCGCGGTCTTCCAGCACTTGACCGCCCCCGTATGCAGGTGTTACTGCACTTAAATGGTATGTTGCTCGCTCAGTGCCAATTGATCTGTCCTCATCCTCGCCCGTAGACGCACCCACCCGGTCGCGAGCCCCAGATCTGGCCGCGGGCATATGTCTCTCGCAGCTTACTTGCTGCTTGTTGTGTACTAGTATCTATTTCGTTATAATACACTCATCTTTTATTTACTTTGTTGTGATCTCGACTGGAGCAATATGAAGCGAAGGGAAAGAGCACTGACCGGTTTGGGACGGCCAGAGTGATCGGAGCGGCTGGAGCTCGGGCTGCTCCAGCTGCTCGCCAAAGAAAGAGGGTTAGACCTAACCTTTTCCAACCTCTCACGGCTCCATCAGTTTATGAGCTCCAAGATCTTGCCAGAGCTCTCAGAGCAGCTGGAGGGCACCCCCGGTTTTCCTGATGTAGTATGAGGTGTATTGAATTTAACCCGTCGAAGCAGAAGTCATAGAAACTCGATGTTTGGACCGAACGTAATCACTTTCCATAGCCGATCTCTGCGTGGTCAAGGAGCCGGAGCTCGAGACGTAGTCCGGAGTCCGGACCTCTTCAGACGCTTCTCACCCGCAACACAACCTGAGTCGAATCGCTCACGGTCAGTATGTACGCTTAGCAGCTGCAACAGTTGTGCAACTCAGCCATCCCCGTGACCTGCCTCCAAATATCCCGTCATCCTCGTTGTCTTCTTCTGACCGAGCAGAGCCATCAGCAGGACCCACGGCGAAACCACAAGCTCGGGACGGTACTTTGGAATAAGGTCAGTACGTGAAGGCCCCCGATCCAGCGGCTGACCTCCGTCTCGAAGATCTTGATGTTCTCGCGCAGTGTCTTATGCGATATCCTGTGCTCTGGAATACGCGGCGCTCCTTGCATCGCCGCCGCGAGACTATCAAGATCGTGCGGTAGGCGCGGAGCGGTGCGATTCAGGTCGGAATGGATCGGCTGCGTAGAGATTGAGTGAGCTCCGGCAGTATGCAGGGCGCCCCTGCGTGTCACGGCTCGCGATCAGTGCGCTATGTCGGTCGGACAATCACGAACGGGTCTGGGAGCAGTGAGAGCAGCAAGTGCATCAGCGGACCCGTGTCGAGCCTGTAATCCGTCCCAGCGCGCACGTCGTCGACGAACTTGCTGTACGCGTGCGAAACGTGCCGTATAACTGCGGCGTCGTGTACCAGCGTTCGCGAGACGCTGTGTCTGCAGGGCGCACTGCAGTCACACGGATCGAGCACTGAGTGGTCGCCACGGGTGTACGCAGCGAGAAGGCGCTGCGTCAGGCTCGTGTGTTCCAATCCCCAGAAACGGTTGCCCGAGCAGGACGTGTGGCTCTCGGAAACTGTCTTGAAACCAGAGCGTATCCAAGTAGGAGGGCGCACAGGCAGGGGCATGAAGTCTCACGAACAGTCAGCCGGGGGCCGCTCTGAACAGATATATTTATGTACGCACTTGAAGGTGTATCTCAAAGGATACTCCAAAGATGCGCGCATCGACGTTGGAGCTGTCATAGAGAAGCCGTTCTTGCTGAAAGCTGCCAACATGCCGAGAGAACTGCCTTTCTAGCGGCGCGCGTTAACGGAGCGAATCAAATATAGATAACACGTGCCTCGAATGATGTCCGCGCGAAGGGATGGTATAAGTGCCCTGAGCGAGCGTCTTCGAAAAGAAAGCTCGGCGCATCCGAACCAAAGCAGCGCGGGATTTCCTCGATCGCTGTGCGGAGGCGCTTGAGCTCCAGGTGGTGCGACTCAGCGCGAGCGAGCATCGCTTGCCGATCGTGGCTAGAAATCAATGAGCTAAACGTCGGGAAATCGATGCATAACAATGGAGACTCACCAGCTTGCGAGCGAGAGGTAGGTTTGGATGAGCGAGACCTGATCAGCCAGCCGCGCGCGTAACGCGTCGATTTCCCGTCGACCGCCCAATATCTCCCACGCGATGGCAGCCCAGTACGCACGCCACGCCGCGCGACCAACACGTATCGTCATACGCGTCTCGAAGCTCTTGATCCGGCGGTGCACAAGGACGAGAAGGTCCTGGCACCGCCCCAAAGCAGCACCAATGGCCGCGCGCACATCTGGCTGTAGCCGCTCGAGCACGGCCTTGGCCTGTTGCACTACAAGAGTGAATTGGTCGAAGTCGGCGACCAGCGCGCGCACTTCGGTCGATGCACCGCTCGCGTCGTTGAGCGTAGCACGCAGTTGGAACGCGAGCTGCAGAAGCGTAACAACGTCGCCAAACGATCCGAACGTGAACTCGAGGGCCGGCATGGCGGAAGGAGGGCAAGACTCGGGTGCTGAGTGCGATCACGGCCTATCACGGTCAGGGACGCTGCTAACGCGCACCGCCTGCCGGACTCCGATCACGGGACCTGTGCTTCTGAGTCGGATCTGAGAAGACCGCCGAGGAAAACTTCCGATTGAGACAGGAAAGGTAGAGATGAATTACCGGATCACGTGCAGAGCGAGACAGGATCGGGGGCAAGGACTGGCTGGGACCGCAGACGTATCTGGGCAAAGCATACCTGCACACAGGAAGAAAATGCCCGTAAGCCAGGAGTACAGTTGGCTTCGTCTACTCCAAGAAAGCATTACAACAGCAGATCCAGGCTCGCCCGCCCAAGCCCGCCGCCAGGACACGTCCTGTGAATGATTACTGGAAATGCCCTACCTGCGAAAACGGTTGACAGCCGGGCATCGGACGGTAGACGGTGTTGAAGAGGAACAGCAACTGAGCGCACGCGCGCAGGGCATGTCTGCATTGTGACGTGGCCGCGGCTGAGAGCACGGATTTCAAGTCCGACATCGGAGTTTCAGAACGTGCTTCCTGCCATCACCATCGGTTTTGCCATGACCTCGAGCGCCACACAGCTGGACTTGGTCTCCCTTCGCGCGGTCATATACGATCAGCTTCGGAGCGCCCTCGGTACAGCGGCGTCCGGACAGCCTTCGTACGATGTCCGTGGCTCGAGACGCCCCGATACTGACGCTGTGCTCATTCCAGGTCCCCTGCCATTGAGCAACTGCTGAGAACCGCACGTGATGCGTCCCGCGACGCGATTGCGGACTTTGCGGAGTCTTGGAACCGCGAGAGCGTCGGAGCAGTCGCAGAGCGCCTACCCGCCGAAATACTCGTCATGTGCGTTCGTCTGGCGCCATTCGACGTGCTCATAAGCGCGAGCCACGTATCTCGGAAATGGAGGGCTATCTTGCTCGCCGACCGTTCTCTCTGGGCTAGCCTTTTGCATGCTGGACGCTCCGATTCCTCAGATCGGGACGACAAGCGGATGCTCAGCCAGCTCGCAGTAATGCTCGACCGCTCCCGCCCCTCCCCATTTGTCCTTCGGCTTCCGTACCCGGAACGCGGGTACTACAGGTACAAAGACAGCCTTCAGACCCTTCTGCGCTCCGATTTCTCTCGCATGCAACAGTACGACGGGCCGTTTGATCTCTTCGAGCGTCTCGATGGTTACGACACCCCGATGCCTCATCTGCGCTTCCTCAGGCTCGTCACCCCAAAGTACACCTCGTCCCCTGCTATCTTTCGCCTTCCGTGGGACTGGCCCACGCGAATCGCCCCGAACATGCGACACCTCGTCCTTGAACAGCCCGCCCTCAACATCCCAGTCGGCTGTACCCCGATGCTTTCTCTTACCCATCTCAAAATTTATGTCGGCTTTCTATCCGAGTATCAACGCTTGTTCCAGTGCTGCCCGAATCTGGTCTCCCTCGAGCTCCGTGACGTCGAGGACACGACTATCCTTCCGCCTGGTCCATTACCTCCAAGCCTGGTCTCAGTCTCGCTCTACGCGCTAGAGGGTAGAGGAACGGAGTTCGGGATCCCCTTGGAGGCCTGGTCCGCGTACGAAATCCAGAAGCTGACGGCATTCAGCGCGGCGTCTCTCGCGCGGCCGCTCGAGCACTTCCTATCGTTCTGCCCCGGCCATCTCAAGATAGAAATGACGCGCAACCGCGTCGAGGTTACTCAGAGCACATCCGCCGGCGCGTCGATCCCCGACTCGCAGTGGTGCTGCATCGTGTATCCCTTCTCGTGGAATGGCACGAATCAGCTCCTCGCGCTCGCGGGCGACTGCGCTGGGCGTCTGACGTCGCTTTCGGTGCCGATGGCGCACTTCGCCTCGCTATTCGCCGCGCAGCTCAATGCGCCGCAGCTCGTGCGCATCACGTTCGTTCTGGACGCGGCCTCGGTCGACATGCACAGCGTCCCGTCGATACCACCCAGCCCGACGATGTACATCACCGCACCGCGCCTGCGCGAGATCGTTGTCTACACGCCAGGAGACTCGTTCTTCATGCACGGAGGTACGGTCTGCCGCGCAGCGGCCGACGCGCTGCGCCTGCACCTGCGCGCGCTCGTGCGGTTCGACGCGCAGCGCTTGCCGAGGGTCACCGTGCGCGGTTCGCGGGACGTCATCGCTACGCTTGGGTGTGCGGGACTGGCACAGTATGCTGTAGAGTATGCCGAGGACTATGGCTCTGCGTAGACTCTGATCGTAGCGCTCACACTCAGACTGGCTAGGTGCTCTCTGTACAGTTCTATCTCGTTATAAAAGTCCGGCCGGCTTTCCCTGGAGGCTCTGAATCCCCCGGGCTTTCAATGCGCGGCTTCTGTATATTCGATGCTCTGCGCTCCGTCGGGTCATCCACACCACGCACGGGAGTGTCCTCCCGAACTATTCCGCGTCCACCAGTCGCCGCTGAATCCGCGGGAAATCCGGGACACGGACGTTCACGCCGGCGCATCCCACATTCCGTTCTTTTCGCGTTCCGCCCCGCAGGTTAGGAATAAATCCGTCGGTTCCGCTGCAAACCTTCCGCGTGCCGGATGGCGCTGTCAGACTGTGCTGTCTCAACTATAAGTAGAGGTACTTTGTCACGCCCAACGGGAAATGCCACAATGCCCCTCGCAGCCTTCACCTTCGGATCCTTGGGGGACATCATCGCCGTCATCCAGTTGGCGAACCAAGTTCGTGCAGCGCTCGACGAAGCCAGCGGAGCTTCCAGCGAGATACGGGCGCTTGTAGCTGACTTCGACCGCTTTGCGCTCGCGCTCGAGCAAGTCAAGGCCGTTTTGACAACGCCGCAGCCGGCATTGCAAGCCGCTGTGCACGCCGAGATCGGCGCTGCGCTCCGGGGCTGTGAGACAGTTCTCCTCGAAACCAAGACCCTCATTCAGGCGTTCGAAGCGAGGGTGACGCGACGTGCTAGGAGGGCGGCATGGCGCGCATACTGGGCGGCGCTCGCGTGGGAGATCCTCGGCGGCCGACGGCGGGTGGCGCGCTGCGGACTCGGCTAGCAGGACACGTTGTGCTCATTCAGACGTACCTGCTTGTCTCCCAAAGGTATGCTTTGACTTTTAAATATAAGCGGCCTTGCTCATCGTGCAGTTGCCAGCAGAGCGCGCTTTGGGAGGCGGCCGACGGCCAGCACGCGAGTCTCCAGCAGATCCTCCGCGTAGTTGGTGACATCCCGAGACACTTCGGGCCGGATACTCCGAGTTTTCTCTTTTACGATGAGAAGACGGGAAGCTACTACCAGCCATGCGCTCGGACATCGGCACGCGTAAGCTCTACTCCAACCCAGTTGTTCGTTTCTAAACGCTCTGCTGACCAGAGCCCAGCATCAGGGCTCTGTGCTCAACCCGGTACTGGTCTGGTATATGACATTGTCAGCTGTACCCGGACTGTAGGGCGGGTGGACTACACACGCATGGCTGGATGAACTCAACGAGGAAAGCTGCGCCGATCGGAACACGAATATGTTCAGCAGGGCGATACGGTATGTGTGGAAAATCTGTTTGTTCAACTATTGCGAACCACGACGTCTGCTAGGCACTCCAACATCTTCTCTGGAGAGGCATACATCGACTGTTTCTTCTTTATGTCCGCCTTTGGCGAAGTGCAAGCACTCGTGGGCGTCCCGCCGCGCGAACACACCCCGCACCCGGACGCGCGCCCGCGGCTCCTGCGGTATTTGATCAATCATGTGGAAAACAGGACCTCTATCCCGGATGGAGAATGGGACGAGGACCACTGCCGTTTGGAGAGACGTCGCGCCCGCTTCGTCAAGGACCTAGTCCAGGCTTACAGTGACTTCTCTGGGACATTTTTTGGACCCTTCCAAGAGGACGAGCCTGAGGACAGGATGCAACGGCTGATAACTGCGTTGAGGGCATATCCGGAACCGTGAGTACTGTACATCGGCAGTAAGCGTCGAGCTGAACTGATCGGTTGATGCCCAGTCAATGCCTTCCAACTATGTCCAACTCTAAAAATTGGGACCTCGTCCCAATATCTCCGCCTATCATTTCGGACGCTGTGAGCGTTGACGCCGTTGCCCAACCTCCTGCAAGCACTCGGTTTGTGACTAATCGGGAAATCGATTTGGAGGAGCTGTTCAGTCTGGTGGACAAAACCCCCAAGCTGGCAGCGTCCACTGTGGCCGAGTACGATCTTGATAAGAATGTCTACATTGGCCCGGTGAGCACCATGCTCAGTCTATTCCATACATTCTAAACATTACAGGGTAAATTTCGCCACAAAATTGTCTCAGTCGAGATTGCCAACGTCGAGCTGGTGCTTTGGCGCCACCCACGTTTTGCCGCACCGGAAGAACTATGAGTTTGCGCCGAGCGTTTTGCATATCCACGCTTATCCCAGCGCAAAAACGCAGGCCGTGATGCTTGCATGGCGTCTCCTGAGGGCCGTGGAGCTCTCTCGTCCAGACCGCAGAGTCTAATGTTTGGGCAATGGTCTCAGCGTGCTAAAATCGAACGTGTCGGTTGGATATGATATGCATCGGGGACAATACTCAGACACACTAGAGGCAGTAACACAATTCTGTTAGGATATCGCAAGCGTGATACGTTCGGTCGCGCTATCTAGCGGGTAAAAGAGCTCACAGCCAAACCGCATCACCTGTGATCGACGACGGAGCGCGTCACCAGCGGAAACGGCTCGGAGTCACAGTCAGATGGGGCGCGCGCATCACTGGGACTACCAAGCATTATATGCATGGAGCGGCCCTATGAGCGCCGACGAGCTCTCCTGTGTACGGCAGGTTCAGAGTAGGACGGCGCGCTGCGTTGGGGGAAAACGCGCACACTGTCCGAGGATCGCGCGGGAGAGTGTGCCCGCGTGCTTCCGACGCCCAGGCAACGATTCGGACCCAGGCATATCGAGATAGGAATCCGGAGCGCAGGCGCGACAGACGGCTCGCATCCAGTACAGTATGGGTTGCAGTCGGACGTCAAAGGATCGAGCGCGGGCGCAGCCGCGCGTAGCCAGAAGGGCACATGCCCGCCGATCGTCCGCGGCCGGTCGTCGGGACGTGCAGGTCTGCTGTGGTCGCGCGACCCGGGGACGTGAAGTGAGGTACGAACGTAAGGCGAGCGCTGATTATGGGAGCTGCACGACCCTGTGGCGCAATGCGGTGGTTGCAGTCAAGGGAAACGCGTTGCGCGAGAAGCTCGTCGATCGATAGCAGCCAGCAGCGAGGACGGACAGAAACATGCTGCAGTGATGGCTACTACCCGTGAGAGCCCGCCCACTCTCCTTCGCTCTCGTGCTCTCAAGGTCTGGAGGCAGCTGATCCACAGAGAATCCTCGCCGTGCGTAACCAACGGTCGATTCAGTTGGACGGAATACTGGAATCGGGGCCGAGCAGTGGAATCAACTTGAAGGCAAATGAGCCGGGCGCGCGTGTCCGTCTCATCCACTCAGGAGCCGTGTGCGCCATGTGATCACTTGGAACCAGCGTCGCGCAAGGACCGGAGAGCGCTCGCGACGGCGCGGACGACGGGAGTCGTTCGTGGATGAAGGCGTGCGGATCGGGAGACGAGGCTAAGTGTGGCAATCCGGTTGCACGCACCGGGGGAATTGCGAGGAAGAACAGCACCGTACGCATGCGCCAGTCAGGAGCTGCACAAGCGGTCCGGAAATGAAGGACGGCAGCGCGGGGAGACGACTGCTGTGAAACGGACGCACAAGCTTCTTAGTGGCAATCGGCTGCTCTGTGAGAGGAGACCGGAGGCGTACGTTGGGCCGTAGCGAAATGGTGGCTTTGGCAGGTTTCGCGAGCAGCTGATCCACGGTGGGGAGCTGTGCAAAACGGAGGCACGAGTAGGAGGCGCAGAGCACGGGGGTGGAGCAGAGGAACACCGGGTGCGCGCTTACTGCCCATCTCATCCGAAAATTTGCGTCGTCCGAGCGCGATACATACTGGCGCGGGCCAGCGCGTGCATCCTTAGAGCGGCAAAGACGAAAAGGAGCCCGGGTCACGGCCGCGGATTTCGAGGCAATCGGTAGGGAAGCAACAGAGGTTGGCCCGGCAAGGAGTACGGCTCGGCGGGGAATGGCAGGGAAACGAGAGACAGGTGTTCAGGAAATCGGAACTGTAGAGCGGACGGAGACCCCCGGGCAAGAAGGAACCGGTACGAGCGAGGCTGCATGCGGCCGCGCAACGCGCAGAACTACGCATGCGGCCATGCGGCCGAGATGTTACCAAAAAGGGCAACGGCAAACGCGGTGGAGGTGCTGTAGAAGCGGAGATTTCGGGCGCGACGAGTTGACACGAGCAGCTCTAATCGAGCGGTTCAAAACTGCACGTCGGCCCGCAGACAGAAACGGCATCGTCGGACGAAGACCTTCGGGAAACACGACTCGCACAACGGTGGAGGGATCGCGGAGCGCAACCGCAGCCGTGCAGTACAGAAGGATATGCGCGCAGTCGGGTTCGAAGTGCCGTGCGCCTCTGTGTACCCCGAGCGGCCGTCCAGAGGAGAAAACAGGTGTATAATGCAAGACAGGCAGCTCGACGGGACCCATGTCAGACATGCGCGTCTGAAAGACTGAGGCAAGATGAACCGAGCGCTGTTTATGCCGGCACCAATAGGCCGTGGACGGGGCGTGCGCTCAAGAACCGGCGGTGCATGAAGACGCTACAAGCAAGAAATGGGACATCTTGTCGCGGAGCTACCGCGCACGGCTGTTACAAGCCCACGCGCGGGTTGGAGAAAGGACAAGCAGCGCGTCGGAGTTTCGGCCCGGAACCGCGAGGGTGCTGAGCGATCAGGCGCGCGTCCCGGTCGGAGGTTGTATGACGCTTACTCTCCGCCTACTCCGCCCGACGCGCTCTGCCCTTACCCACCTACGCCCACGCACCCTCGCTATGTCGCGCGACGTATCCACCCAATCCGACATCTCTAAATCCAAGTTCCACGGCGCAGACGGCTCCTTCCAGCGCGCGCCCTCGTCCTTCCGCAACTCTCTCGCGCCCGAGCAGGCTACGAGCGGGCGCTATCACTTATACGTGTCTTACGCTTGCCGTGCGCCCCGCTGCTCCCATATTACGACTCGATGCTGACGCCCGTTGTAGCGTGGGCGACGCGCGCGTTAATCGTTCGGAAGCTCAAAGGGCTCGACGCGCACGTCGGCGTCACCGTCGTCAGCCCGCGCATGGGCGAGCACGGCTGGCCTCTTGGCGACGCGGATCCGTTTCCCGGCGCCGAGGCCGACCCGCACGAGGGCGCGAAGCATGTTAAGGATCTGTACCTCAAGGCTGCACCCGATTATTCTGGCAGGTCCGTCGTGCCCCTTCTGTGTCGTTCTCTGTGCAGGCCTGAATGACGGGCGGGTCGAAGGTTTACAGTGCCGGTGCTGTGGGACACGCAGGAGAAGACGATCGTGAACAACGAGTCGTCCGAGATCATACGTATCTTCAACACCGCGTTCAACGCCATCCTTGCCCCGGAGCACGCCAAGATCGACCTTTACCCGGAGCATTTGCGCGCGCAGATCGACGAGGTCAACGAGTGGGTGTATACCGACGTCAATAGTGCGCCGTCCCGCCGTCTGCGTCTGCATCGCTGGCTCTGACGCGGGTTTGGACAGATGGCGTGTACCGCTCGGGCTTCGCGGCGACGCAGGAAGCGTACGAGGCTGCCGTCACCAAGCTTTTCGCCGCGCTCGACAAGCTCGAGGGGATGGTCAAGGGCAAGAAGTACCTCGTTGGCGACCAGCTCACCGAGGCGGACGTCCGGCTGTTTGTCACTCTCGTGCGTCCCCTCTTTTCTCTCTTGCGCATCATCGTGCACGCGCGCGTGCGATTGGGATCCAGCGCCCATCGGTTCTTTCTCCCGCGCACCGTTTCTGTCTCGCGCGCGTCGTCCGATTCCCCCTCTCTGTGTGTCCGCACGCGTTACTGATGCTGACGCAACGCAGATCCGCTTCGACCCAGTCTACGTCGGCCACTTCAAATGCAACCTCCGCACCATCCGCGCCGGGTACCCGCACCTGCATACCTGGATGCAGAACCTGTACTGGAACGAGGACGCGTTTAAGAGCACGACGAACTTCGAGCATATTAAGGTTCATTATTATTGGAGTCATCCGCATGTGAGTTGTGTGTTGGTTTTCTCTTTCTAGCTGGGTCGGCCGTGTGGAGGTGCTGCAGGGTTCGCGCGGTTGCCGGGTCTTTTCGCACGCCTGCGTGCGCTTTCTTCCCTCCTCGCCTGCTCGCTGGCGTTCTGCAGGGATGAGCTCGCGTTATCGTGCTCCTTCGCGCGCGCGTTCGCGTTGGCCTTCGCTTTCGCTTCGCTCGCGCGCTGACGCACGCCCCATCGCAGATCAACCCGACGCGCATCGTGCCCGTCGGGCCTGTACCGAACATTCTCCCGCTTTAGGTGCGCGGGTGGCGCATGCATGGTGTACGAATACGAACCAAGAACAAGTGTATCGAAATCCAATCGAATCCACCCTTCTTCCGGCTGTCGTCCCGCTGCTTGACGGCTTCCTGCAAAGGCCCACGATGCCGGACTGCAGTGCGCCCTTCTGAATGCGACGTTGAATCTTCCAGAAATGCTCCGGTACTCTATATACTGTAAGTGATGCAACGAGAATCCGCGCTACATCTCGATCAAAGTAGCGATTTGGGCTATGCCTGGGCGCTCCGAGGGATTCAGCGCCCAGCACCTGCGGCACGCTTCCCACCAGTAATCGCACGTCCCGCCTGGGCGTGGGTGCTGGTGGCCAGAGACGACATTGACGATGATCTGCGTCGCCAGCAACCCGGGCCACGGCGAGGACCGGATAAACGCCTGCCGGTCGCGTGAGATCGCGGCCGTCGGGGACGCTGCACATACTGTACACCAGCATCCCAAATGCATACACATCGGTTTGGGTGGATTTTGACCGAGCGCGTGTAGGACAAGGGCAGGGCACGAGACTGAGTCCAGGTGAGAACCCGCAGAGAAGGTGCAGTGTATACGGAACGTACCTGAGTCCAGGTGAGAACCCGCAGAGAAGGTGCGGGAGCCACCGGACCCAGCCGACGTGTAATGTACAAACGGAGACAATCTAGTCCTACAGCGTGCATGATGGGCAACCTCTAACACACCCCCCTGACCGAGTGCACGCGAAGGGAGACAGAAAATAAGTAGTCCTACTCTAAGAGACGAGAGCGTCATAAGAAACTGCAAGACCGAGAAGTTTGCGCATGATCGCGACTTTGGGTTTGGTGAGCGCCTTCGTCAGGATGTCCGCGGGCATCTTGTCCGTGGGACAGTGCGCGATGCTGATATAGTCAGACGCGACC
The DNA here is from genome assembly GCA_030578095.1 of Auricularia cornea. Classification (NCBI taxonomy): domain Eukaryota; kingdom Fungi; phylum Basidiomycota; class Agaricomycetes; order Auriculariales; family Auriculariaceae; genus Auricularia; species Auricularia cornea. Next base: position 7,239,663 of record JARLTE010000007.1, read on the forward strand.
TCGTCGCGCAGCCAGTAGAAGCGCAGGTCCAAGTGCTTCATGCGGCCATGATGGAGCGGGTTGCGAGCGACCTGCACCGCCGACAGGTTGTCAATGCTGAGAGTGGATGGTGAAGTGTGAGCGTATTGTCGGGCCTGGGTTTCTCCCAGGGCGGTCCGGCGAGGTGATCGCGCAGGAGCAAAGGACAAGATCGCGCGCGGTACCGACCGGCCCCAGCCGGCATGACATCGAGGGTCCGGAGCGTTCGACGCGAGCGCATCTAGGGTCGAGGGGTGGACACGATTGCACTAGATATCGATGCTAGGCACTTCTCATTATCCGTCTCTCATGTATATAAGGCCTCAGTAGATGACCAGGAAAGACAGCAATCCAGTACCGGTTTGTCTCACAAGCAGAAGTCTCCCATCAAGCAGCCAGAGCGCCACGAAGCGCACCCAAGCGGTCCACACCAGCGTATCGAATCATTCAGCAGTCGGCCTATCCGGTCCCCAAGCAGAGAATCAAGGTTCATTGTCAGACGGCGCGCCTCAAGTCTTTGCACACGTCCGCGTTTGCTCCAGCCCGCTCCGACAAATCCGTGCAAAGCGCGACCCTGCCCATCACATTGGTGACCACCGCAGGGAGTGGGCAGCAACGCACAGCAGCAGAAACCAAGAACACTGGCTCCAGCAGCATCCAACAACTCGTCGGCGTCCGGTTCTAGACGTCTCCTTCCCAGCCGCGGTGATTCAACAGAGCATCGCCTGAATCCCGGCCCGCCACACTCAGGCGCTCGCCAATTTACCCACGAACCGTCCACGTCCGTCAACGTCTCGCGGCTCAAACAAATCCTAGACGGGATCCCCGAAAGCTCGGATTCGCGAACAGTACTCACGACACGCCGTCGCCCCAAGTACCTGGGACCCCCCAACTCGCCGCAGACCGCGGAACAGCTTGATATCGGGCCGCTCGAGTGGGAAACCCTCCTACTATCACCAGACTTCGACCCTCTCATCGACGACTCGTACTTCGCGCCGAGCGGGTATCATACGCCAGAAGGCCTGCCTGAGCTTCCCTCGATCGAAGAATATCTCCGCGGAGCTCCGGATCCACTCGGAAACGTCCCCACTACCGCTGCGGCACCAACAACTGCCAATCAAAGCTCACTCTCAGCATTTCCACCAGCACCAGCCGTTACTGCAGTTCAAACCGTCGCTGCAGTCCTCAAGATGTCGACAACAACACCGATGCCATTACCAAACGACAAATCGGCCCCGCGATGGGACGGCGACTATCGCACGCTGCCGCAATTCCTGATCGATTACAAACGCGTCACCGACGCTGCGGGGTACACAGCCTATCAAGCTATCAAGGCCTTCCTCAATTACATTCCGGAGTACTTGCGCGGGGACGTACAGAATTACGAAGAATTCAACCCGCCGCGCGACCCGAAACAGCCCGACGTCGACCCAGTGGGGAACTGGGACGAGTTCAAGACGCGCCTGTTCAAAGATTTCCCACGCGCGCTCACCTCGGAAGGCTTCACGCGACCCGAATTTTGGGAGTTTGCGGCGAAAAACTTCCAACGGAGCCTGCGGACCGAGGGTGAACTAGAAGCGTTCGCACGGGAGCTTCGCAAGTACACTACCTTGCTCATCCGCGACGGGAACCTGTCGGCGGGCGACGCGGGGTCTGTATTCGAGGAGATCCTCTTCAACAACCATGGGGAGTCTTTCCGCGCCGAGCTGCACCGACAGATGGGACGGAAACACACGTATACGATTGACGAGATCTTCGATGTGGCTAAAGAATACGTCAAGTACGACAAGAAGCGACGATTCTTCTCACCAGAGCTAGCTTCACTCGTCGCCGGCCGAGGCGAAGCAGCAGCCGCGGTGTCACATGTGGCCACTCGCGAAACGTCGGGGTACCCATCGGAGCTGTCCGCGGCGCTCGCGAGGCGTCAGGCAGAGCAGAGCGTCTCAGCAATGACCCTGCAAGCCACGTACGCACCGGCACCGGCAGCTGCGGCACAAGCACCGGCACAACCAGACGTCATGCAGCAGATTCTGCTCACCCTGCAGACGCTCGTCGCCTCGGGGCAACAGCAGAACGGAGCACAGGGTCAAGCACCGCGCGGGAATCGTCAAGGGCAGCGCGGGGCAGGATGGGACCAGAATGGAGATCTACGCTGCTTCTACTGCGGCGGTCAGCACATCCAGCCCAATTGCGAGACGCTCAAGACGGACCTTGCGCGTGGCCGGTGCATTCGAAACGCGAATGGATACGTCGTGTTCCCCAACGGCGACCGTATCATCCAGACACCGGACATGACGAACGCGCAACGCGTAGCGCACTTCAACAAAGTGTATCCGGAGTTCGAGCAGCGCGCGAACGTCCCCGTCGCACCGGGAGCGAAGGCAATGCTTGTGCAAGTCAGCGAGACGATACAAGAGCCGCTGTTTGACGTACCGACCTTCCAATCGGAGGATGCGGAGGCGGCCTGGCACGAGGTCATGAAGCGCCAGGTCTTCGCGTACGAGCAGAAGAAGCAGGAAGTAGAAGGCACGCCGAAGCGGGCAGGATTGCGGAGCCAGACCAAGGCCGACGAGCGCGCAGATGACGCGCCACAGAAACCGGCTAGCAAAGGGTCTGAGGTGGAGCCCGACAAGCGCGAATCGGCAAAAGCTGCCCGGGAACGGTTCCCGTCAGCAACCATTGAAGAGATCGACGACGAAGACGGACCGTTGCAGAGCAAGGCTAGGCTGCCCGCGCACCAGGAGCGACCCCAGTACAAGATCCAGTCAAGCTTGGAGCACGACGGCCTGGGGAAAATCATCGGCGAGCGCATCCTGGACACAGAGGTCGTGCTCACCGTGAACGAGCTACTGGCAGCCTGCCCGAGTGTCCGGCGATACTGGAAAGACACTAGCGCGTCCAGGCGCGTCGGCGTGCATCTGGTAGAGGGCTCCGAGGCGACCACGGCGCAGCCAGAGAGCGCGCAGGTCTTCCGCTATCGCGTGATGGAAGAGCTCGACGGTTCGCGGGATCAAATAGCAGCGGTCCGACTCTTGCCGCTCCGCTACGTGGATTGCCGGATCGGGCACATCGTGGCGGAAGGCATCGTCGATGGCGGCGCACAGGTCGTGCTCGTCAGCAAGCGGCTTTGGACCTCCATGGGTCGACCCATCGACCACACGCGCAGAATGCGGCTGGAAGCGGCCAACAATACCAACTCGCACACGCTCGGGCTGCTGACGAACTTGGACGTTGAAATCGGCGGTATTCACCTACTGCTCCAGGTTCAGGTGGTCGAAGATGCGCCGTTTGATATGCTTCTGGGCCGCCCTTTCTTCGCAATCGGCTCTACCATTGAGGAAACGACTCCCACTGGAGAATCGTACCTGACCATCCACGATCCAAACTCGGACATGGCGGTCAAGTTACCGACCAAAGAGCGGATCGTCGAGCCAGCCGATGTCCCAACGGCGCAGGGTTTTTGATTGGGGAAGGACGTGGTGCTCTCAGGCAGAAACGACTGCCTGGCGCGTTCCCTCCCGGGCCTGCATTGACTCCTGATCCCCCTGACGACCTCGGCAACGATTCTTCCCCCTGTCTCGATTCAGACCTCTTCAAATATCAAAAGTGTCCCGCGATGGCGCGAAACGACGCGTCTCAGCAGCAGCTGGCCATCTGGGCAACATCCTGGGCTCTGCTCGGGAAACTCTACAGTCTCCTCCATGTCAACTATTTCTTGCTCGCAATCATGATGCTGCTCGTCGGCGCCGTTCTCCTTTACTTGCTACGACCAAAACGAGGCCGGGCACGGAACACCGCGTCGATCGGCTTCCTTCAGGTGCTGGAAGAGACGGCAGAACACGGCGAGATGCCGGTAGACATTGGCCGGAAGTTGGAGGCCGACGAACAACTGCTGCTGTTCTACACGATGCCCGTCGAGGAAGCTGAACCACGGAACGCTACGGAGGCGGCCTATCAGCTTACAACAGCAGTTGCTCAACATGACGAGCCTAGTACCTCTCAGGAACGCGTCCCAAGCGGTCCTCGACCAGACGCGGGGCGACCAAAGAAGCGTTACAAGCCTGTAGCTGTGAAGGTGAAGCCGACTACCGACAAGACGCCTGAGGAGTACCGCGTCGTACGAAACAGGCCTGCGGACTGTCTAGATTCGATGCCAAACCTGCCGGCTCATCCTCCAGAATGGAAGCCGCATACGGACCACCTCTCGAGAGAAAGGATGGACGGCTTCAACCTTTCCAAAGACGGTTTCCTCTGGCCGGAAGAGGTCAAACTGTTCGAGTACCTGATCGACTACCACCAGGAGGTCTTCGCCTGGACAGAAATGGAGCGCCGACGCTTTCGTTCGGACTATGTGCCCCCGATACGGTATCCTGTCGTACCACATGAGCCATGGGAAGACAGGAATCGCCCAATTCCGCCCGGCATTCGCGACGAACTCATCAACTTACTCAAAGACAAGATTGCCGCGGGCGTATACGAGCCATCCAGCTCGTCGTATCGCTCCGGATGGTTCTGCGTCGTCAAGAAGGACGGGAAATCGCTCCGGATTGTACACGACCTCCAGAAGCTCAACAGCGTCACGATCCGAGACGCTGGGACCTTGCCTTCGCCGGACGAATTCTCAGAGAACTGTGCGGGCCGAGCATGCATCGGCGCTTTGGACCAGTACAGTTCGTTCGATTTGCAACTGGTACACCCGGATTCGCGCGATTACACGACTTTCCAAACACCAATCGGGCCGCACCGCATAGTCTCACTACCAATGGGGTGGACTAACTCAGTGGCGGTACAGCATGGAAATCTCACCTTCATCCTGGCACCAGAGATTCCGGATAAAGTGCAGGTATTCATCGACGACGTCCATCCCCTGGGGCCGCGCACGTACTATCAGCAAACAGACGGAAGCTTCGAAACAATACCGGAGAACCCTGGCATTCGCAGGTTTGTGTGGGAATATGCGGGGGTATTCAACTGCGTTGTTCAGCGCCTTCGACACGCCGGCGCATCGATTTCGGGGAAGAAGGCACTCATTTGCGTACCACACGCTATTGTCACGGGCTATCACGTCGGCTTCGAAGGCCGGAAACCGCTGCAACACAACGCACAACGGGTGATCGACTGGCCTGCATGCGAAACGGTGTCGGACGTCCGCGCGTTTCTCGGTACCGCTGGACTGTCGCGAATCTGGATTCAGAACTACGCTCTGATTACACGCCCGCTCACAAACCTGGTCAAGAAGGACATTCCGTTCGTCTTTGACGGCGATTGTCACCAGGCAATGATCTGCGTCAAGAAGGCGCTATCCACGGCACCCTGTTTGAAACCAATCGACTACCGCTGCGGGCGCGACGTGATTCTAGCTGTAGATTCATCGGTCCTCGGTACCGGGATGATACTGATTCAAGTCGGCGAGAAAGGAGAACGCTGCCCGGCAAGATTCGATAGCATCGCATGGAACGAACGGGAGGCTCGTTATTCACAGCCAAAACTCGAGATGCACGGCTTGTTCAGGTCGTTGAAGAAGTGCCGGATATGGATCATTGGCCTCCCGGTGATCTCAGTCGAAGTGGACGCCAAATTCATCAAGGGAATGTTGAATAACCCGGATATTCAACCGAACGTGGCCGTGAACCGCTGGATCGCTGGAATTCTGCTATTCAACATCAAGCTTGTGCATGTCTCGGCACCCTGCCACCGAGCGGCGGACGGTCTCTCAAGGAGACGAGCGTCGCCGGACGATCCAGAAGAAACCGAGGACCCTGACGAATGGCTAGACGATGCCTTAGGACTCTGGTTATCAGCAGAGATGGACCGACCGACGCGTTCGCTTCCGCCAGTTAGTTCAAAGGGGTTATTGGTCACCTATCCGGACGTTCCTCCACCGGACGGCCTGTACATCTGCCCTGCCGATGGTCCGTTCGCAAGCACGTTCGCTTCGGCGATCGCAGCGGGACAGGACAATCCAAGCTCGGAAGGAGTACGAGTCATCGTACCACCAAGAACTGAAGCCCTACGAAAGCGCGACCTCGAACTGGACGAGTTTGAGCAGTTTCTCACAAACCTGGAGGCACCGGTCTACTGGCCCAAGGAGCTGCTGCACAACTACATCAGGCGAGCAGAGAAGTTTTTCGTACACGATGGCCGTCTCTGGCGCAGAGATCAGCACGGGAAGCACAAGGTGGTCTTGAAAACTGGCGCGAGGCGAATGGCTGTTATGAAGGCAGCACACGACGACCTGGGACACAAGGGAGCCTGGCCAACCTGCGCGCAAGTCCGGGAACGCTTCTGGTGGCCGGGAATGGAAGCGGACATCCGCTGGTACTGTTCTACGTGCGACGATTGTCAAAGACGCCAAACACTCAAGCTACACATCCCCCCGACAGTCGCCGCCATCGCGACGCTTTTCCAGAAGTGCTACATGGATACGATGCACTTGCCGGCTTCGAACAAGTTCAAGTATGTAGTCCAGGCGCGATGCTCGATGGTCACCTGGCCGGAGTTCCGGAAACTCACTCAGCAAACGGGTGAGACAATCGGCCGTTTCATCCTGGAGGAAATCCTATGCCGATGGGGATATCTTGCGGAAATCGTGACTGATAACGGCACTCCGTACATCGCCGCGCTCGACTGGCTAGCCAAGAAATACGGTATCAGGCACATACGCATCAGTGGCTACAATTCGCAAGCAAACGGCGCGGTCGAATCAAAACACTACAGTGTACGGGAATCACTGGTCAAACTCTGCGACGGGGACATCTCCAAATGGTCCAATTACATTCATCTCGTGTTCTGGGCCGAACGGGTCACTGTGCGGCGCGCCACAGGACTCTCTCCATACTATATGGTTCACGGAGTGGAGCCGGTGCTGCCGCTCGACCTGCGCGAGGCTACGTTTCTCTGCGGAGAAATGCAGCCCCTCATGACAACGACGGAGCTTATCGCCCTACGAGCTCGCCAGCTAGAGCGCCGGCCAGAGGACCTTGAGGCGATCAGGACGATGGTACGGAACGACCGCTGGAAAAGCTGGGAGGAGTTCATGAAGAAACACGCACATGCGATCAAGGACTTCAACTTCGCACCTGGGAAGCTTGTGCTCGTTCGGAACACACGCATCGAACATGACTTGAGCCTCAAGAAGGTCGAAGACCGCTACTGCGGCCCTATGATCGTTGTAAAACGGAACACGGGCGGTTCTTACACACTGGCGGAACTCGACGGCTCGGTCTCCATCCTACGGTGCGCAGCGTTCCGGGTTATACCCTACTTCCCGCGCTGGGAAATGGAGTACGACGTCACGGACATTCTCGACGAAGCCAAGGAGCAACTCAAGATCATTGAGAAGCTGTCGGCACAGAAATGAGTAGAGCACGGCAGCCGCGACAGGAACGGAACAACGGCACATTCGGTTTACGGCACACAGGACACCAGGCAGCAGTTGGGTTTTCTCAACGCTATTTTATTACGACTCGGAGATGACAGACGAGGGAACAACAAGGGAGGGGGATGAGATGCTGACTAGAAAGAAGAGTCACGACACAGAGGGAAACGACCCTTTTTACAGATTGGAAACGTGGCCGAACTCGAGCTCAAATTGGTTCGCCTGTTCGACGAAGACCTGAACATGGTGCGCGCAGACTTGCGGGTCCGCCGCGAGGAGCCCATCCACGGAGCGCAGAAGACGAGCGACGGGCGCGTTGTTGGGCGTGTCCCAGATCATACCGGCGTCGGTCAGCGCGCGGAGCATGTCACGACGCGTGGCAAGCTCGTCCATGACGGGCCGAAAGGGGTCCTCGAGGAAGCGAAAGACCAAAAGCTCGTTTCCGAGGCGCTGGAGCAAGCGTCAGACAAGCCAGTGCAACAACGCGGCACCAGACTCACCTCGAGCGTACGGATGTCGTCGCACATCGTGTTCGCCTCCTCGCGGGTCAAGAAGCCGCTCTCGTACGTCGGCCACGCGGGGACGGGAGTGACTTCGAAGAATCGACGGCACAGGAACACGTACGCAAGAAGCTTGAAGACAAGGTACTCCTTCAGCCGGAGGTACCAGGAGCAGTCGTCAAACGAGAGAGGCCGCTCGCGAAGAATCTCGTCGGCGGCGAGCCCAGCATCGGCAGCTTGATCATACGCCGCGCCGAAGGTCTGCGACACAAGGAAATCGAACGCCGTGCGAACGACTGCATGCGACGGGTCACGGAAAAACTCGAGCACGAGGTCGGGGATATCGACACCGACGTCCGGAAGGCTGTCAAACTCGGGGCGCGCATCGACCAGGACTGCAGGACCGACCGGCTCGTCGTCGGTCCAGGCTGGGCTGTTGCGCGGCGACGGAGACTCGTACGCGGCACTATGGCCGACAGGCTCCGGAGACTCGCGGGGGGACCAAGCGGGACTGTAGCACGGCGAGAAGGGCTCATACGACGGGGAGCGCGGCGACTGGCGGCGAGGGCACTGCGCATGTCCGAGGGGCGCAGCACCGCAATCGAGACACAGGCCAACAGACTGCAGAAACTCTTCGCCGGCGTCACGCGGCGCACGCAGACCATCGCGAACTTGGCGCATTTCTTCGCGACGCCTGACGTATTCAGCACTGCCGAACGGCACGATCGACGGTGCCCCGCCATCCTGGGAGGGTGCAAGACTGCTCGGGAAATCAGCGCGGGATCAAAACACGGGCCACGGCACCAACTCACAAGACGGGATGCACCTGGCGCTGGCCGGGCGCGAACTCGGGCGGGGGACTCTCGCCGGTCAGATTGAGGTGACGCAGAGGCTCTTGCTCAGCCGGGCGAGGGGAATCGAGCAGGTCGGGCACTGAATCGAGGGAGATCGCGCTGGGAGATGATCAGCGGGGATCCACGAAGGCAATCACAATCACGCCACGTACTCGGACTCGCGCCGGCCACCGTAGACCAGACGGAACTGGCGCAGTTCCTCGCCAAGACCTTGCTCGTGCGCCACAGTACGAACGACGGCAAGCACGCGATCGTCGAGAAGAGCGGTGACAAAAGGCTGGGCTTGCATGGCTGGGAGCTGACTGTTGCGGGTGCCAATGCCAAGCACGACGCCGACGCCTTTTGTACGAGCGACGCGGGGGCGGTCGCATTCGAAAGTGTCCCGCGGGTGTCGGGCCTGGGTTTCTCCCAGGGCGGTCCGGCGAGGTGATCGCGCAGGAGCAAAGGACAAGATCGCGCGCGGTACCGACCGGCCCCAGCCGGCATGACATCGAGGGTCCGGAGCGTTCGACGCGAGCGCATCTAGGGTCGAGGGGTGGACACGATTGCACTAGATATCGATGCTAGGCACTTCTCATTATCCGTCTCTCATGTATATAAGGCCTCAGTAGATGACCAGGAAAGACAGCAATCCAGTACCGGTTTGTCTCACAAGCAGAAGTCTCCCATCAAGCAGCCAGAGCGCCACGAAGCGCACCCAAGCGGTCCACACCAGCGTATCGAATCATTCAGCAGTCGGCCTATCCGGTCCCCAAGCAGAGAATCAAGGTTCATTGTCAGACGGCGCGCCTCAAGTCTTTGCACACGTCCGCGTTTGCTCCAGCCCGCTCCGACAAATCCGTGCAAAGCGCGACCCTGCCCATCAGTATCCAAGTTGAGAAAAGAAATGACGATACCAGAGGGTCTCCTGACCAACTTTAACGGCTGCCACATACTCTGCCTCGGTTGTGGATAGCGTGACGATCGACTGCAGGTTGCTAGACCAGCTAGTCGCGCCAGTGCCCATTTTCACCACCATGCCAGTCGTAGACCTCCCATTGTCAACGTTTCCACCATGGTCTGCATCACTGAACGAGACGAAGCGCTCAGACTGTCCGGGAACGGGCGCATAAATGAGTTTCTCATCGATCGTGCCTCGCACGTATCGCATGAGATGTTTGACTGCAGCCCAGTGTTGCATCCCAGGATTCGCGCTGAAGCGCGCTAGGACGCCAACAGTGAACGCGATGTCAGGTCTCGTGCCAATCGCGAGATACGCCAAAGCTCCCACAGCTTGGAGATACGGGATGTCTTTCATGGCGTCCTTCTCAGCGTCTGTCTGAGGAGCCATTTTCGCGGTGAGACGCGAGCCAGGATCAATCGGCGTGTAGACGGGATTCGAGTTCTCGAAGCCAAAGCGGCGGAGCACGTCCAGAGCGTACTGGCGCTGAGAGAGGGAGAGTATTCTCCGTTCTCTGTCGCGCTGGATCTCGATGCCGAGGAACCAAGTCGTGGGTCCAAGATCACGAAGGGCAAAGTGGCGGCGAAGCTCGTCTTTCACGCGCTGTACCTGAGCTTTGTCTTTGGCAGCGATTGTCATATCGTCAACGAAGACAGGAATGACAATCCTGGTCTCGCCTCTGCCAAAGACCCAAACACTGCGCTCGCAGACGATGCGCTTGAATCCCATGGACTCGAGAACGGAGTTCAGCTTTTCATGCCAGTTCCGTCCGGCCTGCTTCAGTCCGTACAGCGATTTGAGGAGGCGCCAGACCCAGGTCTTTCCGCGCTCCTCGAATCCCTCAGGCTGACGCATGTAAACGTCTTCCTTGAGTTCGCCGTTAAGGAAAGCGGACGAGATGTCCACGGACTCAAGCTCGAGATCCTCCAGGGCTCCCAGTGCAAATACCGCGCGGAGAGCAGCCCAGCGTGGTGTAGGAGCGAACGTCTCGGAGTAGTCAAATCCGGGACGCTGAGAGAATCCCTGCGCAACCAATCGCGCTTTGTGGCGCTCAATAGACCCGTCAGCGTTGCGCTTGACTTTGAATACCCATCTGCTGCCGATTGCACGCCTATCCTGCGGCAATTCGACGAGCTCGAAAGTCCCTGCGCGTCTCAGAGCTTCAAGCTCATCTTCGGCAGCGTCAATCCAAGGTCTCCGCTGCTCAGAGGGTAGTCTCAGGACTTCCTTCCATGAGCGCGGTTCCTTCTCAGTCGGAATCGACTGATCGTCATCGTGACGCGTGTTGTACGCGTACTCGAGAGCCTCATCCATCGTAAAGACGTCTGCTTCATGGACCATAGTCTGGGCACCAGCAAGCAGGCAGTCTTCGAGAAGAGACATCTCCTCCTCGGTGAGGTGAGTGTACTCGTCCAGCTCCTCCATCTCGACTGCAGCAGCCGCGCTGTACGCGGTAGTGCCAAGTTCTGGAGCGACAGGGTACTCTGACGTGCGCCGCAAGTCAGGCTCCTTGAGCGACTTTTTGGCGTGCGTCGTGCGGACGCTGTGGCGTACGCCCGCGACTTTGAGAGCGGGTCCGATCACAGGAGAACACGTGCGTGGACTCGTGCTGTCAGCGCGAGGCGACGAAACTCTAGAAGCATCGGACTGCGGGCTAGCGTGCTCTGTGCCCGGCGAGAGAGTCCCTGAGACGTCTTCCGGCTTTGCAGCTGGCGTCTCAGAAGGGAGATGTTCGAGCTTTGGGACAGGCGGCGTCTCCTGCTTGACAGCTGGAGACGTCTCCTGTTCCTCAGCGATGGTGGGAAGTTGTCCAGGAGTCCAGGCACGACGAATCGGAGCAGCAGCAGGAGCAGATGGAACAGAAGCAGCGGGTGGGTGAACGACTGGCATGGCAGGTGCAGATGGTCCACGCGAGGCAGGATCTGCGGCAGGCCGAAAGTTAGGAGGAGACGCACCTGGGATGTCATCCTCGTCATCACTTGAATCGCTCTCACCCCCCCAATCCGACTCCTGCAATGCAACGTTGTCGTCAGTGAGCGATCGAATCACAGTGGGCGAGTTGCCCGGGAAATATCGCTCATCGAATTTTGCCTGACTGGTCTCGCGGAACTTGCGAAGCTCTGGGTTCCAGAACTTCCAGCAAGGCTTGTTGTCCGCATAGCCGACGAATATGACCTTTTCGGTGTGGACGCCGAGCGCGTGAGGGCGCTTGTCGTCCTGCACGACGATGTATGCGAGGCAGCCAAAGGCGCGGAAGTAACTGACGTCGGGCTTCTTGCCTTTCCACAGCGTGTAGGGCGTTTGGTCGGGCGGCAGAGCGGACGTGTGTGCGCGGTTGCGCGTGTGAACGAAAGCAGCGGCAGCAAGAGGCCAGAAGGATGCCGGGAGTTTCGCCTGGTTGAGGAGGGCGATAGTGCCTTCAGCAATGGTGCGATTCGCGCGTTCCGCAATGCCGTTCTGATACGGCTCACCGGTTTCTGTGAATTTGCAGACGATGCCCTGGTCTTTGCACCAGGTGAGAAGCTCGTTACTGATGAACTCCCCACCCTTGTCGTTGTGCACAATCTGCAGATTGCGTCCCGTCTGACGTTTGACTTGGGCAGCGAAGTGGCGGATCGTCGTCGACGACTGAGACTTGAGCTTCTGCGGAGCCAGCGTGTACAGCCGAGCGTGATCATCCACCGCGATGAGCCAGTATTGGTAGCCCTCAGCTGAGCGCGGTAGCGGGCCCTTGAGGTCAAAGTGCACCGTCATGGCCGGCGCCGGGCGCCGCTCTACCGGTCCACGCGGGACATTGTGGCGCCGCTGCTTGCCGGCGATGCAGGGTTCGCAGATCGGGTCCGGGCGGGCGGCGCTCGTGATCTGCAGATTCTGAACAGCGCCGTGCTTCGCCATGGCGCGTATAGCGTCGAGATTCAGATGAGAGAAGCGCAAGTGCCAGGTCCCAAGGCTCAACGGGACAGTCGTAGTTGCAGCAACGTAAGCAGTTATCGCGTGAGTGCGCGTTTGGCCATCCAGGTAGCCAATGTTGCGATCGTTCACGGTCGCGGTGAACTGGCATGTTCCATCGCGGATAAAGCGCAGAGTGGTCTGCTCCCCCTCGAGCCGGAAGCCGTGGTGCGACATGAGCGAGAAAACCGAGAATAGATTCGCAGCAAGCTTGGGAACGTGCAGAACATCGTGAAAGACAATTACCCCGCGCTCGACGCCGTCGACCACTGCCAGAAACTCCACCGACCCCACCCCCTCCGAGTAAATGACTGAGTGATCGGCCAGTCTAATGCCGACGCGGTGTGGCGAGTAAGAACTGAACCATTCGCGCCGCGGCGTCATGTGACGAGAACAACCTGTATCGGTGTTCCAGTTAGACAGCGCGATCGAGCTCGGGGAGGCAAGGAGGGCATAATAGATGGAGTTGGAGGGAATGGAAAGACTAGCCTCAGCAGAAGACGCCTGGGCCGGCGTGGTCGACGCGGCATTCGCGGCGGGAGTCGCGGGGCCCTTCCCGCGACGCTTGTTGCTGGCCTGACGCTTGGCTTTGCACCAGGTGCGCGCCTCTGCGAGGTAAGGGCAGTTGTGCACCTTGTGCTTCTCGCCCTCGCAGAGGTAGCAACCAGGCAGGCCGAGCGCGACGGAGAAGGCCTGCAGAGCGTCGGGAACAGACATAGAGCCCTGAGACGCAGTAGCGGAGCCAGGAGCGCGAGTAGAGCCGGCGGGAGTCCCAGCAAACGCGCGCATAGCCAGTGTGCCGGGGTCCGCGCCTTTGGAGCGCGCCTGAGTGTCTTCGCTGGTGAAACTGTTACGAATAGTCTCGAGCGTGAGCGGGACCAAGTCAGCATTCAGCGTGATAGCCTGCCGGAACTGCTGCAATTGGTCGGGGAGCCCGCGGACGAGTGCGAATGCGGTGATCTCGTCGATGAGGTCCGAGACGTCGTAGTCTTCCGAGGGAAGAAGCAGCTCAAAAGCGTTGCGCACCGTGATAGTGCGGTTGAAATACTCGACGAGGCGCTCGCCGTTTTCGTAAGTAGACTGCAGGAGCGCATCGAAGGCCGCAAAACGAGAGCCGGCGGTGCGCAGGACGAATTTCTCCTCGAGCTGCGTCCACATATCGTACGGGTCGGGCTTCATCATGTCTATCTCGAGGTTGATCTTGGTTTTGACGTCGATGTTCTCCCAGAGAAGGCCGCAGCAGAGACGCGCGCCGTTCACCCAGGTGGCGTACTCGGACTTGTCCTCGGGGACTTCATGCGCGTCGTTGTCTGGGTCGACGTACTGAATGACGCCCTTCAGCGCAAGGCGGGCGAGCATGTCTTTGCGCCAAGCGCCAAAGTTCTCGCCGTCGAGAGGCGGGAAGCGGCCGTCGGACTTGGACATGGTGGCGTCGGACTAGAACAAAGAGGGACAATGCACGAGCGCGACGGCGGTAACGAGGAGCGAGAGAGACGCAGAGAGAGGGCGCGACGGTGCAGCGCAGAGTGCGGGAGAGCGCCGGAGCGAGCTCAGCAAGTGGTGCAGGTGGCACAAGTGGGTTCAAAGGATCTCAATCTGCGCGGCAGCGCAAAAGGCTCATAACCTGTAGGACGAGGGCAGGGCACGAGACTGAGTCCAGGTGAGAACCCGCAGAGAAGGTGCAGTGTATACGGAACGTACCTGAGTCCAGGTGAGAACCCGCAGAGAAGGTGCGGGAGCCACCGGACCCAGCCGACGTGTAATGTACAAACGGAGACAATCTAGTCCTACAGCGTGCATGATGGGCAACCTCTAACAGCGCGATGCCGCCCGACGATCGTCTCCTGCGAAATCTGTCCCAGCAGAAGCTCCGGGGCTGCGAATGATAGAGTGTAGCACATACGAATCCCGGTGACCGTCGTACTCGTATGGGCGTTGTCGACGAAGGTGCTAAGACCAAAGTCCGCCAGGAGTGCATGTCCGGTGGGTGATATCAATCCGTTCTCCTTTCAAGAGTGTGAGTGACACGTCCATCTATGATCACGGGCTCCCTTACACATTTGAGATCACCATGTATGAGCCGCATATCCTCATGAAGGTACTCGACTGCGCGGGCAACTTGTCGAGTCTATCCAAGGATGAAACAGATGACTATAGCACAGGGGACGACGTACAAGCGTATGCTGTTCCGCGTCTGGATGAGTTCGCAGGTAGGAGAGAATATCTCCGTTTTCCATATATGGAGAGACGAGGATCGTTCTGAGTTCGTGAACCGCCGAGCCGATATATGGCAGAATATATTTGTGGCTTAGCGTGCGGACATTGCGCAATTCCCGACGCAGCGCCTGAACGTGTGAGATCAGTGCTGCAGACCTGTTCTAAAATGCTCACTAGGCGCTGCTCCGGGGACGTGATTCCACCAAAGACCTTCAATGCAAGTTTGCCGCGCCAGGAATACGCTGCGAAGACGGCGGCAGAGGCACCGTTAGACACCTGGCTGTTTGAAGCAAGTAGAACCGGTAGTGACTCGTCCCCCTCGAATAGGTCTACTTGAATTATCGTACCCGCGACCCATCCCCCAGAGGAGAGAGTCATATCATCCGGAGAGGAGGCATGCTCGATTTCCACGGGGACCCGGCTGAATTGAACGTGTCAGATACCTGCAAGCTCTGGGGCCAAGCAAATGCTCACGGGCCGGAAAGAGTTAGGCACGTTTGCATAAGTTTGACCTCGTCTTCGAGCTGCGTACACAGTCCGTTGACCTCCTCATCGCTACCTAGGACCACTCCTGCGGCGAACACCCAGAATTCGCGCCACGCCTGAACACGGAAGGTAGCCCTTGTACGTGTCTCGAGGGCGCCTATCCGTCGCGTCAGAGTTCCCAGAATGTCCTGGTACCTATAAACCGCGGCTATGATGGCCCTGTGTGCGTCGGGTCGCAGACTGTCGGGTGCCCGTTGACGTAGCTCATGTAGCACTATCATGAACAGGTCGATGTTAGCGACTAAATTATCGGTGTTTTGGGTCGCTCTGCGGATCTCTTTAAGCATAGACCGCAGCTGGACGGCGTTTTGGAGGACGCTGCTGAAGTTCCGAGGCGGTGGAACCGCGATCCCGACGGGCATGACGTTGCTGGTAGGCAAGTAGCGAAAGCTGCCGAGCTAACCCAGCCGTGTGCAAGCGTGTTTCGTGCAGCGCCTGTGGTATCCCGGGCGCGAAGACACCGGCGCTGTATCTGAGTTCTGCGGCCGACGACGTCGAGTTCGTGTACCTCGGAGCGCGCGGATAAGCAGAGACAAGCTCGTGCTCACGGTGTCTATGAAAGCCGCGTGCCCGACTAGTCGCGGAAGCCGAAGCACTCGTTCGTGCAGGGAACGCCTTTCCAGCACGCCGGGGAGAAAGTGTGCTATGTCGAGTCCCCCGGCCCGCCGCCGACCCGGTGTCCTGCGCGGTCTTCGGCGATAAGAACTGGCTGGCAGGACGACGCGGCGCGGCTCGAGAACAGCTATCTCCCCCGTTCCATTCCGTCGCACATAGTTAATTAAGGCTGTCTTGTACGACCGTCAGAGCTGCGCGGGTCCGCAGTCGACGAGGCGACGGGTGATTGCGATGTCCGCCTCTCTTTCTTACGCGCACGCGATCCTCGGCTCAGACGACCTGAAACGACTGATCGGGTTCTGCGAAGACGATGGATAAGTGGGCGGCGCCAAACCTGAGAATGGAAGCTGCGGACAATGCGTTTTTCGTTCTCATCCCGTGCAGCGTATGGCGCTGAGGAAATCTCAACGAGGGCAATCGCGTTCCCCAAATGATGAAGGAGTGCGGGCGAGGTCGCGCGCGAATGGGATTTTGACTGCGCGCACCGGTGCAAGAACAGAGCGTTATGCCATTTATGGGCGGCACGGCTGTCCGCCGTCGCGCAGCTAAGCAGAGACTGCGCCCCGTTGTGAGGGCGGGGCACGCTGACGTCCGGCAGCACCAGGACGAGCACAAATCTGTTCCCAGCTGACACGACGTAGCAAAGCCCGGTCGTACGATCCTCAGGCACAACGCGGGGTTCACAATCAAGGCGACCGCGCAGCGTCGAGAGTGAGCTGGAGCGGGACAAGACAAGACGACCGTGATACCCCCGGCGCACTCGGTGTGTCTCTCCCTGCGGCGGGAGCACCGGGTCGACCAGAAACATAGCTGCGCGGAGCCTGGGGAAAGGTGGCCTGCTCGCAACACGCAGAACAGTGGGCAACGCACCAGGGGCGCGTCCTTGTCATCAAACGCGCAGAAATGGGTCAACCATGCGCGATGCGCGCGCGCGCGCATAGCGGAAGATGCAAACGAGAGAGGGATCGCGCCCAGGCGGACTGGCGCGGAGGATATACTCGACGGGGCACGGCCAAGACGCGATGGACAGGCGGCTGGAAAGCACGCCGCACGCCTGTTGTGTCAGCGTCCAGTCTGAGGAGTGCAGCGCGTAGTCGGCGCCAGACTCAACGGGACTGCCTGCGCGGACCAGACGAGCGGGACAGTGACGGGTTGCCAATGACGGCCTTCCCGGTCTGTATCCGATCTGGTCCTGGCGCAGTTAATCCACGGAGACATTGAGCGCAGGGACAAGCGGGCAGCGCGCGGACACGGGAATGGGAGCCGAGCATGTGATATAGAAAAACGAGCGCGTGCGCGCCTGCTTCATATCTCATGAGGAGTCCGTGCGCGATAGCTGCGCAGTTGGTCCAAGCGCCGCCTGTTGGAGAGGCACCTTCGCCGCAGAGTTTTCGCAGAAGCAAGGAATGTCGGGGACGGATACGCGAGCGGGAGATAGAAGCCAGGCGTACAGACAGTCGGGCTAAAACGACTCGGCGCGGGCATCGAGGCAACTCAGGCAAGCAGGAATCGTTATGAGCAAGACTGCACGGCGGCTGCGCAGCGCGCAGAATTACACTTCCCCCACTCAATGGCAGCACTACAGACGGAAGGCTGCGCGGGGAGCTATCTCCGGTTCGATGAGAGGACATTGGGGCAAGGGTATGTTCTGGGCGCTGGGTCCAAATCTGCATTGACAGATTTGGCGCGGGCTGTCCGGAAACGAGTCTGGACAGACGGACGGAGGAACAGAAGAGCGGTCGGAGTCGTCAAGCACAGATGGATATGCGCTGGCGCCCGGAATGCGCGGCGCCATTGGCCAGAAAGGGCCCGCGGGTGCATCCTTGTGCGCGAAAGTCCGGAACAGAAACACGAGTGACGTAGCAGGCGCAAGCTGGACAGGCCGGCGCAAGTTGTCAGAGGTGGCGCGCCGGAGTAAATGGTCATACAGCCCAAGCAGAATGGAAAAGGCGCGCTGTTTACGACGGAACCAATAGCCCGTTGACGCGCGCTGCTGCATAATGCATAATGACGGGCTTGACGAGCGGACGCAGACCTAGTATGGATAGCGCATCCCGTCACGGAACCGGCACGCTCAGCTGCCAAAAAGCGCCTGCGCGTGGAATGGAGGACGAAAAGACGGTCGTCGGAGTTTCGGCCCAGCACCGCGAGGGTTGACACCTGCGGAACCTGTTGGCTCGTGTCTCCCACCATCAGCCAGCCCAATGGCGATATACAGTACGTTTGCCGCTTTTTTGCCGCTTTTGATCACTAATTCTGCTTACGGCCGACCGCGAAAGCTTAATGAGCCCTGGCGGTCCTTCCGCGGAAACCAGGGCGGCCTGGCAGCTGCCCGTCGAGCTGCTGTTGCAGTGTCTGCTGGCCGCCGATATGCCGACGCGGATATGTGCCAGCCAGGTCTCCAGCATTTGGCGCGAGGCAGCGCTGGCCGAGCGCCGGCTCTGGGACACGTTCTCGTCCGCGGAATTCCGAGACGAGCAGCACGAGGAGCGCATGTTCGCTCAGCTCCAGGTTATGTTGCTCCGCTCGGATCCGCTCCCTTTTCACCTTGGAATCCCCTACGAATACGACGGAACCGATCTCTATTGCATTGGTCGGTTTCAGAGCCTCAAATCCTTCGATTTCCAGCGGCTCGCCAGCTACCGCGGCCCCCTTCGGATATTCCGGTGGCTGAAGCCGACTCAAAAGCGGTTGCCGACGTTGGTACGCCTCGTCGCCCGCGAGCACTCGCTGCGGGGTGTGCTTTGGCTCTTCAGAGCTTCGTATACGCATCCAATCGAGCTGCACCTGAACAGCCACGACTACTCGGTCACCCTCGCCGCGAAGCGCGGCGACAAGGCGGCACTTGAAGACAGCACTGAGTTCGTCTGGAAGATTAATCCACATCCGTCCGTGGGCGCGAACTTCCTCGCAAGCATTCAAAATCCGTCGTGCGACCGCCTCACATCCATCTCGGTCCCCCTCGCGCGGCTTGGTATTCTTTTCAGTGCCCGGCTGCATGCGCCCAGGCTCAACAAAATTGTGTTCCGCATTGACGGCACCGGGAAGCACGATGACTCAGACGGCCTGGTTGTACCAGGTGGCGCGGAGTTCTTCCTTCGTGCACCGTACCTACGGACCGTCTTCTTCGCCTTGGACAACGATAACGCCGACCCGCCGAATTCTTGTCTCGAGAGCGCTGTTGATGTGCTCTCGGTGCTGCGCACCCGTTTCCGAGAGGTGCTTTTATACGACGCCAAGCTCCTCGATGCTGTCTTCGTTTCCCATCACGCAGAGCGCGAGTGCGCTGGATTCGCACAGTTCGCAAAGGCCTACACGCAGGTCCATAGACAATGTGTCAATTAGGGCGATTTGACTCTTATCCCCAAGTGTTTCGCGGCGCTTCCCAGTGCCGCTGGCGTCTCATAGACCAATCCGTAGAGTAAAATGTTAGATCCTCTTTGAAATGAAGTGCCGCAGGTAGAGAAGTCCGTACTCACTCACCTCCTGAAACCCTGCGTCAAGTTCACCGATGCACAACGGAGCGCTGGATACGCCCAGCCGCTTCGGACTGTCCTCGCTCCAGCACGACCGCCGCTTCATTCGTTGCATCCCGAGTGGGTACGCTGGCGGAGTGGCCAGACATGCAGCCTCTACATCATCGGAGGGGTAAGCACGCTTGTAGAAATCCTAATCACGGCGGCGGCATGACGTATCCTCGAGCCAGGAGACTGGCAGCACGTCAGGGTGTGGGTCCAGTTACGAGATTTGCAATGGATGCTGCCCCGAGCGATGTCCCGACCGTTTTCAACGTTAAAGTAGTCAGCTATGTAAACGAGCAGTACGTCCAAAGGTTAGAGCGCCGTCTCTGGAACAGCTTCTCGCGCACGGAGCTCAGGAGAGACGGCGATACCGGCGAAAAGAGATTGCTGCATACGACGCGGAGCTCCTGGATGCAGCAGATAGGACTCGACTGCGCCGGGTTTGCCCACTTGGCCAAGGAGTATATCGCGGTACGTCTGGCGTCCCGCAACGTCGATTCAGTGGCTGCCGCATAGCTATTGTGCCTATCTAGCAATTCGTTTCGTGCACGATCATACAGGAGCCGCCTCGTATTCGAACACCATGTTCTGGGATATGACGAGGTCCTCGGGTATGGCATCGTGAGAAAAGCCTCGAACGATGATATCAACCGTGCTCGAGACCTTTGCGAGCTCATCGACCAGCGCATGTGCGTCATACTCGTCAGGTCCGTCACCTGCTCCGAGAGGCGCCACGACGAGCACGGCCTTGCGCGGCGCGAGCATCGCGAGCGGTCTCAGGTACTCCCACGAATACGCCCACCGCGCCGTCGGGTCCAGTTCGTCTGTGATATCGACGTGGAGGTCCGCGTCGGGCAGCTGGCGTGCGCAATCCGAGAACGCAGGGAGCGCCTGAATTGGGATACGCAGCACACGCAGTTGCGCGAAGCCAGTATGGTGCGCGAAGATGGGCGAGAACATCGAGCAAGAAACCCCCATCATGTAGTGGAGGGTGATCTTGATGCAGCGGCCGTCTGCGAAGCGCGCTGTCAGGGTGATGTCCTTGCGCGTGCACGTAATGTCGAGCTCGACCGCGCCGCAAATTACTGGCTCGACCATGAGGTCGTCATCCCAGACTATCTGCTCGAGGCCGATCTGTTTCAAGTTGTGACAATGTCTGAATTCTTCATAGATGCCGACGACGTTGTAACGGGCCTTGGTAGAAGAAAGATGAAGCTCTGAGAGGGATTCTGGGGGCTTTGATACTCCAGGATACGCGTCTCACGGAGAGTGACCTCAGTTGAGGACAGAGACGAAAGACGTCGCGGAGTGTTTCAGCTTCGCAATCGACCAGGCGGAGTGTTGAGAGCGTCGAGAGTCCTGGGCAAGAAGGGGCGAGACGAAGGCCTCTTGCGTCAAGGACAGCTAGTTTACCAGGCGCACCCGCGAGGAATTCCTCAGTCAAATATCTATCCCTCCAGAGGTGCAGCGACTCCAGGAGCGGTGCACTTTGTTCCAGTGGATCATAACCGCGGTTCCATTCGTCAATACTGAGGGACGCCATCCGACGCATTGCGCTGCAAACGAGGCGTGACATGCCGGTATTGAGCTCATGACGGTACGCGAAATGCAGCGGCACGTTCCCGGCTCGCGAGAACGCGCATTGCACTAGTCCGGCGGTGAGGCGAACGCCCGAATCCAGGCCAGTGATATTCGCCCAGAGAGCCGGCGTGTTAAGGGCTGCCGTGCGCCAGTCCCGGCAGACTTGCGATGCGGAGAATCGGCAGTGGAACGGCAAGAACGAGAAGGACTCGGCCAGGAGCTCGTGCGGAAGCCGGACAATTGCATGCGCGCCGTTCCAGGCATATGCAACGTCGGCGAGGACGCGCCGCGCCTCGTTCAGAATGCCGTGTAGGACGGTCTGCGCGTCGCGCTGGCTGAACGAATATTAGCAGGTCCTACTGTTAACGGTTAATCATGCGCACGTTAGCGTATCCAAATCAGACCTGCCGCAGATAGAGAGGAGCAAATCTCGCAGCGCATGAATGTCCGAGGTCAGCATGGTTGTCGGCCCGATCAAAGGGAGACGGCGGAGTTCTATCCCGTCCTCGCGTCGCGATCGTATCCGATCTCGGCTGCTTTGTCAATCTAGTTCCGTCAGCGTTCAGTGGCCCGAATGGCATCATGATTCCGGAGTATCCTCACGAAAATCTCAGAAAGGAGACTCGTGCACGATGCCGCTGTATAGCACCGGGAAAGGTCGGTAGACGATGCCGACCAACAGGGAGGGATCGATCATCCCCCACGCCAATGATCCACTTTGACACTAATGACGCCAAGGGTCAGCGTCCAGAGGAGCGTCAGGCTGCGGGCTCGTGTTTCGCCCTCGCTCGCCCCGGTGCTCGCGGCGTACAGATTCGGACCGGAGCGACACGCAGCCCGCAATCGCGGTCCATCCGCGAGATCACATGGCGGCTGTTCGCCATGGGCATGACGCATTCGGGTTGCGCAGTGAGGATTCCGCGCCGTCACAAAACAGTACCGGGCTGTCTCCTGACGGCCTCCGAGGAGGTCCGCTCTGTGTCACCGATTGGCATGTTACCGTCTAATAGACGGGCCCCGCACAATCACTCCCCGTAAATTCGAGCCATAGTAACCTGGGATGACAGGAACAGAGCTGCACGGCCAGACAGGAGTTTCCGGAACACTGTCTTTTGCCAGCTCGCGCGAAGACCGAGCGGGAGCGGACAATATTCTTCATATTGCAGTGCGAGCCATCCTGTCCGTGCCTGCGATGTCGCGCGCGGGAGATATCGCAGACTCACAGTCAGCATCTCGAGACGCTGCGAGTGGTAGATAAACGGTATGGAACGACTATCTTCCATTAAAGTCTGCAAAGGAGACTAGATAAACGGAGGAGTAAGAATATCCCAGCAACCCTGGAAAGTAGGCATGCCAAGCGCAGCCCCAATCTCTCGGATGAACTAAATCGAGAATGGTACTCGTTCGTGTGAGCAAGCACGATGCATCGAGACGCTGATTCCGTCCCGCCAGTGGACCCGCACCGACTGGAAATCGGGAGCATGCGTAGAGGCACACGCGCTAAGGGAACCTCTGCGAAAAGCGGATGCGGTATAAGCCAGGAGAGCACCGCGTCGAGTCCGTCGTATATCAGGGCGCACGCCAGTGTAGAACGGGCCGCAGAGGAGGTGCACCAGGCACTGTCAACAGCCAGCGCAAATAGGGCCTCCTCGGAATTCAGCTGGTCTAGCTCGCAGTCCGTGTCCTCCTGCGATTGCATTCTGTGCGAATGATGTATCCGGGTTGGGCGCGTACGGGTCGTTTCGACGACATGTGGCGAGGGATTCGAGTCGAAAACAAAGTACATAGAGCCCGGAGCAATTCGAGAAACGCGCAGCTGAGCCAGAGCGCGCCAGTCACAGCAAGCCTTGAAGGATCTGACGCGCGCAGGACGCGCGTTGGCATATCCGTCGCACAGCGGTTGAAGTCAAGGGACGACCGGCTATCGGTCCGAACCGGTTGGCTGATGGCGGAAGCTTTTCACGTTGCCTCACGCCACTGCGCATCGCGACCGCCTGCGGTATCCTGTCCCGGCTCCATGGCCGCTGCTTCCGGACAAAGTGCTTCTGCTGAACCCAGTCTTGCGCACCTCAGCAAGGTGTGGCCGCTACCTGTCGTGCTGCTGCTGCAGTGTCTGCTGGCTGCCGACCTCGTGACCCGCATCCGCGCAAGTAATGTCTGCCAAACTTGGCGCGAGGCTGCGCTGGCCGAGCGCCGGCTATGGGACCACTTCGCGTGCTCGCGATTCCGGGACAAGCAGCACGAGGACGCCATGTTCTCTTTGCTTGAAGCTATGCTACACCGCTCTCGCCCGCTCCCGTTTCACTTGACAGTCCCGCATCTTGATGGTAGAACGGATTGTGACTACACGGACCGTATCATCGGCATCAAAGAGCTCGATGTCGTCCGCCTCGCGGCCTATCAGGGGCCAACCAGGCTGTTCAGACTGCTGAACCCCACATGCGCCCCCTTGCCCAACTTGCTCTGTCTCGACGTCATGCGCTTCCCAGATGACGGCGATCCGGATATAACGACGATTGATCTCGTCGCGCAGTTCGGCGCGCACTGTTTGCCCAACCTTCAGCAGCTCGCCGCGCCGAACGTTCGATTCCCCGCTGACGGTGTGGGGTTCAACGCGCTGCAGAATATCACCCTTGACGGCGTCTACGGGCACCATCACCGTGCGCTCTTCAGGCACTGCCCGTCCCTCGTCAGGATGAACGTCACAAATAGCGCGAGGAGCACGCCGCTCCCCGATCCACCGCTACCACCGTCGCTCGAGGAGGTTTCGATTGGGTGTACTCCTTCAAGTGAGATTGACCTTCTGGCTATCATGCAGAATTGGCACGGCGTCCGGGTCCACCACCTCGCCGCCCGCGAGGTGTACTCTTTAGAGGGGGTCCTACAGCTCTTTCTCGCTTCGCATGAACGTCCGATCGAGCTGGGCATGCTAGGAGACGATGATAAGACGGTCGTTCTCTCGACGATACCCGACAACGAGAGCATCTGGCCGCTTTCCCCATCGTCCGATTGGGCTGACGATTTTCTCGAGGACATCGAGAACCCGGCCTCCGAGCGCTTGACGTCCCTCTGCGTCGCTTTCTCGCGGCTCGGTGCACTCCTCGCTGCGCAGTTGCACACGCCCGGACTCGAGAAGCTCGAGCTCCGCGTCGACAGCGCCGCGGATGCGGATCCTCCACTGCTACGCACAGCAGACGAGCGTTTCCTTCGCGCTCCGCGCCTGCGGAGCATGTCCTTTGCTCTAGGTGACGACTGCCCCGATTCGCTCGAGGATGCACTCAGCGTACTGCGCATGTCGTTTCGCGCGCTGCTTGTCTACAACGTCGAGCTCCTCGACGCGATCACTGTATCCTTCCGCGCCGAGCACGCCTGCGCGGGCTTCGTGCCGTTTGCAAAGGAGTATGTCCTGTCTCCAAGGTGATCCGGAATATAATTGCCTTGTGCTTATTCTGTTGGGCGATTTGCGTATGACATCACACATATGACCGTACAACGACACACTGGATCCTCTGCGCCTCTGCGAATTGTTCTGTCCGCAGCATACGCAGCGGCCCTACGTCGTTTCATGTGTCTGGCAATGGTACCAAGAGATGTAGAGTAACGTCTTCGGCAGACGCTGGGCGTCGAACGTCTGCGACTCTGCGGTCGGGACACACGCACGCTCCCGGCCCCGGCCATTGCTGCATCGGACGCAACACGACCGTACGGCACTGCTATGTTGTCGCGTGGGAATCACCTCGCGTGCGCGGAGGGGCGAGCAAACCGGGTCAGCTGTGAGTCTCAGCGCGGTGCGCAGCTGCGCGTCCGCTCACCACGTAGGTCGCAGAACGATACAGACAGACAGAACCTGGAGACAAGCATCCGGTCAATGCGATGAGGTAGGCGCTGTACATTCGTACCCAACTCCACGTACCCGGGCGCGAGACGCTCGATCTACGCCTCGCTGGCGCCGAAGCGGATACTCAGCGCCTAGAAACAGGCAGTGAGTCCTTCCTTCGGGCGCCACGGCCGCGGAGTGTTCGTTTGACCATCGGCAAGGACTGCGTCACACCGCCGGAGGACGCACTTAACTTGCTACGCACGTCGTTCTGCTCGCTGCTTATATACGACGCGCCACTCCTCGATATCGTGTCCCGTCCGGCCGAGCTGGTTTGCGCAGCCTTCGCTCCGCTCGCGAAAGACTATGTTGTGCTTGTGGATGATCTTGACCTCTGCAGTACAATCCCTGATAGCTGAGAATGAAAATATCAATGTCGTGCTCATCGGCGGAATCGAGACCCAGAATCTTCTGCTCCTGAGGTCGAACTCCGTCGCGATGGAGCAGATCGGACGCAGCCCGAATTCCCTTGGATAGAGCTCCTCTGGCTCCATCTCCCCGGAAGTAAGGGTGACTGCTGCTTCTGACCGACAAGGACGGCTTCTTCATCTGCGCACGGCGCCTGCAGCGCGTCGCTTTCGACGTACTGGACGCGCTGACGCCATGGCTGCTCGGAGTACGCTCGCAGCAAGGGGCAGGTGGAAGTACGCTGCACCAAGGTCGGAATATAGTAATAAATGAGAAGAGTTTACAGCCTGGGCGCCGTTGCTTGGTTGCCACAACAATTGGCTGTCGGTCCGCGCCGATTGACAGCTACGGAACCTGTTGCCTCGTGTCTCCCGCCATCGACCATCCCGAAGGCAGCACACGGCGCGTCGCGTCCTTTGGATGTCGGTTGATGCTTACGGACGACTCTATAGGCGCCATGATGCCTGCTAGTCCATCCGCGGAAACCGGAGCGGCCTGGCAGCTGCCCGTCGAGTTGCTGTTGCACTGTCTGCTGGCCGCCGATATGCCGACGCGGATCAGTGCCAGCCAGGTCTCCCGCATTTGGCGCGAGGCAACGCTGGCCGAGCGCCGGCTCTGGGACACCTTCTCGTGTACGGAGTTCCGAGACGAGCAGCACGAGGAGTGCATGTTCGCTCAGCTCCAGGTCATGCTACTCCGCTCGGATCCGCTCGCTTTCCACCTTGAAATCCCCTACGAATACGACGGAACCGATCTCTATTGCGTCGGCCGGTTCCAGAGCCTCCAAGGCTTCGATTTCCAGCGGCTCGCCAGCTATCGCGGCCCACTTCGGATATTCCGGTGGCTGAAGCCGATCCGGAAGCCATTGCCGGTATTGGTACTCCTCGTCGCCCGCGAGCACTCGCTGCGGGGTGCGCTTTCGCTCTTCAGAGCGTCGTATGTGCATCCCATCGAGCTGCGCCTGAACAGCCACGACGACTCGGTCACCCTCGCCGCGAAACGCGACGACAAGACGGTGCTTGAAGAAAACACTGAGGCCGTCTGGAAGATTGACCCACATCCGTCCGTGGCCGCGAATTTCCTCGCAAGCATACAAAACCCGTCGTGCGACCGCCTCACATCCATCTCCGTCCCCTTCGCGCGGCTCCGTGTTCTCTTCGGTGCCCAGCTGCATGCGCCTAGGCTCAAGAAAATCGCGTTCCGCATTGACAGCACTGGGAAGCACGATGACCCAGACGGTCTGGTGGTACCAGGTGGCGCGGAGTTCTTCCTTCGTGCACCGTATCTACGGAGCGTATTCTTCGCCTTCGACAACGACAACGACAACGACAACCTGTCGAGGTCCTGTCTTGAGAGCGCTGTTGCTGTGCTCTCGGCGCTGCGCACCCGTTTCCGAGAGGTTCTTTTATACGACGCGAAGCTCCTCGATGCCGTCTTCGTTTCCCATGCCGCGGAGCGCGCGTGCGCTGAATTCGCACAGTTCGCCAAGGCATACACGCTGGTACATAGACAATTTGTTTAGGGCGATTTGACTCTTATCCTCAGGCGTTTTGCTGCGCTTCCGAGTGCCGCGGACGTTTCATAGACCAATCCGTAGAGTACAATGTTAGATCCTCTTTGAAAGAGCCTGTATCCACCCACCTCTTGAAACCCTGCGTCAATTTCACAGATGCACAACGGCGCGCTGGATGCGCCCAGCCTCTGCGGACTGTCATCGTTCCAGCACGGCCGCCGCTTCCTTCTCTGCATTTCAGATGAACAGTCGCGCCAACTCAAGTCGAGTTGGTACGCTGGCGGATTGGCCAGACATCCGTCTAGTCCGCGGCGCCGTACTCCTCGCGATACTCCACAGCATACTGCGCAAGACGAGCACACCCCAGCGCCGTAATGACCTCCTTCCCGCCGCGTACGGAGACGCGCTGCAGCCGCTCCGCGTCGAACCGCACGAGCGCACGCAGATGCCCGCAGAGCGCGTCTACCGCAGCGCCGCACGTCCAGTCGCCCGTCATAAGGAAGGGATCGCGAGGTACGAGCACGACGAGCTCGCGCAGGCGCAGCGCGTCGAGCCACAACGCAGCGGACGGCGGCATCGACGGAACGCTGTGAGCGCCGGGGTCCAGCGCGAACGCGAGGCGCTCGAGCTGCGGGGTGCGCAGCTGCGCGGCGAAGAGGGGACCAAAGTGTGCGACGGAGACAGTGAGCGAAGCCAGCCGCGCGGCGCACGCGTCGCCGGCCAGCGCGAGGAGACGATTTGGGTTGACCCAGGAGTATGGATAGACGATGCAACGAGCGGTCGGCGCGGCGCAGTCGGACATGTGTTCTGACAGTGAGACATCGACGCGGGCGCGCGACACGTCAACCTGCAGCGGTCCGGAGGGGTAGAGCGCGAGGAAGTGTGCGAGCGGCCGGTCGAGCGCGAATGCGCCGGACAGTGTCAGTTCGGGGACCGGATAGCCTGACCAGGCCTCCAGAGGGCGGTCAAAGTAGGTGATTCCTCCCTCCAGCGCGCGCAGTGAGACGGTGACGAGGCTGGCGGGTAGCGGTGCGGGAGGCAGGATGCTGTCGTCATCAACATCATACAGGTCCAGCGAGACCAGGTTCGGGCAGCACTGGAACAAGCTAAGCTACTCGGGCCGTGAGTCGTCCGGTATCGCAAGGTGGGTGAGAGAATGAATCGGGTGGCAGTTGGGCGGAATGCTCAGGTTGACATTTTCGAGCTCAAGGCGGTCCAAGTCCGGGGCGACGCGTGCCGCCCAATCCTCCGGAATGCAAAAGACGGGGCGGGGAAACAAGTCTTGAGCGACAACCCTGAGGGAGCGCAAGTGAAGCATAGGGGTGTTGTATCCACCGAGGCGCTCGTAGAGATCAAATGGTCCATCGTAATGCCGTAGGCGCGAGACATCCGAGCGCAGAATCTTATTCACCTTGTCAGCATATATCCAGTATCCACTCTCCGGGTGTGGCAATTGAATGGAGAAAGGGCAAGGACGAGAGCGATCCAACATCGCTGCAAGCTGGCCGAGCTTCCGCTCGTCGTCGTGGTCCGCTATCCCGCTGTGTTTAGGATGCAGAAAGTTCGCCCACAGGGAACGGTCGGCAACGAGTACTGCCCGCCATTTACGACAGACGTGGCTGGCAGAGAGCCGAACGTGGAATGGTGCGGCACGGAGACACATGACCAGGAGTTCGGCAGGGAGGCGTTCGGCACCCGCGCAGAGATTCTCGCGGTTCCAGGACTCCGCAATGTCCGCGAAAGCGTCGCATGCTGCTTCCTTTGCCACACTTAGGAGACTTTCAATGACACGTGACCTAGTGTGGTTGCATAATCAGTATTGGGGCTGCAGTCACTGGGCAGCCTATTTACGATGTTTGCCCTGTTGTAGCCGAATCGAGTTCGCTACGGAGGTAGTCGTATATGGCAGTTCGCACTGCGGTAAAGTCCATCAGCGGCAGACTCTCTTGCGCGAACGGGCTGGCGTGATGGAGCGGTAGCAGAGGTTAAAACGCCGACGTCGGACCTCAAATGCTTGCCCTTGACGTGTTCCGGAGACCGGGCCGAGCCGGCCTTTTTTGGTTCGTTACATAACCAATCGTTAACCGTCGCTCTGCTTGCGCGCCAACCAGGCCTCGCGCAATGAAGTGAAATTGCTCTGTCCCAATGGTGTCTTTTGGGAATGAGAGGAATACAGGCTCATTTTTACGCTGGTCTCGTGGCATGGACGTCGCTTCTGCTTCCCTGGGCCCGTTCCCCGTTGGTTCCTGTGGCTCTCTCAACTCTGAAATAGGCCAGCCTGCTCTCCCTACGTAATAGGCTGACCTTCCAACCTAATATGAATGACGTACTGCCTCATCTACCAGCTGAACTTCGAGGGACCGCGTGTGCCCTGCAACTGGACACAATATATGAGTCTGAGAGTGCCCGTCATCGCAGAGACTCGCAAACGACGCCAGGATTCTGCCATACCTGGGTTGGTACCACGTCCAGCTGCTCGTTGTTACGTACCTGGAGGACTTTGCTTGTCGTCCTGCTGCTCTTCCACTCGTGCAAATTGTATTGCGTTGGGTTGCCGCTGAGTAGCTGCGACTGCGAGTCAGCCATGGTGGTCCTTCATACGGACCCAGGTGTGGCTTCACACCCATGAGACTTGTTAGGCGGGGTCGGGGCCCCCTGCTGCCGATATCAATCGATATAGAGCAGCTTGGCTGCTCTTTGCCACGCAGTTGGGGACCCGAGTACCAGAATTTTCGTCCCTGAGTCGGAAGACGAGGCGTGTCCGACGACAAATACTGGATCCTCTGCGCGCTGCTTGCCAGGCTCGAGACCCACGTCTCCATCCCGATCTCCAGCGTGCAGCTGTGCCGCAGGCGATAGGGCCATCAGGGCGTAGGGGCCTCTGTTACGCTTGCATGAAGCTCATTGCGCCCGCTCTGCACAGGACTGGCTGGGTGGGTATATGGGTTCCGCGCCGAACTTCCCCTGGCGGGGTGCAGTGCGCGAGCATGAAGAGACTGAAGGCTTGCGCAGTGACATAGACCACCGCGGGTAGACATCGTCACACCGTCACAGGCATTCGACAGCCAGCCAGGGAGGAAATCGTTGATATTGCAGCTCCAAGGGCCCAAGTGAATCATTCGAACAAGTTGCGTCTGACAAACATACGAGATGGATAGCGCGACCGCAGCGTGACATGTAGCATTCTCATACAAACTCTATGTCCAGGCCATTCGTAAGGTCGCTAACCGCCGAGAAATTGACGTCCAGCGCAAATCCGATCACTCTCATCCCAAACGGGAGCGATGCATCTACGAGGACGGAGACTAGCGCGCGAGCGTCGTCCATCGTTGGACAAGTGGGAGATTGCTGGTGTGCAGCGCGAGGTAGCACGTTCAGAACCACACGACGCGGTGTGAGCGACGCAAGGGCACGCAGCTGGTGCCACGGATACTTCGGTTGCGCACCGACGCGCGGCTCGGACTCAGGAATCGCAGAGATCTCGACACAGAGCTTCAGTAACGAGGGCAGTGGCAGCGCAACGGAGACGAATCGTTCGAGCGCGCCTAGCTCTACGTGCAGTGTGTGAAGGTTGGAGAAACATAGGGCGCTCTGCTCGAAGATCGCCGAGGGGAACATGTCGCCCAGTTTGAGTCGAAGGCGACGGCCATCTCGGTACGTGGCTGTTATTTCGAGGCATGATTCCTCCGAGCTGACGCGGAGATCGACAACACCGTGCAGCGCCGGCCCGAGTTCATCGGGATTGCATCCACATTTGAGCTCGAGGCGGACGCGCTCCAGATTCGGAGCAGAGTTGCATGCAGCTATCATAGGGAGGAGTTGAGCGGGGTTTGCGAAGGTGCAGAGCGTAAGGTCGGTGAGCGAGTCGGGGAAGGGGCCAATTGGCACAGCATCAGACCAGGAAGCCCACTTCACAGAAAGCCTCTGCAGACGAGGACACATGCCTAAGATGTGCTGCAGGGACACGTGATTACCAAACCGGAATTCGAGCGTTGTAAGGTTGCATAGCGCCGCACATGACTCTGGAAAGCTGATTTCGTCCGCGTGCAAGCCCGCCAACCGTCCCGGGAATCCTCCAAGGAACTTCTCCGTGAGCCGTAGTTCCCCACTCGTGACGCGAAGGGTATACAATAGCGGTGCAGGTCGCCGAAGAAGCGACGTGTCATGAATCTTATGGACGTCAAGACACGCGACCCGGTGCATCAATCGGTGGACAAGCTGAAGCATCTCGCCTTTGAGTGTCTGACCGAATCTGAGGGCAAGTGGAACGGCCCCGGCGCGGGAAAGCGCAATTTCCAGGACAGGTAGAGTCGGGTTCGCATGCTTAGAGGGCCCACCAATGTCCGCCCAGAGGGATGGTGAATCAAGAGCTGCAGCGCGCCAGACGCGACAGACGTGGGACGCGTCGATACGGGACTGGAACGGCAGGAACGCGAAGCACAGCGCTAAAACTTCGGCAGGGAGCTGGCAGGATGCGCGCGGCTGGTTCCAGTCGTAGGCAACGTCTGCAAGAATCGATCGAGTTCGCCAGAGGATGTCGTCTAGAACGTGCTGAACATCGAGGCCGCTATTACGGGCCGTCAGAGTCTGGACTGGCGACCGTGCGCAGGGGCGCACCTTAGCGATCGCAGGTCTTCGCGTTGGCACACAGAATGTAAAAGATCCTGGAGTGCGTCGCTATCGCTGGCTAACATCGATGATGGTACGAGGACAAAGGTGACACGCGGAGTTTGATTACGGACCGGTATGAGTGCTGCCCGGATAAACCATAATTTATGTACTAATAACTCCCGAGCTCGGACCCACATAATGTAACATCCCCAGCAAGACGCCGTACGGCCTTGAGAGCGTTTATCAGCCTTAGTCCACTTCTCAGTTGTGCGATGATGGAATCGCGCTGAGGTAGGGTCCTGTGTACAACGCCATGTTTTAAACATGGGTTAAAAAACAACGTTTTTAAACATGTTTTTAAACCGACAGCCGGATACTGCTTGTTTAAAAACCAAATCACAATCTCACGTCGTGGAGTGTTCCCTGTTGGGGGAGTGCTTTCAATGGTGCACCACAGGTTCCTTACCACCTTCTGGAACCTGTTGATGATCCCTATCTGCCATAGTCGACTTGGGCCTAGCACCTACTTGAACACTAGAGTGAGTTGGCTCCGTTAACTGACAGATGCTCGGTATAGCATCTCACTCACATTTCCTGCACGTGGGATAACGAATTTTCCTACTTTCCACATCCTATTTTATATGTAAATTTAAAATTTAGAAAATCGAAATTTGCCTCCGGTGCACCCACTCAAGAGGACCACTGTACAATTTCTTGATCGATTCAGGTCTATATAGTGGGACCAGGAAATTTTGAACAATCTCACCACACAGGCAGTAAGAACAGCACTTCCAGGTCTATACAAGATATTTATGTATATTATGTAAGCAGTGTTTATTAACATGTTATTTAACAGTTGTTAAATAACAACTTTGTTAAAAAACATGTTAAGAATACATTTTGCATTTTACACAGGACCCTACGCTGAGGCTTCACACTCGGCCGTGTGATGCGCGGTGCTCTCAAATACCCGGTGCTCGTTGCAATTCGGTCTGCTGGTCCCTCAAAGCAAGCATAGGCTCCTCCACATGCTGCCATGAGTCGTCACCAAGTACTTCCAGTATTGATGCACCGGACAGCCCGGACCGCGCGCGTCCAAACAGGGTATGCCGGCACATACTTACATGTCCGGAACAGCTGAGAGCAGGAGGAGAGCATCTGGTACTTCGAGGGCGCATCGCAATCCTCAGCAATGTGCGATGGGCGTTAAAATTCAGTTTGAAGGTCGCCCGCAGCGAGCAGGGCCATCTATTCGCGCCCCCTGGAATCGTCCCCGAGTGCGTCCTCCCCGGGCAACTAAGAGCGCTCCAAAAACGGTTATGGCGGAGCGTAAGAGTCCTGCACATTGTGTAGTGCTCACCAGCTGGAAATCGAAAGATACGTCTGAACGTGCGACGCCTGCTCAATCACGCGGGCATACGCGCCCAAGATTCCCCGTGCGACGGCAACCCAATGCG
This sequence comes from Auricularia cornea, assembly GCA_030578095.1. Lineage (NCBI taxonomy): Eukaryota > Fungi > Basidiomycota > Agaricomycetes > Auriculariales > Auriculariaceae > Auricularia > Auricularia cornea. Next base: position 7,272,648 of record JARLTE010000007.1, read on the forward strand.
CGTGTTGCGCACCACCACAACGCAAATTGACTCGAGATTCGGCGCAACGGGCACGAGCTGCCAGCCGAAGAGCCACGCGTTGCCGAGTCCAAAAAGAAACGATACGTGCGTTGGGACGCTCCAAGACCATGGCGAGAGCAGACTAGGCCGAGGATATCCGACGCTGGAGAGTGTAGACCCAGAAAAAGACGACGACTATGGCGCTGGGCATGATGCATTGCGGCGGGACCCAAACGAGATCGTAGCAGGTGGTAGAACTTCGGCCCGATCCGGCCGGAGCTTTTCGCATGTTGGCTTCCGCCCATCGTGTCCAGTGCTCGCCGATCGCCTGGATCTTCCGTCCCTCGAAATGGCACCCCGAGGCTCTTATAATACCGTCCGAATGGCTAGTCCAGCGCAGAGACTGCCACCAGAGCTGCTGCTGGAGTGTCTCCGGGCCGCCGACCCGCCGACCCGCGTGCGCGCGAGCCATGTCTCGCGCAGATGGCGAGCCATTGCGCTGTCCAACCGCCGGCTTTGGGACAGCTTCTCGTGCTCTCACTTCCGCAGTGTGCAACACCAGGATGCTATGTTCAACAAGCTCCAGGCAATGCTCATACGCTCGCGCTCGCTTCCGTTCCGACTTCACATCCCCCATCAACGTTTCGGGCCTTTCGTTAAATTCTGGCTCACCCTTCTGGGGCTCGAACAGCTGGACGTCCGCAGACTCGCGTCGTACGCCGGGCCGTGGGCCTTGTTCGCCAGGCTGATCTCGGACCGGACACCGCTTGCGGCACTGGCTTCGCTGAACATCGTTGAGCCCAATGTTAAATGGGACAACGGGTCTATACAGCTGGCGGGGACGTTTAATGGGCCCAACTTCCCCAACCTCCGAAGTCTCGAGGTTCCCTTTGTCAGATTTTGCGCGCACAGTCGTCCGTTCGCGTCGGTGCAGCATCTTACATGCTCCCTCGATCACGATAGCCACCTCGAGCGGCTCTTCGAGGTGTTCCCAAACATCGTTCGCCTGCAGGTCAACTCCATCGACCCGAACGTCTGCTTTCCACCGGTCTCACTGCCTGCGTCGCTGCGCACCGTCGAGCTACGCCCTACCCCGGGTTCCGAGCTTGATGTTGAGTGGGTGCTACGCAACTGGGAAGGTGCGCGAATTCCGCAATTTGTGGCGCATGAAGCGGGCACTGCACAGGGCATCCTCCCGCTCTTCCTCGCGATGCACCCGCACCCCGTCGAGCTCGGACTGAACGGCCGCGACGGAGAGATAGTGCTCTCCGCCCTAGCGGGCGAGAAGCTCACGTGGGCGATTACGCCCTCGCATACAGCCCTTCCAACGTTTCTTAAAGGCCTCGAGACGCGCGACTGCGAGCGTCTGACGTCTAGTTCGGTCGCGCTGGAGGAGCTCGGCCAACTCTTCGCGGCGCGGTTCCACTCCCCGAATCTCGAGCGCATCGAGTTTCGACTCGACGGCGCGAAGGAAGTGCCGCTTCCGCCGCCGGGCAACGACGGCTCCCTCATCTGTGCGCCGCGTCTGCAGAGGGTCGCGTTAAGCCTGGACGCCCGATCCGACACCAGCGATGCGCGCATCAAAGAAATTCAGGGCATGCTCGGCGTACTTTCCACGTTCTTGCGTGCTCTCATTGCGTACGATGCAGATCTGCTCGAATCTGTCGCGCTCTCTGCGCCTGCGGGGTGCTTGCAGGTATTGAACTCATCAACGACCTATTTTGCGTGCCTGGCAAAGGCATATACCGTCTGCGCGACCGCGTAGTCGACTGGCCCTGCTCTGAACCTCACGCTGTTGCTCTGTATATTCAACTCGATTCTGCTCGCGCTCCTGTACCTTCCATTGGCGTCCGAGCTTATACACCCCGAGCACGCAATCGTTTTCTAGGTGCGGCCTTTACGTTTGTCCGATGACGCCAAATCCGGCGATCTTGTACTTTGCAGCAACGTATCTGTGGCTGATATAGCTCTCGACCATACGTGCACGGTGTCTCGTCCCGGTGCTAACCTAAGTCCAAGGCTTTGCGCAGGCCTACGAGGTCGATGTGTGTATCCTATACACGTGCGAGCTGAAGGTCTGAATTTAGGATACATTGTCCACGCCAGTCGTCCCATTTCGAGTGCGGGTGTAGCCGTTGTTCGCGCTTTGCAGCTGAATTCTGTAGTACATCGATCGGACACTGCGCCGGCTCCAGCGTCAGACGAGAGTAACGATGTTGCATACGAGTTGCTCGGCAATTATAGTACTGGGGACGCGCCAGGCATGCTATGAACACATATTACACCGCGAACGGCAAAGCTGGAACATCGTACAGTCATAAAAACTTGAGATCGATGCCTGGTATCACGGTACAACCTGCGGGAATGCCCTCCAACGAGAATCCTTTGACTCTGATGTCGAACGGGCCCTCCAACTTTGCAAGCTCTGCCATGAGTGCCTGAGCGTCGTCCTCGGTAGGACGCTTGGGAGGCCCACAGCCGGTCGGGTCGGGTTCGACATGAAGCACGACACGCCCTTGCGCGACCGCCGGGAGGAAGCGGAGTAGATGCCACGGGTACCCGGCCTCGTCATGTTGAAGACAGTAACCGTCCACGACGACGATCTCCTTGAAAACCTCAAGGGTCGTCTCGACAAGCGCAGGCATCGGCGGGGCTGCGGTGGCGAGAGCTTCGAGTGCGAAAATCGGCATACTGAGTGTGCGCAGGTTCGCGAAGCGGTCGGCGGGCCGTTGGAAAATAGGCGTGTAACCTGAGAGCCAGTCGCGAGGGAACATGTGCCTGAGCTCAAGCGAGAGATATGGGCTGGCTGGGTACGAAGCGCTGATTAAGAGCTCGGGGAATTGGCAATAGAGCATCAGCTCGACAACGCCGTGCAGGGCGCTGCCTAGGTCATTGGCGTCGCATCCGGCAGTATCACAGTGGTCGCTCAGCCTGCCGTAGGAATTACATCCATAGCGAAGGGTCACATACTTCAGGCCGGGCGAGCGTCGATAGGCCGCATATACACCGAGAAGGTGGGCCTCATTCTCTTCTGTCCCGAGTGTGAGATCCACGAGAGATTGTGGAGGCACACCACATAGGTCTGCGGCACGCTTGGAGATGTCTCCCAGGTCGAGCTTTTGAAGACGAGGGCACATGGTGAAGATGGCCTGCAGGGTTGCGCCGCTGCAGCAATTTGTAGTGAGCGACGTGAGGTTGGAAAGCCGCAGGCACGAATTGTCGAAGTGGAGTCGTTCGGCGTGTAAGGTCACCAATCTGCCTGGGCACCCCGAAAGAAAGTCCTTGGTGAGCCGGGCCTTTCCCGCCACATGTAGAGTACGCAGTAGCGGAGCAGATTGCTCGAGTAAGGCTTTGTCGGCATTCAGGTAGAGCTGCATATAGACGACACGCTGCATCGAGGCACGGACCAGCTGGAGCATCTCGCCTTTGAGCTCGCTACCAAACTCGAGGAACAGCGGGACAGCGCCAGAACGCGAGAGCGCCATCTGCATGACTGGCACGGTTAGTTGGCGGCCCGAACGGTCTTCGGAGATGTCGGCCCAAACGGATGGCACGCCCAGCGCGGCGCGCCAGGCTCGGCTGGTGCGTGAAGCGATGATACGAGACTTGAAGCGCATGTGCGACAGGCACAAGGCTAGGATTTCTACTGGCAGTCGACAGCACGTGTGCTTCTGGTTCCAGGTGTACGCGAAGTCAGCCAGAACGGCTTGCGTTTCGCCAAGAACGTCGGCCACCACGGCGTGGGCATCGAGATCACTGGCAAAAGCTGTCAGCCGTGCCAGGATGCAGCATGTCGGGGGCTAGACGCACCTTGGAGCTTGCGGGTTCGAGCGGTTGCAGATGGAGAGCAGCAGCGCTCGCAGCGCCAGCTTGTCACTTTCCAACATCGTGGCGGTTCGTGGACAAGAGCAAAGCGCGGAGTTTGATCTGGAGCAAATTTATGGCTTCCGACGGCCAATCCCGATGACACCACGTTAAGTACACTTTCCGTGGTCATTCAGCTGGGTAAGCTGTGCTTCTGTACAAGCGCCAGATGGGAAAATTCATGGCAGATGGCACGTGAGGAGATCCGAACTGTCCCAGGACTGAGGACAATGTTTCAAGCTTGAGCGCGGCGCCGAAGTCGTGCTGAGTAGCCGCGTCGCACGGTGCTCGAGTCCATAGGAGATCGCGGAGATACTCCCTACATCACCTGCAAGGCCTCATATTTTAGCACGCTAGAAGGTTAGCCGGATACAGAGAGGAAATTCGGCTCAGTTCGCGCTGACCAAACGTTCCCAGGTAGTTACGATCCATGACATCAATTTCATTGCTCCCCTGTGATGTACTTATTAGCTCTCAACTGCGGGTAAATGTCACGAGAGCTGGATATAGCAGCGCACTGGGCGCGGGAGAGTCAAGCAAGCCGCCGGTTTCGCAGTGCGAGTGAGCTGGCTCTAGAAGCCCCGCCGAGTGATAGACAACCAGTTGAGGACCGTTAATGACATGAAATACACGGAGCAGGGTGTCCAACTCACAGCAACGATGAGACGCTGCCGGAGATGTGCGACTCGAAGGATGCACAGTTGCCACGGTGCTGAATCGCCCGCGAAACGCCCGCAACCCGATGTGGGAGCGCACGCTGCGCCCTACGTGCGGCGGCATTCTCAGGGGTGCTGGCTTGCATGGTATACTACTTTGTAGCTCAGGTCTCGACCGACGTCCTGCCATGCGTGTGTTCCCCTTCAGACAGAAGGCCCAGGGCAGCAGTATCCTGAAAGCGAGAGCTACAGCAAGCAAAGATGACGCACAGCAATGCCCCGAGACCCCCGCATCGACTCGCCCGATGAGTAATGAGAAACCGACGGTATGCATTCTTAGGAGGAGTACGCGCAGTTCCCCAGCGCAGCGCTGCGACAGCGTGAAGTCGCGTGCTAAAAGCGCAACATAGGTTAGGGTGACTTTGCAGAGTACGATATCGCGATTTTGATAGCCCGGGCCGTGCTGTTAATCCCCGCGAGATCTCTTTGTGCCGCACACGATGGCGCGTCAATTGTGCCCGTCCAGACACAAAGCCGCGGATTCGAGGCCGAGTGGCCTGCGAGATGTCGCGCGCGTGACCAAAACGCACCCTCATATCACTGACTGGGTGCTGTTGTTCATCCAACGTGCGCAGGGTCTCAACCAGGTCTCAACGCGGACTGACTGACATGATCCCTCGAAGACAAGGGACGATCGGCAATCGGCCCGAACCGGTTTGACTGCGCAATCTTTTCACGCATTGCATCCTGCTGCCATCCCCCCCCGCTTACAAGCGTCCGTCTAGGCCTCATGACTGCCACTGCCGCTCGGCTCTGGCTAGAAGGTGCTGCTGCTGCTACGCTGGCCCAGACATGCGCAAGTTGGCGGCCGCCCGTTGAGCTGTTACTGCAGTGCCTGATGGCGTCTGATATGGTCACGCGTATCCGCGCGAGCCACGTTTGCCATACCTGGCGCGAGGTCGCTCTGTCAGAGCGTCGGCTCTGGGACAGTTTTTCATGCACGGAATTTCGCAATAAGCATCACGAGGAGGCCATGTTTTGCCTGCTCGAGACCCTGCTACTCCGCTCGCGCGGCCTTCCATTCCATCTTCAAGCTTCAAGTCCCCCATCTCCATGATCGTACCGAGATCGACTACCGGGACCAGTTGCTGCGCACCGAAGGCTTCAATATCTCGCGACTCGCGGCTTACCACGGACCTCTCCGGCTCTTCGACCAACTGAACCCGGCTCGGACCCCATTGCCCAATCTAGCCTGCCTCGACGTGCTGGAACTTTATAGCGACGGTCCAGATACTGGGGCGGTCAATATGACTGCTTTACTCGGCTCGCGCTGCTTGCCGAACCTTCGGCAGCTCATCGGGCCAACCATCCTTTTCCCCACCGATCGTATCCCACTCCCCGCGTTGCAGTCGATTAGTTTCGCATACATGCGGGGGATCTATCATCATGCGCTCTTTGCATACTGTCCGCATCTCGTCCGGATGGAACCCGCTTCCCAACCCGCCAGTTCCTCCTTCCCTCGAGGAGGTATCGATCCGCTGCTCGCGCCCGCGCGCCCTCGACTTTGCGTCCCTCATGCGAAGCTGGACTGGAATTCTTGTGCACCGACTCGTCGTGCGCGAGCTCTACTCGATGCAGGATGTCCTTCTACTCTTTCTCGCATCGCATGCGCATGCGGTGGACATACGTCTGCCCCGGGGAAACGACGACGTTTTGCTCGCTGCGATACCCGGAGGCGAAACTGCCCGGCAGGCGTCCCCAGATATTTTTTGGACGCTTGCTCCGTCACCAGCCTGGGCGGAGGGCTTTCTCGCGAGCATCGAGAACCCGAGCTCAGATCGCCTAACGTCCATTTCTCTCGCCCTCTCACGACTCGGCGCGCTGCTCCGGGCTCAGTTGGTCGTCCCGGGACTCGAAAAGGTTGAGTTTGTCCTCGACAGTGCCGCGCAGGCGCTCCAAACCAGAGACGAGTGCTCCCTCCGCGCACCGCGTCTGCGGGTCGTGCGCTTCACCTGCGATGACGATCACGCCGATTCATTTGAGGATGCCCTCACCGTACTGCGCACATCGTTCCGCTCGCTGCTGCTATATGATTCGGAGCTGCTCGACGCCATCGTCGTGTCCCGTCCCGGGGAGCACATCTGCCGGGGATTTGCCAAATTTTCAAAGGAATATGTACTGGCTGCGCGGGGATACTAGGTGCTGTTGTAGCTCTGCTTATTGCGCAATATTATGACACCTCTGGGGAATCCAATCCGTGGCCGTATCTGCAGTTTGCCGAGCCTGCCACTGCGCGGGATCTACCCAGCATCCTGCGCAACTCGGCGCCGGTGCGACTGTCCCTTCCTCGTTGGGAAACGGCTGTGCCGGTTCGAGCAAGTGAATGGCGCTTCCGTACGATGTTCGCAGGCAGCCTAGTCTCTGAGCTTGGGGCTGTCAGCTCCCGGACCCATCTTGCGTGCGGGCATTCGTCGCGCAGCTGGAATCTCCCTGGCTCGGGAGTCTGGGATCCCGAGCTATGACCTGTGCAGTGACGCGTCTGCGAGAGACGTTGGGCGTCCGACTTCCACGACCCTGGGCCCGTGAAAGACGGATATGCGCGTCTCACCGGGGTACGGCCTAATAGGGCGATGGCCGACGTTCGCGCCGAGGACCGGCCGGTCCCTCGACGTGGGAACAGCGGGTCGGTGGTACCGGCAAGCGACTTGCTGTCCGCATAGCGCGCATGACGTCCGGGGGCCCAGACCTACTCCCCTGCGCACAAATGGGAGTCGTCGCACGCCTCACGCCAAGTCTGACAGAGTGTGCAAGCTGATTTCCGGGAACTGCGACAGCGTAGGCGCCGAGGTGCCACTCCCGGCGCGACAATGAGGGACACTCCGTGTTTCCTCGAAACATATATAGGTCCACATGGAGGTGCGAAGTATCTGGCAACATTGCGCACCATGTCCTTCCCCGTGCGCACCATGTCCTTCCCCGACCTTCAGCCGCTAGATGCTGAGATCGCAGTCACGATCCCAGATTCGTGGGCGGCGTGGCCCTGGGAGCGTCGCATGAACCCGTTCCACGAGCGGGTGAAGGCGGATTCGCGTGCCTGGATCGCCAGCTTCAAGCCGTTCAGTCCGGAGGCGCAGGCGAAGTACGACCGTTGTGATTTTTGTGAGTTTCTCTGGGCCAGGCTCGTACCGGCTCTGAAGGTACCGCGCAGGTGTGCTTGGAGGGCTCGGATATCCAGACCAGGACGCAGGTGCGGCGGAGAGCGCTCGCCGCGGATGGGAGACTGACCTGTTCGTATGACAGACCAGCTGCGGATAACCTACGATCTCCTGCACTTGACCTGGGTCTATGACGACTGGACTGATCACGCGGATGAGAAGACGGCGCGTGCCCTAGCGAACTCCATCCTGGATGCTCTGGGAGAAAGCTCGGCTTCCGATGGATCTCCCGACCTACTAGGCGCAGTGACGAGAGAGTGAGTCCCAGGGCCTGAACTGCCAATCATTCGTAATGACGATACTGCTAGCTTCTGGAAGCGCCTGACGGTAGTCATGCCAGAGCCGGCCTACCAGCAGCGCTTCGTACACGCATTCCGGAGATATTTAGACGGCACGGTACAGGAAGCACAGGCACAGCCTGCAGCCGGTCCTTTTCAAAGGCTTTTCCGTGGCACAAAAAGGGTCGAAAATGCGTCCGAAGCGTTTTCAATGCATTTTCGGCCCTTTAATGCATTTTCAAACCGTTTTGTGCCACGGAAAAGCGCTTGAAAAGGACTCACTGCAGGGTGTGAGGATCGCGAGCAGGGCCACATCCGCAGCCTCGAGGGCTTCTTCATATTGCGTCGCTGCACTGCGGGGACGCCGCCCTTCTGGGTCATTCTGCTCATGGGGCTCGACATCCCCGAGGCGGTGCTGGACGATCCGCGCATACTGGAGATTGAGACGCTCGCGACGGACATGGTCATCATATCGAACGTGAGTCTGTGCGTCGGACTTCAGGAAACTGCGTAATCGCTAGCTTACGCAATGGAGGCTCCATAGCGGGCATAGCGCAAGACCTAGGTCCCTATTTTAGGGCGCCATAGGCTTGCCTGAGAGCGGTCAAGACCGCGCGTCTGCAATCTGTCCTGGCACCCCACCGCGACAAAGACACTATCAAACGGTCTTGGTGTTCTCTCGGGTCTGCCTGCAATCGCTGATCCTGACGCTTGGGCTGCAATAAATTGGCATTGCACGAATGCAGGGCATACGAATAGGCTCCCAGGACGCAAGACTGCATTGCTAATGCGGAAGGACGACACATGAGAGTGCATCAAAGAGATACGGGTGGGTGCGGGGAATGAAGCCAACCGTAGGGGAAGAGCAGCATGGTGCTTGAACGGGGGAATTGCTTGGAACTGACGCAGAGAGTGGGTGGTCGACACAGACGAGCGGGGCGGGAGACAGAGAACGAGTGACATCTAGGGTTAAACGAGCGGCGTACCTGAACTTCTGTCGAAAGACTAGTGAGCGTAATGCGCGTTGTACGAGCTACTCAAGGTAAGCGGTCAGTATAGGTAATGGGCCGCGGTGTGAATAGACGCACGAGTACCATGCAGGACGACGTCTGAGAGATACGGACTGAGCAGGACAATGTCAACGAAAAAAAAGTAGACGACTGTCTGGGCGTACCAGGATAAGAGCTGGGTGTCGCCAACGACTGCCTGGGCGGTCAGCACAGTACGTATGCTAGGTATGCTGCCATTGCTGGGAGGCGACGTCGGACATGACGGTCGGGATGACGGGAGCGACCAAACATGACCAACTCAACCACGTCGGCCTTGATCAAGTCGGACTCCGACAGGCAATTAGCATCCTCAGCGCCGCAACGGCCTCGAGTCTCAAGCGAACCGATTTTGCAGCATCTAGACTGTCATTCCAGACGCTGGATTCCAACCCCTTCCTGTCATGTGACCAGCAGCAGCAACTAGCAATATATGCCACAGTTCAAAGGCGCGGTTTGGCAGTGACGACAGCAGCTCAAATTTTGCCCAAGTCCCGCGTACTCCAGGTTCAGACCAAAGATCGCGACGAGCGACCGGAGCACACGAGAGCGACATGTCAGATTTGCGGTTCGCGCTGATGCGACGCAGGGCCGTGGCGCGACTCTCGGGGCGCCCAGGATTGTCAGCATCGGGGCTGTGATCGCGGGTGAGTTGTCAGCAATCGGAGCGGTGCATCGATGTTGCACCAAGGCTGATCCCGGCAGGTCAAGCGAGTTCGGCAGCGCGGTCGAGGCTCCGGAGCATTGATGCGCCGCTCCGGTGGCACTAAACATCACAACGGCCGCACATCGTAAAAACGCGGTTTGCTGAAGGAGGGGAAAGTCGAAAGCTCAAGGACGAAACGCAGGACATGTTATCATACCGCGTCGAGCATGCACGCGGGGACATGCACAACGTGGTCGGCATCTTGACGCAGAGGGACGGCCTCTCCGTACAGGAAGCCATGAATTGGGCCGATCGACGGGGCCAGGAGCTCATGGCGGCCGCTCAAAAGGCACGTGCAGAGCTGCCGAGCTTTGGCGAACGCGTAGACCGCGACGTGCGCCAGTACGTCACAGGGCTGTGTGACTGGGTTCGTGCCTGCGATGAGTTCAGCTTCGAGGGCCAGAGGTACTTTGGAGAACGCGGACCGGAGGTCAAGAAGCACCGTACGATTATTCTTTCCAAGCGGCCGTAAGCTCGGAGACAGTACTCGTAGCCAATAGTCACTTAGAACCTGAATCTAGAGTGCTAGAGATAGATATGAATAGGCACAGCTTCATACACGCGCCGCATCACCCGCTGGCCAGCTGGACGGGCACGGCGCTCCTGCGCGTCCCGCTCACCTGCGCGGCGCGCCGATCCGGAGACTTGTTCTCGGCCTTGAGAGAAGTCCCATCAGACAGATAAGCCCAGAACCCAATGGCCTGAGAGCGAGAGGAGACGAGGCGCGTCCGGCTGTGCGGAGAGCGTCGCTCGATGCATAGCGTACGAGAGACGAGATGTGCACTGTCAAATGGCCAGTGCCCAGCGCCGCCATGATTCGCGCAGATTGGAAGCTCAACATTAGCGGCTGAGGCTAGCTAATTCGGGCTGTGCGATATTGACAAAGGAATTGTACGCAGAGCCGGAGAGCGTATTGCGCTTTCTCTGCGGCACCGGCATGCGGAATCATCTGGACTATTCCTTTGCCTACGCAAGCACAGAGCGCTGTCATGCGCCTTCCGTCCATCCCGCGGTGTCGAAAATTTGCAATCAGATGCCAGGAGACAAACACGAGCGCAGGAGCGGACTTAAATGCGCGTTTCTGACCATTGTCAGTCAATCTGCACGATATTGTAGCACAGCGCGTGAGAGTCTACGATGGATAATACCAGACTGCGGACGTTCTCTAGGGACTACGGACGACATGGGCACCAGTGAGGTCCTAGGCGACAGAGCATGCTCCGGTATATCACCAGCTGCTCTCTAGAGCAATGCGCCTCAAGTCGATCTCGTAGCCCGGGCCGCTACAGTACTCAAATGTGGGCGGACCGGCATACTCCTTCCCAGTGGCCGCCGAAACCCGTTTGTTTGTCGTTGTGTACACAAGGAAACCTCCGGCTTCGGCGTAAGCCACTGGCACAAATTGTATTTGCCTCCGCGCCCCGGTTCCGCTCAGCCTATGTCCGCGAGTGCACGGTGGCTGCACAACGCTCTCGCTCGACTCGCGCAGCTTGACCACAAGCTCGTAGACTTCCGCAGACAACATCAGCGCGCCGTGATAGTGTTATTATTCGGGTGCGTGAGAGAAAACGCGGGGTCGACGCTTGTAGATGCGTCGCGGGTCATGGGATCTGGTTCGTCTGGCGGCAAAACGGACGCGTTCTGCAGCAGCGTCGCGGGCGCGCTGGCGTCGTCATGAGTATCGGACATCACATGGGCGATCACAGAGCTCTACGAGACGGGGGGACGGCTGGACGCGCTGAACGCGCGACGAGCAGGAAGGGACGGAACGGATGTATTCGGATGCAAGCACAATTTGTGCCAGTGGCTTACGCAGCCGGCCGGCTGTTTCCTTGCGTACACAACGACAAACAAAGGCTTGGATGCGAGCCGCTGGGAAGGAGTATGGCGGACCGGGTGTAAGGAGCGCAAGGAGAAAGAATGCGTACTGGCGGACGCGGAATAGGATCGGAACGGCACAGTATAGCCTTGAGAGAGTCGAGCAAACCACGGAAACCATGTACTGAAGGCGTCCCTTGAAATATCACGTTCTAAAGGATCTAGGAGGCGCCAGACATGCAAAATGATTGCATAGGACGCGGGTCGGCCTGCGGTTTAGCGACAGGCGGCCAGCACGTCGAACGGCAGCCGCGACCTCAGAGCACGGGTTCAGAGCGTGCTACATGCTAGAAAAATCACAGCGCGCATTAGGAACACCATATCCAGCGGTAGACGGAGTATGGGGACGCGCCGGCACGATCTCGAAGCATGTGTCTCGCAGGGCAACGGCGGCGATGACTTGGCTGAAGGCAAGGGACGTCCGGATCCCGGCCCGAACCGGTCGGTTGACCGCGGAAGTTTTTCAACCTTGCCTTGTGCTGGTTCTGGCTGCCGTCTGCTGTTCTGGCTCCTTGTCCGCTGCTGCCTCTCCCGGTGCGGAAACCACTGCTGTCTCTGAATTCGTGCTTGCCCATCCTAGCCCGGGATGGCTGCTACCAGTCAAGCTCTTGCTGCACTGTCTAACGGCCGCCGACCTCGTGACCCGTATCCGCCACGTCTACTATGGGATAACTTCGCGTTCTCGCGGTTTCACAACACACAGGCCTTCTTCGAGGACTTGCTGCTCTGCGCGCGCCCGCTGCCGTTTCAACTGAAAGTGCCACATCTTGACAGAGCTCGACGTATTCCGGCTCGCGGCCGACGTACTCAGGCTCCAGAGCAGCGGTCAGACGGGCATTACGATGACCCAATTGGCTGCGCAGTTCTTCGCGCGCCTACCCAACCTCCGGCATCTCGCCGCGCAACATCCGCTTCCCCGCAGATTGCGCGCCGTTCGGCGCGCCGCAATCTATTACCTTTGCGGGCACGTACGGGCGACCACCGCGCTCTGTTCACGTACTGTCCGCGCTTCGTCCAATTAGTACGCCGCTCTCTCAGCTGTTGATCCCGCCATCGCTACACCCAGTCTCTATTCGCTCTACACGGCCAAGATCTCTCAGCCTCACGACGCTCATGCATCACTGGCACGGCGTTTGCGTACGCCTTTTCTCTGTGCGACGTTCTACCGCTATTTCTCGCTTCGCACTCTCACACGGTGGAGATCCGTTTTCCCAGCGGCGGGGACGACGTCGCGCTCTGCGCGATGCCCGACGACAAGACTGTCTGGATGCTTTCCCCGTCTCCGCCGTGGGCCATAGGCTTTCTCGTGACCGCCGAGAATCCGGCCGCCGAGCGTCTGGTGTCCAGCTGCGTTGCGTTCCCCCGGCTCGGCGCGCTCGTCCTCGTGGATGGGCGCGGACTTGAGAAGCTTGATCTTTAGGTCGAGCGGCTGCGTCGCTGCAGATAAGCATGGAGTACTGCCTGCGTGCTACCCGTCTGCAGAGCTGAGCGCTCATCATCTACGAAGCGGAGCTCCTGTATGCCATCACCGTGTCACGCCAGGCCGAGCGCGTCCGCGTGGGCTTCACGCCGTTCGCCAGCGAGTAAAAGGTTGATACCGGGTTGCTAGTAAGATGCAGTCAGCAGGGAAATAGGTGAGAGCGACGCAGAAATGTCGCCAGTGACTCCAAATAACTGCTCATTGGCATGGGGCTGTCAGAGCGAGTTCAGGTAATGGTCCACGCGGGATGGACGCGCGTCGGCAGATCTACCGCATGTAAACACGCGATCGGAAGATCGATCGCGACCAGTCTCGGGTACATAAGAAGTTGCCATTGCACGTGCAACGAGCCCGCCCTGAGCCCGCCGGGGTCGGGGACAAGAACGCGTGGCATCTATGCTCGTTTGTTGTTCGGAATGTTTTCGCGCTGCGCTCCGACCGCGCAGCTTCCTTGCATCTCTCTCGCCAAGGCCTTGATCACGTCGCGCGACTGGCGTACAGTACGGCTTCCTCTGTGCCTTCCGGATGCACTCAGGCTACAGAACAGGGTCAGAGCGGGCGTAATGTACCTGGCACACTTCCTGGCGTTGATGGCCGTCTTCCTATGCGGCAGCGGCTGCTAACCTCGGCACTGCAAGGCAGATGCGACCGGGGATAGCCCCATATCGTTATCATACACTTGCTAGCTTTCTACGCCACAAGTGCTCGCTACTGGCTTGCTGGCATCATCCCGCTCGTGCGTGAAACGCGGGAAAACATTGCACTGTAGATATGGCCTGCGGAGTCTCAGAAGGAAGCGCACCTGCGTTCATATCGGCTCAATCGATTCCGTGTACTGCGGCTTCGTGGTGTGGCAACGGTGCGGCGTACGCGTGTGCATGCATCTGCTGTTGTGGACGGCTCTCCCACAGTCATCAAAGCCCACCATCTCAACTCTTTCCTGCCCTGGGGAAAACGGTATTTTGGAAGCAGAGAAGGACCGGTCCCAAGTGGCCGCGAGCATGACACCGCCAGGGCATCCGCAGATCAGATATTCCAGTCTGATTGGGAACTAGCGCTGCGGCCGCCTCGAGGGGCCTGGACGAATTTGGCACAACCCTGTGGCTTCGGGAACAAGTCAGCGGTGCGGCTGCGATTCTGTTATCGGCCATAAACGTATATATGAACTCGGTCTCACACCATGAAGGGAAGCTGGCCTCACCGTCATCATGGTCCTCGCAGCATTTTCGTTTGGTTCCTTCGGTGACATCACTACCGTCCTCGATCTCGCGTTCAAGCTGCGCCGCGCCCTCAATGACGCTAGCGGTGCCTCTGCCGAGGTCCGCGCGCTCATCGGCGACTTTGACCAGTTCACGCTGGTCCTGCAACAAGCGAAGGCGGTGCTCGATCACCCGCATTCGGGGCTGCAGCCGGACGTCCGCACCGCGACCACAGTTGCAGTGGCGAGGTGCCAGCAGGTTCTCATTGACGTGCAACGCAAGCTCGTGGCATCTGAGAAGAGCACCACACGGCGTTACGGCGCCGCGGAGTGGCGCGGATACTGGGGCGCACTCGCATGGGAAGTTCTGGGCGGCAAGACGGAGGTCGATAGGCTCCGCTGTCGACTTGCGGAGCAGATCATGCTCATCCAGACATATCTCTCCGTCTCTGGCTGGTCAGTCTCTCATGCCGCGAAGGTTCCTGACGGGTTTCGCTGATTTTCGACTAGCTCTGACCAAAGGGCGATTCTAGCCGCCGCTGCCCAGCAACAGTGTACGCTCCGGGACCTGCGCGCTATGGTTGACGTTATCCCACGCTACTTCGGGCCGGACACGCCGTCCTTCATGTTCGAAGATGCAGAAACAGGCCAGCCATATCAGCCCTGCTTTCGAACTTCGTTCCAGGTAAGCATCGCTGCGTCTGGGATCAACTTTCTAACTCCCCCCAGCAGTGCCACGAGTTCGGTGAGATAGCAGCACGGCATACGTACGGCGTGGGCCGGCAAAATGCATACTTGACCACGGCCTCGTTCAAATATCCATTTATAACTTCGTTCAGCCTATACACCTGTGGAACGGACCTCGTGTAACTGTGCATGAGTCCCCGCACAGGGCCGGCTCCCCAGACCTATCTGAAGACACTCTGGTTCCAGGACGGCTACGGGGCCGTACATGTGCTCCTCGGACAACCTCGGCTGTGGAAAATCGAAGACACAAGATTGACGCAGTGTCTCCTTAAAGCAATCACCGAGAAGGATTATGCGATACTCCACGCTTGCCAGTGCGTTGGACCTTGCGGCCACAGCATATCGCAAGCACGGATACGCGACGGGCACATCATACACGAGATCTCCTGTCAATACTCCGATTTCATCCGCGGCCTGGGAGACGCCATAAGGAGCGAACGCGGACGACTCGCACGCTGTCTTCTCTCTGTGCTGCCAGACCCGTACGCTGTAGTTCCACACTTTCCCCGTCTACGATTTCTGACATCACGTCCTCGAGAGCCTTTCTTATGGAGTTGCTGGACCGTGTGGCGCCAGAGTACCTCGAGACGGGTGGACGTCCATCAGGAGGCATTGCTCGACGAAAACAGCTACCGCTAGCAGCGTTCGAAAGCATTATGAGGATACTCCAGGAAGCCCCTCATATCTCCCAAGACCGGATTACGCATGAACAGTTGCGCGATTGCCTTAAGATCCGCGATTCAGAGGTACGCGCGGGATGGTGTGCAGTTATTGGCACCGCTGACAACCTGATTCCTCGCGCAGTGCGCCTCTGAGCTTGTGCTATCTCCGTGGGTGGTGCTTTTGCACGAGCTCGCGGATGAGGAGCAAGCCTGGATGAGAGAGAAGGAAGCTGAGGCCGAGGACGGGCTCCGACGACTTCGCGAGGCCGATGATGAAGATGGACTCCATTATTAAGGTAGCTGCCTCGACAACGCGGTCTGTGTAATGGCAATGGCAAACGCGATGGCCCGTTGACATACCGGATGACAACGCACGCGCAAACCCAGAGCTTCAGCAAAGTCACTGGCTCAGTAAGAGCAGCGCAAATCGTCCTCCCGAGATTGGGTGGAGAATAACCTAACAGCGCAGGCCCGCCGGGCCGCGCTGGACGGCTCAGCCGTGCAGAAACTGGGTCCTAGGATGACACACGATATGGGACAGTGTTCTCCACGCGGAAATCACGACTATCGAGCATGGGCAATGCAACAGACAAAGCGCCGTCCACTACGAGCATGTGGCCGCTGCGCTCGTCGACGCGGCGTTCCGAGCCCCAGAATCGACACATACCAGTTCCATTGGCCAGGGTTTAGCGTAATGGCGGGAGTAATAACGCGCCACCGGGATTCAAACAAGAGTAGAGCGTGCTCGCTTGCACGGCAAAAGGTTCGAGCACAGTGGTACCAAAAAATCGCGCGCCAATGAGGGTAAACTTGAGCAGCGCTCTCCGGCCCAGGTCCAGAGCGCCGGAACGTAGAAACTGGGAATAGCGTAGCTAGTCAATTCAAAGACCTGGTTCTTCCAGAACCACCGTGATGCGAGCGAGAGACAACGAGCTGTACAACCGCTCGTCAGACCGGCGCGCAGGGATTCGGCCGTGA
This sequence comes from Auricularia cornea, assembly GCA_030578095.1. Classification (NCBI taxonomy): domain Eukaryota; kingdom Fungi; phylum Basidiomycota; class Agaricomycetes; order Auriculariales; family Auriculariaceae; genus Auricularia; species Auricularia cornea. The sequence goes on from JARLTE010000007.1 coordinate 7,289,356, forward strand.
ATCGCGCAGATTCTGAGCCCGCATCAGGTTCCACGTCGACGCGGCTCCGTTGGTCGGGCGGTGTTGCGGGATGGGGACAACCTCCGTTTGGCCCCGAGACTCCGACCGCTGCTTTTTTCCCTTGCCGCTATGGCCCGAGCGCCCGGTGAAGCCGGTAGCGCCGTGTTCAACCTACCTTTCGAACTGCTTCTGGAGTCCCTGCGGGCCGCTGACCTGCCGACGCGCGTCCGAGCTACGCATGTCTCGCGCACGTGGCGCAGAATTGCTCTTTCCGACCGCCAGCTCTGGGACAGCTTCTCCTGCTCGAAGTTCAAGAGCCAGCGTCACGAAGACGTCATGTTTGAGCAGCTCAAGACGATGCTCCGGAGCTCGCACTCGCTACCGTTCCGACTGCGCATCCCTCACTACTCCTTCTTTCGCTCTCAATCGGAATATCATGCCCGCGTGGTTGACCTGGAACACCTGGGTGTGCATAGACTCTCGCTCTACGACGGGCCTCTGAAAATCTTCACCGAACTGAACCAGGACATGACGCCGCTGCCAACTCTTACCTCGCTCATAGTCTATAACTCCGATTCATGTGCGGAGCTGGACGGTCAATTTTTAGCGCGCTTACTTCCAAACCTGCAACGTCTGGAGGTCGACGGCCTTTCTTTCCCTATGAACAACGATCCTCACCGCGCACTGCAGCATCTCAAATGCTCGGTCGACACGGAGGGGGAGTACCGGCTCCTCTTTGAGATTTTCCCGTACCTCGTTGAGGCTCAGTTGATAATTTTCGACAGGATCACGACTCTTCCGACCCTCTCGCTCCCTCGTTCGCTTCGCTCTATCGTGCTGCGTCCAGACGTCAGCAACATGCTGGACGTGCCGATGCTACTGCAAAACTGGGCCGGGGAGCAGATTCCACAGCTCGTTCTGCAGGAAGCGCAGACTCTGCAGGGTGTCCTACCGCTCTTCCTCGCCTCGCACGCCCATAACGTTGAGCTCCGGCTGAACAGTCGAAACAAAGAAATAGAGCTCAGAACAATGCCAACCGACGGCGCGGCCCCACGCACATGGACGATTACTCCGTCGCGTCATCTCGCGGAGTTCCTCAATGGGCTACAGACCCGCGGATGCGCGCGTCTAACATCGATATCGGTCACGATCGAGCAGCTCGATCCGCTGTTCTCCGCGCAGCTCGACACTCCTGGGCTCGAGCTTCTAGAGTTCCGTCTTGTAGGAACTCCGGAGGAGCCCCCGATCCCGGACGACGATGGCGACTACTTTATACGCGCACCGCGGCTACAGCAGGTCGCCTTCACCATGGACGGGGGTGTTTCCGAGATCCGCAAGCACCTCTCCGCGATTTGTTTTGCGCTGGACGTCCTCCACTCGTCGTTCCGCACGCTCATCGTCTACGATGCCGACCTTCTCGACTCCATCACACTGTCCATTCCCGCGGAGAGTGTGCTTGATGTCGCCTGCCCTGATTTTGCATCCTTTACGAAACTGTATACCGTTCTTCAGCGAGTCTAGCAGTGTCCTTTCCTCCCCGCTGGTAGTCTTGATACACATATCCCGGTTCCTCTTATGTGATCCCCCCACTCTTTTAATTCTAAACGTTTGGCTCAGCTATCTCATTTGACCACACAACTGCACCATAAGAGGAGAACTGTCAGAGGCTCCGGCACTACGAATCCACTTGGCCCGCGTGCACCAGCTCAATCTAGTCCAAGGCGCCGTACTCCTCGCGATACTCGACCGCATATTGCGCGATGCCCGCACACCCGAGCTCCGTAATGACCTCCTTGCCGCCGCGTACGGAGATGTGCTGCAGCCTCTCCGCATCGAACCGCACGAGCTCGCGCAGATGCTCGCACAGCGCATCAACCGCGGCGCCGCACGCCGAGTCGCCCGTCATAAGCGAGGGATCACGCGGCACGAGCACGACGAGTTCGCGCAGGCGCGGTGCGGCGAGCCACAAGTTCGCGCCGGGCGGCATTTTTGGGACGCTGTGAGTGCCGGGGTCGAGCGCAAATGCGAGGCGCACGAGCTGCGGCGCACGGAGATGCGCAGCAAAAAGGTCGCCGAAGTGCGCGACGGATACCGTAAGCGACGCGAGCCGCGCAGCACAGGCGTTGTCGGCCAGCGCGCGGAGCTGGTTCCCGGAGGTCCAGGAATGGGGGTACACGACGCAGCGCGGGATTGGTGCAGTGTGTTCGGGCGCGGCGCAGTCGGACGTGTCTACAAGTATTGAGACATCGACGGAAGCGCGCGTCACGTCGACCCGGAGCGGTCCGGAGGGGTAGAGCGCGAGGAAGTGTGCGAGCGGCCGATCGAGCGTGAATGCGCCGGACAGTGTTAGTTCGGGGATTGGATAGGCCGACCAGGCCTCCAGAGGGCGGTCAAGGTATGTAATGCTGCCCTCCAGTGCACGCAGTGAGACGGTGACGAGGCTGGCGGGTAGCGGTGCGGGAGGCAGGATGCTGTCGTCATCAACATCATGCAGGTCCAGCGAGACCAGGTTCGGGCAGCACTGGAACAAGCTAAGATACTCAGGCTGCGAGTCGTCCGGTATCGCGAGGTGGGTGAGAGAATGGATCGGGTGGCAGTCGGGCGGAATGCTCAGTGCGAGCTTTTCGAGCTCAAGGCGGTGTAAGTTCGGGGCGACGCGTACCACCCAGTCCTCCGGGATGCGAAACACAGAGTGGGGAAAAGAATTTGGAGCGACAAGCCTGAGGGAACGCAAGTGTAGCATAGGGGTGTCGTATCCACCGAGGCGCTGGTAGAGATCAAGTGGTCCATCGTAATGCCGCAGGCGCGAGACATCCGAGAGGAGAAGCTTTTTCACCTTGCTGGTATACATCCGGTATCCGCTCTCCGGGTGAGGCAGATGAATGGAGAAAGGGCAAGGACGAGATCGATCCAACATTGCTGCAAGCAGGTCCAGCTTCCGCTCATCGTCGTTATCCGATGTACCTTTGTGTTCAGCATGCACAAAGCTGGCCCACAAAGAACGGTCGGAAATGAGGATGGCCCTCCACTTCCGAGAGACGTGACTTGCGCTGAGAAGACCATCGAATGGTGCGGCACGGAGGCACATAACCAGGAGCTCGGCAGGGAGGCATTTGGCACCCGGGCCCAGACACTCGAGGTTCCAAGACTCCGCAAAGTCCGCAAAAGCGGCGCAAGCTGCTTCCCTCGCCGCGCTAAGAAGCCTTTCGATGATACGTGACCTGACATGAACAGAATATCAGCATTGTGGCGGCGGTCTCTGGCAGCCTATTTACGATGTCTGCCCTTTGGAAGCCTGACCGAGCTCGCCCCGGATACAGTCGTATATAGCAGCTCGTACCGCGGCAAATTCCATCCTCAAGCGGCTCTTCACGGGCGGGCGTCGGATGGTGATGGAGAGGTTGCACAGGTTGAAAGGCCGACGTCGGACCTCAAACGCGTGTCCTCGACGTGTCCCGGAACCCGGGCCGAGCCGGCCGTCTGTTGTTCCGTTTGTCATCCGACGCTCGCTTGCGCCAGCAAGGCCTCGTGCACTTGGACTGACGTTGCTCTGTCCGACCTGTGTCTATAATGACCGACTTATAGGTCTTAATCACGCGATGAGCGTCAGACGGACGTCAATTCCGTTCTTGGTACACATTCCCCGTCATTTCCCATGGACCCCTAGAAATCCGTGCGCAGGGTCCGTGCGCACGTGCGCAGAGCCATTTCCATGCGTAGAACATCCGTGCGCACAAGTGGAAGATCTGTGCGCATGCTCAGGAAATCCGTGCGCAGGTGTTCAACATCCGTGCGCAGGTGTGGACAATCCGTGCGCAGGTGTGGCAGATCCGTGCGCAAGCTTGGAAAATCCGTGCGCGTGCTCAGAAGTTTCGTGCGCACAGAAAACCGCTCTCAACACCTGCACCGGCCCGCCTCAACTTGATAGGGACCATGTGCTTTCTCATCTGTAGGCTGAACTACTGGGGTCCGTTCGAGGGTTGTCGAACCTTCGTTTACCGTTCAATTTCACACGGGACCGAGGTCCGAGAGCTCCCGCCGCCGCAGAGACTCGCAGGTTACGCCAAGCTCCCGCTATATTGGGCTTACACCACTTTGCGTTGCTCGTTCTGCACCTGGCGGGCTTTCCTTCCCGTTCCGCCGCTCTTCGACTCGTGCCACAAGGTACCGCTGAATGGCTGCGACCGAGATGAGGGTCCCGGAGCCGGTGAAGCGCACTGCTGCCTATCTCAGTCGCGATATGGCAGCTCTGGTGGTTCTTGGCCACGCAGCTGGGGACTCGATCACCTACTGCGTCATCCGCGCGCCGCGAGGAATCGCGCGGGTCGAGGCTCTTCCTGGCTCGAGAGTCATGTCTGCATCCTGCTGTCCAGCACGGATCATGGCCGGCTGTTCTACGCGCAGCGGCGCGTTCCCAGGCTCTTTCTCCAGTAATTTCGGGCCAACCTGGTGGAGGAGCTGTTGTTTCCGCTGACGACCGGTTCATCCTTCGCGCGACGCATCTCCAGCTCGTCGTCTTCGCCGCTGACGGGTGCACGACGCGATGCGGCGCCGGCTTTCTGTGCTGCAGGCAGCGCAGCGGGTCAGCATACTCCTGAGCACGATGATGGGCTCCGCGCGATATGCCGCCGCGGAGTGTCGAGTCGCAATGAGATTTATCTGGGCCATGTCGGGCATTGTCCGTCTCAATTCTGGGGTGTGCTACGAGACTTACATGTTGATGAGCGTTGGACTGCGCGACGGAGAGCGCTCGCGGGGCTGGTTTCCCTTTTTCCACAACTAGCGGTGCGCAGCGCCATGCATCTACTGGCGTAATGCGGCCTGAGTTTTCTACTGGACCCTGGTTCACTGCGTGCGTCGGATGCACGGGGCATTGCACGCGCATTCCGCAAACCGAGGCCCTTCGGACTCTTCCCCTAACTGTGTGCCCCACCGTGCATCTCAGCATTTTAAATGCAATATTGGTGTCGATGAAGACGCCGGGAGTCTGTGACGGAGTTTAACATGTAGCCCTGTGTTCAGAAGGCTGCCGGATTCGTTGGCTACTAGCTCTCTGCCGTGACCCCGCTCGTGCGGGTAACGCGGGAAAGCATGGCCGTCGGCAGCTCAGTTGGAATCGCACTCTGGTCCAGACGGGTCGGGTAGGCAAAGGATTCCGTGTGCTGCGGCTTCCTGGCTCGACAGCGGTGTAGCGTACGCAGGTGCATTAATCAGACCTGTGCGGCTTGTCGACGGGGATGGCACATTTATCCAACATTACCAGCTCACAGTACTGTATACTGTCCCAAAGAACGTAGCATTGTGCACGCAGATTGGGACCAATTACATGCGGCCGCGAGTAAGGGCCCGGGGTGTCTGTACTTCAACTATCCCGGGGCAGGTATTCCGGAGGCCTCGAGCGACTTGAGCGACAAGGACGAAAAGAGACAGCCCTGTGGCCCCGGAAAACTGACGGAGGTGCCGCTGAGATTCCGTTATCGGTCTCGCACATATATAGGAACTGGGCCTGGCGTCATGGCGGGAAGCTGCCCCCGCCGGCATCATGGTCCTCGCTGCGTTCTCGTTCGGCTCCTTTGGGGACATCACTGCTGTCCTAGATCTCGCATTCAAGCTGCGCCGCGCCCTGAATGACGCCAGCGGCGCCTCTGCCGATATCCGTGCGCTTGTCGCAGACTTTGACCAGTTCACTCTGGTCTTGCAGCAAGCGAAGGCAGTGCTCGATCGCCCGGGTGCGAGGCTGCAGCCGGACGTCCGCACCGCGACAACAGTTGCGGTGGCGAGGTGCCAGCAGATTCTCATTGACGTGCAGCGCAAGCTCGTCGCATCAGAGAAGAGCACTGCACGACGTTATGGAGCCAGGATATGGCGCGGGTACTGGGGAGCGCTGGCGTGGGAAATCCTGGGTGGCAAGAAGGAGGTCGACGCACTCCGTTCACGGCTCGCGGAGCAGGTTCTTCTCATCCAGACGTACCTCTCGGTCTCCGGCTGGTGAGTCGATCCACTATTTGGAAACTTCCAGATCGTTCACTGAAGACGCACCTCTAGCCGTGACCAGCAGGCAATTCTCGATACTGTTCAAGCACATAAGAGCACGCTCCAGAACCTGTACACCTCGATTCAAGATATAACACGTTATTTCGGGCCGGAGACGCCTGATTTCATGTTCGAGGACGTGGGATCAGGTCGATTCTATCAGCCTTTCATCCGAGTCCCCTACAAGGGAAGGCGCGTTGCAGACCAAATCCTCTTCTGACTCTGCTCCAGGAATGTAATTTAGTCGGGTCTCCGGTGTCATGGAGCGATGATAGTGATACGGTATTTTCCACGAGAAACCTAGAGGGCTGTTTTCCACAGCCATTTCGGTCAAGTTTCTGGTATGTCCACTTCGGTCTGATGAGAGCCACCGGCTCATATGGATTTTCCGCACTGCGCAGGATCAACGGAGTGCTCGGCTCTGGCACATGCATGACGACACTCTGGTATCACGACAGCCTCGGGATACCACACGTCCTAGTCGGACAACCTCCCCTTTGGAGACTCGAGGACACAAGGCTGACACGATTCCTCTTCGAAATCTGTACAAGGTGGGATAATCCCGCGATCGATATTTGCAACTGCAGCGCCTCTTGCGACCACGCAGTCTCTCGAACGCAAGTACGCGATGCCGCTTTCATCCACCACGTGTCCACCAAGTACGACAATTTCATTGCGGTGGTGGATGGTGCGATCGACTTCGGAAACAGTACAAGCTCCCACTTATGCGTCTACTGCTACTGACAATGCCGGACCTGTACGTTAATAATGTCAGTATTGGTTTTCAGCTCACGATTTGATCATCTACTTCACAGCACCTTCATACACGAGTTACTGGGTCGCATGCTACCCTGGCACGGCTATCATCGTCGGAAACTCTCAGTACCTGCACTTCATACGCTCATGGCCGAGTTGAAAGAGGCGCCAAGCATTCCAGTGGACCAGATCGAGCATGCAAAACTCCGCAACAACATTAGGATTCTTGAAACAGAGGTACTTGGTACAGGTACTTACTGTGGCATGGCTCTGATGCGCCTGTACAGCTCAGCCCCCTGCTCGTGGTGGCACCATGGGTTGTTCTGATGAACAAGCTTGCTTACTATGTCCCCGGACAGACGAATATGCGGGCTATGATGCAACAGGAGAGCGAGATCTGGATCTGAAACAGAGATTTTATTCGCCTGCTGGAAATTCACGAAGCGCGGCGACGCTTAGCTTATCTAACCTATGGTCCCGCAATGAATATTGTTCTAGCTAATGCGCAGGAGCGGGATCCAGGTAGAATGGGGGACAGCTCGATCGGTGTATGATACCCAAGCGGGAAATCCGGCGTGAGGGGCTCATGAAAGACGCGCAACTGCGACAGCTCCAGCTCTCGCGCTTGTGCGACGCAGAGCACATTGGCGTATTGGGACAGTATGTCGCGCCTGCGCGGCCCGCTGCTCGCGGTGCGCATCCCGCTCTCATACGCGGCGCGCCGATCTGGAGACACGTTCTAAACTGTGAGCGGGTAGCACGCGTCGCTATCTCGGCAGTGAGGAGATGAACACTGCCAAAGAGCCTGTCCTTGGCGCCGCCGTACGTCGCGCGAAGCTGCAGCCACGTACCAGCGACTGAGGGACCCGGCGAGAGTGACTGGCCTGTGCCGCAAGGCCAGCAGCTTGGGGATAAGAATCAGCTTAGGCATCCATTCGTCTGACCAAGCATGAACCGCCGCAAGGATGGTTCTGTGCATCCCAATATCCTCGAATGGATCCCAGTTTCGCGGATACGACGATACAAAGACGTACGCAGTAGGGCTCCGTAAGTAAGTCATAGTTAACTTACTGATGTAAGTAATTTGTTACTTACAATGTAACTAACAATTACTTACCGCGACCCTCGAAAGTGGCAGGTAAGAAAGTGTAAATAACTATGAGCTTGCATAGCGTTGCCGGAGGAGTCGAAAGGAGTCGAAAGGGCTGTTCAGAGTAATCACATCAGTGTTGGACGTCGAAGTTTGGATTGTTTACTGTTTAGCTTTAGAGTGCACGCTTCTCGGTAATCCCCGCAAGTCGCGCATCCCTTCCGCGAAGTGACCCTCGCGTGCCGTTGCACTGTAGGTGTTCGACGCGCGTACCCACAAGTCTGAAGGTGTGTTAGGGACACCTCAAGGCGCAGTGCACGTGTCCTGAACTTCCACAGGCGTCAGCATGGCGAGCACCGAGGGTGACGATCCGCCGCGCACAAAACGGCCACGGGAGACAGAGCCGGACGCAGGCGCTACCGTCAGAGCTGTTCAAGAAGTCATAGACGTTGATTTAGCCGAGGACGACGCAGAGCACGCGGTAGACATGGCCGAACCGCCAGACGAGTCCGACAAGGAAGAGCAGGTGTGTCGTTGTGCTTTGCGTCACGTAGAGCTTGTATTGATTATTCTACAAAGACTGGAAAATCAGGTCGACCG